>OX336370.1:69746726-71128167 GCA_946902895.1 Fragum fragum | reverse complement strand
GAAAACTTCCTGTGTTACCTATTAAGCCAAACATACTAAGTGAGACGTTATGCTTAAATAAGGTTATCCATAAGAAAAATGTCATTCTCTATACCAAAATGGGAATATCATTCCACTATGCCAACAGAGACATCCATCATCAGTTTTTTTTTCAGCACTTTGATCTTTAAATTTCCAAATTTCAAATACAAATCTAAATTAAACCATTGTCAAGGTAGTCAGAATAAGATTTAACGGGTTTCACATAACACCTTACTGCGTTGTATTATTGTATTTAGACCTGTCAAAATTTAATTTTTTTCGATACGACAAATAAATATTAGGTCATCTAAATAAAAAAAAAATATTGAGTAGGATAGAACATATCGTGGGGAAGGAAGAAATTGATTGTTACAAGCAATTTCTTCTTTTTCAACAATGTTTTTCTCAGGTATGAAAATACAGGAACGCAAAAATTCAGGGCTTGAACAGGAGAGGGTTAAAGGACGTGGAACACATTAACCTTCCTTTCCAAAAGTTACCTAAATAGCAAAATATGGGTAATTTTGAAATTTTGCTCAGCTTTAAAAACGTATAACAGTGTCAAAGTATGGCGGTCTGTCAATAGGTGGATCGATGCTTTCAATAAAAAAAATCGTTTGACCAATCATATCATTCATTTAGATCGAACTTAAAACTACGAACTCTTTATTAAGTACTAGGTTTTGTAACTTAAACGTTCTATCTTACGATGTAGTAGAATCTATGTTGAAAACCGCTTCAAATTTAACGTGTACTATGCATTTCAAGCAATAAGCATGCTACTATATCATGGTAAAATCAGAATATTAACATTTTTTATAAGCAAGCGTTGAAAAATTGTTTCAACCAGATACAACACGCGCGTGAGTGTTTCATTAAATAAAGAGTCTACAGATGTACAAGTTCTAGTGAGTGGTCAAAGCCCAATTTTGTCTATACATGTATGGACAAAATTGACCTTTGACCACTCACTATAGCCTGCACATCTATGGTGTTTTGGCACGAGTTTTATGCCGTTGACCCCCCCCCCCTCCTTCTCAATGTATATAAGTAATCAGCTCTATCTTAGCTGTATCATTGTGCTACAGTTGTTTACTTAGATTATAACAATCTTTCAGACATACGATACATTTAGAGTAAATTGAACAGAACTTCCGAAGCCATCACGCATTACTGGAAACAAGCTCGTTTTGTCTGTACCATTATCAAATTAAACACGCTTTGTTTCTGTTGGGGTTCTTGTCTGAGCAGATTAACACAATGTTAAATCACCGTCTCTCTAACGCCACATCTTAAGAGTTTGTTTCTAGTTAAGTTCTCACATTGTTCTCCGACATGCATGTTTCCCCCCCCCCCCCTTTTGGGGGACCTAGTCAAGAAACATGTCATTTGTGTTTGTTACCACATAACCGAAAATAAATGTAAAATAAAGTAATTTGCAAAAAAATATGAATGCATGCGTGACATTTCCAACCATTACACATGAGCGCCAAGTAAAAACTCAGATCAGCCTGTGCATCCGCACAGTCTGATCAGAGTCTTCACTCTGCCCTCTGTAGATAGATACTGACCCAAAGCTTCTTTAAATAATCAGCGAATATTCTAATTGCTCTGAATGGCTATCCAGGATGCTCAATGTGTGCGAGTCACGCACATACGAAATGTCACGCATTGGCTCATATATGAAACAACATCGTACGACATTTGAAGCAGCTCTTGCACAGATTATTAAAGAAAGGTTTTGGCTTCAATTTTGAACGGCTAGCTGCAGTGCTTTCTGATATTTGAAGGTATGTGATTCAGCTGATTTTGTAATGAAAATGAATGTTCGTAAGTTGAAAAAAGAAAGAAAATGGGCGAAATATCTCGCGTTACGAGACGCCTAATTATTCAACGAAGTATAACCGGAATTTATCAGGCAAATACGTATAATAAATCTACACGTCTGTCTCGAGTGTGTGTGTGTGTGTGTTAGAGAGAGAGAGAGAGAGAGAGAGAGAGAGAGAGAGAGAGAGAGGAGAGAGAGAGAGAGAGAGAGAGAGAGAGAGAGAGAGAGAGAGAGAGAGAGAGAGAGAGAGAGAGAGAGAGAGAGAGAGAGAGAGAGAGAGAGAGAGAGAGAGAGAGAGAGAGAGAGAGAGAGAGGCGGGAGAGAGATTTTACTCACACATTCTGATATTTTTTGGATAATTTACTTTTTCTTATTGAGTTTCGAAGGTCTATAGTTACTTTAATAATCGCTCTAAATGGGTTAATAATTCAAAAGTTATTGCACACCTTGATTACAATCTTGCATTAAGTATCCCCAGGGTCCTGTGTTTCAGAAAGATATTCTTTCTTCTACCATTTTTCCAATATAAAGAAATATCTTCATGCTGTCTTCATTTTCCTAAATGGTCATCTTCAAATCAAAGGGCTTTACCCACTTTATCAAAGTCTTCAAAGAAATCAGCGAAATGTAAATTGTCGGTTATATGATTGTTCAATGGCATTTCCAACAATTTCATATATGTGCTAATTATAGACTTAGTCTCTGTAATCGCTGAATTTGTTTAGATTCTTCCCAATGGGCTCTATAAATAGGTACCGAGTTAAAGCTCCCAAGAAGATAGGCGAATATCCTGATACTCTGTCTTGTCCAGGCTGCTACCGACTGCTCAACTTGTGCGATTGTATCACGTGTTAAATTGACGTTTCGCTGGCCCCGCCTACTGACTCCGCTGGCCATGTCTACTGACTTCAATAAAAAGTTCCACTTCAATATTAAACAGTTATCTTGAAAATTTGTGGACGGTTGTATGCAACAAAAAGAAAAATTGTTCATTATCGACCATGAAAAAGCTGTAGTTACGATGTTATAGCGGCCAAACCAACGACAATCTTCAAATAAATGTCGGTCAAAGTTGGAGTTCAAAGTTCATTTCTGGCCTAAGTTAATGACTTGTTTGGTCGATTAATTCTTTGATTGATTGTTGCAATCGGTCAATAGATGACAATACCACGCATAGGCTAATCTAGTTTCAGGTTGTTTGCTGATTTTAAGGGGAGATAATCTGAGGTTTGAGGTTTGAAAATTTAGGGGAAATAACTTTGAGTATGTCTTCGGATACACTCCGCAAAATAAAAAGCAGTCTAGAACGTCATAACTACAGCTTGACCAGTTGTAAGTACATCTTTTTTTGGCTTAACGACTAAATAAAAATCTAATTGTAAATCCGAACTGAATAGATTTCTTACTGCTCATTCGACATTTTGGCTGGCATCGGTAATTTGTCATACGTTTATTTTTTCCGACAAAAGCAGTAAATAGTAAATCCAGAATGCGAATAAGATCAATCATAGAGAGAAACTTGACTCTCATGCAGAACAGCAACATAAAACAACGACCATATTTATGTGTAATTATATACTAATGCAGACAATCTCTGAAATATTTTCGCATTGATTTCGCCTTACATTACAGACAAAATTCCGTCTATCAAATAAAAATGGATAGTGCCCAGTGAACATGCTCTGACACTTTCGTTTCCTTTGTAATACGCTGACAAACGAGAACGAGACACCGAGGGGTAATCACAACACAAGCAAATGTGTCTTTACTATATACCTATAAACATTTCTAGTAGATTATATACATTCCACAAAGACAAACTGGACTCGTCGTATCTGATAGTGTCAAATACGATTCCATATAAGGTCTAAGATGGCGTCATATTAATTTTGAATGTGACGTCATTATGCGAGTAAACGTAATCAGAGTAGAATACTTGTATATATACAGATTTGTTTTTGATATTTCACCGAATTTATTTAATATCACAAGGTACATACATATATAAAAATGAAATTTTATTTTACGATAGTGACACAACATCGTGTATTTGCTTACGTAATCGTTCTCGTGAAAAATCAAAATTTTCCTCTACAGCTCAATGCAAATACATGTGATGTATCTATATCATATAACTTAATATTTCCTATGTATCAATATTTTTTAAGAACGTCGGCGACATTTATTTTAAAAGGAGAAAATTCAGTTTGTATTGAACATTTCACCGCATTCTCAGCTCAGCTCTGGCATGTAGAATTACTATGTTTATTGTTTTGTTTATTATAGTCCCGTATTTAACAAAGAATTATTTGTCAGTGGCGAAATGTTGAAAAAGCCTTAATTTTGCTCTCTCTCTTTGGCAGTGCTGATTCTTATTGAATCAACAGCAATTAATAGAATGTAATATAACTGTATTGTTTAAGATGAAAATTGAATTAAACCCTGTCACAGAGTATACTTTATGATGATATCATGTTTAGAAAGACAATTTTTCAACTAAAAATAGAAATTTTTGGTATTTTTTTTCTTTTATCTTGAGAAAACATCTACTTTTGATGGCTATTACGAGTATATGTATTTGAAATGTATGTTACATCACTAGTATCTCTATAAGCTAAAGTCAGTAAAAATATCGTTGTCTATGTAAAGAGGAAAAGCATATATAGAAATAATTTCCTTTTCATTTGTGTTTTACAATTATCTTCGACACTAGAAAAAAGTATACCTCGTTAATCTGAAGCAATATACACATCTCGTTTAATCTTAGTCTATTTAACCTGCCTGTATAAATTAGATTTGGCAACCCTCAAATAGTCTTTCAAATAAATATGCATTTGACAGAATCATCATTTATAGATTTGAACTGAATTTTTTGCGCTCTTTCAGATTGTTTTCCCTTTATAAACTAAAGTGGCAATTTCTCGTCCACCTTGATACACTATAGTGGCAATCTATTGTCTACCTTGATACACTAAAGTGGCAATTTATTGTCCACCTTGATACACTAAAGTAGAAATTTACTGTCCACCTTATTACACTAAAATGGTAATTTATTGTCCACCAACATGGCCGACAATTAATAAACTAGAACCTGTCAAACGCTGAGTAAGTTTACGTTTAACAATTCATTTAGAACTTACACTTTAAAAGTTTTGTCAGTATTTGGTTATTCGTCCTTTTGCTCCTGAAACTAATCTCGTCCTTCTAGGTAGACTCACAAGGAAGGACTTCGTGTATTGGTGAGTGAAGGACTGTCAAGGGCCTCGATTTGCATGAACCCTGGTAGCCCTAATTTGATATTTAGCTTTGAAGATTTTCCAGTAATGTTTAATAATATTTGAATGACGTCGTGAAACCCAATTCATTTTTGACTGTTATTATCTCCATTAAGAAGTCTTCCTTGAAGTGTGTAAGGTAGGCGTGCCTTCTTAAAAATGTACTGCCTTGTTGGCAGAAGTTTTGCTGCATCGTACTAAAGCTAACCATCAAGAACTTCTATATAACTTTTAGAGTTTATATTACCTTCAACCGCTGTTAAGCGTTCATTTTTCAAAAGATATACACTTTACACTATCACTGATTTGTCGTTGAACAAGACCAAACACCATGCTCTTCTCTTCTCCTTTTATGATCCACACCTATCATCAGAGAAAATGATGTTGGTCCTATCTCTTTCAGTTGTCCAGTAAAAATGAGATCTTTTGTAGACACGTCTATTATCATTGTTTTGATCTCCGGGAGATTTCTGTGACTGCCAATCAGAGGGCTTCTTACTTGTCACGTGATAAGACGCTGTTTATCGCCTACATGTCTATAGAACCCTTTGCCTCCGGCTATTACATAATCCTACTATGATCGTCGTTTTACTGTTAAACTCCTGTTTATTTCACTTTGATATATAAATTTCACATTTTTTTTCAAGTGAAATATCAAGATAATATGTAGTTAAGTTGAAAGAATTTATCTGTTGTATATCCTGAATTTTCGTAAAACAATAGAAACTCAAGACTTGATAAAGTAAAAAATCGATTCAGAGAGACATCGGATCGGAGAGAGATGAAGACAGAGAGAGAGAGTGAGATAGAAAGAAAAGAAAGAGAGAGAGGGGAATGGGAATGTTCATCATTGAAACAGCTGATCTCTCCTCGTCAATGAAATAAGCGTGCCTCTTTCCTGAGCATTTAACTTGCAAACACGTTTTTTTCAAATCATTTCAAAATTCCACAAGTCCTCGGAGTAAATCATGTTTTTTGTTTGTTTGTAGATATGTTTTTTCCATGTATGTATAAACAATTTATACGATAATGGCATTTACGTACATGTCGATCTAATATTGAATGGTAAAATAGTCCTTATTTTTTTATTTACGTGTTCATGTCAAGCATCAGAAAACATTTCACTTACAGCGTTATAATTTGAGAAGGTGCTGCCATGCAAGTAGCAACTTATTGCACCGCCGACGGCGGTCAAAACCCGTTACTACAGCTCATTATAAGCTATAGCGTTGTGGTTTATGTCGCCAACGAAATGCTTCTTGAAGCTTTCGAATCATCTTTAATGTCATACATGTATTTATATTTCTAAAACATAAGATAAAAATGGAAATATAAATCAATTATTCGAAGAAAGATGAACTGTAAGAGGTGAAAATTTGATCAAATTAAGACAATCATTTTGAATTTGTTACTCCAGTTAATTGATACAATATATATTTATTGAAATATCAGAGATATATATGAATATACAATGTATATAGAACGTAAGAAAGAGATTGTTTTTAAGTATCTAAAAAAGGTTTTGTCAGATTTTTCTAAAGAGAAAAGGTTTGAAATATATTTTTCTTACCTTGTTCATTTATTATCCTTTTTGAAATATTCAAACTCAAATTCTTTTATTCCTAAGAACTAGAGGAATTCGAGATAGTTTTAGTCAAACGACTTCTTTTGTTATTTGTAAAAAAGGACATCTGGGCTGTCGGGTCAGATTCAAAGCCAAAAGCCGATCAGTATGAGATGTATTTCTAAAGTACCGCCCATGGATCATTGCGCAATCGGAGGTACCGATTAGAAGCGTGTACGTCACTTGGATTAAAACATGAATTTGTAGCATGATATCGTTAACTACCAATAAACCTTTTACAGAAAAAAAAAATCTCGAAAGAGAATATAAACGAGATATTAAAGCCACGTCTATCGAAAATAACGGATATCTTAGATTTGGAAAAAATCGGTGTAAAAATACTGTTTTATCGTAATGTTTTTTTTCTCTGTGGTTGCTTTTTGATTTGCATGTTGTAACAAGTCTTATCAAGCCAAGGAACTAAAAGCAATAATTCACTTAGACATCTTTGCTAATTTTGTTTCAAGCAAGAATAGTAAAATATAATTCCTACATGAGAATGAAATTGGTTCCCTTGGAAAGGAAGACGATTAAAAAATTGTTTAGGATAATCTAATTTTTTATTTATCAATTCACAATCCTCCTAAGTCGCAAATATCTGGATACTGTGTTAGGCATTCGTCAGTTTTTTACATCAACTACAGCTTTGACATCTGACGAAGTCTTTCTTTATTCGAAGACTTATAGAATAAAAGAACCAAGTGTCGAAAGATACGATCCAACGAACATTTAATACTCAAATTTGAGTCAGATATTGCTTAGACGATAGTCTTACAGGTTTAAAGTAGCTTCTTGTGATTATAAAAGAGAGGTTCAACGTAATTCCAGGTTATATATAGATATCACGGAATTCGGTTGTCGTCATCGCATGACCTCATTTGCATATGACCCAAAGTCAACGGAATATAACAAACTGACTAGCGAAACAATCAAAGTCCTAAATCGTGTCACATTAAATGGTTAGCGCTAAACTACGCAAAATGTTCATTTTTGTCATAACGCTTACGGATCTTTATAGAATTAAAGACCAGCTAGCGAACAAAACTCCTGATGAAGTAACGATGACGTTGGTTTGATTTAATTCAAACTAAATGCAAGGTGCTAACGGTTATTTGCACCACGTGAATGACACGTTATTGTTTGCAACTGTCTCGGGTTGATTTAAAAATACATTAATATCCTACGTAGGCTATTAGGGAAAAACCATTTTTTTCTCTGATAAGCGACCTCTAATTTTCGCAAAACAACTTTTCAGAATATTGTATTCAAATAGTGTATGAAAGGGAATAAGAATAATCAAAATCTGTGACATGAAAAAAATCGATACCTACCTTAACAACCAAATAAATTTATTTTGACGTCTTGATAAAAATACATGTAGTTAGGATATTTTATTTCGTTTCAACAAAACTTTGCAGGAAAGTGAAAATTGCTTGTGTTGACTTTTTTTAAAGTTCTCTCAATATATACATTAGACATCCTTTTTACTGGGATTTACATTTACTTTTAAATGTAATCGACAATGTCTTTCAACTTTGTCTTGACAATAGCTAAATTTCGAGTAATAATTTCTTGAATCGATGTACAAAAGATTTTTTGTTTCTTTTTGAATCGGCGCATATATTTCTCAGTAAAGATGCGTTTTTTGCGTTAATTATTTCCAAAGGTTCGTTGTTAAAAATCAAGGATTGGGTCAAACAATTGTGCACATCTAGTAGACACTTATAACCTCGGGGCCTGTGGACATGATGGACTGTATTAGGAGACGCCGGCCCCTTTTACCCTGATTTGTAAGTAACCCACTGATTTGTCAGCCTCGTTTTCCGCTCTGTGACGTCACGCGTCTAGAAAATCTCTATTCAACAGGCCAAGGGTTAGATAAGTAGAACGTTCGCCACCCTTGGTACGACAAGATACCATGAACTGTCCTGTTAGATAGTTTTAGCAGTTCTCAAATGCATGAAGAAGTTATTTCAAATACCCCCCCCCCCCGCTTCAGATACTTCTAGCACATTCAACAGGGAATTATGTCACTTATCAGCTGTGTCGATTGACTTTCTATTTTTGTCATTACTTTCTTTGACATTTCGACGGCGAACGAGTCAAATATTGTACTTGAAGCTTTATTTTAGCTGTATTTACGACATTTTGTACTGCACTTCTCCCCAACGAGATCTATCAACCTATGAAGTGTAAAGTTAATAGCTATTATACTTTCAGATTATGCTCCGGACAAAATCTTAGTCTTTAAGCAAGATCTGTGGTTCTTGTACACTGCACTTCCCCTCAACGAGATCTATTCACCTATGAAGTTTCAAGTTAATGGCTATCGTACTTTAAGAGATATGCCCCGGATAAAATCTTAGTCTTTAAAACAACAAAGGGCAAGAATTAGCTCACAACAACGAGATCTATCCACCTATGAAGTTTCATGTTAATAGCTATTATACTTTAAGAGATATGCCCCTGACAAAATCTTAGTCTTTAAAACAACAAAGGGCAATAACTCTAAAATTTGCCAGCAAGGGTTGTTGTTCTTGTGCACTGCACTTCTCCTCAACGAGATCTTTTCACCTATGAAGTTTCAAGCTAATAACTATTATACTTTTAGAGATATGCCCCAGACAAAATCTAATCTTTAAAACAACAAAGGACAATAATTCCAAAATTATGCAAGCAAGAGTTGTTGTTCTTGTGCACTGCACTTCTCCTCAATGAGATCTATCGACCTACGAAGTTTCAAGTTGATAGCAATTATACTTTAAGAGATATGCCCCGAATGAAATCTTAGTCTTTAAAACAACAAAGGGCAATAACTCAAAATTATGAAAGCAAGAGTTATGGTTCTTGTACACTGCACTTCTCCTCAACGAGATCTATCAACCTATGAAGTGTAAAGTTAATAGCTATTATACTTTCAGAGATATGCTCCGGACAAAATCTTAGTCTTTAAGCAAGATCTGTGGTTCTTGTACACTGCATTTCCCCTCAACGAGATCTATACACCTATGAAGTTTCAAGTTAATGGCTATCGTACTTTAAGAGATATGCCCCGGGTAAAATCTTAGTCTTTCAAACAACAAAGGGCAAGAATTAGCTCACAACAACGAGATCTATCCACCTATGAAGTTTCATGTTAATAGCTATTATACTTTAAGAGATATGCCCCTGACAAAATCTTAGTCTTTAAAACAACAAAGGGCAATAACTCTAAAATTTGCCAGCAAGGGTTGTTGTTCTTGTGCACTGCACTTCTCCTCAACGAGATCTTTTCACCTATGAAGTTTCAAGCTAATAGCTATTATACTTTTAGAGATATGCCTCAGACAAAATCTAATCTTTGAAACAACAAAGGACAATAATTCAAAAATTATGCAAGCAAGAGTTGTTGTTCTTGTGCACTGCACTTCTCCTCAATGAGATCTATCGACGTACGAAGTTTAAGTTAATGGCTATTATACTTTAAGAGATATGCCCCGAATGAAATCTTAGTCTTTAAAACAACAAAGGGCAATAACTCTAAAATTATGAAAGCAAGAGTTATGGTTCTCGTACACTGCACTTCTCCTCAACGAGATCTATACACCTATGAATTATCAAGTTAATAGCTATTATACTTTAAGAGATATGCCCCTGACAAAATCTTAGTCTTTAAAACAACAAAGGGCAATAACTCTAAAACTTGCCAGCAAGGGTTGTTGTTCTTGTGCACTGCACTTCTCCTCAACGAGATCTTTTCACCTATGAAGTTTCATGCTAATAGCTATTATACTTTCAGAGATATGCCCCAGACAAAATCTAATCTTTTAAACAACAAAGGACAATAACTCCAAAATTATGCAAGCAAGAGTTGTTGTTCTTGTGCACTGCACTTCTCCTCAATGAGATCTATCGACCTACGAAGTTTAAGTTAATGGCTATTATACTTTAAGAGATATGCCCGAATAAAATCTTAGTCTTTAAAATAACAAAGGGCAATAACTCAAAATAATGAAAGCGAGAGTTATGGTTCTTGTACACTGCACTTCTCCTCAACGAGATCTATCCACCTATGAAGTATCAAGTTAATAGCTATTATACTTTAAGAGATATGCCCCTGACAAAATCTTAGTCTTTAAAACAACAAAGGGCAATAACTCTAAAATTTGCTAGCAAGAGTTGTTGTTCTTGTGCACTGCACTTCTCCTCAAGGAGATCTTTTCACCTATGAAGTTTCAAGCTAATAGCTATTATACTTTCAGAGATATGCCCAAGATAAAATCTTAGTCTTTAAAACAACAAAGGGCAATAACTCCAAAATTATGCAAGCAAGAGTTGTTGTTCTCGTGCACTGCACTTCTCCTCAATGAGATCTTCGACCTATGAAGTTTCAAGTTGATAGCAATTATACTTTAAATATATGCTCCGTACAAGTTTAGTGACGGGAGGACGGAAGTACGGAAATACGGAAGGACTGAATGACGGACGGAGACCACAACTCTATCCCCTTCGCCGAAACGGCGGGGGATAAAAAAACAGCTTTGGCTATTCGAAAATTCTCATAGGATGTAAAAAATTGGAGAAATTTCGATAGGCCAAAATATGGATTTATTCATATTTCTGAGGTTCAAAGCTTCAAACACGAGCCCTGTATGTAAAATAGTATAAGCCAACAACAATTTTCACGTTATCAAAGCTCAGTTTTATCTATACCAGTAAACACAAAGTTGAATTATGATCACATCAATATGCATTGTATAAGGACAATAGCACTGACAGCAACTACGAAATTAAGCACATTTTAGTGAGTAATTGTCACACGTCATGGTATATAACAAACGGAAACAGACTAGACACCGTGTCACAGGAATAATGATGTAAATCATCTCTGTCTACAGCAGTTCCCTAATATATCGTAAGTCAGATGAACCACCGTAAATAACTCTAACATCTACGGATAAACATGTTCCGTCGGACGAAAAAATATATGACCTCATAGATGCTGTGTTAAATATATACTGCAGAGGTAAATCAGAAGTAGTATTTCAAATTTATACCTATAGTGAGGTAGAATGTCAATTTTAGTTTTGAAAAATCTACCGAAATGGAAAAGGGCTAGTTTTTGTGTCGCCTCATAGGCTACACTAATTGTGGTATACTCATTCTAATTTTAGATATTACGTCATGAGGAAATATTAATTGTACCTGAGAATCGCAACTGTATTCTAATAATGATTGTTTACAAGATAAAATGTTAAAGCAGTACTATAAACTCTACAATTAAGTTCATCTTATCTTGCAACACGCCGAAATTTAATGAAAACAACGATTTCATTGTTTCATTTGAGCATGTCACTGGAAAGTTCCTCTTTCCGATTTGCCCATGAAAGATTTGTCTAAAATCCAACCGATTATACCGATATTTCTTGTTACACTTCACTAAATTTCATATTGTGTTACATCCACTCTTTATTATGTGCTAAGTACAGATACAAGGTATTGTGTTCATTGTGTTACATCTTATACATTAACAATAGGAAATAATGATCCTTATTTTATATTTTAATTTTGTGCGAATCAATTCATGTCCGCTAAGATTTGGTATTGTTTATCCATACCATATATGTATTGTTCACGCGAGTTTAACTTTTACGATTCCGTCATTTTGAGCGGGCTTTTGACGTCCATATTTCCCGTTGATTTGTTTTGATTAACCTTTTACCCAGACGACAAAATTGTAGACCGGTTTATATTGAATCGAGTTGCAGGCTATAATTTAAACATTTTGGGGAGAAGCAAAATATTTTAAAACATTGATAAAATTGGCAGCAAACGGGTGAATATTATCTAATTAAAACAATCCATAATATTCAACCATTATCAATACATTTAGGTCTGTGTGGTTAATCTTGCTCTCTATCTTGTATAATAATTTTTTAGTGCCAAATGAAGATAAAAGCCAAGGATATAATTGGCATAATCAGTGGCCTTTAATATAAAATAGAAAATAAGATTGGCTCTTAACTTTCAGAATGGTTGAATTCAGACTATGCAATGTATGAAAGCATCGAGACATGTTTCCCATTCACCATAAATTTCCATTACTGGAATATATACTTTTAGCTAGGCTGTTGTCAAACAAATTTGCAGGTATTGTAGTAAAGTTCAGTGTTGTTGTCGTCAGCAAAATTTTTTTAGCAGCATTGCGACTTGGAATATATATGTAATCTATCAAACGATCAACCTGTACTAGTATCAAGGAATTAAAGAAATGTCTTTAGTAAAAATCATGCATTTTCCCTCCTAATATCTTTTATCCACTTTGTTGAAAATTCATTCACACATACCATCTATAACAGTATGCAAACACACTCCTAAATTTACATACACCTTCCAGGCTTGCAACCAATGTCAAATTTTTAATTGTTTCTGTAACTTGTATGTACATCCCAGTCACATTATTGTCTTTTTTGAAAATACATTACTGATTTATAACAATCATAATCGGGGCTCTACCAATGAAAATTCGCAGAGTCTACAGTATTTACACTCTTTGTCATTTTTCGTACTTTCAGACTCAATAACTTGATTTATCAACACAGTTCTTTTTTATGCACCCTGCATCACTAACATCGGGGGCCTATTGTTTTACCATTGTCCATTCATCTGTCTGTCTGCAAAGCTTAACTAAAACACTTATCACTGGAAATTACTGAAAGCTTATTCAGCTTGCAATGCTTATATTTTGCAAGATAGTAGATTTTAAA
The DNA here is from genome assembly GCA_946902895.1 of Fragum fragum. Classification (NCBI taxonomy): domain Eukaryota; kingdom Metazoa; phylum Mollusca; class Bivalvia; order Cardiida; family Cardiidae; genus Fragum; species Fragum fragum. Next base: position 71,114,673 of record OX336370.1, on the reverse strand, counting down.
GATACACATCTGTAGATTCCCAAGTCATAGTCATGTAACAAGACAAAGGTAATCTGTCAAGGCCGAGCTTCTGAAAAAAATGCTGTTTTTGAGGCGTTTGTGTTTCATGAACACTTCTTGCTTATTTTTGAAATTCACTCATTTCTATTAAGTTTAATACCTCATTATACTTATATCCAACTGCTCTGGTGCTTTCTTTGCGAATAAAAATTAAAAGGATCCTCAGATTTTTTATCGAAATATACCACACCACAGTGTAGAATTCCATCTGAGTTGTGCAATATATTTCGATAAAAAATCTTAAGAATCTATTTTCTTTTATAAAATTTGATATTGGTTCAAATTGTAAAGTAAATTATGTCAACAATAATAGTAAGTGCAAATAATTTAAAAACAAACCAGCATTTTTCTTAGGTCAGCCAATGATACATGGCTCTCAATCCTTTGGTTGTAGGATTAATCATCATACAGCAATCTCTCATGTGACATTTGCAAATGTTATTGAGGCATTCCTCATTTATCTTCAACCAAATCATAACAAATACATGTATGCCTAACTTTGATGGACCGCGAGTAGCACAGATAAAATGTTTGTCGTACTGATGTAAGAAACGACAGAACGCCATTTCTAGCTGTACCAGCAACCATAGTATAACTGAATACTGTTGGAAATCACTTTTCATTTATTCAATGAAAAACACATATTCCAAAATGATAATTTGTCACCCATGCATTTAGAAACATAGAAACAAATTTATTTCAATTTGTCCAAATATAGGGTAAGTGTAATGCAAGACGTATTACACAAGTAACATATTTCGATTTCTTTTTCACTGAAAATGTCAATTTCCCTTCTTGTTTAAAGAAAAAAATAGTTACAATTCCATTATATTCCAATGGTAAAATTCGTTCCAGTATTGTGAATCAAACTTATATACCTCTAGTGTTCATACATGTCAAACAATAGTATTAGCAGCTTTATTGTAGCTCACCCGATCTAAATAGAATAATGACAGATATTTCTTAAAAAGTTTGCCTTTTTTAATTTCTAGTTTTGCTGTTACTCATGGGAGAGTACTCCAACTTTTGTTAATTCATTTTATTAAAAGATTATAGATAACATTGGCTCTTTCATTTTTGTCCAGCCCACGAGCGGTAAGCGAGACATAGTTGTCACAATGAAAGCTCGGTGATGGTGCATTTGTGCATCTGGTGGCCAGTCAGTTAGTCCGTCCAGTTTTGTTTGGACACTTACAACTACATTCATGGATGAATTTCGAAATAACTATTTTGGCATAAACTATTGAGCTATTAATTGTGATCTCACCTTGTTCGCTTTCATGCCGTTGTCAATGTTGTTGTTGGTATTTGCATGACATATTTTGTAAGTCATAGTGTATTACTATTCAATATATACACTTGCCTGTTCATGTGTGTGTTAAAAAGCACAAAAGCAATTCGTTCTATGAAAGTTCGGAACTCTAGAAGCATTTTCCGAGGAATTATGCTTATCTTTCAACTTAAACCTTAAATATTTTCTATACATAAGCTGTCAAATATAGCCATTGTATATTAGTCAGTGCATGTAACTGAACATTTTTATGACCAACCCGCATCAATTCTTTCACGAATAATAGTTACCACTGTCCGTCTGTCTCAAGATATTGATTTTCAAGGGTGACACAATTCACTTTGCTGTACATTACAGCAAATTTTTTACTTGTTATTTACAGAAGGACTTCATATTTGACAAAGGTATCACAATCTCGGAGGTGAAAAATATCGACCGGCCGGACTTTGTGGACTGTGTAAGCTGACCAGGGTCGACAGAATTTAAATTTGTCGAATTATAGGTAGGTCATGCCAGCTTACTATACACCAATTTTAAGTATGAGAAACGTTTTTCATGGTTTAGCGATTTAATCCACTCCTCACTCAGAGACGCTTTTGAAAAATTTAAAATTTCATAAACTTAAAATTGTCGTTTGGAACTTCTTTCAATTTGGGCAAGTCCAAAATGTAGCCATTGGTTAAGCATCATAACTATAGTATATGCAAGCGTACTTTTCGCTAAGCTCGTTAACCAAACATTCTACTTTTGGTTTCACGTGACTGGTCCTTAATTTTCCTCAATCTATAGGAGGTTAGAGTGTGTGATCAGCAATCTGTTAGTTGTTTGATTTTTTACTGTTTTCTTAAATTCTTTAACTTAGTGCTAAACACGCATTTAACACATATGGGTTCTTAGCGTAGAAGGTCTTGAAATATTTTCCTTTGGAGCTGCTCATTAGATCAGAATGTTTACAGACAGGGATACTCATTGGGATAGTTACAAGTATTGCAAAAAATGCTACTTGTAGTGGCAGATCAAAAATTAAAGCCATATCTTCCCCTAAAACACACTATAAAATTAATAAGAAAGCCATACCCCAGGTTCAAAAGCATAAATAAATATGACACTTGAAATTAGAAAGTCAACATTATTCTACGCAGTAAGCCTATAATGCATAATAAAAGTTTCAGTATTTTAAAGTGTGAACCACTACAATTTAAATTGAGGTATGTTTCTGAAAACAAGTTAGGATAAATTTGCCAATTGCCGAAAAATACACTCAAACGAACATTTGATACTTTAAGTTGAGTCAGACGTTATCTTCACGATTATACTGGCTTCCAGTGGTTATATAGGAAAGGTTCAGCGGAAATCCAGGTTATTTTTAGATATCACGGAATTCGGTTGTCGACACCGCATGACCTCATTTCTCTATGATCCAAAGTCAAAGGAAGGTTACAAATTGACAAGCGAAACAACCAAAACGTCTTAAATAATGTCAAATCAAATGGTATCGCAAAGCTATGGCAAGTGTATATATACATATTAACGCCTATGACAGTTTAAGACTGAACTTCACAGATTGAAAACTGGCTGGGAATATAACTCCTAATGACGTAACGACGACGTTGGTTTGAATAAATTCAAACTGAATGCATGATTTACAAGCAATACGTAAATGACCCAATATTCATTGCAACTGTTCGGCTTAATCTAAAAATAGACTAACAGCCTACGTAGGATATAAGGGAAATACCCCGGTTTATTAAAAAAAATTGACTTCTGATTTTCGCAAACACAAGAAAAAAGAAACCCCCCCCGACAATGCCTACCTTTAAGGTTAGTTTACACAAATCTGTGATGTCACTGATGGCGTTTTAACTTTCGCTAGTCATTCAAACAAATAGCTAGGTCACGAAGATTAATGAAATCGTCCGTAAAGTTTAGTCATCAGCACCTGTGCAAATAACAGTCAATGCCGAAAATTATCGAAGATTTTCGGTGAAGAATTAGGTGAACTCGTCGTAAACAAATGCAAATTGAAATCGACAAGAATAACAAAACATCTCTTTCCAGAGAACATCACTCAAACCCTGCTTGTGCATATCGATATTATATAGGCCTTTGTTTGCTTTAGTGACCAAATAAGCGGTCGATTATTTCAACTCTTTTTCCTTTCTCGGGGGCAGATATGGCTGTAATTTCGACTGTTTCTGTTGAGACAAAATTGACTTCTGGTCACCAGCTACAACTTGTTGATCTACGTGTCTGTATATAAATTAACAATCAAGTTAGTTAACAATACCAATAACACCAGGAACACCTTTAATTTGATACATTAAAGTAACCTTTCTATGTAATCGTTAGTTATCGTCGTTCATCTGTAGCGCCATCTTGTTAATTAAACACCTGGGTGTAGCTTATAAGATTGAATGATTGTACGTCTCGGAAATAGTTTAGGTAAAACACTTACTTTTAAAGTTCGATTATCGTTGTTGTTTTTTTTAATGTCCGAACGGTATCCTACGTTTTCTTAGATTACTAAACTATTAAAATACCGAGCTTTAGTAATGCAATAGTTGAAAAACTTGCAATCTTCCAAGCATATTAACCCATTCCCACACAGTTATATTTTAGATAAGTCCAAAGTCAAAGAAGTTGGAGACGACAATTTCTAAGTTGACAAAATATTTAAATCCTTTGTTGAGATAGAAAACAAAATTTCTTCATTTTTCCTTAGTATTTTCATTTTTTTCTTGGAGGCGTCCAAAAGCGTCATTGTGTAGGAAGGGGTTAATAAGGAAAACTTGTTGTCTCATTTGGAAAACGTATTGAGAAGTTGGAGTAATTGTCTGTAAAAATACTTTCCTTGATACTTTCCTTGATTGTATTCCTAACAGGCGTCAAAAAATGAATCTCTTTAGTACATTGTCAAAACAATGTCGGACATGCGTAGACAGAATAAAAATTACAAGTTAAGTTTATCCTACGATTGCAAATGCTCGCAAAGTAACGACTAAGATCAAGTGCACATCCGCGCAGTTTGATAAGAATCTCTAATGTCCGACTTGTATTATTATTATATACCATATACCAATTGTCGTCTGCAAATCCTTTGAATTTGGACAGGTCTAAAATCTCGCAAAACAGTAAAAGGTTGAGACAAAATGAAACAAATTTAACATGAACAAAAGTGATCAAGAAACATTAGGAGAAGATTACCCAAGAAACACTCTTGTAGCTAGGAACTGACTAAAAATAAGAATATCTTTGGATGATTTGCATACCCTCTTAATTCATAACATATGTGTCCAGACTGATTATTGTTTCACATTATTAGGGACAAATAATCTAATTCTAGTTTAGCTTATCAAGATTCAAGCCTATTGATTGGTTGATTTTTCCAAACTTCAATGAACAAATTTTGAGCACGCAACTATTTTGTATTTTAGCGAAAAGGGTAGAACCATATTATTTTACTCAGGACTAGTATTCATACTATGTGATTAAGTTTTTAGGTTCCTACCTCACTGATAACGAAAAATACTTTAATTCTTTAAGCAATATTTCAAAAGTCATTAAAAGGGTCTAATGCTTTAAAAAAAATCGTATTTCACCGTAATTTTCATTAATTTTGACGATGCGAAATGAAACATTTGTAAATTGGCCCGACGTCGGGATTCCTCGGAGGACGTGGAAGAATTTCGAAATCCAGATGTTTGTATCAGCATACGTGGGTTTTCTGGAGAATACGTAGACAGCGTACATTATCAGATGGTAGTTCCATTTTGTTTTATTTAGAGTCTAACTCATACAATAAGGTTAATAAAACCCTCTTATAGCAGAGTCAACCGGCAACGACAGAGTGAGCCAATCTCGACAGAGCCTTGGTATAATATGTTTATAGCAGAGTCAACCGATAACGACGGAGCAAATCAATAATGACAGAGCCTTGGTAAAATATGTTTATAGCAGAGTCAACCGATAACGACGGAGCAAATCAATAATGACAGAGCCTTGGTATAATATGTTTATAGCAGAGTCAACCGATAACGACGGAGCAAACCAATAATGACAGAGCCTTGGTATAATATGTTTATAGCAGAGTCAACCGATAACGACGGAGCAAATCAATAATGACAGAGCCTTGGTATAATATGTTTATAGCAGAGTCAACCGATAACGACGGAGCAAATCAATTATGACAGAGCCTTGGTATAATATGTTTATAGCAGAGTCAACCGATAACGACGGAGCAAATCAATAATGACAGAGCCTTGGTATAATATGTTTATAGCAGAGTCAACCGATAACGACGGAGCAAATCAATAATGACAGAGCCTTGGTATAATATGTTTATAGCAGAGTCAACCGATAACGACGGAGCAAATCAATAATGACAGAGCCTTGGTATAATATGTTTATAGCAGAGTCAACCGATAACGACGGAGCAAATCAATAATGACAGAGCCTTGGTATAATATGTTTATAGCAGAGTCAACCGATAACGACGGAGCAAACCAATAATGACAGAGCCTTGGTATAATATGTTTATAGCAGAGTCAACCGGTAACGACGGAGCAAACCAATAATGACAGAGCCTTGGTATAATATGTTTATAGCAGAGTCAACCGATAACGACAGAGTGAGCCAATCTCGACAGAGCCTTGGTATAATATGTTTCAGTTTCTGTTCTCAATCGTTATTATTCGGTTGTATTGACTTACTAAGGATCCGACGAGTGATACCTACTTAAGCCATTCCCACACAATGATGTTTTTGGACGCGACTCATGAAAAACTTCTGGGTAGAAAACGTTGTGTAAAGTGACGAAATTGCTAGTCACAATACAGAATGTTAAAAAATCTAAAAGTTCATTAACTAAAATATCGTCTGCAACTCTTGTCAATTGGGACCATGCAGTCTAATATTGACCGTCTGGTAATGAGATACAGTACTTCAAACAACGAAGACAAGTAATATTTTCGCATGTTGTAATAAAGTAACCTTAACGTCGTAAATACAGTTGGAATAAGCTGTAGTTACTCCGCTTTAGTCGCGAAACGAACGAAATGCATTACATAAATGTCGGCCAATGTCGTAGTTGATAGTTCATTCCCTTTCTAAATGAATGCTTTGATTGGTCGATGGAATCTTTGATTGATAAACGCGACCATCCAGAGTTGTTTAGATACAAAATGTCAATACATTTTCAAAAGGAATAATGACCCTCATTCAGACATTCCAGTCCTAGCAATCCTTGATTTTAAATGTATTGGATTTTAATTCATCAGCATTACAAGGGTCAATATTTAGAAAAGAGCCTTCTGCAAGTTTAATTAATAACGCCCAATCTCCTTTCTGTCAGATGAAATGATTCCTGTATTTTCCATATATTGATGGTCATTTGTGCACTTGAATCCACCATCATGTTTATAAGAAAATTTCGTAGCGAAATAAATACTCTTTCACACTAATTGACAAGCTACTGAGAGAAAAGCCAAATATTTAGCGGATGGTCATCGACACGTGTGAATTGTTTACCCGGAGTGTTTTCCTATAATCTATATGGCTGATTAATTTTATCTTTTTCATACACAGTGAATCTACAATGTAAACGATTTTGAATTGACTTCATGTTGCGAAATTATTGTGTTACAAATCAAACAAATAAACAACAATAGCATCAACGAAAAAACCTGAAAAAACTAAATGAAATAACCGTTTTGGTAATGGGAAAAATCAGCAAACCACTTAACTGAAAGCTAATGCGGAATCATCTACTCAAATTCATGGTGGCCTAGTGATGACTGTGTTTGTATCTTTTCATTGCGCTCGAGATATAAGTTTTTTTCTCTTTATTGATGAAAAGTCGCGTGGAAATAACAACAAAAACAACAACAGCATAGCAAGAAGACCATGGTGGTCCTATATCGCCTAGCTGATTCATCTGCTAATTAAAGCATTTTCGTATAAAAATAGGAATTTTTTTAAACCGATGGGCATAGTTTCTAATAACATAGTGCAAAATCATCTAATAATGATAAATAGCAAATATTAATGCCTTTGGCTTAATGTTTAAGGAGGACAAAACTTTTTAACTTGCTCTGATAGAGCGTTTTTAAAAACTTTCACCTAATATTTTTGACCCAGGAAAATAATTTTGTAGAGAACCATGTGGACATGCTATATATGAAATGAGATTGCACTATACCTTTACAAGTTGGCTGTTTTTACCCAAGGGGCATAATCCCTACAAACATGGTAGATAATTATTGGTTTATGCTATATTTCAAATGCGAATTCTTAAGGCATTATAGTGAAGATGAGTATTTTTCTTTTCGCGTGCTCTTATTGAGCAAAATAAATTCAAATCTTTGGACCCCGGCTACAGGGCTTTGACATTTAATAACATACTACAAAGTCAGCTTGTTACATGCCAAATATGAATGACCTAGGCCATATAGTTAAGGAGGAGAAGACTATTGGACTTGTTCTAACTGAGCGATTTTCCATACTTTGGATTTCAGGGGCGCGGCCATTTTTTACACCAGAGGTATCATTTTTGAAAATTGATAGAGAACCATTCTGCTTTATATGAAATATATTTGCCCTTGTCCTTTACGGTTCTGCAAAACAGTTTTCCAAAAATTAAATAAAATTTCCTATTTTGAAATGCCACGGCAACACGAGTTTTTCACGGATTGAATACTTTTAACAACTTTTGTACAGCTTCACCCAAGATACATCCCTTCAATGTTTCAGCTTGATTGGCCAACTGATTTTTGAGGAGAATATTTGTAAAGAAACTGTGGGCGGACGGATAGACAATGACCAATCACAACAGCTCATCTCTCACATTGTGCTCAGGTGAGATAAGGCAAAAAAAAAATCATTCTATCGGGTTGAAAGAAACCAGAATGAGTTTTTCTTCTGTTTTAATATTAATGAATAAATAAATAAATAAAAACATCGCAAATCACAATAAACAAATAAAAAAGAAACAGTGTGCTATGCATGCTCGTTTATTATCGTAACTATCGGAGCATTTGCCCATACGAGCGACAACCCTAGAAAACGATTTGTTGAAATAGGGGATAACGCAAGGATGAGAGCTCCAACTGGTATATTCAAAGTGCTTTATGTATAACATCATCGTATGGGGGCTCGATCTAACGATTCTTTCGAAAGACAATAAGTTGGTTTGTTAGGTCAACCCAGGGTCGAGCGCTCTACCAACTGAGCTAATCGGGATAACTTTACTATATTCTAAAGGTCGATTCCACATTTATTCTGTAAAAAAACGAACATATCAACTTTTGCCACCATACAAAATGAGAGTAATATTCTATTCTTTTCCGTCTTATATCATTCGTAATTATTTCTTGGGCACTTTTGCGAAGCGATTTTTACTGCGTTCGCACGCATTGGGGCACGAAAATAATTGTGTTGTAATTCAATTTGTCTCAGAGAGTTGAACACAATACAACGGTTCTTAGGACACATTTTCATGGTAATGTTATGTCTCTAGCAATAAATATGTTTGCCGTCACTATAACATTTGTGGAAACCAATTAGGACTGTGCGACAGAACCCATGATTTCAGATGTTCATACTTCATCCTTTTCATTAGCTTTACATGTGATAAGACCATCCCGGTGGTTCCGATTGAACAGTCGCGGCTATCAATCAGATAAACAGCCGACCAATCAAATCACTATTTGACCAGGGATGAGTTCTGAACTCCGACATTGTCTGTCATTTTTGTTAACCTTTTCTGTTGCTTTGGTGATTTAGACGTCGTAATAACAGTTTTTTCAAGCTGTAGTCACGGCGTTTAAACCTAAAACCAACTATTCTACCTATTTATTACATGCTAATTGCCATGAATTTTGTAAAGTAACGCCGTTTAAAATCTAAGCATGACTTCCCGTCTGAGTTGATTGACGTGATAAATGGAGTAAGTCGGAGGGGGCAGAGATTGGTCAATTACGTATTGCGTTTTGTTAATAAAAAAAAATCGATGGACTAATCTAATCATACATCATAAGTAAGCTTTGGCTACCGAAAATTGTAGTTACGCCGTTTAGGTCACCAACCATTCATTTAATTTTCATCACATCAAACTGACCATGAATTTCATAAAAACAACAACAACAACATCAACAAAACCCGACGACATCAACACCGGCAAAACAAAACAACAACAACAACAACACCCCCCCCCCGCAGTTTATATCTAAGTGGATCTTTCTGTCGGATTTCAGGTGACGTTAGCGGCGATCCTATAATTTCAAGGTCATTTGCTAGTCATCTGTAACAAAGAGATAGGTAATAACTTTATATATCATGTAATAGTTTAATCCAGGAGCAATTCAATGACGCACAATTGGATGGATCTGTATACTTTTGGGGTATAAAAAATACCCGAACGATTTTTGATTGCGCAAAACTCAGCAAGGCCGACACATGAAACAGTCAACCGACAGCTAGTAAATGAGTCATCAAGAATTGTAAATATCTCCGTTCAACGTCATTCAAAGACAGCTCTATGATCTTTTTTTTATTTCAACACTTTATTACAGTGTAAATTAACAAAAAATACACATTTTTAAACACCCCTTTTAATATAATTTACATGAATGACTCTGGGAGTATGGTGTTATCTACGAAAATTAAAGCAACTTAAACTAGTTATTCATATTATCTAAACACCATTAAAGGGACTCGTCCATGAACATCTTACGTTTAGGTTCGATTAGGTGTTCTATACACTTTAAAATACGAGGGCAAATTTATTCAATAAATGTAAACCGACTTCAATAATGAACCTGAATGTATAGATGTTGAAGTTATTAATGAGGACATTGTTAAAAACAAAACAAGTGAAGTCATTAAGTTTATTTGCTAACACCATAGTTACTCATATTCACACATCATTGATCAGTTTCCCCCATAAAGCCTTTTATACAAACTTTTATCAAAATTTATCTCATGTCATGTACATGTATTCTATTTCTAACTTTGTCAAGCTGTACCCGGGTTACTCCTGTTCCAACAAGAGCCTTAGACAAACGTCAGCTTGCACATACGTGCAATCTGGTCTTGGTCTAAACCATAGATGAAAATAAAAAGCAAATTATTCAGACATCTAATCTTTGAAAAATCAAGCGTTCTAATTGGCCAAAAAATTATTAATGTCTTCATGAATAAAATTTTGAGCACGGAGCTTTTTTGTATGATTGCGCACAAAATAGTTCCATATAAAACGTATCAGATCTTGTAAAATATTTGGGGTTTTTGCTATCAATAAATTATAGGAAATAAAGAGAATATTTTGTTTCCATGGAAGTATGAAACGAAAAAGTAATCTAGCTCATGTATGAATACGCAAAGTGTGATAAGTTTCAATGAAAGGAATAAACTAAATACCTAAAAGGAAATTTGTAGAATACAGTTGGTACATACATCATTTAACCTGTTACCAAACAACAACATTTCAGACTAGATCAAATTGAAAGATGTTGCAGACGATAAATTGAATTTAAAGAAACCTTGGCTCTTTTGGTAGAAAACATTTTGATAATGAAGAAATTGCTTGTGCCAATCAATTTCTTTGCTTTCCACAATATTTGCCACTACTTCTGTCTTAACGGGCGTAAAAAGGCGGGAATATGTGGGAATGAGTAAGATAAGATAAGTTCCGTGATGTTCTAATCTGAAGATTTTAATAAGTGAAAGCAAGCAATGCCGTATTTCCATACATTGTCAGTATCATTTCAAGATATGAGCACGATGGTTTGCGAAGCACTGAAACACAAGAGCGTAAGGTCTGGTCAATTTTCAGTTACTTGCACCCTTAGATGACATTTGTATTGGCAATTGAAGATGCATACCAAATTTATTTACGTGTACATACAAACTATGGGCAATAGACTTCAAGTATCAGATAGCTGAAATTTCAACAGAGAGACGAAGGACAGAATATTCTAAATTGACCAATCGCGCATTTCAATCGAATAACCAGTCTACCAATGAAATCGTTCTTTCAAAGCATATCTTCCCCCAAAACAAACTGTAAAATTAGAAGAATCCATACTCCAGGCTCAAGAGCATAAGTAAATATGATGATTGGAATTATAAGATCAATATAATTCTAAGCAGGAAGTGCAGTTACGGTATTTAAAAAAGTTACGGTCATTAACATTAAATCGTGACGTCAGTAATGACGTTTTAACTTTCGATAGTCATTCAAACAACTAGCTAGGTCACGGAGATTAACGAAATTGTCCGTAAAGTTTAGTCAATCAGCACTTGTGCATATAACAGTCAATGCCGAAGATTAGCGATGATTTGCGGTTGAGAATCAGGTGCATTCGTCGCGATTTCAATATGTAAACAATACAAATTGAAATCGACAAGAAAAACACAAAATATCCTTTCTAGACAGCATCACTCATACCCTGCTTATGCATACTGATATTTAAAAGGCCCTAGTTTGCTCTAGTGACCAAATAAGGCATAGATTATATCAACCAGTTTTTTCTTCCTCGGAGGACAGATATGGCTTTAAACATAAATGAGTTTTGAACTCCGCAAATTTGTCGTCGTTTATGTTAAGTGCTTTTTGCTAGTTTAGGTCGGTAATCAACTTTACACATTTTTTGTATTCTGCTTGCCATAAATTTTGCATACTAAAACTTTAAAACTCGAAGCAGGACTTCCTGTCGGAGTCAAGGGGCGTGGCCAACTGAGTAACTTGGCAGGGTCAGCGATTAGTCAATTAACATCACCGTCTTATCAATTATGGATATGAGCGTAAACACCTTCATAAAAACATACCAGTTTAAGATGGCTTCATATTAATAGCTATAGTGAGTACTCAATTTTAGAATGAGCATTACAACGGAACATAAACGTACAAAAGTACACATCAGAGAGATTCCTCATATATCGGTGAAATGTTTAATAGCTCATTCACCAACACAGGCATAGTCATTATTTCGAAATTACGGGGGATCTGCAGCTAGACAAATCTCAGTTTCACTAGTATACAGCTGGTTTTCGGAAAGGCATGATGACAAGAATGATGATTGAAGACATGACTGCTGCGAGAAGAAAAATCCAGAATAAAAACCGGTCCATTACACCGGCCACAAAACGCCATTCGTTCACAATATCTTGATGTCTCTCTTCGGAGTCCTGCTTGGCAACAAGAAATTTCAAAGAGTTTGTTATTCTGTCTTGCGTATCGTCTGCATCTGCATCAATAAGTCTCTCGCGATGATCATAACGATAAGGCATCTGTGGCGTGACTTGTGACGTAACATGAGAAGAAGAGTTCGTCTGATAACCGGCGTTATTTGTTCTATTTACAACATTTCCATTGCAATTATTGCTTTCCATTGAATCGATATAAGTACTAAGACACACTTCCCCTTTACGTATTGAAGAAAACACAAATGGATTTACTCTCGGTCTGATACACAATAGTCTCGCGAGAACGTCATGTGATAAAACTTGTAGCCATCTTGGCACACCACGTTGATGTGGGCCAACATGATGTAGTTGCAAAACAAACACAGTTAGTATAATAGATAATGATGTCATTCCCATGGTAACAGTTAGGTAAATACCTGAAAGTAGATATAAAAGAGTTACTGAAGGGCGTCTAATCACACATGTTCACCATTGTCGGTCATTATTTTCACATGAGATCTAAAACACAAACTTTCCGTTTCGAATCTTTTTTCTTACCTAGCAATTTCCTGAAGCAATAAATGAAGACATGATTTATTTCTCTTTACAAAATAATGTAAATCTAACTGTATTTTGTTTACAGCATGTTTAACTGCAAAATGAGAACACTTCTTAACTATGAGGTAGTATTTAGTCAAGGTACATCATACCGGCGATTTTTGCAAAACTTCATTTTCTGAAAGCCAATACGTTAAGTTTTAAATGTAATCAGAATTCTTGTCGTTTGGGGCATTTTGGTCGTTGGGGCATTTTGGTCGTTGGGGCATTTTAAATACGTTTCTTTGGGATGAACATGAATTAAAAACCTTACTGACTATGGTATTTCAGGGTTCTAAATGTAAATTCAATATTGAACAACTCAAGTACAGGTGATGCGCTTGCAGGCGAACTTTAGTTTTGCTATGTCTTAAAAATTTCAGAAAAGCTAAAGGTCAAGTATTGAGAATCATTTACGAAATTCTGCGTTTCTACTTGTAAGTAGTTAGGTTTTAACCAACCTCAAACTAGTTACCCCAATTCTGTATATAATTCGGTAACTACAGTTCATTTCATTGCCTTCCTTTTGGTATAAAGATTAAGTCATTATGACATCAATTTACGTTTATGTTTTGAGCTGCAGTTAAATACCCCAAATCCCGTATTTCCCTTTCAAAACAATATTTCATATATTACTATGTCCCCTACTGTGAAAGGTTTGTTAAAACGATGTTTATAATTGACATGTCTACTACACAAATATGAATATTATGAACATATAACTTTCTAAAGAGTAAGTCTCAACGCAGTTTTACTCAAATCGCGTCAGGATTCATAATCAAGTACCAATAGGCGAACATGGCAATTCCTTTAAAATAGATACTGCTATCATTATAGCATTCCAATGAAAAAAAGAATGAAATAATTATTTGTGTGTACAGTTAAAGTGCAATTTACATTTTGCTTTCAGACATTTAGCCAATGCCGCCTTTTGAATCAATGTAATATATTGAATGGGGTTTAACACCAATTTTTATAGTATTTCAGTCATATCGCGGCGGCTGGAACACCTACCCATGGATTCACGGTATATACATTCTTTCTGAGCTTCCAGCTATTTATCCCACGCGATGCTTACGATTATCCACATTGCGGCTCGGAATCGACAACCTGGAACCAAATGACTAGGTGTCTTATGCGCTACCATTGCGTTATGATTCATTGTAAACGATAACGTACATTCGTCGGGGCGAGCAAAATGTCTTAAATCCAGCTTTATTAAAGCTATGTTTGCGACATTTTGCTCCCCCAACGCAATTTTCACACAATTTTCAAGACAATTTTAGTATTGAATGTTTTCATCTTTATTATCTGATATAGTCTTGGATTATAGTTTAAAAAAAGAAAAAGAAAAAGAAAAAAATGGAGAAAGAGAAGAAATTTAAATGAAATACACTTCAAGACTATATATACCGCAAAAATATGATCTGTGATAAAATATATCGAATATTTCAGCAGCATGTATTATTGAGACACAAATGTCCCCGAGACAAAGAATTAAAGGCTTGTTCTTTGACCTCTAATAGTGACAATAACCTTTGATCTATGGATTTCAGGATTGTATGTAATATATTGTCTCGCAATAGCGTACGTCCGAATTAATTCATTTCAAAAATGTATGTCAGTGTAATGTGGTGTACGACGGAATAAGTAAACAACAAAGAAGAAATGGAGCCGTAAATCGTATAATTAGAAGCCAAAGGAAGACGTCGTGGAAATGTAGCTTAGTCAAAAATACATGTCCCGGAGGTCTGATTTCTAGGGTTTATATACCCAAACAGAACAATAAAATACATCAAAAATACGTGCAAGTATAATCCTTATTAGTTCTGAACATGATAATTAATCATCCCCAAAATACGTATCTACTTGTCAGCAGGTGACCTTTAATAACCGAGGCAAAGGTGTGTTAAATAAACGGAGACATGAAGAGAAAGTGAAATTAACATAATTTCCCTAGATCAGATTCATGGTGTACACATAAATATTCAACTCAAATAATGTGCATCTGTAAAATGTGAAGTTAAAATTTGGTCACATTATTTACTTGAATCCATGGTTATCGAAAGATAAAGAAGAAGAATTCTGATCACCTTCATAGACAGAAATGATGCATGCGTGTTTTTATATCACTATGATGAATCTTCGAATTGTCTTCATGCCATTACGATATTTTATGTTTTTGGCAAAATATACACAATTTATTCCTCGAATGGCAAGCAGGAGAACAATTATACATCAAAACACACTATTTATCATCTATTTACAGTTTTTGTATCTCTCGAGAGAACACCTTATTGTTTATTTTGCCTTTACACGCTACCCGTCTGGTCTTCCATTTTAATATCTCCCATCCCCCCCCCCCCCAAAAAAAAGAAAAATGAATAAACAGTTTACCCAATATAAATGTACCAAAACCAAAGTGATTTGTGTCATATCACTTAAGATAAAATAAGATTTGATATGAAGAATAAAGTAATTTAATATGGCTATTTGTGAAATCATCTTTCGTATGTGTTTTATTTGCGATTTCATTTAATGAGTCTGTTTACTGTAAGAAGGCTTTTGTTATTTAGTTTAGTTGTTAATCGGTCGCAAGACCAATTTATCTAACCAGATTCGAGAGGCTTAGTTCGCCCCAATTTACCCAACTGGACAGTACAATACAATAAAGATAATTTTATAAACAAAGCGTTCCGATTATTGCAACTTTCCGAATTTCTCTAAGATTTTGTCTAAAAGTTAATCTTCAGTGTGTTCGACAAAGGGTAGTACAGTCGATGCTGACGGGTAAACAGCAAATTACAATTGCATTTTACAAGTTAAGAAATATCAAAAGGGAGTGAAGGGCAACTGGGCGGTCAGATGATTTAAGAAGTCTACACTTTTTCACCCATGTTGTACGCGTCGACAAGTCGTGTACTAATCAATTGAACGAATGAATCGGGTGGTCTAAAGAAGCAAATAGTGAACGAATCTTTATAATAGATGATAATGCCATATGATGATTTTCCGGTCTTAGATTGAAAATTCCATCTTTGAGTAAAAGATTTTTAAAAAATATGCCAACCTGTCGATATTTCGATTAATCGAAGGGTAGCTTAGATGGGACAGGTTAGCAAGTCTACAGTAATGTAAACAAATGAGTCATTGACGAAAGAGTTCTCTCAACTGACTACAAATGATGCTTATCTTTATCGCATATTGATCATTTGTCCGCTTGGTGCAGTGGTAAGAGCGTTTATTTACCATGCTAGAGGACCTTGGTTCGAATATTTCCGTCATTCTTTATATTCCTTATTTTTTACACTACCATTCATTCATTTATAACTTTACTCAGAAAAACGTGGCGTAGGTAGATTCGTAAGTCTTTAGATAAGTGAAATTTTACATTTATCATAAATCTTGCACTTTCTTAGTATGGCATAGTATAAAATATATTTATTGATTGATTGGATTGGAATGAATAACTCACCATTCAATAACCCTATTATATTTGGTTCCAATGCCATTTCAAAAGGGTCAAGATTGATTGCTTGAATGGGTTTAACGCCACTTTTAACAGTATTTCAGTCATATCTAGGCGGCTTGAGCACCTTATAATGGATTCATGGTACTTCTCACACCAGTACTACCACTACACCCTTTCCTAGCTGCCAGCTACTATCCCACTTAGGATTACGAATACCCACCCATTGGTGAGAGACTAATGTCAGAAAGTGTATGTGACGCTGCCGGGGATTGAATCCATGACATCCAATGGTTGAAGAGTAGGAGTCTGATGCGCTACCGACTGCGCTTTGACGGCGGCCAAGATGGTTCGGAACAAGTGATAGTCTAAAAGGTTAGACTCTGAACAACAATGCTGCTCTTGAGCAAATTTCTTTCATGCTCTTTAATTCATTCCGGTTTTCCAAAATTTAAGACATGACCAATTTGAAAGATGTTGCAGATGACAATTAAAAGTGAGTTTAATTTGAAAAAATAACCAACCTATAGTGTAGAAAATATTGTGGGAAAAGAAAAAATTGCTTGTGACAAGCATTGTCTTCCTTTCCAATAATATGTTTTCAAGTATAAGATCACTAGGACGTAAAAACAAGGGAATTGAGCTAGGAAAGGTTTAATCAAACATTATTTGATTTACTACGTGTATGTACTGTATATATATATAACAGCAGATGACACCATTTTGGTCGATTTTCGAGGAGGATGTTAATTTCTATCAAGCAATTTTTCCCTGATTGTAATGAATGGATTATTCTATATTACTTAAAAAATATCTTTTTCTTTGAATTGGATATATCATTTTTCAAACTATCTGAATGACACACATAATTGACGAAAACATTGTTGACACTATACCTACCAATAAGAGGTACGAACTCCGATGTAGCGGGCATGTTTTCAGCTATGAGCAACATGAAAACTGAGAAAGCCAGTAATACAGTGATACCCAGGGTAATTTTCTCTCCGCTGTCAGGTGGCAGCCAGAACCCAAGTAAACTCAGAATAGTCAACCACAGACACGGAAATATGATGTTAAACAGATAGTATAACGTCCGACGTCTAAGAATAATTGTGAACGTTACATCTGGATAAAACTCAATGCAGCATGCGTATTTCACTTCGTTTCGGACGACCTTAATATCCATTAATTCCCATTCTCCACTGTGTACGTAGTTAGCAAGGTCAACTGTGGCTGATCGATTGGTAATATCAACCTGGAACAAGATTCATAATATAACCTATGGCCAGGTTGTGATATAAATATTTGAATGATTAGTTTTGATATTATACTGTTTTTTTTATACAAGTGTAGTAACTTTGGAAATGATTTCGATGTCTATGGCAACGTCTTTTCGTTTCCGCCAAAATGACATGATGACGCATGTAATGACGTCATCTTACAAACAACGTTATATGCTTCGCGGAATATAATATATAGATACATTCTTTTAGTGATTTATTGCAAAAAGTTAGTTCATTTTCTAAATAGAATATCCAAACCAGAACAATCAAATGTTTAATTAAGGTACTACTGTCCACGCCTACTGAATACCAACAGTGAGTTCTACTTAGATTTTAAATGGCGTTGTTTTATGAAATTAATGCGGGTAAATGTGACAGATAAAAGTCTAGCCGTTCGACCATCAAAACGTTGTTACTACAGCCTCAATAACCATAAGTCGCAAAACCACCAGAAATACTTCACATAACAATCAATTAATGTTGGGGTCAAAGTTCATGTCCTTTCTAGATGAATAAACTGGTTGGTCGATCGATCATTCGATTGTGAGCGGGGATCAGCCAATCAATTGTATTTGATGTTAGTGAATATATTAAATGAGATTTAACAAGGTTTCTTCTTGATCATAGATATTTTCGAACAATCATGCATGGATCGAATCCTAAAGATTAATATCCTCGAAAATTATGACAAACCTCTGCCACTCTATAGTGAGAGAATGTATTTCTGCAAGAGAGTCATTGACCAATCACGACTGTCAGTCAAGGAATAAATCGACCTCTCAAATAATTAATTTAGCCCGAATTGATATTGTAACTTTAAAGCTGTAGTTATGCTTTCGCAACGTTTTTTTTTTATATAGTTTTCTTACCTGAAATCCATCGTAAGTCCACGACCCAAATTTCATTTTGCATAGTTGATCATCGAAAGGAAAGTAGGTGATATCTATCTTACAGGAACTCCTGAACTTGGCGGGGGGTGGCCAAAACACCACACCTTCGTTGCTTACCATGGCTTTACTCTTCATGTAACCCGTGGTAAAATCGTCGGCGCTGTTTGATAAAAAGCAACACAAAGTTGTAAGTTTGAAATACGAATCAGAATGTATACCGTCGGTGCGCGAGCAACATGTCGTAACTACAGCTTTATTAAAGCTGCAGTTACGATACTTTGCTCGCCAACCGACTATATGAATCTGAAAACCTTCGGCGCTGAAGGTAAGAAAATAAAGTTATTATTTTGAAATACGAATCAGAATGCATATAAGTCGAAAAATCTCTAATATTTGAAGTAAAAACAAAACTTTAAGTTTGTCATTTTGAATGTAAATGTAGTTGTAACATCATCGGCAAACCGAAGCCTAAATCTGATTGTAGTCCTTCCCATGTGCTCTCCCAAATTGCTTAATAGAACCAGTGCACGGAATCGATTAAGACGGGGTTCGTTTGAGTGTGTGTGGTTCCGTTTGAACCCATCTGTAGCCTAAGTATTTCATATTCACGGGGAAAGTCATTATACATTGGATAACACAGTTGATCTTTTTCCAGCGCCCACTTCTATCAAGCGACGATTATCGGAATCGCCTCTTTTTTATAAAAAAGCAAAATCTCTCACTAAATGAGGGCATTTTGCTACAAAGAAAAATCAGAACTACCTCCTATGTTGTTGGACCTCTTTAGAATCGTCCTGTACTCTAATGAGTCCCCACAACATAAGATTAAGCTAGAGGTCTGTAATAATTTATGTATGAAATTGTACCAATCCTTCATATCTTTAGCAAAGTATTGTACTAAGCGACCATTCTCTTTAGCGACTATTTTCGTCGTCCCTCGAGTGGTCGCTTCATACAAGATTTACTGTTATAGGAATTCGAACCCTCCATTTGGTAAGTTTGAACCCCTTTACGGAAATACTGGATCCGCCATGGATTTCCAGTCGACTCAGTTTTTTTCGTTTTACACATAAGAGCAGGTGCATGAAGTGCACATATTGAGCAATATGAACAGTATTGCTTGTAGAGTAATCGCTGGCTGACTATCTTTGGCTCAGTAACTATCTAAAAATGCTATAAAAAGTATGGTTATAATAATGATAATAATGAAAATAAAGAAAGGAAAAAAGAGCGGATTGTACGGATGCATAGGCTGATATGAGGCTTTTTTACCCCGTGGAGAAATTGTTTGAAATGTCGGGGTTAAGCTCACACTGTGAACTCGTTAGAAATGTAATGCAAAAGTTCACATTGTAAAACTTGTTGGCAGGCTCATATTGTGATCTCGTTGGAAATGTAATGCATTTACTTATAATGTGAAATTGTCATGTACACGCTCGCTATGTTGAGTTGTTTGAAATGTAACGCATATACTTATAATGTGAAATCTTCATGTACACGCTCGCTATGTGAACTACATGTAGTTGGAAAAGTAAAGCATAATACTTATAATGTGAAATCGTCACGCACAAGCTCGTAATGTGAACTAGTTGGAAATGTAACACATAGGCAAATGATCTATAGAATTCTTATATCAGATCTTTGGAACTCAAGCAAAATTAGTGGTAATAACCCAAACGACTTGTTTAAAATACGTTTTCTTTTCTATAACATTGAACACAAATATTTCAATCTGGGTATCGCAGGTATAAGGTTGAGACTAAAAACACTCATAGGTCCTGCAAACAATACTTGAGGTAATTGTAAGACAATGGCGAAATAAATATACCTTGCGGTCTAGAAGAATATAAACTGTATTGTAGTGAAAAAAAAAATGTACAAAAAGTAAGAAACTAGGAACGGCTCCAACAGACATAAATTATTTTACATAAGTTGGTTTGCTCCCCTTCACGTTAACTCTCTCTTGTTCATTACCTGGTTTTTCCGTGCCTGTGTTTTCATACTTGAGAAAACATTGTGGAAAAATGAAAAAGAAATTGCTTGTAACAAGCAATTTCTTCTTTTTCGATAATTTTTTTCTTTCCTATATTTCAGATAAAATTGACTTTCCCTTTACTCTGTTAAACCTTTAAATTTGGACAGGTATAAACCTTTGAAAAACAAGCAAGGGGTAAACTTTATCCCCTTATGCAGCTAAGATATTCATATTGCGTCATTAAAAAATTGAGAGGGTTTTCAAGCTAATTTCAAATTTAGAATAATACTAAATTGAAAAATTATCTTATAACGCCTTCGATTATCAGTTTTCTTACGCAAGAGAGAGGAGAAATTGGAAAATTCCAGACTTTCTCTTGTCTGGGGAGTAAAGCACCGATTCCAAGGAGGTGTATTTTGGTGACATCGTCTTTCTGGTTTTGACAGGCAATTCGCCTCTGCTATTGATCCATTTAACCCTTAAAACCAGTATTATTAGAATTAGTTCTCCTATAAAGTGTCTAGAATATTCAACATGTGACGTATATAGTGAAAAAATTATAGTGATAAATGTTTTCCAAACAATGCTAGGAAATCATTGTCGCCAGATATATAAAAAATTAATTTGATTACAACTCGAGCTAACAATTCTTTCAAGCTAATTACAAAAGGAAGACTCGTGATTGCGGCGGGGAAAGTGTTAAAGGTCACATTGCTCGCTACTGTATCTAAATAGATCAGCGATAACCACTTACTGCGGGACGGTTGGTTACGCCAGTACGTTTGTCAATTACAAGAACCTCGGAGAGCAGACAAATTTTGAACGCTTGATATAGAAAGAATATAATATTAACGGTGTGATACAAAACCTTATCTTGGAGTCGAGCCGCGTAAGGGAAAGAATCCTCATAATTTTCCTCGGTGGCTTGAATCAAATACAGTTTTTATAATCACTCCTACATCCTAGTATGCCACTTAACCTTTTAGCAGATGACAAAAATTTGGACTGTTCCAAATCGAAAGGATTTGCAGACGATAATTTTAGGTTGATGAATTTTAAGATTTTTCCAACGTTCTGGGTAGAAAACATTGTGTAAAATGAAGAAATTGCATGTTTTTTTTCATGAGGGGCGTCCAAAAGCGTCACTTTGTAGGAATGGGTTAATATACCAATTAATTTCGACAATAAAGAATAAAAGAACCTTACGAAATTTATCTACAAATCATCTTTTTCAGGCATGACATAACAAACCATTAATGGAAGCCGGATATGGATATTTAGGGATTATTGTGATTGACTACGGGGTGACAATCCGTATTCATACCTAAAAATAATCCGTAAGTGTCAACCCGATAAAATAAGAAAACACGTTAACTAGTCATGATTTTAAAAGGTCTTTCAATCCTTCTCGCACATAAAGAAGAGTCGGTAGCAGGCAATAACTATACTTGTTGTTTACTGATGACCTATTTTTCTACTTGTTTATATTGGAATGAAATAACATTAAACTGAAATCAACCCGTTTCTTATTGTATGGGTTTCTAAATAAGTGATTCGGTATCTGTCAAAAGTCTTAATTTAGATAGGTTATAGTTTCCTTTGTAAGGTATAAATAGATTTGTGGTCTTAGATTATTTAAAGCGTTTTGAGACTTAGAATACATGCCAAGTCGCTTTAAACGATCTTTCACTTTTATCATGGAGAAAAAATCTACACGAAGTTCACATATTCATATATCCTGGGTATTACTAGAAATCCGGGACTCAGATTCAACCTCAAGCACAAACTAACAAGCGTGACAAGCGGCAAGGTAAACATTCCAACACGTTGAATTGGCTCCTCGCCAGGCGTGATTATGTCGATTAAGCAAACCCCTGTCAACTTGGACGGTGAAGATTAGTCATTCAAGTAATGTGCATTATCAGCATACTAATTTAAGGATTGCCGGCCACGCCCACTGACCTCCAAACATTGTTTTACGAATGAGGAAATGAACGACGTCATTTTATAGAATCGTTGGTTAAAGACCAAATTTATTGTTTACAGATTAATTTCCCTGTAATTAAGAGATTTAAGAAGGCAAGCTTACAGAAACGTTTCTCAAATACGTCGGACTCAAAGTTCTCCTCTAGTTTAAATGAATGATTTGATTTGTCAATCGGTTTTTTATTGACATTCCAATCCATCAATTAAATGGATAAATAAATGAAACTAGCTGAGACCGTGGCTAATACATCTAATTGTGTGAATTGACCAATCGCTGGCCCCGCCAACTGACTTCTTTTGTCCCGCCCATTGACTCCAACAGGAAGTTCCGCTTTGATTTTAAAACGACGTTGATATACAAAATGTATGGCCAATAGCATGTAACAAATAAGTAGAATGGTTGATTGACGACCTAAACGCCATAACTACAGCATATATAAGTGTTTAAGTCGCCCGATTAACCAAAATGGCGGCCAATGTCTTAGTTTAAAGTAACATCATGTCTAAATGAATGATATCATCGGACGACTGATTGACAGCCGCGATTGGTCAATCACAAGTTGGCGTATAGGTACTGACGTTAAGGATGTAATGGAGGGAAGGTCTTCCCATGTAATCGTAGACAACTGCAGACAATTGCTAAAACAATACGGGATTGATTTGTTCTTATCTTTCATTCAGAATCGGGCTATCGTTTTATTATAACCACGTCTAAACTGTTTTGACCTCCTCGAAATATGCTTCATAAACCAAACAGTAAGTAAAGTTTCCGAAACATTCATATGATTGATTGATAGAATGGGGTTTAACGCCACTTATAACAATATTTCAGTCATATCGCGGCGGCTAGAGCACCTAACAATAGATTCCTGGTATTTCTAACACCAGTACTACCAATACATCCTTTCCTAGCCTCCAGCTGTTATTCCACTTGGTTTACGATTATCCACCCATTGACGAGAGACAAATGTCGGAAAGAAAATGTGCCGCCGCCGTGGATCGAACCCATGACATCCAATGATTGAAGATTAGGAGTCTGACGCTCTACCGACTGCGCTATGACGGCGGCTTGAAACCTTCATAAGAAAAATTTGAAAATTCATAGCCAAAAAATACGCTCATAGGGACGCTCAACCCCTTAAATTTGAGTCAGGTAATCTAATAGGCTTAGAGTTTACTTTTTCAGCGGAATTCCAGGTTATTTTTGGATATCATGAATTCGGTTGTCGACACCGCATGACCTCATTTGCATATGGACCAAAGTCAACGGAAGGTAACTAATTGACAAGCGAAACAACCAACGTCCTAAATCATGTCTAACCAAATGGTTAGCGCAGTACGTCGGGAAGTATCTATATTCGATTTGACGCTTATGACAGTTTTGGACTGATCTTTACAGAATTGAAAACTAGCGAACATAACTCCCGATGACGTAAAGATGACGTTCGTTTGAGTAAATTAAAACTAAATGCGGGATTCCAACAGTAATAAGCACCGCGTGAATTACCCAACATTTGCAACTCTCTCGGCTTAATCTAATAGATTAGTAGGCTACGTAGGCTATTAGAGAAATACCCTGGTTAAGAAATGATCAATACGTTTGCTTACCTATTATATAACACAATATCTGGAAGCCAAATCATATCACAGGGTATTCGTATTGTCTTTATACCGTTATACTTGGCAGGATCAAACTTCAGTCGCTCATCAACCCATTCCTGGAAATATACAATACCCATAACGTCAACGACCTGGAGATATTTTTGGACTAGGGCTTTTGAACAATCGCAGCTGTCATTAAAATGATCAGCCGACCAATAATACCTTTCATTTGGACTAGAAGTTTACTTTGAAACCGATATTTGCCGCCCTTTTTGTTCAATATTTTATAAGTTTGGCCACTTAGAACTATATCTTCCTCCAAAACAAACAACAAAATTAATAAGAAAACCACATTCGAGGCCGAAAACCACACTCGAAGCCGAAAAGCATCAATTAATATGCCGATTGAAATTGTCAAATTCAAAAATAATTTTTCGCCTACAATTCATGAAATAAGTTTTAATATAATAAATTGTGACCTACAACACTTTAAGGTTTGTTTACATTATAAACTTTCGCTAGTCAACTCGCTCGATCACGGAGATTAACGAAATAGTCCATAAAGATAAGTCTTCAGCACTTATTCATATAACCTTCAATGCCGAAGATAAGCGAACCTTTCCGGTGAAGAATCGGATACATTCTTCTCGATCTCAAAATGTAAACCCGAGTTGAAATCGAAAAGCAAAAAACATGATACTCTAATGCGATTTTCCTGTTTGAGGTCAATATCTGGGTCAGTGATTGGTCAAGTTTCAAATTGCGTTATTAATGATGAATATCAAACTTACAAAAAACTATATAAACTTCAAGAATTCTTCGTGAATCCTGACATTGTGAAAGTATGCAAATTAACTTTAAATCGAACATTTTGCTTGGTGGCACACACCAAAAACTAAAGCCATTTATTCTTTCAAGACGTTTGTTTTCTATCTGCAATTAATTGTTTTCTGAACTACGTGTAACAATATCTGAAACCAAAAGACAAAATAATTTCTTCTGTTTTCCCGCTCCATTAA
The DNA here is from genome assembly GCA_946902895.1 of Fragum fragum. NCBI lineage: Eukaryota > Metazoa > Mollusca > Bivalvia > Cardiida > Cardiidae > Fragum > Fragum fragum. The sequence continues at coordinate 71,089,320 of OX336370.1, read as the reverse complement.
ACTTCAATTTTGTCTCGCAGATTTGTAAAGAACTTTATTTTTTCGTGCATGATTCTTTTTTCTTCTCCACTGCCTGTTTCTTCACAACTTTGTGAGCAGGATAGCATCGAAACATGCTCCCATTTGACGAATACAAAGATAATTGACCGATCGCGGATCGGATATCAATCAAGGAATATCATGAGCGATCAAATTATTCATTCAGCTCGGAATTGAGAGTTAAAATCAAACATTGGTTGCCATATATGTGAAACATTTGTGTTATTTTGCGACATAAAAGTCGTAACTACAGCTTATTGAAGCTGTAGTTACGACGTCTATGCCGCCATCAAACTATTCTACTTTTTTGTTACATGCTACTAGCAATAGTCTTTGTACAATAAAACTGTTTAAAAACGAAGCGGTACCTACTGTTGGAGTCTGTGGGCGTGGTCAAAGGTGTAAGTGGGCAAGGCAAGCGATTGGTCAAATGGATCAGTAAAAAATGTTGTTGTTTTTTCAAAAAGGGAGATGTTTTCTTGCCTGCATTTTCCGCGATAATAATATCATTTGGTTATGCAATTACTAATTAAACCTTTTACCACACAAAGACGCTTTCAGACGCCCTGAGGAGTAAGATCGTGGAAACTGTGTGAGAAAGGGAGAAATTACTTACGATGTTTTCTACCCTATTTGCGTTTTATTTTTATTATTTTTCTTATCGCATTTGGTAATGTCTGCAATTTCTTTCAATTTTGACGTCTGGTAATGAGTTAAAGGCAAGAATCCTTCGAGGATGTAAGTCGATCGTTTGAGGCTTTTTATGTTTCGAAAAGACAAAAATCTGAATAATTGTTTTTTGGCGAGTGCACCCGATTGTTATGTGAAACTGAATGGAAAATGATCTTTTGAGAAAAAAAGGGACCTTTGTCCCTTTCCATCCATCGAAATACTCCGTACACAAACAAACTATAATTTCGAGATAAAAAGTCTGGATTTTTTTTTTGTCAATAAGGAACCATTACTAGCAGAAAATGATTCTTAGAAGTATGTCTCCAGAGAGACAGATACTGCTTTAATAGCCTGGGTAAATAGGTACAAAAGATCGGGAATGCATTGTATGTGAGTAAAAAGGCTGATTTATTCTAAGCAAATGAAAAACCTTACAACTTAAGAAATCATCGATAGTTTATGAATTCATTACGCCGCCTATTATGGTTATAGATTATTCATTGCCTGATAAATCTCAATCTAATCCAGTCTTAAACGACCGGTTGTCTTGCCTCTACTCATCAAGAGGTTATTGACGCTGACCACGCCCCTGACCTCCGACAGAAACATCGACTTATACATTAAACGGCGTTATTTTTAAAAGAAATTATGGTCAGTAACATGTAATCAAAAAATATTTTGTTTGGCGACCAATATATCGTAACTACAGCTTAAATGAAGAAAAATCTCTTTTGAAAAGCCAAATAATGCCACAACATATAATTAATACTGGACATGTGAAAAAAAAAACACCAAAAACCAAAAATAAAAAACAAAACAAAACAAACAAAAAAACACACACACAACAACAACAACAACAACAAAAAGTATTTTTACTACTTTAAATTATAAATTATAGAGAAGAATCTTTTGATCCTGCTACGCACTAAATTGTTTATTTCCGCCTAGGAAATCGAAAATGAACATTCGATAATATGCGTTTATGGAATAAAATCCGCATACAGTGCATAAAATATATTTATATTTAAGAGACAATGTTAGGAAAAGAGTTGCGTTGTCTCGATAAAATAAATCTAGTAACGATTATAGCTCTAGAACGATTGAATCACCCAGCAGACACATCGCATTTAGCGTAACAATCGTCAATAAAAGAAATGAAATATTTCTTAGAAGACATTAAAGAATACAATCTCGCTAGTTAACGTGCTTTTCTCCATAGGAAATAGATAGATTCACTACCTTGTACTGTTGAATACCCGATACTGTAAAGTCATTTCAGTTCGAGTTGTCTCATACATTCACCCTAAAACACAGCAACTCTGGTCCTTTCGATTTAAAGAGCCTAAATGGTATCACGGTATATATTTGTGTGTGTGTGTGGGGGGGGGAGAGACTTTTTGAGACAATATTGAGATATTTGTAAGGCCTAATACAATAAGACTCAAACTTAGACTGGTCAAATTTCAGTCCCCGACGGCGGCACTCATCCTTTCCGACTATTTGTCTCTCACCAATGGGTCGATAAACGTAGACCTATGTGGGATAGCAGCTGGAGGCAAGGAAAGGATTTAATGATAGTACTGGTGTGAGGAATACCAGGATTCCATTGTTAGGTGCTCCAGCTGCCGCGATATAACTGAAAGATTATTGAGCGGCGTAAAATTCCATTCAAACAAAACAAACTAATTTCAGTTGTAAACGTATTCTTAAGTTGACGAGATTTTGAATTCCTTGTGTTCTGAGTAAGGAAAATTTGTGAAAAATGCAGAAATTGCTTTAAACAACCAATTTCTTCTTTTTCGACAAAGTTTTCTAGAGAAACGTCAAAAAGCGGAATAGCATGGGAATTGGTTAAAGAGCAAAATGATAGCAAAGTATAGTACACTGTGATGAAATAGTTGAGAAAAGATGAAGGCTAATTACCTGCTCTAGCCATATTGTGGTTGTCAGTACCTGGTTGACTTCATCCTGCAATTAGACAAATAAATAATTTTGAAATCAATAAAGTTGTTTCATATCGGTCATCAGATCGTTATAAGTCACCTGATCGTGAGGATATCAGGGCTCAATATCGTCGAGATTCCGGCTCACTATGATTTTTGGTTTGTATGGTGGTATAGAGGTGATATGTGCAGGTTTTTTTGTTATGACCTATTTGTTGAAATAATTATAATAAAAAAAAATACCTCCCTTAACATTTTTCGATCTAAAATGTTTTTTTTTAATAAAAAGAAAGGAATCGTGCGTAAAACCGACAGCAACGCTTATCAGCTTTATACAGCAACTTCGTCTAACCGGACCGTTTTAACATTGTTACACTAGAATAAGTAATATTATTTTGGAATAAAACAAATACCTTTTATTTTCGTAAGAATATGATATGATTATACGTGATTAATAATTGTCCAAAATATTATATATCTCCTTTCTTTCTGTCCATTCACTCATCAATTTTTGACAATTTTGCCAAATTCAGACCACTCACACAAAAGTACTGTACATCAAGCGACGGCTTTCAATGAGTCATATCTGGCCTTCGACCTTCTTGCCTCTATCGGTCGTATCAATAAATACTCGAAGTCGTGTAATTTGGTCTGGTCTACTTTCCATGTGGCAGAAAATTATATTTATTGCGTTAGATGTTTTTACATTAAACTCTGCATGGGTTGAACTTTTACCGTGGTAACTTTAACCTCAGATGGCTACGCAATCTTATGCTAAAACGGGCATAAAATTCAATATATTGTACTATACTCTTTTTCGTGACTGGTCGACCAGACAAAATAAAAAGAGAAATTAATAATATATAAAGTAACTAACATCCAAGGAATTTGCTCATATTCAAACAATATTTTCATTTTAATCGGTTATTGTATTGACATCTGAATGAGTAATAATTTATCTGTTTGTCTGCTATTTTTTATTCATATTTAAAAAATAAGATTACATTTTCCAAGTCGGTTCAAGATAGGCTTTCGTGATTTATGCCATCGTTCTCAAGATACATCATGGTACATCTTTATACGTAGAGGGGTCATATCATGTAAAAGCCCAGGTCGTCTGTATGCCTGTCTAATAGTAATATTTTTATCATTCAGGTCGTTTCTGTATCAATCGCCCTTTACAATACATAGTATTGAAATGCCTTGATATACTAGTGCCTTTTCCCTTGACAAATCCGTTCGGGCGTACATACGCCACTCTACGAAGCTATTGTTGGTTCCTCGCCTTTGTCAGATTGATTTTTTAAGATTCGAACAGGTTCGATGAATAGATTCACAATGAGTCAATATCTGAGTTTAAACTAAAATCTCATTTTTGGAATTTGTTATTATATTGGCACACATTTATTCCATGGGCCCTTTTTATTTAGTGTTAAAATATCAAACCGCGTGACACATTTTTCTTTTTTATCTGCATAAAGTGTGGAACTTCGGCAACAGGAATAACTATCAATATATGAAGCATGTTAGTGTAACAAAGAACCTGTTTTTACTTTGTTTCAATACGACAAAGAGATATTTTTGTTGGTGCGCGAGCAAAAGGTTGTAAGTACATAATTGCTCGCGCACCGACGTTCAGCATTTCATTTCAGACAATTCTTGGAATCTCGAGTTCCTATCGATAAAAGATGGCGTACACATGTACATGAAAGCTCACCATATTGAAATATGATTAAATTGCCAAGAACAACATTGTTTTACTATCAGTGACTGATATACACGTGTCGAATTATCATCATACATAAGTGAAGCAACGTGGGGCAGTATTATTTTTTACCGATAAAATCAAACATAATCAACATACTCTTAAAACTGCATAGAAAACTCGATAAAGTAATTTTATTTTCATTTTATAACCATTATCATTATTAGATATTAAATCTCCAGGGTTCTGCAGCTAATACAATTACAAACCAAATTATATCATAAAGTTGTCTTGGGATGTCAATCCCAAATTTATACCTAATAATGAATGAATGAATGATTAGACCATGATATCAATGGAAAATGAATCTTATGGACTCCCAAGACCAGAGGTCACCAAAGGTCAAGTCCCCCGTTGGAAAATGTACCCGTAAGGGTATGTGTTCAAATAGTTCTGCAATGCCTATTGAAAACTACCGAAATGAATAGAACTTGATGCTTTCTTAATTTAAACCATGGGTTAGTCGGTATAGTGTTGTGTTCTTAATCCTGGGTTCGTGGAATCGAACTTCGCTTCGCCCCCCTCCCCCCCAATTCCGATATTTGACAAAAGTTATCACCACAGACATCATAAGAGGTGTTATCACCATTAGAGTTCCGAACATATATTTATGATAGGTTTACAAAAATCTTGTCAAACCCGTAAAGTCATCGCAAGACTATGAGAATATATACCCCCAAGCCACTGCCATGGCGCGGTGTCGAAAATATCCTACAGAAGAACGCAGGCTAGGATACAGTATGGCATATGCGGAAATGTTAAAGTTTGAGACTAAACTCTACATGGTTAACCCATTCCCATGCAGTGACGCTTTTTGACACCTGACAAGAAAAACAATTCGAAAATGCGTTGTTTCAAATGAAGATATTGCTTGCTACAAGAAATGTCTTCATTTTACACAGTGTTTCTACGCAGAGAGTTGAAAAAAATCTAAAATTTTACAAACTTTAAATTGTCGTCTGCCTGCAACTTCTTTTGATTAAAACCAGTCTACAACGTTGCCGTCTTGTAATGGGTATAGATCCAGATGTCAGTTATATTTGATACAGATAAAAAATCATCATTTTAATTCTCGAAAGATCTATAAAAACAGGTGTTTGATAAGGTTTGGTTTATATAGTAAATACAGGATGTGTCATTTAAAATGTTGTATACCAACTCTTCAAATTGTAACGTTATTAAACAACCCACTGAAGTGCAAAAATCGAATTTCAGTTTTTTAGTTTAAAAAAAAACCAACACACAGAGAAAAAAGAAACATATGATTTTCTCATTTACAAAGAATAGAAAATCAATGAAGCAGGGCGATTTTAGAGAAAAATTCCTTTATGATAGTATTCACTATATCGCTCTACTTTAAACTGTTATATTAAATACAAAATTTAGTGGGCAACAACAACCTTTCTAGATTATTCGAGTTGACGCTACAAGGCTTCGATTAAGCGCTGATACGATATATTTGTATATACATTTGGTGAGAAGAAAAGTGAGCCCCTTTATGAACTGACGGATCGCTGTCTCCGACGACTAACTCCACAGGTCACGGTCATTGACTCCGACAGGAAGCTCCACCTCTATACTACACGACGTTATTTTACATAATGTATGGCCAGAAACATGTAACATAATATGTAATGGTTAGTTTGTGATCTAGAAATCGTGACTACAGTTTATTCAAGCTGTAGTCACGACATCTAAGTCGCCAAACCAACTAAATTGCTTCATCAAAATAACAGCCCGTGTTGGAATTTCAGGTTAACTTTCGGTCGTAATCAATTACTTGATTTATTGTATGATTGACAGTGACAAGTTGTCAATTGACCATTCGCTGGTCCCGCCCACTTACTTCTTTAGCCACACCCACTGACTCCAACATGAAGTCCTGCTTCGTGTTGTAAAAGGCGTTATTTTTCAAAATCTATGGCCAGCACCATGTTAAAAATAAGTAGAATTGTTGGGTTGCGACCTAAACGTCGTAACTTCAGCTTGAATAAGCTGTATAATTACGTTTAAGTCGCCAAACCAACAGTAAGGTTAACATAAATGGCGACCAATATCGGAGTTGAAAAGATCAGGAACGGGCTGAATAAATTATTTGATTGGTTGGTTTATTCCTTGATTGACAGACTCGATTGGTCAATTGATACATGTATATGCATAATACCATTTCGGTAATATGTTTCTTTATTTATCTTTTTTTTATTAAGATTTTCGGCTAATTCACCGATTACGGATTGCAATGAAAAATACGGTTGACCAATCAAATCCTTTTTAGACCCGAATATATGTCGTTGGCGACTTAATTGACGCACTTATAGAGCTGTTGCTTTGAGGTTTGGAACATCCAATTATGCTGCTGTGTGCCCGACCATATATTTTGAAAACTATTGCAATTTATTTTGTTCGAATATTTTTTGCTCGATTGCGACGAATGCTTTAAGCTCATAGAGTCGTTCCCGAACGCTTCACAATCTATATGTTTTCACGTCTCTTAAAGAGAGGCTGTGGTTGAATCCTACTGCGACCTACTTTTACAGCTGGGTAGACTAGGGCTGGCTATGAAGTTTCTTGCCAAAGAAAACGCCCCGGTGACGGTAGGGCTCGAATCCGCGACCATCAAATCACGAGACTAGCACCTATGCCACTTGGTCATCGAAGCAGTACATTTGTAATTTGATATCTAAGACAAAATGAATTGGGCGTGGCAAGCGACTTATCAATTGACGAAACGTCGATGCAAATAAAAATGGATTTACCAATCAAATCATTTATGTAGATCGGGATCCCAAACAGCTAGGGGATCGAGATGCTCTTCACGAAAAAAGTATGATGTTCACCGCCTAAGGTAAAACATGATTGTAGTCCGGAAGTGTTTGTTAACCTCCGACATTTATGTAGGGTATCTATGTGCGCCTTACACGGTTTAACAAAAGCGTATTTAAGTTAAAGCAAACATGTTTATGTCACTATCCAGCGATTCTATGTTTGTTTTATAATTCTGACATAAGGTATGCAAAATTAACGTCGTTCGATATTTCATTCGATCAGTGTGCGTAGTAATAGGTCCGTCAATACAACCCCCCCCCCCAAAAAAAAAAAAAAAAAAAAAAAAAAAACCCAAAAACAAACAGATCGACCAATCAAATCACTCATTCAGACCGGAAGTGAAATTTGAAATCCAACATTTGCCGACATGAGTATTACGGACTTTACTATTGTACTTTTCAACGGCGTGATGTCTATCCCATTTCTACGCAATCACGCCTTTTACGCCCATTAAGAAAAAATCTTTGAAAATATTGTTGACAGTGAAAAAACTGCTTTTTACAAGTAATTTCTTCATTGTCTATAACGTTTTCTTATGTAAAAGGGAAATCTATTTTTAATTTCACTAGTTTGAAATTTTCGCCTGCAACTGTTTGATTTAAATTTTTAAATTGCGATGTAACCTCATGTGCCCGGTTTGAAAATCTGAATAAGGACGTTCTTACCAACAATTATTATGGTCCAAAGAGATATCAAATGAGTGCGGAGTCTTTTTCTATATTGTAGTTAACAAAACTGCTTATTTTTCAAACACAACCGTTAAACTAAATTTGTTCAATAAAAAAATCAAACTTTAGCCCGTTACCAGGCAACACAATCCAAGTTTGGTACAAGTTTAAGGCTGGTCCATATTGAAAAAGTTGTATACGAAAATTTCAACTGGCGAAAATCGTTTCTTTATAAGGAAGAAAACGTTGTAGAGTAAGAAGAAATTGCATGTGACAGGCAATTTCTTCTTAGTCTACAATGTTATCCAAACCTTTTTATCAGGGTGCGTAAAAAGTTGGGATTATGTGGGAATGAGCAGAAAGGAGCAGACAATACGATCGCTATGGAAAGTAGTTATTCATTACAAACGTATATATCGTCTACTCTCAAGATTTGATCTTACTTATGGTACGCGTCTTCAGAGTATTGAATGTCAAAACATATACGACTGCTTTTTACAGCAAAATATTTCGAAGGAAAGGAGGCACATAGACACAATTAAATTTCCCGTCTCAAAATTGTTAACGTATAAAGAGTAGGTGATTTCCCAGGAGAGTTTGACAAAAAATGTATTTCAGGATATTTCTTACAAATAACGAAGATCGTTTCAACTAGCGTTACATAATCTATGAACAAGGAGGCCAAAGAGGACCTGTACCGCTTGCATTTATTACATATGAAGTAGGCCATAGAGGACCTGTACCGCTCGCATTAAATACATATGGAAAGGAGACCAAAGAGGACTTGTACCGCTCGCATTAATTACATATGGAAAAGAGGCAAAAGAGAACTTGTACCGCTAGCATTAATTACATATGAAAAGGAGGCCAAAGAGGACCTTTACCGCTCGCTTTAATTACATATGGAAAGGTGACCAAAGAGGACTTGTACCGCTCGCATTATTTACATATGGAAAGGAGGCCATAGAGGACTTGTACCGCTCGCATTAATTACATATGGAAAGGAGGCCATAGAGGACCTGTACCGCTCGCATTGATTACATATTGATTGCAGAGAAGAGACTAACATCTTAACGTTTTCCTGTTCAATCCCTGATTTTTACGCCCCTATAAATTTATTATTGAGAAAACATTATAGAAAAAAGTAAGATCTTTTTTCTACAATATATTCTATCCTACTGAATTGTTATTTTTCAAATCAAATCCACTGTCAATGTTCATCTGCAAAACTTTTGAATTTGAACCTGTCTGAAACAAAAAATCCATGCACTGTACGTTTTTTTCTTTTCTCATATGTGAAGTGATTGCTTTCAAAGCGCTTTTCATGTCCTTTGTTTGTTTCAAGATCGCACCTAAATGAAAATCTTCTGCCTGTACTGAAACATCTAACGAAGTTAACATTTAACCTATTACGAGACGATAAATTTAAGATGACGATTATTTTCTTTTCATGTAAAAGAAATTTGTCGAAAATAAGGAAACTGTTTGTAGCAAGAAATTTCTTCACTTTTCAGAATGTTTTCATTGGTGGCATGAACAATCGTGATTGTGTTGGAAAGGGTTATGCCTTATCCTTCTGCTAGTAGACATATGAAGATGGATAGTATGTTTTTTATGTAATTTACATGTATATTGTTTATCTCAATATTTAGTAACAAACAGTACTGTAATAGGTCTGTAGAAATTATTGCTCGTGGCCACTACTGTTTGGCTCAAACGATGAAAACGCGTTGAATCCGACTTCAAATAAGCCCGACTTAAACCCAAAATAATTCCGACTTCATACCCAGCGGTTTGTAACTCAGGTTTACACATATCTAGGCTTGAGCTGTAGCTCGTATTGATCTAAGTTGTTATTACGATAACAGCTCATAGTTATCCGAAAATTAAAGCTATCCAGTCATTTCATCGACAATTACGGGCAAAAGGGCTGATATGGACGACTATCTTATATGTCCGAAAATTTCTCCAGACAATGATAATGTTTCCTTTGTAAAGTGAGACCTCTTTTTAAATCATTTGTCATCGAAATGAATAAACGTTATCATCGATATCTAAGGCATCAAAACGTTAAAAAAATATCGAATGTTTAAGTTCAGAAATCTACACGTAAACAAATAAAAATGCCGGGATAACCCCAACTACCATAGAAATAGGTATGGCTGAAACCGGGGTTTGATTGAATTGAATAAGTGGAAATATGGCAAGCTTTTACTTTTTTTTTAAAACCATAGACCTGTCTAAAAGGTCATAATACGTTGAAAATATTTAACCCCCCCTGCCTTCCAGAAGATTAATTGATAGACTTTAATTAAATGAGACAGGAAGTGTACGCTGACATTATGTATCGGCTTTGCAATTCAAATAGTTAAGATGATCAATAAACGACTTCCTTTTTTATAAGATTTCTTTGGTCATATGATATATATTGTAAACTACCGTCATTTTATACCTCAATTGAACCTCTATGTCGGAGGTCATTGGGAATAGCCAGCGATCATTGCCGTTAACCGCATTGGTATCACACACTAGTCGTCGAGAATTGACCAATCGCGGGCTGTTAATCAATTAATCATTCGACCAATGAAATCACTCATTTAGACAGGAAGTTAATTTTGAACTCCAACATTGGCAGCCATTTTGGTGAATCATTTTTGTTGGTTTGGCTACTTATTCAAGCTGTTTTTACGCCGTTTATGTCGTCAACAAACCATTCTACTTTTGGGTTTTCATGCTCCTGGCCATGAATTTTGCAAAATAATGCCGTTTTAAATGGGAGACTTCCTGTTGGAGTCAATGGGCGGGGCTAACGAAGCAAGTAGGCGGGGCCAACGATTGGTAAGTTGTGTAGAAGAACCGGTTCTTTGGTATCTGACTCTTATCTAGTCACTGATGCTAGATTAAATGTAACTCGTGTATAAATCAGTGCTTGCTAGATTTTTATTATTCGCCGCTGGCCTGAGTTTATTTAAAATGAAATTGAATTTGATAGAATAGGTGGCCAATGCGATAAGCCTTCATTATATTTCATAATTTTAGACTTGTCAATATTCAAATGATTTTCAGACGACAATTACAAGTAAATTTTATTGAAAAATTGAGCACAGGGACGTAAAACTTCAGAAATGAACTGAAGGGTTAAAAAGAAATGAAGAAACGCCTTTCAGTCAAAAACCCTGTCGAAGAGCTACTTTAAGGAAAAAAGAGCTACAGGGTATATAAGGTGAAACAAGCGTCACAAATTATTGTCAGATATTTTAAGAAATTCTGACAGTAATGACTTGGGATTGCAGATAATGCACAAAATTACCAGTAAATATTCCATTCATTGTATGGTAATGCAGGCTTTCAGAAATTGAATAGCAAATCGCCATGTGAAAAATGGGTGTTAAGGCAGCGGGCCGATTAAGGGAACTGTAAATTTCACTGCCTTTCTTTTAACACAAGAATTTGTAGCAAGAGGGTATGTAGATAGATATCTTATTGCAGTAAAGTAAACTATACACAGTTTCTTGTTACACAAAATTGATTGATTGCTTTAATGGGGTTTTACGCCACTTTTAACAGTATTTCAGTCATATCGCGGCGGCTGAGCACCTAACAATGGATTCCTGGTATTTCTCACACCAGTGCTACCACTACATCCATTCCTAGCCTCCAGCTGCTATCCCACTTAGGCCTACGATTATCCACCCATTGGTGAGAGACAAATGTTACACAATAATGAGAGATACAATGAATAGACAAATATATATAAATCGTGAAGATTTCATACGGACTAATATTGGCAAAGATGTCCCATATAATATCTTTAAAGCAAGACATATAAGTTTTCGTTTTCAAAAAAACCATCATTTTTTGAAAAAAATATTGTTAGACGGACAATTTGACAATAGAGTGAGAAGTGGCGTTTTTTTTAAGTGCATGCATCTATCATTTGACCTATCGCGCCTGCTAATTAAGGAATCAATCGACCAATCTAATTATTCATTTAGCTCGGAATGGAGCATTCAACGCCTTCATTGGCCGCTTTTTGTCTAAAACATTTTACTGGCTTTGATGACTTATTGCACGACGATGTTCATTTAGCCGTCTCTAACCATAGAAACACAGAGAAACTTGTGGACTCAATGTTAATTTATCTTTTCGTCAAAATGAAAAATTAAACAAGACACCAGTATGTTCAATGAGGAAACTCAAAATACAGAGACAATGACTATGCTAATCAATTCCAACTTAACTCAGCCTTTTACGACCCAGAAGATTAATATCAAGACAAATAGTGTAGGAAAGGGAACAAGTGCATGTAGCAATCATTTCTACTTTTTTTTAACAATGGGTGTCTACTTTATTTCTTTTTGAAATATAACTTGTCTTTGTCTAAATTTGAACCGGTGTAGAATTTGTCTCGTAGTAATGAGGTAAAATATTTCTGGTCACGTGACACAGATTGATGTTAAGCTCAAATAGTACACGTAGTTTTATTTTCACGTTGTGTAAGCAAACTGATGTCGGTTTGATATGCACATCTTTTAATTCATGCTAACGGCCTCCACAGTTTCTAAATACTCATTTGATATCTGCCTTGGATGTCTCAGAAAATCGCATTACCATCTTATCGGTATTTAAAGTTGATTTTTGGCAGTCTTCATTTTCCTCCTGTAATTTGATTTCGTCGTGCAAATCATGCTAAAGATTTAATTTCTTTCGTAATGAATCTTTGTCGAGGGGGGCCTACTTGGCTGGGAAAACGTATAAACAAGTTTAGTGTTTTCGTTCTTTCTATACACCAATAGTCGTTCAAATCGAAACCAATTTCCCTATTTTTTTTAAAAGGTTAAACTTATGCTAAGCAGATTGCTATAATGAATACGCTGCTGTTGGTTTTTTGCTCTTAGATAGCTGAGGTCATTTATTGTGCTAAAAACGAATCAATCCATTCCCACACAAGCCGGCTTTTGACGCTCCTAAAGAAGAATTATACGGAAAACATTGTGGAAAATGACAAAATTGCTTGTTGCAAATAGTTTTTTAAAGTCTATAATTTTATCAACTGGTAATGGGTTAGGGCATCCTATGTTGATTAAAACAGATAGATTTCATCAAGTTGCTATATCAACAGGTTACTATTACATGTAAACATTTGAGCGGACCGGGACATTGGTATACTCGATTGATTCGTATATAACCCGTGGTAATCTATCCACATCCAGAGTAGACAGCCCGTTTATCCCAATGGAACACTTTGCTTCAAACCTCAAGATCATGGGTTCGATTCCATGGCTGACCAAACTAACGCACTAATTGAATATAAACTGAGGCCCCGGCTGACGGTTCTATCAATCGAACATGTTAGAGAACTAGGTGTTGCTCTCAATAGTTTCGTCCTGTATCCTTGCACTATCCCTCGTAACAACTAACCGTCGTCTGGGGTAGCCGCTCATATGGGCATGTGCTAAGATAGCGACAATAAACGGAAATACACACAACAATGTCCGTGGACCCAGAAGATATGGACATTCAAGTATATTGTTACCGGTTTTCCGCCTGTTCGTTCGTCAATCAGTTTGTACATCCAAAATTTTATCTAAGGACAAAACCATTTATCCAATTTTCTAGACTACGAAATTCATGACTGCTGCAAATAGAAGGAGTTGCATAATCATGATTTTTAAAAGGTATTGAAATTAGAAAACAAACACAGAATTGGGTAAAAGATGCGAGAGAAGAAGATATTTCTTAAAACACGAGTTTCCCTTTTCTCACATTTTTTACGAATACTTTCAATAACTATATTCTTCAGCGCATAAGATTTGGGATTATGTTTTAATTGTTTACGATACAATACTCATATTTTGCATGAAGATTTCACTTTCCTGTACGGTCAATACTAGATTCATTTCTTAGTTTGTCTGAATAAAGTCTAACGCTGTTACCCTACTCACTGGACCACGAGGGTCCCCTAGGTTATTTAGACAAGTTCAAGGTCTAATACATGTGTCAAAGATCGTCTTGACCGGCATAAGCGTTTAACGATTGCATCATGTTCACAAAATCAAATTTATTTAATTTTTATCCATCAAAATTCAAGCGTTTTAATTGGCCTTTTTTTCTTTCATACTTCATTATCAAAATTTTGAGCACGCACCTATATTGTATTCTGACGCACAAAGTAGATCCACGAAGTTTTCCTCTAAGTTAGAAAAAAGTTTGCTTTGTTTTGCTTAATAGCAGTAAGTTACAAGTGGCGTTAAACTCCAATCAATCAATCAATTATAGCATTAGATTATGAGAAATGAAGAGAATATTCTAATTTGTTTACATAGAGGTACGAACCATAAAAACTTAACTAGTAATTACACTAATGATTAAAATCTTTTCGCGTATTCATACAGTGTGATAATGTTTTAAGTTCATACATCAATGAAGGCAAAAATAATTTCAAACATTTTAGTTCTATACTGGCTTTCAAAATGAATCATTCAGACGTTGCAAAGATTTTAACTGAATCCGTGAATCGTAATCTCTCATAAGCTATGTCGAAGAGTCAGCACACGACATTTTATTATCGATGGAGGATTCTCGTATATATCAATTTCTTACTTAATCAAGTGTAGTTTGTCCAAATATCTTGCCACAATATCGATATTACGAAATAGCCGCATCGTTATCTCATTATCACGTTCTTATTTGTCTGACCTTAGGGTCAGAATGGCGGTAGATTTTTTTTGAGCCCGGAAAGTTGTCGCCCATATTCTTATATTTATACATGGGGCAAATTATGTTACTATAGCGATACAACATCTTATATTTGCTTTTAACTGTAAAGGAAAATTGGATATTTCACGATATCGACGGTCTCAAATTTTCCTCTCCAGCGAGAAGCAGATACAAGATGTTTTATCGCCTGCGTAATATAATATTCCGTTTAAATTACACCTTTGTCATCAAATAAAGTCGATGGAATGTTTAAACAAATCAGTCTATCTTCAATTATTCCCCTTCTCCTTCACCACTGTAATTACGTTTATATGCATTATGACGTCATTTAAAGAATGAAAATGACATCACATTAGACTATCTAGTATAGAACCGTATATGACATTTTCAGATACGGATTATTTTCACTGACGTGTTCGATTTTGTCTGTATGGAATGTACTTTTTTTACTAGAAGTATTTATAGGTATGTAATAAAAAAAAAAAAAAAAAAAAAAAAAAACTCTTACACAATCCACAACGACTTAAACATACACCAAATTGTTAGAACATCTCGATGGTGTAATTCTAAAACCTCGAAACTACGGTTTTAATCCAGCTATTGTTACGAGGTTTTAGATTCACATCAAAGATCTAAATCTAAAATACTACTCATGCGCTCACTGGATTATATATTTGAAATATTTACTTTTGCATGAAGCTTGAAATTATTGACAGAGCTTGAATTTATTCGATGAATAAATGACAAATGAAATAATTTGGTTTCGATGAAATTCGAGTAATTTCCAGATAGTTTCATTATCAATAAAAGCTCAAAATCAAGATACAACAGATACGTACTCGAGAGGCCCTGTGCGCAGATATTGCTAAAAGGAATAGAATAGAATGTCTAATTGTAAAAGGAATAGACCAATCATTTTTTTTACTCACTAACAAAATTGCCCCCGAACTTTTAATGCTCTAGATATATTCTACAGATCGCAACTGTCTATTGAAAAATCGACATACGAATCAAATCATGCATTAAGACCACACAAAATAGTTCCATGCAAAAAGGTATCACAATTTGAAAGTTGTTGTATTTTTCGCTCGATGCTATTAAATTATAAGAAATGAAGAGAATATTTTTTGTTTTCATGGAGGTATGAACCGAAAAACCTAATCACTCAATTGTATGAATCCGCTTCGAGCATTCATACAATGTGATTAGGTTTTTCGGTTCATACCTCCATGAAAACAAAAAAATATTCTCTTCATCTCTTAAATAAACCTGCTAGTATCGTTTATCAAACTGTTTGATTCATGGCAAAATTCAAACTGGTGTAAAGTGAAAGGAGATGCAAACGCCAATAAGAAGCTTATGGGTCTTAGATTTTCTTTACCTTCAAGATAGAAAACGTTGTGAATAATGAAGTAATTGCTTGTGACAAGCAATTTATTCATTTTCCACAATGTTTTACAACGCTTTATTTCTTAGGAGCGTGTAAAAGCGTCATTGAGTGGGAAAGGGTTAAAAGTGTGTTTCAAATTTAAACTTCCATCATGAAATCTTATTACAACATGACTCTTTGAAAAAAAAAATGAATAAAATGATTTTGCCTTTATTTTAAAATTTATTGGAACTTTCGAGGCTAATATATACATTTAAATTTAGACGGACCACTTATTTATTTTTAAGATCAGGAAAGATCGAACGACGAGCGGAAACTGAAATAATCACCGTACAATTTCAACAATACATTCTACACAATTTAAAAAAGATATTTGAAATTCTATCAACTTAAAAAGGTTTTCTACAACTTCTTTGAAATTTGACCAGTGTAAAATGATAACTGGTAACTCCTCAAGTAATATATATATTGACTAAAAAACAAAATAGTCGTATTAATTCTTAATTGATTAACTATTTTTATAGAGAGAAGAAAACAACAAACAGGCAATGGCAAAATACATCAAAAGTAATACAGTAAATAGAAAAACAACAGCAAAATACATCAAAAGTAATACATTAAATGGAAAAACAGCAACAAAATACATCAAAAGTAATACAGTGAACAGAAAAACAACAACAAAATACATTAACAGTAATACAGTAAATAAAAAACAACAACAAAATACATCAAAATTAATACAGTAAATAGAAAAAAAAACAACAAAATACATCAAAAGTAATACAGTAAATATAAAAAACAACAACAAAATACATCAAAAGTAATACAGTAAATAGAAAACAACAGCAAATACATCAAAAGTTATACAGTAAAAAGAAAAACAACAACAAAATACATCAAAAGTAATACATTAAATAGAAAAACAACAGCAAAACACAACAAAAGTAATACAGTAAATAGAAAAACAGCAACAAAATACATCAAAAGTAATAAAGTAAATAGAAAAACAACAACAAAATACATCAAAAGAAATACAGTAAATAGAAAAACAACAACAAAATACATCAGAAGTTATACAGTAAATGAACGGAAGACATGCAAGTGTTAAGAAAAAAAAAAGTCTGGAAAAACTGTAAATTCCCAAGCTGATCATTCATGTTTTCCTAAAAAATCAGCCTAACACCTGCACGCGTTTAGAAAAAAAGTCCGAAAAATTGAAATTACTTGGTAATTATAAAAGTCCAGCGTCCGTATCTTCCGCAAAAATCAATGGACCGGAACCAAACTCGAACTTGTTCTGTAACTCATTGACGCGGAATCACATACCAAAAATCAGCTCAACGACTCCCATGGTTAGGAAAAAGGCGGAAAACTGATATGTCCGGTCTGACAGAAGGACAGACAGACGGAGCGCAAACCTAAGCCCCTTTGGCTTCGCCGGCAGGTGACTAAAAAGCAAATAATAACACTGTAATTTTGGTAGGCTTTCTTGGATATAATACAAGACACTGACCTAATGAATGACTTCTTCGTATTTCGTTTAAAAATTACTAATCTCTATCCTTTTCCAACAATGTTTTGAAAATAAATTGATTTTTAAATCTATCTGATCTTTGGCCTATTGTTATATGTTTATCTACTTTGGATTTATGAAAGTTCAAGCATGAATTTTGTTCAGTATATATTGACGTAATCAATCAATCAATTCATTAACGACTAAAATATAACGCAAAAACGATCAATTTCTCAGGGTTTTAAAGATATTACTTTTGTGGTTTAAATAAGGGTAAACTTTATCATATAAATGAATGTGTTCGTTGGAAGTACTTGTTTGTACATGATATAAGGCCCCGTGTAATCATCTAAGAATCCCCCATTTGCATAACTATATTGTCTGGCGATCCTCTCAACCTTGTAATTTAATAGTTTTGATTCTTTCCAAATTGGCCAGTTTTATCGATTAGATTACAGCAAAATATTATACTTCTATATACTTCTTTGAACCAATGTCAAATGCAAGATTGAGCTGGGATTTAACAAAAATGTAAATCATTTTATAATTATAATATCCAGGATATGTCATGGAGTCTAAAGCGATTGAAATTGAACTACGCGGGAACAGTTTACACTCCGAAAGAAATCTAATCCTTAAAGTCATATTTTTGTTGGTATTATTATCATTACCAAACATCTTTTGAGCTTTTTCAAATCCCACGTAATTATTGAACGGCGGGTTTTAGGAGGTGTTTACGAATTGTAATATAAGTTATGTTTTTTCATTTAAGTGATGAAGAGAATATTTTTTGTTTTCATGGAGGTATGAACCGAAAAACCTAATCACACAATGTATGAATACGCTTTTCGACCAATCAGAGCGCTCGTTTTTGATAGACGAAACTAAACATCAAATTATTGTTAGAAATTTGAATAAGCAAAACAACTATTTGAAAAAAAAAAAAAAAAACGTTATCAGTGTAGCGATTTATAGCTTATTCTAAGTACTTCAGTGTTACGAATACGGTCTTAAGGAGAACTGCAGAATATCGCTTAGTGATAGGACGGTGTGGGTGGAAATGAATAACACACTTGTATTTTCATAAGGAAAAACACAAATAATCTCCAAACTTAACCCTTGTCATGCTAATCCCGTAATATACCTGCTTCGGCAGGAGGCATAGACAAAGGTTAACCTGCACATATACGCAGTCTGATCTTAATCCTTTTTACACCAGAATTTTCCGCAAAATTAATTCCTACAGTGTCATCAGCCGTTTAATTTTGATGCATTTCTGAACAAAGATTTTATTCAGCATGACAAGGGTTAACAGTGAAGTTCAAATATCAATAATACTTATAACACTCACAATGACTCTAAAATAACTGTCTTGTGTATCATTGTGTCATGTCATGATGATGGATGGGGTTTCTTGTAATAACTGAAGTATATGACAAAGGCGTTACCATCATTTTCGTGTAAACCATTCCGACTTTTCGTCTCTCACCAATGGGTCGATAATCGTATTCCTATGTTGGATAGCAGATAGAGGCTAGGAAAGGATGTAATGATAGTACTGGTGTGAGAAATACCAGGATTCAATTGTTTGGTGCTCCAGCCGCCGCGATATAACTGAAAGATTGTTGAAAGCGGCGTAAAACCCCATACAAACAAACAAACAAATCGTGTAAACCCGATTCATCCTTATCTGTAGGAACCAAGGCTGTAAGATCTTCTTTTCGTAAGGAAGGAGAAAATATTTTTAATAGTTAATTCATATTGCTAGTTGATAAGTACACTTTCTTTTAACATTGTTCAGTCTTTCCGCTGGCCTATTGAGCACACCATGTACCATCCTGCAGTACCGGGTTTTAAAATCTTGATATGACTTACTACTCGGGAGAGAAATAAACCCGATGATTATTTTAGATTTAACATGGGTGATATAACACTAGTGTAACAACAAGTATGTAAATGAATTAATGCCTGTGGTAACGCGTTTCCGTGAAAATGACGTCACGTAATGCATGTAATGACGTCGTTTATAAAACGCGTTATATGTCACGCGGAATAACTTAATCGGTTTATCCCAAAGAATTGCGTCATATTGTACAATATCAAATTCGTGCTCCTTAAAACCGATTTTATTTAACGTGTCAACTAAAAGTCTCGTTTGTATCTGTTAATAGATGTCTCGTTTAATAAATTCAGTACTTTATGACTTCTCATACAATATGCTTAATTTGTTCTAGCCTAGGTTACACATCAATGACATGCAACATATTTTCTAGAGACCCCCCCCCCCTCCGAACAAAAACCATAACCACAACCCCATAATAACCAAACAACTAGCATGGAACGCCCAGCTATCTGATCTTACTTGTACTGGCGATGATATTGGTATGAGTAACTACCTTCTTATTATGTCAAAAAGACGCAGCCATATGTCTAACTGTGGTATTGAAATCGTCTGACATCTCTAACTAATGCCTTCTTATAATGTCCAAAATAAGTAGTTTTGTGTCTAAATGTGGCAATGAAAATCCTTAACATTATCCGGCATATCTAAATACCTTCTTATTTTGTCCAAGAGACACATATTTATGTCTAATGGCTTACCACCGTCTTATTATTTCACAAGCCATTGTTATTTTGTCAAAATTTTGTGGTGACTTGTCTAAATATTGACTTTTGTCAAAAGTAGTAAAAATATGTCTGAATGCGGAGATGATAAGTCAAAACGATTTTAAAAAATGTCTTTATTTTATTCCTCAATGTCAATTTGACTTTCCGAACACTATATTAATATAATAAATGAAAATGTGCACTGTTTTTTTCCAAGTTCGACTACACTGAAAACAATACAATACAATATTCTAATCGAGTATTTAGGCCTATGGCCCATAAACTTTTACATGATAACAAGTGTACAGTGAGTGACATGGATTTGGTTAAGATAGGCTAACACATCATTCAACATCGTTTCTCAATCTTGGAAATTTTAATCAAATAATTTGCAACTATATTAACAGTACATCTATGATTTAATTCCATAATACGATAGAAGCTCGTTCTACTCCTATTCCTTAACCAGAGGTGTCTTTCTCTTTATAAGCCTAATTCGATCATAAGACCGTGATAAGAACATCGAAAGTTGGAAATAATACGTCCGTAAATATAAGGAATATCAATGTTAAGATAAAACTCTGGGTTTAATGCAGATTTGAAATATTTACAAAATAATGCTTTAGAAGTATAATTGATATCAGAAATCCATTTTTGAGATCAATTGTCGATAAGACGCCGTGAACATTTTTAAGAAGACTGTATCATTACCGACATCGTTGGCTAGCCAGACATAGCCAAAAACATATGAAAAAAAGCATGTTTTTTAATCAAGTGGCCCAAGTTCGTCTACCAAATGAATTTAGTTGTTTCAGAATCAAATAGCATTGTTTTGGATACCTTTCTTCACCCATGCGTATGACTTAAATATAAGATGTACAAAGAGGTAATCGACCACACTCATCAAGCGTCATAGCATCGCGAGTGTGAACTTTTCTACAGAAACGAATTTGGACTTATTCTATTTTATCAACGATATTAAAGCGCCATGATTGGGCCCCATAGAATGAAATAGGTTTAACAACAGAATCGAAAATTTTGAACAAAACTGCTTTCGTGTTCTAAGAATGTAATTCACCGCTTTCGTAGCCTGACAAGATAGCATCTCGTGAGTCTTACACCAAGATGACTTTGACGTAAAATAAAGACCTATATATTTATAAAACGAAAATACTTCAGTTCATTATTGTTAAGGAACCTTTTTCTGTATTCTTTACTATTCCTCCATTCCTGAAAACAACAATTTAAGTTTTCTCCAAATTGATTAAAATTCCTACCAAAGTTGGAATTTTGATGTTTCATTAATTTGTGGTTGAAGCCGAGCAACAGTATCAGAGAAATTAGCAACGTCGTCATATATCTTATTATGCATAAATAGAGATGCGTTATGTCGATATGGGATGATTGGCTTGTCTGATCACTCTACTGTTATGTAAAAAAGTCGTAATATGTACAAAACAACAACAACAACAAACACGTGATTATGATGTTTTCTTTATTATAAAAAGCGGTACTTACCTATCGAGATATCATCTCATCATGTCTTAATGTTTACATTGGATATAGATTTTTCTACCAATTCTATTATAATTACGACCAAGTATGGATATATGATTTCTCTCAAGTGTGTGTTATAAGTTCAAAAAGTAGTGTTGTCGTGTCATATACGATGTAGACATAGATACACATTTTTTATGTAAAATGTGATGTTTTTAGGTTTGAATGTGTTTTGAATGTGTCAAAATACCGTATAATTATGTTAAGATAATGCAATCATTCCTAATGCAAGATGTTCTATTGTCAAAAAATTAAGTTATTACATGTTTGTCTTCGAATTGCCAATGCAGAAATGGTTTGTATAGAGCACCGTAGCTGTATCAGGTTGTTATTAGTGATGTGGGCAACTAATTCTGGAGATTTACAAGTTCCTGCAGTAATTTTACCATCCCAAGATGTAATTGGTGGCACAATTGTCCTTCTGAATCATTTCTGGTTAGTTTAACTCCGTAAACATAGGTCGGACTACAAAAGAACATTGTATAGTCCCTTCTTATGAACCTAAGGTTGGACAGTTTTGCCCCAATGACATTTTGCTTTCACAATATTTCTGTTATATTTTCAACAATTATTTTTAATGCAAGTGGATTTAAGGAAAGTAACACATCTTACACAAAGCGGTCCACAATGAGACTTTTTAACTCCTCTGTAAAACATATTCTAAAAGAAAAATTTCCTATATTTTAATTTTATTTGAACCGTTCTTAAGCTTGTTCGATTGTTAATCTTAAGTATTGTGTTATGAAGCTATAAGTATCACAGCTGGAAGAGCGGTAAGGGACAACAGTATATTCTTATTACGATGATAATATTAACGTTTATCTACAGAAGCATGTAGGTACCCGAAGAATATGCACATGAGGTAGTTTCCATCGACGTGTACATATGACTAAATAACGACAAGTCTCTTTATATCGCGGCATTATTACATGCTATATATATAGAAAAACCCGGGAGTTCGCGAGTCGTGAGGCCGTCGTATTTTTTGTTGTTGCAATGTCCACGGACACGACTTCATGTACTCAGTCCGGGGGTACATCCAGGCTTCCGTATTTATCACTTATACCAAACCCTACATCAAGTACTTCACCGGACAAAAAGGTATAGGCAAAGTTCAGTTAGTGTATCTTGTATCGAATCAGATAAAATGACGGTATTGAAATGGGAGATCGGGTCAAGATGCCATGTCAATCGATGCATAATGGCGACATTATAAGACAAGAGGATCCGCCATACTTAGATAGTCGATTAATTCTGGCGGTCGATCAAAATATTACAATAATGGTAGATAAGGTCTTCATGGAAAGATCAGCATCTTTTTTTCATTTTAGATACTGCGTCTTTTTTGAAATTTAAATTCAACAGTCTAAACATATAACATTTTGTGATTAAATTGGATTTTTCCCGAACATAATTAAAAAAAATGAGAATGAATTAATAAAGAAAATAACAGGAAGACCTGAATTTTCTCTATGAATATATACACGTATCTTGCAAATGATATGAATACGCGCTATCAAAGAGGAAATCCATTTTTGTGAACACATTTTAGGGACATTGATTATTTGATTCATTGTGTAGTATTATGACCAACGATATTGATTTTTGTCCTTTGAGATAGAGCCTATGGTAATTCCTTTCCTCCACCGTATAAATAACATTATTGTGTATTTGGTGATGTCATTTTATTGACGGTGTTAAATGTTTACGAAATGTCATAAATCGATAAATGACAAAATATCAATGTTATCGTTTTAATGCGGATAATTAGTCCACATTTTTTTACTCGTGTATGACATGATAAAGAGACAGACTCTTATTTCTATCGCAGCCTTAATCTATACCAGTTGTTAACATGCGTACTATAAATGGAAGCGAGGCTCAGCTTCTACCCAATTTTCCAGCCGGAAGGACTGGGGACCTGTCCTATCCATAAACTACCCGCCTCCGATTGGACTCGATCACGAAACCATCTTATGAAAAGTCGAGCACGCCAACCACTCGACGAATTAACCAGATATCAAAACGCAACATAGAATTCGTATCAGAAGTCCAGACAAGAGGGGTTACGGAATTCTAAAATCCTTATTTCCCAACCAAACCCTATATTGTAAGTACTCGTTTGAATCGTCTCGAAGAGACGATGCAAATGAGTACCTATAACATATCTGATTTTTATTAAAGACTTGTTTAACTAACCAAAATCACAATCATTCAGTGTGGTAGAAAATATTGTGGTAAGCAATTTCTTTTTTTAACACAGTGTTTTCTCAAGGACAAATATACAGGGACGTTTAAAGCTAGGTTTAGAACAGGGTTTATTTGGTACTTCATGGACGCTTGTTCAATATCCTCTACGTGTACGTTTAGGAACAGAAGCTTGTCTATCGTTGTCGAGGGTATCGCCTTTCATCGCATGAAAAGCGATACTAAAACCTGTTTTGAAAGTACAAATGTACTTATTAAGATTTGCAGTATCTTTTGATATCAGTTACCTTTCAAAGTCTTTCAAAATAGTCATGGTGAAAAGAAATTAATCATTTGAGTTTAAGTTTGAAAATGGTTTGAAATGTCCAAAAGCTGAAAAGATATTGTTTGTTCATATGTAGGTTATAGATCTAATCATTTACTAAAGATGTATTTATGAATTCGATTATTAACCCTTTTCCTTACAACCTCTGTTCTTTACGTCCTTGTGATATTATTATATGAAAACATTGTGGAATAAAAGAAATTGCTATTAACACTAAATCTATTATTTTCTAGCAATATTTTCTTATCTGTAGGTCGTTTACTTTTCAAATTGCACTCACTTTGTTATTTGCAACATTTTCATATTGGACCAATATTTAAAAAACAGGAAACGACACTGAAGATTGGAATAAGAATTAAGAAATTTGAGCGAACTCAAACTAAATTGGGCATTCATCAAACGTAATCTTGAGATACAACAAGAGTCCTAAGTTCTAAAAGGACATATTTGATGTCGATATCATTATCACGGATTGATATTTGTTGGAAATGAAATACTTGAGGTTCAGCCACGTTTTCCGGAAATCTAGACGCCGTCCCCCAAAGCTACAATAAATCATGACAGTCCAGCATGGCTCAACAAGTTTCAATTAGTAACATAATGTGGAGATGTTTGATATTGGAGTATTTAGACAACCCTTCACAATTATTGGATATCAAACCTTTCGGCTGATTTTATTTACGGTTGCTAACTCTTTCATGGAAAATAATGGTGAATAATATATACAGGATTAGACATATATTTGTCGGTCATTCTTTCTGTCTGACTTTATTATTTCAACACATTTTATTTTAGAAAAAAAATGATGATGATGATTTTTAGAGAATAAGGATCAAATTAATGTATTGAAAATATGAATTTGAAAAATATTAGAGCATTTTTAACTTGTCCTAAATAAGCATTAAATATCTAAGTTTTAGATGAAATCAAAGTATACTTTTTATCGCTCTAAAGGAAAGCAATTTGATATATACCCTAATGACAATTAGGTAGTAAGTGTTGACTGGCGAGCCTGACCTAATCTGACGATACCATATCGGAGAGCAGCGTAGATGGGACAGGTTCATCAGTCTAGTGGTTAGTGTACAACCGATCATTTGAGTTAAAAGGTTGATAAAATACAACTAAAAGAAAGAAAAAAGACATTCAAAAGACACAACATTGAGACTACAGATAGTTTTATTCTGGACTCGAATGTCTAAATATTAGTGGATTTTTCTAAGCTATTTGTGGAACAAAAATCAACAAAAACACACACACTCAACAATAACACCTTATATTCGGTTGAAAAATGACTTGAAAATCTGAAATTACTTTATTTTTGCCATCTCCATTTCTAAAAAAAAGCATTCCAAGCCTTTTATTTCTAGTATTTCTTTCTTTGAAAGTAAAAAGTGTGCTCCAAATATAACACCCGTTATGTCAGCGTTAAGTTGAAACTTACGGATATTGCCTTAACAACTACAGAAGATTACTATCGGGTGATTAAAAAAATATTAAACCTCTAAGTTCAACGGCTTGTCACAAACAGATTTTTATCTGAGCAAATTCTTCTCTGTCTTATGTTAAACATGATTGTAGAATGTACTAGTAAAACAGGTTCAAATACAGTCAAGCTTATTGCACAGACTGTGCAGTATATGTATATCCTTCAACCACACTAAAATCCGCAGACTTCATAAAAAAGGTTGATATCTAGATTATTTCATTGTCCGTTCGTCCGGGATTGTCTTAAGCATTACTCCTACATCTATTAAAGCATTTCAAAAACATCGGCGGAAGTTTTCGGATAATGCCAAGGCCACATATCAACGTTAAATGTGAATGATCAGCTTTTTCAGAACGTAACTACATGTGCTATTAATTTTATAGATAAATGCATTTTACATTTATTGATTACTTTTAACATAATTTTCCACAGTTGTTTCTCCTCTGGGGAGGATTTGCAATCTAAGGGATATCGTCAAAGTCAAATGTTACAACTGGCTAAAATTGAGCTAGATCAGAGCATATCGCTTACAATAAGGGAAAAAAAGTTACATATGTACCATCCATGTCATTATATTTAAGTGCGGATGTTTAAAGTTTAGAAATATCTCAACTCTTTTTACAATCCTCCATTATTGGTGAAGCGTATTACCGTCACTGCGCTCTGTGAAACACTTTTTCAGTATACCGGAAAATAAACTGGCTTGACTGTTTAGATCTCATGACCGTATACATCCACACACTAAAATCAACTTTTTTATTTCTCGTGGTAAGCCATACCAATTTGAATTACGGCATGGCGTAACAGTAACGCCATTACAATATTGCTTATGTCATTACAAATATTCTGAATGTGTTTCATCTAAAAGTTTTAAGGAAATTCGCTATTACTCACAAAGTTATTTAAACTTTCAATGGGAAATATATTTTCTAAATTGCGCGTTTAAAAAGAAACGGCATTGCCTTTAGATTAGATCGATTTACGCCAATTACCTTGATTAAAGAATATCCTAAAGTGATTTGGCGGAATTAAGTACTTACATGTAATCATTAATGTAACGAGTTACTATTTCATATTCTAAATTCACATCTCTGCACACAAGATAAATATCACGTAAGCAGTGGGATGCATCTTGATAAATGCTTAGCAATTACGAATATTGCAGTTCAAACAAAATTCTTTAGATTAGGCCAAGAGAGATGACCTCTATTCTAGAATTAGAGAAAGGTAATTACAGAAGACATACAAGAACCTTGATGTACGGTTTCCCCGAACATTCAACTCTCGGCACGAGACAAGCGGTTCAGAGCTCTGATAATAGACTATTACTCGAAACCACGGACAGAAATTGAACCAATTTAACACTCGATTAGACGAAACTGCAGGTCAATTACCCCAATACTGAGAGAAATCTTTCCTGTTTTTGTTGGTAATGTAGACCTGTTTCATAAAACTAGATACAACTGTTTGATCCTTTTTTAATTCAAAATCAGTCAAGATGGTAAGTCACAAGTTTGTTTGTTTATTTGTTTGAATGGGGTTTTACGTCGCTTTCGACAATCTTTCAGTTATATCGCGGCGACTGGAGCACCTGAGGAAAGCGGCTGTGCCACTGAAAGCTTGTGATATTTACCATTAAATTAACTTTGTCTGAAGAAGAAGAAATAAGTTATTATTTTTATATCATATATCATTCAGTTTGTCAGTTCTACGAACACTCTGCTGTAATTTAAAATTCTTGTCGTCAGATCAATTCACTGAAACAATTTTGTAAACAAAATACCTTATGACAACTGTATGCCACAAAGGTAATGTGTCACGGTTGCTGTTTGATCTTGACAAGTTTATATTAAATGCAAAATACTTCAACACAGATATTCTAAATTGATTTGCAAATAGCAGAATTGTTAGATTAAAGGGAGGTATCGTTGTTTCTGAGTCTTACAAAAATCAAAATAGCGCAAATGACGCTCAAACGAGTATTTAATACTTTAAATATGAGAGCCATGCATCGTCTCCATGCTAATCTGACGAGTTAGATTTGCTTTTTGTTATTATCTTGAAGAGATTCAGCCGAATCACAAGACATTTTAGAATTCACTGCATTCAGTTTTCGACATCGCATTACACCATTTGCAGAAGATAATAAAGTTATTAACATTAAGTGGTTAGCGCAAAACTATAGTATCCACCCAAATTGATATAAACTCGTCACAAAGTTTCAAACAACCTTAAACATTCGAAAATCGGCTAGCAAATATTATTCCTGGTGACGTCACGGTGACGTTTGTTTTAGCGAGTTCAAAGTGCACATGTTCGATTCCCGACGGCGGCACTCATTCTTTCCGACTATTTGTCTCCCACCAATGGGTCGATAATCGTAGACCTATGTGGGATAGCAGCTGGAGGCTAGGAAAGGATGTGATGGCGGTACTGGTGTGAGAAATTCCAGGAAGCCATTGTAAGGTGCTCCAGCCGCCGCGATATAAATGAAAGATTGTTGAAAGCGGCGTAAAACCCCATTCAAACCAAATCAAATCAAAGTGCACCTATTGACTGTACTCCCAAAATTCACTGCAAAAATAAATTAACAGCCTACGTAGGCTACATATGAATTCTGATTTTAACAAAACTATAGATGTACACGTTCTATTGAGTTATCAAAGGTCAATTCTGTCTGTACAGATATAGACAAAATTGACGTACGATCACTCAATATAATTTATACATCTATACTATTCAAACAATATGTAAGAGTGAATAAAAATAATTGAAATCTATGACATGAAACACATTTAAGAGGTTCTTTCGAGTAGCGTTTCCTTTTTTTCAAATTTAATCAAATCTGGTGCCTCGCTATTTGACAGGGGCTTTAGAACATGACAGGCATGTTTACATATCACCGACGTTCATTTGTGACATTTGCATATCGAGATCCCTTATTAGAATTGGAAATTAATAAAACATGTATTTTGTGTAGAAATTTATGAAAAAAATACCCTCGAAGAATATTCATTAAGAACAATTTCATGATTTATCGACCTATCTCTTCTCGCAATTGAAGGATGACCGCTGTCATTCTAAAAATATCGATTGACCAATGAAATCGTTCATTTAGTCCGGAAGTGATCTTTGAACTCAACCGTTTATGTGTAACATTTTTATTTGTTTTGTAATGGAAATGTCGTAACCAAAGCTTATTGAAGCTGTAGTTACGCCGTTTAGATCGTCAAACTTAGGTTTGCCGTTTATTTTATGCCCATTTATGGTAATAAATTTTACAAAAATGTCGTTTATACCCTCAGTTGAACTAAAATGTCAGACGTCAGTAGGAGTGATGTATCCTTCAATTACGTATGAACCACTAAATGTAAATCGCTAGACAAAATATAAAAGAGATGATAATATTATTTTTTTCATGAAAGTATAAGAATGATAAAACCGAATTATGTAGGAAGGGGTTAATCATTACTTTTCATTAATAGATTCATTGGATCACACTTCGATGAATAAAAATCTTGAGCAAACAACTATTTCATACACTTGCTCATAAACTAGATCCGTAAAACTTTACTCTAAACAAAACAAACAAACAAAAGATAATTGTGTTGGTTTGCTTTGAGGCATTTTAGTTTAAGAAAAGAAGATTATATTTAAGTTTCCTTGAGGGAAAATACGTTGTATTATTGACGACTCGCCAGTGCCAAATTTAAAGAATTCAAACCTATCAAATCATTTGTTTCGAACGGAAGGTGAACTTGAACTCCGACATTTATTTTTTAGCATTTTGCAAACTGTAGTTACGGCCTTCAGGTCGCCAACCAACTAATTTGTTTCGTGCCACCGGCCACTGACCACTCAATATACAAGATTTCGCCGTTTAGTATCCAAGTCGAATTTCCTGTCGGTGGTTATTGGCTTGGCTTGCCATCCGTCAATTAATATGGTCTTTTACTTGTAACGGGTGCCATGTAGATAGATAAATTTTATTAAATAATAGACACAATTATAAGAATGATAGATGATGTCGTGTTTGGGCGTGCAAAATGTCGTAACTACAGCTTTATTCAAGCTGTAGTTACGTCATTTTGAACACCCAACGATGATTTGATGAAAAAGTATCAATCGTTGTGATCGATATAAAGTATGATTGATGAAGTGGTCGCCAAGAGGGGAGATTGATATCTGGAAAGATAACCTTGGCCCGTACGGAAGGATGAATCTTCAATTATGAGATAATAGAAATACGCTACGGTTTCATTATAGTTTATATCGATAAATATTGATGTTGCATAGTCACCAAGTAATATTTTAAACTCGCTCAAGTTTCTAGCTTCAGTGGAAGGAATAATCTGAAACATTTATCGTTTTTATGTTATAATTATCTTATTGATTTTTTTCGAGTTCTTTCTCTCTTTATCTCCCTTTTAAGCGAGAATGTCGATATTTCAGAAACCTGTATAAGAAAAATTTTCCAAGTGCTCCAAAATACGTCCAAACGAACATTTGATAATTAAATATGAGTCAGATACTGTCTTTGCGGTAAGCCGGAAATAGCTGATTGTGGTTATAGGTTCAGGAAAGGTTCATCGGAATTCTAGTTCATTTTTACATATCACGGATTTCGGTTGTCGACATCGCATGACCTCATTTGCATATGACCCAAAGTCAACGTAAGGTAACAAATTGACAGTGTAAACAACCAACGTCCCAAATTATGTCCAATTAAATGGTTAGCGAAAAACTAGGGTAACTGTCTATATTCGTACTAACGCTTTACGACAGTTTTGGACTAATCTTCATAGAATTGAAGGTCGGCTAGCGAACATAACTCCTGATGACGTTGGTTTGAGCACATTAAAACTGAATGCGTGATTCCAACAGTATTAAGAAACCCGTGAATGGCCCAATATTCAGTGTAACTGTTTCGGTTTATTGTAAAAATAGAATAACAGCTTATGTATGACTGATCTTTAAAAAATTGAAGACCGGCAAGCGAACATAACTCCTGATGACGTAACGACGACGTTGGTTTGAGCCTTGCTGGATTTCAACACATGAATGACCAAATATTCATTGCAACTGTCTTAGCTTAATAAATAAATGATGAGCAGCCTACGTAGGCTTTAATGGGAAACATACCGGTTTATTCTTATAAACGACCTCTGATTTTCGCAAAACCACTTTCATAAATTTTTGTAAAAATAGTGAATGAAAGGGAATAAGAATATCTGAAATCTGTGAAATGAACGAAATATAAATACTTACTTTTAAAATATTGTCAAAGAGGAACAAGTTACCATGATAGAGTTACTTTTCAAGGCATAGGATGTGTCATGAATGTGTATGTGTGTGTATATGTCTGTGTCTGTGTGTGCATATGTATATATGTGAGTATATGTATGTGTGTATATAAGTATATATGTATATGTATGTCTGTGTGCATATGGATGTATGTGTATATGTATGTGTGTGAATATGTATGTGTATGTATATGTATGTATGTGTATATATATGTGTGTGCAGATGTATGTATGTATGTGTATATGTATGTATGTGAAATATGTTAGGGAGGCGAAATGTGTCACTATCCTCGTATAAAACATAATTATGATGCCAACTAACAGCAAAAAGAAAAAAAGGAAGATAAATACTTGATTGATAAATACAGTAAAAAGAGGAAAACAAATAACAACAAAAATAACATCAAGAATAACAACAAATTACCGAACATAATACTGCAATTATAGAGTGACAAATTAGAGCCAAAAAGAATGGGTTAAATAGCATGACTTTGAAGGAGGTCTCTACATTTTGAATAATGTAAATTCATGTGGCAATACATTGCAGCGAACATAGTGATGACTCTGATCAAATTCATTTTGAACACAATATTCTGAAGTGAGCTAAAAACCTAGGATATGAACTTCCAGGTAGAGTTTGAAATACTCCTGAAAAAATAAGTACTACTTTTTATGGCGAAGATTTTTATTGATTTAGTGGTTTGGACTTCAATGGCAGCTTGAACGCGTTGAACTCTGAAAAGATCTCAAAACTTTGTCTGTTAAACTAAACTATCAAAGCTGACGCTTTTACTAGCTGATAATATATATACATGTACAACCAAGTTATTGATAAAGCTCTCCTTGCAAGAGATAGTGCAAGGATACAGTACGAAATTAGGATTTCTATAATTCGTTTATCTAGAAAGAAGCTTCTTTGACACAAGGGATGTGAAACAAAACAAAACAAAACATTTTGTCGATAAAATGTTCTCGTGGATTTTTTTCTTTTCATCTAGTTTTTAAAGAAAAAGCTTCAAATAACAAAACACGCACACACACACTGAAAAATGTGAATTTGAAATTCTTTCTTTTTTCTGAATTAACTCATTACATAACGAGAAAATTTTATAATGCAACAAATTCACCTCATTTACAACAGAAAGTTTTTATCATATGAAATTCTAAAATTCTTTGTGTGTTGGAGTATGTTTTATAAAGTTATTGCTTGTAACAAGTAATGCCTTATTTTCAGCCGCCGTCATAGCGCAGTCGGTAGCGCGCCAGACTCCTAATCTTCAATCATAGGTGTCATCGGTTCGATCCCCGGCGGCGGCAAATATTCTTTCCGACAATTGTCTCTCACCAATGGGTTGATAATCGTAAACCTAAGTGGGATAGCAGCTGGAGGCTAGGAAAGGATGTAGTGGTAGTACTGGTGTGAGAAATACCAGGAATCCATTGTTAGGTGCTCCAGGCGCCGCGATATGACTGAAATACTGTTAAAAGCAGCGTTAAACTCCATTCAATCAAACAGTCTTATTTTTCCGTCACGTTTTCCAAAGATTTATTTCTTGAAGGGCATAAGAAGGGGGACATTGTGTGGGAACGGGTTAAAAATGGATGGGTTACTTTTTAATAATATCCTGTAGAACCGAGACTTTGTCAGGCGATATTAGATACCGTCACTTCATGTTTAGGAGGCAATTCATTTTTGTTGTCCACGCAAGAGCCGCCTTGTCACGCAAACTGTTGCTGTTATTTTTCGAAACTTTGATCGTTTGATTTGTATTGGGATAATGGAACGTTTTCTCGAGCGCTTCATGTGTAATATTGCAAGAAACATCGTTATTGGAAATGCCCCCCCCCCCTGAAAATATCATGTTCTCGATAGAGCAGTGTTGTTCAAGATTGTGATTGAATGAATACTGGATATGTCCACTGAGCCCTGGCAATAAGTTATATATTAAAATAATATTAAATATTAACCCAATCCCACATTATCACACTTTTAGACGACCCTCATCAATAAGGAAGCTTCGGAAAACTTGTGTAAAATAAGAAATTGCTTGTATCAGGCAATTTCATTATTTTCCACAATGTTTTCTACCCCATTAAACAATATTTTATAAAATTCATAAACTTAAAATTCTTGTCTGCAACTTCTTTGAATTTGGACTAGTCTATAATTTCAAGAAACGGGAAAGGGTTAAACGTTTTATTTTGCAAAATTCGTGGGCAACAGCATGCAACCAAAAAGTGAATTGCTCAAATAAGCTGAAATAAGTCGCCGAACTAGTAAAGATGTTTCAAATAAATGTCGCTCAATGTAGGAGCCAAAAGTGCACTTTCGGTCTAAATGGACTAGTTAATTGGTCGATTAAGGGTTTAACTGATAGCCGTGATTCTTCTGTTGAGTTCAAAAGTCTCATTGTAAAAGTGTTATGCGTGTATGTATTTCCGTTCATTTGTCGTCGCTACCGTAACACATACCCATATGAGCGACGCCCAAGAAGACGGTAAGTTGTTACGGGGGATAGTCCAAGGATATAGGAACAAAAAACTGAGAGTTCCGCCTGGTTCTTTAACGTGCTCGGTGGATAGCACCGTAACACGGAACCTCGGTTTAACGTCTAATCCGAAAGACAATTAGTTTGTTACTTGATATGGTCAGCCCGGGACTTGGACCCGTGATCTTGAGATCTGATCTCTACTAACTGAGCTAATCGGGCTGACATAATAGTGTTATATGTATAACCAAGATATTTATAGAAAAAATCGGGAATTATTTTGGCAGTTTGAGAGCGCTGCGGGATATAAATAAGTTAATCTAGCAATCACCAATTATCGCATCAAGAAATTAATATCAGCACCTCCTGTCATTAGATCCTTCATTTATCATATGCTGTTTGGGTAGGGTCATATGGAAAGGGGATGCTGATAGTCAGTACCGATAGATAAATCAACAATATTGGAATATTCGTCTGTGAGAAGCATGCGGAGATTCAAATGTGAATATGCTGAGTTCTTCGTCAAGTTCTTAGCCCTTATCATGCTTAACTCGGAATATTCCGATTTTCTCAGAAGGTATAGACAAAGATCGGTCTGCACATAAGCGCAGACTGATCTTAGTCTACACATTTTGTCTATCCATTTCAAACAAGAATTGTTTATGGAATTAATTTTCAAAAGAAATATTGATGATGGAACATGTACCATCAGTGCTTTAAGCCCTTGATTTTGATGCAATTTGAAAGAAAATATATTCAGCACGACAACCGTTAATTTTGAGGTTTTCTTGAAATATCTTTTTATCTAACCATACGTAGATCTAGTACTTCGGAAAAAGACCGAATATCTCTCAGAAAAACACTCATAGCCACAATGGTATACTACGAGGTACACCGCTCATTGATTTTTTGTCAAGATTTATTCTTTATCCACAAATGAGTCAGATTAAAAAAATACTTCGAAATTTAAATTAAATCGAGTCCATGATACCACGAGCTTAAAAAATCTGACAATAGGACGTGTTCAAACAAAAGGAAAAACATTCCGACCCTAAGCCAGGAAAATGTTATAAATACAGCATAAATTAATTTCGTTTTTCGACATTTTGCTCGCTAAACGACGATTTGTAAACATGTACATGAAATTCAACCTGTTTCATTGATCACCTCCCTAAAAAAAAAAAAAAAAAAAAAAAAGAGGTCCATAATATTCACCGAGTCATCAGCTAATTTTAGTATTTTTTTCATAAAAAAAAAAAAAAAAAAAAATAGCTGGAGCCCAATGAGTATATCAAACATAAGAGTTCGGGCATAGTACAAAAACATCTAGTAATGCTATATACTAAGTATGAATGTTTAGGCTTTATAATTTAATCCATTAGCAAACACTCAAACATTTTATCTGCCTCAAGGAAAATGGTTTAGAAAAACACGAGAAATAGAGTAATTCTCCATTTTCCAAGACGTTTTTTACCCTAAAAGCTACGCAAATTTTATTTCTACCCTAAAAGCTACGCAAATGTTAATTTGTACTCGAATTTGAATTGCCAACGCAATTCCTCCGGTTTGGATCAGTCTTAAAGTTTGGCATCTTGTCATAGGGGTCACCGAGGAGAAGTATTTAAATTTGCACTTATTGAGCATTTTCCCAAACTTTGGACTTTTGAGGCAGGGCCATTTTTAACCCATTGGGTACAATTTTAGCATCTTTGAAAACCATATTGATATACTATATACCAAAATTGAATGCCTTACACCTTATACCTGAGCTAGGGAGATTTTTGATACCCTTTGGCATAATTTCTTGTACCATAGTACAAAATCATCCAGTAATACTACATAGCAAATATGAATGCCTTAGGGGTTAAATTTTAGGAGGACAAGGCTTTTTTAATTTGCTCTAATTTAGCTTTTCAAAACTTCTCACTTGGGTAATGCTATTTTTGACCCCAGGAGTATAATTTTGCATAACTTGGTGGAGAACCATGTAGAAATGCTATAAATGAAATAAGAATGCATTTTGTACTGAGAGGAACAGATTTTTGAACATGCTCTAATAGAGCAAATTTCCAAACTTTGGACCCTAGGAGCAAGGCTGTTTTTTTACCTAAGAGGAATAGTCATTACAAACATGGCAGATAACTAATGGGTCATGCTACTTTCAACATATGAATGCCTAAGGCCTTATAGTTAAGAGGGAGATTTTTAAACTTGCTCATTTTTAGCGAAATTCCTAACTTTAGACCTCAGCTGCAGGACCATTTTGACTCTACGGGCAAAATTTTTATATAATATACTACATGTATATGTTTCATGCCAAATATGAATGTCATAGGTCATTAAGTTAAAGAGGAGAAAACTCTTGTACTTGCTCTGACCGTTTTTTCCAAATATTATCCTCGGTAGAAGGACCATTTTTAGCCTGAGATTGCGTAACAATCTGAGGCTAATGTTATCACGGTAAAATTTCAACCCGTGCAGAGTTTAATGTAGAAATGTAAAAACATCCAACACAATAGATATAATATCTTGCGACATGGAAAGTAGATCGGATCCGGGCGAATTACATGACTGCGAGTATAAATTAATTCGCCCAATTGAGACGAGAAGGACGAAGGCGAGATATGACTCATTGAAAGCTGTCGGCTTGATGTACAGTACTTTCGTGTGAGTGCTCTGATTTTTGGCAAAATTATCAAAACTTGATGAGTGAATGGAAAGAAAGAAAGGAGATATATGATATATAGGAAATTATTAAACATACATAATCATATCATATTGTTAAGAAAAAAATAAGGTGTTTGTTCAATACCAAATAATATTACTTATTCTAAAGTAACAATGTTAAAACGGTCCGGTTAGACGAAGTTGCTTTATAAAGCTGATATGCGAAGCTGTCAGTTTTACGCACGATTGGAATGTTTTGTTTAACAAATTAATTGGTCATTCATAGGATTATATTCGCACTGTCTGAAAACAGTTTGATCGTGCTCGGACTTTGTGTATATATATTTTTACCCCCCAAATTCTACCTAAAGGATGCAACGTCTACATATCGCTTTTGAGATGTGTACATAATCATGTTAACCTGGTAAACGACCGCCTGTCCTCTCTCGCTCTCTTTATCTGGAGATTATAAAGCGCATATTTACATAACGAAATTTGTCTGTGTGGTAGAATACTCGCAACGCACGCGAGAGCCTCCTAGTTCGAACCTGGCTACACGCTCCATTACCCCCTCTCTGTCACTATCTAGCTCTCTCTCTCTCTCTCTCTCTCTCTCTCTCTCTCTCTCTCTCTCTCTCTCTCTCTCTCTCTAACTCAACTGGCTGAAAGCCAACGGGCTTTTGTCATGATGTGGTGTCTGTCGTCCGTCCACTTTTACTTTAAAAATCTACTCAGAAAGTCCTGAACATAATTCAACCAAAGTTTACAGGGAAGGTTCATTGGGTGGCCTTTATCAGATCCCTGCAATGCATTTTGATCGGGTGAAAAACATGTAACGATATATACATGCAAATATATCGTTAGAATACCTCAAAAGGGGGATGAAAATTATTGTGTACAGGTTGTGTCCCCTAGCGCACACATTGGCAGATATGCGCATAATCGACAGTAGATTTGGGTGGAATGTGGCACCTCCGATAATCCGACCATCAAACTTTTTCTGCCCAGGTTATATATCTCATGTATACATATCTTAGGCTTTCAGTGCTTTCAGCGCTTTGATTCATTCAGGGGACATTTTTTTTATAACATAGTACAAAACTATCTAGTTAAAATACATGCAAAATTTGAATATCCTAGGCCTCATGGTTGAGGAATAGAGGACTTTAGAATTTGCTGTAATTGATTGTCTTCCCCTATTCTGGACGGCAATTGTCGACCCCAGTGGCAATATTTTTACGACATACTACAAATCAATCTAATTAAGTTACATGCAAAATATGGATATCCTAGTCCAAATAAGAAGACATTAGAATTCACTAAAATTTAGCGTTTTTCAAACTATGTCCTCAGCGGCGGGGCCATATGAGCTCTGGGGCAAAATCTTTCAAAACATACTACAAAACAACGCCGTTATTCTACATGCCAAATATGAACATCCTAAGCCAAATAATTAAGGAGGAGACGACTTTTGAACTTGCTGTAATTGAGCGTTTTTCCCAACTTTGGACCCCAGGGACGGGGCTATTTTTGACCACATAGGCACATATCGTAATAACATACTACAAAGCTATCTAGTTATTTTGCATGCTAAATATGAAAGTTTAATTTTTGCCCAACTTTGGACCCCAGGGACGGGGCTATTTTTGATCCTAGGGGCATATTTTTTGAAAATTTGGTAGAGAACCATGTGATTATGCTTTTATATGAAATATAAATACCATTGACCTCGTAGTTTCTGAAAAAAAAAAATCCAAAGATTTACTATAATTTCCCATATTCTAATGACACGACAACTAGACTTTTTTACGGAATGAAATTCTTTTAACAACATTTGTAGAGCTTCTCCCAAGGAATATCCCTGAAAAGTTTCAGCTTGATTGGTTTAGCAGGAGAAGGTTTTAGAGAAATTTTGGACAGACGGACATATGGATGCACGGACGACAGAAAATGACCGATCACAATGGATCGCCTCGCACTTTGTGCTCAGGTGAACTAGAAAACAACAACAACAACAACAACAGACGAAAACAACAACAACAACAAACGAAAACAACAACAACAAACAAACAAATAAACAAACAAAACATAATTGTAAGTATACGCTAAGACACAAAACACATGCTCTGTTGTTTTAAAGAACAAATAAAATACAATTTATATCAACTTCTTTTTTCATATCTTCGAAACTATGCATCTTATAAGATAGACAATGTTTTCTTTGTAGACAATGTTTCCGTTCCGTCAACTTGTTTACAAAATTAGCAGATTGACTTGTTTTTATTTTCCCAGTAAATAAACAATTCCTATTTGTATGGATAACAAGCTATATCTCAGATAGCATTTTGATTATTTTTATGTCTCAACAGGAACAATTCGATCTGCCAATAGTTTGATTCTTCGTTTGTGGAATATCGGATTGGTCTTCCAGGGATAAATCTAATATGCGTATTGTAAGAAAGGCCAAGCAGGTGGCGCCATGAAAAAATCTCAAAGATGTTGCCGTCGCAGGCTTTACGTCTAACGCAATGATCATTTCTTGGTTTATTTACAAGACCGAGGTGAATTATGCAAATACGCTGATGAAATCTTTACCGGCGAAAACAATTGCGAAACTGTAAACTAGTTGTGTACATGACTAAAGGAACTGGAAGTGTAATCTGTTTATGTAGACAAACTGTTATTTGGGGTGTTCAACTTATGAACAAGAGGGCCGTTGGCCCTGGGGCGCTCACCTGAGATAAAGGCTCTTTTTCTTTCAACAGTCTAATTTCATGTTAAGGTGAGGATTATGAAACAAGTGGGACACAATTACATATAAAGACTATGAACCTGGGGATCCAAAAGTCTAAATTACAAATTCCAAGGCTTTAGTGCTGATTTGAAAGAAGGAAAAAAATTTTTCCATGGGTTATAATTTCAGAAATAAGAAAGAAGTCTGTGAACTGATGCTTCATGCCTATACCCCCATCCCCCTAGGTCCACCCGAGGATCATGATTTTAGCTACTTTGTTAGAGATCAATATACTGATGCTTCAAGCAGAATATCAAGGCACTACGTCTTCTGGGTCAGGAGGAGAAGATCCCTAAAGATTATTTTGAAATTTCACTTTTGTTGCCATGGCAACCAGAGTTTTAAACGGATTTTAATCCTTTTAGCTAATTTTAAGGGGGACCTACTAAGGAACATTTCTGCTAAATTTGGTTCAAATTGGCCAAATGGTTTTGGAGGAGATGTCATTTAAACAATTGTTCTTTATTTCTATTAAACCACACCCCTTGGGGCTCTTCCCCTGGGGACCCGAGGATCATGATTTTAGCTATGTTGAAAGAGGTCAATATACTGATGCTTCATGCAAAATATCAAGGCTCTACGCCTTCTGGGTCAGGAGAAGAAGATTTTTAAAGATTATTTTAAAATTTCACTTTTGTTGCCATGGCAACCAGAGTTTTTAACGGATTTCAATTCTTTTAGCTATTTTTGAAGGGGACCACCTAGGCAACATTTCTGCTAAATTTGGTTCAAATCGGCCCAGTGGTTTGGGAGGAGATGTAATTTTAAAAACCATTCTTTATTTCTTTATAACCCCCCCCCCCCGAGACTCCGCCCCTGGGGACCCAAGGATCATAATTTTAGTTATGTTGAAAGAGGTCAATATACTGATGCTTCATGCAAAATATCAAGGCTCTACGCCTTCTGGGTCAGGAGGAGAAGATTTTTAAAGATTATTTAAAAATTTTACTTTTGTTGCCATGGTAACCAGAGTTTTCAACGGATTTCAATTCTTTTAGCTATTTTGGAAGGGGATCACCTAAGCAACATTTCTGTCAAATTTGGTTCAAATCGGCCAAGTTGTTTGGGAGGAGATGCCATTTAAAAAATCGTTCTTTATTTCTATATTAACCCCACCGCCTTGGGCTCCGCCCCTGGGGACCCGAGGATCATGATTTTAGCTATTTTGAAAGAGGTCAATATACTAATGCTTCATGCAAAATATCAAGGCTCTACGCCTTCTGGGTCAGGCGGAGAAGATTTTTAAGGATTATTTCAAAATTTCATTTTTGTTGCCATGGCAACTAGAGTTTTTAACGGATTTCAATTCTTTTAGCTATTTTTGAAGGGGACCTCCTAAGGAACATTTCTGCCATATTTGGTTCAAATTGGCCCAGTGGTTTGGGAGGAGATGTCGTTTAAAGAAATTGTTGACGGACGACGCACGACGGAGGGACGCCGGACAAAAGGGGATCACAATAGCTCACTTGAGCACTACGTGCTCAGGTGAGCTAAAAAAAACCCGAGAATCATAGGTAATTCAGAACGGTTCATAAAGCAGACTATCTTATACTTCCAAATTGCCATTCCTCTTATAATTTAATAATTTAAGGTCGAGAATAATTTTATTTATTTTTTTATTTTTCAAAGCAGGATTTAGGTTTCTAGTCTTTTTTATAGTCTTTTTTTATAGAGTCCGACGGGACCAAAAAGGGTCGTAACTTAAGAAGTAACTGAAGGTGTGTTTGTAATGCACCGTGTTGGACCAATGATAAAATGTAGAAATGAGTCTGTTCTTCATTGCCTAAGCCAAGCACTGTTAGTTGGGTATCTTATCTACAATATTCTTCCCCATTCACTGAATTTAGATGATTCGTTCACAGATGAGAGATTTATAGAAACCCCCTTTATTTAATTCTCAGTACTTTGTCGCGATTGTAATTGTTACTATAATTGTTATATATTCAAATGCTTGTATACCCCGGTTAGGGGCATGAAAGCTAATAAAGTATATTGATATTGATATTGAAAGAAGCGAACAATAATGTTTGACAAGTTTGTACTCCAATTCAACTATTGTGATCAAATTAGATTATTGTTGGATCGATTGATTCATCAACGCAAATCGTAAAAAGATTGTAGCATCAGGAAACATTTTGATTGGAAATATCAAAACACACTGACTCTTTATTTCCGGGGTTTCACACCCAATTAGTGTAAATCGTTTATTGATGATAAACACCTGTACAAAAATTGAAGAATTCCGTCTATTACAATTACAACCTGGCTGGCATATGTAGCCGTTCTAGGAAATGGAAAAGGTGGTGACTACTCAGATTACGCATGTAAACTAATGTCCACGCCTTAACCCTTGGCATAAAGAGGCCGGAATATTCCTACTTTTGCAGAAAGTATGGACTACGATAAGCCTGCTAATTTGTGCAGTCCGATCTTAGCTTTGACCTCCTAGTTGGCTTATTTCAGTCCGAGTTGTTCATCAAATTATTTACATTAATAAATACTGGCCCACAATATGGGACTTCAGTGCTTTCAGTCCTACGATTTTGATACAGTTCTAAACAATAATATAATATTCAGCTTCACAAGGGTTAATCAGGAAAACCGCTACGTAATCAGGCTATGTTTGTGGTATATCTCGAAGTTTGGGTACACAATTAGTAATAAGACAGACGGAAATGTACTGGATTAACTTATCTTCGAATAAATAACCCTTGCTGTGATCGAAAAGGAACTTGTAAGAATTTTATACATTCATCGATGTTTTTTATGTCACAGATTTTGATAATTATTATTTCCTCTCATATAACATTTGATAACGATAGTATGAAAACTAGTCTTGCGTAAATTAGAGGCTAATTATCGAATAAGGGTATTTCCCTAACAACCTTTGCATACTTTAAATCTACATTTTAGGTTACGCCGAGACAGTTTCAATGAATATTGAGACGTCACGTCGTATAACCTTTGGTATCAAGCAGTCAGTTTGAATACGCTCAAACCTTTATCGTGACCTCATCGGGAGTAATGTTCTCTAGCCGGTTTTCATTTCCGTGAAGATCAGCCAAAAACTGACGTAACAGTTAATATAAATCTGAAAACTTACCGTAGTTTTGCGCTTAGCACTTGATCTGACATAGTTCAGGACGTTAGTTGTTTCCCTTGTGATTGGTTTTGTCTTTTGTTGATTTTGTGATTTGCAAATGAGGTCATGCGATATCGAGAAGTGACTGATTTCTAAAAATATCGTGGAATTCTGCTGAACCACAAAAATCCACTTTAAACCGTCAGATTACCGTGAAGACAATATTTGACTCATATTTCAGTATCAAATAATTGTTTAATCGTATTTCTAAGTAATTAGGAATTCATTTCCAAACTAGATTTCAGAAACATCGATACCTTCCTTTAACTGAAATTGTCTTTATGCACAAATATTGATACATAAAACGTATCCCCTTTTGATAGAAACTTCTGGTTGATAACAATGAAAGTGTCGACAAATTGTTAAATGTAATCGGACCCCACTATTGCAACAACTCGGTTTAAAATTCAATGGAAAATTTGAAAAAAAAAAAATCAACATAGTCTTGGTTTGTTTCACAATCATCAGGCCAAATGCGTGGCTTCGGAAGTGTGTGTGTATTTCCGTTTATTTATCGTCGCTACCGTAGCACATGCCCATATGAGCGACGCCCCCAGAAGACGGTTAGTTGTTACGGGGGATAGTGCAAGGATACAGGACGAAACTGCTGAGAGCTCCGCCTGGTTCTTTAACGTGCTCGATGGATAGCATCGTCACACGGGGCCTCGGTTTAACGTCTCATCCGAAAGACAATTATTTGAGTTAGTTGATATGGTCAGTCCAGGGCTCGAACCCGTGATCTTGAGGTTTGAAGTCAAGTGCTCTACCAACTGAGCTTTTCGGGCTTCGGAAGTATAAACGGTACTTGGTTGTAATTGACCGATCGCGTATGTCAATTAAAACTGCAATCG
This sequence comes from Fragum fragum, assembly GCA_946902895.1. Lineage (NCBI taxonomy): Eukaryota > Metazoa > Mollusca > Bivalvia > Cardiida > Cardiidae > Fragum > Fragum fragum. Next base: position 71,046,352 of record OX336370.1, on the reverse strand, counting down.
TCCAATCAAATCATTCACACAGGTAAGGCAATATTGAAAGGATGTAGTTACGACGCTTAGGTCGCCGACCAACTATTTTCCTTTTTGTTACAAGCACCTGACCATACAATTTTCAAAATTACGCTGTTAAAGATCTAGGTAGAACATCCTGTCGGAGCTCAGTGGGCGTGACCAGGGGAATGAGTTGGTGGGGCAAGCAATCCGTCAATTTGTAAGACAACAGAGAAGATAATCTATTTAATGTAAATAATGATGATAGTCGCATTAACATTTAATCAATCAATTTAATTTTCATCTTTAAAAATTCAGAACGTTATGATTTGAGGAAAATTTCTCTTCATTATTCCATGAAAAACATTTTGATCCTGTAATTTCTTTATACGCTTGTTCAAAAAGTTGATGCACATATTTTACTAAGAATAAGTAAAGTATTTGCTTCGTTTTGTTGGATAGCATTAATTATGAGAAACGAAGAGAATGTCTTTTCATTGACGTATGAATCTTAAACCTTAATTATACAAATGTATGAATCTACCTCGCGTACTCATACCGTGCGATTAAGTGTGTGGTTTTGTTTTGGTCCATACCTCAATGAAAAAAAAGTGTTATCTTCATGTTTCAGTTGAATCAATTAATTTTGCCACAAGTTATTTCTTGAATACAAAAAGCATGGTATTGAAACACTTTATATTCGATAAGAAGACTGCCTGCTAGATACAGTACATCGAAAAGAGATGGATTCACATTCTGAGACAAAACGTCGTTATCCTCCAGGCTACGTCTGGAAATTCCTGTCTTCTGCTAATGTTCTCAAATTAATTCCCATCTGCTTCAACATATCAAAAATAAGCCAGGAGTATTAAATTAATACCACATAAAACCACTTACTGCAACGCAAGATGCAACCTGTCACATGTGTTTGTTTGCTTTTTGTAAGGAAGGATATTTTAAACTGGGAAAACATCAACAACAATAGCAATAAAGCATTTAGTAAATTTAAGAATTGAATCCTCCAGATCGGGGGAAGGATTTATGAGATTTTCATCGTTCATAAGACATCCTTAAATCTAATACCACACGGCAAAATTTTAGACCAATCCAACATTGAAAGATGTTGCGGACGACACTTTCAGTTCGGCGAAATTTGAAACAATATTTTTCCTTATAGTGTAGAAAATGTTGTGGACAAGCAATTTCTTCATTGTCTACAATATTTCAACCCTTTTATCTAGAGGAGCGTAAAACGCGGGATTGTGTTGGAATGTGTTTAGTTTCAGTTTCTTTGCTGTTCACAATTTCTCTTAAGACCATCAATCATTGACAGTCGTTTGGAAACATTTTACTCAAAAAGAATTAAATGCCATTATGTTACCCCAACTTGCTTATTCTCTATTCTTGCGTAGTTTTCCGTTTGTTTCAAAATGAAAGATGATGCCGGGTTACAGAAAATCATATAGGGATACAAAAACATCCATTATTATACAACGGGAATGCTATAAGTGTTATAAGCCTAAGGGAGGTCTTGTTATTCGATCCCATTTGGTTTATCTATGTTTAGCTTGTGTATTATCAGCTTGATTTAACACAATGATTTCTTCGGATTATCCTTGGTTTAGCGAGCATTTCAAGGTCAAATGTACTGTTCGTGGTAACTGATCGCTGATGTCTTTTTTTATCTTCCAATTTGAAAATCTGAAATTATTATCACTTTAAAGTTAGGAAGATAAATACATTTATAATCGCTTTTCTAGTTCACTGAAACTAGTAAGTTTTGAAACCGTACATAATTATCAATATTTTCGAGAATATTTCTAAAAATAAGTAAGACATTGAATTTCCAAGGATCTTAAATGCTGTAAAATTACCATTGAAGAAAAATATATCCATTTATACTTTAGATCGGAACATTTAGATCTATAGGACCTTTACTCTTAGAAACAGATTTTCACTGGTGGTATACCATTCTTGTCTGTTATATAATACATCTATACATGGATTGATTTTCAAACAAATACTATATTAGTATTAGACAATTTGTCATGTGAAAATCTTAGGTTTATATCTCGACGGTCAATATCAACAGAACGGTGAATGGTCAAATTTGAGGTAAAACATTCGTATCCTATCTATAACTCTTACATTCCAGGCTGAACATTTCAATAGCTCTGCAGAATTATTTTAAACATATGTGCAAACCTTGGATCTGCATGCCTCTTCATGGCTGAAGTACAGGATAAAGGTCAAAGGTCAATCATTTTGTAAAGTACATGTTACCGACCCATTAGTAATTGTTTTAGAAAAAATGACAGGGTTGTTAATCAGCATGGAATTATGTGTCGTTGGTAAACCCTTGGGTCTATGACCAGAATGTCAAGGTAACATTTAGAGGTTAAAGAATGAAATATGGGTGATATATTAGTTCAAATCAATATATCTTGTATGAATTTTATATCATACATCAGAAAAAAAAGAAGGGAACAGAAAAAAAAAAAAGAAAAAAATAATAATTATACACTCTTATTATGATAGTGACTGTCTCATATGAAAACGAAATCACAGGCTTAATTACCTATTCTTGCATCCGCTTTGAAAACCTTTTGTCCATTGAACTGATCGATGAGTTGGCCTAAAAATATACAGAAAATTTAACATCTTTCCTATAGTTTCAAAGACATATAAGCCCTAAAGTATTCCTCAGACGTCATCCATTTGAAAAAAGATTCATACTATTTTACATTTAAACAAGGACGATAAATCTAAAGATCTTATTCTCTTAAACCACACGGCCTAGAGTACTGATATTTGGTATGCAGCATTCTTTAGTAGGCTTTTTTGGAAGTTTGTTCTTGTGATGATTATGACCAAATATGATCCTGATCGATGTTTTCCATGAAAACAGCAATTTCGAAATGGTGACTACTTTGATGTTTTTTTCATAAAAAATCACAAAGATTTCAAGATGAAAGTCCATCCCATATCTCCTTTGGTCTATGGTGTCTATAAGTTGTGGAGGATCTAGATATTTTAATAACATGGATAGATCTTGAATATATTCACTAAATTTCATGAAGAGAACAAAAGTTGAACGAGATATTAACAATAGCAACATTCCTTTTATACTGGCCTCTTCAAATTGTAATTTTCAAAATTTTATTTCATAAGATTTTCTGGGTAAGAGATACTGAAAATTACTTCAAAATTTCATCAATGCTTGCCCGGGAAATAAGCCGGACCAGCATTTCTTTTTTGTCAGCCATTCCGAAACTTGTAGCCTTTTTTAGAATTCTTTATCAAGGAAATTGATCTATATAACTAACACAGCCACCATTCCGTGAAATAGAGGCTTAGATCTAGGCCTGACCAATATTTCATTTCACGGTGGCCATTTTGAAATAGACGACCATATTGAAAATTGCGATAATTTTTAGCACCTACAGAATGCATTTTATCCTAGTAAAAAGTGTAAAAAACTATCGTATTTAAAAGCTCACTAATCTTCGAATAAGATTCTACAAAATCATGATAGGACAGAGTAGAAGAAGAACAACATGAAACGAGAAAAACAATTTGATCGCGAAAAGTCGTTAAGGGAGCATAAAAGCTGTACTGATTTTGACCTTTCCTTCCGTGTATTTGAGTATCAATCTAATGGGCAAAAAAACTGAAATATCGTTCTATGAATATAGAAAGTGAAAAGTGAAGAATTGAAGATGACTGTATTCAGATCACTTTTGCGATTGAAAAATTGATGTTACACTACTCAAAACCAAGCGTATATGTAAACTTCTTAAACATATCCGATAAACACATTGCCAACTTAAACAAAGTCACAGTTATTTTTATGACGAAACTGCTTATTAATCGGTTGCCATGGAAACACATATTTTTATCATGACGCGAGCATGCAATTGCAAGTAGCTATTTACGCATCGCAGATCCAAACGACAATACGGTTTTCACAATAAAAGTACTTTTACCAAAATAAACAACTAAATATGATTTTATGACATATGATGAAATCGAATATAGTTACCAAGGCAACAAATAAAAGGTATGTTTTTAAGATATAAATTTTGTTGCTGTAATGTAGAACATAATTTTATGACTGTGAAAATGTGCAACCCCAAAATACATTTCACATCAAAATTAATGAAAATGTCTCTTCTCATCATTAACAGAATCCAAACTGCCACTGGAGGTTTAACCCCTACTTCAATTCAATGTCTACGCCACAAAAAGTAGGTCTTATCTTTTTCAGCATTATTGAAAACTATGTCTGCAGGTCCATCTCCTAGGTATTTTTAGCTGACTTGAGCGTTTTGTGTTCAAAATGAGTCTGATCATAGTCTTCACTATGCGCACTGCTTTATATAGCCACATTAACTTCATTCAAAATAGAGATAACTCCTTCAAAAGAATGTTATTTAACCCATTCCCACTCAATCCCGATTTTTAGCATCTTAGGAAAAAACTTTGGAAAAGATTGTGGACAATAGCAAAATTGCTTGTGACAAACAATTACTTCAATAGCAAGAATGTTTTCTACCCCTCAAGGCAAAGATTTTCTAAATTCTACCAACTTCAAATTGCCGTCTGCAACGTCTTTCAGTTTGAACAGGTCTAAGATTTTGTCATGTTATAATGGGTTAACTCTAGGTTACTTTAACCTCGTCTATCTGTCATGATACCTTGGATAAAGAGATTACTTAACAAAACCATGCTGCTATAGCTTACAGTACTTTCAGTCTTAGTAACGCACGGAAATTAGATTTGTTTTTCACTTAACCTTTCCCGTTTTTGGAAATTTTAGACTAGTCCAAATTGAAAGAGGTTGCAGAGAACAATGAAATCTGGATGCCATTTGAAATGACACCATCCTATGTGGTAGAAAATATTGAGAAAAAAGGAGAAATTGCTTGTCACAAGCAATTTCTTCTTTTTCCACAATGTTTTCTTGAGTATAAAATTACAGGAACGTAAAATCCCGTATTTGAACGGGAAAGGGTCAAGTTTTATATTGTATAGACCGAGTACAGATTTGAGTGATCAAAGGTACAGGTATAGACAAAGCTGACCTTTGATCACTCACTAACTTGTACATCTATACATTCGCGTGACAATAATTTTAATCAAAATTCGTATAAGGGTAAAAAATCACCATTTTATGAGTTTAGTCTAGGCGTTGTTCAAATTAATGCCGTATAATATTTGAGTCAAATTCTGTTGGGAGTCACTTCCTGTCGGAGGTCGATTAGCGTTGCTAGCGATCAGCCAATTGACTTTATCATTGTCTTATAATAAACTTGAATTTTCGTAAACATAAGGTATTTTGTTTAAGAAATTCAAAGTTCATTTTAGAAAAGATTTCTAACGCCCGGATTTTGTCACGAAATAATGTAAACGTAGCAATATAAATCGGCTTATACATTCATTATGGATGAAAAACCTTAGCTTCTAATTTGAAATTTCTAACTTAAATTTTTTTCAGAAATTCGAAAGGAGGGAATTCACATGAATTGGGAATGAAACTGTCTGTTCCCAAATTTAGAAAATAAAAAAAGAAAAAAATAAAAAAAGAAAAAAAATATTAGGCGTTCGTGAACTCAGTCAACGAAGTACACGTGGTTTCCATTACGTATCCATGACGTCATTGCCTTACGTTTGCAAGTCAGTCGTTATCGTCTTCACCCGATGACTAACAACTTACACAATAACTTCCAATATTTCAAATTACGGTATAAGAAGTATTATATAATTAAATGATAAATTATGATACTGTGTTTGAAAAATGATTATGAACTTATCACAATTAAATAAATTTTCCCTACAAACTATGTTCAGCTGATTTGCAGGAGACGTCGCTTCAATAGTTGGCCCCTCGTAATTTTATACATGAGAAGGGGCACCGAAGGAACATTTTCTTAACGTTTGGTCAAATCGGTCAAGGACTTTAGGAGAATATGTCGTTAAAAGACATATAAAAACACCACGCCAATATTCATGACCCAATAAAAGTCCAGGTATCCATATTAGATTCTGTTCTGTTCTGTTCGTATAGGAGGGCCACCAAAGGAAAGGTTCGTTCGTATTGGACCGAGTCAACGTGAAATTGACAAGGGACAGAATTTGTAGAGAGTCAGCAGTTGATATCCGATGCAATATATGAAACCTTTAAAGTTCATGTTTGTCATCAGAAGATATTGAATAAGTATTTCATTAGAAGATTCCTTATTCCAAATATCAATATTCTAGGCTGTATGTGTTCATTCTTTCTTTCAATTTAAAATCATAGGGTTTACACGGCCAGGGCCAAAATGTGACCAAAAGGTCATTACAAGAACAAACTCAAAAAGGTCCACTGAAGAATGCTGCACACCAAATATCAGTGCTCTTGTCTTCCTGGTTTCAGAGAATAAGATTTTTAAACTTTGTCATCTATGTTTCAATGTAAAATAGTATTATCCCGGGAGAGGCACCATTATTGCCTGAAGGACGTTATATGATCAAAGCTCAAGAAAACGATGGATAACAAATATCACAGCCCCCTGACTCTAAGTTTTATAGAAAAAGATTATTAGGGATTTCACCCCTTCGTTGCTATGGCAACCAAAATTAAGGGCGGATTTTACTTATCAAAAGAAAAATGAAATAGAAAAGTAACGAGAAAGGAACATCCCTGACCTGACATGATTCACAAAGATTTTCCCTCTAGTTCAGGCAGGGAAGATGTTAACAGTCGCAAGACAACGACTCACGGCTATAACGGACACCGGATATTCGGCAATCACGCAATATACAGCTTGCATCTAGTTGTATGCAGTTGAGAGAGAGAGAGAGAGAGAGAGAGAGAGAGAGAGAGAGAGAGAGAGAGAGAGAGAGAGAGAGAGAGAGAGAGAGAGAGAGAGAAAGAGAGAGAGAGAGATAGAGAAAGAGAGAGAGAGAGAAGGAGAGAGAGAAGGAGAGAGAAGGGGAGAGAAGAGGAGAAAGACAGACAGAGACACACAGACAGAGAGAAGAATGGGAACCCTTAAGAATACGAGCCTATACGTTTTATTTTCAACCATTTAAAATCTGAGTGAAGTGCACACATTATGCAGCCTGAACAGTCAAATGGTGCATGAAGGATATTAGCTGTTTATCTAAAGGATCTTTACCAAACAACAATCGCTTTCTTGCGCCTTGAAGAAATACGACTATTGAACACTTTTTGGGGAAGGACATATTGCTTGACAATTTCTCCTTTACTCGCAATGTTTTCTACCCTAACTGGCACTTATTTTCCAATATAAGAAATGTCGTCTGCAACTTCTTTCAATTTGAACTAGTCTATTGTTTTCTTCTGGTCAAGGGTCAAGTCAGCAAAATGTACGGTAGAGGCTTTGGTCGGCGTGGATGCACAGCCTGATCTGAATCTGCACTTCGCTTTCATGTGTAGTGGTTAGAAATGCGGCGGGTAGACCGATGTGATGATAAATCTTTTTTATCTTTTAATTTTCTTCAAGCTTCTGTTTCTCATCTCCATTGTTTAATTGACCAATCACTGTCCCCGCCCACAGACTCCAACTTCCGCTTCGATTTTAAACAAGCAGTACAATGGTTGGTTTGGGACCTAAACGTTGTAACTGCAGCTTGAATAAGCTGTAGTTATGACGTTTAAGTCGCCAAACAAACAAACAAACAAAAAAAGGTTTACAAAAATGGCGGTAAATGTAAGAGTTTTAAACTCATTTCTGGTCTAAATGAATGATTTCATTGTTCGACTGGTTATTCGACCTCCAGGATTGGTCAATTGTCTTCACATATTCACTTAAGTTTTATGGGTTATGGGTTAACCCTTTCCTGTTTTGCAAAATTTTAGACCCGCCCAAATTCAAAGAATTTGCAGGCGAAAAATTCAAGTTGATTTTATTTGAAAAATATCCATTCAGTAGACTAGAAATATTGTGGAAAAAGAAGAAATTGCTTGTCACAAGCAATTTCTTCCTTTTTCCACAATGTTTTCTCCATGATAAAATCACAGGGACGTAAAAACCAGGGATTAACCAGGAAAGGTTTAAAGACCTAATGCGTAAGAAACCTAATTAGTTCGAAACAGACACATCTCTGATATACTGTAAGTGGTTACAGGGCGTTTCTAGAGACTTCGTATTTCAAAATGATACATAAAATAAACAAAGATATCGAGAAAATGTTCTTCAAGGTTTATCATTTGCGATGTTAGAAACAGATAATATTCCCTAAGTTCAAAGATGCCGACTAAATCATGGTTCAATCATATGGCCCGTTGCTTTCCAACTTATATTCTCGACGCCAGATTTTACACGAAAATCATATCTTGAGACTTTGTAGTAATTTTCGAGAAAATATGTAAATACTTTTCAAAAACATCTCTTGGGTGTAATGATTAAATATTTTAAAATGATAAAAATCTTAAATTAACACTTGTCAAGCGGATCCCAGAATATTTCTGCTTTGGCAATGGCTTTAGTAAGTTTGTAGACTAAGGTCATCCTGCGCGGATTTGCAGTCTGATCGTAGCCTTAACCACCTGCTTGTTGTGTTGAGAAAATCTTTGAACTCAATATCGATCTAATTATGTCACAGTTTTAAAATGTAGTAAAAAGAGGATAAATATTCAACATGACAACGGTTAATCGAAACATGTGTATAATACCAGAAGACAGATTGATATCGAGTTCTTAAAAGCACAATAGGAAATGAAATCAAGAGGAATCATTCTCAGTCGTAAAAAGTCATTTTAAAACTAATACAAAATGAAACGGCTAATTTTTTCCTGTTAAAAAACAACAACAAAACATTAGACCTGTCCAAAATCAAAGGTTCTGCATACGAAAATTGAAAGTGGAATTAATTAAAAAATAACAACCATTCGGTAGGGTAGAAAATGTGGAAATAGAAGAAATTGCTTGTCACAAGCAATTTCTTCTTTTTCTACAATGTTTTCTCAAATATAAAATTGGCGTGAAAACCAGGGATTGACAGGAAAGGGTTTAAGCAGAATAGGAAACGTTGCACTTGCACTTACAAAAACAGTTAAAAACTATTTGGTTTATTCTGTTAATCTTTAGCTGTATTAACGACGAACCAAATATATGTAAATGATTTACTTTTAGTTTCATATATCGCGACCCACGCGTTTTGAATGGCTAAATTTTCTTTTCATTCTTCCAAGAATAAAATTTTGAGCACACACCAATTTTGTATGCCAGCGCAGAAAGTAGATCCATACAATATTACTCAAAACTACTAAAATGTTTGCTTCGTTTTTCTTGATGAAATTGAATTATAAGATCTGAAGAGATTTAGTATGTTTTCATTAAGGTATTCATACAAGAGTTGTTAAAGCCATATCTGCCCTCCGAGAAAGAAAAAAGTACATGTAGTTGAAATAATCTATCGCTAACTTGGTCACTAAAGCAAACAAGGGCCTTCTTAAAATCAATACGCAAAAGCAGGGTATGAGTGATGTTCTCTAGAAAGAGTATGTTATGTTTTTCTTGTCGATTTTAATATGTGTTTTTTTTACATTTTGAAATCGAGACGAATGCACCCGATTCTTCACCGGAAATCTTTGCTAATCTTCGGGCATTGACTGTTATATGCGTTGGTGCTTATGACTGAATTCATTACTCGTCGTGACCTAGCTAGTTGTTTGAATGACAAGCGATTGTTAAAGAGTCATCACTGACGTCATAATTTGATGTAAACAACAATTGTGGTGGGTCACTTTTTAAAATATCGTACGATATTTTAAAAAGTGACCCACCACAATTGTTGAAATGTAGGCTTACTGTGTAGAATTATGTTGATCTTATAATTTCAATCGTCATATTCATCAATGCTTTTGAGCCTGGAGTATGGTTTTCTTGTTAAATTTATAGCGTGTATTGGGGGAAGATATGGCTTTAAGTTATTTTGTTCATACCTCAATGAAAACAAAACAAAGAAAACAAAAATATCTTCACTTCTTAATAGTACAAATCATAAAGACGAGGTCTGGTATATAGAATTAACAAACCCGGTACTTTCTCTTTTCTCTGCCACAAAAGATAGCCGAAGTATGAAAATAAATATAAAGATAAGAAAATAAATACATTGAAATAAAAGTATAAAACACAAAGAATCACACCGTAACTTGTATATAAAATATGTGACCGGGCATGTCCACTCATTAAAATAATGAATTTTTGCATCTCTCAAAATATGATAAAAAGTCCATTAAATTTTATTACCTTATCTAAAGCGTTTTGATCTAGTTATTATATGAAAATATGTAAACTATGCCAATAAAGATTGAGATTTTCTTTTCGGACCGTATGTGTTGATTTAATCTTATCATGTTATTGTTATAGTTTTCGATAACCAAGGAAACAGAGTGATTTCAAATGATATTGAAATCCCACGAAAGCATTATTTGTATAGATCGGTAAAAAAGAAAGTAAACGATCTCTGTTGTCAATAAAACATCGATTATCTAATCAAATGATTAATTTGGGCAAGAAGTGAACTTTGAACTCCAAAGAGTTATGTAAAAAAATCTTTTGTTGGTTCTCCTTTTGCCACAACGTTTTCTACCCTTTTTGATACTTATTCTTTTGTTTTAATTTTTATTTTCATGAACTTTGAAATGTTAGTCTGCAAGTTCTTTCAACGTAGGCGAGTTATATTTTTCTTGTCGGTTAGTGGTCAAAATCATTTTAATGAGCTAAAATTATAAATCTTTTAATGTTTATGGCAAATTCTGACTTGCCATGGATTTTTCTTTTCATTTTCATGAAACAAGGACCAAGCAATATAGAAATCAAAGTGCTGTCAGGACTGTAATAGCTCGCCACTGAATATTTGAGAATTGTTGTTGTTGTCGTGACTCTTAGCGTTGTATATTTCTTTGAAAAAAGAAAAATAGATACGTTTCTTTTAGGCTAGGACAATGCGAGTCAGCCCTAGAAATACTTCTTTAAAGCAATAACCAGAATTTGTCAAATCAATATTTTACCATACAATAGGCAATCCATTTTTTTTGTTTCTTGAAGACAACATTGTTGAATAAAAATGAAAGTAAAACGCTGTAGCCCAAAGTGAGTCAATATAAGGTATTATGCCCGTAAAAATGGACCTTAGTCTATGCCCACAGGATCCCGCTTTTTACGAACCACTTACAAACGCTTTGAAAAACATCGTGAAAAATGAAGAAATTGGTTGTATCAAGCAATTTCTTCATTAACCCGATGCTATCAACCCAAGTAGACAAATATATCCCATTAACTTGAAATTGTAGTCTACAACATCTTATAATTTGGACTGGTCCAAAAACTTGTGTGGGAATGGGTCAAACTTGTAATCCATCGATGCACATACAGCTAAGTTAACTACATACCACATATGGTCACAGTATCGTTGAGTAATATTAAATGTGTCTATGAGTTTTAATAGACGGACAACTGCAGGTTAAACAATATGTTCCTATCTTTTGAGAGGGGATATGGAAGGAAGGAACTATCAATAGCTCTAGGCACTCTCTTCTGTAGAGTAATACATACATTAAGAGGGCCTACCTCAGTCTGAAATACCCACAGCTAAAATTGTTGATTGAAAAATACGAAAGTTATCTATTCTTTCTCGTTATGGTAAACCATAACTTATCTATCGTGCTAAAATTGCACCGAAGCTTAAAAACCGTAGTTACGAGAATATTGGTTTTACGAGAATATTGCCTTTCCATTTAGCTAATAGTTTACTGATTAATTGTACATAAGACGAAAAAAATAAAGGAATAGAGAGATTGAAAAAAAAGAAAAAGGAATAGACAGCTAGAAAGGGAGAGAAAGCGCGCTGAGATAGATAGATAGATATATATAGAGAGAGACAGACAGACAGATAGGCAGACAGACAATTGACAGACAGAGAGAGAGAAAGAGAGAGAGAGAGGCAGACAGACAGACAGACAGAGAGAGAGAGAGAAAGAGAGAGAGAGAGAGAGAGAGAGAGAGAGAGAGAGAGAGAGAGAGAGAGAGAGAGAGAGAGAGAGAGAGAGAGAGAGAGAGAGAGAGAGAGAGAGAGAGAGAGAGAGAGAGAGAGAGAGAAAGATAGAACTGGGCGTTTTGATGAATTTGTTGAATTCCCTGCTTTTCCACCATAATTCAAGCCGCACTAATTTAAGCAAAATAGAAGTCGTAAATTTCTGCTTTAATTCATTTGTAAAACCAGAAAAGGAGCCCCTAGTTCTAATTTACCACAAGCACGATGCACCGATTTCTTAATTAATTCTCCGTCCAAGAAGTTCAAAGTTCACGAACAGTTACTTTAACTTGCGCGTATTAAAGTAGATCATCCAATCAAAGGGTCTTTATATCTAGCTTATAATGTTTTTTCCAAACTCTGGACCTCCATTTGCCTTTTACCCTAGGTTAAGAATTTCTGAATTTGTAATTATTCTTATTCAACGTAACTATAAAGGAATCTAGTGTTTAAAGCACATATTCTGAAAAAGATATTCCAGACTCAACATTCAAAGAAATTCAGATGCTCCTTTATTGACAGATATAAGAACTGCTTACTACCAAGAATGATCAGTATTGTATGCGTCGAGTTGAGTTAAAGATAGGGTCACCATCTGAATTTCGAAAACGCGGCCACTAATAGCTCATGAAAGGTCGCGATTAAAAATCATCACATAACATAGTGACGGGTGATTATGAATGAAATTTAGGCATTTAGGAATTCTAATTCACAAAATCTTGGCATTAAAGAGGAAAATGTGATTGCTGACCAGTTATTATTTATCTTTTCATCCTATCGGCAGGTGTTCTACGAACTGATAGGGCGATTCTGTCTGAAATCAAAGCGCTGGCAGCCTGAGATATGCATACATGAGAAATATAACCTTGGCAGAAAACTTTTGATGTTCGGATTATCGGAGGTAAAACTCTCCAAATATACTGACGATTATGCGCAGATGCGCCAACTTGTGCGCTAGGGGACACAACCTTCTCACATTAATTTTCCTTCCCAATTTTGAGGTATTGATTGATTATTTCCGTTTATTTATCGTCGCTACCGTAGCACATGCCCATATGAGCGACGCCCACAGAAGACGGTTAGTTGTCACGGGGGATAGTGCAAGGATACAGGACGAAACTGCTGAGAGCTCCGCCTGGTTCTTTAACGTGCTCGATGGATAGCATCGTCACACGGGGCCTCGGTTTAACGTATCATCCGAAAGACAAGTAGTTTTGTTAGTTGATATGGTCAGCCCAGGGCTCGAACCCGTGATCTTGAGGTTTGAAGTCAAGTGCTCTACTGCTCTGCTTCTGAAGTATTGTAACTATATATTTACATGTATATATCGTTACATATTTTTCACCTGATCAAAATCTTTGGAAGGAATCTGAATTTTGGTTGAATTATGTTCAGTACTTTCTGAGAAGAAGATTTTTAAATTATTAAATCACGCTCATAACGACAGCTTCGCTTATCAGCTTTATACAGCAACTTTGTCTAACCGGACCGTTTTAACATTGTAACTCTAGAATAAGTAATATTATTTTGGTATAAAACAAACACCTTATTTTTCATAAAAAATATGATATGATTACATATGATTAATAATATATTATATAACTCCTTTCTTTCTGTAGACTCATACAATTTTTGATAACTTTGCCAAATTCAACACACTCACACGAAAGTACTGTACATCAAGCGACAGCTTTCAATGAGTCATATCTCGCCTTCGTCCTTTTCGCCTTAATTTATACTTCCATCATGTAATTCGCCCCGATCTACTTGCCATGTGGCAGAATACTATATTTATTGCGTTAGATATTTTTACATTTTTACATTAAACTCTGCGTGGATTGAAATTTTACCCTGGTAACTTTGGCCTCAGATTGCTACGCAATCTCAGGCTAAAAACAGGTGGAAATAGAAAATATCCTATTGTGTATGTTTAGCAGATTTGCTAGCAGAAAGCCATTATCTACTGGTTAACATTGTAGGTTTAAGCGTATATGAAAAAAACATATCATGTAAACCCCCTATAAGACGGTAAATAAAGACGATAGAACTATATGCCTTGCTTTTATCAATGAGGGGACATAACTAATAACCGCCAATATCGAAGTGAATCCTATACTAATCACATTATCTAAAGCATTTCGTAATTACAAAAATAACATTTTGTTATTACGTAAGAGTATTTCGTACTTACAAAAATAACATTCCGTTACTACGTAAAAGTGTTTTGTAATTACAAAATTAACATTTCGTTATTACGTAAAAATACGAAAAATTACGGAATAACATTTCGTGTTGACGAAGTAACATTTCATAATACCTCCCTTACGTGTCACAAAATCACACCACTATCAGAAAAACAACCTCCCTTACGTGTCACAAAATCACACCACTTATCAGAAAACAGGGGGATAACAGTTATAAAAAAGAGGCTTTTCTACTAAAAATTCGCATATCTAACAATTACATATCATTGACACCGGGGCCTAGTCTAGCGAAACCCTTGCTCTATTTATTCATTCGTTCTAACTTATAACGCATAGTTTTCTTTCCTTCAACTTGTTTACAAAAACGGATAGGTTTTTCTTTGGTTTTCTCGGTACATAAGTATTTTCTGTTTGTTTAAGTAACACGCTACATCTCAGATGTCATTTTGTTTATTTTTGTATCTCAACAGAAACAATTCATCAATGCGTACAGTAATTTTAGTATAGATTGTAAGATATCGAATTACACAAGTCTTCGTGTATGCTCTTACAAAAGCCAGGCTAATATTCAAACATTTTTGAGGACATGAAATGTCACGTATTTTGCACGGCGAAGTAATCTTCGTACTACAACTTATTCAAATTTCGGTTACGAGTTTAGGTTTCAAACCAACACCTTGCTCATTTTTTCCCTGATCATATATTTCAGCAAACTTATGTGATATGGTATCTCAGTTGAAATACTGAGCTTAGCGGTCATGGCCGGCGATTTTTCAATTTTAATCGCCGATTCGGCCGTATTATCGCAGGTAATGAACCTAATCAGATCTGTAATTGTGTATTATTCTCTTTGATGCCTTACAATTTTGAAAACAAACCATTTTACCCACAGATGATGGCAGGAAATTAAATTCAAATTGGACAAGTCTTAAATTTAGTTGCTAGGTATCGGATTAAACGATGACACAATAGATTCAAACTTCTCGTGTAACGATAAACAAAGGACAAGTATGTGACAACTTTGACTCTACGGCTAGCACTTAGAAAAAAGCATGTTTTTATTAAGTAGCATCCCTTACCAGACTCAAACCTAATACGTGATGCTCTCGGATTTAAAGTTAGGTCTAAAAATGGTCAGCCCTATTTTACATATTAGAAACAAAGAAGGTAAACATGCCATACATAAACATTTTTGTAACAATCTATATGGGATTCCATATGTACTTTTGGCATGTCTTAGTGACTCTCAATAAAGTGAAAGTGTTGTCCTAGATCACGTATTGGCGATCTCCAGATGGGTTAAATAGACTCAGGTGAGCAAAATACGACTACCGCCGTTCTCTTTTACTACATGTATGATATTCGATAGTAAATGAATTAATTTTCAACATTGTTCTCTTGAACCATTAAAGTCATTGAATAGTTTCACTTGATAGTCGATATTTTCACGATTGATTCGTCTGAAAATATTTGTTGGCATGGTATTTGTGTATACATTCAAAATTATCATTAATATTGAACCAGGAACAACCTTTACATTTTTGCATTTGAATTCAAATTATGCGAATACATCAGAATATGAACATATGGTTGATCACGGAAAAGTTCACGCAAATCGTTAGAAATTTGCAGGGTTAGAAAGGCATGTTGATTGGGAATATCAAAACATTCTGACTCTAAATTTCCGGAGTTTTACACCCAATTAGTGCAAATTGTTTATGGATGATAAACACCTGTAGTACACTTAAAATAAATATGGAAAATCATTTCTACTGCGAAAATGACAACCTTGTCTTGCTATAAGCTGCATAGAAAGTGTGATTATTTAAATAAAATACAGAGTTAAAGGTTCAATCAAGAATTTAGCATTAAAGTAGAAACAGCTTTGATAAAATAATTAAAAAAGGAATTTGAATTAAAATCGCGAAAAAATAAAACAAAAAATTATTTGTATAGAAAGTTTGATAAAAAACTAAAAATATATTTCAAGAGTTAGTTTAACAATTTCTCTAATTTGAGTTTTAACTTTTCGAACCTATTCAAAACTAAAACCAAGCATTTTATGTCGAATACTTGAGGCCACAGGTGGTGCAATAATTCCCAGACAATGACAATATGTGTCGCCTCCACGAAGAAACAACCTTAAAAATCTTTAGGGATATTATCCATAATGTTTTCTACCACAAAATATAGACTTAAAAAAAATCACCAACAAAAACTTGTCGTCTTCAACTTATTTCGAAATTGGACCAGTCTAAAATCGTGTAGTCTGGTAAAGGGTTCAGACGACTTACTAATAATCTAAGGTGTATCGATGGTCGTGAGTTTGAGTTCCGGCTTAGCCGCTGGCCTTTGGCAAGGAACGTAGAGCATCATCCAAGTACTGGTGACATCCAGGAAGAATCACGTGAAATAGTGAACTTTATATAAAAATAACATTGTTAAGGGCAGGTATTGACGTTTTCTTTTCGTTATCTTGATACCTTCTAATACATCATTTTAAGATTCTGAAAAGTAGTTTAGCGAAAATCAGAGGTTGATTATCAAAATAAACCAGGGTATTTCCCTTATAGCCTACGTAGGCTTTTAATCTGTGAATTACGACAAGACAGTAGCAATGAATACCGGGCCTTTCACGTGTTGCGTATAACAGTGAAAATCGCGAATTCGATTTGAATTCGCTCATACGTCATCTGGAGTTATGTTCGCAAGCTGTTTTTTATTCATTAAAGATCAGTCCAAAACTGTCGTAAGAGCTATCAGAGATAGAAACACTTACCATAGTTTTGCGCTAGCCACTTGATTTGACATAGTTCATGACGTTGGTTGTTTCACTTGTAACTTTGTCACCTTCTGTTCAATTCTAGTCATATGCAAATGAGATCATGCGATGTTGACAACCAAATGCCGTGATTTCTAAAAATAACGCGGATTTCCACTGAACCTTTCCTCGATAATCACATAAAAGCCACTTTAAATCTATCAGATTACCGTTAAAATAATATCTGACCCACATGTTTGTTTTAGCGCACTTTGGGCAATTGGGAATCTTTTTCTGAAACATCGATTTCTCCCTTTGAGGTAGGTATCGATGTTTTTATGTCACGAATTTTACTTGTTGTTATTATCCCTCATTTACTAATTGAAAACAAAATTCTGAAAAGTAGTTTTGTGAAAACCAGAGCTCGCTTATCAGAGAAAAACATGGTTTTCCCCTAAAAGCCCATGTAGGCTATCAATCTATTTTTAGATTAAGCCGAGACAGTTGTAAAGAATATAAGGTCATTCATGTGGTGCGAATAACCGTTGAAATCTCGAATCTAGTTTGAATTTCATTTAACCAACGTCATCATTACATCATCAGGAGTTATGTTCGCTAGCAAATCTTTGATTATGTCCAAAACTGCCGTAAGTGTTATAACGAATAGAAACACTTAACGTAGTTTTCGTAAACCATTTGATTTGACATGATTTAGGACGTTGGTTGTTTCTCTTTAAACTTTCGTTGACTGGGTCATATGCAAATGAAGTCATGTCGACAACCGAATTCCGTGAAATTTAAAACTAACCTGGAATTCCGCTGGGCCCTTTCATGTATAATCACGAAAAGCCAATGTTAGCATAGTAGATTACTGCCACAACATTAACTGACTCATTTTAAAGTATCAAATACCGCTTGGGCGTATTTTCCGCACTTTGCAATTTTTCTTATCCAGGTTTCAGAAACATCGACACCTCCCTATAGAAAATAGGCTAACACTCCATTCAAATCAAATACGTTCAAGGTTTATAAATTTATCAATCATGGATTCGTTCAAATACAACAAATATGAGAACTACAATTGACGTAAAGTAGGTTATTTCATTCCAGTAGATGTAGTTACTGCCCTCTTACCTGACAGTCTGTGATATTAAACGACGTGATTTTGCAAAATTTTTGATCAGGATCAAAAGGCAAATCGTTGGCTGTTAGCTAAACGTCATTAAAACCTAACAACTGTTTGTATAAGCTGCAGTAACGACGTTTACGTCGCCACACCCAACAAAATTACTGAACATAAATGCCGGGGTTCGAAGCTCAATTCCGGTCTTAATAGATGAATAGATAAACCATTTACTATTAAGAGCGGCGATGAGTCAATTGTAAACGATGTTGCATGTAATAGATTTCAGCTAGGCTAGGGAAAAATAGAAAAATGCTTTAAATAGAGTAACAACTAGTGAATATGAGTTTTTATCATATACTTAAAAATATTTCTAGTAAAATATATGCATTCAACACAGACAGAATCGGACATGTCAGAGAAAAATCCGTAACTGATAGGGTTATATACGTTTCCATATAAGGTAGTCTAAGATGACGATAAATTTCCTTCTGTATATGCCGTCATAATACAGATTAACGTAATCAGAATGGTTAAAGAGAAGGGAAGTACTTGTAGAACTACAGATTTTTCAATCATTTCACCAAATTTTATCTAAAAATAGGCATATAATGAATAGAATATTATTTAACGATTGCGACACTACATCTTTTTTTTGCTTCTCGCTACTGAGGAAAGTTCGGACTCGCGAAACTTTAAAAGATTCCTTCGCAGTTGAAAACAAATACAAGATGTTGTATCGCTTTCGTAACACAATGGTCCATATATGTATGTTGGGTATACCAGGTAGATAAACAACCTAATACAGTCCTATACGAAGAGATGAAACCGAATTCTTCGACAACACGTCGTTAACCCCAGGCTACGTCTGGAATTTCTGTCTTCTCCTAATGTTCTCAAATTAATTCCTATCTGCTTCAAAATATCAAAAATGAGGCACATTTATCATATTAATACCCCATAATGCCAGTGACTGAAACACAAGATATATCTTTGCTTATCACAAAGAGGATCTGTTTTTGAAAGAGACGATACTTTCACGGAAAGAAAAAACATCAACATTATAGCGTTAAGTTAAATAAGCTGTCCCATTAAACATTATTCATTATAACCG
Source organism: Fragum fragum (assembly GCA_946902895.1). Lineage (NCBI taxonomy): Eukaryota > Metazoa > Mollusca > Bivalvia > Cardiida > Cardiidae > Fragum > Fragum fragum. The sequence continues at coordinate 71,027,111 of OX336370.1, read as the reverse complement.
GCTCAAGTTTGAAAGTGTCATAATTTATTTATTTTGAATTAACGCCATCAATAATTGACGATTGGCAGATCTCAATTATAAAAATTGACAGGCCAATCAAAACATACACTAACATAGGAAGGGAATTTTTAATTTCGCCATTGCTCGACATTTATGAGGCTTTAAAAGCTTTTTTTGAACATCGAAATTATAAAGCCTTTCTTCATTTTCGACCATTTTTTCATTTTTTTTCTGGAGGGGCGTAAAGAGCGGGAATGTGGAAATGGAATAAAGCATAGTTTTAACTGCGATTTCCTCAATGAATTCGTAAGATATTTATGTTTTTCAACTATTTTGACTTAAAGTTTTCACATGTAGAAAGTAAAAAAAATCATAAGTGCCTATTTTAAGCCAGCCGTATCACATTCTAAAAGTAAATGTATTTTCTTGACGATGATGAAAATCGTTATTTCTTCAAACAACCTAATTAGGGAGCTTTTTCGTTCAAAATAAGCGAGTTTATGGGATTCGTTTTCGCTCTTTTACCATCTAAATTTAATGAGTCGAGAAATCTCAAAAATATATTAGACTGTTCTTTTCTAATTGACCAATCGCTTGTCCCGCCCACATACTTTCTAAGCCCCGCCCATTAACGCCGACTGGAAGTTCCGCTTTGAGCTTTAACGGTGTTATTTTGCAAAATTTATGGCCAGTAGCAAGTAACAAAAAAAGAAGAATGGTTGGATGGTGACCATAACGTCGTAACTACAGCTTGAATAAGCTGTAGTTACGACGTTAAGTTCGCAAAATAAAAAAGGGTCCGCACTGAATAAATGATTTGATTGGTCGATTGATTCCTTGATTGGTCTTTAAACTTACTTTGCTATCGATCTCACCGTATATAAGGGTGGCGTGACTAACCCATTCATTGTCAGCCCGATTGGCTCATTTGGTAGAGCACTTGACTTCAAACCTCAAGATCATGGGTTCGAGCCCTGGGCTAACTAACTAACTAATTGTCTTTCGGATGAGACGTTAAATCGAGCCCCCGTGTTACGATGCTATCCATCGATCACGTTAAAGAACCAGGCGGAGCTCTCAGCAGTTTCGTCCTGTATCCTTGCACTATCCCCCGTAACAACTAACCGTCTCCTGGGGGCGTCGCTCATATGGGCATGTGCTACGGTAGCGACGATAATTAAACGGAAATACAACAACCATTCATTTCAGGACATTTTTCTTTTCTTTTTTTTAAGGGGGGGGGGGAGAGTTATATTTCTTCAAAATTTATTGCTTACCTGAATTTCAAAAAGGTAGATGTAATAATAAAAATAAGTTCAGTTAAAAAAGTAAACGTCTTACGTGATAGAAAATAATGTGTAACATTTTTTTCTGCTGTATAAATTACAGGGACGGAAAAATCCAGGGATTGTATTGCAAAGGGTAAAATCATTTTCGCTGAAGATTGTAGATGTTTAGAAATTGCGACGAGATTTTCTTATATACAAGCTGATCTTAACTGGTTCTACAAAGTTATGAGCTAAGTATAGACCTTGAAGCGTGCATTTGTCTTAATGAAAACAAAGTAATGGATTTATTGTTCCCACATAAACTTCCTTGAATCCCAGGAACAAAGCAAATACGCAATACACAGTACCACAAAATCAGATTACGCCATTTTTACGTCAATTTAAACATGATTATATACATGTGTATATTCATTAAGGATGTTCGTTACAGAAAACAAGGATAGATATGTAAGATAGATAGTTTTTAGCTTGATTTAAACAAATAGCAAGTATTTTAAGTGACATTGTTTTATTCATGGTTGTCCAAGAGGAAATCTCAGGATCTCAAGACGCCGAGAGAATTTCATCAATAAGTGACAAAAATATTCCTCATCTAATTAAGATAAGAGTTCGATCCTCAGGGGTTGGGAGACTTGAATATTTGTCAGGTCCATATTTAGAAATAAGGGGTGGCTCTTTACTTTTTACCCCTCAGACCGATAAGTCAGTTTAATCCAGTTTTTGTACAAATGTACTGTAAATAGACCATATTTTGTACAATCTTGATAAATGTCGACCAGATGATGCTACATACAAAATATATAAATTCTAGGCTTTTATGTTCGGAGAAGTAGAAATTAAATTTTTTCACTACATAAGCCTATTCTAAACTTTTGACGTTCGGGAATGGGCTAACTTTGTCTCTTGGGCCATAATTTATACAATCTTGATATAGGTCCACCAAATGATGCTACATACCATATATCAAATCTCTAAGCCCTCTCGTTTGGGAAAAGGAGATTTTTAAAAATTTCAAAATAAGCCTATGTTAAACTTGTGACGTCCGGGAACGGGCTTATTTTGTTCCCAGGGTTATATATTATTGACAGAGGTCTACTAGATGATGCAACATACCAAATATCAGAGCTGTAGGTCTTTTGCTTTGGTAGAAAAATTGTCACTATGTAAGTTATGCACCCCTCAGCAAGGCCATTTCTTGACGTTTTTTTTCTTGTACAAACTTTATAGTCCTTGCCCTAAAGACTCTAAATACCAATTGTGAATCTAATCCAAAAGTCGGTTCACGACAAGAAGATTTTTACAGATGTACCCTAAATTGCCTTTTTAGAGCGCAAAACCTTTGAAATTGAACTGGTCTAAAAAAATTCAAAACAATAAAGGTTAAATGGACAGACTTTTGGTAAAAAGCTTAAACCTGATCATTTTCCTGTCATAGTTTTATATTTATCAAAATTTTAATACACTCAGGCTAGACCATTTCATGAGCATCAGAAATAAAACTGCATATTTATCAAAATGTAACGAGACTCTGGAGAATTTTCAACTTGAGTACCAATTTTTGTTCGAAGCTCTAATATCTAGAATTTTAAGTTTTAATGTGTAAGATCTAATTTGTTAGATCTAATTTGTAAGATCTAATTCGTACCTTTCGAGTTCTAAGTTAATATTTCAGTATAAGCTCATCTCCATTACGGAATAATTAAACATTTTACAGCGTTGGATACTTTTTATTATCTCATTACATACCTATAGAAGATATTGATTAAAATCTGGTTATCTAATACAACTCGACAGAAAAAAAATCACTATTCGGCGTGTACCAAATAAACGTATTCGTCGAGTACCGTTAAACACGGACTATTTTTTGTGTAATGACGTTCGGCTTTTTTCGGAAAGTTGGTCATGTCCTAAAAGGTATACAATAATATTACAACAGAGTGTTTTTCTATTTGTTGTTATCGTTTTCTCGAAGCGTGTGTAGGTATTTTTTTATTGGATTCGACCTTCGGTCTCAACCAATAAAAATACCTACACACGATTCTCGAACACGATAACAATAAATAGAAAAAGACACTGTTGTAATATTCCCTATTTATCTTACATGATTAAACAAGACTATCATTTTTTTCATGATTTGGTACAGTCGTCTTCTTTCCAAGTATTTTAGGTAGAGGCTAACCATTGAAGACCATCTTGTGAGATATACCATCTTTAGTTTATAAATCAAGGCACAAAAACACTACCAATTATCATGAGATACAATCATGATCGCACGCGGACAAAATCGTCATCGACAGAAAAAAATCCGTATCGTTTATATACGATATCGTTTAATGACGTTGTTTCCCCGTTATGATTACGCAACGTCAAGATTTGCGTGGTTATGATTAAAACAGTTTGATTTTAGCTTCTTTTTATATTTAAGAGTACAATCCGTAGGTATACAATAAACGGAATCTTATATCCTTATAGTGATACAAACCCTGCATTGGATTCTCGCTGCGTAGATTTTGTTTTAAATTTACTCAACTTTCGGTCTCGTTAAATATCTAAATTTTCCAACGCAACTCGAAGACATTATATAAAAATATATTAAATCGTACTCGGCAGACAAAAACACGTACCATGCATATACTGAACTGATACGATGTGTTAAGATAGGGTCAGCGCCCTGGAAAGATAACTTTATGCCAAGCCTAGCGTGGTTATGATTAAAAAAAGTTGACTATGGACATATTTTAGCTTCTTTTTATCTTTTATTATTCAAATTTCAAAATGCGTTGGTATATAATAATGAATTACCATGCAATAGTTGTCATACAATAATATTCCCTTTTCAAAAAGTGTGTCCTTAAGCAAACCCTCCTCGTGGGTTTTGTAATATTTTTTCAAAAACTTTAATGAAAATTTTTGACAACAAAGCAGCAGTGCTTCCAGTGCCGAAAGATTCTTCTGTCTATAAAAGGTCACCTCTGACATGTTATTTCGAGTAAGAAAACTTACAGTGTCTACCACGATCTAGGAGCAATATCGTTTAGTTGTTGATACGACCAAACGGTCCATCTGTCCCTGTTTGACCCTTTAATTTTTTTCAAGGGGTGGGAAAAATTTCTACGGGTCAACTTAGGATATTTTCAGATTTTTGTGTGTCAAAACTCTGGTTTGCGAGCAAAACAAGGCTCTGCTCAAGGGGAAAAATCCATTAATCCCCCCCAACACAACAAGAACAAAAACAACACCACTCACACACACAAAACAAAACAAAAACAAACAAACACACACACACAAAATGGTTGTATATAGGGTTTTCACATGGCCACATGCAGCCTTGCCATCCATAAAGCACTGGAAGAATAAAATTAATTTATTCTTTTTTCGTAAATTCTTTTTTCTTTCATAGACGGCTAATACTTTAAAGACAGTAGCCAATGAAAAAGCAAAATGTAAGGGCAATATTGTTTCCCGATTTTGGATAACGCTTTCTGACGACCTGAAGAAATACAATCAAGGAAAAAGGAGAAAATGCTTGCAACACTCTACTTGTGTATCCTATGTGGCACTTATTTTTCCAATATAAGCGCATCATGAAACGTAGTCTGCAATTTCTTTATACCTGTCTTAAATTTTGTCGTCTGGTAATTGGTCAAGCTTTAACACTAACATGATCATAAGAAGTGCTAGTACAATAACAAGGAACCTTCGTCTTAATACTTGGTCAAACCAGACTATTATAATGAATCTTCGTTTAACCCTATCCTATTAAAACCAGGATTTTACATTGTTATAATTTTATACATGAGAAAACATTGTGGAAAAAGATTTATTATTTGTGTAACCCATTTATCAAGGTCTTAAGTGATGGTCGCGATGGCTTCAGACAATGAATCGACCTATAAAATCATTCCTTTCAGACCGAAGTGACCTTGGAACTTCGACATTGACCGATATTTTTGGGCACTTTTGTTTTGTTTTTCGACTAAAGCGTCGTAACTACAGCTAAATCAAGCTGTAGACACGACGTTAAGTTCGAGAACCAACCATCTAAAAGTTTTGTTAAATGTAACTTGTCGTAATGTTTTGCAAAATAGCGCCTATAATATCAAAGTGGAACTTTCTTGTCGAAGCTTAATTGGCGTCACCAGCGGAGTCAATCGGCGTGGCCAGTGATCGGTCAACTGTCGACTGAGACTTGATTCTATCATATGGATCATTGGCTCCTGACTTATAATCTAGAAAGAAAACTGTATATGAAAATTATTGGGAGAATTTGTAAACCTTTTCTAGATGCGTGTACAAAGGATATAACATTTAAAGTATCTAGTATCACCTTTTTTTGTCGAAGTCATAAACAAGGTCAAATAATTAAACACATAAACAAACAACATTATGATTTGTGAATAGTAATTTTCACAATCCAAAGACCAATTGCTATTGACAAGTAAATGAAATATTTGACCAATCGTTACTGTCAAACAGGGAATAAACCAACCAATCAAATAAGTCACCAAGCACCTTGAGTTGAGCTTTTAACTCCAACAATGACCGCCATTTTGTTGGTTTGGTGACTTAAACGTCACATCATTATTATATTACATGCTAATGACTACGAATGTTGCAGAATAGCGCATTTAAAATCGAAGCGGAACTTCCTGTTGGAGCTAGTAGGCGTGGCTAAATGAGTAAGTGTGTGTGTGTGTGTGTGTGAGGGTTCAGCGATAGGTCAATTTTGTCCGAATAACTGTAAAAACGAAAGGATTTAAAGATTTTAATGTGTTTCAATCAACTTAATGATGTTTGTAGCTATACCAGGCTCAGGGTCATTGAAAAACAGAGACATTTATATGCGCGCGCAAAAATAACCCAAATCAAAACAACAATAACAACAACAACAACAAAACAGCAAAAAAGAACCTGTCAAATTAATTCAATGAGAACACTAGAATAACCGGGAGATCCATTGACGGGCATCAAGAATTTAAGCTTTTTAGGCGTCAAAAAACTCGAATCAGAAATTTCGATAATTAGAACTCATTATACCAACATTTATCAGATCATGGGTCAGTTAAGAACATAAAAAACGAGTCTATGAACTTTTATTCATCTTTAATCTAGGACATTTTGATCTAGTTATTGGATGACGAATCATCAAATATACAAATAAAGATAGAGGTTATTTTTTGCATGGTAGGATTTACTTTCCTCTTAAAATTTCATTATCATAGTTTTGGTAGCAAAGAAAATAGAACATTTTTTCAATAGTTCTATGATGACCTAATTGTACAGTTCTGTGCACAACAAATTGAAAGCACCTTTAGAGTCCTAAAGAAGCACATGTTTAACTTCATGTGTGCTATGTCTGTGGTCAAATCCGAGATACAGTAGAACTTGTATTAAGTTACCACTTATGATAACAAACACATAGGTTTGATGAATGCATTATTTCAATTCTCCATGCTTTGTGAGGTACAGACAATGACATAGATTGATTTCGTTTCAACATGAAAAACCTTGTGCATTATTTATATTGCCATGAGCAAACGTGTGCGACTGAAACAAGAGGGCAAAGATGGCTCTAGATTGCTCACCCGAATTAATTTTTCAAGCTATTAATCAATTCAATTTGAGATATCTGAACTCAGTCATGTGGATATAATGGTAAAGGGTTGTAGAAAACAGATATTGACACTACTTTAACCTTTATCTTCGTAGAACTAGGAATGTTGAGCAAACATTGTAACCTTTAAAGAGACAATTAGGAAATTGTGAATAAGACTATTGTTTCTTTGGTTTTAGTAAGAATGTTACGATATTTAATATGATTCTTCCTAATGACCATGCAACATTTTCAGCAAGTTTCAGAAAGATCAGACCAAAATAGTTACCTCTAGTGTGGTACAATGTCTCATGAAAAAATGTCACCATTCTCAATAGGGTCCTTCCTAATTACAACACAAATAATTTCGGCAATTTTAAGAAAAAATGGAGCCAAAATTGTAACCTATAGAGTCATAAAGGGAATAATCTTTAATGCCCTTGCTCAGAATGATACCGTGTTAAATAGGGTTCTTCCATATGACTATACAACTATCTTCGGCAAGATTGGGAAAGATTGAGCCAAAATTGTGACCTAAATTGGAAGTTGTCAATATGGCCTCTTTTCCTGTGACATTGATCAGAATGTCACAATACATAATAGGGATCAACCATATGACAATACAAATGTTTTAAGCTATTAGGAGAAATATTGGGCCCAAAACGTGAACTCTAGAATAGTTGTAAGGAAATTGTCAATAAGTTCTCTTTTCCATTTATATCAGTCAAAATTTTACAATATACAGTATCGTTTTCTATCATTATTTCCAAAAAAATTCCACAAGTTTGAGAAAGACTGGTCCAAAATTGTGATCTATAGAATAGTAACAAGGGAATTGTCAATGAGGCCCCCCTCGATTTGGTCATATTGTCATTAAATTCAATAAGGATCGTCGTCATGACTATGCAAAAATCGTGACCTCTAAAATCGTGCTATTAATTGATGACGACGTACGAAAGATGGCGGGGAGAGACATTCATGTTTCACAAAAGCTCACAATGAACATGCTTTGCTCCGATGAGCTAAACGTTCTATTGAAATTCTGACAATTGAGGATTCATATTATCCTCATTGTATTGAATTAGTTAACCAACAAAACGTCTTAATTTACATATATTGCTAAAAGACGATCGTTTATCTCTCTGAAGATGGTAAAAATGCTTTCAGTTTGTGTGTCATCTTTAAACTAATAAGAAGACAATGCGGAATACCTAAATGATCGAGGGCCTCGCCCGCTGACTCCGTAGGCCTAACCCACTGACTTCGATTGGGAGTTCCACTTCAAAATTAAAAGTTATGTTCAGTAACATCTTAAAAAAGTCAAATGATTAGTTGGTGATCTAAACGTCGTAACTACAGTCTATTCAAGCTAAACGTACGACGTTTAAGTCGCTAAACCAAATGAAATACTTGGCAAAAATGTCAGCAAATATTGGAGTTTAAAATTCCCTTCCGGTCTATGAATGATTTGATTGGTTGATTCATTCTTGGATTGACAGCCGTGATAGGTCAATTCTAGTATTTTTCAAACCAGTTCTACCCCTACATCCTTTCCGAGTCTACATTTTCCCATCCCACTCAGGTTTAGGATTATCCAACCATTGGTGGAAGACGAATGTCGGTAAGGATGTTTGCTTTGGCCGGAAACCCTGAAATTCATGATTAAGAACCCTACGCGCTACCTACTCCCACATGACCGTCATTTGACAACCAGACCCTCACAATCAAATCTCGGATACTTTATAAAACCATATGTTGCGGTCGCCTGCTGATTATTTATCCGTAAAAGAAAGAGTAATTTTGGAAAAATAGTGTCTTATAGATTTAGTTTTTCTGCTTTCGAAAAATCGTTTTGAACTTAGTGAGAGGTTAACATTCTTACCTCTACCTTAGCATGTAGTGTTGTAGCCTAGATGTACGAAATAAATTTACCTTCTTTTCTAGTATGTAAACTTTTTTCAGATAGGATAGATGAGAACTGTGTATATAAATCGGTACATTAGTAGCATCTGAACACATCGGGTTGATACATGATATATTAATCAAATCCTTCATTCCGTCTAGGTTATCTAATGAATATAGTTTTAACACAAAATTCTATTTCAGAGTTTGGTCGAAAATACGCACTACTGTGAAATATTTCCGTAAGCGCATATTACTATAGAAAACTACGATAGTGTTTCACTACCCCTCGTGTCAGGTAAAATCTGATAAGTGCTGAAATATTTTTGTTGACATAACCACCACCAAAACCGTCGCCTGTTTCAACTTGCGGCGATCGAAATAAAATACTCATAGACACATCTCCCACCCAACGAGTAAAGATTTCTCGAAAATGTATCAATTGGGTTTCTCGTATCTTATTTACAAAACAACCGTATGCAGAGTATATAAGACTTGCATAACTTATTTTAGGTTCTACTCTATCCGTTTAAGGGTATTTTCTAATTACGGGTTCGAGTAAAGTGAAACTGAGGCTTTAAGCGTTAAAAATGAAAAGTGTCTTATTGTGCATAAATCTATATAAAAATGAATCCTTAACCACTTTCCTCACATTGATGCGTTTTGATACCCCTCATGAAAAGCAACAAAAAACATTGTGTAAAATGAAAAACTTGATCGCAGTAAGTAATTTACTTACTTACACTAATAAATTTAAAAAATCTAAGATTTCATGAACTTTATACTATGATCTCCATCCAAATTTCAGTGCATTTTTTTTCTAAACACATTTGGTTGTGACTTTTGCTGCAATGCATATTATATTACTTACCATGTCTGAAACTTGTGCCGGAGTTATTCCAAATTTTACTGTAACTCTGTCAGATGCGTTATATACTGGTCTCGAGGCTGGGTTATAGCCAGTGAGTAAATGCTCCAATAAACGCTGTTCATCCGTCGGCATAGCACATTGCACACAATGAATCACGAATCCAAATAAGAACGAACACACTATAGACCACATGGCTCACAAATACCTGTACACATCCCAACTACTTCTGTTCATACTACATCCTGTAAAGAAAATGGAAAAAGCGAATAAATACTGAATTTATTGAACGTTTCTTCTTTATTCAGATAAAACCAAGGCTTTTATATTCTTTTTATGACATGGCATGAATATACGTCATTAATCGACGACACTTATGGTATCTTGCGAAATGTATAAAACAGGTTTTAGATGACGTCATAATATGCAATAAGTCGTCATTTTCGCGATGACCGAATGGCGATATTTAGGTTTCAGTTGACTTGCATTAGTTTATTATCACCTATCTCACTCCTAGGCCGTAGATCATGTAATATAGAATTTGTTATCAAAGAAAATCTATGAAGTTAAATTTTCAGTCTATCAACATAAACGTTCCACGTATTTCTTAAATATTTATTTGAACCCTAGAAGAAAGCTAGATTTTGAATTGAGGTGACTTTCTGCAAAAGTCAGTCACATAAAAAGCCAGAAAGATGATAGTATACATGTAAACGTTTGAATGTAATTTACGGGTCGCAAGTGTTAAACAAAGAACCAATCGACAAATCAAATAACTAATCTAGCCGGAAGTTAACTCGGAACCTCAACATTGGCAGACATTTATATGTTTGACGATTTAAATGGCGTAACTACAGACTATTAAAAGGAAAGGTTGCAAATTTACCCTTGTCATGCTGAATACGGAATATTCCTGTTTTGGCATGTGATATAAGCAAAGATCAGACTGCATATATGCAGTCTGATCTTATTCTACACCCCCTACGTGTCTCTTTTAAGCCAGAGTTGCTCTTAGTTTTCAAAAGAATTATAAACCCACAATAATGGTATTCAGTACTGTCAGCCCTTTGATATTAACGCATATTTATAGAGGATTTAGTCAGCATGACAAGGATTAACGTCGTTTGATATCGAAGTGGGCGGTGCCGGCGTTCCGTCAATTCACTATATAGATAAGCACTATCTCAATAGACGACCTTCGAATATCTATAAGCGGCTCTTACACGGATTATGAAAGCAAAAATTTTGGCCCCCAATTTTCAAATTTTTAGCTAGTATGCCTTCACCAATTAACAAGAACGTGATAAAGCTGATTTTGTAATAAAGATGATTATTCATAAATTTAAAAAAAGGAAAATGAAAGAAATTGTATTACGAGACGCCAATTAAGTCAACGAAGTACAACCCGAATGGAACCGGAGCTCACTCGGAAAATACGTTATCTTTTGATTGCAACGCCATTGCCTTATTTGTGGTTTCCGTGATAAATCGATCAGACTGCATGCATTAGTTATTCTAGGATTCTCGATTAGTCCTATGTTGTTGGTACTCATTCTACCAACAAACTAGTAAGTTCAGATAATTCTATAAGCAAAACGTCCAGTTTTGTTGCTGGTCGCTTAATGAAAGTGGTCTGAAAATAGAGGTGGTCGCTTGAGCAAGATTGTATGCAATCGCTTTACATACATATGAGCCTATGCGTGACATTTCCAACCATTTCGCATGTGCGTGACTCGCACACATGAGCACCCTGGACAGCCATTTGGGGCAATTAGAATATTCGCTGGTTGTTTAAAGAAGCTTTGGGTAAGTATCTATCCACAGAGCGCAGGGTGAAGACTCTGATCGGACTGTGCGGATGCACAGGCTGATCTGAGTCTTTACTTGGCGCACATGTGCACTGGTTGGAAATGTCACGCATGGCTTCAAATGCTAGGGAAATTGTTGGTATTTCAACAGCATGCTAATTTTCATGCATTTATCACTTTAATGAACTTATATAACATTTTCAGTAGTAAAACCATCAAACATTATTAAGAAATATTTTCATTAAATGATTTTATGTTTCCACAATCACAATCACTTAGTTTTCTTCAAACATGACAAAAAATCACCTGCATTTGCTCGACCGGCCTCAGATTAATCCACCCATATATTCTATCCTTGCACACAGAACAACCATTAACCCTTTCCAGTTTTTATCTTAATTTAGACCAGTATAAACTGAAAGAGGCTGCAGACGACAATGAAAATGGGATGTCATTTTAAATGAAACCATTCTATGTGGTAGAAAGTGTTGTGGGAAAAGGAGAAATTGCTTGTCACAAGCAATTTCTCCCTTTTCTACATTCTTTCCTAAGTATACTATCACAGCGACGTCGAATCCCGGGCTGTACAGGAAAGAGTTAATCTTATTGCAAAAATCAAGATATATACAGGCATCTTTAATTATAACACAATCCTTATCTTATCTGCAGCTAATGGGTGGGAAATCAAAGTGTGGCATATATCAAAAAATTATTTCACCCACCAGACAGATTTTTATGACCCGTATGGTATATATCGGCATCGTATGATACTTTAATGATAAACTTTATGATGTTTTTTCTACAAGGATTTGCTATAATTTATCATTACATATGGTTCTTTCCATAGATATGAAGGAGGGGGCATTCTTAATCCTTAACCTCACAATTCCGACTTTTTATGTCCCTATGGTTTTGTGTGTAGGATACCATCATGAAAGAAGTTCTTGTTTCAAGCATTTTTTTCTATTCTCACAATACTTTTTATTGTATATGAATATTTTTCTTTTTCACTTTAATTGCACCTAACTATGTCCTTTGCAACTTCTCTGGGTTTGGACTATTCTAAAAACGTATCACCTGATAATTTAAACCCTTCTCAAAAATTTAAAAACTGACTCTTGGTTTCACAAAAATTCAATAAGGACACTTTACGATTTTTTAAGGGAAAGCAAGACTCTTTTATCAAATAAAAATTTCGAAGACTTTATTCCTCAATTACAACCTACTTTTTCTACTAGTTCAAAAGCAACCCTATCCATTTACGTCCCGAAGAAATATGCTTCAGAAAACATCGTGAAAAATGAAGAATTTTCTTGTTCAAGTCAATTTCATCATTATCCAAGCTGTTTTCTACCCTAACAGACAAAGAGTTTAATAATTTCATCAGTTATAAATTGTCGTCTGCAACTTCTCTCAATTTGGACGAATCTGAAATTCAGTAGTCTTGTACTGGGTTAAATTGACGGATCGCAGCTCAAATAAAAATCGATATACCAGTCAAATCTTACAGTTAGACAGGAAGTGAACTTTGAACTCCGATAATTCCTGATATTTATGTGGAGCATATTTCTTGGTTTGGCAACTTAGACTTATTCAAGCTGTAGTTACGACGTATAGGTCCTGAAACCAAAAATTCTGTTTTTGTTACATGTTACTAACCATGTGCCATTTGATATCTAAACAGAACTTCCTGTCGGAGCTCAGTGTGCGTAACCAGCGATCCATCTATAAAAACAATCTTTATTTCGTCAAGAATTTTTAATTTTTCCATTTTCTTAGCGATGAAATTATAAAGAACACCGAGACGGAACTACTTAAAACCAGCGTAAAACGGAAGAAAAAACCACAACATTTTTTTTCAATTTTCTTTAACTATTTGTCCAATAATCAACCGCATCTGTTAATCCTTACAAACTTGTTTTCTTTTAATTTTTATGAATTATAATTTGGATCGGAAATAAGAGCAACATGACATGAATAATCTCCTTTACATGTTTGAGTTTTTCCAAATGTTCCAGGAAGTATATAAACAGATAAATAAAGAAGTTTAGTGAATCTATCCATCTTTGATCCTGTTGATACAAACGTAAATGTAAGATGATAGTCTGAGATAAAGAGTAATTTTATCTGTATAATCTGTAACGAGATTGGAGTCATAGTGAGTTTATTTCTGCAACAACAACGACGAAACACCGATTAAATCTCCGTGGAAATACAAAGAGTGGGTTACTATTCAATATGACCAACTCACTATGTAACGCTTCCCGAGATTTACTCCGTCTGGTAAATCTTTGTTCTTAACCCATTAGAGACCGCATATTTTTTGACAGGTCAAAATTGAAAGGAGCTGCAGAGGTTCAAAAAATGTTAGACTTTGTTCAACTTTCTGGGAAGAAAGTATTGTGGAAAATGAAGAAAAAGCAGTGGTGCAAGCAGTTTCTTCACTTAACAGAATGTTTTCTTAAAAGTTTTTCGTGAAAGGTTTCAAAAGCGCCATTGTGTAGGAGATGGGTAATTTGACTGATTGAATGGGTTTAACGCCGCTTTTAACAGTATTTCAATAAAAACCCGGCGGCTGGAGCAACTAACAATGGATTCCTGGTATTTCTCACACCAGTAGTACAACTACATCTTTTCCTGGTCTCCAGCTGCTATCCAACTTAGGTTTACGATTATCCAACCATTGGCTAGAGACAAATGTCGGAAAGAATATGTGCCGCCGCCGGGGATCAAACCCTTGACATCCCATAATTGAAGATTAGGAGTCTAACACGCTACCGACTGCGCCATGACGGCGGCAAATGGCTAATTTGAGAGAAGGTAATCAACAACAACAACAACAAAAAACCCAATCATGGAGCCCGTTTCAAACATGCAACTTTGCAAAATGATAAACTAAATTTATTACTCTTTTGTTAGATTCTTAATTGTGAATTCAATGGGTGTTTGTTAGTTTGAGCAGCAGGAAACTTTTAATCTGATAAGTTAGAACTTTCCATGGTCTTTCACAAGCCTATCTTCTGTCAATCGATTGATATGAATTTGTGATATCAATGAGTTACAGGAAATCTAAGGTTATTACAAGGAATTGTTTGTAAAGCGCACAAAATTCCTTGTTAAATCGAATGGTATGCATCGACTTTCGATCTAAAGCACAGATTGGTTTAGATTTGAAGAACCTAAAAGACAAATAACTAAAATAAATATACACAACGAAATTAGAAATAAAAATACCGCTTTACCTTGATAAAAACCTGTAATTTTGACATACATTCCAAACATGATTTCGTACACACAGCTATGAATAAAAGATCGTATCGAAAACGTAGTTGAATGACATACATTGTATTTGTAACCGTTTCGCTACACAGCTCCTTTTTTTATTAAAAAATCAACCAATTAAATCCGAAAAATAATGAAAATTCATTGTCTAAGCTTGTCAGTTTAGTTGGCTTTTTTGTTTGCACAGTATTGTAGCAACGAGTACACAGTATTGCTTCACCAACTAGCTTTCTAATAAAGAATATATGAGCCGTGGTAAGTCATTTCTAACCATTACGAATGTTAAGCTAGTAAAGACACAGATCAGCTTGTGTATCCACACAGTCTGTGTCTTCAATAAGCTCACTATTGGAAGATACTGACCCACAGCTTCTCAAGTCGACCTGTGAATATCTAGACACCATTGGACTACGACAGACCGGTAGCGACTTAAAAGAGTTTAAAACACTAATTTAAACTTCATACTTATTTATTCGAAGCGTGAAATTCGAAGCGATAAAATTTGGTGTTTTATAATAAATTATTTCCCACCCCATCTAAAACTGTCACAAAATATTGTTACAATCTATTTATAAATTTGTGCTGTTAGGAAATCAGGTATCAAAATCAAATGCTGGGACAAAACCGATAGAAGACTGCAAGAAAAACATCACGGATTAAAATAACATTCCGCGAAAACTTCATAAAAAATTATTCCCTATCATGGTCTCCCACATCTTCTTCATTTCAGAAATAAGTTAACAAAGATACAATAAAACGGACGTTATCTTCATACGCAGGCAGAAACATAAGCCGATTCTTTATTACTGCAACGGAATAAAACGAATATTGGGAGACGATTCCAATACTAAAAGAACTTAATTCAAGATATTGTTTTAGTTCTGCAGATTTTGTATAAAAGTTAATTCCCTTTTCTATAAAGAAAAATTGCTGCGGACAGTACCGGTTGTGTTCTTTACTCCACTTTGCCATTAACGATACTTAATGATCGATTATTTAGATGTATTTCATTGATTCAAAGAGGTTTAACGCCACTTGTAACAGTATTTTCAGTCGCGACGGCTGGAGCATCTAATCGTACATACCCGTTATGTCTCACACCAATACTACCACTACATCCTTTCCGAGCCTTCAGGTGTACGATAAACGACCTATTGGTAGAAGACTAATATCGGAGAGGATACTCGCCGCAGCCGGAGATCGAATCCGGGTCCCCTTAACCAGGAGTCCTACGCGCTGCCACTTTGCCGTGTCTGCAGCCTTGAGATGTATTTGAGGACTATCTGTAATTCCAATAAACCGTATACCTTGGCAACATCTACTAGTGCATGTTCTTATATGTTGCGGGCTTGATAATGTGTAACGTTTTGAATTGCCTTTTTTTGTTGTTGAACAAGTACATATCATCAATTACTCGGAGAGAAGGATATTGATATCGCTGCATTATAAAAGCTAATATTGAAAAGGTACGCTCAGAAAATAAGCACCTAAATGAAATGATTTCTTACGGTATACGGATCAAGGAAGTCTGGCTACTATATTTTTCTTAAAGGGAATTAAATCTTTCCAAGGTTTGACAAGGATGTCAGTTAAGTCCCTTGTCTATAAACAGAAATATTTGTTCAGCACTAAGAACATTTATAAACTTGAATTAAAGAGACACGCATGGGGAAAAATGGTCAAAAAAAAAAAAAAAAAACCCGAGCGTTGCCAGTCTAGGATCAAGGGTATATTTCTAGATGAATATTTGAGGTCGTCGAGCATACACTCGCGATATATAGCCTTCATCTTTCATTGAAGAAAACTGTCACAAACTGAGGTCGTCCGTATTAATAAGTTAAAAGCTTTTTCTTAGCGCTTATGCGATTGATTCAAAATGATAGCGCCAGACCATGCTTGAAAGGCTTCGAAAGAAATTGACAGATTATGTCTATATATGAATAGCATATGAAGACTTGTTCATGGTAAATAAGAACCTATTTCGAATTGTAGAAACATAATTACTACTAAATATTTACAAGCATAATTTTTGTAGAACAATGGTTGTCTGGGAAGCTGACCGATTGAAAGTGTGGAGGGGGTGTAATTTACAGACACCGACCCCGCCCATCGACGACGCTAGTTCCGCCCACTTAACCCAATAGAAACTTCCACTTTGTAAATTCAATGGCGTTATTCGCCGGCATGTAAAAAAGTAAAAGTGGTTGGTTTGCAACATAAACGTCGTAACTACAGCTTGAATAAGATGATAAAAGCTGTAGTTACGATATTTAAGTCGCAAAACTAACAAAAATGCTTCATAAAAGAATTGGCGGATTTAGGAGTACAAAGTTCACTGCCAGCCAAATGAATGATCTTATTTGTCTATTGATTACCGCAATCGGTCAGTTTTGAAAAAGATCGAACAAGATTACTTGGTATATTTCAAATTCCGTTTGTCATATAGAATTAATTGATTTTATAATTGTAGTGTCTAACAATCTACCTACACTTTGGTTGAATGGGAAAAAAACTCCGTTTTTTTATGTTTGTTTGTTGCTTTTGTTTCTTATGCTTTTCTATTTTCGTAATCATATGTGTGTGGTTAAGTGTGAAAATATTTCATTTGAATTTGCTCAAAACATTTCCATTAAAAAATTGTCTTGAGTAAAAATGGTACAAATGTTCGTTCAATTGATTAATAGTTATTTCATGTCTTGAACTTATCAAACTTTAAGATACAAAGGAAATAGCTTTTGTTTGTATTGAGCCATGAACAAGCAAACAAACAAAATAAACCATCCTAGTTGTATTTTTGTGATCATGATTTTAGATTAAAACCACAATTACAAATGGAAAGAAGAACATGCTTTATTTCCAAAATCAAAATACTTGACCAACGATCAGGCAACAATCGCCTGATAACCAAATAAAGTTTCATAAAGTTTGTTACGTGTCTTTTTCATGGCTTTCATAAGCTATCTTTCTTCATGTATTAAAATTATTTAAGATTACATTTTAAAAACAACAACATTATTTTTACTGAAAGGTAGCATTTCTCTAAACGTTTCAACTACTTTAAAATCGGAATCCTTGCAATTGATGCTTTATTAATATTTTGACTAATGAATTCAATGGTTTTATATTCATATAGGCAGCAGGGAACCCCTTTATTTACCAGACACTACTTCCGCCAGTCTGCTCAAATGTCATAACTAAATATTTACTTTCTATTGACTTTGTTGCATTTCCACCACGAAGATTTACAGGAAATGCATGAACAAACTGTAGGGTCATACTAAGCTTGACGCTGCCTATTTGAATGTATTGAGGAATCAGTATAAACAGCTCAATGAGAATGAAAAGTGAATAAGTCAATGACGTTCGCAAGTCGACTTTTTCTATTAGAATTTGGATTTAATGCTACAAGTATTCCTGTTATAGTCTAGATCAAAAGACGTATATTAATTACCAAATAACTTTGATTGAGAGATTAAAAAGCAATGAAGTGTCAAAGTTAACAAGGCGCATAACGCTATAATTACACAGGCTGGAGGATCCGAATGATGGTAAGTTTGTAAGTTTGGTTAGCTTGGACCTGGAACCCCCACTCTGAAGTTTTGGAGTCACACACTCTGCCTTCTGAGCTAATTGGGCTGACAAATATCATGATATATGATAATCTGATAATCCTATCGCGTAAACAAAGTGTTTGGGGGGAAATTTTAAAAGGAACGGTTCTTACGCTCATCAAATATCGTTTGAAAGTTTTTAGAGCTTCTGGATTTGAGCGCCTAAACGAGATTTATTTTCGGACGGGAGAAAGAGGGACGGGAATCACGTTCTTTTCCTACAATGATCGTTGCGAACATTATAAATAGAGTAAAAATAGAGTAAGTTATTAGGATAAAAAAATTTGCATGGGTATGTGGATCGATTCTCACAGAAAGAAAAGTAGACCGGTTAGAAAAAAAAACGACCCCCCGCAATTCTTCCTTGTTTTATTTACAGTTACCTCCAGGCGACGACATAAATTTTAACATCACTTAGATCTGATTTTGATACACTTGCACTGAAGTCTGACAAAGTGTTCATATATATTTTCTTTGGAACCAAGGCGTTTTTTGTTGAAGTAATTCCCAAACAATGCCCGTTTTTCACGCAACTAAGAGAAAAGCTTAGAAAAACATTCTAGAAAATGAGGAAATATACGGTTAATAGGTATCTGAATAAATACTTCTTCTGCCATTCAAAATTGATCTTGACATTCTATAGTTATCATATTTTGTCTGAAACAATTTATAATAGGCTGCAACTATTGATAACGATAATAGAGGATTACCAACTATCACTAACAAACTAAACTTATGAAATATAACAAGGAAGTCGTGCAGGGGCATCGAGTACTTTACTTTGAGCTACGACCTTAGCCTTTGATCAATCTAAAATAGCACATCTGCTCATGATAGAAATTAAGTGTCGAAAATGAGTTTGAACTCTATACAAACAGGAGAAATGCTCTGGATAAGTTAAATTTCGACTTTTGACCTTGAGATATGACATTGACCTTAGATCTATTTGTAAATTCGTTTCAAATAGCACATCTACTCATGCATGGTGGAGAACAATTTTGCCAAAGTATCTAGAAATTGACATATAAATGTAGTATATATCCACTGGCCAATTTGAACATTTGACCCTGAGCTGTGACCTTGGCCTTCAAGCTCCCTGAACTATCAATTAAATGACTCGTTTGCTCATGATCGGAAAGATTTGTTGCAACTTATTTTAAGATTTATTCGTAAACAAAGGGTTCATGGCCCGGACACATTTGGACAGACTGAGGCACTAACTCACGCATATAAACCAACTTGAATGAATTTGGATATTGCTCCATAAATGGATTTGTTTGTTAACTCTCGCCATCAAAATAACCCCGAATTCGGGTCGGCCGAACAAATTGCGGAATGTTTGGAGCGGTGTGAAATAAGTTGTGGAAAATTCTGAACGAATTCAGCGTGCCATTTAAATGATATTAAAGGAACGATGAACGAGTGATATGAAAATTTTTAACGAAGTCAGTGTGTTATCTAAATGATATGGATGGAACATTCTAATTGAAACTTAGTGGGACGAGCGTCAGATGACGGATCGCACGCCACGTTCGCCAACCAACAACAGAACGTTCGACTCAAATAATGAACGGTGTATATCTACCGAAATGCACGACCAGTAACATGTAACAAGATGATTTGTCGGCAACCTAACATCGAAACTACAGTTAGAATAATATGTAGTTACGACGCGTAAGTCGTAAAACCAAATAAAACCACGCCATCTGCAAAACGATAATAAATAAGGTCAGCTGTTTTTAGATCAGTGTTTTCCAACTAAAATAGTTTAAGTCCCAAAGAAAAGGGTGAGACTAAAACAGGGATTTTTTTTCTCCCTGCCTTAATCCGACCCCCCCCCCCCAAAAAAAACAAACAAACAAACAAAACAACAACAACAAAAAACAAACAACAAAACAACAACAACCGAATTATCGTGTATAACACGCGGTTTTACATAACTATTCAAATCTGGCGTAATTCTAAGTAACTCCCTTTGATCAACTTCCTAAAGTTCAAATAAGGACAATCTAATTGAAATGTAAATTGCATCATTGTTAATATCAGTATCTGTCAATTCGAACTAGTCTAAGATGCTCTTCGTTTGATAAAGGGTTACAAGCTTATAGGCTCACAAAATGGGTTTTGTCACCTTTTCTGCGAGATATGGTAAGTATACATACAAAACATAGAAAACTATAATGTAGCATGGATGAAATTTAAAAGGAAGAAAAGAAAGCACTGAAGAAAAAAGATCAAGATTAAACAAATATTTCTTGCTTTTCCTTTAAACATTTCATCGGATCACAACAAAAACCGAATCACATGAAATTACTAAATGTACATGAATGATATGTGAAAAATTAAGTCGTTTTACATTCAATCTTATTATAAAACAGTTGATTTAATTATGGCAAATTCAGTGAAAAGTTACTGAATAAACCCCTCTTTTATGATGGTAATACAAACCTAAATGACAGATGATGCCTTGCCATAAATGATAATTCTATCTTTAAAATCTCTAACTAGTCATAAAGAGTTTATTGTTGTCAAAACCTCAACTGAATATCAATCAGGCCTACGAGGAGAACAAACACGTGCCTTTTGCAATGGGTACAATGCCTTCTCTAATATAGAATAAAAGAAATACATAAAGATATTCAATATATTCCAAATATTGACATACCAGTTGATATATTCAATTAAAATGTTAAATAGACTATACCAGGTGATGATTTCATCTATTGCATGAGTAAAAGTAATCATTAAGCATCTCACGAGCAGGACTCAATTAAATTCACGAACACTACTTCATTTCAGAAACAAACACCATATTACATAACCTTTATATAGTCTTTGTTTCATTATATTTAATTTCAGTACTATGTTTCAAATGTTTGGTGTTGGTTGCTCCACCCCACTAGAGATACCGATAAATTTCATTTCTCAGAACCTTTTCCTTCTCACTATAAAATTGAAACTACGTTATGTTTGTCATTTGACGTACTATCTATAATATTCGCGTTGATTAACCCATTCCCAGACAATGACGCTTTTTTACACACCCCTAAATATGAAAGCTTTGAAAAACACTATGGAACATGAAGAAATTGCTTGTGACAAACAATATCTTCATTATCCATAATGTTTTCTGTCCCAAACGAAACAAATCTTAAAGATTTTTTCAACTTAAAATTGCCGTGTGCAACTTCTTTGAAATCGGACTGGTCTAAAATTGTTTTGTGTGAAAACGTGTTAAACCGTTGTCAAACGACCAACTTGAAAAGGGCTGCAAACCAACTTACACGGAGCATTTGAATTAAAAGAAGTACTCTAAAGGGTAAATATTACTAAATCGCTTGACGCTTACAGACTTTCTTTTCTCTCAATATTTTTCACATCTTTTTTCCCCGGTGCGTAAAAATGGGATGGTTTGGCTATAATTTTAATGCATTTGGAATAAATGTAATATCTTTTTGTACATAACATTTTTTGAATGATTCTAAAAAGGCGTCTTTGACTTGATTATTGGTAGCATGATAAGGTAAGCTGTCAGATCCTGAAGCTTGAATTCAGTAGACATTTGTTGATTTAAGTTGCAGGGAAAATCTTTTATCTGATCAGTAGTTAAAGCACTCTACATGTTAATCCCATAAATTTTACTTCTTTCAATCGAAAAGGTCAAGTTATGATACAACGATGGAACAAAGAAGAGAATGCTATGTTGGTAGCTGTAGGCTGATTGCCTCGAAGTTCTTATCAAATGAGCAGTCGAAGTTTCTAGCGTAACGCTGACTCAACGGTTTGGATAATGGTGTTTAATCTAACGAAACTATTTAACTTTTACCTTGTCCAGCTAAATGTGTATCCTTTCTTCACAAAATTCTAAATTTTTGCCAAATCGAGATCTCCTTTGTGTTCAAATTTTCATTTTCTCAACATTGAAAGAACAAGCAGGTAATGTAGACTGAGATCAGACTGCACGTCAATCCAGGCTGATCTTAGTCTTTACACACTTTACAACAGCTATTGTCAAAATATGAATATTCCGAAAACCAGCATGACAAGGGTTAAGTGTTTTCGATTAGTAATCGGTGTTTCATACGTTCATTTGGGGAAATAAACAACAACAACAACAACAACAACAACAAAAAAACAGTACAACATCGGACCTGATATAATTAGTGACATTTCATTGACAAAGATATTGTGACTTTATTTGTATATGTATAACATATTGTGAGAATTATAACACAAACCTAAAGGGAGGTATCGATGTTTCTGAAACCTTGATACGAAAAAATTACTAAGTACCGAAAAAAAGAACCAAACGAACATTTAATACCTTAAGTTAGGTCACGTATTGTCTTGGTGGTAATCTAATAGACATAAAGCGGTTTTTTGTGGTTATATCGGAAAGTTTCAGCGGAATTCCAGGTTATTTTTAGATATCGAATGACCTCGTCTGCATATGACCCAAAGTCAAATGAAGGTAACAAATTTATTAACGAAACAGCCAACGTCCTATACCATGTCACACGAAAGGACTGATCTTAACAGACCGGCTAGCGAACATAACTCCTGATGACGTAACGATGATGTTGGTTTGATCTAATTTGAACTAAATGCCAGGTTCCAACGGTTATTTCGCCACGTGAATGCCCTATAATCTTCGTAACTGTCTCGGATTAATCTAAATATAGATTAATAGCCTACGTAGGCTATTAGGGAAATACCCTGCTTTTTTCTGATTAGCAACCTCATATTTTTGCAAAACTACTTTGCGGCATATTGTATTCAAATAGTTAATTAGAGGAAATAAAAATAATTAAAATCTGTGACATGAAAAAAACATCGATACCTACCTTTAACAATGACTGAGAGAGATGGATTTTTGAAAAATAAACGAAACTTGTTCTTACTTGACTTAAATTGAAAATTAAAGAAGGGCACTACGAAACAAAGTCAACCATCACTGAGATTGACAACAATACATTGAAGCTCGACTTTCAGGGCAATGGTAAAGAAATATTGTGCTGCTTATAAAAAATATACGTAACAAAAATAAGCCAATGTGAAAGTAAGTTTTATTTCCCGATAACGGCTTTAGAAATTAGACATTAATCTTATACGAAAAACGGTCAGTTTTCTTTTGACAAAAATCATATTTAAACATTCTTGCTCTGTGTGTTGATATAGAAAGATAAGTTTCAGAAAAAAAAACTTCGTGAATTAAGGATACATGTTCTTATTTATATACTTGACCCTTCTCCCAAAGGGTGAAGTGAAAAAAGCCTCGATCTTAGCCAAGCTGTACGGTTTGGGTTGGATGGCCTAGGTAGTAACTTTTCGATCTTTTTAGATTTTCACAAGCCGCCGTCATAGCGCAGTTGGTAGCGCACCAAACTCCCTGTCTTCAGTCACGAGGGGTCATGTGTTTGATCCTCGGCGGCGACACACATTCTTTCCGATATTTGTCTCTCAACAACGAGTGGATAATCGATAAATACCAGGAATCCATTGTTAGGTGCTCCAGCCGCCGCGATATGACTATAAAGTGTTAAAGGAGACGTTAAACCCCATTGAACTTTTTTCTTAATCTTGAAATGTCATTGCCCACTATTATATAATAAGTATATTTTCGAAATGTCGTGTCTCTGTAAAGCAGTGGTAAAACGACAGGGACTATAAGCCTTGTAGTTGATGACAGTGGTTCGAGTCCCCATACAGATAGTTCGAGTGATGAAACTTATACATGTTTACAATTTTTCTTAACCCGCTTGTGTACAGCTCTATAGAGTTTATATTATTGCAGTTCTTTCAAATCCATCAATCAGCCTGTATCAAAAATATCTTCTTAAAGTTAGCAGTCTGGCAGGCTAGCGGCTAGGCTTCCGGTTAATTTTTTTAACTTACGGTTCAAGACTGCAGGGCTATTTCGGCTTCTTGAAACCGGTTTTATTTCCACGCTGCTAGACTTCTAGACAAATCTTTATTTGTTTTTTCTTTTAACGTTCTAGACTATTAGGCTGCTGGTCAGATCGTTATAATTTATTTTCAGAGATCTAGGGTGTTGGATTCATACTGATAAGCTGTAAGGCTGCTAACTTAAGGATGTTAGGCCACCAGATTACTGGCTGTCAAGTATCGGTAGATAATTTGTATCTGTGTTGATGGAATTAGTTGAATCTATATACCATAGACGAAAGGTCAGCTTGGAAAACAGGAGGTATTTCAGTGAACAAGCGAGATAGACAACTTTCATCTTTCGTTGAAGAAATCTGTCAGGCTGGGAGGCTGTTCATATCATTTAGTAAAAAGCTTTTTGCTGCGTGTTTCATCGATTGATTCAAAATGACAGCCATGTACAATGTTTTCAGTTGAATAGCTTCGAACTGACATTTTCTGTCTATATTTCAATGGCCTTTTGAAGCCTTACAAATGATTGAAAGAATATCTTTAGGTTTGTGCATGTATTTTGAAATTGTTTTCTTGTAAAAATGTCCGACTTCTGCTAACCGTCTTATACAAAAGTTCATTCAAGTCTAGACTTTTTGCTTGCCAGAAAACGACAGTAATTTGTGTAAGCAAGATAAATATTAGATATTTAGGATTTGAATTGATTGATTGATTGAATTGGGCTGAACGCCACTTTTAACAGTATTTCAGTCATATCGCGGCGGATTCAACGCATGTTGTCGTAACTACAGTTTTATTGAAGCTGTATTTACGGCATTTTCCTCGCCAAACGACTATGTAAATATTTTACATTTTACTAAGAAATGAACTGATATTTGTACAGCTATCTAGAGAAGACAATCTTTGCGTGTCCCGGCTAATTCGATTGTCTGCATTTGTCAGAAAGATAAGGAGAAATCCATTTCAGAACGATTTAGTAATTGTGGAAATTTGTCTATAATTACAAATAAGCTTCTTACGTGTTCAATGACGACCAGAACGTTTCTCTCATTTGTCTCGACAATACGAAATGTTATAGTGTTCAATACTCGTAGAAAATTTAAGTATAAACACTTAAGACACCAATCTAGAACCAACTTCTATACCATCATTTTACCGAAGCGTCATTACTTTTCACCATAGAATTATTTCAAGGGGAGCGATTTCAGATATGACTAAATTAGGCTTTGAGACTTTTCAAACAAAAGAAGAAAAAGAACAACAACAAAAATGAAATATAACTCAACAATTATATCTATAAAATCACTATTTTCAGCGCTTTTGTATACTCCCCATCATGGAATGGGAATAAGCTGTAGTTACCACGTTAATGGCGAAAACAACCATTGTATATCTTTCTTACATGTTACTGACTGTAAATTATCGAAATAAGCTCGTTCAAAAACGAACTGTTTGTCGGACGCCTGTTGTCAAGCTACCCCGCGATTTCTCTATGGCCCACAAAGATAGGCTATTAGGATGAATAATGCATCATATCCGGATTAGGAAATGGTCAAAATCAGAAATGTTAGGAAAAGGCAAGTGAAGGGCAGATATTTAATGGCATAGATAAAAATTGCTGCTACGAACCATTTACGGATACGAAATAATTTAATGGTAACACTAGACTTTTCGATGCATCAGGAGGTTAAACACTATTTCTACTTTTTATTTCCCGTGTGTCTACTACAGGGGTTTGAATTAAGAATCAAACGGCTCAATTGTCAGCGGATTTCGTGGCCAGGTTAAATATCTGTTACTGGTTTTCGCAGTGATTTCATAAATGTATTTAAAACGTAGCATTTTCTTACAAGCATTACATTCTACTCCTACTAGGAAATTGTTCCTTCATTGTAGATTTTTGTATTAGGGACGTATTTCAGTAGAATTGTGATAGTGAGTTTAAATCGGCTAATATACTGCAGCCTAGGTGCTAAATAACGTGTTTTTAAACATAAATTGGCTCCGTCATATCGACCTTTTTCTATTCTACTTAGCATTCAAGTCAGTCACGGAGATTATCGAATTCGTCAATTAAGTCACGGCATCTGCGTTTGTACTCATTAAGAGGTCAAAATGGAAAAATAACGACGATTGCCACACAGCACCATAAGGAGTTGAACTCAGAATGTCTACAAACACAAGTTGATACCGATCACAAATTAATCTGCCCGAAGACAATTGTCAAATCGCGGCTATTAGTCAAGGAATATATCGACCAATCAAATCCTTCATTCAGCCCGGAATTAAGATTTAAACTTCAACATTGACCGCCATTTTTGTCAACCACTTTGTTGGTTTGGCGACTTAAACGTCGTAACTACAGCTTTTTCAAGCTGCAGTTGCGAAGTTTAAGTCGCCAACGAACTACCCTTTTTTGGTACATGCTACTAGCCATACATTTCGCAAAATAACGCTGTTTAAATTTGAAGCGGGACTTGCAGTCGGAGTCAACGGATGTTGTCAATGCAGTAAGTGAGCAGGGCCAGCGATTGGTCAATTCTATACATAGAATACAATAAATGATTGGTCATGAAATAATGAATCTTTTGAACGAGTATTCTATAAATAGATAAAAAGGGGGCTCTGCCGAGTTGTTTTATCCGTAATGAATGACGAGTTTAATATATTCGGTATTTTATGAAGACACATTTGATTTGGCCTAATTTGACACTAAGATAAATCGATTATGCGATATACAATATTCCAAGAAAGATGATCAATGAGGTTAATTTACTCATTATGTGACGTCATTTTCTCCGTAGCGAAAAGGTGTTGTCATGTGCTTTAGCTCGTTCACATAGTTACATGTATTTCAATAATTGAATGTCACCTTGGTAACATCAAAAATATCCACTCCTTATTCGTGTCATGTATTTTTTTTCCGACAGGTCTTTAGTGAACAAATAAAAAACGAAACATTGCTTTTACAGACTTTACTGTTCTCCAGAGGGAATTTCTGGCTTCAATGGTAGAAGGTTTTTTTGTTATACAATGTGTTCGCTACGTATGTAACTAAGCTAAGTGCAACTACGCAGAAAATTGTAGATCTCGTGATTGTTACGGAACATTAAACATTAACACACTTTTCCATGTAAGAGGAAACGGCAAAATATTCCGTTCACCCTACAGGACAAATTCAGGGCACCGAGGCAACTAGAAAATTCTTTGATTTTCATGAGAGATATTATTTTATTCAATTCATGAAAATGTTGTCACATATGGTTTATATTAAAGTGCTTCATCGATAATCTTTATCTGAATGTCCCTAGAATAATTACAATCTTACTAGGATCCACTGTCATATACCATTGTCGAAAATCTCAGCATATTCAGTAGGGAGTATTCTCAAGACCACACTAGATTCCTGATAGTCACGGTTTCGAGACTTGCTGATCCTGGTGTGTGTTTACTGGCAAAATATTCAAAAGCCAGTTGCAAATTAGTTAGGTTGAAGCCATTGCCTTTCTTTTAAGACTGTGAAAACATTTTGATTGAATTTTGATAGCAAATAATATTTATGCTTTAAAGCTTTCGACATAATGAAACTAAAATAAATCCATATGATTTAAGCTATTCATGTTTGACAAAACATGTGTCAACAGTAATCTGTTGAGGGAATAAAAATGTCTTTATGGCTCCTTGTACTCTGATATTCAGATAGTAAAAATGTTGCTGGCCTATAGTGCCAACAAAGAAATCGTTGCCAGGGTACCATGATATCAAAAATATTAATTAAAGAACGTCATTATGACCATATTTACAAGTTGTCATATTTTATAAAAATCCCTTTTATTTGAGATAAAATGCCATTGAATATTTGTATTTCCGTTTATCGTCGATACCGTAGCATATGCTCATATGATCAACGCCCTCAAAAGACGGTTAGTTGTTACGGGGGATCGTGCAAGGATACAGGCGAAACTACTGAGAGCTCCGCCTGGTTCTTTAACGTACTCGGTGGATAGCACCGTCACAGGGGTCCTCGGTTTTACGTCTCATCCGAAAGACAATTAATTTGTTAGTTGATATGGTCAGCCCAGAGCTCAAACCCGTGCTTTTGAGGTTTGAATTTAAGTGCTCTACAAAATGAGCTAATCGGACTTACATGCCATCTAATCTTCAGTGGTAATTTTCATAACCGTATACATTGGTCGATTTATTATTTGATTGATTAATTGTCACGGTGCCAAAAGGCTGCTGAATCAAGTTGATTTTCCCTTCATACCTTTCCAATGGGCTACGTTAACATCCTCACCCCTTTCCTGTTTTGCAAAATTTTAGATCTGTCCGAATTCAGAGGTTCTGCAGACGAAAGTTTATAGTGTAATTTATAAAAAAATAACCATAAAGTTGGGTAGAAAATATTGTAGAAAAAGGGGAAATTGCTTGTTACAAAAAATTCCTTCTTTTCCTACAATGTTTTCTCAATTTTAAAATCAGAGGGACGTAAAAACCAAGGACTGAACAGGAAAGCGTTAATATAGCTTGAATATCTTAAGCTAAATTTGGGAATTAAATGACGAAGTTCAAAGTTCACATCAGGTCTAAATAAACGGAATTGTCTTTTTTTTAAAAAAAAAAAAGACAATGTACTATAAAATGTGAAGGTTTGAACTTGGTGTTGCGGTATAACCGAATCAAGTGCCTATTGTTGATCTTTCTCATCTTTTCGGAGACGAGACTTGAGCAAGTTAGGCATCCCCTCTGTGAAACATCAAATAACTTTGAATAAGAGATCTGTTCGGAAAACAGCAATGGCCCTCTAGTGCCTCATTGATACAGGACGTGATGCCGTTGATTACCTGATTCAAATTACTGATATATTTTTTTGTTTTAGCAGACAGACAAACAAACAGACAAGGGAACCAACCGAAATGAACAAAGCAATGTACCCCTCACTTCGTTGAAGCGGAGCGTATTAATTTTAACGAGTCTAACCTAATTTCATCTTATTTATGACCTAAACAATGTTGTACCTAAAGATACATATATCAAGGGTCAAGGTTATATACACAATTAGATGAATGTATGTGCCAAGTGTCGTGACCCTAGCTCAGTGTTGTCTCAAGTTATCATCCGGACAAGGTTTGGTCTACCGATAGACCGACAGACAGACAGACCTACGGATTGACCCACACGAGGAAAGCATTAATTCCCCCCCCCCCTTCGTTGAATAAGGCATAATAATGCGTCAGATCCGCCATAACAATTAAGAGCAGTTGCTTGAACAAAATTTAACTTATAATGCTGAATGAAATTTTTTTTAAGTATTGCAATTAAATCAAAGATCTGAAAACAATGGAATTTGATGGTATTGAGCGTAAATATTTTTTGTCATTAATTCTATAACTCTGATTTTAAATTAAAATCAGGTGGTTTAGACTAAGATCAGACTGCATATATACGAAGACTGATCTTAGTCTAAACTTCCTGCTAAGGCAGATATATACAGGGATTAGCACGAGAATTATATTATATTATAAGCCTCCCTTTTCTGTGACCAAATAATTAGGCACGCCCCTGATAATTTACAAAAGGATATTTCATAACAAATATTCTATAAAAATTCCATCCTAAACTACAATGTTGTGTGAAAGGATTTGTG
This sequence comes from Fragum fragum, assembly GCA_946902895.1. Taxonomy (NCBI): domain Eukaryota; kingdom Metazoa; phylum Mollusca; class Bivalvia; order Cardiida; family Cardiidae; genus Fragum; species Fragum fragum. Next base: position 70,997,213 of record OX336370.1, on the reverse strand, counting down.
TTAACAAGGGAATTTCGAGAATGAATCCTTAATGATTTAATTTCATAGCTCTTAAAACACGCAACCGTTGATTCTTTCTAATGAATTCGATTTTAATTCAAAAGATTATTATAAAATGATTTAATAAGAAAATTGGATTAATCTGATGATCAAATGAAAGCAATTTCTAATAGAAAGAATTAAGCTAGATTAGACGAGGAATCAGGAAAACAATTATCTAAGCTATGAATGAATTCCGCTGCAAACATGTTTGCTAGGCGCCGTTTAGCTTTTGATGGTAATTTCTGGGTATCTTCATAAATATATGCAGGGCTGCAGATGGAGGGCGTGGTGTGGACTTTAGATCTAGATATTTCAAAATTAACCCTTTCCTGTTTCTGGAAATTTTAGACTAGTCCAAATTGAAAGAGGTTGCAGACGACAATGAAAACTGGATGCCATTTGAAATGAAACCATCATATATGGTAGAAAATATTGTGGAAAAAGGAGAAATTGCTTGTTACAAGCAATTTCTTCTTTTTCCACAATGTTTTCTTGAGTATAAAATCACAGGCACGTAAAATCCCGTATTTGATCAGGAAAGGGTTAAAGCGAATAACCCTTTGTCGTTGAATTTCATTTGAATAGTCTCATTGAGACGATTCAAATGAGTATCCACAACATAGGGTTTTCATTTAGAAGGAAGGATTTTAAAATGCCGTCACCCCTTTATATCTAGAGCTTTGTATATGGGAGTAAGTTGCTAATTTCTTAAAGACTTTATTTAGTGGCTGTCCTAAATGTTATGTCATAATGGCATAACCTGTAATCGATGGAAGGACGTAACAGTTCAAAACATTGTGACATATGATGCCCTCGTCCTACTCAAAATAATCCAAAATCGTTAGCTTAGTGTTACATTAATAGCATTCAAAACTTTTACACAAATTGGTCACATCTCTCCAAATCATCAATCAAAACAATCAAAATAATTAATGATTACACTGATTTGTTTTAATTCTAAAACCTCGTAACTACAGGCAGTTCCCAAAGAATGACGCTTTGTGACGCCCCTCGAGAAAATTAACTGGGAAAATAGTGTGTATAATGGAGAAATTCCTTGCAATAAGCATTTTATACATTTTCCACAATATGTTCTACCCTGAAAGCTAAAAAAATGTAAAGTTCTTAAACGTGAAAACATCGATTGTAACTCCTTTCAATTTAGACCTGTCTGAACATTTGTTGTCTGGTAATGGGTTGAGCAAGCTGTAGTTACAAGGTTATTGTACAACACCGACGATGCGCCTGATTGATTGAAGACACATACATTAGAATAGTGCATATATATATATATATATATATAGGGAATATTACCACAGTGTCTTTTTCTATTTATTGTTATCGTGTTCGAGAATCGTGTGTAGGTTTTTTTATTGGATGAGACCGAAGGTCGAATCCAATAAAAAAAAAAAAACTACACACGATTCGAGAACATGATAACAACAAATAGAAAAAGACACTGTTTTAATATTCCTTTTATCATATTCCTTTTCGGAGATGACATTAATAAAATTCTCTTAAATGGCTAAGAAATAACCAACTTTCCGAAAAACCCGGAACGTTAATACACAAAAAAGAAGTCAGTGTTTAACGGTACTCGACGAATACGGTTTTTTGGTACACGCCGAATATTGATTTTTTTTTCTGTCGGGTTGTATTTGACAGCCAGGTTTTACTCCATATCTTTTATAGGTATTTAATAAATATATATATTTAGCAAAGGGGTGTAATAGAATCCCGCTCATTTCGTTTCAAGCATTCATATCAATAAAAACTCGCTCATCAATCTCCATCAAAACCATTTCAAATCTTTCCAAAACTATTCACCTTGTCAATTTCACATTGTTATTAACTGTGACCCCCTTGTAAAATCGGAAGGTAAGGAAGACTGCAAAAGAAGTTAAGTAATCCAGTCTGCGTATCTCACAATACATTTTTTCATTATCTAGGATTGACGGAACGACTCTGTCAATCAAAGAAACCAATTTACCAATCGGATCATTTATTTAGACCGAGAGTGAACATTGAACCCTGAAATTTATGTAAGGCATTTATGCTAAATTGGTATTTTATATGAAACGTCGTAACTACAGCTCATTCAAGCTGTTGTCACGACGTTTATATCGCTAACCGAAAATCTACTTTCATGTTACTAACCATAAATTTTGCAAATAACGCTGATTAATATAGATCAGCTGGCCTGATCAGATTTTCGTCAATTATGATGTAGGCTGGAAAATGACTTATGATGTATCTTCTTATAGTAGAAAATAATACATAATCTAGAAAACACGCAAATACAAGTAAGCATAAAATCCCATAGTAGGACTATTATGGTGGCATCTTGTGAGTACGATGGATTCTAATGTAATAAACCTCTCATGATGACCTCATGTTATGACTACGGAACACCGTTTGTACCACCGAGTTACTCTGAGTATGGACCGAGATGCGGAGAACAAGAGTTAGACGACGATAAGATCACGAGAATACAACGATGATATCACGAGAACATGACCACGAGATCACGAGAATACGGCTGTGAAATAACGAGAGTACGACCGTAAGATTACGAGAACACGAAACAGGACGTTCTGCTCCAAACTTAAATAAAGTCGGTTATAGTTTCACACAAATCCGATTATTTCACTTGAAGTGGCTTTACTGGCTTCTCGAAGTTTCGTTTCAATATTTGTATGGTGTGAGATATGTAGAACTATTTTATATGTTTTCGAAATTTTAATCAAAAATCGGCAAACCGTAACATTTTTAATCAAGATACTGCAGTAGCGATTTACACTTAGATTTTACAGCTGTCAAACTTTAATTTTGAAATTATTCGCCCGTGTAACGAAATAGAACCAAGGGGAACGTTTACGACAATAACTTGTTTATAAGATTTTCAAATTACCTGCCTTTTTGGTTGGAAAAATGTAAACAATGAAGAAATTGTCTGTAGCGAGAATTTTCTTCATATTTAACAATGTTTTCCAAAATACAATTCGAGGGAGTGGGGGAGATAAAAAGTCTTGTCTATATGTGCATCGGTTAACATATGTGATTCTCCAGGCAAAAAAGGTAAGTCACGGACTTTCCACAAAACAAATACTTTAAAAAAGATTAGATCCAGCAGAGGTCAACTTAAAACCGAGTTTCGAAAATCATTTTATTGTAATCTAAAATGGTCATTCTAGATCGAGAAAAAGAAGAAAAAAAAAAAAAAACAACACCACAACAACAAAACAATAAGCGAAAGATTTATCGGTAATAAGCCTGTGTAGTTCCCACAGACTCAAAAGTGGAAACATTTCGAACCAAACCACCTTTCCTATAATACTTAATGTATATGACCTTTCACACAAAAAATGGAAATAATAGAATCAAGTATTTGAAGTCCATTAGACTTGCTATTACATTGTACGAACATTAGCTGTTGTAAAGCAGATGACTTCAGATGATGTACCAAAAGCAAAACATTTCGGTCCACTGACGATTTGATGATTCGATATGTTTTCACTTTCCAGAAGATCCACTTTCGCGTTACATATCACACATAGAAAAATCACCCCAAGCCACCACCTCATCCGAATATATCGTGCCTGTTACTAGAAGAAAAGATCGAAGACCGATAAAAAGGGCTACACTTAAAGAAACTACAAAAAAAAATGATAAAATATATAATCGGGGCAAGTAAGCAATATCTCCATTGCCATAATGATATCATAGGAAACGTCAAATAAACAAACAAATACACCCCCCCCCTACTTTTCAAAACAAGTTATCGTATATTGGGAACTATATGAAAGATAAAGTTATCCTATCCCCCCCCTTAAAACGAATCCATGTTTGAGAAAAATATCCATGAACGCGTCTTGTTGCAATCTACAATTTAATGACTTCTTCAATGTTAACGCTCAGTAGAGCAAGGTGACCAAGGCAGGTGGAACTAAACGAGTTTATCTTCTTCACAAACTCACCGGTATGTCGATAAAGGACCGGCATTACCATGGCTGATTTGTTAATATTTTTAGCTAGAAAAGCGTTAGCTTAAGCTCACAGACAGAACTTTCAGGTCTTCTCAAAATTCAATGAGTTCAAACTACAACTGAATGATTAACCAATAAATCTATTGAATACATACGGTATAAAAAGTACTTCTTCTGTATTCAGGAATATTGAACACTCTGTCAAATTGTAGAAATCACTTTCAAAGGCATGATATTTAACCCACTCTCACTCAATCCCGCCTGTTTAGCATCCCAAGAATAAACTTAGGAAAGCATTGTAGACAATGAAGACATTGCTTGTAACAAACAATTTCTTCGATGTCCTCAATATTTTCTATCCTATAAAGGAAATATTTTCCAAATTCATCTAACATGAAATTGTCCTCTGTAACCTTTTTAATTTGAGCCAGTCTAAGATATTGTCATATTGTAGTGGGTTATCTCCTGGGTTACCTTATCCTCGTTTGTTTATCATGATAACATTTGTCAAAGAAGACTACTTAACAAAACCTTGCTTTACTAGCTTTAGGAACCTTCAGTACTTTGGTTTATAGATATATAATTTAATTTTTAGTTTCGTCTATCAAAAAAAAAAAAAAAAAAAGCTTTCTGATTCATCGAAAAAAATTATTCATAACTCCATGAATAAAATTTCGAGCACGAAGCGGTTTTGTATGCTTCCGCACAAAATAGTTCCATACAAAAGGGTATCAAAATTTGTGGAGCGTTTGGTTTTTTTCGCTTGATGCTATTAAATTATAAGAAATGAAGAGAATTTTTTTGTTTTCATGGAGGTATGAACAAAAAAACCTAATCACACAATGTATGAATCCGCTTCGCGAATTCATACAGTGTGGTTAGTTTTTTCGACTTCCAGTTATTGGAGTTTTATCTTGTTTTAGTTTAGTTTTGTCTTTTGGGACAGAAAGCATTGTGAGTAATGAAGAAATTGCTTGTTACAAGTATTGACTTCATTTTCCGAAATGTTTTCCAAAGCATTTTCCTTGAGTGGCGTCAAGAAGCATGTTTGTCTTAGAATGGTTTAAAAACTGTAGATTACTCGTAAGTATCTGGCTTTCGGGAATCGTTTGGGGGAAAAACTAGAAAAATATTTTCATCCAAGAGGATTTCATCCAAGATGATTCTATGTAACAGTGGCCAATGGCTAAAAAGAAACATATTGTATATATTATATTTCATACACAATATTTGTTATACTTGCCTCAGTATCCGATTCCGTTAGCCTTAGGTTTGAAGTCCACCATAAGTTCTTATTTAACATCCAATATTTAGAGGTACACTATTTAAAAAGTTGAATTATGCATAGATATGAAAAACTATGTATGAGTAATTGCTTTTTAATTCGAAATCATAATGCAGTATAATGTTGCATAATATACTTCTCACCTCATACAATGTATTGAATTTTGCTCATCTTAACTTTATGAGACATAAAACGATGCATAACAGTGAGTTTATCATGTTTTTATTCATAACTATTTCTATTCTGCTCCCTTACTTTTACCATCATCCATTCCCAAACAAGCTTTCATTTTAACGCTGTCCAAGAAAAAAACGACTTCGAAAACTTTGTCGAAAATGAAGAAATTGCTTGTAACAAGCAATTTCTTCATTTTCCACAAGGTTTCCTATCGAAAAATACATACAACGTTAAAATCTTATGAACTACTGTTATTTTCTACAACCTTTTTAGCTCACCTGAGCACAACGTGCTCAAGGTGAGCTTTTGGTATCACCTTTTGTCCGTCGTGCGTCGTGCGTCGTGCTTCGTGCGTCGTGCGTCGTGCGTCGGAAGTCGTCAACAATTCGTTAAACATCTTCTCCTCAGTAACCACTGGGCGGAATTCAACCAAACTTGGTAGGAATGTTCCTTGGGTGACCCTTCTCAAAAGTTGTTCGCGGATTTTTGATTGACCCCCAAATATGGGCGTGGCAGGGCGTGGCAGTTTTTGACTTTGGAATCTTTAAACATCTTCTCCTCAGTAACCATTGGGCCAATTTCAACCAAATTTGGCATGAATGTTCCTTTGGTGACCCTTTTCAAAAGTTGTTCGTGGAATTTCGATTTACGCCCAAATATGGGCGTGGCAGGGCGTGGCAGTTTTTGACTTAGAAATCTTTAAACATCTTCTCCTCAGTAACCATTGGGCCAATTTCATCCAAACTTGGCATGAATGTTCCTTGGATGACCCTTTTTAAAAGTTGTTCGCAGAATTTTGATTTATGCCCAAATATGGGCGTGGCAGGGCGTGGCAGTTTTTGACTTAGAAATCTTTAAACATCTTCTCCTCAGTAACCATTGGGCCAATTTCATCCAAACTTGGCATGAATGTTCCTTGGATGACCCTTTTTAAAAGTTGTTCGCAGAATTTTGATTTATGCCCAAATATGGGCGTGGCAGTTTTTGACTTTGAAATCTTTAAACATCTACACCTCAGGAACCATTGGGCCAATTTCAACAAAACTTTGTATGAATGTTTCTTGGGTGACCCTTTTCAAAAGTTGTTTGGCAGAATTTCGTTTTACGCCCAAATATGGGCGTGGCAGTTTTTGACTTTGAAATCTTTAAACATCTTCTCCTCAGTAACTATTGGGCCAATTACAACCAAATTTGGTATGAATGTTCCTTGGGTGACCCTTTTCAAAAGTTGTTCGCAGAATTTTGATTTATGCCCAAATATGGGCGTGGCAGTTTTTTTAACTTTGAAATCTTTAAACATCTTATCCTCAGTAACCATTGGGTCAATTTCAACCAAACTTTGCATGAATGTTCCTTTGGTGACCCTTTTCAAAAGTTGTTCCTGAAATTTTGATTTATGCCCAAATATGGGCGTGGCAGGGTCAGGCACTTTTTTGACTTTGAAATCTTTAAACATCTTCTCCTCAGTAACTATTGGGCCAATTTCAACCAAATTTGGTATGAATGTTCCTTGAGTGACCCTTTTCAAAAGTTATTCTAGAATTTTGATTGAAAGGGTAGGGCAGTTTTTACTTTGAAATCTTTAAACATCTTCTCCTCAGTAACCATTGGGCCAATTTCAATTTTGAATCATCTTACATTAGTCAGGTGAGCGATTTTAGGGCCATTCTGGCCCTCTTGTTTAAAATTCAGACAAGTCTAAAATTAGGTCGCCCGGTAATGGTTTAATGCTCATATAGCACAAGCTTTTTAAACACATCTTATTCTTTATCGCTTGTCATGCTGAATATAATCCATATCTGAATTAACATTAAAATCAAAGACATGAAAGCACTAGTTAAGGGTGAATACCTGTCTATTTAAAAAATGATTTTATAAACAACTCTGTGTTGAAGTAGAAAAACAGGGGATGGACACTAAGAACAGGCTTATCATAGTCTTTACCTACTGCCCCCCCCCCCCCAGAATATTCCGGGCTCAGCATGACAAGGGTTGATATGAATAGTAATCACAAGCTTTTTGATTTTAGGTACAAAAGTAGGTCGTTCAATTCAATTTGTATGATAATAATTTGATTTAAAAATACAGTTCAGTTTTCCAAAAATCAATTCGTTATCATACAGTGTATTTTTTTAAATGAAAACCTAGCAATAAATGCTTATCCCTTTATGAACCTTTGGTTCATTTTAAACCTATATAGCTTATAGCTATAGGGAAACAATTTATTCCAACTTGAACTAATCACTCTCGATTCTTTTTCCTTGCGAATACAACAGTCCTCGCGCCAATTATGTGGTCTTATGACAGAACCGACATCGATAGCTGCATCCTAGAATCGAACTCCGGACCTCTTGATCGGGAAGCCGAAGTTCTACCTCTCGATCATGGACACACACAGAATCTTTATTTTGCAAGCTGACGGATCGCCGCCTAGATCGAAAGTGAACCTTGAACTCAGACATTTATCTTCAGCATTTTCTTTAGTTTGGCGACTTAAATGTAGTTAGTATCTACAACTTAATAAAGCTGGAGTTACGACGTTTATGTCGCCAACCAACGATTTGTTTTTATTGTACCCCCCACAACGAAGTTATGGGGGGTATACTAGAATCAGGTTGTCTGTCCGTCCGTCCGTCCGTCCGTGGACATAATTTTGTGTCCTCTTCTCCTCCCACATTTTTTGACCAATTTTGCTGAAATTTTATCAGGTTGTTTCCATTCATATGAAGTTGTGCACCTGCAATTTTCATCTTGATCCAGTCGTTAGTTTCAGAGTTATGCCATTTTGAACTTTTTAATGGGGGGGGGGAGTAGTCAAAATTTAAAATTGCAAAACTCAGTAACTATAAGGGGAGTTACCAAATTTGGTAAGTAACATCATCTTGTTGACCTTTACAAAATATCGAACGGTTTATTTCCTGAGGTCAAATTTGACCCCGCCCCCGGGGGTCAAAAATTTAACATAGGCTCATATTGACTTTTCGTGGATATAATTTTGTGTCATCATCTCCTTACACTGTTTTCTTTAACATAGGCTCATATTGACCAACCTTTCCTAATCAGTCAACTCTAGCAACAAACACAAAATCAGAAAGAGGTGGAGGGTTGGCAATGTTCATCCACCATGACATGCATGTGATTAAACAGCTTCAAATTCCACTCCTTCATAGAAAAGCCTTTTTAGCGGTGTGGGGGGTATTCTCGTCAGCCCTTGAGGGCGACAGCTCTAGTTTTATTTCTTTTACCACGTAGGTCGAAGGTGATTTGGTTTGGCCAGCGATCCGTCAATTGAGGGAAACACTCGACACCCGTGGCGATGACATTTCGTCCTCTCTCACATTGAATGTTGACCGGTTATTGCGGAGATTCGAGCGCGACCTCTTAAATGAGAGCTTTTAACCATGAGTTTTAGTCTTAAAAGTTCAACGTGTCTGATGGTAAAATGTTTTATCCTGCTTCTAACCCGTTAATAGAAAACAAAATCTAAGACTGGTCCAAATACATAGAAGTTGCAGACGAAAATTTGTAATTAATGGATTGGATTGAAAGCATTGAGAAAAATGAAGGAATTACATCTGACAAATAATTTTTACACATTTCACAATATTTTTTAAAGGTCAATTTTGAGAGGCGCAAAAAGGCGGAATTACGCGGGAAAGGGTTGAACACTATTTACCATAACCTGCTTTCCTTTAGATTATTTCGGAAGTTTGAAATTAGTTTATATAACCCATCTCTCTTTGAAAAACCACTATTCTAAATTACCATTCAAAACTCTGTCAAAGTTAGAAGAGAAATTAAACGGAATTGCAATGGGGAAATAGTTTAATCGGTTTAATACTTGGATTCGTTATAACGTCTAAAACGTGGGAAAATATGTCCCCATTTATTAACTCAAACTAATTTTACGCGAAATTCAGACAAGCAATATCAAGTAGTTTTTGTGACATTTCAAATTCTTGAGATTTCTAATTTATCCTGGTTTTGTGAGATAGCAAAGATTCATTCGAAATGAAAAATCACAAACACTGCAAATACATTAGCTTTCAAAGAAATAGCAGGAGAAAAATTATCAAAGGGGCAGAAAAAAATCCTTCTTTTGACACTTTTAAGTAGATGTTCTCAATGCCGTGATATGAGCTCCAAAGGTTCGTTCTTCAGATTGTTTTTAAAGATTTTTAAAGATACCTATCCAGAATATCCCCGGCGATTCTGCAATAGAATTTTCTATTATTGCGTGAGAAAACATGAATAAATAAAAATAACAATGAAGAAATGAGATTGTTTAACTAGAAATAGTAAGTTTGAAATTTATTTATATGTGTGTGTGTTTGTGTGTGTGATCTGAAACAGAAAGACCTAAAAAGATTTAAGAAAACAAATAAACAAAATAAACAAACAAAACCCACTTATTCCTACAGGTAGGAATGAAAGTAGATTACATAGGTGCACTGTGTCAACGAACTTTTCGTAAATAGGTTTGTAATTAAAAATGACGGAATCATTTCATCCTTCGAATATTTCAAAAACAGTTATTTTCAAGGAATTGTGCAATGATTGAACTGTTCATGTTCTTATTCCTATGACACAGAAAAAATTATATAATCCACAGAAAAGGAAGATTCATTACACGAAGTTTCCGCTTGATATTGCAAAAATTGGTTTACTAGTGTTGTTTTTTTTTTATTTTAAGAGATGAAGAGAATATTTTTGTTTTCATGGAGGTATGAACCGAAAAACCTAATCACACTGTATGAATACGCGAAGCGAATAAAATATTCTATTCATTTCTTATAATTTAATAGTATCGAGCGAAAAAGCCAAAACCCTACATCTTTTGATACCTTTTTGTACGGGACTATTTTGTGAGGAAGCATAAAAAATAGCTGCGTGCTAAAAATTTTGTTCACGTAGTTATCAATATTTTTTTCGGCAAATCAGAACGCTCATTTTTGATAGACGAAACTAAAAATTAAATTATTTGAGGATAAGACGATAAAGAGACGAACTCATATTTCCATTGTTTCCCATTGTTACTCACTTAGTTGTTAGATGTTAGTATGAACAGTATAAAGTGAGGCACTGGATTCTAACCACTGCTACCAAGTTTAACAGCAGGATGGACTGGAGCTCAGTCTTTAAAGTGTCCTGTCCAATACACTGGCTACCCCAGGTGGGAATTGAACCCGCAACCATCCGCTTACGAGTAAAACACGCTTATCATCCGGCTAACGAGCCAGTCGGATTTATTTTCAAAAATGAATCGGTGATTATCTCATTACCGCACGATCCCAATTTCTCATGCTGATTCCATATCGATAAAGAAAACATTGTGAGAAATGAGAATGCCTTGTGACATGAAATTTTTTATTCCTCACAATACTTTTACCCTAAATGCAACTCCCTTTTTGCAATTTTGAACGCACTCTTTGATGTTACCGGTAACCCATTTCAATCTTTCACGTTATTTGATTAGGGGCCGCCGTCATAGTGCAGTCGGTAGCGCGTCAGACTCCTCATCTTCAATCATGGGATGTCATTGGTTCGATACCCGGTGGCGGCACATATCCTTTCCGACATTTTTCTCTCACCAATGGGTAGATAATCGTAAACCCAAGTGGGATAGTAGCTGGAGACTAGGAAAGGATGTAGTGGTAGTACTGGTGTGAGAAATACCTGGATTCCATCGTTAGGTGCTCCAGCCGCCGCGATATGACTGAAATACTGTTAAAAGAGGCGTTAAACCCCATTCAGTCAATCAATCAATCAATGTTATTTGCTTATTTATACATTTATTTATCCTAGGTTCGCCAAAGAGATCACTGATATTTTGCCACTGAACGGTAATACAATTACTCTAAAAACAATTAGTCGTTTACAGTTTTTGCTAGCGTTGCCAGCACATCGCATACTTTAAGCATGTTTCGTCACCAGTCTTAATTTGCTTGGTGACTTTCGAACGTAACAATTTAACGTAAGTGAACAATGGCAAAAACTGATTCTGTTTATTACCACGAGCTAAAGTGCCTTTCAAGTCACCATGAAACTTCAGTAAACCCGTTTTTGGGGCCCAGCTAACGTTATTTCTATGCAATGCTATGCAAAGAAATACGCTATTGAAACTGACAATAGAGTTGTTAGGAATAGCTACTTAATTAGGAAAGTTATCGAAACCTATTTCACAAAAAGACCCTATACGGTTTACATATTTTTGGGGGGTTGAGGATATACTTATCCTAGCTTATATATTGAAGTTCAACACGTATAATTTAACTTTGATAGACTGACGGCTAACGTATTTGTGCAAGACGAGCGTGGAACTAATGCCATACAGAAGAACAGTTTTCGACCATATCGTGGTCAAAGGAATCCGAACTAATCCTCTTTTAATCTCACTGAAATATAAAAGTACTCAAGGAAAATGTACCTTGAAAGAAAAAATGCGAAAGAAAATTCCCTTCAATATTTCCGAGCCTACAAAACCTCGTGTGTGTTGAATCACATTCTCCTTCAAGCATAGTTTGTCTCTCTATTTGGATATTTGGAAAATCTTTGTCTTTTTGGTGAAATTTGAACTACCTTTGCCTTTTTGGATAAAAATCGTTGTGGCCAATAAAGAAACCACTTGAAACAGGCAATTTATTCAATTTATTCAATTTATCCAATGTCTTCTTTTTCTTGGGAGGCGTTAAAAAGCGGTATTGTTGGGGAATTAGTTATACTGATAAAAAAATCATCGGTATCTACAATCTCTATCTTTCCTTTCTATGAAAGAAAAATCACAGTTATGCAGGCGAAGTAACGTTGAATCTATCAATGCACGAGTAAAAGGAAGCATTATACATAATCAACTGCAACGAAAGCTAAATAGCATACAATTATCATATTTTGAGTGAAAATGCTAAAGATACTATCCCATGTGCTAATATAGTAATGTAGGACGTATGGAGACTGTCGGAAACAAAATCAACAACCAAAACTACATGTAAGCGATGTTTTTGTTTATTGGTTAAGGTAACCATCTCATCATCGTCCTGTAAAACACGTCGGCTGTAAATAAAAAACAACATATAACTTTTTTTGCTAGAATTTTGTCATAAATTGTTACAGTAGTTAATTTGATGTAACGCAGAGCTCTTAACACCTGTAAACACTTGAAGAGAACAAAAACTAAGCATTTCCCATACTGACGAACTCTACAGAGATTGGTGATCAGTCAGCGAAAATACATAAGTCATGTGTTTTTACACCAGTTTGGTTTTCATCATTACCAACCGTAAAAATACACTCTTTTAAAGTTTCGGACTAATCCTTAGTACGAACAGAAGCGGAAATTTCTTGTTTTAGATACGTAAGAAAGTAGATATTCAATCACACTAGACTAAGTCGCAATGCCAGTTTAATCAAAAGAGTCACCAAGTGTTATTATTTCAAACCTCAATGAAAACAAAAAGAGGAAGAAGAAGAACAACAACATAAGTATCCTCTTCATTTCTTATGATATGAAAAGTAATTTACCAGTTAGAGACTCTTTTGTGAAATTAATTTGTGCTTATGAAGTTTCGTACTGTGTTTAAACTGAAGATATGCATGATGAAAACCTTGGCCATTATTACACGTCTATTTTCATAATCGTAATTAAATTCTGTTCTATGTCTCAGTTCAACAAACTAAATTTATCTTTAAGATGAAAAGTGTCTTTTCTCGGACAAAGTTTTCGTATGACTTGCGTTCTTATTCTTTTATGTGAAATTATCCACCCTACATTTATTATTCCCTTCCACAAACACAAAAAAACTTATTATGGCAAATATGTCCCGGGCTAGCACAATGTAAGGCTATCGCACAAAATTGAAATTAAAAGTAAATCCTCTTAAAGTGATCGATTTCTCGATATTGAAGAAGAAAAATAAACAACAACAACAACAACAAAAATATCACCAAAAATACATGAAAACAAACATTTAATGGCCGCTTGAATTTAAAATAAACAGACCTTGAGAGTAATGGCCGTTTGAATGTAAAATAAACACACCTTGAGAGTAATGGCCGTTTGAATGTAAAATAAACACACCTTGAGAGTAATGGCCGTTTGAATGTAAAATAAACAGACCTTGAGAGTAATGGCCGTTTGAATGTAAAATAAGCAGACATTGAGAGTAATGGATAATCGTAATAATACTGTCATTTTCGTGATTAAAACTGCATGGCTCTTTTTTGCCTCGATCATATCAACATATGGCCCAAATGGCGATGTCCTTACATACCTTTTTCTGGACCGTGTTCGTACATGTGATATCAAGATAGATTCTAAACAGTTCATTTCGCGTTTCATTAACAAAAAATAACAATAATTTGGTATTGACCAGCTAAGACTTTTCAAACACCAAATGGCTGTTAAACCAGGGCCGATTGCCTTAGATAATTTCTGCTGTGATGTTTTGAACGGCTTACGTGTTTAATCATACTTGTTTGGCCGTCAATACCTGAATAAACTTTATAGATATTCTGGAAAATTGAGGCTTATACTGGTTTAAAAAAACCTTTTTCTAATGTTTTGAAACACTATAAGAGTCCTTACGTTATATTCCTATGTACGCGAAGCGCAGACACTGGTTAGACAGTCACTCGGAGCATTTTGAATATTGGCGAAGCTTTGAGTCACTTTCTACAATGTATCTGTAGAGCGCCAGATGAAGACATTGATCAGACATTCTTTGAAACAAAAAATTATGTTTTTAAGTTTTAAGGTTTATACCGCCATGAAAACGAAACAAAACAAACATTATATTCATTTCTTATTATCTAATGCCATCAAACGAATCAGAGCAAAGTATCAACTAGTTAACAAAAAAAAAAAAAAAAAAAAAAAAAACAAAGAAAAAAAAAACATTTTTTTGTGCGCAAGAATACAAATTATTTGTGTGGTCAAAATTTCGTTTCGAAGAAAAAAAAAAAAAAAAAAAAAAAAAAATCAGCCACTCAAAACGTTTGTACCGTGATAGGCGAAACTAGAATTAAATTATTTTTCCAATCTTACAGAACATACACCTGTATGAAATGATAAATGATACAAATATAAAGGAGATATTGATCGAGAGGACTTTCACTTCACAGGAAATATCACGCGGACATATTGCCTTTTTAAAGCCTGCCTCAATCTATACGTCCAGGAAATATGACATAAAAGCTTTTTACAGATATTAATACAGAATGACCTTGTCAATCTAGCGAGGAGATTCTGTTCACCCAATAACTGGTTTGTTTGAGTAATATAGCAGTTACGTGCACTGAACTGTCTTAGTTTCCAAACATGAATTCCGATCCAAAGTGAACTAATTTCGTTTTGTCTTTCCTGTTCTACCTCTGAGCCTACGTGTGACATTTCGAACTATTTCATAAGTGAGTGAAGAGCACACAGTTAACAGCCTGAACATTTCTGATCGCAAAAAAAAAATCTAAAATCTATTTATAGAACGCATAATGACTACTATTCTCGTCTCTTCTTGACGCTGATATGAAATATTAGGAACTCTCACATACAGGCCCTTAGATATATATTGATCTACGCGTAATTGAGATATCAAGACTGTCAATAAAAATCGATAGCAAAATGAAATCTAACAGTTACTCCTGATATGAACTTTGAACTCCGACTTCGGGCGAAATTTATGCGAGTCGTTCTTGTTGGAGTTGCGGCTTACACGTAATAAATACAGCTTTTTAGATTGCCAACCAAGCATTTTACTTTGTTTGTTATTCGCCCCTAAGTTATCTTAATATTAAAGTTAAACAGGACATTTGCAATTTGAGATTGTTTTACAGTGACGTTTTGTACCATAGGTCATGTTTTCTTATTGAGATTTCTTTTTCTTTTTCATTTTCAACCGAGAAAAACTCTCTAGGGGAAATATGGAATTATGTGAACTTGATGTTCAAATAAGGCAAGGCCCAACGACTGGGGGATAGTGAAAATGTAAATGTAGCGGGCCATATAAACGAATGTCAGGTATATCGAAAGCACATGGGATAGAAAATAACAATTCTAAACTATCATTCAAACCCCTTATAAGTTCTGAATAGAAAAAAAAAAAAAAAAAAAAAAAAAAAAAAACACACACAAAAAAACAGAAGTTCCATAGAAGAATAGATTAAAATGTTAAATGTTAACAATCTTTGGATTAATTGTAACGTCTAAATCATGGGGAAATATGTCCCTATTTATTAACTTCAACTAATTTTACGCGAAATTCAGACCAGCAATTTCAAGTAGTTTTTGTGACATATTCCAATTCTTGAGATTTATAATTTATCCTGGTTTTGTGAGATAGCAAAGATTCATTCGAAATGAAAAATCACAAACACTGCAAATACATTAGCTTTACACGTGTTTCAAAGAAATAGCAGGAGACAAATTATCATATGGGCAGAAAAAAATCCTTCTTTTGACACTTTTAAGAAGGTGTTCTCCATGTCGTATTATAAATGTTCGATCTTCAGAGTAAGATTATTAATTTTAGATCTTTATTTTAAAAGATTTTTGACACTATCAAGTAGTTGTTCTAAATACCATTTTATAAAGGTTCGTTCTTCAGTTTTAGATTATTCTTTCTAGATCATTTTTAAAGTCGAAAATTCCGAATATCCAAGGCTATTCTGCAAAGACTTTCTGGATTATTGTGCAAAGATAAAAACTAAGACAATAAGAATATAGGAGCTTAGGCAGATTCTTTAGGTACAAATATTTTAAAATTTCTTTGAAATCGATTTTTGTGTAATGTGTGTTTGTGTGTGTATGGGTGTTGGTGGGGGAGGGGGTATTTTGAAACAGACAAAAAAAAACAACAAAAAAAAAACCAACAACAACAACAAACCCCCCCCACACACAATCTTTCAGATACAAAACAAACTTGCTTACCCAAGGGCATAATGTCAACAGATTTTCCGCAAACAGTTCGTTCAATTAAAAGTGAAGTGTATAAGTCCTACGAAGATCTTAAAAAGGAAAGTTCTTGTTTTTTCCTACGTAAAAGCAAAACATTGATAAGTCCATTCTTTTTAGCCTGAGATTGCGTGAGCAATCTCAGGCTAAAGTTACAATGCTAAAAATTCAAACCCATGCAGAGTTTAATGTGAAAACATAATGTAAAAACATCTACCGCAATCAATGTGATCTTCTGTCGCATGAAAAGTAGATCGGATCTGACCATAAATTAATACGCCCGATTGAGGCGAGAAGGACGAAGGCGAGATATGACTCATTGAAAGCTGTCGGCTTGATGTACAGTACTTTCGTGTGAGTGTTCTGAATTTGGCAAAATTATCAAAACTTGACGTTTCAATGGAAAGAAAGAAAGAAGATATATAATATATTGGAAATTATTAAACATAAATAATCATAACATATTCTTAAAAAAATAAGGTGTTTGTTTCATACCAAAATATTATTACTTATTCTAGAGTAACAATGTTAAAACGGTCCGGTTAGACGAAGTTGATGTATAAAGCTGATAAGCGAAGTTGTTCGGTTTACGCACAACTGGAATGTTTTGTTTAACAAATTAATTGGTCATTCAAAGGATCATATTCGCACTATCTGAAAACAGTTTGGTCGTGCTCGGACTTAGTGTCTATATATTTTTACCTCCGAATTCTACCGAAAGGATACAACGTCTATATACCGCTTGTGAGAGGTGTACATTATCATATTAACCTGTTAAACGACCGCCCGCCCTCTCTCTATCTGGAGATTATAAAGAACGAAATTGGTCTGTGTGGTAGAATACTCACATCGCACACAACAGCCTCCTAGTTCGAACCTGGCTACACGCTCCATTCCCCCATCTCTCTCACTCTCTAGCTCTCTCTCGCTAGCTCCACTGGCTGGAAGCCAACGAGCTTTTGTCAGGATGTGTTTTCCGTTGTCCGTCCGTCAACTTTTACTTTAAAAATCTTCTCAGAAATTACTGAACATAATTCAACCAAACTAAACCAAAATTCACAGGAAGGATACTTGGGTGGCCTTTATCAGATCCCTTCAAAGTATTTTGATCGGGTGAAAAATATGTAACGATATATACATGTAAATATATCGTTATAATACCTCAACGGGATGAAAATTATTGTGGACAGGTTGTGTCCCCTACCGCACAAATTGGCAGATCCGCGCATAATCGACAATAGATTTGGGTAAAAAGTGGCACCTCCGATAATTTGACCATCAAACCTTTTCTGCCCAGATTATATATCTCCTGTTTACATATCTCACGCTTTCAGCGCTTTGATTAAAATGCCACCATGACACGGAATATAGTGTCCGCTTATCGTCTGGGTTGTCAAATTTGAATATGATTCGGTGATATATTCATACCGCATAATCCAAGTTTTTTATGCACATTCAAAATTTTGAGAAAAAGGGAATTGCTAGTAAAAAGCAATTTATTCTTTCTCACCATTTTCTTACTCCAAAATGAAACCTTTTTTTTAAAAAAATTGAACGCTCTCTTGATGTTAGCTTCACATCCTTTCGATATTTCACAGCTTAAGTATACATATATTTATTCTCTTCGGCCCGCCGAAGTGCTCACCTGAAACGCAGTCAGTACAATCGCTTGAAAAACAATAAGTCGTTTTTCGGGTACACTTTGTAGCTAGCGTTGCCAGCACAATGCTATCTTCAAACTTCATCACAAGTCCAAACAGCATACTAATTTGACGTAAATCGCTTTATTTGATTCCGTTTATTCCCATGCGTTAAATGTCTTTCAAGTGACTATGACAAAGATATAGAACAGTTTTTTTTTATCATATCATGGTAAAACTTATCCAAACTAATCCTCTTTTCATCTCATTGGAAAATACTATATGAAGATCTACCTTGATAGATAGAATTAAAAAAATAAAAGCTTTTTCCTACATTATTTCCGAATCTATACAACAGTCATATTTACTTAATCACAGTTTCCTTCAAGCATCGTTTGTCTCTCTACTTGGATAAGACTAAAACTCTGTTAGTCTTCAATCCATTAGCAAACGACTACATTTTAGGCAGGTCCACATCTAACGACAACTGCAGACGAAAACTTTATTATGTGGCATTTTAAAAAATTCTTCGTCTTTTGTGGTAGAAAGGGTAGTAAACATTGTGGACAATAAAGAAATTACGCGAAGCAAGCAATCTCTTCACTTTCCACAATGTGTTTAAAACCCCTTTTCTTGGGAGGCGTTCAAAGGCGGTATTGTTAGAGAATGGGTTAAACTTATATATAAATAGAAAAAAATCACCGGTATATACAAAGGAAGTGAATGACGGAGCAACATCCTTGTTTAATTTCATCTATTTAGAAAAGGAAAATGGCTTTTCTATAAAAGAACAACGATTTAAAAGAAAATCACAATTATGCAGGCGAATTAACATCGATTATTTCCATGTAGGAGTGACAGAAATCATAAGACATCATTAACTTCAATGACAGCTCAAGAATTCAAAATATTCTCATCAAATTATCATAGTTTGTGTACATACTGTCCTATGTGTTAATTTGTTATTGTAGGACGTATTGAGACAGCCGAAAACAACATTAAAAACTAAAATACTTGTTACACGTAAGACTTTTTTTTAATGAATTACCTAGCCATCCTATTACTGCACCTAACACCATGTGGGTTTTTTGTAAAATATTTCGACTGTAAATACAATATAAAGTAATTTCCTTGATAGAATTGTGACGTATATTTTGTTACTGTAGTTAATTTGATGTAACACAGACGCTGTAAACACCTGTTAACATTCTGAAGAGATCAAAACTTAACATTTCCCATACTGACGGAGAATGGTGATCAGTCAGTAAATAAACAACAACAACCCCGCATAAGTCATGTATTTACATCAGCATAGATTTCGTTATTATCAACCGTAAAAATACACTCTTTCTAAAAACCGGATATTTCCTTTGTAAGAACAGAAGCGAAAATTTAAAATAAATATCGAATAACACTAGATTAAGCTGCAAGTCGGGTTAAAACAAAAGAGCTATCATGTTTTATTTGTTCAAACCTCTATAACAACAACAACAACAACAATAATCTTATCTTCGTTTCTAATAATATAAGCAGCATTTTTACCAGTTCAAGTCCGTTTTTATTGGATTACTTTATACACACGAAGAAAAGAAGTTCCCTACTGAAATCCTTTCCTTTAGGATATGAACTAAAACTTCCAAAAAAAGTATGAACGAATCCTGATGAACATACCTTAGATTTCATCACAAGATAGAATACGTTACGAATAGTGATGTAAGGTTGAAAGAAAAGGAATAAGCATTTGGCACCCGCTTAGAAGCTACTGCAGATCATATAGGATCGAATCGAAGTGACCTTCACATGTGTTTGAATTGAAGAGATGTCTAATGAAAATCTTGGCCATTGAAAAACGTCTAGTTTTCGAAATTGTAATTCAATTTCACTCTTAATTCATTAACATCTCTCAGGCCAATAAACTGGAATTCACGTTCTCGACCGAAAGTGCCTGTCCACGGACAAAGTTTTTATAGGACTTTTGCTCTATGTCTCCCCCGCGAAACGGATAAAAAAACTTACTAAGACAATATATCCTTAGGTTATAATTACAATTTCAGACTATCGCACGGATTCGAAAACAAATGTAAACTGTCTTAAAGTAATTGTTCTCACATTATAGAAGATAAGAAATATACAAGACAAACAGCAACACGACAAAATACATGTAAAGAAGGGCGTAAACATCATTTGAATTCAAGTTTTTATTGGTCGATCGAAATGTGAAATAAACAGAACTGGGAGAGTAATTGATAATTGTAATAATCCTGTCATTTTGATGATTAAAAAAGGCATCTCCATTTTTGTATGGAATATATCAATACAAGACAGCATGTCGATGTCCATACTTTCGTACAAGTGCTATCAAGATATTTTCTAAAAATTCAGCGATCTTTAAGAAGATTTTCTGTTTTGTTAACAAATACAAAACAAATAATTATAACTTTGGATTGATCAGCTAAGACTTTCAAACAACAAAAACACTGTTTCGATCGGCCGATCACCAGGGATAAGCTCTGTTTATATTTCTTTTTTAAAAGGCCAACATCTCTTAACACATGTTTGATCACAAGGTCAATACGTGAACAAACTTTATAGGTAGCTTAGAAATGCTACAGGTAAAATTCGAGGCTTTAGGCCTACACATGTACTGGTTTAGAAAGAGGTTTTGATGTTTTCTGAAACTTGGATAAGAAATAATTCCCTATTGCCTTAACATACGCTCAAACGAACATTTGATACAAAAAATCTGAGTTACTAAGCCTGTGATGTGAAAAAACCCCATCGATTTCTCTTTTTTCTAAGGCTGTGAAAGAATACAAGCGCCATTGCGTTTATCATCCTTGGTGGTCAAAATCTTTATTTTGAACATTCGAACATACAGAAGCCCAAAGTCAGTATTTGCTTATTTGACGATTAATCCCGTTCAACCTACTACCGAACTATTCCACATTTTGACATCCTGGTGAAAAATCCCTTATAACTCAAATGAGATTAAGTTTTCCGGTTATTATCACAATCAAAATAAAACATTACAAAAAGTTTTCTCCATTTTCTTATAATCTAATGCCATCAAGCAATATAGAGGAACTCATTTACTTGATTAGAGAGAAAAAAATGGATCTAATTTTTGAGCAAGCAAACAAAATATCTGCGAGCTCAAAATTTTGTTTGTAAAAGTATAAAATAAAATTCAGCTACTCAAAAACGCCTAAACCTTGATAAAAAGGTATTTTATACAGCCACTTTGACTCTGATACAGGTGTTTTGAATAAAATGATAGATGATATAAATATAAAAGTGATATTGATCGAGAGGACTTTCACTTCACAGGAAAAACACGCGGACATATTGCCTTTTTAAATCCTGTCACAATCTATACTTCCAGGAAATATGACATAGATATTAATACAGAATGACCTTGTCAATCTAGCGAGATGATTCTATTCACCCAATTACTGGTTTGTTTGAACAATAATAGAGTAATATTGTAGCAACGTGCACTGAACTGTCCTACTTTTCCAACATGAATTCCGCATCGAAATCATTCCAAAGTGAACTAATATCGTTCAGTCCTTCCTATTTCCAATTGAGTTTGCGTTTGATATTTTCAATCATAACATAGGTGCTTGACGCGCACACACATTGAGCGGCATGGAAAGCTACTCGGTGAATTCAGAATATTGAATGATCTTCAACATAAACACCGAGTCCAAATCTATTCATAGAACGCATAATGAAAAAATAATTTTTCCCTGTTTACTGAACCTCTCTATTTCCTCTAAGCGCTTGTTCTTTATTGTTGATTTAATTTTTGGGTTTGTTATGTAAATCCGTATCTTTTGACGATGAACGATAATGTTCAGCTCATATGAATACAATTTTGTTATGTAATTTTATCTATCAAGGTCTCCAATCACGCTTCTAAAATCACCAGTTTGCAGTAAATTCGCTTTTAACAAACTCATACTTTTCAGAGCTAAAACTCATTGCTCATCTTAAAGTTTAACACTTTTTGTAAGAAAAAGAGAGAGAAGAAAATTTAATTTTCATTTTTCAAGCAGTTTATTCAGACATTGAATTTTAAAAAATCAAGAGCTTTATTTTGCTTTCATTGCAAAATAAAGTGAAAGACTCTATCGCGACATATGGAACAGCAAATCAGTTCTCATGATTTAATATCAACACTATAAAGCAAATTATTTACGAGTTTGAGACGGTGTTTTATGGAACTACTTTCTGCTCAATACAATTCGTGTTGTTGCCATTTTGACGGAACGCTGGTAACGCTTATGACCTCTAACATGGAAGTTCGACTGAGACATTAACCGAAGTTGGTTGCATTAACTTTGGTCTTGAACGTACAGAATAGTTTAGGTGGGAGCGTAAACGTTGTAACTATTGCTTGAATAAGATCTATCTACGATGTTTAATTGGCATATCAACAAAAATACTTAACATAAATTTCGGAGATCAATAATCCCTTCCGATCGAAATGAATAATTTGTTGATCAATATATTTTTTATTGACAGTGGAACTAAGTCATTTGCCATTCCGAAGTCAATTAGTACAAAAGTAATCCGTGGTCTTTATAGTACCGATGTTTAACTCTTTTTTCGGATATAATGGATGATTGTTATAAAACTGCCATCGCGGTAATAAAAGATCTGTGTGAATCCATCCAACGTTGGGACATTCTGGGTACACCTGCATGTATTTTGTATTGCTAAGTATAGATAATATATCTCCAAGCTGTCATACGAAGTGCTTTTTATCGGTTTCTTGTTATTAATTGTTGTATAAGTCAAGCACGGAGAATTCCGACTACGGGATAATGGGAGGGAAAACTGCAAACTGCACTGAAATATATACATCAATCATATCTAGATTTTAATAATTTAACTCCACCATTAGCCACCATCTTAGTGAACCATTTTTGTTAGTTTGGCGACTTAAATGTCATAACTACACTACAGCTTCTTAAGTTGTAGTTACGACGTTTATGTCAGCAACAAACTATTCTACTTATTTGTAATATGCTACAGGCCATGCACTTTGTAAAACAACGCCGTTAGAAATCCAAGTGGAACTTCCTGTGGGAGTCAATAGGCGGGGCTAAAGGAGTCAATGGGCAGAGCCAGCGATTGGTCAATTGTCTTTTTTTTCTTTATTTGCACTATTTTTTCTCAAGCTGTTTCTTGAGGTACGATTTAGGTCGACAACCAACTATTTTACTTAAGTATTTACAACGAGTAGTACCAGCAGTACTTAGGAGTTTCCAACATCGTCTGTGTTTTGATTCCCGTTTTAGGGATGGTTAAAAACGCGAAGAAAGGGACTATTAATTTTTACAAATCGGTTCTCATGACTTTGTCATTCTGAACACTTTGGTAGGAATTTTTTAAAGAAAAGTGTCTCGTACTTTAAGTTTCCGATGCGTTTAACTTAGTTTCGTACACAAAAAGAAAATAGTCGGTCAAATTGGTAGAAATTTCAGTTGGCAATTTTTGAAAAATCTTTGTACTTTAGGTAAAAAATATTTTAAAATGAAATAAAAAATGTTTGTTACAAGAAATTTCTGCATTTTCCATAACTTTCTTATAAAGCCTTTATATTAAGGGACGTTAAAATCGGGAGTGGGTGGAGATTGGTCTAATTCCCAGAATCACTTTATCCAATACAGACATATTCGAAAAATACCGGGCTTTTAAAACTTCTTTTTTTCACCCCTTACCAACAATATATGAATACAATTTATCAAAATGTTGTATTTTCAAATACAAAATGACATACAAAATTCCGCGACTTTACCATAATGACAAATAGACATTTAGTGTTCGGGCCGAACCAAAAATTTACAAGGTTGGTAAAATTGAAATCAAAACTGGAAGAAACATAAAACTTAAATCATAGTCTTGGGGACCACGGATAATTGACCAGTCCATGGCTCCACCCACTTACTCCTTCAGCCACACCCACAGACTCCGATAGGACGTCCCGCTTTGATTTTTAACGGCTTTATTCTGGAAATTTTATAGCCAGTAGAATGGTAGGTTGGCGATCTAAACGTCGTAACTACAGCTTGAATAAGCTGTAGTTACGACGTTTAAGTCGCCAAACCAACAAAAAAGGTTAACAAAAATGGTGGCAAATGTTGGAGTTCAAAACTCATTTCCAGCCCGAATAAATGATTTCATTTGTCGACTAGTTATTTAATGTTCAGCTGCGATTTGTCAATGTTGTCATGTGTTTATGGGACTTTAACTCGATGGACATATTTCTTGTCCCGCCTATTAAGTCCCGTCAGGATTTTCAAGTTCAATATTAAACGGCACTATTTTGTGAAATTCCTTGAGAGTAACATGTAACAAACTACTTAACAACTGGTTAGCGACCTTAACGACGTAACTATGCTGTAGTTACGACGTTTAGTAGCTAAATCAACAGGAACGATTCATATCAATGTTGGAGTTTAAAATTCACTTCCGGTCTAAATGAAATATTTGACTGGTCGACTGATATTTCGATTGAAACATTGCGATCGGTCAGTTGCTAATAATTTCAGCCTTGTGTCGGTGACTGGATATACAAGCGTACAATAACAAGAATACACTGTATTTTGATTCGTCATCTAATAGCCTTACTTTAATGTTGTGAAGATAATGAAAAATTTACTACCGTGACAATGCGTACAAGAAAGCTAATGCATTTTCAATACATCGAAAGCTTCCAAAATAAACGTCGTAACTAAAGCTTATTTATCTTTTATTATATTATCATAACTCTATTATCATCGTTAGAATTGAGATAGGCTTCACTTTCATAATTTTACGAATAGATATTTCGTCAGTAGGCGACGGAAACCTTGTAACTACCTCTTAAATAAGCTGTAGTTACGAGATATGTAGTCGCCTATCAACGATATGCGATACGCTTACCGTTTGTCATGCTGAATCTGGAATATTCCTGTTTGGGCAGAGGACGTAGACGAAGATCAGTCTGCACATTTGTGCAGTCTGATCTTAGTCAACGACACCTGCTTGTCCCTTTAAAGTCAAAATTGTTAACAATACCAGTCTTCAAAAGAGTTATTGATCTGCAACTAATGCCTCTGGTGATTTCAGAACTTTGATTTTAGTGCAATTCCAGACAAGACGATATTCAGCATGACAAGGGTTAAATTTGTTACCGTCCGTCAACACGCATTTATTTTTATTATGTTTGTATTTTGACGAAGAACCTTATGTGCTCATGTAACATGTACATTGTTTATCCTTTCCCGCACAATCCCTTATTTTTCCTTCCCTATGATATTATACTTGAGAAAGCGCTTTGGTAAAAGAAAAATTGATTGTGACAAACAATTTCTTCTTTTTCTACAATGTTTTCTTTCATTTAGGATGACTTACTTTTTGAATTGTTATAACTTCAAACCGCCATCTGCTTCCCCTTGGAAAAACAGTAAAGGGTATAATATTCTGTTCTGTTCTTACAATCAAAAGTCACATGACTTCAAATCCCTATCTTCTATAAACATGCTATTATAGCAATTTTCTCAGACAAAAGGTTATTAAAATTATCCTATATATGTTTCAGTTGTCTGAAAGTAAAAGCTAAAAGCATGGCGTGTGAAATCGTGCTAAATCACAGAATTCGATAACTTGTAAAAAGGGCAAGCTTAGTGGCTTTTATTCAGCGGAAAGAATTGATATTCAAAATTCGCTTTTATCATTGCGACTAAATCTGTGCTCGAAAGTCCATCTAAATTTTGGATGTGATATTTTTTCTAATCTGTAGTGTTAGGATAGGCTTCATGCATATAAGGACACATTCAATCATTTATTTTCCCCTATTCAAGGTATATAATCTTTAAATATTTCAGGGAAAATTCCTACTCATTCGTGAACAAATTTACATGTGAACAATAGTTTTCATCTTCTATATAGCATGTTTGCTTTCCTTTAGGTAACTTTCAACGAATTAAAATAGAAAAGAAGAATGTATTGTAAAATCATATCTGACATGGCTTTCGTTTACTGTGACACCTCATTTATAAAACAAAGTCTGAATGTATCTCCGAGTGCAATTCTGCAATCTACAAGGCATCATTTTTCGTAGATCATTTAGAGCGTTTTGTTTAACCCTTTCCTATTCAATACCTGGTTTTTACGTCCCTGTGATTTTAAAACTGGGGAAACATTGTAGAAAAAGAAGAAATTGCTTGTAACAAGCAATTTCTTCTTTTTCCACAATGTTTTTTACCCTACTGAAAGGTTATTTTTCAAATTAAATCCACTTTAAATATCCGTCTGCAAAACCTTTGGATTTGGACAGGTCTAACATTTTATAAAACAGGAGAGGTTTAGAAATAACGAGTAATCAGTAATCTGTTAACTTTGCAATCTAGTCTTAAACATTTCAATTCTTAAACTGGTCACGGATCACTGGTCACGCCAACTAGCTCCGCCGACCCAGTCACGTGTCAATAAACATTAATCTTGCAAAATAACACCATTTAATATCGAAATGAAACTTCCTGTTGGAGTCAGTATGGTGGCCAACGGTATCAGCTACTCGTAGAGGAAGTCCGATTCAGATATTAAATGGGGTTATTTTGTAAAATTAGTGGTCCGTAACATGTAACAGAAAATAGAATAATTGGTTTACGACGTTTTTAAAAGTCGCCAAACAAAAAAATAACACTCTACATAAATGCCGACCAATGAAGGAATTAAAAGTTCACTTCCGTTCTAACCTATATTTCGATTTGTCTATCTAATTTTGACTGAGAGACGCGTATAGTCGATTTCAACGATTTGTAACCTAATATTGATGATGTCCATTTAGTAATCCTGTTATATAATAAACATTGTTAAGATCGATGGTAGACCCAAATCAACTGTATAAACACAAACACACATAACGACTTCCCCCTTCCCGAACACACACAAGGGGGGGGGGAGAGAAAAAGACATGCTCGTGTTAATGTATCATCTTTTGGAAAGAACGCCAAAGAATTTCGGATGATTTTATTTTCATCGAAATTATTTCACACGTCAAACATTGATAAGGGCTTTAAGTTGTGTAAAGCAATTGTGAACATAACCGTTAAAGCTAATCTTTATATGTTTTAATGGTGTCAAATAACACTTTAGTTAGAAAGGAAAAGAATGTTTAATATCGTAAAATTCAGTGTACATTAATTTACAGCTCAGGAATAAAGAATAAATGAATGATGAAAACTGAGATTTTTCTTCAATATAGTGTAATGTTTTGATGATATTTATTTTTCATTCCCTTCTCGTTTAAAGCCGTATGTAGTAACCCTTTCCTGTACAAACCCGTGATTTTACTCGCTGTGATTTCATACTTAAAAAAACATTGTGGACAAAGAAGAAATTGCTTCTGACAATTAATATCAGATTAATATCACATTCCCACAATATTTAAACCACATGGGATGATTTTATTTCAATTTGCATTTAAGTTTCATTTTCGTCTGCAACCTCTTTCAATTTGGACCAGTCAAAAGTTAAAAACAAAAATCTTAAAGAGTATTGATCGAACTCTTCACAGAGATTAATCGATTCGTTTACATAACTAAAGTCTTCTGAAATTCAGAATACTCTAAAATCCCTATCTTTTACATTCCTTAAGTCTGCCCTGCTACTGCTTCTCTCTCGGGGTCTTGAAAATATTTGCATTGTTTGTTCAAGAACATCTCTATGAGCTTAAAGTTTTCGATACAATCGAACAAAGATAAATTAGTATAACCCAAATCTGCCCTGGAGCCTGAATTTTACTTCTTCCTCCATATAACATATGTCTTAAAGCTCTGACTAAGCTCCGATTGTCTAGTTGACGACTTATTGGCCGTAACCAATAACCCCGCTGGCTACTCCAACGGACTCAGAAAGGCTCTTCTCCTTCACTATTAACCCATTTCTAAACAATGACACTTTAAACGCCCCTCAATATAAAAGCTTTGGAAAACATTGTGAACAATGAAGAAATTGCTTGTAACAAGCAATTTCTTCATTATCCACAATGCTTTCTACCCTAAAAGACAAAGATTTTGAAAATGTCATCAACTTAAAATTGTGGTCTGTAACTACTTTGAATTTGGACTGGTCTAAAGTTTTGTCGTGTGGGGAAAGGTTAAATGGCGTTATGTTTCAAAATTGTGTCAGCAATTTTTTCATTTCTCACAATGTTTTCTCCCCCAAAAGACGAATGAGTTTAAAATTCAATCAAACTCAAATTGTCGTCTGCGGCTTCTTTCAATTTGAACAAGTCTAAAATTTTGTTGTTTGGGAATTAGTTAAAGTTATATCGACGGAAAAGTTGCGTGACAACATCGACACACTCTGATTACAGCACAATCAGATAAGAGAATCATTGTCGGTCTATAAATACATATATGTGTCAGTGTTTGACTAGTTATTAAAGCGGCTTTTGAACAGATTAATGATAAAATATTTTTTTTTATCGGCTTCAAAAATTCTAGCTTGAATGCATTCTGACATTTGCAAACAAGGAGATTCAGCTGACTTTGTATTGAAGTGACTTCATATTTAAAAAAAAAAA
Source organism: Fragum fragum (assembly GCA_946902895.1). NCBI lineage: Eukaryota > Metazoa > Mollusca > Bivalvia > Cardiida > Cardiidae > Fragum > Fragum fragum. The sequence continues at coordinate 70,968,559 of OX336370.1, read as the reverse complement.
AAAAAAAAAAAAAAGAAAAGAAGAGAAAAAGAAAAGAAAAAGAAAAAATGATTTGCGTTACGTAACACCAAAAAGATACGAAGTACAGCCGAATTCAAAGTAAATTCTTTTCCTTCTCTTTTATCGAGCACTAGCTTATTTGTAAGTTTCAGGACGTGTAATTATATTATTGGATTCCGCTAGCAATTCAGACGTTATCGATATTACACGAAGACTATCGACATCACCCGATAAAATCCGAGGTTTCAAAGTAGGGCATAAAGAATGTACCAAATTAGATACAATTTATTGTGAATTGAATAATAAGTTTTAAATCCATTTTTGAAGTTGTTTTCTTCATTTTCAACTTATCATACAATTTATACGGAATTCAATGAATTTAACGTTAAAATAGAACATTTATAGTGAAAATGCAATTAATAACTATTACAAAAGTAGATAATTTTCCTTTGGTAACATTTCATGAAAATCTATTGAAGACCCACTTTAATATATTGTAACGCAAATTATTTCTTCCGTGTCCACAATCTTTGTTATCCTCTTGCACAATAGTATCTGTAAGTCCTTCAATTCACGGATCCCCGCCGTATATCGAAAAGTCGATTGACAAATCGAATCTTTCAATGAGACTGGACGTGAACTGTGAACAAAGACATAGGTAGAAATTAATGTTATGCATTTTTGTCGATTTTGCGACTGAAAGCTTATTCAAACTGTAGTTAGGAAGTTAAGGTCACTTTCCAAAGATTTGCCTTTTGACTCGTACCCCTAACTGCAAACCTGACCATGTAATCACGTTTATTATATACCTATAAAAGATATGGAGTAAAACCTGGCTGTCAAATACAACTCGACAGAAAAAAAATCAATATTCGGCGTGTAGCAAAAAACCGTATTCGTCGAGTACCGTTAAACACGGACTACATTTTTTTGTATTGACGTTCCGGGTTTTTCGGAAAGTTGGTTATTTCTTAGCAAGCCATTTATGAGAATTTTCTAAATGTTATTTCCTAAAAGGTATATAATAAAAGGAATATTACAACAGTGTGTTTTTCTATTTGTTGTTATCGTGTTCTCGACTCGTGTGTAGGTATTTTTATTGGATTCGACCTTCGGTCTCATCCAATAAAAAAATACCTACACACGATTCTCGAACACGATAACAACGCATAGAAAAAGACACTGTTGTAATATTCCCTATTTATTACTGAGGTCGAACTATCATATCAGAGGTGAGTGGGCGTGACCAGAGATCTTTCAATATTACACGTAGGTAGGAAGAAACATGAAACAATTATCATTATCAGAGATACACATAAATGGGATAGTTTGAGATCCTTGTCATGCTGAACACGGAATATTTTTGGTTAGGCAGGAGGTGTAGACTAAGGTCAGACTGCACATTTAAGCAGTCTGATCTTAGTCTACACAACCTGATTTCCTTTTAAAGCCAGAGTTTTTTACGAGACGAAATTTCAAAACAGATATAAACATGAAATAAGATATCCCAGTATTTCAGCACTTTGATAGTAACGCAATTTGTAAGAGAATTTTTGCTTAGCATGACAAGGCTTAATATTTTGAATTTGTTTGTTTGTTTGAATTGGGTTTAACGCCGCTTTTCAAAACTTCTCAGTCATATCTCGTCGGATGGAGCACCCAACAATGAATTCCTGGTTTATCTCGCAGTACCAACATTACATCCTTTCCTAGCTTCCAGCTACTATCCCTCTTAGGCTTACGATTATCCACCCATTGGTGGGAGACAAATGTTAGAAAGGATATATGCCGCTGCCGGGGATCGAACCCATAAAATTTTTAATATACTACCGTAAATCCTATGTGGTAGATACCTGTTGGAATGGTTTTGTCCAAATTATTCAGATAGGTGCACGTAACCTAACGATTTTAGAATGACGTAACTGCCCTCTTCAAAACCTCTATCATTATGCAGGATTGATTAGGTTGTCTTAGCCCTTGTAATGCTAAATAAAATTTCTGCATTAAAACCAAAGAGCTGAAAAGACTACACGGCTTTATTTTGTGTTGGTATCTGTTTTGAAATTTAATCTTGTAAACAACTCAGGCTCTAGAGGAACAAGCAGGTGGTGTAGACCAAGATCAGACTGCGCATATGTGCAGTCTGATCTTTGTGTATACCTCCTGTCAAAACTAATATTCCGGGTTCAGCATGACAAAGGTTAAAATAACATCAGCTGGGGTTATGTCTAAGACTTTTTGTCAGTTATAGACAGCATTACCTTTAAATCTTATTCATTCATTTAATACCCCTTTTCTCCCTTGATAACAAAGATCATCGGCGATCTCCAGGTGCTCTCTTCTAATATTCGAAATGAGATTTAGAGAATCCACTATATCATAAACAAATTGGTTTCCCGCGAATTTCATTTTTCATTTCTTTTAAGTCCTTTATTTGCTCGTGATTTTTCATTCCTCTCTCCCAACTCTTAATTTCAGGTTTTTTCCCATACAACTCATATTCAAATGACTAGTTTTCCTCTTTGTTTTTTTATTAAATATTTTGTGTATTGACCCTCATGGAATAAAATGAACTAATTGCTCATTGTTAGCCATTTCTTCATTTTATTCGATTTCCTCCAAATTAGTTTTCTTCAGGGTCGCCAAAAATCGTCAAGATGAGTTAAACTCGATCGCTTTTAAATGAAATAAATTTATATAAATATCTTATACTGTCCGTTACTAGACGTAAAAACTTTAGACTGGCACAGAATTAAAGTAGATGTAGACGCGGATCAAAGTTTATGAATTATTTAGATTTTTTCAACTTTCAGGGTAGAAAACATTGTGAACACTGAAGAAGTTGCTTGTTTCAAGCAATTTCTTGATTGCTCAAAATGTTTTCTCAGTTGTTTTTCTTGAGAAGTGTAAAATAGCGTTATGGCATTGGAATGGATTAAGTAAGTTTATATTAGCCAAGTATTTTTTCGGATACCAAATTTAGACAGATATGCTTAATGTTGTTTTAGCATAAAAAGATACCCTTTTATGTTGTGTTAGCCACAATTTAACAAAACAGTTTGACTTGATATAAAACAGTATGTTACTAAACCAACACAATCCCTCTTTTTTAGGTCCCCCATATCTTTTTTATGTCCCCCATAAAAATATTTTGGAAAGTAATGTAGACACCGAAGAACTTATTTGTAACAAGTAATTTCTTCGATAACCACAATGTATTCTACCCCTGAAGGCAAAGATTTTATAATTTCACTAACATGAAATTGTCATCTACAACATCTTTCAGTATGGACTCGTTTTATAATAACTTAATGCCCTTCATATCAAATGCGTTATTAAGTAATTTGGAAGTATATAGTTGTGTAATATTGAAAGATTTATGCTCCATTTACATGACTTTATTTATGTACCATAAACACAAAAAGGACCTGCTGTGAAGTAAAGAAAGGATCGATACTGGTCAGTCCGCTCGGACTGTGCAGGCCGACCAAGATTAAAACTTTCCGCTATTTTTCTGATTCTAAAATGTAATCAATTTTGAAATGCGAAATCTGATCGAACTTGTCTGATTGCAATTTCTATATCAAGTATTTGCCTACCGGAATATCCAGGAGTTTATATATGTATTTATTGTATATAATGTAGCTATATATATCTATTACCTAAGGACCAAACATAACATGTTTGATGATTTCGGATTACAGAACATTGTAAGTGGGGAAAAGGTTTACCATCTTTTTCCGAATCTGATTCAATATAAATTTCAATGTTGTAGCTCTTGAACATATTGTGATAAAAAATTGATATATGACAGGTAGCTATTTTCGAATATTTATTGGATAATTGTTCTTTATTCCTGTTAGTTTTACTGGATATCCAATGAATTTAATCAAACGTAGTATATTAAATATGTCCTGCTTTTACACATCATTTGATCGGGAGAGTTCATCAGTCTTCGGGTGGTGTCGATAATGAGTGAACTGATATCGGAATCCAGTGACGCACGTCGGTAGGATCGGTGACATCGAAAGATAACGGTTTTTACCCGAGAAATTGCGGTTGAATTCATAAGGTACTTCCTTGACTTATTTGGCGTTACACAAAGAGAACTATTTTTCTATCTTCTTTTCAATTTTTCATAGTTATGAACGTAATTTTTTCATTAAAAAACAAGCTTAATTTTCTTCTTTCAAATGTCTAGATGCAATAAGGTTAAACATTGCGAAATTGAAGAGCCCAAACTTTTATCCGTAATCTGGTCTATAGCCGTTTTAACCTGGTCGATTTCACAGCTTCTTAGAGGAAATTAAAAAAATATAATCAAAGCACTGAAAGCGCTGAAAGCCTGAGATATGTATAAAGGAGATATATAACCTAGGCAGAAAAAGTTTGATTGTCGGATTATCGGAGGTGCCACTTTCTATCCAAATCTACTGTCGATCATGCGCAGATCTGCCAATTTGTGCGCTAGGGGACACAACCTGCCCGCAATAATTTTCATCCCGTTGGGGTATTGTAACGATATATTTACATGTATATATCGTTACATATTTTTCATCCGATCAAAATGCTTTATAGGGATCTGATAAAGGTCACCCAAGGATCCTTCCTTTAAAATTTGGTTGAGTTTGGTTGAATTATGTTCAGTACTTTCTGAGAATAAAGATATTTAAAGTAAAAGTTGACGGAAGGACGGACGACGGACACCACATCATGACAAAAGCTAGCGAGAGAGAGCGCTAGAGAGTGAGAGAGATGGGGGAAAGGAGCGTGTAGCCAGGTTCGAACTAGGGGGCTCTTCCGTGCGATGTGAGTATTCTACCACACAGACCAATTTCGTTACGTAAATATGCGCTTTATAGCGAGAGAGGGCGGGATGTCGTTTACCAGGTTAACACGATTATGTGCACCTCTCAAAAGCGGTATGTAGACGTTGCATTCTTTGGGTAGAATTCGGAGGTAAAAAAAATATAGACACAATGTCCGAGCACGACCAAACTGTTTTCAGACAGTGCGAATATGATCCTATGAATGACCAATTAATTTGTTAAACAAAACATTCCAATCGTGCGTAAAACCGACAGCTTCGTTTATCAGCTTTATACAGCAACTTCGTCTAACCAGACCGTTTTAACATTGTTACTCTAGAATAAGTTATATTATTTTGGTATTAAAGAAACACCTTATTTTTTTTAACAATATGATATGATTATATATGTTTAATAATTTCCAATATATTATATATCTCCTTTCTTTCTTTCCATTCACTCGTCAAGTTTTGATAATTTTGACAAATTCAGAACACTCACACGAAAGTACTGTACATCAAGCCGACAGCTTTCAATGAGTCATATCTCGCCTTTGTCCTTCTCGCCTCAATCGGGCGTATTAATTAATGGTCAGATCCGATCTACTTTTCAAGCGGCAGAAGATCACATTGGTTGCGGTAGATGATTTTACATTATGTTTTCACATTAAACTCTGCATGGGTTTGAAATTTTAGCATAGTAACTTTAGCCTCAGATTGCTTACGCAATCTCAGGCTAAAAATGGTAGGATATGATCTAAAAGAAACAGTTAATCTCCAATATTAATGATCCAATATCGTGCATTATGGCTAGACTACCTTAGGTGGTTAACTTTATAAGTAGAGTAAGCACACCGAATTAATAATTCTGGATTTTACATTCAACATTAATGAATTGAATCGAACGACAAAATCCCGTGACATAAGCAATTGAACAAATCTATAAAACAAGACCTAGCAATGATATTTTAAAAAGTTTACGGGGCTTGGAAAGTTTTGGACATGATATTAGAGCTTGTCTTGACAATTTTCAGGAACTACTTGTTTCTGCGGATTCATCGTATTAGATAGACACAGCCACCAACAATTTTGCTCGAGAAGGAATGCCGCGAATAACATACGATCGCTGCAGGCAGGAAAATTCCTTGGCTTGTTAACCAGGATTTCATGGCCTAAAAAGAACATAAAGAGTATATATTTTGAAAATGTTGTTATTGCGAAGGTAAAAGAACTATTTGTGACATACACTTCAAGCGACAGGGAATGTAACAGGAACACAAAGGATAAAAATAGATCAGATCTAGTAGAGGTCAAATATATATTTATTTGTGAAATGAACATTTTGTAAGGTAGAATGACCGTCATAATTTTAGAAAATCTACTCAGAGTGGAAAGTTTTAATCCTAGTCAGTCTGCGTGGATTGTACAGACAATACAGTATCATTGCACTTTACGCAAACATATCTAGAAGATAACTTCCTTTTTGTGTCGATCTATACAACCCTTCACACGAAATGGGACCAACCGAGAATACCACACAACAATGTTTTGAAATGGACTGAATCAGGCATGGGTAAAATAGCACTTCGTCGTAGGGCGTGCAAAATGTCTTAAGTGCAGATTGAATAAAGATGAAGTTGCGACATTTAGTACGCCCAACTACGATTATGAAATATATTTTACAAACGTAGCGCAAGAAAGGGTAACAATACAACATTCATAAATCTGACAAAAGCAGAAAATTTCGATACTATTCTTAGCAATCTGATCAATGTCGACACTTTTCCCCTTATCTATCGAGTGGACCAACTTCGGCTGTCAATCAAAACCCAGTCGACCAATGAAATCTTTCATTTAGACCAGAAATGAGTCTTGAACATTGACTTAATATGTCAAACAGATGAATAAGATCGAGATCAAATAACATATATCGTCGGTGTCATTCTAAAACCGCTAAACTACATCTTGATTCAAGCTGTAGTTACGAGATTTTAAAATTACACCGACAATAGGGAGGTTATGAAATATTTCGGGTTCATAATAAAAAGGATTAGGACTCTGATTCAAAATGTAGAGAATATTAGAAATTAATTTTGACGATCAAAATATCCATTGGACACAAATTTATGCAACATGTCAATTATTCCTCAATAAACCTTAACGAGGGCTTTCATTTTCAATCTTCTACTTCTAGAAGATTTGTGCAAAAATATCTTGTTTTCGTGAATACGGGATTTGCATTTAGCCATTAACCTAAGATTTCACCAATGAAATATTGCCTGTTATATGTTAGATATAATTTATATCTGAAGTGTTCAACTGTTTTACTACATTATCACTTGAATGCCTTCTTTTTAAATCTTGATGCCGTGGGTTTGATTTATCAATCATATATTAAAAAAAGAAGTATAGAAAATAGACAGATATACAGTATCATACGTAGAGCGCCGCCTGGTCCTTAGACCCTTTCCTGGACAGACCCGGGATTTTACGTTACTGTGATTTTTACTTGAGAAAACAATGTGGAAAAGGGAGAAATTGCTTGTAACAAGCAATTTCTTCTTTTCCACAATATTTTCTACCATATAGGATGGTCAGATTTCAAATTGCATGCGTTTTTCATTATCGTCTGCAACCTGTTTCAAATTGGACCAGTCTAAAATTTCATAAAACAGGAAAGGGTTAAACCATTTCCGCACAATGCCTTAAATAATATAAGCCTCGGAAAACATTGAAAGTAAAGTAGTTGCATTTCAGAAACAATTTTCTATTTTATTTTATACCCTATTTGACCTGCATCTATATACATGTAACAGGGTAGTACCTCGCTTTAACGTCTTGAAATTTGTTTGCTCGGTCAGTCAGAAGATCGAACCTGCGACCTCGAGGTATGGAGTCGACAGACTGGGCTAATGGGGGCCGATGATAAGTTTTTTTTCACAAACCAGCTAAACCCATCACTAAACGACACAATTTCAGACGGTTCTAATTGAAAGGAGTTGCAGACGACTTTAGAATTTATACTAGAATAAGAAAATAAGTGCAAAATAGAGTACAAAACATTGTGATAAAAGGATAATTTTTTTTTCAATAAATTTCTCTTTTTCCACAAAGTTTTCCATGATAATATAGCTTCAGGTTGTAAGAAGGCGTCATTGTGTGGTAATGCGTTAAACCCGTTGGTAGGCGATCGAAACAACTTATCTACAGCTTATTCAACTTGTATAAGCTGTATTTATGATGTTTCGGTATCCCTCAAACGATGCACTCCCTTAACAACTAAAACTATTACAGACAATGTCTATATTCACATCAAGACTTCTTAAGTTTTGAACCCGTAGCGGTTCGAATCCGCGATCTCGCCGTGCCGTATAGTAAAAGCGATCTCGCCGTGCCGTATAGTAAAATCTTTTACGTAACTTTAATCACTTGGGAGACCGCAATATTGTAAACGCACATTTTTTTGCAAAAAAGTATAACAAATGACTTTTAGTAAAACCACTTCATGGCGGTTTATTTTTTCTCGAGAAAGATATATAAAAAAGAAAAGGAAATACTTTACCTTCAGTTTGCCTATAAATCCAAAGAAGCTATAAAAATCCCCACAACACATGTAAAAAATTCACAATATAACGTGAATAGTAAATACTGTTTTTCACATTAATAAAAATACGATCACACATATAAATAAATTAATACTTTAAATATGTTGTTTTTCTTTTTGATTGAAAAACACATCCTTTTTATGAATCATAATTTCAGTTGTTCATATACTCAAAATTGGGGGTCGGGGATGGATCTGCGAAATTTAAATACTCCGAAACAGTTTATACATTATGTGTAGCCTTTTCAATAAGAAATACATTTAAGCAAATCATCACATTTTCATTTGTTTTTAAATTTCCTCAACAACTGCTCATTAAACATAATTACAACACAATCTTATTCCGTCACTATTACCTCATTCATTTGATAAAATCCTCAACAGATTTGAAATCTTTACGATTCTCCCAATTTCGTTCACTGTATGCGGTCCTACGTTAAGCGAACGATACAGATACAACCTTCTGAAGCTTCTTTTCAATACGCTTCCAATATCTTCACTATAAACTAACTACCGTCTACCAAGCCTGTTTTCGTGTCTAAGAACATATTTCACTCTTTTTTGCATTAATCATGAGATTCACTATATATGTTTGTATGTATGAAACTTTAAATTATATGGCCCCTCACGCGATGAGAGAACACATCTTGAAATTAGAAGAAACAACCTTTGGAAAGAAGTTTATTTGACGATTATTAGCATCTCCAGCGAGTGTTTAATATGCAGGTTATTCAACTACCGTTAAAAATCAACTGATTTAACTTGGTAGTCATGGCTTCTAAACGAACCAAGTTGTTACTTTTTGTAATGTATTTGTATCAAAACATTGTTTTAATAATTCACAAAGTCCACAACATACTAGCTTTAGAATATTTTTTTTTTTTGAAGAAAAAGACTGTCATGATATGCGTTTTTCAAGCTTTCTTGTTGCATTTCATTTAAGAGATGAAGAGAATATTTTTTGTTTTCATGGAGATATGAACCGAAAAAACTAATCACACTGTATGAAAACGCGAAGCGGATTCATACATTAGTTTGATTAGGTTTTTCGGTTCATACCACCATGAAAACAAAAAATATCCTCTTCATTTCTTATAATATAATAGCATCGAGCGAAAAAAGCAAAAACTTTACAACTTTTGATACCTTTTTGTATTGAACTATTTTGTGCGGAATCATACAAAAACACTGCGTGCTCAAAATTTTGTTCATGCAGTTATGAATATTTTTTTTCGACCAATCAGATCGTCCGTTTTCGATAGACGAAACTAAAAATTATTTTATTTACTTTTGGTTGTCAATTGAAGAAATGAAGGAAATGTGAATGTTTAATGTCTTAACCAATTCCCAAACAGTGAAATTTAAGACCCGTCCAAATTGAAAGAAGTTGCAGACGACGAATTCAAGTTGATGAAATTTTAGATTTCTTCAACTTTTCGGAGAGAAAACATTGTGTAAAATGAAGAAACTGCTTGTTATAAGCAATTTTTCATTTTACACAATGTGTTCTTAAATGTTTCTCTCAAGGGGCGCCCAAAAGCGTCACTGTGTGGGAATGGGTTAAAAGGATTATCAAACTTAAATTGTTTGTAGTTTATCTAATTCTCTAATGAAGTGCTCAACCAAAAATTTGAGAAACCGTTTTGTAGAAAAGCAAACCTGTTTGCATATACTTTGATAGACTTTTTCTAGAAGTTTATTACACAAATAATTCTTTTTGAAGAAATGCGAAAAACCTGAATGTTATAAGCCTTAAAATAAAATTATAAATTTGTATTGTTTTGCTTTGTTTGTGTAAAAGTTTTTTCAAGATGCAATTTCTTCTTGACAAGTATGAAAGTATGATTCAAATTGAAAACATGTCATTGTTTTTTAGCTATTGATCCATTTTTTAGATGTTCTTTGGTCGGACACAATGTTAACTAACTATCAAAATGCTATGATGAAACTGTAGCGATTATCCTTAAGGAAAACAGGTCAATATCAAGTCAAACCTGTCCTACAGACCACCTATATTAGCACACACTTTCATTCAGCGACCACAATCAAAAATCCAAAATCTCTCATGTTTTGGTGTTTCAAAGCAGTTAAAATAATTATACACCTATTTCCAATGTTGTTGGAACTCATCTTAGAGAGACTATTCTTATGAGTCAAAACAACATTGGATATAGCCAGAATTCAGAATGTAATCGAACCAATCCTTCGTTTATTTCATAATGATTTAATTGTTAGTTTCGTCTATCAAAAACGAGCGATCTGATTGGTCGAAAAATTGAATTCATACCTCCATGAACAAAATTTTGAGTACGCAGCCATTTTGAATGATTCCGCACAAAATAGATCACTACAAAAATGTATCAAAATTTGTTCAGTTGTTGCATTTTTCGCTCGATGCTATTAAATTATAAGAAATGAAGAGAATATTTTTTGTTTTCATGGAGGTATGAACCGAAAAACCTAATCACACAATGTATGAATCCGCTTCGCGTATTCATACAGTGTGATTAGGTTTTTCGGTTCATATCTCCATGAAAGCAAAAAATATTCTCTTCATCTCTTAATAAAAAAAGTGTTTAAAGCGGCCATTCTCTAACTTTTGGTCGTCCAATGAGTTTTCGCTTCATACAAGATTTACTGCAATTCGAACTAATAAGGGATTTGTTTAATGGTTCTGAATTCTGAAAATCGACAACATCTAACATTCTCAGCCAGCGTTGACCGAGCAGAATACCCGTCCAGACAAAATTTACTTTCGTGGAATTTCGTTAAAAAATTAACCTTGAGGCTGACATGGCTCTACTGGCATGCAAGGGCGAAAAGTAACGACCCTGATCAGACCGCCAAACGGCATAGTTTGACCGGGTCTAGACTTATAGGTCTTGTAAGAGTTTCTGATTGTTGAGTAGTAATTCTACCTTACTGTATGCTTATTGACGAATCTCTGTCCCCGCCAATCAAGCTCCAACAGAAAGTTGCACACGAAACTTTGTAAAATGCATGGCCATAAAAATATAACAGAAAAGTAGTTCATTGGCGACCTTAACGTCGATTATGTTTGTTTATCGACTTCAATGTCATCACTTTAGCTTATTCAAGCTGTAGTTGCGAACTATATCTTATTCAAGCTGTAGTTGCGACGTTTATGTAGCCAGTCAACCATTCATCGTTTTGTTTCATGTTACTAGCCATAAACTTTGCAAAATAATGCCTATTTATATCGAAGGGCGGGGCCCTGTGGAGTCTGAAGACTGAGCCTTTGTTTCGTCAACCGACTCTCGGGATGGTACCTTTTAAAAGGGTTTAAATTGTTTAACTAAGACTAACAATAGCGGGCTTGGAAAAAAGACTATAGCCTAAAAAAATGGTAAAATAAAGATGATTTTCTTTTAGATGACACGGTGTATAAACTAGTCAGTCTATAGAGTATCGGATATACAGACGGACGGATAGAAACACTTACAAACAGAATGAAGATAACAAAAAGGCTTCCACTTACTCTCGATGGCGGACCCCTAAAAGACTCCTAAATTAGTTATTAAAAGCAAACTTCAATATAAATATGTATTGAGTGGTAAAACAGGCATCCTGCTACATGTGAATTGCTAGTGAGTGACGAAAAGATGTCGCAAAATACAGCTTGAATAGAAGTCGCCTTAAGACGAAGTATTTTGTACGATTTTATTTGACTCTTTCGATCACCATGTTTGATATTTTAACAAGTTATGTTGGGAGTTGTATTGTGAGATAATGTTTCACCAGATCTTTTCTTTTCTTTCCTTTATAACGCTATTGTAATCAGAAATAAATTACGACAAATATAGCACCTGGCGATTCAATGTAATCAATACGTTACGCTGTCGCCGACATTTTATTGTTTTGTCGATCGAATAAAAAGAACTAATTATCTCCCGATCCTTTCCCGCGGTTCGCTGCAATTTTCTCGGAAAATCGGCAAATTTTATGAACCATATTCCATCCTTCAGGCATCTTGAGTTTTGTATGTATAACCTTAAATGACCTTTTAACCCATTCCAACACAAACATTTTTTAGACTGGTCCAAATTGAAAGAAGCTGCAGACGACAATTTCAAGTTGATGGAATTTTAATTTTTTTCTTCTTTTGGGATAGAAAACATTGTGGATAATGAAGAAATTGCTTGTTACAAGCAATTTCTTCATTGTCCACAATGTTTTCCAAAGCTTTTTTCTTGTGGGGCGTAAAAAGGAGGGCTTGAGTTGGAATGGGTTAAACAATTTTTTAGTGATGCAGTTAAGAACGTAGAGTTTTTTAGAGGGTGGTGGGGGTGGTGTGGAATGGAATGGATCGAGTGGAAAGGGCAAGTCATGAACTAAATGAGAGTTTTTGATGAAATGAATGATACGTAATTTACCTATCGTTGGCCCCGCCGAAATACTTCGTTAGCCCCCCCCCCTTCACTCCAACAGGAAGTCCCACTTCGAATTCAAACGGCGGTAATCTGTAGTTACGACGTTTAAGTCGATAACCTAATTAAAGGTTTACCAATAATGGCGGCAAATGTTGGAGTTAAAGCTCAGGTCCGGGCTCTTTCCTTGATTGACAACTGCGATTCGTCGAATACCAACTTTTATATAAATTTGCTCTACAATCGATCAAACAAGCGATCGAACACATAAGATACTTACAAATCCAGGTCAACCAATGAAACCGCGGGGTAATTTTAGCGACGAGAATGAAATTGTAGTTGTGATTTGGGTGATATGAATGGAACGAAAAACAAGCGATTTTGAATGAAATCGAATTGGATTGGCGTCAATTACAATTATGTTATTAACTGCATCGATGCAAAGTTCCGTGTTTTATATACTCTACTGGTACAGGCATCTTGTCGTACCAAGGGCGGCAAACATTCTTATGTTACGAATCCCTACATTCGAGAGGATGTCGTACACGTAGACTCGACTGATAAACCTGCTAAAAGGCAAACTGTCGAGATTCGAACTCAAATGTTATTTAAGTCTTCCCCGAGGACAAACAGAAAGGCAGGAAGCGTACTATCGGGTGATTAAAGTAACCCCTGAAAAGTACGAACAAATCTAACCCGACCAGGCCGCCATGAAAATGACAGAAACGCGAGTGTCAAACAAATGATCAGTCGACCAATAAAATTATTCATTCAGACCAGAAATTAGTTTTGAATTCCAACATTGAACGCTAATGGTTAATCGTTTTTTTTTTTTGGTTTGGCATGTTAAACGTCGCAACTATAGCTTATTCAAGCTGTAGTTACGACGTTTTGATCTCCAAGCAACTATACTACATTTTGTTACATGCTACTGGACATAAATTTTGCAAAATAACGCCGTTAAAATTCGAAGCGGGATTTCTTGTCGGAGTCAGTGGGCGTGGCCAGAAGAGTTAGTGGGCAGGGCTAGCGATTGGTCAATTGAGCGAAGATGATAACATGATAAAAGCCGTTCCGCTTGCCTTATGTGACCCCCTTGTACATATAAGATGGGGCCTTTCTTTCCTGCAATAGACGAACCCCTTTTGGTCAGTGGAACGGTCAGGATTCAAACTTATGACCACAAACTCCTATTCCGTTTTCAATAAGAATTTCAAGTAAAAATTCTTTTTTTAAATTTTGATTTATCGCCTGGCTTAGAATATGGAAGTATTTCCTGAATATTGTAGCAGTTTTACAAACTAAAAATGTTTGATTTACTGAAGACAAAAAGTGTTAAATATTGAGACAAAGGGCGGGAATCAGACAATGTTTTCTTCTCTTTTCTGAACATTGCCTACCCAAGTTTTTCCAGTTGCTATGCATTATCTGTTATGATAACAATAGCTTCATATTTTGTATTTTTACTGTCTTATACACATTGACAAAGCCTTAAAAACGAGGACTTAATTATTAGCAATTATATCTAAATAAAATTCCTAATTAATCTCAAGACACAAATTGGTTGCAAAGAAAGTGCAAGTATATGCCACACTTATCCATGATAATATTGCAGTTTTAATCTCTTGTATACCATATACAGCTTCCTTATCAGATAAGGTCGTTAAATTCTCCGTGGGTGGTTAATTGTATTTCTCATTTAGGGGGGTCAAATAAAGAATGATAAACTAGGCCTTTAGCATCGAAATGGAACTTTCTGTCAGAGGGCGGGACCAGTAATCCGCCAATACGGACACCCTTAGACGAGTTAAAAATAACGACCCTGATCAGTCCCTTTTTAACTTACCACAAAATAACTGTTCTTATTGACCTCTTCTGTTTGATAAATCGTTTTAAACGCCCGGTTTACAGGATTCCCGTTATTTCCAAGTTAATTATACTTAAGTCATGCTGTGCAAACGGATACAACAGTTTGTGTTACTTTTTATTTTTCTTAAAAGTATAATGTGTTTAACCGCTTTTAATAAAACATCTTTAAGTCAACCAAAGTATTCATCTTGAAGAAACGTTTTATGTTTTCAATTAAGAGATGAAGAAGCGGATTCATGCATTGTGTGATTAGGTTTTTCGGTTCATACCTCCATAAAAACAAAAAATATTTTCTTCATTTCTTATAATTTAATAGTATCGAGCGAAAAAAGCAAAAAAACTACATCTTTTGACACCTTTTTGTATGGGGCTTTTTTTTGTGTGGAAGCATACAAAATCACTGCGTGCTCAAAATTTTGTTCATGGAGGTATGTATTCATTTTTTCGACCAATCAGAACGCTTGTTTTTGATAGACGAAACTAACAATTAAATTATGCTATGTACAAACTAATGTTAAATGATATCGAACTGCAATGTCAGAGATAAGGAGGCGTGACCAGCGATCCCTCAATCAACAGATAGAAGTGTGTGTGTGTTCGTGTGTGTGTGTGTGTGGGGGGAAACAAGAAAATTCTTATTAAATAATTACAAAGTAAAGATTATGCTTAAATGATGCTGAAATCAGTAACGAGACACCAATATTAGACTGGGCGAAATTCATAACTATATCAAAGCGTTTGTAAACTTAAATATAAGGAGTTCTAGGTAAAAAAAAATATCAAAAAACGGTGCTTTTAATAATCAACTTCTCCCATTTCTAGTATATTTTTCCTAAATAATATATAGAAAGTCGGAAAAATCATTAGAAAGTCGGAAACAGTGGTTTTTTTAAAATACGAGTTAAGTACGATGCCTTAAAACGGACGAGATTAGATATAAGTTGCAAATTTACAAGCAATTCCAACTGATGTCATCATTAACCAAACATAATTCATTTTTTATAAGTGTCTACATTCAAATGTAAAGCAACGTGTTTATGTAATATACACCAATAAAACATCGAATTCCACTATTTTCTGAAGATTATTTTGTTCCATGTTTACCTAATATCAAATGCGATGTATAATAGTATATACATGATAAAATATCAAGTATCGTCATTGCCTGAACGTTTTTTTGTTTCGCTATTGTCTACTTTCAAGTATATGCTATGATAGAATATGAAAAAATAAAATGTCATGTAGTTTTCTGGGAAAAAAAGGTTCATGAATACCTGAGGTCAAATGAAAGACGAAATGTAATAAACACATTCAACATCCCATGTCAGCAATTTCGGAGCATAATATTATTTGTTTAGTGCCTAATTTCAAATGTGATGATACGTGATTTTATTTAAGTCAATCAACACTAGAATGGCATCATTTTCTGAACATTGTACATTGAACATTTTGATATAAGGCCTGGTTTTATATAAAACAACAAACGTCAAGTGTCAACGTTTTCAAAAGATTGTTTATAATCACGATTGCTAAAATTCTTATATAATATCAACAGATCATCAAACCTAACCATTTTCTGAACATAATTTTGTCAACGGATTGCATATGCTCAAATAAGATGCATGGTGTAATTGATATCAATAAAACATCAAATGTCACAACTTCTTTAGATAATTATGTTTCACGGTGTATTTGATTCAAATGTTTGGATGGCATGATGTAATATATTTTAATTGAAACGTCAAACATCAGCATTTTCTGAGCATAATGTTGTGTTATATCTCTCTGAGGTCATCATGGCATATCGATCATTAAATCACCAGACGGCACCACTTTCTGAACATAATATTGGTTTCATGATTTCATAAATATATATGTATGGTATAGGGCATTCAGCTGGCGCGAATAACCGTTAGAACCTTGCAATTAGTTTAAATTGCATCAAACCAACGTCATCGTTACGTCATCAGGAATGATGTTCGCTAGCCGGTCTGTAAATATCAGTTCAAAACTATCGTATGCGTTATTACGAATATAAACACTTACCGTAGTTTTGCGCTTAGCCTTTCACGTGACATGATTTACGATGTTGGCTGTTTCGCTAGTAAATTTGTTACCTTCTTTTGACTTTGGGTCATATGCAAATGAGGTAATTCGATGACGACAACCGAATTCCGTGATATCTAAAAATAACCTCGAATTTCGCTGAACCTTTCCGATATAACCACAAAAAACACTTTATGTCTTTTAGATTACTACCAAGACAATACCTGACCTAACTTAAAGTATTAAATGTTCGTTTGACTCTATTTTTCGGCACTTTGTAATTGTTACTTATCTAGGTTTCAGAAACATCGATACCTAAATGGTGTAGATCGATACCTTTAAAAACACACGAAAGAGGGATCTTATTTTTTCAAAAGATAATTTATTGTTGGGTAAATAAAGAGTTGTCTTTTATATTTATTAAAAAGGAAAAAAATAAATAAATAAGATTCAAAAATAAAATTGAAATTTACGTGAGTGGGATTTGAACTCACGCGGAAGGGCATTTGAATACATAAAATTTTGTTTAGTTTCATTTTTCTCTAGGTTTAATTTCTGTCAATCCAACCATGCGTAACTTTCTTGATTTCCCCAACCATCTGCTGATACCTTCATATGCAACACAATCAGATCAAACAATGTTAAAACGGAACGCGCACTTACCCTTACCGCTATCGGGGCTGGTGGTTGTTCTGTGTTTTCTAATTAATATATGCCTTTCATTGAAGATTAACACTAATGGAGTAAAGTATCTCTGGTTTCAGGGTATGGTAACCCTTCTTGTTTAAAATATTGTGAACAAATTTAAAATTTACACAGAATTGTGCTCGGTGTTTACCACTGAACAATTTAAGACTATCTTAATTTTCAACGTATGATAAACCAAATGGTTCAATTTAGCGGAAAATGAACGTTTGGTTGATGTTTCACCACTGAAAAGAGTAAAGCCTCTCTGGATTTGACGTAAGGAACACTAAAGGTGTGACTATAGAAATATATTGTAAAAGGAAATACTATACCCAAAATGATTTGAGGTCTTACCAACAAAAGGGAAAAATCTCTCTGAATTAAGCGTATTTACAGTTTACACTAAAAATGATGTGAAGTTTCACCACGAAAGAGTAGAGTAACACCAATGAGTTGTTCCTGCGAATTATATATACTCTATTCAAACTTAAAGAGAGGAAAATATGATCTGAAATTACAAATTAACACTTGTTCTGGTGTATAGAAATGTTACACTAATGTGTTTCTCTTAATCTCTTTTTAATGTTTTGGGGCCTTGAAGTGTTACTTTACACCAGCGGGAATTCCGATCTGCCTTAATAGTGTATACTTTCCTATCAAAAGTGTAATGTGATACAAAACACCAAGTCCCGTGTCATATTTAGCAAAGAATGGTGTAAGATTACACCTATTTACAATGGGCTTTTTTACACCTTTTCGTTACTTACTTTACATCATCTATTAGAGAATACTTACTCCGGTAGTGTAAATCTGCTTCAAAATACGTGTTAACTGAGTTTACACTCGTTTTCGTGATAACCAAACACACATAATGGTGTAGTTTTCAAGCAACCAGCTGCTCATCATTACTAGGTGCGCTTTTTAACCTTGTCCGCTGTTAAATGACAAATTACAAATGACGCGATGTCAGTTGTCGAAAAGAATAGAAGGCAGACGGGGTTCGAGCTTACGAACCAAAGGATTAATGGCATAACGTATATAACCGACTGTTCTAGCTAGGCTCGGTTCACGGGGGGAATAAATTATACAAAAATTGTGATTGCCAACGATAGATCTACACAGTTTCGTCCCATTTGGAAGTCGATACTCGGCAGGACAACGTATGGCCGAGTATTTTTGTCCTATCGGACGGGTAGTTGCCAAACCGGTTCCAACCATAAGTGCTATTTTAAGATAAGGTGATTAATACAATCACTTCTATCGAGGTATTTTTTCACTTTAGGATTATTGTAGATCAAGACAATATCTTCCGTAGGTAAGACAAGAAATGTAGAGTTATTTGGAAGCGTAAATCGCTTGCGATCCAACATTCACCGACGGTGACATTGACAAATAGGTACAGGTTTCTAGATTTTTTCTAAAGAATAGTTCCGACCTCTGGTTTTCGCTGAGCGAGTACAGCCGAACTTGCGCTAGTTGTGCATTTTGTAAACCGCACATTTATAAAACTGTATTGTCCGCGTTGTAGTATATTGTAAATGTTTGCCTACTTGTATTTGTAAATTCAAGAGTTGATACCAATACACTAGTCTCACAACAATGGTGATGTTGTTTGTTTGTTTGTTTGAATGTCGGTCGAGTAGTGCCGGTATATATATGTACCCGTCAATTTCGAAGGAATCGTCTTAAATTTCGTAAAACAGAAGTGAATAGGAAGGCGAAAAGGTAAAATCCTGTGTTTCCTTAAAACAATTAGTCCAAAAAGAAAATACATCCAACAGAGGTATATTAGGGGTTGAATTTTAAAATTGATAGTATAGTAAGGTAGAATGGCCATTGTATTGTCTGAAATCGTCGACGAGGGAAAAGTCTCTATTCTGGTCAGCCTGCACAGTTCGCGCAGACTGACCAGGGTCGATTCAGTTCGCACTTCCTAGTAGGACCATTTTACAACTGGTTTACTTGGTTTTAGTAGTGTCTATCAAGATACATGCCGTCTGGGTTTCAAAAAAAAAAACAATAACAAAAAACGTACACCACCACCAACAACAAAAACAAAAACAAAAACAAACAAAAATAATTGCACACGTAGTATTATCAGAAAAGCCTACCTCGAACTTGTAAAGTCGTTTCTGATTTGACATCTGTTTTTGACATTTGCTTTGAATGTATTATTTTAAGAAATGAAGAGAATATTTCTTAGTTTTCATTGAGGTAAAATTTATTAACAAAAAAACTTACTTCATACACTTAAGCAAGAAAACAACTTAGTTTTATATCAGATTGTGAGCAAAATAAATTCTCTTCGTGAAACTCGTATCAAAAATACCTTTTTACTTAATTCTAGGGATCCCCACCCGCTTCACAACCCATTCCTCAGTTCTTGATTAGAACTGGAGACCATATGAGAGTGATTAATAGATATTTGTTTTGTGCTAACTGAAATCGCGAAAAAAACTTTGATACTATCCAGAACTTGATATTAATAATTACAATTGTTAAAGTTTACTGTTTGATCGTACGATTGCATTTATTCTTTGGGTATTTATATATGTTTTTGGGTATGCTTTTGTACTGAATGATAAATGTGCCTTCTTTTATTAGATCGATTGAATGAGGGTTATGATTAGGTTTGCGATCATCCACCCATTTGTTGGAAAAGGATGCAGTGGTAGTGCTGGTGTGAGAAATACCAGGAATCCATTGTTAGGTGCTCCAGCCGCCGCTATATGACTGAAATACTGTCAATCAACCATTGGTTGGAGACAAGTATCCAAAAAGATATTTGCAGCGAACGAGGATCAAACCCGGGACCTTATGATTGAGAGTCCGACTCGCTGGCAACTGTGCTAATGCCGCGGCCGCCTTTCAATAATAGACAATACAGACTAGAAGATCATAGCAGTACTGAAATTATTTTTCTATATACAATAATACATTAACTCATTACCAGGCGACAAAAATAGACTGTTAACATTCAAAGATATCGCAGACGACAACTTTTAGTTGACGGACGTTTGATATTTGTGTTTTTAAGGTATAATAAAGAAATTAATTGAAACACATATTTTTTTCATTTCGAGAATGTTTTCTAGGAGCTTTTTAGGGGGTGTCGGAAAGGTTTATTGTGTCGTTATAGTCTACACAGGTACATGCCTAACACTACATGTACGTAATGAAGTTATGAATAGAAGACCAGCCACGCCCACAGACCTCCGATACAGCAGATCGATGGAGGTAATTGCGACAATTGTTGGTAGGATACTGTATGTAGTCGGGGACATAAAACAGAAAACAAATCATTGGTTGGCTACGTAAATGTCGTAACTAAAACTTGAATAAGATGTTGTAACAACATTGTAGCTGCCAAACTTCATTAATGTCGAAGTTAAAGATTCAATGTTGATCTAAAAGAATTATTTGACTGTTCAGTTGATGTTTTGAATGTCCAAAGTGTTGACCAATCGTAGATGTGAATCATAAGATTAATCGACAAGTTAAATCAATTTACAGACCGGAGGTAAACTTTGAACTCAAACATTATGGTTGATACTTATGTGAAGCAATTTTGGTGGTTTGGCATTAAACATTGTAACTACAGCTTATTCAAGCTGTAGTTACGAAGCTTAGGTCGTGAACCAACGGTCACCTATTTTCGGTCAAAAAATTGAAAATGAACTCCGTTTAATATCAAAATGGAACTTCCTGTTAGAGTCAGAGGGCGTGGCTAACAGAGTTAAGGGGCGTGTCCAGCGATACGTTAGTTTAAGAGAAATTGGTCCAAGTCATAAAGAGTCCAACAAAAGTGGACGATCTTCAGAAACAAGGTTGACAGCTTCAAATCACGATCTCTAATAATAGTCATGTCATTTGTCGATTTCACATTTCCTTATATACGGAAATATATCTTCTTTACTATCAGTTAATACTTTTGCCAGATATAACTGGTTGTTATGAATAAAGAAAACGGGAAGGGGGGATCTTTCGTTGTTGTTAAGAAGGAAAATTAAAACATGGATACAGTTCAGTAGTGAATGCTGTGGGACTTCAAACGGTGCCATTAACTCTTTTCATGCTGTATAAATAACCTTACTGAAATGCTGTAGTATCAAAGCACTGATAGAACTCGTTGTTCAATAATAAGTATTTCTTTTAGAAATCGATTTCATAAACAACTCTGGTAGGAAAAGTACAAGCAGGAGGTGTAGACCAAGATCAGACTGCACTTATGGAATATACCGGGCTCAGCATGACATAGGTTAAGTTTCTATATTAGTGTCGTCAATAAGACATTCAGGTTATACGTGAAACATGCACGATCAGGGCACTAACCATTTCTTACCCTACATGACGTAACCCTGGGAATATTGTTAATTATCCTATTTAAAGAATTTTTTTTATTACTCAAGACAATTTTGGTCAACTCCTGATATCTTCAATTTTATTTGCTATTTGCTTCGGCTTGTATCAAAAGGAGTTAAAAAAGGGTAGGGGAACTTAATGTGAACATTTTGTCTATGATTCGATCGGAATAGTTCTGATTTCTTTTTTTTTTTTTTTTTTTTGTATTAAACTTTTTTAATTAAAAAAGTCTCTTAATCAGTACACTTAGGCTTTGATATTTGAAACATACATTTTTAATTTCTAATTAAAGTAAGATTTGAAATATGCCTTTTTTATTTTTTTCATTGTTTCACGGTTACGATAGCATATCTTGAGCTTGACAAAATGCGTTTAACCGTAGGCGGCTATAGATGAGATATTTTACAATTTTTTGACGTATTTTTATCTTGTGTACTCTACGATTCGGTCGTATAAACCAGATCAGCGTTCAAGAAAACAGAACGCTTGCAGTTGCTTGAAGAATGGCACGTGGTTAGTTATCAAGAGCGATTTTCAAGAGGGAAGCGCGCCGTAGTGGTTTGTTATACCGAGCGCAGCAACAAGTTTATCTTTAAGGTGAAAATACGTAGATGTAAGACGATGGTTAAACGTTCCCTATTTAATCTAGAGTTCTTACGTCCCTTTGATTTTATAATTGTGAAAACATTGTTGAAAAAAAAATGCTTTTAAAAAGCAATTTATTCTTTTTCCACTATATCTTCTACCCTAATGAATGGTCGATTTTAAAATGGAATCCATTTAATTTTTCGATTGCAAAACCTTTGAATTATATGGTTTTGCTCTAAACCCTCGGATTTGATTTATTAGTGGTCAAAGGCTTTTCTTGTTCATCCCCTTGACCAGACGGTATATTATGAATCGGTGATCAAAATCCATCCTTGTTCGTTCCTAAGACGAGACGGTATATGTCCTATGGTTGGTCATTTATATTCATGAAGGGAGATTTTTGTCCCATTTCGACTAATCCCGGTCCTGTAATCATGATAAGGTATCTCTTCGTTCTTGACTCAAGTGACTGTACACACTCTAGAGGTTAATCTACATGTTTTCTACAGACGACAGATCTGGTATAAGAACCCTTGTAAAGAAGATATTTAACCCAATAACAGACGGCATAATCTTAGACTGCTTCAAATTGAAGGAGTTGCAGACGACAATTTGAAAATGATGAAATTTTAGATATTTCAACCTTCTGAGAAGAAAACATTGAGGAAAATAAATTGCTTGTCACAAGCAATTTCTTTATTTTCCACAATCTTTTTCAATTGTCTTTCTTTTTAGGCGTGAAAAAGCGTCAAAGATTAGGAATGGGTGAAATGGTCTTGATGGAGGTAAAACAACTGGCATTTCGTTGAAGACCAAATTCCGTAAATACTTCTTGAATAAGCTGTAGTAACGACATTCAGTCGCTAGACGATGATTTATCATGACACAAAATCTGGAAAATTAGGAATTCGATGAAAAAGATCTATTCTCTTTTCTAAGAAAGGTTTATACATGTACCTCTTAAAAAAATTCGTACCAATTAAGATTCATTTTATTACGCCGTTTGTATTTCTCTAAAGTGTTAATACTTGAACCCAGTTCAGTCATATACAAGAAATCCCCATAGAACACAATCCATTCCCACAAAATCCCGCTTTTGAATACCGCGAAGAAAAAGGCATTGGAAGACATGGAACCTCGCTTATTTTCATTTCGAGATCTGTTTCATCGATTCCGTTCCGTTCGCTGAGATAATACAAAATGTCGCTGGGAGAGAAAATGTCATAACTACAGCTTTATTCAAGCTGTTGTTACATTTTTCACGCTATACGACGAAATGTTTTGTTCCTTCCAACAACACATCGATCAAGGCATATCACATTTTTTTAGTATTTCTTCTAGATTTATGAATTGATTTCAAAATAATTTAGCACATTTCCCATTGAAGAGGACTTGCGTAAAGTTCTGTTGGGTAGTCCAAAGGTCAAGGGCACGACTAAAGCTCAATTGACAAAATAGTTATCTTCTACATTAATGGATAGATTTCAAAATAATACAGCACAGTTGTTACCCTTGATTATTTTTGTGTCATGCGTAAAGTGCTGTTTGTTACTTAAAAAATTCAAGGTCACAGCTGAAGGTCACGTGACAAGTATTTGAGTGGAGGCATCCGTGTCTGTGATACTTTACTTGTTCTCCTTAAAATTTCCTGTATGAGCAATATTTTGTTGACATGTCAGGCGGAAAGGACGTCCCGTGAAAAAATATTGGACCCTTGCCTGTCTAGTCCCTGGGTTTTAAGTCCATGTGACTTAATGATTGAGAAAACACTGTAGAAAAAGAAGAAATTGCATGTAACAAACAATTTCTTCTTTTTCCACAATATTTGTTACCCTGCTAAATGGTTATTTTGCAAATTAAATCGACTTCCAGGTTTAGTCGGCAAAAATTTTGAATACTGACAGGCCTGAAAATCTACAAACAGGAAAGGGTTAAGAAAGAGATCGGAGCTAGCAGAGGTCAATCAGAGATCGCATTACGATAATAGTATATATTATATTATTTTCCTTTATGGTAAACTTCAATTGTCATTCTAGACTAAAATAGATTTCAGGAATTACACCAATCAGCCTGCGCAGTTCGCGCAATCTGAAAAAGGCCGATGCTTTTTGCACCACCTAGGAGGTCTCTAAGTGCAGACCGGTAAACTTTATATTACCTGTCTCCTGTCAAACTAAAAGGGACAATATTGGACGAGCGATTTCAAATACCCTAGTTAGACTGAGCAGAATAACGTGGGTCTAAATTCCGATTGAGGATGTTTTTCTGAATTTCATTAGGTCCATTTATCTTCTTAAACATTTCTTAAATTCTAACACTTAACAGCGATTGACCGCCTCGATGGCTGATTGGAATAGGTGATTGACTCGTGAACTGAGGGTGGCGGGTTCGAGGCCCACCGCCACCTGGGTGTGTTCATGGGCAAGACTTAATAGCCAGCCTAAGTCTACCTAGCTGTAAAGTTTGGTAACAGCGAACAATGCTACCGACTCTCTTTCGGGGACGGGAAAAATCTGGATCGACAGTGTTCGAGAGCGACTCTAGGAGCTTAAAAGCTTTCGTCGCAATAGAACTAAAATGAAATCGTAAAAACTAAACAGCGTAGTATCCCATTCAATTTCTCTCTTTTTTCCAAGTAATGCATCCACTATAGTAATTGATTTGCAACCTTTTAAAACTGATAATCATCCGACAACTGCTTGACTGATCCTAATTGAAAGAAGTTGCAGACGACAATTTTAAAGCGGCTCCTGAATAGATTTTCAAAAAAAAAAATTACATCGGGAAATAACCTGATTTTTCAATAGTAATTAAATTTACTTTATTCGTGTTAAATCTACTAATTCACTAAAATATTTAATTTATTCTAAAGGTTCCCTACTTCCTACTTTGAAATATCGGATTAAATCGTCGTTTGTCTTCGGGTAATGTCGATAACGACTGATTCGCTAGCGGAAGCTTATGACGTAATTGATACGTCATGATAACTCCGAATAAGGCAATTTTCGAAGTAATCGACAAATAAAGTATTCGATGAATTTCGGTTCAATTCGGGTTGAAGTTCGTTGTCATAATTGGCGTCTCGTAATGCCAAATATTTTTGCTTATTCTCTTTCTTTTTATAAAGTTATGAACAGCCATTTTCATTTTCATTGCAAAATCAGCCAATTATCTTCTATCAAATGTCTGAAAGTATTACAGTTAGAAATTTGAAATTTGAGGGCAAAAACTTTTCTTTCGTAATCTGTTCAAGAGCCGCTTTGGCCTGGAGAATATTGAAGAAATGTTTGTATTTTTGGGGTAGAAAACGCCGAAAATGAAAATGAATAAATTGATTGCAACAAGTAATTTCTTCATTTTCCACTGTGCTTCTAAAGCTTTTTTCTTGAGGGGTTTCATAAAGTGGTATTGCTTAAGAATGGATTTTAAGAACTTACTGAGAGAATGACTTAATGACATCTTCTTGGGGAATATATATGACGAACCGGCATAGAAGCTTAAAAAAAACAACCAACATAAAGCTATGTAAAGGAAAAGACAATGATTAATTGTCAACTGATATATTAGAAATCTCAGACAAAATCATGCGTTTCATAGTCAATTATAGTGACTAACTCTTTTAAGATTCATTTACGAAATGGACCTGGATGAAACATCCATCTGTATGAGAGAGCCACTTCTCATAAGTGCATGGGGTTGCTCACTCTTGCAGTTTGACTTAATTAAAGCTGTCGTTACGAATTTTGCTTGCGCACCAACGATATGTTTTATGGAAGTCCCTGTTTGTCCTTTTCCCGAGGCGGGATCTGCTTGAACTGTTAATGAATACACAGTCTGTCCAAGTTTTTGTGACGCGACATTACTTAAATGCAAGACTCTTCAAGGGAAAAGTGACATCCAATGAACTGTTTGAAACAAGTTTTCGAAACAAGAATCTGATAGATCAAAGGTTAGCAAGAGATCGCATTTACGGGATAAATACATAGTATAGTAGTATGATTGTTCTTGATTCAGATATCAAGCAAGAGTGAAAAGTATCTTCTCTGGTCAGTGTGTACAGTCCGCAGGGTCCTGCCAGGATCGGTATTTTTCCAACTTCCAAGGTACTTTTTCGGCTGTCTCGTCGTAAAATACTTTCTGAACCAGTAATTCTTTATCGACGGTAATCAGAATCTTTGTGTCGATATTACAAAGTAACAAAATGAAGACTATAGCTGGTGTATGTATGCTATTTGCTCTAATGGCTGTTGGCCTGTTGGGTATGTTGTTTTAATTTTATCATCGCGTGCATGTATTTACAATATATCGATGGTTCAGCGCGAAACAGTTGTAACTGTCTATATAGGCAGTTACAACTGTTTCGCGCTGACCATCGATATGTTGTTTATGCTAGACACATAGGCCGCTGTCGACATTTTTAGAGTTATCACCACTCCCGAAAATACGTTACAGCGAGCGATGTTTCTAACCGATACCGTTGTTTTTTCCTTCAAAAACTGTCATGTAGGAGCTGTAACTGAATATCCTTAGGCAAGTACACTCTATCTTTGAAAAATGGTGTAGAACAGCCGCTGTAATATGGCAGAGACCGTAACAGTTCTTGGGCTGTACTCAGCAAAAGTACCTTTATAATAAAGTATTCAGCAATCAGTTACTCACCAGAAAAATTAACGAATCGACCCTCAACAGAAAATATCAAATGAAAATTGACCAATCGCTACCCCCCCCCCCACTTAGTCCATTGGCCACGCCCATTGATTCTGACAAGAAGTTCCATTTCGATTTTAGCGGCGTTATTTTCAAAATCTATGGCCAATAGCATGTAACAAAAAGTAAAATGGTTGGTTGGTGACCTAAACGGTGTAACTTAAATAAGCTGTAGTTACGACGTTTAAATGCCAAACCAACAAAAAAGGTTAACAAAAATGGCGGAAAATATCGGAGATGTAAGCTCAGGTTAGGGATGAATAATTCATTGGATTGGTCTGTTGATTCCTTGATTGACACGCGATTGGTCAATTGGCCGATCAAATAATTTATCTAGACCGGTATGGCGATATTGACCTTTGGCATTCATTTCAAATAAAGTTTTTATGTGCGATTTGATTGAGTAAGATAAGAATGATTCAATATTTATTTGTGTCATATAACTCATTTCCGTACAATCAGTCTCTTAATCAATCAGTCACGTATCAAGATACGTGCAACCTGATCGGCTGAAAATGCGCCTCATACCTCTATGGAAAGAATTTGGAGTAAACAACTATTTTTAAAGCTTGCGGACAAAGTAGTACCATTAACCTACTTGTGTCAACAAAAAATATCACCTTACAATTGACCAATCGCTGCCCCATCCCCCCACCCTAAGTCCATTGGCCAAACACTTTGACTCCAACAGGAAGTTTGGCTTCGATTTTTAGCTTTATTTTTTTTTCTTCAAAATTTATGGCCAATAGCATGTAACAAAAATTAAATCGATGTTTGGTGATCTAAACGTCGTAACTACAGCTTGAATAAGTTGTAGTTACGACATTTAGTCGCTAAATCAACAACAACAACCAAAAACCGAACAGATATTGATATTTTCATGATATCCCTGTTTCTGAAGGGGTGCCACACGGTTTCATACAGTATCAAGAAAATCAATTTTATACCTAAAATAAATATTTATACTCCCTTTATTTTTCTTTGCAGAATTTTAGACCTGTCCAAATTCAAAACTTTTGCAGACAAAATGTTAAGTGGATTTAATCTAAAAATTAACCATTCAGTAGGATTGAAAATATGTTGAAAAAGAAGAAATTGCTTGTCACAAGCAATTTCTTCTTTTTCCACAATGGTTTCTAAATTAGAAATTCACAGGGATGTAAAATCCAGGGATTAAACAGGAAATGTTTAAAATAAAAATCAGATTGTTTTTGCGAAAGTAAATTATGAAATATCAGCGCAGGTCATCGGGCACACTTTTGAAAAAACTAGCGATACTTACAGGAACTTTTTTCGATGAGAGCAACATCAAAAGTGCAAAAAATGTAAACGGTCTGGAGACGACCAAAATAACGCAGCAATAACTCTTTTAAGCTGCAGTTACAATGATTTGGTTGCCAATTACCGATCATTTCTTACGCAGATTCTTCAGAAGAACTTAAATGCAAACACTCTTCTAAACGAAAAATACACGATAGGCGACAGAAATATCGCATAATTAACTCTATTTAAGGTCACTAGCGTATCACAGGCCATTTCTTCTGCACACTGATATTTCTTTTCATCTTTTACTGCCAAAACCCGTTTTACCATCGATATGGTTTCAAGCATGTGCTCATATTTCTATGTTGATTCTTGCGAATTTAAGGGAGATTTTCTGATGTTTATGCTGCCAATCAACCACTCTTTCCGTACTCAAGTGACTGACAATAACTTGTACAAAATAAAATTATTTAATATCTAAGTTTTACTTCCTGTTGGAGCTCAGTGGTCGGAGCCAGCGATCCGTCAATCATTTAAAATGTCAAGCACAGATATCTGTGAACAGTCGCAGGAACAGGGACTATATAATGTACATGTATTTTGAAAGTTGAGAAAAGTACTGATCCTGGTAGATTGCGCAGTCTATGTTCGCATTCAGCGATTTGGTGTTGTCTATAAAGAAAGGTTATTTTACTTATTCAGTTCCCACACAGTGACGCTTTTGGACGCCCCCAAAGAAAAACAATTGAGAATACATTCAAATTTGTGTAAATGTAGCTATTGTTTGTAACAAGCAATATCTTCATTTTACACAAAATTTGCTGCCCTGAAAGTTAAAAAAAACACTAACATTTTATCAACTTTAAAATACAGTCTACAACTCCTTTCACTTTTGACCAGACAAAAATTTCTCGTCTGGTAATGGGTTAACTATGTTTCGTTTTAATGAAACTGGCTCTCACTGAATTTTGTCGGATCATATCTGTCTTTCAACATATGTTTGTATATATTCAGGTGCAGAAGGCCGCAAATGCTTCGTAGGGTTTAATAAGTTTGCTCATGTTGTCGAATGTAAGGGTTCATGTTACATCTCCAAGCCTTACCACAGTAAGTCTTTCTTAAATCGCCCAGGTTCAGTGCTGAAACGTTTTGATGCCATTTTCTATTTGTTAACCATTTACGTTCAATCACACCAAACTTTTCAGTCTAAAGCTATTTAAAAACAAGAACAACAACAGTGATCTAAAACGAATACAGTTTCGGTAACAGAGGGGTTACACGACATAACTTACTAATCTGAACTGTTTACGATAGTCTACCAAAATGCTCCATTTTAGAACATCGGAAATCTACGGATATTTTCGTACCTTTCGATTGCTAGCGGAAGGTGTTAAAATGGCGCAGTAAATACCTTATTATAGCTACTTTAAAGAAATCGAATTGTTACGGAGCCACCCGAGGAATCCCGATTTCGTGTCGATTCCAAAAATAGGGCATTGCGGGTAGATTATGATAAACAGGATTCAAGTTTTAGGACAAACATGTATACTAAAAATGCAAATTTAGAATGTTTTAATTGCTTTTTACAAAAACGTATTATAATTATAACAAATACTTTTTCACCCGTATTCACCAATGTAAATTGCGATTCTTAAGCCAGCTAACCAAGGTGAATTTGGTAATTTCAATATCAAGCGGAATGAAGAAAATATTGCTAGAATAGAGCTTATAATTCAGCGAAAAGCTGAAAGTCCTATGAGACATATCACAATTGACCAATCGCGACTGTCAATCAAGGCATGTATCGATTAATCAAATCATTCATTCAGTCCGTAATTGAGATTTGAACTCCAGCATTAGCCGCCATCTTTGTTCGCTTTTTAATGGTCTTATTCAAGCTGTTCAAGCCGTTTGGGATGCCATCCCACTATACTGCCTTGGCTATAATATTTACAAAATAACACCTTTTAATATCGAAGCGGGAATTTCCATTGGAGTTAGTGGGCGTGACCAAAGGGGTAAGTAGGCTGGGCCAGCGATTGATCAATTGGTTTCGGGACTGTATGTACTGAATGTACGAAATGTATCGAAAATCACATACACTGTATATCTGCCAAATGTCGTAACTACAGCTTTAATTAAGCTGAAGTTACGACATTTTACTCGCGCACCCTCGGTATGTCTTAACAATTTGTGTTTGACTGAATCTCCGTTTTAAAGGACATGGATAGGTTCACTCCTTGAATGTTATATTCTATTTCAGGCAGGATAAATGTTGGTTGTCTTGCCGAGTTTCGACCCGATAAAACATGCCACAGGATGAAACGTGGAGTCGTCTGCTTTTGTAATGATGATTACTGTAACCAACTTTTCTACCGGTTTTAGACGTCATTAGAAAATGAACCATCTGTTAAAGAACAAATAAAGAAAAAATATTGATTTCGTGTTTCAAAATGCATATATAATGGGTTTGAATGACCATTTTTAAGGTAGAAAATCTACTTTAACGAAATAATTATGATAATTATTTTCGATAGCCTCCTATTTTCAACATAAAATTAAAGTTTTTCAGCTCCTATATATATATTGTTGAAAACCAATCCATGAAAAAAAACTTATCTATCTGGTACTTAAAACCTTTCTCCGTCAGTCTAAATTATACTTTAATTAATCAGTTCCATTGCCTATACAATTACCGCTACACAACATTCGAGGCGGTTGACACATTCAAATTAAATATATATTTACCTTAACAAGACGAAGTAGACATTTCAATGAATTGTGTGAAAAGAAGATCCCTTTGTCATAAATACCCATCAAAATGGCGCCCATTCAACAGCCGAGCTTTATGACGTAGATTGTCACCCTTGTTAGACCAGAGTCTATATATATATATATATATATATATATATATATATATATATATATATATAGTCATAAAAAAGGTATAAACATAGCCATGACATAAATATATATAAAAAAGAGTAACAGATATCACAGTTAAACAACGATATGTTATAAAATATTTATTCACTTTAAATGCTGTTTTCAAAGAAAAGTTTTCTCAAATACAAATGTCTATGTTGATACGCTCATTACAGGGATAGTACAAAAAAGAAGTAGTGTCTTATTTCTATTGTTGTCATTTTTTTCTGGGTAATGAGCATAGAACATAAACTATAGTACAATCAGATCAACGAACGATAGAAATAGATGGCGTACGTATATATAAATTGAAACACAGATTGTTGAAGAAATTTTACATATCATTGATAATTACCATAGACTAACATTAAAGGTCGTATCTAAGTAAATGTATCTTAACCTTGTGTTTGAATGTTTATCATCTGATATTTATCTAAAAAATGTTGGCAGAGTGTTCCATAGTCTGCAGTCTGTAGTGTTCTTTTCGTAAGAAACAACCTTGGGCAAAAGAAAGCTACTGTTCGCGTGTTATATGAGTGTACTGTGTTAAAAGGCACAAGGTTTTTTTTTATATATGTATGACTTAAGCCATGTCTTATTTTAAACATATTTCAAAGAACAATTTAATCTACATGTTTATCTACAGGAAGCCAATGCAAATCCTTAAAATATTCAAAGCCAATGTGTGCTGTATTATCAAAATAAAGAATAAAACGAATTAACTTGTTTTTGTAGTCTTGAGTTTTGATTGGTGGTTTTACTAAGACTGTTATACCAAAAATGAACATGCGTCGTCATAATAACATTGTATTAACGACAAACCTATCATCCGATTTGTAAGTTTAGTTACGTCGCCGTCATAGCGCAGTCGGTAGCGCACCAGACTCCCAATCTTCAATAATGGGATGCCATGGATTCGATCCCCGGTGGCGGCACATATTCTTCCCAACATTTGTCTCTCACTAATAGGTGAATTATCGTAAACCTAAGTGGGATAGCAGCTTGGGACTAGGAAAGGATGTAGTTGTAGTACTGGTTTGAGAAATACCAGGAATCCATTGTTAGGTGCTCCAGCCTCCTGGACAGGAACACTGTTAAAAGTGGCGTTAAACCCCATTCAATCAACCAATCTGTTTAGTTTGAAACTTGCGTTTCCTAGACAGAAAAGTGAGACGCGCATTCGCTTTTTTCAAGACCGAATCGGCAATTTCTTTGCCTGATAAGGTCTGATCAAATTCTACCCCTAAATATTTTACTGACGATGAAGAATGAACGGAAGACCCATTACAAGAAACAGCAAAAGGAGGGATGTGTCTTTAATTTGTGTTCAGAACCGAATAAAGTAGTTTCTATTTTCCCAAGATGTAAAGAGCCTCACATACTAATAGTATATCATCGTTGTCGTACTAAAACCTCTTAACTACAGCTTAATTCAGGCTGTATTTACGAGGTTTTATAACAACAACGACGATGCATTATCAATGGTATTGATAATATTGAATCAGTATTGGTCAATTTCAAAAATCGCCAACATAATATAAATAATATTATCAATGAATGCAGGTTGTGTGTTGTTGTTGACACTGAAGTTCAATCAACATATTGATCCACTAGCACCGTCATGATTTAGACACTGTTATAATAATTCAGCGAAAACTAAACAGCTTATATAACATATCACAATTGGCCAATCGCGGCTGTCAATCAAATAATAAATCGACCAATTTAATAATTAATTTTGAATGAAAGTTCATTTTGAACTCCAACATTGGCCGCCATTTTGGTGAATCATTTTTGTTGGTTTGGTGACTTAAACGTCGTAGGTTCAGCTTATTCAAGCTGTAGTTAAGACGTTTATGTCGCCAACCAACCATTCTATTTATTCATTTCATGCTTATTCAAGCTGTAATTACGATGTATAGATCGCCAACAAACCATTCTAGTTATTTGTAACGTGCTACTGACCATAAATGTTTTAAAGTAACACCTTTAAAAATCGAAGCGAAACTTCCTGTTGGAGTGAAGATGGGGGGTGCGGCAAGAGGAGTCAGTGGGCTGGGCCAGCGATTGGTCAATTTGTCGCTTAACTCTTTTTGTTCCATGAACAAAATTCACGAGTTTTCAAGCTAGTAAGAATTTCTACACTCTTTCAAGATTAATTCAGAAATTTGAAATGAGGTGATTAAGCTAATTTTGTAAAAAAAGAAAGGAAAATTAGCAAAATTATTCGCGTTACGAGACGCAAAATAAATCAACGAAGTACAATCCGGAATTCATCGGGTAAATAACTTATCTATAGATTTTACCGAAAATGACTTTTTCGTGGTTTTATGGCGTATAAATTAGGTCAATGGCTTAGGTTAGTAAATCAGTCATAATCGACATTACCCGATGACTAAAGATCTTATCCGATGAATACCTATGTTTCGAAGTAGGGCAGATATAGGAAAATATAACACGTTTAATTAAATGCATGATGATTTTGGCTAATTTAACATGAAGAAAGAATACTTATCGTGAAAATTACATTAAATACTATTGTGAAAGCAAATTATTTCATGCATCAAATTTTCATGAAAATCTGTTCAAGATCCGCTTGATTAAGTTTTTTGGTTCGTACCTAAATGAAAAACAAAAATATATTCTCTAGATTTCTGAAATGTGGTCTGACAGCGCTTTCAAATGAATAATCTTGAGGTGTTTTCATGTGATGATTTGTTGGATTAGATGACAAATTTTCGATTAAGTGTGCTTTACAGTGCTACAGTGTTACAATCAAAGGTACAGTCAATTTAAAGGGGCCCTTGTACAGTTAATGATAAAAAAGTTTGGCTCCCATTTTCCAAATCTTAACATTCATGCATTCAGATGTTTCAAAAAAGCTGACCTTGTTATGAGAATTACTGTTCAAGAAAGGCAATAAGCAAACTATATCGCGTTACGTTACGCAAAATAAGTCAAAGAAGAAAAATCGGAATGGAACCAAATTTCATCGGGTAAATACTTTATCTTTCATTATGATCATCATTCTTCGGTTCAATAGAAAGTGGTAATTCAAAACAATACTTTCTGAAGCTGGGGTCGACTGTCGTGTGTTGAAGAGGAATCCGAAATACACATCATCTGTACTTATTGAAACATTTCTGTATTGTTGGAGCTGGGTATTTTATAAATGACATCGATTGTTTGAAGGGTAGATATGAATGACTTTACAAAATAGGGTTTTCTCAGCGGTCTATAAAAAGATTTACGAGGTTTGGGAATGCGCTATCCTGTTGAAATATGCGTGACATGTACCGCACGGCCCATGAAGCCCGCAACCTCACACCCTACGTCCAGTATTTAAAGACCTTTCATTGTTATTAGTTTGAAATTAACCTTTTCAATAAATTACCAAACTACAAAATTTTGGACTGGTAACAGACTAAAATTCAAATCGCTTTGAGATTGAAAACTATGGCTCAGATAGGGTAGAAAATATTGTGAAACAAGCAATTTCTCCTTTTCTCACAATGTTTTCTTTAATACAATTCTCCAGGGGCGTAAAAAGCGTGATTGTTTGGGAAAGGGTTAAACTTCTACTGGATTACGTAAGGTTTAAAAAATATTCAAAATCTCTCACTTGTTTCTTACGGGTAATAATTCTCAATGAATATTACTGATCTAATATTGTCCAAGTTTCTTAAATGATACCTTATTACTTTCGGAATGTTTTCGAAAAAGGATAATCTAAGAAAAGTTAAAAAGGTATTGATCTTGAAAGCTAGTTAGACTGCGATCAAGTGAATTTGGTTAAACGTGGCTTTCAGTAGTATTTCAGTTAAACCGATGTTGGTAGGTGCACCAACCCATGGCTTCCTGTCATTTTCAACACCAGGAACATATACTAGTGCAGTAATAAATTTGGGCCATTACATTTGTAGGGGCTAAGCCAACTTAACATGCAAATTACATCGATGAAAGGCAATTGACGCGTTTAACAATGACACTTTTCCGAACTTGTGATTGTGCACAGGACTCTATATTAGAAACATCCTGTATTACATATACCAATTACTTACAAGCCAGGCGAGAGGTTATGAATCTATACGAATATTGCCATTTTGTACACCAAAAACGTGGATATCGCTCTACTATGCCAACACGGACGTCCATCATCAGTAGTTTCAGTGCTTTGATTTGTATGTTAACTTAACCTAGCTAAACTATGCGTGCTAGTTAAAAATTAATTCTATGTTACCATCACTTCTATGAAATAGATCATTTTGTTTGTCTGCAAGGACCGGAACCTTGATTAGACAGTCGTCTGTGTAAGAGAACCATGTTCGATAAGTGTTTAGGTGGTCATCTTAACCCAGTACCAGGCGGCAAAATATAAGTTATTACAATTTGAGATTTTTTTCCCGGATTGTCCAATTTCCTGTGGTGGATCACATTTGTATTGCTCACCGAGGTTTATGTCTTACCCTCTTTACGTAGCGAGTCACGCCATATAAAATGTTTTCTGACTCAGTCGTTCTAAAAGACGAGAAGCTGAATCTTTATCTCGCCATAATAAAGTTTCAAAATGAAGAGTATAACTCGTTTATGTATCCTGTGTACTCTTATTACTGTTGGCTTATCGGGTAAGTTGTAACTTAATCATTTCTAAAAATGTGTTATTAATTTAAGATATAAACGCTACTTCAAATATAGTATATTTCTAAAAATGTGTTATTAATTTAAGATATAAACGCCACTTCAAATACTTAACGAGTGTATACTCTATCTATGCAGAAAGGTTGAATGCAGACGCGGCTATATCGTTGTTATATTGCTGAGGCCGTTCAGAGTTCGATCGCTTAGACTGGTGTAATAATCATTTGGCCAATCGCCAACCCCACCCACTCGTTCCGTTGGCCCTACCTACTGATTCAAACAGGAAGTTCTCTTCGACTTTTAACGGCTTTATTGTGCAAAGTTTATAGCCAGAACAATGTAACATAGTATTAAAGTGCTTGGTTTGGGTATAAATTTAAGTCGCCAAAGCAAAAAAAAAAAAAAAAAAAAAAAAAATGGCGACCAATGTTGGAGTTCAAAATGAATAATTTCATTGTTCGACTTATTTGATTGACAGCCACAATTGGTCAATTGTTTCATTAATCTATTTTTCAATCAACCATTTACTCATAACACAATTAACGGATCGATGAACTCTGACATTAAAGTTAACCCTTGTCATGCTGAACTCGCAATACTCCTGCTTTAGCAGGTGGTATAGACAAAGATCAGCCTACACATATGACCTAGCTAGTTGTTCGAGTGACTAGCGTAAGTTGAAACGTCATCACTGATTTCATAATTTGATGAAAACAAACCTTAATTTAAAAATATCGTAACTTCTTTCGTGAATTGTAGGCTTATTGCATAAAATTTTGCTGATCTTATAATATCAATCGACATATTTTTCTATGCTTTTGAGCCTGGAGTATGTTTTTTTGTTTATTTTATAGTCGGGTTTTGGGGAAATTATTGCTTTAACCCATTCCAACACAATAAATTTTAGACTGGTCCAAATTGAAAGAAGCTGCAGACGACAATTTCAAGTTGATGGAATTTTATTTTATTTTTTTTTCGTCTTTTGGGATAGAAAACATTGTGGATAATGAAGAAATTGCTTGTTACAAGCAATTTCTTCATTGTCCACAATGTTTTCCAAAGCTTTTTTCTTGTGGGGCGTAAAAGGAGGGTTTGTGTGGGAATGGGTTAAACTGAGGAAATAAACAATTCGTAATATACGTGGTCACGGACTACAGATAACAGGCGAACCGTTAGTTTGCGACCTTAATGTGGTAGTTTAAGCTTGCATAAAGTGTAGCTACGACGATTAAGTCGCCAAAACTAAGCAAAATGCTCAGCAAATCTGTTGCAGATCAAAGTTCACTTCCGGTCGAAATGAATGATTTAATTCTTCGATCTATTTTGTGATATACAGGCGATTTGTCAACAATATTATGACCGATCGCCCTGTCAATGAACAACAACAACAACAATTGATAGGCTAATTGAATCATCTATTTCAACCGCAATGCCAATGTTTAACTTCGGCGTATATATTGAACAATCTTGTTTATAGGCGGTTTTAAAAAAATCAATTTTTACCATCGCTATGATTAAACATCTGATTGGGAATATAATCGAATTTTTAAGAAAAATTCGATCAATTATCCCTTATAATCTCACATTCAAAAAGCAAAAAGGTTTTATCTCATTAACAGACGGCAAAATTTTAGACTAGTCCAAATTGAAAGGAGTTGCAGACGAAAATTTAAAGTATTTGATTTTTTCAACTTTCTGTGTAGAAAAAAATGTGGAAAAAGTTTTCCGAAAGGTTCACTGTGAGGGAATGGGTTATATGGTAAGCGACACGGATTCAGACCTAAGACCCGATGTCTAAAAATGCAATCCTCAGATAGGACCTAATGCCTGGTTCATGAATCAGTAGAACAACCGCGTCCACATCCTACTAAATTGGGTCAGCAACTATCTACAGAGTGCATGGTGAAGACTCTGGTTCACACACTGATCCGAGTATTCACTATGCCCGTATGTGGATTATTTGGAAAAGTCAAGCCAAAGAATAGATGAATATTGAAATGAAAGAGTTGGAATAAAAGATTCGATGAACTCGTGCTTCAATACTTCTGCAAAATATCCTTAATCGAGAAAAAGAAACTTAATTTTTTATCTAGCACATAATTTTGATAAACACACGAAATTTACTTTTCCTCCATTAATCAGACGTTATGAAACGTTATATGGAATTAACCAATCGCTGGTACTACCCACTTACCCAATTAACCCAACCCACTGACTCCGGCGTTATTTTGAAAAAATAAAAATTGCGAGTAGCATGTAACAAAAACGGATTGGTTGGTTGGCAACCTAAACGCCGCAATGAAAGCTTAAATAAAAATAAACCAACAAAAGTGTTAAACACAAAAGGCGGTCAATATCGGAGTTGAAAGCTCAATTCCGGACTGAATAAATAATTTGATTGGTCGATTGATTCCTTGAATGACAGCGCAGTGGCAGCACGTAAGACTCCTAGTCAGGGGGTCCCGGGTTCGATTCCCGACTGGGACATATATCCTTTCCGACATTGATCTACCACCAATGGTTGGATAACGTAACCCTAAGTGGAATGAGCAGCTGGAGGCTAAGAAAGGATGTGGTGGCAGTACTGGTGTGATATATATCAGGAATCAATGGTTAGATGCTCCTGCCGCCGCGATATAACTGAAATACTGTTAAAAGTGGTGTTAAACTCAAATCTATCAATCCAATTAAATAAATAAGGCTTCCAATATCTAAACTTCCGTGCATATAAAATAAACAGCACGCTGACCACGCCCACCGACCTCCGTATAAATCACCTTACTGAATTGTTGTCAAATCAAAGGGCTGAAAGCACTGATAGAACTTGTTGTTCAAAAATCAATATTTCTTTTAGAAATCAATCTCATAAACAACTCTCGCAGGAAAAGTACAAGCAGGAGGTATAGACGAAGATCAGACTGCACTTATGTGCAGGCTGATCTTGGTCTACACCTCCTGCCAAAACCGGAATATTCCGGGTTCAGCTTGACAAGGGTTAATTAAACGACGTTATTTTGAAAGACAATAAATAAATAAATAAGATAAAATGTGTTTACATATAACAAAAATTCAAATGGTTGGTTGTCGATCTAAACGTCGGTACTACAGCTTGAATAAGCTGTAGTTACGACCTTTAAGTCGACAAATACAGAAATAAAAAGATAAACATAAATGTCGTTCATTTGTTGAAAATGGTTGAAAATTAAAGTTCACCTGAGGGCTAAAAGAATGATTTGATTGGTCTCTCGATTTTTTAATTAACGACTGCGATCCGTTATTGACCAATTGCGGCTGTAAAAAACAAAAAACTAAACAACAACAACAAAATCACAAAAAACAGTCGAACAATCAAAGCTTTCATTTTTTCGGGAGTGAAGTTTGGACTCCAACATTTGCTGCTATTTCAGCATTTTTGTTGGTTTTGCGACTTAAACGCCGTAACTACAGCTTATTCAAGCTGAAGTTGTCTCGTTTAGGTCGCAAACCAACCATACTTCTTTTTTGTTTCATGCTCCTGGAGATAAATTTTTGCATAAAAAACGCCGTTTAAAGTCGAAGCTTGACTTCTTGTTCGAGGTAATGGGCGTGGCAAAAGGAGTATGTGGGCGTGGTCCAAGATTGGTCAATTGTAAGAAATGCCATCCATAAGCTTAACCATATGCTTTTGTAACCCGTGGCAAGAATTTGGACTAGTTCGATAGATGGAAGAATATCGTTCCAGATCAAATTGCGGGGTTAGCACAGACGGACCAAAGTTGAATCTTTCTGATTTCAGCGCTTTGAAGTTGTCTGAAGAAATTTTCTTTTTACGTAACTATACCGTGTGCAACCCCACTTCTTATTGATCATTGCTGGATTATATCGTCGTTAGGCGAACAAAATGTCGTAAATACAGCTTAAATAAAGTCATCTGGCGAACAATATGACTGTCGTAAATACAGCTTAAATAAAGTCATCTGGCGAACAATATGACTGTCGTAAATACAGCTTAAGTAAAGTCGTTAGGCGAGCGATGTGTCTTAAGTAGAGAATATCAAAGTCTTGGGCGAGCAATATGTCGTATATAAAGCTTAAATAAGGTCGTTGTGCTAGTAAAATGTCGTAAATAAAAAAATAATAAAACTGCATGCTCGCCAAATGTCATATCTCTCTTTCAACCCCTTTTCTATGTATTCAGGTGCAGAAGGCCGTGAATGCTATATGGGGTA
This sequence comes from Fragum fragum, assembly GCA_946902895.1. Taxonomy (NCBI): domain Eukaryota; kingdom Metazoa; phylum Mollusca; class Bivalvia; order Cardiida; family Cardiidae; genus Fragum; species Fragum fragum. Next base: position 70,928,467 of record OX336370.1, on the reverse strand, counting down.
CAATAAGCATCTTCATGTCATCAAATGCAAGGGTTCATGTTACATCGCTAAACCTTTTAACGGTAAGTCTTTCTTAAGTTTTCCTGTATCATGGATGAATCTTTACAACATAGTCTTTTTCCCTTCTTAACGCTGCATTTAACTTATCGCGACCAATGAAATCATTTATTTAGACTTGAAGTTTAGTTTGAACTCCAACATTGGCCACAATTTTGTGAAACATTTTTGTTGATTAGACGACTTAAACGTCGTAACCACAGCTGATTCAAGCTGTAGTTACAACGTTTAGGTCGCCAACAAACCATTCTACTTATTTGTAACGTGCTATTGACAATACATTTTTTAAAAAACGCCGATTAAAATCGAAACACAATTTCATGTCGGTGTCACCGGGCGTGGCCAAAAGAGTAAGTAGGCGGGGCCAGCGATTGGTCAATTCATTGTTTTATTGCAAAACCTTTTCAAAGCAAGGAATTTCTTCACTCTCGCTGTTGGTCATGTCGACAACCGAATTCTATGATATCTTAAAACAACCTTAAATTCTGCCGAACCTTTCTCATATAACCAATGAATATATCGACAAATTTATTCATTCATTTAGTCTGGAATTACAAATCAAACATATGCCGCCAATTGTGTAACAAAAACAACAAACAAACAAACAACATCAACAACAACAACAAAAAACAATCCCAAAACAAATGCTGCTTAAATTCGGAGCAGTGTCTGCTGTTGCAGTTGACAGTTAACGCGCGTGGCATAAGGAGTAAGTGGGCGGGCCCAGTGATTGGTCAATTCTGACCTTGTAGATCAAAAGAGGATATGGACGAAAGTAACCACCCTTGAAATATTGTTTTCTTTTTCAGCCAATGTACGTGTAGGATGTCTTGCCGAGTTAAGACCTGATAAAAAGTGCGTCTACATGAAATATGGAGCACTCTGTTACTGTAATGTAAACTTATGCAACAATGTGTTTGGGTTGGAAATAAAGCCGAAGTCCTACTTTCATTAGACGTTATTGGAGAGTTGAGCAACTTTAAAAGAATATTGAAGAAAATCGAGATATTGTGTTCTTGTGAAAGAATATATAAAGTAAAATCTAGATTTGGTTTAGATTTAGTGTTCTAAAATAGGTATAAAATGAGTTTGAATGACCAATCTTAATGAAGAAAATCGATCATACGGTAAAAGTTCGACCTTGGCCAGCTTGCGGATTAAGCTAAGACTGTTGTAACTGCCTATATGTTTATGCTTCAGTAAAATGTATAAAGATTGAAAACTTTCAACATCGGTGAACCTGGGCACCCTGCTCGATATCTTTAGAAATTATCGCTATAACCCTTTTTTCGCTTGACTGGTCATTCAGAGATGACTACCATAAACTTGGCGCTACTGTATACGAAACATATCAAAGACAGATATTTTGTCTTAATTTTAAATGTCGTGACTAAGTGTTTTCTTATGAACAATCTTACAGCTATTTCATGTGATTATTTGTTGGATTGGTTGACGTATTTCAGATAAAGTGTTCTTTGAAATCTAAATATCACACTTACATTTAATTTCCATCATAAAAATCGTATATTTATATGTGTATTTGTTTTTAACGCCACAGTGTTATAATTATCACGCGGCAGCGGGTACACCTACGCATGCTTTTCTGTCGTTTCTCTAACCAATTCAACTTTTAGCCTCCAATCCTGACCAGCAGCTTCTATAGCCCCAGGACCATATACTAATCATTCATCCACAAGCGAGTGAAAAATAAAATTAGTCGTAAAAGGCTTACAATAAACGTCAGAACGTTGGGCCGAGTCGGGTTCCACCTCAATACCGAACGATTTTAAATCAGGCCGCGATACCAAATTGGCAGCCAGGGTCGGCTTACATGTTATTTCTATTTCATTTTGAAACTGATACAGTAAGTGCAGCTCTGTTAGCTTATTGTAGGATCGCTGTTCTCAATCAAATATGATTGGTCAATGAAATCAATCATTTAGACCGATAGTGGGGTTTAAACTTGGCCATTTTAAGCATTTTCGTTAGTTTGGCGACTTATCAATCGGTAAAAACGACCTTGCAATCCATTTTATACCCCTAACAACTTATGTCACAAATAAGGTTGTTTACGGCCGAACTGTTGTGACGGAGGTTAGAGGTCGCGGCCAGCGATCTGTCAATTTAATGGACTTGCTACGATTTCAAAACGAATGATGCGTCAAGAAAAAAGGGACCATTAAGAAAGGTTTGTATAACAAATTATCGAAAAGAAAACGGTACTATGACCGACCCGTTTTCAAATTATTTAGAAAATAGGAGAATACAAAATCCGATTACTGTTGGAGGTTTTGTTGCCTTTATACAATAAAACGGATAAATATTTTTTGAGCACAAAAAATAGCCTCAAAGCATAAGACTCCAATGGCCAAAACTATCTGCCTCTCTGAGACACGCTTGAACAGGCCTATGGAATACCCTGCCATCAGCAAATCGCAATGCGAATCGAAAGTCATTCCTAAAGACAGCCTCTAATTGAACCGTAGGTGCCTTGTAGTTCATGCCAACCAGTTACGCCTGTAATAATGAGTAAGCACCCGTCCATTATGTGTCCCTCAAGCTCGAAGTCCAGCTGCTCACAAACAGTTTCTAACAGCGTGGGCTATATCCTCCTACCAGACATCTCCTTACTAGTGTATGTTACTGATCTAATTATGTTTCGGAGATGTCGGAGTCGTATTTCAGCCCGATGTCGCGTCACTCGTACCGCTCCGGGTCCCGGACGGTCTGCATCTAAACCGGTTCGATGTTTACTAGTTCTCAAATTAATCAATGTTTGCCGTCAGCAATTCATTACTCTGGTAACAGTGTTCCAAGATCAACAAACAAAAGCCTCCCAAGAATTTCTTAACGTTGCTCATTCCAAAGTCGTGACAGTTTTACAATAGTGTCATAATTTCAATTCGATGTTATCTTTTAAACTTGCACGCTAAGTTACCAAATGATAGAAAGCTATATGGTACCTACGTGTAATAGCTGGTTTTTGTTTTTTTTTGTGTGTGTGTGTTTTCGTTTTTAGCATTCTACACGATAACGGAAAACGTGTGCTTTTATAATTTCAAAGGTTTTATGCTGTTATGGCTTTCATTTACTACATCATAGCTTGGTATTTTCTTTACACAGGAGAACACAATACAGTTAAGTGTGTATTTAGCGATATCTTAAGGGACTTCTAAAATGTGGACGTTTATAAGACTGGCCGTTTAATACACTTTTTGACATATATGAGGGATCGGTTTGACTGCTTACATAAATTGATGCCACGACTATAGCACAGTGGTTCCTCGTAGGACTCCTACATATGTAGTCATGGGGTCCCAGGTTCGATCCCGGGCGCCGCGAATATCATTTCCGACATTAGTAGCCCACCAATAGGTGGATAACCGTAAAATCTAAGTTGGATGAGCAGATGGGGGCTCGAAAATGATGTAGTGGTAGCACTTGTGAGAGAATTTCCAGGAATCCATCGTTAGGTGCTCCAGACGCCGTGATTTGACTGACATACTGTTAAAAGTGGCGTTAAATCCCATTCAATCAATCAATGCATACATAAATTATTGCATGGTTCCTACTTAATCGAACATGGTAGATCTCGTTAGAATCGTCTCACTGAGACCATTCTAACGAGATCCACCAACATAGGATTTAGTTAGGAAAATTGTACAATTATGAAGATCCTTTGATTTTGAAAGGGAAATTTGATGCCGGTTGTCTACTGAAAGCGGTTGCTAAATAAAGTTGATCCCATTGAGCAAGAATGACTGTTATTCAATATTTCATAATAATAAATTGTAAATTTCACTAGTGTCAACTTTTCTTTTTTGCTCAGTATACTTTGGAGTTTCCTTATATACAACAAAGACGTTACGTATGTAGTTGTTCATGTTTACTTGTTTTGTCTGCCCCTTTTCTGAAATATGCAAATCGAATTAATAAACATTTCTACGAAAATAGATACTTGTCTTGGTTCTCCTCGTAGACTTGCATTCAACGAAACAACTCGTTTAGTAAATTTGATTTTCTGTTCATTACCATTGTGTGCAAATTGAATCGTCCTTAGATCGATATTGGGTTTAAATAGTCTCGCTTAGAATTCGCAACAGGGTTATGAAATCAACTTCTTTGGATGTTAAAGCAATTTTGATGGTTTTGAAAAATAAATAAATATATAAAGCATGTAGGGATATTTCTAACCAGTACACTTGTGCGGTATGTAAAGACTCAGATCAGCCCGTGTTTCCGCACAGTCTGTTCAGAGTTTTCTCTATACACTTAAAAGGTAAAGAAAGATATTCATCGAATATATTTAACCCATTCCCACACATTCCCTACCTTTTACGCCCCTCAAGAAAAAAAGCAGTTCTTCAATGTCCACAATGTTTTCTACCAAAAAAGACAAAGTATTTTATAATTTCATCAACCTAGAATTGTCGTGTGCATCTTCTTTCAATATGTTCCATTCTAAAATTTAGACATGTGGTGTGGGTTTAATGTTCTGTATGGCTGTCTATGCTAGTGTATGCGTCTACACACATGTGAAATGGTTCTAGATGTCACTTATAGGCTCTCATAGTGTTAATTGTAAACTACTGACCAATCGAGACTGTCAATCTAATAATATGGCGACTAATGAAATCATTCATTTAGACTGGAAATCCGACATTTGCAACCATTTTGGTGAATACTTTTTGTTGGTAATGCGACTTAAACGTCGTAACTACAGCTTATATAAGCTGTAGTTACGACGTTTAGGTCGCCAACCAACCATTCTACTCATTTATAACATGCTACTGGCCATAAAATTTGGATAATGATGCAATACCTGTTGGAGTCAATTAGTTGGGCCAAAGGAGTCAGTGGGCGAGGCCAAAGGAGTCAGTGGGCGGGGCCAGCGATTGGTCAATGTCCTATACCAGTAGGGGAACAAATAATATCTTACAGACAATATTCATTTGAAAGAAAACTTATAAATAAGTAAATAAAAAATGAGTTAAAAATTAAATGAAACTAACTAAGCATACAGTAAATATTCAGCATTTGAAAGAAAGCTTATAGATAAGTAAATAATACATGAGTTTATAAATAATTAAAATTTAAACAAAAGTTTTTTCCCTTTTTAACATTCTACTTATTTAATTATTTGTTTACGATAGAATATAAAATCTATGAAAAAAGAAATTTTCTTGCATCTAAGAGGTAAAAAGATATAGACGATCATTTTACTGTTTCAGTTTAAGATCGATTTATCTTTCATTGAGTAAACAACAAAAACTGTATTTTCACGAGAGGTGATTAATTTGGTTGATTGAATTGGGTTTACGGCCACTTTTAACAGTATTTCAGTCATATCGCGACGGCTGCAGCACGTAACCATGGAATCCTGGTGTTTCTCAAACCAGTACCACTACTACATCTTTTCCGAGCCTCTACCGGCTACTTGAGTTTACTATTATCAACCAATTTGTGGGGAGCAAATGTCGGAAAGGATATTCGCCGTGGCCGGGTATCGATCTCGAGACTCTCTGACTAGGAGTTCTACGCTGCGCTTGTGGCCAGAAGGAAAAACCACAGGTGAAAACAATCGGTTAGTTTTTCACAAAATGAAAGATTAATCTCTTTTACACGAAAAGAAACATTTATTCTATTTCTTTAATGCAAAAATAGATAAAATATTATTGGGTTGGGGTATCAAAGCAAGTGAATTACATGACAATTTCATGAGGTCACCACTGTCTTTGGTCCGGTGTAGACGGCGTTCTCTAGCACACAATGAACGAAAGCATCGCAAAATGTACCAAAACGGTGATTTTATCATTTTGATAATTTTATCGTTTTTTAGGTGAAATTATCGAGTGATAAACTACCTTGAAATATCGAAGATCTACCGGAAAGCATCCAAGATTTATTGCGTATAGCCAAAGTCAGATCTTTCATCTAAGTAAACAAGAATCGTAATATGATTATCTTGAGCGCCTTTGTAGAATCACGAAGAGCTAATCAAATACCTACCAATGGGTTGACAGGTCAAAGAAAAGGCACGTCCGGGCTTATTGGTTCACCAGAATAGACGAGACGGTATTTACATAGACCAATACAAAGGGTGACACGAGCGTAATGAATATCTTCCCATTGTCAAAGGGCATCTTTTACTAATCAATGGGATAGATTTTTCAGTCAGGAACGTGAGGTGAAATATTTTGTCAGTAGACGACCAGAGTACCGAAGACACAGTTTATAGTGTGTAGTGACGACATTTCGCTAGTAGCTACACACTGTGTATAGGGATACCAAAGTAGCTAACTAACTACAGCTTATTCTAACTGAAGTAAAGAATATTTTATCACTCCACCGACGCTATTTGTAACACTGCAATAATTTGTAGACCACACTATTTAGTTCATGGCATTTGAATATTTAAATTGTCTTTATATTCTAGGGAAGAAAGCATCGAGGGCCAGGGAGAAACTGCTTGTAACATGCATAACTTGGAATTGCCACTCCACATATAACCAAATGCGGCTGTGAAAGTATCAATCGATCAATCAAATCATTAGACCGGAAGTTAACTTTGAACTTCGATATTGGTAGTCATTTATGAGAATCATCTTTGTTGATTTATTGGCTTAAACGTCGTAACTAATAATTCAAGCTATAGTAAAGCGGCTTTTAGGTCGCCAACCATTTAATTCTATTGTTTAAATGTCACTGGCCATCATGTTTTCAAAATAACGCCATTTGATAACAAAGTAGGTCTTCCAGACGGAGTCAATGGAGATTGTCAGAGGACACAGTGGGCGGACAGGCAATTCGAAATTGTAACTTTGCATCTAAGAGAGGGATCTTAAGTATCATACAATGTTTTATATCCGAGTCCGTAACAATGAATCAGATTTTAATGTAAGTTGAGGTTGTAACCCTATTTGATATGGCTGTTTATTTTCTTCTCTTTTTTGTGGGTTACACCATGAACAAGATTCATTTTGATTTATACTAATTTATTTTAGTTCTATTGCGAAGAAAGCATTCAGTTAATCAAATGGTTAGGGCTAAACTACGGTAAGTGTTTATATTCGTAATAACGCTTACGACAGTTTTGGACTGATTTTTATAGACTTTAAGACCGGCTAGCGAACGAAACTCCTAGCGACGTAACGATGACGTTGGTTTGATGTATTTCAAACTAAATCACGCCCGGTAATCTCGGGCTCCATCTCTTTTTGGAGAACAGTACAAAAAGGAGACAATGATACTTCCGATATGGAGCCAAGGACCGGAACTGAACAGAAAAGGTAAGAAAAACAGTGCACCTCGCACACAATTTGATCTCCCATTAACCTATTATACATTTTCCCAAAACGTCCAGAGTTTCATACCACATAGAAATGATTATTTTACCCGTTGGTAGTGATAGATTTAAAAAATAATTCCGTTTGTGAATAGAAACTTGAATCAAAGTTTTGACATCGGACCCGATCAAACACGAAAATGCGTGTTGAAATTGTTAAAATCCACGTTATCAACAATATTGAAATATTTAAGTGGCGATGACAATGAAATGAATGATAACGTGTTGATATAAAATAATCTTACCATAAAGAACTGCGTTTTTCCTACCCCTTTTACGGATTTTCTTGGATGAGATGGAGACAAGGATGCAGTGCGAGAGACAAGATTCAGAGGGAGAGGCGATGCATATAAAAATGTACTGTAAAACTTCTTTTAGAACCCCATACTATTATGTAACCCCAGTCCATCTTCGAACCTCAAAACCGACCCATTTTCTATGATTTTCTGAAAACTTAAGCCTGTAATAAACCCCAAATCCCCAACATTTCAATGCTTAGATGAATTCAATAGGGGGCGAAAATAAATGTTCTCAACCAAATGTTCAATGCTTACATAATTGATTTGCTTGAAGTTTTTTCTTTATATTTAGAGGACGCTGTATCCTAGATTATGTCAAAAGGTAAACAAATTCACTGCTACATTTAATAACACCTTGAAATAGACAATTTTTGGATGATTTGGAGATGATTTCAGTATGAAATTGAATGAGTGGGAGGTGCGACTTTTGAATGAAATTAAATTGAATGTAATCCAAAATCGCTAATTTCGTCCAAATTCTCTTTCAGAAATCCCTTGAAACAGGCACCTTCCCCCAGGTATAGACAATTGCAAACGTGACTCCACTGTCCAAGAAAGGAAACAAAGAAGATCCTGCAAATTACAAACCTATATCCTTAACATGTATACTGTGTAAAACTCTTGAACATATTGTAGCATCAAATCTAACAAAACATTTTGACAAAAAAATATTCTTTATGACTTACAGCATGATTTCAGAGCAAGGCGTTGATTTGAAACCAAGCGAATGCAACTGACCGACCATCTTGCCAGAAACCTTGCTGAAGGAAAACAAACTGATCTAGTTTTGTTAGACTTCAACAAGGCTTTTGATAAAGATAACCACTTAAAACTTTTGTATGAATTGCAGGAACATGAGGTAAACAATACTACCCTTTTGTGGATTAAATCTTTTCTTATAATCAGAACACAAAAAGTAGTCTTACAAGGTGGATGCTCATCCGAAGTTCCAGTCACGTCTGGAGTACCTCAGGGATCGGTGCTTGGTCCTCTTCTGTTTTTCTTGTATATTAACGACCTTCCTAATACCATCACCTCCCAAGTTCGTTTGTTTGCAGATGACACTGCCGTTTACGTAGTAAAAACAACAAGCAAGACTGTATCACCATGCAAGAAGATCTAGACAGGTTAATGCGGTGGGAGAAAAAGTGGGAAATGGAGTTTAATCCCAGCAAATGCTAAATATTACTAAAAAGAAGAAAAAGATTTCTTTTGTTTACAGGCTACATGGATAAGTGCTAGAGACTGTGGACAATGCTAAATACCTAAGAGTTACGATATCTGGAGATCTTTTATGGAACACACACATTGACAATATAACATCAAAGGCTAATAAAACCCAAAGTTTTCTTCGCAGAAACATCCAGACCAAAAATAATATCAGAGAGACATCGTACAAAACATTAGTCAGACCCCAGGTAGAATACGCAGCAACCGTTTGGAGCCCTTACACTAAAACCTATATCAACAAATGAAAAGTACAACATAGAGCAGCAAGATGGGTTCAAATAATTTTCATGCAGAAGGAGCTTGGCTGGCAAACTCTTCAATATAGACGAGACGTTTCCGGAGTCACCATGCCTTTATAAAATCGCTAATAGTTTTGTTGCAGTGCCCGTACCAGCTTATCTTGAAAGACCAGTTAGGACCACCCGACATATGGACACAGCATCTTTCAGACAGATCCACACGAATGCTTTCTTCCTTAAATATTCTTTCTTTCCCTACACAGTGATATTTTTGAACAGCCTACCAGAAACAGCAACCTGACATTGCAGCGTTCAAAAAGAGTCTCGATTCTTTTCAGATAGTGAGCCGTCCTTAATGACCAGAATATGTTTTATCAGATCTCTTAACATTCACAATACTTTTGAATATGGCACCCTAACCAATGACTAACAGTTTATATTGCAGCACAGACGCGCACCTTCGAGTCATACCCGAAAGGGGAGTTAGGCAGTATATATAGATAGATGGAATTTTATTAACTCCCTTTATTAAAATATACATGCTTTTGGGTTTGTTTGTCCTCACGGACCAATCAGACGCTTTAAAACCCACAGCAGCCAATGAAAATAGTGGAAAATTGTTATCGATTTGAATGAAATGCTGCTCATTTTGGAAGGTTTTTAAATGTTTTTGAAATAATCTGAGCGTTTTTAATGGTTTGGGTGAGTGTATGGAATGAATGATTGGAGCGCTGTGTGAGTGATTTTGAATGGTCATTTCACGTCATGTGTGATCTCAAAGTTAACACAAGTCAGCAGAAAATAAACCAGTGTGTAGCAGAGTTGACTGAAAGTAATGAGCTCAAAGCGTGGGTTTTGTATTAATTTATTGGTGAGTTGTGTAACTCGATTCTTGCGACTTTTATATAATTATGGCTGTTCTAGAGAGTCTGACATACACATTTACTGGGAGAGAAAAAGTGTCCTGTAATATTCATAAAGTTAAAGTCCTAGAAAAGTATTTACTGTACTCTTTCATATGCATCGCCTCTCCCTCTGAATATTGTCTCCCGCACCGCATCCTGGTCTCCTTCTCATCTAAGAAAATCCGTAGAAGGGGTAGGGAAACGCAGGTCTTTGTGGTAACATTGTTTTATATCAACACCTTATCATTCATTTCACTGTCATAGCTACTTAAATCTTTCAGAACTGTTGATAACATGGATTTAACGATTTCAACACGCATTTTCGTGTTTGATCGGGTCCGATGTCAAAACTTTGATTCAAGTTTCTATTCACAAACGGAATTATTTTTGAGATCTATCACCGCCAACGGATAATATAATCATTTCTATGTGGTATGAAACTCTGGACGTTTTGGGAAAATGTATAATAGGTTAATGGGAGATCAAATTGTGTGCGAGGTGCACTGTTTTTCTTACCTTTTCTGTTCAGTTCCGGTCCTTGGCTCCATATCGGAAGTATCATTGTCTCCTTTTTGTACTGTTCTCCAAAAAGAGATGGAGCCCGAGATTACCGGGCGTGTAAATGCGTGATTCAAATGATTTTTCACACCACATGAATGACCTTTTATTGTTTGCAACTGTCACGGGTTAATCTAAAACTAGATTTACAGCCTACGCAGGCTATTAGGGAAACATCCTGTTCTTCTCTGATAAGCGACCTCTGGATTTCGCAAAACCACTTTTCAGAATATTGTATTCAAATAGTGTATGAAATGGGATAAGAATAATATAAAAATCTGTGACATGGAAAAAAACATCGATACCTACCTTTATGTGTCTTACCCATGGACACACCTCGACGACGGTAAGGCTCGTACACTTGACCTTCAGATCACGAGTAACACAGCTATACAACTCGGCCATTGATTCAGCAATATCTCATTCCATGCTTTCTTATTGTAATATTGTAAATACGGTGTTTACGAGAAAAATATTAATCAAAGTGCCGTGCGCACTGTAATTGGTAGTCACTGAGAAATTGGACATATCGCTGCATTCCGACTTTAGAATTAGGGTAAAACAAATTTAATTTCTATAACTTTCACAACATGTAGGTTCTATCCTAGTGTATGATATTTCCGTGAATGTTAATTAGAATTAATATTATTTTACACGAACGTAAGACATTGATGCAACATGGGTACCGACAAAAAAGCAACTTTTTGTGAAACTAAATTTTAAAAATTCTCGATTGTTAAATAGTCATGGTAAGATCATCCCTGCAAGCTTTTTTTATAAGGCCAAAACAGAAAAATTATGGAAATATGATAACTTAAGTTTAAGAGCAACTGCTGACAGCAGGTTCATGAAATTTCAAAACCCTCTCTTTTTCTGGGCAGAAATTAACAAGTTCCTAAACAGCGCTGATTATAAACAAAGGAAAAAAACAATTGATACTATTCTTTGGGCGAATTCTTCAGACAGCTTGAAAGCATAATAATCAAATTTGCTCTCCAGAAGAACTTTCAGTACTTTGATTAACTTATGGCTGGAAAATAATTGAGTGGAAGTATCATCATTGTTTACACCTCGATATGATTGAAAGAAAGGGTTGGTTAGACGCGTTCATCACTAGCGGAAAATCCTTGAAGCATTCATCTTTAAAGCGTGTGACCGTCCAGTTTTCCTTTACTCCTTTTGATAATTCTTAGCTTGTAAAATGAAATGATATTTTTTCTGTTTTCCCGTCAGAATATACGTCCAGTCGGGCTAAAGGCAGTTTGGTAAATTGCAGCGACACAATCTCGAATTTATGGTTATATAAATTTGTCTACGACCAATTAAAAAGGGCCGAAAAGAGGTTTGTAGTTGTGAAACGGTACACCGGTACACGTACATGTAAAAATGAGGCAAGGTCAAACTGAAATGACCAAAGAAGCTACTTATCGAATATTCATACTTTTTAGAAAATGAAACATGTTATTTTATTTTTCTTTAAAAAACGTCGAATAAAAACTCCCTTATCTCGTTTGATTATCACGTGATAATTTCACGGAGGAAAAATAACAAAAATACAGTAAAATTATCTAATTTGATAAACTCACTGTTCTGATGGTTTTGTCCTGCTTTCGTTCATTTAGCGCTACTCAACGGGACTTGATATTCTGGTGACGTCATCAGGTGATATGGGCCAAATTTACGAGCGAAATGTCGTGATTTGATTTCCTCCAAACATTTCATTAGTTTTACTTTTTATGCATTAATGAAAATAGAATACTATTTTAGTTACATTTAGGATCGAATTCTCATTCATTTCGTGAACAGCAAAAGCTATATTTCCCTTGTGCCCCCACAATATCATCGTATGACGTCATTATCATGGATTGAGTAAATCATCTTTGACAAATGCTGTATAAAACGAAAGTTTTGTGACCATCTTCTTATGGAGCCTTTCAAATTTAATGTTGCTGCTGGCTTTTAACACGAAACGAAATCATTTTCTAAGTACTTTAATATTTCTTTATATTCCTATGTAAAAAACTAAAATTTGACTTTAAGCATTTTAATGTTGTGGCTGTTTTACACTTTAAGCATTTTAATGTAGTGGTTGTTTCACACTAAAAGCAGGTGTTTTACAGTTTAAAGTCAGTTTCAGCAGCACAGTGTGTTTCCGACTGAACTAACATGGCTCGCCGCATGTCGATGTGAAAGGTTATGAAACTTATTGTGGCTTTTAAGAAGTTCGTTTGTGCGACCTTTTCGTCGTATGAATAGTCAGCGTGAAAATTATGTCTCAGTTATATCGTCGTTACTACAGCTTCATTTAAGCTGCGGCATTTTGTACTCCCAACAAAGATATCCTAAATGATAAAAATCACAGGCACCTGTTTAATGAGTTTGATGTTGGAATTACATTGTACTATTAAATATATGTCTCCGAAATTTATATACTCAAGCAGGACAAAGTATTGCCTTTATACCCGCGGTAAGTGCCTTATTGAGACATTGTTTTGGTTGTGTTTTTTCTTTCAAGGAATTGCTATGTTTTACAATGAATGCGAATTGCCCATTCATACTTCTTCGAAAGCTTTTAAACATATTCATCTGACCACGAAACCTTTGTGTTAAATAAAAGCAAAACAATCAATTGTCAGGACGATTGCAAAACAAGTGTAGTTAAAATCAAAACGTTTATTTGTTGAAAAAAGGAACAAGGGGAAAAAAGCAAGCTTTTATAATCGCGCTCTAACGTTCCAAAAACACTAAATGATTGTTCGTCTAATAGATGCTTTCTTTGCAAACGTTCAAGGCTCAATAATTAAGAATTAAGGTATTGAAAGTACTGTAAACTAGCAAAGCATTGTTTTGTTAAGTAATCCTCTTTGTCAAAGGTTATCATAATGAATAAACGAGGTTAAAGTTGACTCATTAAAATATGAATTAATCTTAGACTGGTTCATATTGTCAGAAGTTTCAGACGACAATTTCAAGTTGCTGAAATTCGGTAGAAAACATCGTGGACATTGAAGAAATTGCTTGATACAAGCAATGTCTTCATTGTATACAATGTTTTCCAAGGCTTTTTTCCTGAGATGCTTAAAAAGCGAAGTTGGGTGAGAATAGGTTAGATAGCATGCTTTTGAAACATTTCACTGCAATTTGAATAGAGTTTGTAATATTCTTAAAATGCAAAAGAACTACTTTTTATGGTGTAGGCATTCAATGGATTTTGGTTAAGCCACCAGTGGCAGTTTGCACACGTTGAGCTTTGAGAAGACCCCAAAATTTTGTCTGTTAACATAAACTACAACCGCTATCGCTTTGCTAGCTAAAAAACGACATTAATAACAAATGTTCATCAACCGAAAGGGAGCCGTAAGAGAATTGCTCCCATGAGACTACTCGACTGAGGATAACAAATAAACTAGGCACTGCTAATAAACGGACACTAGATCATACTAGAACTTTAGAATCTCATGGAATTTAATAATGCACAGATGGAACACAGTTGAATTTATTATAGGTTTTCCCATTTCTTGAATTATCAAAATATAAACGAAAGAAAACATTTAACAATTAGAGCCTTAAAAAAAGAAAAAAAAGAAAGAAAAATACCATTAATGCGAAGATAAAAAGTCTATTCACGTATTGCATTAAGTTTCAAAAAAAAAAAATATTTTTGTTATCCTTTCTTCATCTTTTACAAGGCCTATGGAATGATTTTAAACGTATTTCAAAACACAAAATGACCCCATCTATTGAATAACAATAGTGATATCGCAGTGGCTTTCTTTGTGATTTTCCTACGTGTATGGTCGACTTAATCATATCGCCAAGTACATTTAGTAGACAGGACTCGTAAACCAGAACTTCGGCTCTCGAAAATCGGATAATAGCTCGTTTTTACCCCTAGAAATTTCTCTAAATTCGGGAGAAATATCTGAGGGACAAAACGGGCTATTTTTAAAGCACACGATGTTTTGATGCACTTTACGAAGAATTGAACATATGTATTAATTGCTTATTCCATATCTTTAAATATGATCAATAAATATGATGTAACATAATCAGTTAAAGATATGGCGGTGCGTTTACCATTCTACTTATAGTCATAATATGCTCCTTTTGGACCCCTTCAATTTGATCGCTAGAATTTCTTTGTTAAGAAAGTTTAAGACTGATAAAATTCAAAGGCTAGCACGATTCCTCTCTACAAAACGACTCAAGAAAGATAAAATATGTCTCATATTAGGCCAACTTGATAAGCAATAAAAAGAATGGACAGTAGCCGTGTACTGTAAGATATTGGCTTTTCCTGAGATATGCGACAAATCGAGACTTTAATTCATCAAAGGTCGACACTAAATGTCAATATACGATTTATACAGACTGAGTGATGTAAATTGGTTATGAACGAGAAATGAAAGTGACTTATATGGCCTATTAATTTGTGTTACTTGTAAATATACATGGATCGTGAAATAGTTTTCGAAATAAGCCAATTAATAAGTCATGCTAGGTTATTGGTTATTGACCAGTTGATGGCCCCGCCCACTAACTCCTTAGGCCCCGCCCATTAACTGCTTCAGGAACTTCCGCTTTGATTTCTAACGGCGTTGGTCTGCAAAATTTATGGCCAGTAACATGAAACAAAAAAGTAAAAAGGTTGGTGACCTAAACGGAGTAACTACAGCTTGAATAAGCTGTAGTTACGACATCTAAGTCGTCAAACCAACAAAATATGTTAACAAAAATGGCGACTAATGTCGGACTTGAAAGCTCAGGTCCGGGCTGAATAATGGCTTTGATGATTTGGTCGGTTAATTTCTTGATTGACAGACGCTATTGGTCAGTTCTATAGTTATAGTAAAGTCAAGACATAGTAATTGAAGCTTTTTGTTTTAAAAAGTCCTCTAGAATATGTACATGCCTTTAACCTGGCCTCTGTCCGAGTTAAACTGCTGCCTACATACCTGAAATATCAGCAAATGAAGCTGAAATGGCGGGTATCTAAATCCCAGTTTAGTACCCGTAAATAAAGATAGAAATATCTTTACTTTCAGATCATATAAAGAAGTCTTCAGCCAAAAAGAGAATGCGTTGCGGGTTGTTTCAATTACACTTAAATGTAAAAATATATTTCAGTTCTCTGTTTTTGAAATATTATACATGGTTTAGTAAATTTTACTCATGATTGAATAGTATTTACTCCATTTCTCGCCAATTTTTCAGAAGAAATATAAATTTTCAAAAACCGTTATTTTAACCGAACAGTGTATGGAAAGTAACGCTGATTTGTTCAGCATATTGTTTCATATGTATACTCTGAACAATGTATCAATTTCATAAAATATGCAACAAATGGCAAACTATATTGGTCTACTTTAGCCCCTTCTTGTTTTACAAATTTTAGACCTGTCTAAATTCAAAGGCTTTTCAGAAGAAAATTTAAATTGGAAGCAATTTCTTTTTACTCTTCAATGTTTTCTCGATTATAAAATATATTTATTTGTCTTTTAAGAGAGGAAAACTTTTGTATGGGATGGTTATTTATTCGAAGAAACCGTTCCCTTTTGATTCATCATCTCGCAAAATATATATTAAGCAAATTGCTTCGTTAGTAACAGAAGCTCGTTTAGAAACATTCCTCCTTTATCCTTAAACATGACAGTGTGATTTCAAGCCAACTCAGGATTGTTGGACCCATGTAATGAAAGCATGATTTGAGTAAACAAAGGAAAACATGAATACATGTTCAATGGTCCTTGATGAAGCAAACGATAGTCCTAAACCCCATTATTCACTCATCGATTTCAGCGTATTCCATTTGATAAATGATGTTGGCACTCGGGTTAATTTGGCAGCATCTTCCCAAACTCATGGAGTCTTTATCAAATTAATGCTTTAGTTCGTTGACCGCAATACGAACTTTGACGGTGAAACAGTATCGAGATCAAAACAATGAATTATGTTTCTTAATTGACATGTTATCATAAATCATGGAATTGGAATATACTGCCTCTTTACCAGATGACCAAAATTTAGTCTGATCCAAAACTATAGAGGTTGCAGAACACAATTTACAAACGAACGGAATTCAGATATTTCTGTCTTTTTGTGTAGAAAATGTAGAAATCTGCTAGAACTGAGCCATTATTTGGCGGAACATCTTTAACCTCCATTGCCAACCCCCCCCCCAAAAAAAACAACAACAACAACAACAAACCACAAAAAACAATAACAACAACAACAAAAAAACCTTTTAAAAACAAGAAGTTGATACAGTGAAACACTCTTAATTGCCATACCAAATTATCATACTTTTGTTGCGATAAACCAGCAATTGCTATTTAAACGAACTAATTATTATTGAATTCTAATATTTCTAAATATATTTAGTTGCAATTATCTGGATTGCAATTAAGAGTAATCATCTGTATAACCAAATCATATTTCAATTGCATTAATTCAAATATTTAAAGACTGTTATCTTTATAACCCCTTTAAAACATTTCTAATGGTACTATTTGTGCGCAAGCATACAAAATCGTTTTTACAAGGAGGTATGAAATACTTTTTCGGCAAAATCCAGAAATTTTATTTCGGTAATGTGTTATGAAATACTTATGTATTATTTTATATATATTTTTCCAGGACTATTTGATCACGCGCTGCTTATGTTTGTTAATATTTTTGTTTGTTTGACAAGAAATTGTATAGTTTACGTCAATAAAGTATTGTATAGTAATTGATTTCAAAGGAATGAAATCATGTGCAGAATGTCGATAGTGATACGTGTAACAATATTGCATGATAGAGCTAAGTGGAATTTCTATTAAATTAGCTGATAAATAATTTTCGTATCATTTACTTATTGAATGTGTCTGCCATCCTACGTGATAAGTTAATAGCTTTTCATATCTTATGCCAAAATTGTGTTTGTTTTTTAATACTAGCGCATGGTTCTCAACTTTTAGCGGTTTGTAAAGATCTGATCAAACGCGCAGTAATGTAATGTTCAAAGCGAAAAGTACAAAGACAGACATCCAGATATGAGGGAATTATAACAATATAAATCTGTTTTCTCATGAACAGTCTATAGTGAGGGGTGCCTATTGACCAATCATATGGGACCCTTAACATTACGATTAACGAATGAAAACTTATATTCAAATTTTCAGAACAAGAAATCTATTTAGAAGGCCAGGTATTTAGACTGCCAGACCTCGCTTAATTCTCTGGACAGACTGACCATGATCAGAGGTTTCCGCTATCTGATAGTTTAAGATTAAGAAAAGTATTTCTAATTCATTAGCTAGCAAAGCGTCAGCTTGAATAACTTAAGTTAACAGCCGAAATTCTTAGGTCTTCTCAAAGTTCAAACGAGTGCAAACTGCCACTGGGGGCTTAACCACTGAATCCATTGAATGCCTACGCCATAAAAAGTAGTTCTTGTATATTTCAGGAATATTGCAAACTCTATTCAAATTGAAGAAAACTTATTCAAAAGCATGCTATTTAACCCATTCCCTCTTAATTCCGCTTTTAAAGCATCTCTCTCTCAAAAAAAAAAAAAAAAAAAAAAAAAAAAAAAAAAAAACTTTAGAAAACATTGTGGACAATGAAGAAATTGTCGCATGCAACTTGTTTAAATTTGAACCTGTCTAAGATTTTGTCATTTTGTAATTGGTTAACTCCTGGATTACTTTAACCTCGTTAATTTATCAAGATAACCTTTGGCACAGAAGATTACTTAATAAAACTATGCTTTGCTAGCTTACAGTACTTTCAGTACTTTGATTATTGATAACCGATCATCTATGTGTCTTAGTAAGGGTAGCATCACGTGACCATGGAATAAATACCATGCTATAAGTATCATTAACCCTTTCCCGTTTTTTCAAATATTACACTAGTCCAGATTCAAAGAGGTTGAAACCGACAATGAAAACTGGACGCAATTTGAAATCAAGGGATCCTTTGAGGTAGAAAATATTGCGGGAAAGGTGAAATTGCTTGTTACAAGAAATTTCTTCTTTTTCCACAATGTTTTCTTAAGTAAAAAAATAATAGCAACGTAAAATCCCAGTTTGTAGAGGAAAAGGTTAAGCAAATACCGTAATCATCTTAATCAATTCCCATAACATATTACTTTTACGACCCTCAAGATAAAGTGAAAAAAAAAAAATGAAATATTGTTGATTATACATTAATTTCAATTTCTTTCCAAAAGATTTTCTGTCCTAAAATACAAAAAAGCGAAAGGAGATTGCTGTCTGCAACATCCTTTAAATATGGAATGGTCTTAGGTCTTTTGGACCTTCGCGGTCTTGCGGTTGGACGCGGAACTTCGGATCGGAGGGTTCTGGGTTCGAATCCCACCTGGACCGTGTGAATTTTTCTAAATCAAAAAAATTATCCCAAATTACTCTGTGTGTGTGTAATTCCGTTTATTTATCGTCGCTACTGTGGCACATGCCTCATGAGCGACGCCCCAAGAAGACGGTTAGTAGTTATGGGGGTAGTGCAAGGATACAGGACGAAACTGCTGATAGCTCCGCTTGGTTCTTTAACGTGCTCGATAGATAGCACCGTCACACGGGGCCTCGGTTTAACGTCTCATCCGAAAGACAATTAGTTGAGTTAGTTGCTTTGGTCAGCCCAGGGCTCGAACCAGTGATCTTGAGGTTAGAAGTCAAGTGCTCTACAAATTGCTCCACTCCTCCCAGGTGTACCAACAACAAAAAAATATATATATAAACTTAAACTAATATTGGTCTAAAAATTGAAGTGTGGTTATGGATAATCAGAGCATCGTTTTAGGCAGTTAACTGTACCGATCCAGCCTTAATTCTTTTTGCACTATTGCTTTAATCTAATTTCGCAGTTGGTACATGCGTGCAATGCATCGGTTCCCCCAATCTTTAACGGTTGGGAGTTATGAGTTCGATCCCCAGCGGCGGCGCATATCATTTCCGATACTTGTCTCTTACCAATGGGTAGACGATCGTAAACCTAATTTGGATAGCTTGAGGCTGGAGGCTTGGAAAAGATTGAATAGCGATACTGATGCCAGGTACATCAGGAATCCATTATCAGGTGCGCCAGCCTCCGCCATGTGACTGAAAAATTGTCAAAAGAGGCGTTTATCCCATTCAAACAAATAAATTTTTAAGGGTCAGTATTTTATTGACGACCCATTTCTCCCGCAACAACCGAAAGTTTAATCTAAAGGTTCCCCCCATCAGATTTGGACAAAGTTTGTTTTTCATTTCTGAAATTTCCAGCGCATATCATTTGTATAACGAAAAGAATGTCTCAGAAAGTATGAAAATATAGTGAATCAAAATTAATTCAAGTACATGTATTTTGTCACAATTAAAAGACCTTTTAGTACCTTAATTTTCATTTTCAATTATTGGTCAAATATCGACAAATATGTATTTCGCAATTCACAAGAAAAGAAATATGGCGTAGACACAATGATATACGGTGTTGCAAATTTATTAAATTTAACAGAGATATCAGAGACGAGAAACATAGACAATAATAACATGGTTCATTGAATTTATTATCGAAAAAGTTCTTATTTGCTTAAATTGATTTTAACTAAAAATAACAACATTAAGAAGCTTCTTTTCAATTAAGAGATGAAGAGAATATTTTTTGTTTTCATGGAGGTATGAACCGAAAAAACTAATCACACTGTATGAATACGCGAAGCGGATTCATACATTGTGTGATTAGGTTTTTCGGTTAATACCTCCATGAAAACAAAAAATATTCTCTTCATTTCTTATAATTTAATAGCTTCGAGCGAAAAAAAAAAACAACAAAAAACAAACAAACAAAAAAAAAACCAAAAAAACAAAAAAAAACCCAAAAAACAAAAGCTTTACAAATTTTGTATGGGACTATATAGTGCGGAAGCATACAAAATCACTGCGTGATCAAAATTTTGTTCATGGAGTTATGAATAATATTTTTCGACCAATCAGAACGCTCGTTTCTGATAGACGAAACTAAAAATTATATTATTCGAGGTTGACATTTAACTATTTTACCTATGTATATCGGGCCAAGGAATTCAACCGAATTATTTACTTCAGATATCTAAAATTGCACACCATAAGAGGAAATAACATTCACCTTCTTCCTGACCTAAGTGAGACAATTTGCATCGTCTATCGTTTCTGAACCTTTATCATGATGATCCCGGAATATTCCCATTTCTACAATATCTGTGGCAGGTCAGTAGACTAAGATCAGAATGTACGGACGTGCAGTCTGGTCTTAGTCTACACTACCTTCTTGTTTATAAGTTTTAAGGAAATATTTCAACACAAAGCAAATCTAAATTAGATAAAAAAGAAGAAGAAAGGATAAATATTCAGCACGACAAGGGTTAAATATTACTATATCGAACAGAAGTAATTTCCAATTTATGTGAATCAATTCTTCAAAAACCAAGAGATTTTAAAAGGTTTAGATCATCATTAAAATCAAGATAGGGTTCGTTTCCTGTTTTATCTGAAACATTCAATACATTTATAATTAAGGTCGATATTCTTTTAAGAATTCCTGAATTAATCGTGAATTCTCAATATGAATATTGAGAAGTTATTGGTGTTTTCAGCATAATTAAGCCCGTCCTAGCTGGTCGATGAATGAATTTAATTGATTTTCGTAGGACCTGAGTTATCAGTTTTGATTTTTGTCTATCATGGTTAAATCGGTTTTATTGGCTGTTTTATACCTTCGTCACAAAATTTTAAATGCGCAAGCAATGAGTATGCCTTTTCACATGTCGCTCAAAAATAGTAAACTATTTCCTTTGTTTTGCTTGTTGACATTGAATTTTAAGAAATGAAGATAATATTTTTTTGTTTTATTGAGGTATTGACATAAAATATCATTACATTAATATATCGATGGCTTAGAGCAAAAACATAGTATGGCTCTATACATTGTATAGAGCCATACTATGTTTTTGCTCTTAGCCATCGATATGAATTCGCTTCCTGTATTATACAGTGTGATTGTATGATTTTAGCTTCGTACTTCAACGAAAGAAAAAAGTATTTTTTTCATTCCTTATCTGAATCAATATTATGTCGATACAAGAAAAGAGGTACTATTAGACTTGATTTTGCACCAAACCTTCAAAAAACTTCTACAGGCAGTCTCAAGATTATCCAAAGGCTGAATAATTCGTTGTTTCTCGAACCTCCTAATATACTTCTTAAAAAACTTTCGATTTTTTAAATATTTTTAAAGTTATCTACATCAAATCTCTGCTCTATACAAAGGTATCGGGACAACTAAAGTGTAAAAAAGAGAAGGCTCATCTTTAACACTTGGCGGGATACTAAACCGTTAATAAACTATTAGATGCTCTCAAAGCTTGATCATAAAGATTTCAAACTTCCAATTGTTTTTAAACTTTAAGTAAAAATACGTGAAATTATCTAGCGTTTCAATTGTTTTACCATTTCATAACCCTTATATCAAGATTCGGTTTTCGTTTTTCAAAAACACAAAGTTTAATTTTATCGACCTTGATTTCTACTCTATTTGAATTACGAATTGAAATTCTTCATGTGAATCAGTGAATTAAAATCAAATACAAATGATTTAATTTTAAGTTTCGTCTATCAAAAACGAGCGTTCTGATTGGTCGAAAAATTATTTATAACTCCACGAACAGAATTCTGAGCACGCAGCGATATTGTATGCTTCCGCAGAAAATAGTCCCATACAGAAAGGTACCAAAATTTGTGAAGTTTTTGGTTTTAACGCTCGCGTATTCATACATTGTGATTATTTCTTTCGGTTCATACCTCCATGAAAATAAAAACTATTCTTTCCATCTCTTAAACAACTAAAAAAGAATGAGATCATTAAAATAAAAAACAAATCGCCGTCTGCTTCAAAGGACTTGTAAAATTAGCATATAATAGACTGTAGTTTCAAGGTTTTTGAATGTACTGTCAGTTTTTACAACCGCATGGTCTTTACTACCGCTATAGTCATTACGAGACGGCAAATTTTAGACTGGTAAGAAGTTGCAGACGACAAATCAAAATCATAAAATTTGAGACTTTTTCATTGATATGGGAAGAAACATTGTGGAAAATGAGGATATTGCTTATTGCAGGGAGTTTTATCTTTTTAAGTAATGTTTTCCCAATTATTTTCCGTGAAGGGATGTTTTTTATGTCGTAGATTTCAATTATGTTAATTATTTCTATTTCCTCTAATATATTGTTTGAATACAATATTATGAAAAGCAGTTTTGCGAAAACCAGATATCTTTGTAAAAAAAACTTGGGTACTTCCTTAATAGCATTCATAGGCACATAATCATTTTTTTTGGATTTCGTCGGGACAGTTGCAATGAATATTTGGAGAATCTCGATGTTTATCTGTAACCATTCAAATCACGCCTTTATTTTGAACTTATTCAAACCAACCTCAAGTTTGTATGTCTACGCGTATGAATGTGTTAATGTATATTGCTGTGTACACAATCAAAAATACTGTAATTTACTATCCAAATCTGAATGCCGTATGTTAAAACTTTAAATAAAATCAATCATTGATGTCAATCTATAATATGTCTGATCTATAAGATGTCTTTAAGCATATGTCACATTTATGCATGGTGTGATCTTGTTTTTAGCTCACCTGAGCACGTAGTGCTCAAGTGAGCTATTGTGATCGCCTTTTGTCCGGCGTCAGTCCGTCGTCCGTCGTGCGTCGTGTGTCGTGCGTCGTGCGTCGTGCGTCGTCCGTCAACAATTTCTTTAAACGACATCTCCTCCTAAACCACTGGGCCAATCTGAACCAAATTTGGCAGAAATGTTCCTAAGGTGGTCCCCTTCAAAAATAGCTAAAAGAATTGAAATCTGTTAAGAACTCTGGTTGCCATGGCAACAAAAGTGAAATTTTAAAATAATCTTTAAAAATCTTCTCCTCCTGACCCAGAAGGCGTAGAGCCTTGATATTTTGCATGAAGCATCAGTATATTGACCTCTTCCAAAATAGCTAAAATCATGATCCTCGGATCCCCAGGGGCGGAGCCCCAGGGGGTGGGGTTTATATAGAAATAAAGAACGATTTTTTAAATGACATCTCCTCCTAAACCACTGGGCCAATCTGAACCAAATTTGGCAGAAATGTTGCTTAGGTGGTCCCCTTCAAAAATAGCTAAAAGAATTGAAATCCGTTAAAAACTCTGGTTGCCATGGCAACAAAAGTGAAATTTTAAAATAATCTTTAAAAATCTTCTCCTCCTGACCCAGAAGGCATAGAGCCTTGATATTTTGCATGAAGCATCAGTATATTGACCTCTTTCAAAATAGCTAAAAACATGATCCTCGGGTCCCCAGGGGCGGAGCCCCAGGGGGGTTTGGTTTATATAGAAATAAAGAACGATTTTTTAAATGACATCTCCTCTCAAACCACTTGGTCGTTTTGAACCAAATTTGGCAGAAATGTTGCTTAGGTGGTCCCCTTCAAAAATAGCTAAAAGAATTGAAATCCGTTAAAAACTCTGGTTGCCATGGCAACAAAAGTGAAATTTCAAAATAATCTTTAAAAATCTTCTCCTCCTGACCCAGAAGGCGTAGAACCTTGATATTTTGCATGAAACATCAGTATATTGATCTCTTACAAAAAAGCTAAAATCATGATCCTAGGGTTTCCAGGGGCAGACCCAGGGGGGGGGGGGGGGGGTATAGACATGAAGCATCAGTTCACAGATGTCTTTCTTATTTCTAAAATTATAACCCATGGAAAAAGTTTTTTCCTTCTTTCAAATCAGCACTAAGGCCTTAGAATTTATTATTTAGACTTTTGGATCCCCAGGTTCATAGTCTTTATATGTAATTGTGGCCCACTTGTTTCATAATCCTAACCTTAACATGAAATTAGACTGTTGAAAGAAAAAGAGCCTTTATCTCAGGTGAGCGCCCCAGGGCCAACGGCCCTCTTGTTTTGTTTACTTATGTGTATGTGTGTATGTATTTACATATATGTGTAATTATACAATGTATATAATATTTATACATGTGAGTGTATGAATTGAATGTGTACAATAATAAGGACGATCATTTTCCATTCAAATCTGATACAGAATTCTTTAGATTTATATTTGGCATCAACTGATACTACAATTGTACGCTCTTTTATCCTTTACCGCAAAGCAATATATGAAATTCTAAAATATTAATACACACCATTTCCTTTAGTGTGATAGAGCAGTTCTTATGACGTTGGTGTGACAAATTCAGTAAACTTTGATGTATTTTAAGATTGAAAATTTACATGCAAATTGACAATCTTACTCGTAGCATCCTGGTCTCCTTTAAAAGGCCAAATAAAGCCGATTAAAAACAGACATTATTTTAGGTATATTGAAATTATCAAGTAAAGAAAAGCGGGTATTATCATTAATCCATTATTAGACGGCTAAATTCTAGACTGGTCTAAATTGAAAGGCGTTGCTGACGACAATTCAAGGTTTATGAAATATTATATTTCAACTTCCTGGGTAGAAAACATTGTGGAAAATGAAGAAATTGCTTGTAACAAGCATTTTTTCACAATGTTTTCAACAGCTTTATTCCTTGAGAGCGTCTAAAAGCGTCAATGAGTGGGAATGGGTTAAGAATTAAATTCCTAACAATCCATATGTCTATCTTATTTTTCGTTTCGAACTAGGTAGCTATAATAGAATGGCAGGAAATTGGTAACTTTGGTACTTTGACCAGTAGTTTAATTCTTACCATTCTGAATAGTTTTTGTTTCGATTTCTTTTCCAGTACATGTTGTTATGTTCGACATATTACGTTCTATGTATATCTTTACCTCAAGGGTCTATGACCTTCTGATTGTAAAGAAATGAAACAAGCCTACTACATGTTAAATACCACAATATTCCCAAATCCTCAAAATCATATATTCGATTTAACCTATTTCACCGGAATCTCATAAAACAATTTACATCGTCAAGATTTTCAAGGAAACAAGCTGAAACAACATGCGGGCATGTTAAAAAACTAACTGTCTTGCATGTAAGCCCTCTCCATCTAGTTAAGGCCGAATAGTTCAATCCAGTTCAAATATTCGAACAATATTTCTCAGATCTCTTGAGAACGAGAATATATATCCTGAATTTCGTTTGTTAACCCTTTGTGTTTACTCTCTAAAAAATCTAGACGTTTAAATATTCCCGAACAATCGTGGATCAAGCTATTTTCGCACTTGTTTTGGGTCCGAATGAAAATGTACTCTTTTTATAACATTCGTCAGTTGGTGGACCATAACCAAAATTGGATATGCTAATCACTTCTTGATACTGAAAATACCTGTGAAATTTGAATTAAACCTAATCGATCGTTTCGAACAAAAGAAAAGTCAAAAAATTCCATTAAAGGGCCATAATTCTGTAAAAAGTAAATAGGATATGCACACTAGTTCTAGATACTGAGTCTACATGTGAACTTTGAATAAAATTAATCCAAGAGTTTTTGAGAAATAGAGCTGAGAATAAACTACCGACCGACCGACTCCTATATATCCCCAAATAAAGTTTTTTGGGGAAAATACATCTGTAGCTACGACAATTTTGTTGCCCAGCGACAATATGAAACTTTGATTTCCAAATTCCCCGACTCTAATAACCATGTTTTTACCGAAATGTACAAGTAGAGGGGGGGGGGGAGAAGCCTGGATCCCTGGTCCCTTCCTCTTGATTAAATTATGCAAACGTAAACATGCTATTCCTTTCTACAGAAAACCTTATTTAACAAAAAGAACATTAAAAAAAACTAAAAAAAACTATGATTCAAAATAACATCTGAAGGTTTCGAAAACAACAACAATACAATAAATATATTAATAAAATGTCTGAATCATTAAGGAAGTTCAAAATGTCAGATATTCATACGCGGAGCAGGAGCTATATTCTGGTGTTCTGTGTTGTCCACAATATGTTCATCTCCTCTATACAAAAGATTTTTAAAACTTCTTCATCTTGAAATTGTTAACAGCAACTTCTTTCAAAATTTTGTCATCTGTATAGAGACTCTTCATTCAGGTATTATGTTATTCGTTTCTTTATAATCAACACCGGCTGCTAGCGTTGAGGCAGGTGGTGGAGCAAAGAAAAATATCTTACAAAAGTTACATCAGACTTTTTACTTCGCGGAGCCACCGTCATAGTGCAATTAGTAACGCATCAGACTTTCAATCTTTATTTATGGGATGTCGTGGATTCAATCCCCGGCGACGGCATATATCATTCCCGTCTCTCACCAATTGCTGGATAATCGTAAACCTAAGTTGGATGACAGCTGGAGGCTAGAAAATGATGTAATGGTGGTACTGGTGAGAAGTGTACAAGGAATACATTGTTAAGTGATCCAGCCGCCGTGATATGACTGAAACATTGTTAAAAGCGGTGTTAAACCAAATTCAAACAAGCAAAATTTACCTTCGCTTTTGTCACACCCGAACGACAATTAGACATTAAGCATTACGTGTCTTCAATGGTAAGGTTTTAAATAACTATGATTTGTTACTTTTCTCTTCAGCCATACATATATTCGTATAAACGTTGAACATAATTTTCTTAACCGATTCCCATATAATCCCTCCTTTTACCCCCTCAAGAAAAAAGCTTTGGAAAACATTGTAGAAAATGAAGAAATTGCTTGTCACAAGTATTAGGGTTAGGGTTAGGCAATTTCTTCGTTGGGAACAATGTTTTCTACTCTAAAAGACAAAGACTTTTAAGATTCGGTCGACTTAAAATTGTTGCCTACAGCTTTTTAAAATTTGGACAACTTATAATTGCGTTGTGTGGGAATGAGTAAAACAAAGCGAAATTGGTTACTCGACAGCTGCGTTTACCAATCTTTGAGTGTTGACTTCGACCCCTGACTCGTTCAATACTCTGAAATTTGAAAATAGTCATGCTTGATTTAATTTTTACCAAAAGGTCGAAATGATTATAGTACAACTTGCGCGTTAGTTGGATGGGCAGCTGGTCGGAATGAATGTTATGGCTGTATTTGTGGTGAGGTAAATTACTATTTTTATAAGTTTTGATGATAATAGCTATATAGCGATTTTAGAGTGATTTCTCTGGAATTCAATTCTGTAAGTTGTTCTTTTACATAACTCAGGGGCGTAACCAAGAATTTGAAATATATACGCACGCCGAAGGCGTGCCTGAACGCCGTAGGCGTTCGCGAGCGCCGAAGGCGCGAGTGAGGGGGGGAGAGCACGAGAGGGGGTCTCCCCCTCTCTTAGGGGGGGGGGGTTCGGGGGCCTCCCCCGAGAAAATTTTGGTATTCAGAATGGCTGGAGAACGATTTTGAGCCTGTTTTGAGGACAAAATTTGGGCTTTATTTATGGACATAATTTTGATAATGAAGTTCATGTTCCTTAACATTTCTTCCTTTTAAGCTCACCTGAGTCGAAGGCTCACAAGGCGAGCTTGATTGCGTCCTACGTTGTCGTGTTGTTGTTCACATTGTCCAAACACATCTGAAACCCCTTGGCCGATCAAAGCCAAATTTCATGTGAGCATCCATGGGAAGGGGGGCGAAAAGTTGTAAGAATGTTCCTGGTCATGTGACCAAGATGGCCACAAGGGCTATAAATACTAAAATGTTTTTAAAATCTTCTCCAGAACCAGAAGGCATATGATCTTGAAACTTGGAATGTAATATTTGGAATGGAACCCTACCAAAGATAAATAAATCATTATCCTGGGATGACATTGACCTATTTTACGGCAAGGTCAACTTAGTTCGCCTATGCATTTGGTAAAATATCTTTAATGGGAGAAAACTTGCTAGGAATGGGCAAATGGGCAGAATTTTTATGTGTATGAAAAAATTTGGCCCAGGGGGTTGTTTGCCCCTGCCCGGGGTTATATACATGTGTATGACTGTAATATTCAAACATCTTCTACTCTGAAACCGCTTGGCCAAAGTCAAACTTCATGTGGAGTATAACGATAGTACACATACATTTGGCAAGGTCACATGACCAAGATGTCGCCATGGCTATAACAAACAAAATAGAAAATCTCAATATGAGAAGCAGAAGGCATGATTTTGAAATTTCACACGAAGAATAGGAGAATGGAGCTCTACAAAGTCTATATAACGCGCCTGATTCATGTAACTGGAAAGCGTCCAAACTTTGCGATAATGCAGCGCAATGCATCCTGCGATACCTCCCCAACTGTAAAGCAGAATTTCCGATATCCCCCAATTGATTTGAACATTTTTTTTATAATAGATTTTTTTTGTTTTTAATTTTAATTGATATATTTTATTTTTTGATAACTATATGCGTTAGTTTTGATAAGAAGTATACGTCAAAATTTGGTTTATAAAGAAATAATAACTGTTTGTTTAATCATGTCTTTTGGACACAATTACTCATAAAATGCATAAAAATTCATACAAAAGAACGTCAAAACACAGGCATTTGACATTTCATAAAACGACCTAGACCCGCTATGTTGATTAAGCTATTCGTAATCTGGCTATATACATAGCGGGTTTAGGGCATTTTCTGGCCTTTTTTTTTTACTGTGTCAACGCTTTTGCTCAAAATCCCTCTGACGCCAGTTTGCAACGTTTCTAAAGTCTAATGTCATATATTATGTCGAAACTTTGACGTTGGGCGATATGTAGTGCACTTAAATTTTCGGTACAAATTATTTTATCCGAGTTAGCCGCTTCAAACTTCAAACTTTTACGACCTCGACCTTGAAGAAACTTGGAAATTTTTAAAATGATATACTTCTCAAAATTCACTATTTCAGTAGTATGCCAGTTGGTCAACATTGGCTATATTTTTCAAAATTTTTATATGACGATATTAGACATTGATCGTTGTATAGAAATTTGAAAATTTGATTGATTTTTCTTTTTTCATTTTTTTCGATACACGTATCCGAACACGGGTACCCCTAAAATTTGCCGTAACACAAAACCTAGTGGGTGGGCCAGGGGTATGCACTTTTATTCTTACCACATCTTTAAGAAGCGTAACGTCATAAAACGTTTCTTTGTCTGAAAAGGCCACTATCCAAGAGACAAAATAGAGGTTTTTAAAAATTACCAAAATTTGTGATTTTTCATTAAAAACGCATTTTTACCAAAAATTCGAAAAAAAAATTGTTTTCTACTTGAAATTTTCTTTATTTGAACCCAAGCTGTTAAGTGAAAACCAAATTCAAATCGGAGCAGTAGCTACTGAGATGTAAGTTTTCAAGGGCTGAAATTGGAGTGATCCTTATCAAATTTTGAGGAGAATATATGTCCACGCTTTACTGGGACGACGTATGGCCGTTTAAATTTCTATGACATTACTTGATTTTACTTTTAAAATTAGTTTAGTTAAGTGTAATACGATAATACGATTTTGTCAACTGTTTCGACCCCTCAGCAGGTCTCTTCAGGCGGTGATGAGCTAAAATACTCACAGATTTCTCCGCTACAGTTTTTTTTTTAATTTTTAAACTTTTCTTTTACATTTAAGTTTTTTAAGATTTTTTTTTACTTTTTTAGTTTTTTTTTAAAACATTCACTCTTTGTTCATGCTTCATCATCAGATGACTCAGACTCATCTTGCTGTTCATTGAACACTAGTGCAATGCGCCTATGCCCAGTTGCATCATAGTCATTGATGGCACTGTTTACATCAATGTTGATGTTTCGATGTATGTGCATCAGGGCAAGGCCAGTTAAGCGGTCCTGAGACATTGTGTTTCGGAGATACGTTTTTAGCCTCCGAAGTGTGCTGAATGATCTTTCGGCAGAGGCTGTTGAAACTGGCATTGTCAAAAGAACTTTGAAGATTGCATACAAGTTGGGAAGCAACTGGTATGATGCTTCCATGGCCTTGCACAATTTATCAGCAACTAAGCCTTGATTTGCAATTTTGTGCCGCCATAGGTCAAGTTCAGCATCAATTGCGTGTAGATCAATGAATGGTGCATACTCAGTCTTTATGTCTTGCCACATAACTGGAGTCAGATGTCCAATTTTGCTGGAAAGTAGGTACTGAGCCTTCAGTCGTGGATGAGGTATGCAAAGTCTGTCTATAAGTTCAGTTCTAAGGTGATCCATGAATGGCAGGAAGAGATTGAGTCGCCAGTACTCCTTAACTGTAGGGGCTGGTACATTATTTCGATGCTGCTGGCGACCAGCTAGTCTCGGGCGATCGACTACAACATTTTGCCGATTTGCAAGGGTAGCTGCCGATTGCCAAATCTCGTCATAATAGTGTGCATCGTCCCGTTTCTGAAGCAAAACGTCGTGTAATGCTTTAGCATGTTCCGATGCTTTCACGAGATCACATTTTGGATCTTGCATCGAATTTGACAGGGGATTTAATGTATCCAGGGGCTTCCCGACCACGCAAAGAGCGATAATGAACTAAAATGACAGAATTGCTTTATGGAGAGATGAAGCAGTTGACATCGTCTTGCTGTCATGAAGATCTGTTAGTGTTTCTTCTATCGGACCAAAGTTCCTAGAGAAGGCCGAAACACTTTCGGAATGCTGGGAACACCTAGTAGGGCATAGTTTCTTCAGCATTTCAGCGTTATTGTTGTGAGCTGAGTAGGCTGCCTGTCGTTTGGGCGAGTTAGTAAGAAAGAACAGTGTGTCACCTACGACGGTGAACATTGACTGCACGAATGCAATTTTACAGGCGTGACAAATTGCAAGATTTAAACGATGGTTTCGACAATGGACGTATTTTGCATTTGGGTAATCTTGAGCGACCCTGGCCTGAACACCTCTGATTCGTCCAGACATATTTCCGGCTCCATCGTAGCCCTGGGCTACGATATGATTGGGATTTAGACCATGCTTTCTTATTTCTGTGGTTAATAACCCATGCAGTGCTTCTCCGGTGATGCTTGTTGTTGACACAAAAGACAAAAAGTCTTCAGTTACTGAGTGCTCATCAGCATCAGATTTTTCTGTGAAACGAACACAGAAGGCAAACTGCTCTATGTTACTAACGTCTGCAGATTCGTCTGCCATAATAGTGAAGTACTGGGCAGAACGACACCTCTCAAGTATAGAGTTTGAAATTTGTTGACCACAAAGACTGATGAACTCGTTCTGAATTTTGGGAGAAAGGTATTTTGAATGTTTTGGTGCGGTGGCAAGGTGGTTGCTCAGTACCTCATCCTTTTCTGCTTCGAAGGAATCTAATAAAGGCCACCCAAGGATCCTTCCTGTGAATTTTGGTTGAATAATGTTCAGTACTTTCTGAGAAGAAGATTTTTAAGTAAAAGTTGGCGGACGGACTAACGGGCACAACATCATGACAAAAGCCTGTTGGCTTTCAGGCAGTAGAGCTAGAGAGAGAGAGAGAGAGAGAGAGAGAGAGAGAGAGAGAGAAAGAGAAAGAGAGTGAGAGAGAGAAAGAAAGAAAGAGAGAGAGTGCGAGAGAGGGTAGATGAAGCGTGTAGCCAGGTCCGAACAAGGAGGCTCTCGCGTGCGATGCGAGTATTCTACCGCACAGACCAATTTTGTTATGTAAATATGCGCTTTATAATCTCCAGATAAAGAGAGCGAGAGAGGGCGGGCGGTCGTTTACCAGGTTAACTATGTACACCTCTCAAAAGCGATATTTAGACGTTGCATCCATTGGGTAGACTTTGGAGATAAAAATATATAGACACAGACTTTGAAGATAAAAATATATAGACACAAAGTCCGAGCACGACCAAATTGTTTTCAGACAGTGCGAATATGATCCTATGAATGACCAATCAATTTGTTAAACAAAACATTCCAATCGTGCGTAAAAACCGACAGCTTCGCTTATCAGCTTTATACAGTAACTTCGTCTGACCGGACGGTTTTAACATTTTTCCTCTAGAAAAGGTAGACCTATGTGGGATATGGGCTGGGAAAGGATGTGATGGTGGTACTGGTGTGAGAAATACCAGGAAGCCATTGTTAGGTGCTCCAGCCGCCGCGATATAACTGAAAGATTGCTGAAAGTTGCGTAAAACCACATTCAATCAATCAATCAATCAATCAATCTAGAATAAGTAATGTTATTTTGGTATGAAACAAGCACGTTATTTTTTCTTAACCAATATCATTTGAAACATGATTATATTTATTTAATAATTTCCTATATATTATATATCTCCCTTCTTTCTTTCGATTCTCTTATCAAATTGTGATAATTTTGCCAAATTCAGAACACTCACACGAAAGAACTGTACATCAAGCCGACAGCTTTCAGTGAGTCATATCTTGCCTTCGTCCTTCTCGCCTCAATCAGGCGTATATATTTATACTCGCAGTCATGTAACTCGCACGGATCCGATCTATTTTCCGTGTGACAGAATATTTTTTCTATTGCGTTAAATGTTTTTACATTCTTACATTAGTGATCCACATGCTCCAATTTCTCACGTCGCCTGCGTCTATTCTGTGTTATTTACGGATGAATTAGCCGCCTCCATCCTTTAGATTTTATTCCAGAGGACGGCTATCGAATACGGGTATACCCTTTCATATGTCGTAAAAAGACGGAACATATACTCTGGCTAGAATAGCTCAAAAGTCATGATACATGACATGTGTATTGATCCCAAAAGGCAGAAATCTGAATGAAGATGAAACACTAAAGAAGATATGTCATCGAATGCTGTTGAATTTCCTGAAGTATCATAAATATGCGTAATATCAAAATAGAATAAAGTAGAATAAAGAAGGTCATAGATCTTTCAGAGTCTGACCTGTTTAACCCATAAAATACTTATCATTCTAAGAAATATATTGTCCAGGTTATATATGATGTCCTCAATCTCCTGCTTATAGCGCTGTAGTATATATTTTTTTTCATGAGTATTTTCAAATGCAAAGCTAGTGTTTAGAAAATACAGCCTGACATTTTGAAACGACCACAATGCAAGTGAAATGATTTTATGAAAGCCCCTTTGTACACATAATGCTCTTGCAAAGAAAGTCGTCTTGACATCCTGTATTTTGAAAGGTTGATTAAAGGTTGATTTCAAGAATGTCCACCCTCAGTATTTTCAGTGCATTGATGTATGATTCCCATTGCTAGAAAAGTATTTTTCTTAGATTTCCAGCGATTTCAATGTCATCATTTAATTGTCTACCTCAGTAACCAAAGCAAATGAAAGGAGACACAGTTTTTTGATGTTGAGTGATGGAATCAGATTTTTTTGGCGAAGCTGTACGCAAAAAAGTTTATGTAAGTGTTGAATAAGAATGTTTATGTCATTTTTGAATAAGAATAAGACCCAAATTGTCTTCAAAAGAAGCCATTGACACCGATTGTTTGACAAATCAAGGTTGTCAATCAAAGAATCAATCGACCAATCAATCGTTCATTTAGACAGGAAGTGAACTCTACACTCCAACATTGGCCGATATTTTTGAGAATCATTTTTGTTGGTTTTGCGACTTACACGTCTTTTTTACAGTTTATTCAAGCTGTAGTTACGACGGCAAGATTTACTTTTTTCATGTTGCTCTGGCTATAAACATTGCAATTTTTTTTTACGTCGAAGCTAAACTTCCAGTTTGAGTCATTGGCGTGACTAACGGAGTCTGTGGACGGGACCTGCGATAAATCAACCTACAGAAAATTCAAATTAAAATCAGAAAAAAATTACAAGTTACTCTTTTGTTAACCTTTGTCATACTGAGCCCGGATTATTCCTGTCTTGGCAGGAAATATGGACAAATATTAGCATGCACAAATGTGCAGGCTGATCTTGGTCTACGACACCTGCTTTGGTTTATGAGCCTTGTTTATTTTCATTATCTTAATCACATAGGTAGTGTCTATATAACAGCTGAGAATCCGAACAAGCAGAAATCTTGCGTGATTTAAGATATTGTCAATGCTCTAAAGAATACGATGTAGAAGACGATTTCCATTTTATTTGCGTCTGCATATGCTTTAATCGTTTTACGGAATATTATACCTGCCTATCAGTAATCAAATCAAATAATTTGTTCCACACATAGGTCTGAACATTTTCCTATTTTCAGCTTTATCATAAAAGCTTTGACGCTTAGAAAAGTATACTAATTAGTATCATTTGATTTGTCTCTTCTCATTTGTTCATTCCTAAGTTTCATCATTTGTTCCTTCAATATACATTTTTTTATTTGAATGATGTAACATTTTTTCCATGTTTGTTTATTAGAAAATGTGCCAAATCGTTGTAAATCTACGTGTTGCTTATATACGTTAAAATATAAATGCCTGTCTCTTTGTTGACCATCTTTTACAATGACAGAGGAATGCATTATTTAGATTACAAAGTCTGTTTTCATTGCGTTCGACAAAGTTTGTTAATAACGCTTATTGACAAACACAAAGTAAGCTGTGAAATACTAAGAAAGATATCAGTGAAAATATAACATTTATGAGAACATCGATATCTTGTGCTGATTTGCTTGTTAAATGAAAATGAAATATATCCAATGTCACCAAGACATTTGTGTTACTTAACAGACATATAAAAAACAGTTAAACTTTTAGTCCTCATTTTGCATGACAAAAAGGTGAGGACAAAAATTCCAAACAGAGACTGATTGATATCGTCCAGCAATTTTAGTTTATCTTAGTCGATCTACATTTAAGTGTTTTGATTTGGTGATTTTTTTTATTTCGACGAACAAAATTGTGAACACGCAACTATTTTGTATGCTTGTACAAAGTAGAACTAGAAAGTTTTATACAAAACAAATGGAAAATAATTGCTTTGTGATATTTGATGGTGTGCATTAAATGAAAACTGAATATTTTTTTATCATCATAGAGATAGGACCCTAAAAGCTTTATTACACAAATTCATACATTCATGTGATAAAGTTCCTAATTCATACCTCAATAAAAACAAAATCAAATGTCTCTTCATTCTTGACTGACCGATATGTAAAGATATATACATGAATAATCGAAGTTTTGATTCAAATCCCCTTAGTTAATGACAATTTTATTGCGCGTTATTTCATATAACACAGTTTGCTGGGTGATAGCATAGTGAACAAAGGAAATATATGTAATTTAATCTAGTTCTTGACAGAAAAACACGAAATAAAGTGTCATGGATTTCTATTAAAAATGATAGTGCTATTGCTGAAAAATGCATTTCTTAAACTAACCCCCCTTAGCCATAGTACTGACACAAAATTAACAACCAATCCAACAGTAAAACCTACAAATAAGTTAATAAACTTGTACAATGTATAGGTGAATTCATTCATCAAAAATTAAAAGTAAGATGAAAATATTATTTTTTATGTTTGTGGAAGTCTTTTCAGATACAGTCAGGTACCCTCTTTATGTGTAGGATCAACCCTGCAAGAACGTCATATACAAACCAACCATAAGTATTTTATTGAATCGATAGCTGGCCACTCACCCTAACCTCCGACAAGGCACATCCATTGAGGTAGTAGATATAAACGGCATTGTTTTATAAGACATATTGTCATGGACATTAATATAAGGCAAGTCGTTGGTCTGCGAGCTCAACGTCTTGATGTCGTGAATAATTTGTAGGTATCGTAAATAAGTCCTTAAAGCGGCGCTTGCACAAATTATGAAAAAAGAATTGGCTAACGCTTTTCAAATTTCTAACTGGATTTTTTTTCAAACATTTGTAAGAGGATGAAAAAGCTTATTTTTGTCATGAAAATACTCTCATGAAGTTAAATTAAGAAAGAAAAGAAGCAAAATTGAAAAGCCAAATAAGTCTGCCAAGTACAACCGGAATTCATCGGATACATAATTTATTTTTCGATTGAACCGAAAATTGTCTTATATGAGGTTTGAATGACGTATCAATTACGTCATTGGCTTCCACGAGCAATACAGTATTTATTGACATCACCCGAAGACTTACGACCTCACCCGATATATTCCGATATTTCAAAGTAGGGCATGGGGAATGTATCACATTAACAACTCAATTCAACTCAAATACTTTGATAGGCATGTCGGCACTTAGTATGCCTTTGACCATACAATTACATAACAATATGCACATACATAGAACAACAAACTTATAAAAACATCCATACAAATACTAATAACTTACAACAAATCATTATCTTATCTTCATTTACAAGTCCTTTTTCTCTTAACTTATCAACATGTATTCTTATTGAATGAGATAAATTAAGCACGAAAAAAGAATATTTATCGGGGAAAAGACATTTAGAACATTAGAAAAAGTAGATAATTTTCCATTATCAAATTTTCCTGAAAATCTTGAAACAAACAAAGATTTGCAACATAGATACTGGAGTTCAAAGGTCACTTCTATTCTAAGTTACTGATTTGATCGGCAAAACGATATTTTTGATAAATAGTGAAGATCCATTAATTTAGTCTATATTTAAGCGGGAAATATATATATACACATATATATTTTCTCTTGGACCTAAATGTAAGATCACTGTAATATATAATGTGTCAGTTTTCACTAAAGAGGTCACACTTCAACGATTGTTATGGAATATGTTACAGCATCATACACACGTGTAATTTTATACAGAACAAAGAAAATCCGGTGGGGTTAGACCGTATCATGTAAATCGATATGGATATTGCTTGGAAGGCACTTGTTAAGGTTTGGATAAGGTAAGGATTAGTGTATAAGATGCCAATACATCATCCATCCCTATTGACTTTGATTTTCCAGTCTGCTCATTTCATCCTCCTAGGATCCATTCATTTTGATTACCCGTACAATACACAAGGATAATAAGTATTTAATAGACAATTTATCATCTTTAGTCTTCGACCAAACATCCGTATGCAATTTGCTGTTATATTTTTTACGTTATTATTATTTCTGTCTCGTCTCCCCTGTAAAGGCGGTTAAAAACCAGAGGTCATCATTCTGGCCCGATATTTGAAAAGTGAGTATGTGGATCTAGGTGGGTTGAAAGTCTGATTAGATTTTTGTCTTCTCCTTTTTATGTCCTCGCGATGTAATGGCGCCGGACATACATGGTTAACTCTAATTGTATGTGTGGGAGTGTGTAGGGGGTACGTGTCGGGATCGCTGTGTTTGTTTAGATTTGTGTATTCTCCTTTTTATGTTCTCGCGATGTAATGGCGCCGGACATACATGGTTAACTCTAATTGTATGTGTGGGAGTGTGTAGGGGGTGCGTGTCGTGATCGCTGTGTTTGTTTAGATTTTTGTCTTCTCCTTTTTATGTTCTCGCGATGTAATGGCGCCGGACATACATGGTTAACTCTAATTGTATGTGTGGGAGTGTGTAGGGGGTGCGTGTCGGGATGGGTGTGTTTGTATATTTGTTCGATTTTTATTCGGGGTATAATCTGCTACATCAATCGGTCTACTTCAAAATAATTTCATTCAAGGGTACAAGTATCACACATCCAAGTTTTGTTGGATACTCTCAAGTTCAAAGTTTTTTGTTTGTTTTTCTTTATACTTCTAAATTCCAGGTCAGAATTGAAGGTCACGTGACACGCAATTTTATAGGGGCAATAAAGTTTGTGACAATTTTCTATTTTATTTGTCTAATTTCACAAGTCGAAAAGTTCGACCCAGCCATAACATAATCTCCTTCTAAACACTAAGTACTATTCTCGGTGCCTCACTGGAATTTACTTTCGGAAGTTGTTTTGGGATAAAAGTAGTTCTTTACTAAAAATAGCCCGATTGTGATCCACTAAATGTTCTATTATTGGTGAGGTCTGCATTAATTCCACGTACTTTCACTTTACTTTATATGCAAACGGGCCGCTACCCGTCCTTTAATAGGTGTATATTAAACGGTGTCTCTTTCCTGGCTTGAATAGCAAAAAGTCATTCATTCCCCACGAATATTCGTCTCAAAAGACAAATGTTTGAATGACGATGAAACACTACAGGGGTCACATTTCAACGATTGTTATGGAATATGTTACAGCATCATACACAGTCTGTGAAGAATAAGCCCAGACCCTTCTATCAATACATTCAGAGTAGGTCACCAGCCGGCTATGAAAACCTTGGCCGAACAGGAAACGAAAATAAATTTTAAACTTATT
The DNA here is from genome assembly GCA_946902895.1 of Fragum fragum. Taxonomy (NCBI): domain Eukaryota; kingdom Metazoa; phylum Mollusca; class Bivalvia; order Cardiida; family Cardiidae; genus Fragum; species Fragum fragum. The sequence continues at coordinate 70,889,728 of OX336370.1, read as the reverse complement.
TCATGTTGGCAATATAAAATGTTCCATATTCGGTTAGTTTGTTGTTCCAAGAGACTCTGATCGGTTCACATTAGTAAATGGTGCATTTGTGACAAAAATAAAATCAACAAACAATATCTGATATTAAATTGGGACCTTTTATTTACAGAAAATTTGATTGAACTCGGAGCATTAGAACATTTAATAAAAATATAAAAAGAGAAATAAAAAGGTTATACTATTATAGTTCAACCATTACAAGACCGAACAATTTTAGATTGCTCCAAATTGAAAGGGGTTGCAGACAAAAATTTAAAGCTTATCAAATTTTAGATGTTTTTTTTCCAATTTTCTCGATAGAAAACATTGTGTTAAATGAAGAAATTGCTTGTTACAAGCAATTTCTTTATTTTACATAATGCTTATCCATAGTTTTTCTTGAGTGGCGTCCAAAAGCGTCTCTGTATGGGAACGGGTTAAGCGACATTTAACAACACAAAGACTTTCGTGTATTAGCCAAAGTAAGCCAGTGCTTATCTCGCAGACTGACCGGAAAAGATACTGATCGCGATGTTACTTTGGTACCTATTCTCACGACGAGTGCCCTAAACGCCAAGATATATGTTGATCTAATTTCCATAATAAGTACATTTTGATAGACAGAACATAACTTGAGGCGAACTTTCTTCAGACAGATTTCATCAAATTTCCTGAAGATGTCATTTTATAAAACTATTTTTGGGGAAAAATATGTTAAGATTGTCAATGTAGATGTTGAAATGCCATACTTTGTTTTATATTTTACGAGACAAGAAAGCATGTGAATTTTAATATTCAATTAGTTTATATTGATATCATTGCGATTATACTGATTCCAGCTTTCAGGTTATTATGCACGACGGTAAAAACGATAGAACTTTCTCGTTCCATTTCATCTCGTAGCGCAATAAAACTTCATATTTTCATTGATTAATTGATTTATTCATTCACTTATTTGTTTAATAATTCGTACATTCATTCATTCATGTATTTCTTGAAACATCTATTCAATTTAATCCTTCGATATTAACTTTTCACTTTTTTATTTATTTAATTATTTATTCATTTACTCATCCATTCATTTCAAATACCGGTATCATTCTGAGGTATTCACTGTGGCAATTTTGGATATTTCCAACTATGAGTAATCCCTTTTCTTCTTATCCCAAAAAGTTTTTGCATTAAAAAGGTTTCAAATGTCTATCTATTATTGTGTTTTGGTTAAAATAAAGATTTGTTGAAATGAGCAACGAATGAATTTTTTGTGTTGTGTGTGTTTGGGTGGAGAGCTATAGTATTTATATGCAAAAGCTAATGTGGCAAACTGCGTTGACCACGGAGCCTTTGGAAATTTAAACATCGGTCATTCTATAGTTATTGTAAGCCTAGTGAAAGTCAATGGTTTACTTATTTAAAATCCATTACCACACAATAACGGCTTTTAGATACCTAAAAGAAATATCAGGATGGAAAACTTTGTAGGAAAATGAGAAATTCCTTTTAGCAAGCAGTGCCTCCATTTCTTACAATGTTTACTGCCTTAGTTGGCTCTTTTTTTTTTCCAATTTTAGCGCAATTGGAACTTTCGTAAGCTGCTTCTTTCATTTCGACCTGTCAAATATTTTGTCATCAAATAACGGATTGAAATCCCGTGAAACTTTGAAACAAAACATTCTTTAGCATTTGTAAAGTATTCTTTCTCAGTCAAAAAATAAATAATTTCTGTTGAAGTAGATTACGAGATTGAGTTATTTACTCTTTAATTTTATCCAATAATCACACTATCACACATTTTTACACTCTTATCAAAACAGCACTGGCAAACATTGTGAGAAAAGGAGAAATTGCTTGCAGTTAGCATTTTCTCCATTTCTTACAATGCTTTTACCCGATTCAATAATTGTCTATTAATTTCATCAACTTAAAGTTGTCTTCGGCAACTTCTCTCAATTTAAACCAGTCTAAAATGTTGTCATGTTATAAAAAGGTTTAGCGTAAATCATATGCTATCTTTTAAAACAAGAAAACGGAAATTCCATGAAATCATCGAAGGTAACAGTGTTTTAGCTTTAGGCATTTAATGTTTTAAAAGGTTTAAACATCTCGTTAATCAAGCTTTTAACCTATAAGCACTCTAAGTACGAACTTGACTTCCCGCTGATAGTAGAGAGAAGTAGTAACAGTAGTGTATCTGATCTAACACAGGGGAACATGTTCTAGTGGTAACCAAGTTAACCCTTTCCTGTACACATTTTAGGTGCTTGTGTTTTATTCTTCAGAAATATTGTGAAAAAAAGAGAAGAAACTGGTTGTGACAAGCACTTTTTTCTTTTCCCATAAAATTTTCTATCCTGTAGGTTGATAACTTTTCAGATTTTTTTAATTTTTGTCTGTAAATTCTTTCAAACTGGACGAGACCAAATAGCGATACTGGTCTGGTCTTTCAGTCTGACAAGGGTCATTTTGTTTGTTGTTTGCATTTCAGCGTATTTGATTTAAAATTGACGGATCACAATTAACAATTAAGATTTAGAATCGACTAGTGAGTGATAATTTTTAGAATTTGAGCCAGTGCAAGCGGGTAGTCGAACGCAGGACTCTATCCTTGGAACTACGACCAATCTTTCCGACATTTGCCATATTTATTTTTATTATATACCTATAAAAGTTATGGATTAAAATCTGGCTATCTAATACAACACGACAGAATTGAAAAAATCAAAATTCGGCGTGTACCAAAAAACCGTATTCGTCGAGTACCGTTAAACACGGACTCCTTTTTTGTGTATTGACGTTCGGGCTTTTTTGGAAAGTTGGTTATTTCTTAATCATTTAAGAGAATTTTCTAAATGTCATATCCGAAAAGGTATATAATAAAAGGAATATTACAACAGTGTGTTTTTTTTCTATTTTCCATTATCGTGTTCTCGGATCGTGTGTAGGTATTTTTTATTGGATTCGACCCTCGGTCTCATCCAATAAAAAATACCTACACACGATTCTCGACCACGATAACAACGCATAGAAAAAGACACTGTTGTAATATTCCCTATGTCACTTATCTATGGGAGATTGATTCTCGTACATTCTCTGGATTTTACGGTCATATGATATTACACTTGAGAAAATACTTGAAAAGAAGGAAGAAAATTATCTTTAGCAAGCAAAATCTCCCTTTTCTTCATTATTTTCTACCAAAATATAAAGGGTATTTTTTGAACTACACTTATTCATAATATTGTCCATTATCCCTTTGAATTTGGATAAGTCTAAAATTCTGGAAACAGCCCCAATATAAACAAACAAACAAACAACAACAAACAGTAAAGTATCAAAGGAATGTGTATCTTGTTCTCGGGCTAAGGGAGGTATAGTAGTGCTGGTGTGAGAAATACAAGGAGCCCATGCTTAGGTAAATGATCTGTCGCCATATTTCTAAGATGAAATTGAAAGTTAAGTTAAATCCCATTAAATCTATCAATTGATTTTAGCAGCCTTAAAGATTGTTTTGTTTTTGTTTTCAACACTAAGAGAATCACGTGCATGTTTCGCCCGGTCTTAGGCCTTGATAAAACGTTTTATTTAGACTTATTAGTGTGTGATTTAGTCAGATATTTTATAGCAGTTCAATAGTTTTGAAATTGATGCAACAAGTCGTTCAAAATTGGAAATATCTTTCGTGAAAATCAAACGGTCCGTACATTAGGCCCCTCAATATTGAAGTGTTGTCCATGAGTTTTAGTTTGGTGAATATGAACCTTGTCTTTTGACTCGAATGATAAAACGGTCGCTATTATCTAGGAATGATACTCGGCTTTATCACGAGCACATCTTAGAAATGCGGATTTCAAGTAGTGATTTTTGAACGTATCTCCAGATATTTACAGATTACAATACAGATATCACTGTTCCGAATTCAAAGATGTTGCATCGATAATCTTTATTTGATCAACTTAAACTCTTGGGTTCTTTGTTTATTTGTTTTATTTTTACATAGAAAACATAGTGGATAATAAAAAATGCTTGTAACAAGCAATTTCTTCATTTTCTCAAAAAGTTTTCCTTTTTTTATTACATATTTGTTTTTGTCTGGGGGTGTCAAAAAAGCTTTATTGTGTGGGAATGGGAATCAACTCTACAGCGTGACTGGTGAAGACTCACATCAGACTCTGCTCTGCTCTGTGTCATTGTCGAAGAAAGAAATTTACTCCTGCAAATAGATCTCAATGCATGTGAATCTATGGAACAGATTATCTATATGAAAAGCGGAATATTCAACATAGGTCAGCCCATGTCGATAATTTTCACCCTCTCCTGGAGGTTACTTTTTCCATTTTAAGGCAGCAAGGTTTCTTTATCATGAAATATCGCAAGACATGAACAACATTGTCTTTTTGATCATCAATGATGGGGGTTGTGTCTTTTTTTCATGTCTTTGTTACCAGTTAAACACAATGATTTACTCGTATGTTCAAGAAATATCACGTTTTATGTAAATTTCTGAAAGACGTTCAGTTGAGAATCTATATAGAATATTGAATGGGTAGACCTGAAATATGATAGTTATTTACAAGTCATTTATAATCAGATAATAACGCTAAATCGGTGTTTTTTTTAATTTAATAAGTCAAAGATGTCACTACATGTATTACGGCGTCACTTTCTCGACAATGACGGCTTCAGCTCAGTTACAAAATTGACGGATCGCTGGCCCCGCCCACTGACTCCGCTAACCCCACCCATTATTTCCGACTTCGATATTAAACGGTGTTATTTTGCAAAATATTTGACCAGTTGTATGCATTAAAACTTAAATGGTTGCTTGGTGACCTACACGTCGTAATTACAGCTTATTCAAGCTGCAGTTGCGACGTTTAAGTCGCCAAATCAACTAAAATGAATCACAAAAATGTCGGCAAATTTCGAAGTTAAAGTTCACTTTCTATCAGAATGACAGATTTTCTTGGACCATTGTTTCTTTGTCTGACAGACGTGGTTGGTCAATTAACATACCAATGTAATACCACCCGTGTTATATCAAGAACTTCGATGTCAGCCCGATAAGTTCAGTCGGTAGAGCAACCGACTTCAAACCTCAAGATGATGGGCTCAAGTCCTGGGCTGACCATATCAACTAACAAACTTATTCTCTTTCGGATTAGACGTTAAACTGAGGCCCCGTGTAGCGGTGCTATCCATTGAGCACATTAAAGAACTAGGTTGAATTCTGAGCAGTTTCGTCCTGTATCCTTGCACTATCCTTGTACTGGGGGCGTCGCTCATATAAGCATGTGCTACGGAAGCGAGAATAAATAAACGGAAATACACACATACAAAACGTTCAACGGACTTATTTTACTCCTCCGTCGTAGGTCATGTTATAAACACGTTTGTTTAGCCCATCCTCACACAATGACGCTTTTTGGCACCCCTCTAGAAAAACTATGGGGAAAGCATTGTGTAAAATGAAGAAATTGCTTGTGACAAGCAATTTCAACATTTTACACAATGTTTTCTACCCAAAAAGTTAAAAAAAAAATCTAAAATTTCATTGTGTTTGAATTGTCGTCTGCAACTTCTTTCAATTTGAACCAGTTTAATTTTTTTTCATGTGGTAATAGTTAATGATGGTTCCTACAATATGATTCCTTCCATAAAAATCTCTGTTTAATATTTTGCAGATTAAAATATGTTTAATCGAAATATTCAAAGAATTAGAGGACTTTGTGTAAAATGCCGCTGACTGTAAGGGGTCAAGTTTTAATAAACTAAGAACTTAAAATTTTCGATTTGTTTAGTTAATTAAACTAATAACATTGATTTGTCAATTAAACTAATAACATTGTCACTTTTCCTTTATATTGTTTTCCTATACACCCACAATGATACGCTATGCCGAAGTATAATATTTCTTCATTATTTGAAAAGTTTTTTATGGGATAAACGTTGTAAAATTGAAATCAAATTAAATTAATGAATTTACGAAGATTACTGTTTCACCACTTATGAAGAAACGTTTATTTTTATTTTTCATATATTGTCGTTCAGTTTATGTTTATTAGAAATAAAATGGTATCGCCATGTTAGTTTTGAGAAAATTGCAAATTTATATTACACAGTTGGCGCTGCCAAAATGATTAGAAATTTGGACAACCTTAAATCTCTGTTGATCTCCAGTCATAGATAAACCGAGAACTTTATTTTGTCATGGTAACAGGATTAGAATAAACAAATAGTAGACTCGAACTTATACAAATCCCAATGTCTTGCCTAAAGCAGACAGTGATAGGTAATAAAGCATCGCACGGATTCGAAGTCCTTAGTGGATTTATTTAAGCCATGAAGAGAATATATTTTTTTCATCAGGGTATGAAGTGAAAAAACTAAGCACACTATATGAATACGCGAAGCGGATTCATGTAACGTAATAGAATCGAGCGAAACAAGTAAAAACTTTATAATTTTTTAATTTTTTTATACTTTTTTAATGGAACTATTTCATGCATGAGCATACAAATGGCTGCGTGCTCAAAATTTTATTCATGGAGGTATGCATATTTTTTTCGACCAATCAGAACGTCCGTTTTTGATAGACGAAACATAAATTTAAGATTAAACGACGTCACGTCGTGATATCCTGCGAGTTGCATCGCGACTCTTAAAAAAATAATAAAAAAAAAAAAAAAATACAATTTTTCATGTCTTGTGAAACTTTACACATATACATATTGAATGAGAGTCTTTAATTTGTGAAATTCTGAAAAGAATCACATTCGTTTCTCTTTAATTCGAATTTTCCAATGCGGTACAAAGAAAACGTGCGAAACCTAAAGCCAGTTATCGCCTTTAACAACCATGAAACTTTAGCGAATGCAAACTAAGTACACAATGTAGTTTAACACATTCCCATACATCGAAACTTTTTTAATAAACAAACGTTTGTAAACATTGTGTATAATGAAGAAATTGTTTGTTACAAGTAATTTATTCATTATCTATAATATTTCTAACCCAAAAGACAAATAATTTAAGATTTCATCAACTAAAAATTGTCTGCAACTTCTTAGAATTTGAACCAGTCTAAAATTGTGTTGCCTGGAAATGGATCAACTTTTTCCTGGTTAATCCCTGGATTTTACGTCCCTGAGTTTTTATACTTGAGAAAACATTGTGGAAAAAGAAGAAATTGCTTGTGACAAGCAATTTCTTCTTTTTCCACAATATTTTAATCACCGCGGCTGGAGCACCAACCAATGGATTCTTGTTACTTCTCACACTAGTACTACCACTACATCCTTCGCCGCTATCGGGGATCGAACCCTGCAAATATCCTTACCGACATTTGTTTCCAACCAATGGTTGGATAATCGTTAACCTATGTGATATGAGCAGGTGGAGGCTCGGAAAGCAGCCAGTTTATACCCGTTCAATATATATAGGCTAAAGGTGGTAAGTGATTAATAGGTCTTTATTCTTGATCTGTTCAATGATCCACGACCTGCTGTGCAATGTGATGTAATTCAGGTCGATTTATTTACAACCCAGGTGATCGTAGGTTTAATAGAAAAATAATAGACTTGCACTCTTTGACACACTCACCTTGATTAGTTTTTTACTCGGTGAAAATTTTTGCTTAACCCATTACTAGACGACAAGAAAAAAAAATAATAATAATAAAAATAAAAAAAGACGTTTTTTTTCAAATTCCACTAAAATTAAGGGAATGGTGCCTAATTGGGTAGAAATCGCTAAGTTCCACAAAGCTTTCAACGATTTTCTTTTCTTCAGGGCGTAGGAAAACTTTATTGTATGCCAGGAGGTTAAAAAGGATCTAGCTCTGCGATCTTCAGGGTAATGCCGATAACGAGACAATGTCTAACCGAAGCCCTTGACCTAATAATACTTCATGGAAACCACAAATAAGTAAATTCGGTGAAATCGATAGAGTAAGGTATTTACCAGATGAATTATGGGTTCCATTCAGATTGTCCCAGGCGGCGGCACATATCCTTTCCGGCATTTGTCTTTCACCAATTGGTGGATATCGTAAACCTAAGTGGGATAGGAGCTGGAGGCTAGGAATGGATGTAGTGGTTGTACCGGTGTAAGAAATACCAAGAATCCATTGTTAGGTGCTCCAGCCGCCGCGATATGACTTTATTATTGTTCACAGTGGCGTTAAACCCCATTCAATCAATCAAACCATTCAGATTGTACTTCCTTGAATTATTTGGCGACTCGTATTCGAAATATTTTTGCTCCTTTCCTTTCTTTTTTTAAAATTTACGAACATTCAATTTCATTACAAAATCAGCTTATCCCTCTTCTTTCAAGTATCTGAAAGCGTTACAGTTAGAAATATGAACATAAAATTAAGAGCAAAAATATTCCTTTCATTATCTGTGCAAGAGCAGCTTTATATGTCTCTGTTTTTATGTTAAAAAAAACATTGTGGGTATTGAACAAATTGCTTTCAACATGCATTTTTTTATTATCCACAAAGTTTTCAAAAACTTATTTTCTTCGGGGAAATAGGGGTCTATAAAGCTTAATTGAGTGGGCATCTCTTAACTCACACAACGATGGTAAGTGAAGGAGTGAAAACTGCATGAACCGTGTTTTAACTGCACAATTTGAAGTGACGGAAGGAAATAAGAAGTGACGACAGCATGACGTCGAGCTCTGACGTAATAAAGATGCCGGATTGCTGGCGCGCCCAGTTACCTCCAACAGGAAACTCGACTTAAATAACGAAATGGCAACATTTTGAATAAATATGTATCAAAAAGTGAAATAGATGGTTTCGCGACCTAAACATCGTAACTATAGCTGATCTAAGTTGTAGTACATATGATTAAGTAATTAAACCAACAAAAATGAATAACTTAAATGGCGGAATTTAAAGCTCATCTCCGGTACAAATACATGATTGGATTTGGTCGATCGACTTTTTTATTAATCGATTAACAGGATAAATAGTAACAGACTTATAGTCCGTCAATTTCGGTCCACGGGTACATTTAATGGAGGACGAAATAAGGACGTATTCGGAACGCAACGATTCATTTCTGAAATAGACAGTCGAGTCAAGAAGAACTAAATAGGGGTGGAGCTCGTTACGAAAGGATTTCATCTAATCGAAAACGGATTTTGGACTTTTAGAATTGATTTGAAGGACCACAATTATCCAATCTGAATTTGATAAGAGCAGGGAGTGGTAGAAGCACGTTTTAAATACCTTCCATAACGCGAGTTTACTTAAACCCGTTACCAGAAAATTTGAGACTTGTCAAAAAAAAAAAAAAAAAAAAAAACCCTCAGCAATCAATTTTTAGTTGATGAATTTCAAAATTATTTTTCTTATAGGATAGAAAACATTGTGGACAATTAAGAGTTTGCTTGTTACAAGCAATTTCTTTATTTTCCGCAAAGGTTTTCAAAGCTTTTTTGAGAAGAGTAAAACGTGGGTTGTGTGGGAATAAGTTTATTGTTTTTTTAGTTTGAATGGGGTTTAACATCGCTTTTAACAATTTTTCAGTCATATCGCGACTGCTGGAGTACCAGTACCACCATTACATCTTTTCCTAGCCCCCAGATGCTATCCCACTTACGTTTACGATTATCCACCCATTGGTGAGAAATAAATGTCGGAAATATATCTGCCGCCGCCGGGAATCGAACCCATGAAACCGCATGAATGAAGATTGGAAGTCTTGTGTGCCACCAACTGCGCTAAGACAGCGGCACGAGATGGGTTCAGCAAGTATCATTAAATTCAATCCCAACCTTGACCCGTTTTTAGATTTACTCGAGATTAGGTTTGATTTGGTTCGACAGGGCGAGAACTAGTTTTACCACACTTCGCGTTCAATTTTTTATAGGTTTGGCTATCATGGAGGTCTTGGACCAAGTCATCGATGGGTGCCAAAAAGGTCGTAACAACAGTTTAAATTTGCCCCAGCTACATTGTTTTGATCTCTCATCTATGAAGTTCTTTATACTTTTTTATGGCTCATAGTTTTAGAGATGGATGGCTCGAGATTATATCTTATCAATAGTATTTTGTTTGTCAGCAGATTAAAACAACCTTTAATTTTCTCTTGTTTGATAAATGCTTTGATAAGCCAAGTATCTAAATAATCATTTCGACGGCTTCGTTTTTAACAAGAAATTATCGTAACCCTTTTCATTTCTATTTGTTTATGGAAAAACTGAGGAGAATTTAAATAATTGGCTTGGAATAATCTAATTCTTAGGTTCGGCTATCAAAAACGGGCGTTCTGATTGGTCGAAATAATTATTCATAACTCCATGAACAAAGTTTGAGGACACAGCGAGTTTGTATGCTTCCACACAAAAAGGTATCGCAATTTGTAAAGTTTTTGCTTTTTTCGCTCGATGATATTAATTTATAAGAAATGAAGAGAATATTTTCGTTTTCATGGAGGTATGAACCGAAAAACCTAATCACACTGTATGAATCCGCGTCGCGTATTCATACAGTGTGATTAGTTTTTTTCGGTTCATACCTCCATGAAAACAAAAAATATTCTCTTCATCTCTTGAGTAAAAAATAACTCCGAAAGAATCACAAAACATTTAAAACATGTTTATACAAATACAATATCTAATATCAAATTAGTTTCTGTAAAGTCATTGGTATAAAGACAATCACTATTTTACCTTTTTTCCTTTTTTATAATATAGACTGTAGACCCGGCCTGGTCTTAATCTCACGACATATTAGTGTGTCTTTTGTGCATGTGTCTTTCGCTGTTTGTAAAAAGAATCTTCGAGTCGGTACCGATGTAAACATGTGTGAAAATTTTAAAGGATCCTGACAAGATAGCGCATATACCATTGTTTTAACCTTTTGCTTTATTGCAAAATTTGAAACTTGAAACTGTCGTCCGCGGTTTCTTTTAATTTGGACCAGTTTAAAACTTTGTTGTGTGGGAATGGTTTAAAGTCGATTTAATTTGAAAATTTGGGAAATAAATCATTCAGAACGGTTGAAAATATTGTGAAAAAAGTACAGATTGCTTGTAACAAGCAATTTCTTCTATTTCAATCTTTTTTCTCTAGTATAAAGAACACAGGGAATTAAAAACCAGGGATTGATCTGGAAAGGTTTAATGCCCTTCACTGTCATTTTCGTCTTTCATGCCGAATATGGTATGAAAGGATGAATGAGAAAAGGATAAATGGTGTGCCACAAGTAATTTCTCCTTTTCCCACAGTGTTTTTCAGAAGTTTTTATCTTCAGCTCGTAATACCATAGGATTTAATTGCAATGGGTTAAGGGGCGCTGAAACAAAAAAAAAAATGTTACCAAGGTAACTGGCTAAAGCGACAAAATACGCCACAGTCCAGTTCGATTCGACCAGGTACCCAATATTGTCCAGGTCGATCCTGATGTGAGTAAAGTGACCCCGCGGTCAATACGGTCAAGTCAGTTTTTGAAGCCAGTTTTGATGACATAATTAAATGGTTTATCTTTTTAAAGCGATTTACACTGGTTTTCTAAAGAAATTGTACTAAATGGTTCGTTTGATGGTTTCGTGCTAAAAACTTACTATTACAAGTGTCTTGACCTTTTAGATTTTAGATGATCATTTGGATTAGAGAGAAGCTGCACGATCAAATCTTGAAAGGTAAGAAGAATTTTCTTGTCCTCATTCTACTTTAGACATTTTTACTAAAATTATAATTGTCGATTTTATTATTATCATATTTTATATTATTATCATTATCATTATTTTACGCGTCAGGGGATAATTGGCCATCTTTGGAAAGAAACAAATATCGACCCCTGTCAGTTTGCATAGTTTGACTATGGTATAGACGGTTTACTGTGATGTTTTTTACGTGTTTTCTGAAATTACTACTGAACTGCAACTTTATTTTAATTTTGCAATGGCTTGTCATTCTTTTATGAAACGAAGCCGGTTAGTTGTTTAACTATTTCCTTTTCAATTCCTGTTTTTTACGTCACTGTGATTTTGTTATTGAGAAAACATAGTTGAAAAAGAAGAAATTGCTAGTAACATGCAATTTCTTCTTTTTCCACAATATTGTCTACCCTACTGAATGTTTTTTTTTTTTTTTCAAATTCAATCCACTTCGGATTTCAGTCTGCAAAGCCTTTGTATTTGGACATGTCTAAATCAATTGAAACAGGAAAAAAAGAAATATCCTTAGAGTATCCGTGTTTGGATCAAAGCTCTCTTTTCATTTTTTAACCCTCTCGATAATATAATCCGCGCCATCATCACGTGTTCACTACACAAAAATCTATTCCAGATGATTTTATCATAATTGATAATTTTTTCGTTATTGTTGTAACTTTTGTATACGCAGTATTCTTTTTTTTTTTTTTTTTTTTATTTCGAAATGTGTTTTACCGCGTGTTTGTTCTTTTTATCAAATAAATAAATATTACGTTTGAAGATCCGCTTGTCCCATCCACCCTGCCAGGAGATTCCATAGTTCATCTCCGATATTAAACGGCATTGGTTCGCAGGATATATGATCTGCAGCATGTAACAAAACAATAAAATCGTTGATAACTACAGGTTGTACGACGTTTAAGTCGCCTAACCAACAAAAAAGCATCCCGTACATGTCAGCAAATGTTGGAGTTTAAGTTTTACTTTCACTTCCGGTCGATTGCTTCTTTTTTAGGCGAGCGCAATCCGTCAATTGAAAACAAAAGCGTCGGATTGAAGCTTTGTGATGCGCATATGTTAATTAATTGAACAATATTAACATCCGATATTGTATCTGTGAATACACTGATACCGTTTGATAAAGGGAGAACGAAACAAAGGACTGAAAACAATAAAGAATGACTTTTCCTATACAATAAATATGCAATCAGCCTGAACACCTATTGTTTCATGTGTTTTATGTATTTACGAAAATATTAAAAAAAAAAAAAAAAAAAAAAAAAAGAGATAAATCTGGAAAGCGCTTAAAGCACCGATCCTTAATCAGATTTTGCAGACTATCTTTGGTTTAGAATGTTTTGCGTTTTGTAGATATCTGGATTAAGAATGCCCCCTCCCCCTCTCTCTCCCCCTCTCTCTCTGATAAGGAAACTCGAATGAGTTATAAAACGAGATAAATTTGCAAGAAATATGATCAGACTCTTAAATTAAACTATGAGGGTAAATATTTGGTAGGCGCACTAATTATGGTAACCGCTACCTTAATAAGTTGCTAAACCCAGCAAAAGTACTTGACGTAAATGTCGGAGATCTCTTTTGGTAAAAATAAATCATTTAATTTTCTGATTGATATTGGCGATCTGTAAATTATCTATAAATAAAAAGAAGAAAATCTTGAATGAGAATTGGAACCAACGGCTCTATTTATTGTCTTAAATTCAACGTCGTGTAATAAGCTGACGGAACGCGACTGTCAAGCAAAGAAGTTGTAGATCAATCAATTCATTAATTTAGACCGGAGGTTAATTTTTAATTTATAATTTTTAATCCCGACATAGGTTGACATTAATGTGAAGCATTGCTATTGATGACAGAATATCAGACTGGTCCAAGTCCAAAGAAAATGTAGACGGCATTCTTTAGTGGATGAAATTTAAAAACTATTTGTCAAGTTTGGCAGAAAAGATTGAGGAAAATGAAGAAATTGCCTGTAATAAGCTCCTAGTTTTCTAAGTTTGATTTTTTTTCGGGGGGGGGGGCGGCATTGTGTGGGAATGGGTTAATCATAATAAAAAAAGGGAATTGACATTCGTAAATTGTAAACTAAACAGAATAAAGACACGAATCAACACTAAGCAAAAAATTGAAAAAAAAAACATGAATAAATAGGATCTAGCAAACTTAACAGATAACTCTAGTCTATATAGACTAGTTAGTTTTTAATCTTGGTGCAATCTTGGTCTATCATTCTGCAAGTGACCGCAAGTTTATCCAAACTAACATGAAATAATGAATAAAGCTGTATTTACGATATTTTGCTTGCCCACAGACGAATGATTGATTTGTGATCCCTTCCAGGTGAACACTAGACAGCTGTTCAGTAATTATATGATAGGTCTATAAGATTTAAACGCTCATTCGTCAATTTCGACATTATCTCAAAATTATCAGACAATAGATAATTATCTTAATGATCATCTTTAGTTCGAGTAGAAACGAACGTCATGATTGGATACAACAGTTTTGGCAAGTCTTAATGATTGATGTTTCTCCCCAGTCTCTTGATAAAATATATGCAGTGTTTTTTTGTTAAAACTTCAACGGACTCAACCAATAGATGAGGATTCGTAATTCCTTCAGTTATCTACCGACTATAAAATTCGAGAATAGTCCGAAATAATTTAATTTAAGCATCGTCTATCCAGATTGGAACGTTCTGAAATCTGTGAGCACGCAATTGTATGCTTGAGCGCAAAGTAGATCCATAGGATTTTTACTAAAAATTATTAAGACATTTGTTTCTTTCCTGGGGGGGGGGGGGGGGGGGCACTAGATTGACCAATCGCGATGTCAATCAAGGAATAAACCGACCAATCAAATAATTTATTCAACCCGGACCTGAGCTTTTGAATTACGACATTGGCCGCCATTTTTGTTAACATTTGGTTGACTACTTCAACGTCGTATCTACAGCTTATTCAAGCTGTAGTTACGACGATTAGGTTACCAACCAACCATTTTACTTTTTTTGTTACATACTTCTTGCCAGAATATTTGCAAAATAACGCCGTTAAAATAGAAGCTGAACGTCCTTTCGGAGTTAATGGGTTGGGCCTAAGAGGTCAAAGGTCAGAGCCAGCGATTTGTCAATTATAGATAAACAAGTTTGAGTGGGTTATCAAAGATCAATTTTACATTGAGAATGATAGACGATAATGGGCTCCCGAGACCCACACGTTCTTCTAGATCTATATGAGGAATGTCATTTGGTATTGTAAGCTTGGTCACTCCAACATATGAAACATATTTTCTGTCTTAACCCTTTCCCGTTTTTGGAAATTTTAGACTAGCCAAATTGAAAGAGGTTGCAGACGACAATGAAAACTGGATGCTATTTGAAGTGAAACCATCCAATGTGGTAGAAAATATTGTGGAAAAGGGAGAAATTGCTTGTTACAAGCAATTTCCTCTGTTTCCACAATGTTTTCTTGAGTATAAAATCACAGGAACGTAAAATCCCGTATTTGAACGGGAAAGGGATAAGCATATATTGGACATTGTAAACGGATTCTAATCGTACAATCTAGAAACAAATTAATAAATGGAATTTTTACACGTTTTCTTTCTTCTGTTTGTTTCAGAATGAAGACACTCTACTTGAGAACTTCACTTCTTTTACCGATTCACTTAGTAGCCATATATTCCTCTGCGGTAAGTATCAGGGATTCTGACAGTGGAAAACAACAACTTTGATATGAGTTTGTTGGATTTTATTGTAGATTTATAATAACACCAAATTACTCTGGTAAAAATGTAATCACTAGCGAAAAATAGACTGTTAAGAATTACACTTTATTAAAACGCTCGATAAATGAAATATGTCCTTTGAGAATGAAACTAAAGCAATGGAATATTTTTTTGTTTTTTTTTTTTTGTTTTTGTTTTCTTCAAATAAACATATCAGGCAAAAGCGTCTTCATGGGTGGATGATATCCAATAAACAAGACGTCAAATTAGGGACATAAGATTTTTAATTGCTAACCCTTTTCTAGTTTCTCGTTTCTGTCGAGTTCAAATTGTAACGGGATAAATTGTTGTAATTTATTTGGCTTGAATATATCAAAGCTTTAAATTGGAGAATACGAGAATAACTTTTTGTTTCCATTGAAGTAAGAAACCGAAAAAAATCTGATCACACCGAATGAAGCCACGAAGTATGATGATTGCGTACACTATGCATAACATTGAAAACTTAAGCCCGTTTATTAAATGTTTTAAAAATATTGTTTAGATATTATTTGGATACAGATACAAAACACCTTGAAACAAAATTCTTGAAGCAAAGTGTTCTTTAATTGCCGAATCGCTGGTCCCGCCCACTTACACCATTGACGGCGCCCTTTGACTTACACATGAAGCCCCGCTTCGATTTTTAAAGGCATTAATTTGAAATGTTTATGGTAAGTAGAATGTAACAAAAGGTAGACTAGTTGGTTGCCTACGTAAACGCCGTAACATCAACTTGAAAATGCTATAGTTATGACGTTCAAGGCATTAAATCAACGAAGATTAACGAAAAAGTCGCCCGATGTTCGAGTGCAAATCTCACCTCAAATCAAAATGAATGATTCCATTGGGCGACTGGTCATTTAATTGGCCCACTCGCGATTGGTCGATTGGTGAAGGTCAATAGTAAAGTAAATAGACCAATCAGATCATATATATAGGACGGAAGTGAACTTTGAACTCTGTCATTGGTCGATATGTATGTGAAGCGTGTTTGTTGCTTTGGCTGCTTAAACATCGTAACTACAGCTTATTCAAGCTGTAGTTACGACGTTTAAGTACCCAAGTCACTAATTATGTTCTTATTCTACATGACCGATCATAAATTTGGCAAAAAATCGCTGTTTATATCTAAGTCGAATTACATGTTGGAGAATAGTGGGCTGGGCTAAAAAGCGATAATTGTCTTTATTTGGAGGAGTGTAAAATGCAAAGATGGTAATAAAGATTGGAGACTGGAGATATAGTTTATTTCGGCGCTAGACCTCTATCAGTCAGTGCTAATGGTTAGCAGTGTGGTTGTTAAGTAAAGCCATGCCCCACATATTGGCGCTTTCTGACGCCCTACACGAAATACAATTGGGAAGCATTGTGTAAAATTAAGAAGTTGCTTGCAACAAGCAAATTCTTCATTTTACACAATATTTTCTACCATGAAATTTGAAAAATTCAAATTGTCATCTGCAACTGCTTTCAATATGGACTAGACTAAAAAGTGTCCGTCTGGTAATGGGTTAACGGATAAGGGTTATGCCCGAAGAGTAGTCGCAAAGATTTCTGAATAGTACCCTAAATCAGATGCTTAGGTTTATCTTAATATTTCGATTAACAGATCGTGTGTGTCAAAAAACCGATAGGCCAATCAAATCATATTAACCGCAAGTGGGCTTTGAGCTCCGAGATGGGTCGACATTTATATTCAGCATTTACATTGAATTGGCAACTTAAACGTCATAACTACAGCTTTAATAGTAGTTACGAAGTTTAAGTCGCTAAAGCAACCATTCTATTTTTTGTACATGTAACTGACAATACATTTTTCAGATAACGCCTTTCAATTTCGAAGTCCAACTTTATTTCGGAGGATAGCTGTCTATCGATTATTTCTATTTTGGGAGAGATTGTTAATATAGAAGCGTATTTCACTTTGACAATAAAATTCGATTTAAGCACTACCTCTCCACCAGACAGCGCAACTGGTTGGCAATGCGGTTGTCCAGTTAAACGGAATTCATATTTTTGAAAAGTAAAAAGAGCAGCACTGAAAAGTTTTTGAATAGTGACCTAGACCAGGTGATTATTTACAAGCTCCCGTTATATATCACACAATTCATTTTTACCACTTATAGATCCCGTTTCTAAATGAGACAGACATCAGGAATGACGACGCAATTTTTCTGGTTAACGGCAGACCGCAGGTAAAACCAGTATTTGAAGACCTTATTGATGAGAGAGAAGACGGTGAACTATTTTCTGACTTGCTTCCGGACGACCAGGTACAAGTATTTGTATATCTATATTTCGCAAATACACCAAAACCGTGATAATATGACTTCGAAGCTTTAGAGTGACTCAAACTGAAGGAGGTAATAAAGCAGTTTTATTGCGTGCAGTATAACCAACTTATATTGATCCTGATTGTAGACTCTATATAAATACACAATATCTATAATGCACAAAGTCAACAGACATCTATCATTTGATAATCTGGTGTATCATTGTTCCATCTAACATATACGTAATACAGGTTATAATGGTTATGAGATGAAGAGAACATGTTTTGTTTTCACGGAATTATGAAATGAAAAACTAATCAAAATGTATCAATACGCGAAACGGATTCATACATGATAGTGATCAGATTTTTTGTTTCATACCTTCATGAAAACAAAACATAGCATATTCATTTCTTTTAGTTTATTAGCATCTAGCCAAAAAAAATATTTTACGAATTTCGATACTTTTTTGCATGGAACTATATTCTCTATTTCTGTATCACAATCCTAATGATTACAATTATAATTACAGTATTTTGATGTTCGAAGTGTTTCTTGTCTTCATTATTCCTTTCATGTTTTACCCTTCTACATTAAAGATTGTGACTATTGTTCAATATACATGAGCTATCTTTGGGATCTACTTTTACCATTCCAAAATATGTCCTGGTATTCACAAGTGGCGTAAGTAGAACAACCTATGCCAGATAAGTTGGGTATGGGAATTCCGTACTCATGTATAACTTTACTGACAGTTAGATTTATATGCAGTAGATAATGTTGATAAAAGTCGTGTGTGATTAAAGACTTGAAAAACATGATGCATGCATCTACAGACAATTTATCTATTCTGTTGTTACATATATTTTTTAAAACCATTCAATTAGAATGAATCATGATTCTAGATCCAGGATTTGTCCAAAATATCAGATAACCCCGATGACCGTTATAGAAGATATGCCCTAGATGTACCCTGGAAAACATGGACTAACGGAGTTATACCGTATGAGTTCGCCTCACATTTAGGTAACACTCTTTCGTCTATTAATAAATGTTTCATTAAAACCATTCATTTTTAAAAACAATACTTATTTATTCATGAAGTGTCTTTAACCTGAATTCTTTAACAATGTTAAGTAATTTTATTCATTTTTATTCCATTTCATTCCATAGCTATTTAATTGGTTTATTAACAAAATAGGAATATAAGTATATCAATTTGATAGTCATATTCATGATGAAATCACTCGCAAGTAAAAGATAGGTTTTTATGCCGACTACCTTCAAGAGCGTGTGCGATCATTTACCAATAACATGTTCGTTCAATTATTCTATCGAGAAACATTTACTTTTTATGCAGATAATACAACAATAGACGGCATAAAGAGTATCATGTCTGTTATTGAGTCTTGGACTCACTTCCGGTTCGTACCTTGGAATTCCAGCGTACCGGAAGTGTACGGACTACATCACGAGAACTACTTGATATTCATCCGCTCATCATCGTAAGTCATTTTCTCTAGAATACCACTTAATTCAGTCTTATGATTACAATCATATTCATTCTGGTCTTAATCAAAACATTTGTTGATGCCCATAACATACACGTCTGATTGACTAAAAAATGATCATATCGTCGCTGGGCGAGCAAAATGTGATAAATATAGCTTTTTTCAAAGTGTATTTACGACATTTTGCTTGCTAACCGACAATATGCAGGTATTTGATTCGAAATTAATATGCATTTAGGAGTTCTAAAGGCTTTGTGGTTAGGGTGGACTCACCATCAGAAAGAAAGAGAGGGTTGCGTGCTCGAGCCTTTTTTTTTTTTTCGTCACTGGTCAAGAAGTAATGTCCTTGCGCAAGATGTTCAGACGAACAGTATTGTGCAAAATGCTGGTTATACCAAGGAAAACCCGAATAAGTGAACTTCGCCTTAACTTCGCCTTGATATGATTAATTATAATCAAACAAACATTCGGCATCTAATGAACAAAATCTATTCATGATACTTAATATATTAAGTTGTGTGTACAGTTTTCGTTTTACAGATATATCTCCAGTCGGCGTTATTTAAGATATTTTGGTCACCCAATAATGACATTTGTTTCCTTTTTTAATGATATCACTTTTCATTTTCATTCTGCTATACGAATACGTTCAGAAAATGAAAAGCTAAAGTATTCACGAAATATGTTATAGACAATAGCGGACTTACTACTAAATATTTCCTAGAGAAAAAAATTATCTACATGTCACGCGGACAAAATCGGACATTCCGGGAAAAATTCCTGTGTGACGGTGTGAATAGAAGATAATAAACTGGTTATATTTATATAAAATATCTCTAATGTGAATGTGTTGTTAGTGGTGGATAAGCGAGTCCATGGAATCACCTTTAACGCCTAAAAAGCATTTAACTATGAGATTTTCCGTTTAAGATAAGCAGTTGATCATTCTATTTATTATATTTTCCAGCAGATTTACTGCGACTCAGTGTAAATGTATTTTGATACATTTTGTCTTCCTCGCCCTTGGCGAAATGCTCTCATTAATACAAACGAATATTGATTTTATTAATTTCTTACA
Source organism: Fragum fragum (assembly GCA_946902895.1). Classification (NCBI taxonomy): domain Eukaryota; kingdom Metazoa; phylum Mollusca; class Bivalvia; order Cardiida; family Cardiidae; genus Fragum; species Fragum fragum. The sequence goes on along the minus strand of OX336370.1, from coordinate 70,869,390 downwards.
GAAATTTGATTTCCACATAGGCTAGGGTATGAAAGCGACCCTTGAACAGATTTTCATGAAAATTTGATATAGGAAAAATATCTGCTTTTGCAATAGTTAGTAATGTCATTTTCCCGATTAATATAATTTCTTGGTGTTGTGTATACCGAATTCCCTGTAAATTTCATTTATTTCTTATACCTACTTTGAAACACCGGGATTTATCGGGTGAGCTCGTTAGTCTTCGGTTGATAACCACCGAATCGCTAGCAGAAGTCAATAATGTAAATAACACGTCATGGAAATTTAAAATAAGGAAAAGTTCGGCGAAATCTAAAAATTACGTATTTCACAGATGAATTCCTGTTCCATTCGGATTGTACTTCGATTTCATTTGGTGTTACGTTATTCGAAAATGTTTTGTTTATCCATAATTTGTTTAACAGTCACTTTAAAGATAAGTTAAATGACATTGTATGGTTTAAAAGAAAATAAGAAGGAACGAACTTAATTGATATAAAGGTAAACTAAATCTAAGGACGACAACCCTATCATCAGATAATTAGTATTCAAGATATCATTTGTGTAAGAATCAAAGAATATAGGCATGTGGGCAATGCTAACCCTTGTCATGCTGAACCCGGAACATTCCTGTTTTGGCAGGAGGTTAAGACAAAGATCAGACAGCTCATATGTGTAGTCTGATCTTAGTCTACACATATGTTTGTTTCCTTCAACCAAGAGTTATTTACAAAACTAATTTTCAATCTTTCATGCCTTTGATGTCAATGCATATTCAAATAAAGATTTTATCCAGTATGACAAGGGTAACATTGTGTTTCCATGTGTTGTAATATTACGCATGTATATTTCTTATTTCCTTTTTTACATTGGCAGTTGATTTATAGTCTTAGATACAATACTCGATAGAAGTTAAATATCCCCCCCCACCTGATACTGAAAAAGTACCTCCTTATTTTTGCAGTGAAAGTTGGTATTATCACGAGTGATTACACAGGAAACTCGATGAACTACACTGCTGGGACCAGATAAAATATGTTTCCATGTGCGGTAGTGTTTAATGACGCCACTTTTCTTCAAGAATGACGTCATATGGAGCGCTATGGTGTAATATTGATCAACACCTCGTATTTGGTTTTCGCTACGTAGGAACATATACACGTATTTCTCTCGACATACGATCTCTTGGATCGAATACTTTGTCTCTGATCAATATACCATAATCCTAATATATCTTATTACGGTCCTATACCTTATCCCCTTATTCTTCTATGAAATACATGTCTTCATATTTCAGTTGTTGGTCGTATGTCGGAAACATTCGGGGCCTCAAGGGACAGAATATAGCCTGCTGTACCGGGGTGAGTAATCGACTTTCTCGCAAGGCTTTTCTTGTGTTTTTTAAGTAAAACATCATTAGATAAAATATGTGTAGAATCACTTTTAGATGTCACGTCGCATTAATTTAGAGTGATAGATTAATTTGAAACAAACAAACCGTCCAAGAAGCTGGTCCAATTAACACATCACTGGCCTCCCCAACTGACTCTACTAGCCCTACCTACCCCCACCCCCGACTCGAATGGCCCCGCCTACTGAATCCACGGGTCTCACTCACTGGCTCCTCTGGCCCCGCCGACTGACTTCACTGGTCCAATCCACAGACTCCACTGGCCCCGCCCACCCACTAACTCCACTATTGGAAGTTCTACTTCGATATTGAAAGGCATTAATTTGTAAAGAATTTGGCAAGAACCGTGTTGACAAAAGTAAAATGGCTGGTATGTGACCTTAACATCGTAACTTCAGCTTGAAAGAGCTGTAGTTACAACTTTTAAGTCTTCACACCAAAAAAAAAAAAAAAAAAAAATTGCTTCAAATAAATGTCGACTAATGTTGGAGTTCACTTCCGGCCTAAATGAATGTTTTATCATGTCGATTGATTCTTTGTTTGGCAGCCGCTATAGGTCAATGGTTAACCCATTCCACCACAGCAAAATTTTAGACTGGTCCAAATTGAAAGAAGCTGCAGACGACAATTTCAAGTTGATGGAATTTTGAATTTTTTCGTCTTTTTGGATATAAAACATAGTGGATAATGAAGAAATTGCTTGATACAAGCAATTTCTTCATTTTCCACAATGTTTTCCAAAGTTTTTTCTTGAGGGGCGTAAAAAGGAGGGATTGAGTTTGAATGGGTTAAATATGCATTGGCTTTGATATTTCCCATGTGTATTCCTGTGAAAAAAAATCTGTTGGTACCAAGTTTAAGGTCATCTGTCAAGGTCCATGTCAGTTCTAAGTTAAAACAATCAATATATCAGCACAGTTGTAATAACTTTTAAGTAGTAGTGATATTTGACATGCATCGTCCTTGTGGCAAGCCCTTTTTATAGAAAAACTAATTTTCAGTTAGGGTTGTGCATCGTGAGAAAATATGCCTTTCTCTATAATGTTTCCTATCAGAATTGTATTTTTTCGTCAACAAATTCTTTAACTCATTACCAGACAACAAAATTGTCCAAATTAAAAGAAGCAGAAATGAAGTATTTTTGTTGATGAGATTTTGAAAGTACCTTGGTCTTTTGGGGGTTGAAAACATTGTGGAAAATAAAAAAAATGCTAACAAGCAATTTCGTCATTTTTCACCATGTTTTCCAAAGCAATTTACCTTGTAACTTCAAAAATGCGATTATATTGGAATAGGTTGAATTTTAAACAGTTCTTAAAGTTGCCATCTTTCAATTGGATTAATAAACTGTGACGGGAGAACGTATAAACTTCAGAAAATATTTATGATTTTGTCAGGTTAACCAAAAACCCGCATAATAATCATGTCTGCTGAAATAATGTCTTGGAAAAAATAAGTCTGGAGTTTGAATGAGACTTTTTATACAAATACTATATTTATACAGATGAAAAATTATAGGTTTGATGACTATATCTATGACCTATTTCGTCTGAAATTTCCATTTTCTATGACAGAACAGTTCAAAGGGGAGAGCAATATGTGTCAGTTAAAGCTTCTCTGATACAGATTTTGGATATTTTTCTGTTTGGTTTTCAAATTGTATAAACACCTTTCTGGACGCATATGAGCTCGGTAGATAGCCGTTAACCCGAAATTTGTTAGAATTAGCATGCATACACCACGTGACTGTCCAGAGAGCTAAATGTCTTGCCCCACACGTTTAATCGACCAATCGCTTGATCCGCCCACTTACCCAGTTGAACCCGCTCATTGACTACAACAGGAAGTCCCGCTTTGATTTTAAAGGGCGTTATTTTGCAAGATTCATAGCCAGAAGCATGTAACACAAAATGAATGGTTGGTTGAAGACATAAATGTCGTAACTACACCTTGAATAAGCTGTAGATACAACGTTTATATCCAAACCAAAAAACATTTTTCAGAAAATGGCGGCCAATGTCGGAGTTCAAACTTTAATTCCGGGCTGAATAAATGGTATGGTTAGTCGATTGATTCATTGATGAACAGCCGCGATACGTCGATTGTTGAAAATGTCAAGTATTTTGTTTGTGTTGGTGATTACAGATGGTGGTACCTTAGTAAAAAAGTTTATCAGTCTCAGGTGTTTTTCCAAACATATTTAATGACAGTTCTTATATTCTCAGTATTGATAGAAATAATTCGCCATTAAGGTCGTTCATCTATTATTGTCTAGTCGCGACCTTTTCTTTTTATTGAATATTGAGTCAACCGTTAAAAGGTATTAATGTTTATACTAAACAAGAGGACCATAATTGTCCTATACCGCTTCCCTGAGTATGATGGATAAAGATTTTTTGATATATACAAAATATCAAAGCCCTACACCTAATTATTTTGGAGAAGATTTTTCTCCTTTAATCCTAGATATATTGAAGATCCTACCTTTTAGAGCTGAGGGTATGGTAATTCTTCTATGTAAAATCAGGGATCCCACAGAAAATAGCTAATTTTCAAGATACAATTATTATTTGAAGTATTTGGTAGAGGGTCAATAAATGAGGAATTATTCCAAATATGAAAGATGTAGGCCTCATGGTTTGAAGAAGATTTTCATTTTAAATCAGGAATCGTACAGAAAAGGGCTGATTTATGATACGGTAATTCCTTGAAGTATTTTGCTAGAGGGTCAATAGATGATGATTTATACCAAATCTCTCTAGGCCTTATGGTTTGGGAGAAGAAGTTTTTTAATATGATCTTCGTTATTTTTTTGTAAAATAAGGGATCGAACAGAAAAGGGCCATTTTCAAGATACGGCAATTCTTTGGTGTATTATGGTAGAGGATCAATAGATGGTGGTTTATACAAAATATAAAATCTCTTTGCCTAATGGTATGGGAGAAGAAGATCTTTTAAAGTTATTTCTCTCTGTTGCCATGGCAACCAAACTTCTTCGTTGATTTCAATGGTTGAAGAATTTTGAAAGAGCATGGCCTAGGATAAATTCTATGAAGTTTTGTTGAAATTTCATGGCTAGTTAAGAGGAGAAGATTTTTTTTTTGTAATTATGAACGGACGGACAGATGGATGGACGGACGGACGATAGTCGGTTACAATAGCTCACCCAAAGCACTTCGTGCTCAGGTGAGCTAAAAAGTAAAACTGATTCTAAGGTACTTACAATTAACACTAAAGGAATCCCACTGATAATATTAAATCACTTAAATGATTTAACGGAAAAAGTACGAAAAATGCAGTCTTAGAATTAGAAATATATAATTATCGGTGGTGTCACTTTCTGCCCAAATCTACGGTCGATCATGGGTTAATTTGCCCACTTGTGCGCTAACAACCTGCCTAGAGAAAGTCGCATATCGACAATTCAGTATCAGATCTTATTTTCACAACTATGAATAAAATTGAACAAAGGTAGTCCTACGATTTCTTTTTTTTTCTTTTTTTTTTTTCTTTTCGACAATAGCATACTTACTGTATACTTCACCTGGGACAAAATATCACGTGTTTTCAAACAAAAAAAACCTTGTGGCTGTGTTGTTCTATGTTTTTCCTATAAATTGAAGTCTATCGGTCTTTATTATGTATTCTCGGTTTAAGTTCTGTTAATCTCTTACTTTTTAATTTCATGAATATAGACCCAGGTCGGTCTTTGTTGACACGTTATCGCCGTCGGATTATACATATTACAGTCAATTCAAGTCGTTTTCACCTTTTTATAAATTTATTTTCAATTTGGACGAATACATGTTTTGCTCTCACAAGATGTTTTCACATCATACACGCAATTCGTAATAAGCTTGATCTAGTCGAAGTTACATATGTACATGTATGTATGCGTCCCGCCGTAATAGAGCAGTTGGTAGCGCATCAGACTCCTAATCTTCAAATATGGGTTCGATCCTCGGCGGCGGCACATATCCTTTCCAACATTTGTCTCTCACCAATGGATGGATAATCGTAAACCTAAGTGGGATAGTTGCTGGAGGCTAGGAAAGGATGTAATGGTGGTACTGGTGTGAGATATACCAGGAATCTATTGTTAGATGCCAAGCCACTCTGATGTGACTGGAAAACTGTTAAAAGCGGCGTTAAAGCCCATACAAACAAACAAAACATGTATGTATTTACAGGTATGTAATAGCCAATTTCTGATTCCGAACTAGTGACGAAAAAGGCAACATACTCGTGTATACGAGAAATCGCCGTTGGGCGTGCCAATTGTACGAACTAAAGCTTGAATAAAGCTGTAGTTTCGTCATTTTTGCACGCCCAACGACGAAATGCATGTTTTATGTTCCAAGTCTATGTTCTCGAAGCTAGTTTTTGATACGGAAGAATGTTGGTACAACAGAGTAAAAAATGTATGCAGCAAATTTTACTTAATATTTCGATATTTATGAATACAATGACAGTTGCATGTCTAGACATTTGCAATATCCTAAGTGACAGTGAATCAATGTTTCCATCCTAAAAGACGTAATAGAATGATTCACATTTTGATATCGTTTTTTATTTCACTTATGACTGGATCTTGTAGAAGCTAGTCAAGGGCTTTGATACTTTTTTAAGATAAAGATATCTAAACTGAATGCAGTTGCAGATGAAATCTTTGATCCTTGAATTTTGTGTCAGATAGGATAGAAAATATTGTGGAATAAAATGAAAGTATTGAATATCATGCTTGTTACTTCTTTTTTACCACAATATTTTCTTCTGCGCATGAAAATGCGGCTTTGTGTGGGAATTGGTTAGAAAGAGTGCCCGTTGTGCGAACAAGACGTTTCGAGTTTGATTCCGGAGGGCGGCTATCAATCTCGTGTCTTTGAATTGCCTGATCGCGATGTCAATAAAAGAATTCATCGACCGATCAAATCATTCATTTAGACCGGAGGTGAACTATGAACAAAAACATTTGCGGACACTTATGTGGAACTTCCTTTTGGTTTGGATAACTTAAGACGTCTTAGTCGACATCCAACTATTGTTATTCTTCATTCGTGTTACTGGCAATATTTCTTGCGATCTGACGCAGTACGATCTCGAAGTGGCAAATGGTGAGATTTCGTTTTACAAAAACAAAACAAAATCAAACGACAAATGAAAAAAAAGAAAGAAAGAAAAGGGCCATTCCAACACAATCCCGTTGTATGATTCATAAAAAAAAGAAAAACAAGTTTGAAAATGAGGAAATATCTTGGTTACAAGAAGACAGAAATATTCAAATTCTCTCAACTTGAAATTGTAACTTATTTAAATTCGAACAAATATCAAATTTTCCTCTATGGTAATGGTTTAAAAATCTTTTTTGAACATTTAGTAGTAATGCTACCTAATTTGTACCTAATTAGATTTATTGTGTTCGAATTCGACCCAACTTCATCAGACCTGGTTTAGTTCATTGTCCTGGACACAGTTATCCTTGTCCATAATACTTTTGCTATATTGCTATAAGAGGGTAATGTTGTGTAACAATTTGTGCTCATCAAGAACTTCAATCCGTTAGAGAGTTACCCTAGACTTATTGTTGTTATTGTTGTTGGTGGTGGTTCTGGTAGCATACCTACGGGCGTATGAAATAAAGCCGATAGTCTTTACATTCATCTTAGCAAAATTAGTCTTGTTTTCAAAACATATTTCTGTTGTCAAATTTGAGGAAGAATTATATATAAGAGACGAGTTTCAGCAGTATTGTCTTTCATTTTGTAGACTCGATATCTATCTACATCGGTATTACGAGAAACTTATGGCTGTTGTTTGCCTTTTAACTTACATGAAACTAAGTGTGTCAATGCCCTTAGCGTTCATTTATCTAGACTTAAAATGACAGACCATTATACGCATGCCATAAAATTCAAGAAACTCTATATTTGAACTTTTTACAGAATAGAGAACTCCGATGCGTATACTCTGGGGGAAAAAGGCACTGAAAACTTTATTTTGGATTCAATGCGAAAATCGTCTTTCAAACTGTTACGGGCTTTTATGATGAAAGAACTTGGACGGACTGACGATATGTGATATAAGAATGAAAAGAAAACGATTTTCCCTTAAACAGACGACGAAATCGTAGACTCGTCTAAATTCAAAGAAGTTGCAGACAATACTTTATTTAAAGATCTTTGTCTTTTGGAGAAGAAAACGTTGTGGATAATGAGGAAAACCCTTAAGAAAAAAAACCCCAAAACAATTCCTTCATTTTCCACAATGTTAAAATCAGTATTATGTTGGAATTGGTTTAACAGATTTCGAAGCATGTGTAGATTTAATAGGACAGGGTTTTCAGTCTTCCTTAGTGGGTATCGTCTATTGGCGACAAAACATTGTCACCTCAGCGTTTACAAGCAGCGATTACCTTTTGGTCTCCCATCAACGCTATTCTTGGTGTAATTCTAACACCCCGTAACTACAGCTTTAAAAAGCCTTAAAAACCTTTGTTATTATTGGATTCCTTTGCGTAGAATGAAAATCGATATTTCAGTCGACCGTCAGCTCGAATCTAATGCTAGGTTTTGTATCATAATTATAACATAATATCCAATATCTGTCTCTCTCTCTATCTCTTTATCTCTCTCTTCCCCCCGTCTCTCTCTCCCCATTTTTCTCTCTGTCCCCCTCTCTCTCTCTATATATATATATCTGATTTATGTTCACTGTCGTGTACCTTTCAACATCATTAAATCATACGACGTGACATAAGTGTAAGCAACAGGGTGTACATAAGTTTGGAATCGAACTCTATTTTGACCTGGTATAACTGCTTTTTAAAAACGGTAAAATAATTTTCACATGAAACTTATATTAATTACGACGGTCCCCCGAAACTCGATAACTTTTGCGACAAGCAATTTCTTCATTATCTAAGATGTTTTCTAGCCCCCCTAAAAACCAAATATTTGTAGAATTTCATTAACATAAATCGCGGAAAGACTGCCACATTCTTCCAACGCACAGAATCCTGTAGCATGCTGTCAGAAAAAAGTACGCCTCCATGGAACACAAGTTTGAAAACAAAATTTACTGGCACGGCAAAGTCCGCCCCGACTCTTATTTTTATGGGCTTTGCTCAGTTCCGAAACTTTCCCAAAATTACTCTCACTCTCACCTCGCCGGCTTTGGCACTGCTCGATCTCGCTTAGTTTTCTGGCTGTGAAGCCCTACGTGGATCTTTCACGTTACGTCATGTTAGCGAAAAAACAAACAAACAAAAAAAAAATCCTTTGGTTTTTAAAAGATTTATGAATATCTTTGACCTTGGCGAAGAATTATCAGAGTTACAACCAGATAATGCTTTTTTCTTGGTGGGGATGCAGAAAACAGTCGTTATAAGCTTCTTATAAAAAAGGCTTACCTAGAAAATACCTTCGTAAAACTAGCATTATTTATTCACCTGTTTCTTAGACTGTCCAAGTCAATTCATCATAACTCGTTAACCGATTCCCATACAATCCCGTTTTTTGACGCCCCTCTAGTAAAAAGGCTTTGGAAAAGATTGTGGAAAATGAAGAAATAGCTTTTTACAAGCAATTCCCAATTTTCCACAATGTTTACTCCCCTAAAAATCTAAAACTTGACATTTGCATCTTCTTTGAATTTGGAACAGTCTCAAATTATGTCGTCTTGTAATGGGTTAAAAATCTCCAGTGTGGGCATTGCAATCATTATCCAGAAATACCAATTTCATTTGAACTTCAGTAGCCTTGAGGTTAGACCTTGTAAGCTTTTATTACAGAGACGAATATGTCTAGCAGAAAATTACTAGGAGGAAAAGCTGCATTCCCAGAAATGTGACGTCTGCTATTGACAACAGCGTATATTTACAGAGACGGAAATTGTCAGAATACATTGACATAGCTCTTCGGGGCATCTTACCCTTTGTTGTCTTAAACTGGTGGAATTTCTTGATATAAAGCCAATGTCTTGGGAAAAGCTTGTAATATGAAAACATTAGTGAAAGAAAGATAGATCCTTCGCCTGATTGGCTAAAAAAACGGATCGCTGATTACGCCCACTGAGTTGTGATAGGCAGTTCTACTTAGATAAAATCAAAGTACGGGAAAGTACTGTAAGCTAGCAAAGTATTGTTTTGTTCAGTAATCTTCTTTCTCAAACGTTATCATGATAAAGAATGAGTAACCAAGGAGTTAACCCATTCCCACACAATCCCTCCTTTTTACGCCCCTTAAGAAAATAGTTGTGGAAAATAATGTGGGAAATGAAAAAATTGCTTGTAAAAAGCAATTACTTCATTTTCCATATTTTTCCCACCTAGAAAGATACATATGTTAGAATTTACAACAATTTGAAATTGTCGTCTGCACGTTGAAGTCTGAAGACTCTGATCAGAGTCATTTTTTATACAATGTGCTCAAGTGAGCGAAAAATACCTAGGAATGCAGGCAGAGTTTTCAATATTTCTTAGATACAAATGAAGTACATTTTATGGATTTACTGGTTAAGCCACCAGTGGCAGTTTGCACTCGTTGAACTTCGAGAAGACCTCAAAATTTTGTATGCTGACACTTTGCCAGCTATAAAGGCGTTATGTTGCAAAATTTATGGCCAGTAAAACGTAAAAATAAAGGAGAACCTTTATTGAACAAGCTTTAGTTACGACGTTTAAGTCTTTGAACCAACAAATATGCTTCATTCAAAAGTCGGCGAATGTTGGAGTTCAAAGTTCGCTGCCGATCAAAATGAACTATTTGTTTGGTCGATTAATTCTTTCTTTTAGCCTCGATTGGTCAGTTGTCAGAATACACTGACATGGCATTTCAGAGCATCTTAGCCTTTGTTGTCTAAATCGTTTGAAAATATTTATATATTGTCCTTCATTTTTTCCGCAATCGACATCTTTTACATGTCATTGTTATTGTTTTGCCATACTCTTGCATATTATTTCCTCATTATGTATTTATATGGTTTTTGGTGTTTTTTTTTTATGAACCGTTCGTGTTTAGCAATATTATCGAATGTTCTGTTCTGTTCTGATAGTAAGGTAAGCTAATAGCATTAATTCGTGAGAAAAATGACAGGTTTTACTGATCTGCGTATTAGAATTTTCTTTAAATTACAAACTGAATATTTTTTAATGAAATAAAAATGTAGTGTTTTCCTCACTTTGCGAAAAAATGTGTTTAATCTGTAAAGTTATTTGTGTATTCACCAATTCCCTAAAATGATGCTTGTTGACGCCCCTGATGAAAAATAACCGGGAAAAATCGTGTAAAATGAAGGAATTTCTTGAACCAAGCCATTTCTATATTCAATCCATAAACTTGAAAAAATCTAAAAATTTCATAATCTACTAATCCAGTCTAAAATTTTGTCGTCTGGTAACACGTTAACTGACCTATTTATCTTTATTTACAGGTATCGTGTCTACACGAGTTGGGCCATGCGATTGGACTACACCATGAACATTCGAATCCTTTACGAGACCGATACATCAGGGTTAACTATAACAATATCAAAGATAGTAAGTACTGCCCCAAAATTGATAGAAATTGTTAGAAATGACAGTCGATCAAGGAATGAATCAACTAATTAAATAATTTATTTAGACCGATACATTAGAGTCAACTATGACAATATCAAAGATAGTAAGTACTGCCCCAAAGTTTATAGAAATGGTAAGAAATGACAGTCGATCAAGGAATGAATCAACTAATTACATAATTTATTTAGACCGATACATCAGGGTTAACTATAGAGTAAGTACTGCCCCAAAGTTTATAGAAATGGTAAGAAGTGACAGTCAATCAAAGAATCAATCAACTATCAAATCGTTCATTTAGACCGGAAGTGAACTTTGAGCTTTTGAACAATTTTGACCGACATTTATTGGAAGAATTTTAGTTGGTTTGGCGACTTTGACGTACTTAATATATTTCAAAATTCATTTTCGGTCAAAATCAATGACTTGATTCGTCGTATTTTTTCTTTGGATGACATCTGCGATTGGGCAATAAGAGATTGTGTCGATCGTTTCGATGTTTGGGTGAAAATACGCGGAGCTCAGCACTCCAATTTTCCTTTAGAGAACCGAAATTCTCCTCCCTGTTGATAATTAATAGAGAGCTGTGCTCCCAAAATGACCTCCGACGTTGCAAATCGTCTAGCGTTATAAACAACTTTCTTTATAAAATGTGAGATCAGGGACAATTATAGAGGAAAAATATTTCGTTGGCGACATAAACATCGAAACTACAGCTTAAACAGGCTGTAGGCACGACCCCTTATATCGCCATAACAAAAAAAGCGAAATACTTAGTAAGTTACGTAGTTCAAGATTCACTTCGAGTCTAATTAAACGATTTAATTGGTCAATCCAGCTTTTCATTGATAGTGGCGATCCCTCTATAGCAAGAGAAAAACTAAGTTCACTTCACTAGTTGATAATTCACCAATCGCTGGCCAGCTTATTCCTTTGGCCTCGCCCACATGACTCCACCAGGAAGTTCCGCTTCGATTTTAAACGGCGTTGTTTCACAAAATTTATGGCCAGTAGCATGCAACAAAAAAAAGTAAAATGGTTTTTTACCGACCCAAACGTCGAAACTACAGCTTGTCCATACATTTTGTGAAACAACGCGGTTTAAAATTTCGGGTATTAATCCTTTCCTGTACAATTACTGGTTTTTACGTCCCTGTGACGTTATACTTGAGGAAATATTGTGGGAAAAGAAGAAATTGCTTGTAACAAGCAATTTCTTCTTTTTCCACAATATTTTCTACCCTACTGAATTCTTAATTTTCAAATTAAAGCCACTTTAAGTTTTCGCCTGCAAAGGCTTCGAAATTGGACAGGTCTAAAATTTTGGAAAAGGAAATGGTTAAACAAGATTAAGTGAAGCGTGTTTTCCTATTTTTCAGGAATGATACCATGGTTCAAAACAAGACAAGGCTCGTCTGACAGGGGATTCGGTTATTTTGATTTAAGTTCAGTGATGGCGTATCCTAGAACGGTAAACGACTAATCGAAACATGCACAGAAAATATTCCGAGGATAAATACATTTGTATAAAATGATGTTGTGATTAATATCACCAGTCAGTTCATAATCGGATTTAAGTCAAAGGGTCCTCCGCGCCCCAAACTATTTCTTTTCTTTTGAATCAAATGCATTGGTTTACTAGAATCCTATATATAATAAAAAAGGATTCAATTAGTTGTTATTGTTAGAACGCGAGCTAAATGTCGTAGCTACAGCTTTATAAAAACTTTAGTAACGACATTGTGCCCGCGCATCGACGATATCCCTTTGAAGCTGCAGGTGGAATTTAGATATAAAGAAATAAAGCATGTTTGCAGTTGGTATACTTAATGTTCCTTCTTTTTCTTAAATATGGATAGTCTGTAATCTTCGTCCCAGAGGAGTAGACAGGAGTCTATTTAGAGCCTATAAGCTTTTAGTAGAAGAAAGTACAGAGTCATTGATTCAAGTTTGAACAAACCCGCTTTCTGCCTATAGTGGAAGGGGGTCCGCATTTAAATCATGATGTCACAGGTTCACGTGGGAATCATGATGTCGAAAGTTCAAATCCCAGTGCAAGTCTATCCACTGGTTTATTACTAAAAGGATTAGTTCGTAAGCAGCCAATTTGCGAATAAATCATTTCCATTTTATTATGTCTATATTTGCTAGGCGCCAAATAACCCATACTAGACGACACAGTTTTAGACTGTTCCAACTTTAAAGTAGTTGCAGACGATAAATTTTTAGTAGATGAAATCTTATTTTCAATTTATTTGTACTTTGAGGTTGGACATATTGTGCATAATGAAGAAATTGCTTGTAACAAGCAATTTCTTCATTGTCCACAATGTTTTTCAAAGCTTTTTTCGTAGGGCGTTATTGTGTGAGAATGGGATTACATCAAGAGGGATTAAAAAAGTACGTACTATATACTAAAAATGTTCAAAGAATCAAAATTGATTGACACTTGTAATCGGTATGTCAATAAAGCAAGGAAAGAATAATTGTTTTTCTCTTCCAGACATTCAGCAAAAACAAGCGTGATGTGATCACCGTCTACGATAGTGAGATGGCCTATCTGTTGGACCATAAGGACAGTACCGGATATTATATGTTCTATGAAGCCCAGACATTGTACGACATGAAAGGTTGGCAACTATTAGAAGAGTGCCATTATTATTATTTTTTAAAAATTTTCATAAAATTTTATCTTTTTAAATTGACGGATAACTTGCCACGCGAACAGATCCCCAATAGCAATTTTGACTTAGTTACAAAACGGTGTTGTTTTTCGAAAATTATTGTCAGTTAACAAAAATGAATCGGTTGTTTGGGGACCTAAAGGCTTAAATAATGATTTGAACTGACAATCGACTATTTGATTTGCAGGTGCGATTCGTAGATCTTCGGCAAAAGATAGTATTCTAGTAGGAAGGAAGGGGTCCTTAACTGTTGCAAGATAGTATAGTGTCTTTATTACAGTATATAAATAAACAAATAAAAAGGATAAAATCGCGACCGTGTACCATTGCTTCTTCACCGGCTGTATGATAGTTGAATGGCAGTCAACATAATATACTTTTTCACTAAATCAAATTATACAACAATCATTTATGAAATGAAACGAATTACATTGTCGGTGGGCGACGAAGATGTCGTAAATACAGTTTGAATTAAGCTGTATTTACGACATTTTGGTCGACCGCCGACAATATGAAGATATAAAAGTTACACATGTACTACTGCTATTTTATAATGCTACCAGAAGGTTTGAATATTAACTCTACGTATATAATGTTACATCGGGCAAGTTTTCTCCACGTTGCTATTCGGTTTCTATCTTTCATAAATGTACCTTTTCAGGTCAGAAATGTGCTGACAACACGATGGGTTGTGATAACGGTGGATATTTGTCCTTTATAGACGGTAGATGTCAATGTCGCTGTCCCAGTGGATTGGATCCAGACACGGGATGCTCAACTGTAGTTTCAGGTTAGATAAAATCTAGTTTCTGAAGACGGTCTTTGCTTAAAAATAGTCATGTTCGATAAAATCCTCTATGAAACTACACTCAAATCAAAGGACAGGAAGCGAAGAATGCGCCAATCGTGGATTAATAATTCTGACAAGAGTAGTCGAAATAATACGTTATGGACACAACCATTAAGATGCTCTAGCCTAATAATTGTCCCAGATACTTTTATCAATACAAAAGCAAAAGTTTCAGATCGTCTCTCTATCCGTTCTATAACATTAACTTCGGTTATGTTGAAATGGCAGGTCTGAGCTTCGAAACAAAAAGGGAGTTTCCGTGCCCGAGAAGGAGAGAATGCACCCTGTTACTTTTACTTCAAAGTTTTCTCATAAATCAAAACTGGCTTGTAATTTCCGTAGTACAGATTCATAAATGGTTTCCAGTGGATGATCATTTTTCTCGGTATATTATCACAGGACCAAAGTCACAGACATAATCCAATTTGCATATGTTTCAAGTAAAAAATGACGCGTGTGAGGGATTTCGTCCGGAAGTGATCATATTGTCTGTTTTCGAAATGAAGAAATAGTAAAATCATTTCTTCGATACGAATTAAAATACCATTCATTCTTTCTTTTGTTTTTGCTAAAGATCTCAAAACAGGTTATGTTTGTTCTATTTTTTCATTTTAGGTCCCAAAAATCATAAAACTTTTGCTATTAACCATTACTCTGGAACAAACATGTAACCTCGTTTTCTTTGCACAATAAACACAGTCTTTTCTTTTATTCATCGCCACTAAATATTTTTCAGTCAAATCTAATATCAGCTGTGGAGAGGTAGTCCATCTTACAAGATCAGTTTCAACTGTCGACATCAAAACTCCTGGTTACCCCGCTCTTACAACTGGAAAACAGTCTTGTACTTGGTTTATAAAGGTATATGTATAGCATAAAATCATAATTGATTATATACCCTATCCTGTTTTCAAAAAAAAAAAAAAAATAGACTGGTTGAAACTGGAAGAAGTTATAGACAATAATTAAGAGAGAATTGGAAGTAACAAGCCTAAAGGGAAGAAAATATTGTGGGAAGAAAAGAAATGGTTTGTAACATTTAGTAAAATCTTCTTTTATCACAATGTTTTCTCAAGTATAAAAATCATAAGGAAGTAGAAACCAGGGATTGTACAGGAAAGAGTTAAATGGTTTATCTCATATGATAAACGATATTTGAGTGGCATTCTAGATTTTAATTTCAGGATTCTATTGCAGGTATAGATTGTTTAACATGAATGCAAAAAGTTATTTCAAAAGAAATTGTCGTGACCCTTTCTAAAAAGGGTACGCGTCGAGTCGATTGTAGAGAAAAAAAAACACCTTTGATGTCTCATGGTAAAACAATGTCACATTTAATACGATTTGTCGTAAAGAATATTCTTCAATGGACATGCAAAATATCGTAACTACAGCTTGAATAAAGATACAGTTACAACATTGTGCTCGCCCAACGACGTATACATGCCATGAAATACTAGGGAAGGTTAATAAGACGTTAATACATTTTATGTGTGCACCTTAGTACATATTCTCGTATGAAATATATAGGGAATATTCTGTTACGATAGACATACAACATCTTGTATTTGCTTTGTGATGCGGAGAAAAATTTTGATATTTCACGAGGCCTATCTTGTATTTGCTTTGAGATGCAACGAGAAATATTGATATTTCACGAGACCCAAAGCCACTTCGATATTAAACGGTCAGGTACAATTAACATAAAAGATGACATTGTTCGTTGCCGACTCGAAATAGCTATAATTACGGCATTTAAGTCGCCAAACAAAGAAAAATGCTGCACGCTAAAGTCGCCCAATTTTGGCAAAGTTCAAAGTTCACTTCCGGTCTAAAGGAATAATTTGTTTGGTCGATTGATTCTTTGGTTGGCTGTCGCGATCGTTTGAATGAAGTCTAGAAAATGAGCATCCTGAAAAGCCAACGCCTCAAAAAACTTTCACGTAGTATCTATCTGTAGAACGAGAAGTGAAGACTCTAATCAAACTGTGTGAATACACAGGCTGATCTGGATCTTTATTTGGGGGCACAAGCGCTGTATTTGGAACAGTAACGTACATGCTCATTTATCTTTGTTGGATGTGCAAATTGTCGTAACTACACAATTTATCAAACAGTAGATACGACATTTTGCACGCCGAACGACGATAAATTCCTTTTTAAATTCAGTCGATGTAACTTTGTCTTTTTTGTATCATTTTACAGGGTCCTACAAATTCACAGATTGCTCTAGACTTTCACGACTTTGATATCCAATCAGAGACGGAGACATCTTATAAATGTGACGGCCATTTAGAAATACGTCATTTAATGCCAGGACAGCCTGGTAAAACGTGCGTACTTTTATCATTCTATCATAAATCGAGTATTATATATCGTCGTTGTCGTTCTAAAACGTCGTAACTACAGCTTGATTCAAGCTGTAGTTACGTCGTTTTAGAACGACGACGACGATATACTTTTCCGCAAAACTAAGATAATTGGTCCTGTGACTATGTTTTCAAAAGTTTTTTTCATTTTATGTATTTTATATATTTTATGTATTTTATGTATTTTATGTATAGGTATTTTAATCGAATCTCTTATTTTTAAAATGATTGTAATGTATATGAAATATACCGTATGTTTCTTTTATCGAACTGGGTTAAAGAAAATACTGGACAGGTCCAACCTGAAAGAAGTTGCAGGTGACAATTTCAAGTTGATTAAATTTTTAAAAATCTTGTCTATTGGGGCAAAATACATTTTGGATAATGAAGAAATTGCTTGTCACAATTTATTTCTTATAAATCCACCTTGGTTTCCAAAGCTTTTTTTCTTGATGGGCGTTAAAAGGAAGGATTCTGAGCATTAGTCTTGATGGGCGTAAAATGAGGGATTGTGGGGAAATGGACTGTCTTTGAAAATTGTATCTGTTATTGAATCCCGACGAAAGTCTCTTTTACTTGTGCTTCGGTAATTCCATTTTCTAGGCTTGGGTCTGAAATATCATAATTATCAACGGCGCGACCGGACTCGAACCTGCAAGACTCGCTACCTCCACAGCCTTAATCACCGATCCAGAACACACCCAAATATAACGTTTAAATGCCTTAAAATAATAAATATAAATGTAAATGGAATGAAGAAACGTTTACAGTGAAAGAGGAGTTGGTGCAAAACTGTCGTTAATACTGTTTTGTACTAACCTTTCCATACATGTATTTATAACAGATACTGCGGATATGGGTTTAAAAAGACAGTCGTCAGTGAAGAAAATACTCTAAGTTTGCTTCTCAGAACCTCCAATCCAGCAAAGTTTAATGCTACAATCAGACTTATCTCAGGTAATCTATAAATCTATAAAATGCTATTATGTACGATTTTATTACTTAACCCTTTCCTGTTCAACCCCCGGTTTTATAGTCACAGTGTTTTTATACACGAGAAACATTGTGGAAAAAGAAGAAATTGCTTGTGACAAGCAAATTCATCTTTTTCCACAATAATTCCCAGCCTATTGAATGATTTTTTCCAATAAAAACGACTTTAAATTGTCGTCTGCAAAACCATTGAATTTCGACAGGTCTAAAGTTGGGCCAAGCAGTAAAGGGTTAACTTATAGATCGCCAAGTTCGACTAAGATATCAATCGGCGTTATTCGCAAAAGTTGTTGTCAATGATTTGCAAATTTATATATTGGTTGGTTGGCAACCTGAACGTCATATCTACAGCTTGAATACGCTTTAGTTACAGCGTATTAATCAACCACCAAAAATCCGTAACATAAATGTTGAACTTCAATTCAGGTCTGAATTTATGATTTGTTGGTCAATCGACATTTTTTATTAACACGACGAGACGCCAATCGCAGCAGATGGCCATATTCATGATTCTTAATCGATTTGAAAATATGTTCTTTTATCGAGACAATAAAGCAAATGAAAGTTCTATTTAATTTTTGTGAAATGCCTTTTTATGTGATCTAAGAATATATGACCGGTGGTTGACTTAAATGTCGTAGCTACATCATCAATAAGGTAATGTTGCGATTTTCATGGCACAAAAAGAGTTTTGGCAAGTCCGGTGGCACAATAACATTAAGGATATATGTTTGAAATTTGAAATGGATCCCTTTAAGGATTGTAATTATTTCTTTGCCTAAGCTTGAAGGTCAAGAGAATGTTCCATTATTCTGTATTTATTTGAGTTTGTTACAAAATATGACGAGTTGATGAAATTTTAGAGTAACGGCAGTTTAAATTTCTGGGGAGGGTAGGGGAAATACGTTATGATAGAGTGGTCCTCTTTTGGAATACAGCTACAATATTGCGTGCTGTTGCCATTCTGGTAGATTACTGTTAGGGATCGCTTTCCCAGACTGTTTAAAGACCTTCATTATAGCTCATTATGGGGTCCTATGCTGACTATTACAGCCCTGGAACTATGATTGATTAGACTGGACCGTCGGGTTGTTACCTCTGCATCATGGCCGAGCCATTCTCGGATAGATTAAGGTCTGGGGACTTTACTGGACAGTCCACCCCGTGTAATTACCGTCTATGTGTACTCTTTTTGTACCGCTTGACCATCGCAATGAATGCACAATGTCATTGGCGAAGGAAAGACTACAAAACCAATCATAATGTGTCTTCATAGAGCTTGTATAACGACAACATAAATAGCAATCGGCACTCCGTTGACCTACCGAAGTGTAGCTTCCTGTCAAAGGTCAGTGGGCGTGACCAGCGATCTGTCTATTTCATGAAAATGTATCTTATGTGATATCTTTTATTTTTCATCATTTCTTAATGACGTCAGATTATAAAAACAACAACAAGAACAATAACAACAACTACAGGGAGAACGTTTACAGCTTCATACTGAAGTGTGATTAATATCTAAGTTTCATACAACATTAACAACAAAGAAGATTTTCTACATCTCATGTATGGGTTGCTATTGTTTATAATATTTCAATAATGCGCTATTTTGGAAGCGACACAACGTCCGGATTTCCTCGGATCTCGTCGTGATATTTCGGTTTCACTGAAATAGACAAATCGCTGGTTCCGCCCGCTTACTTCGATAGCCACGCCCATTGACTCTGACAGGAAGCCCCGCTTCGATTTTAAACAGCGTTATTTTGAAAATTTTATGGCCAGCAGCATATAACAAAAAAGTACAATGGTTGGTTAGTGACCTAAACGTCGTAACTAGAGCTTGAATAAGCTGTAGTTACGACGTTTAAGTCGCTAAGCCAACAAAAAGGGTTAACAAAAATGGCTTCCAATGTTGGAATTGAAAGCTCAAGTCCGGGCTGAATGAATTATTTGATTGGTCGGTTGATTCCTTGAGTGACAGGCGCGATTGGTCAATGACTATAATGGCGTATTCATCATGTCGGGTTTTTACCGTCCGCTAGAAAATCAAAAGATACGAATTTACCTGTTACAAGACTCTTTTTAAAGGGAATTAAATCCGTCCATGTTTGGACAAGAATATCAGTTAACTTCCCTGACTCCAAAAAGTTTATGTTCAGTACAAGCCACAAACATAAACTTGGATTAAAGAGACATGAATGAGGAAACGGAAAAGGTAAAAAAAAAAAGGGACTGCAGTCAGTCTAGAATTTGCCCGAAGATTTCCAATGGGTAGACAACCTTACGTTTCTTCCATGTTTTCCAGATTTGTGTTACACGAATGGTGGACTGGATGATAGCTACGGAGGTACTCTCAACATCACAGAAGATTTTCAGACATGTTTACATTGGGATAAAGTTGAACATTGTAGGATGAATGCATTTAAGTAAGTATAAAGGGACGAACAACTTGTAGTAAATGTATGTCTTTAGCCCGGTTAGCTCATTTTTCCAAATCGCGGCATCGAACAATGGGCTATACTGACTAACAAACTATTTGTCTTTGGAATGAGACGCCAAGTAGAACCCCGTGCGACGATGCTAATGACGAAGCACTTTAAAGAACCAAGAGACGATTCACTTGTTTTCTCCTGAATCCTTCTACTTGTCTCAAAATAGACACACACTTGAGCGTTTTAACCTTTCTTCTCCAATCTTTGGTTTTTAACGTCCTGTAATTTTATAATTCAGAAGATATTGTGGAAAAAGTTGAAATTGCTATTTACAAGCGATTTCCTCTTTTTCCAGAATATTGTCTACCCAATTGAATGGTTATTTTTCAAACATAATTCACTTCTAAATTTTGTTTGCAAGTCCTCTAATTATGGGCAGGTCTTAAAACTTTGAAAAAAGAAATGGATTCAACAAGAATCAGTAAGTTCGAGGCTGAAATTTTGTCCTTTTTCTTATGAAAAGAGGAAGAAATAGTCTAAACAAACTGGATTTCGAACAGAATAGCATAAAATCGGTTTCATAGCAACGTGAGGACATTCGTATTTTCGTTATATTCAGTTAAGTTAAGATTGACCCTTTCGTCGCTCATACTTGCTAGCCGTTATGTGATATTTTCAGTTTTTTCCAATCCCTCTGAAATACGATCACAATCACTTACTCTACCAGAAATCACGATGGAACCCTTTTATACCGTCACATTGACACTATCAGTTTCCATTAGTCTGAATTTTCAGTTGACAAATCTCCGCTGTCAATCAAAAATCGATTGACTAATTAGTTTATTCATATTCACAGTCTTGACCTCCAACATTCAAGTAAAACACATCTGTTTGTTTGGCGACCTAGCAATGTTACTTATTCAAGATGTAGTAACGCCATTAGATCGCCAACCCTCTATTGGCTTTTTATTTTCTTTTTAACATAAGTTGCAAAATAATACTAAGATAATCCAGTCGAACTACCTAATTTGCGGCCAGTAGGTGTCACCAGGGATCCACAAATGTACTAGAGATTAGATGGCGTTCTTTTAGCCTTTCCTGTTTCTTTTGAAACTTTAGATTAGTACAAATTTAAAGAGGTTGCAGACGATAATGAAAATTGGATGCAATATGAAGTGAAACCATCCTGTGTGGTAGAAAATATTGTGGGTAACGGAGAAATTGCTTGTTAGGCGTAGAATACCGGATTTGTACAGGAAAGGGTTTAACAACTAGTAGCGTTGTCGGTGCCTTTGTTGCTCATAAGTTGATGAATCGACAAAACCAAATGATAAAATAGATTAATTACAAAAATTCTAATTATATTTTAAATATATCAAATTCCTGTGTATAAAATACATGTTTCATTCAACTAGTCACCTCAAATAGATAAAATCTCGAACTGTGGATGACAGCCTCGTTTTATCTGTTTACTGGTGACTCGTTTAATAAATGTGATGCTTCATGACCACGCCTTTACGGTCCTCTATATTCTAGCTGCCGCTTATTCACTGTTTACGTACTTTTGAAATTATAGAAAACGTTCTCGGCTATATCAACGTTGTTTATAACTCTCAAACTGGGGCGAATTAGCACCTTCACACACAATGACGCTCTTTAACGCCCCCAAAGAAAAACATCTTCTGAAAACATTGTGGAGAATGAAGAAATTGCTTGTTACAAGCATTTTATTCATTTTTCACACTGTTTTCTACTTCAAAAGACAAACAATCACTACATTTAAATTGTCGTCTGCAACTCCTTTCAATGGGGATCAGTCTGAAATTTCGCCTTCTATAATAGGTTAAGCTCAAAAAGCATTGATGGTAATAATTCTGGATTGATATCTTTATTAAAAATTCACGTTATCAACGCCCTTCGCTTCAAACGGACAGACATAAGTACAGACTAATCTTTGTCTATTCGTCCTACCAAAACAGCAATATTCAGGGTTTGCGTGACTAGATTTAAAACTCTGCTTCTACAACCAAATCAATATAGAACATGAAGGATGAAAGTACATGTACTCACGAACGCGTTATCATTTCAGACATTGTATTTAATAGTTATTATCTATTTATCATCATTTTTATGCTACTTCCAGCGTTGAACACATGGACCTTGTAGAGAACTATTGTAGAAATCCTGGTTATGGTTCCAGGCCCTGGTGTTATGTAGATGCCGATAACTGTGACAGAGCATATTGTGATGTCTGTCAGATAAGTATGATATTGTACAACATTCTATATACAGTTTTTGTTCAAAGTCGAGAAGCACCAGGCGCCAGTGGACAGACAACGAACTATTACTACATTTAAACATGTTTCATTCTGCGAATTAATGGATCAATGGCTCCGCCAACTTAGCTCCGACAGAAAGTACCGCTTTCATATCAAAAGGCTATATTTTGCAAATTTTATGATTATTAGCAAGAAACAATAAATAGAATATCTGCTTGGCGACCTAAACAGCGCAATTATAGCTGTTATTACGACGTTTGCGGCGCTAAACTAACGAAAAATATTTTAAATGAATGTCGGCCAATATCGAAGTTTTAATTTTCCTTCCGGTCTGAATGAGTTGTTTAATTTGGTCGATTGATTCTTTGATTGACATCGCGATGCGTCTCTTAATGAGATGGTGAGTTTCGTGAACGATAAACAATAATGTGAAAAAGACCTAATTTTACGCAAGCAATCAATATCAATGGTTAACGTCATCTGTGTAAATGCAGATCATGCACAGTTCCAAAACCTATTACCCCATTCCCACACAATCCCGGTTTCAAACGCCCCTCAAGAAAAAAGATTAAGAAAATATTGTAGAAAATGAAGAAATTGCTTGGGACTATCAATTGCATCTTTTCCCTAAAATGTTTTCTACCTAAAACGTCAAGCAACTCTAAAATTCTTCCAACTTTTATTATCATCCGCATCTTCTTTCAATTTGGACCAGTCTAAAATTTGTTGTGTAGGAATGAGTAAGGGAATTTAAACATTTTTAAGTATTTTATGGGTTGTCGGATAGTTTGTAGTATATAGCCTTCCACAGCTTGGTTTTACTGTCGTTGTTGGACAGGGACCTTTTCCGTAATAACAAACAAACAACACTAAAATAACCACCACCACCATCATCATCATTATAAAAAACAACAACAACAACACGACTTTCATTTTAACCCTTGTCATGCTGTATAAATTACCTTACTGAATTGTTGTAAAATCAAAGGACTGAAGGCACTGTCAGATTAAATGTTCAAAAATCAATATTTTTTTAGAAATCAATTTCATAAAAAACTCTGGCAGGAAAAGAACAAGCAGAAGGTGTAGACCAAGATCAGACTGCACTTATGTGCAGGCTGATCTTGGTCTACACCTCCTGTCAAAACCGGAATATTCCGGGTTCAGCATGACAAGGGTTAATTGTCTTGAAGAGAGTATTCACGAATAAAAAAAGACATTAGTTTTGTACAATATGTTGTATTATGTAGCTAGAAACACGGTTATTGTTTAAAGTTTTTTTTTTGAAATTAGATTTACATATTATCATTAGAAATATTCTACGTTACAGGACGCTGTTATGACCTGTTTGATAATTGTGACAATACGATCAGTGATCCACAATTTTGTATAAACGATCCAGAGGCCTCTCGAGGTTGTAGAAAGACCTGTGGCTTTTGTGATTTGCAGCAAACGGAACTTTATGGTATCTTTATTCATCAGTTTTCTTCACGTTTTAACCTTTGCCATGAAAAAAATCTTGTCAATAGAAATGCATTAAAATCAAGGGGCTGTAAACACTGAAGGTACTACGGTAGTGGTTCAACATCTCCTAAAGTTGAATAATTTTATAATCATTTCTGGCTTAACCCTTTCCTGTTTTACAAAATTTTAGACCTGTCCAAATTCAAAGGTTTTGCAGACGACAATTTAAAGTCTATTTTATTTGAAAAAAAACCTATCAGTAGGGTAGAAAATATTGTGAGAAAAGAAGAAATTGCTTGTGACAAGCAATTTCTTCTTTTCCCACAATGTTTTCTGAAGTATAAAATCACAGGGACGTAAAAACCAGTGATTGTACGGGAAAGGGTTAAATCGTCAGACAGGTGGTGTAGGCTAAGATCACCATGCATTTAAGTGCAGGCCATTCTTAGTCTTTACTTCCTGCAAAGCAGAATTAGCCCGGGCTCAGGCTGAACAGGGGTTAAGGTATAACACTTTGGCAATACTAGAACAATGTTAGATAATTATGAGAATTTTTTAAACCTACCATCAATTGACCAGTCGCTAGTCACGACCACTGACCCCATAGTCCCCGTCCACTGACTCCGACAGGGTCTAGATCCCGCCCCTCGCGCAATTCGGCAGAAATGGTTATAAAATTCCTGAAATCTTGAAATCAAGTTTCATATTGTCAATGGGCATCCAAAATGTCGTAACTACAATGGTGTTCTGGTACAACTTGAAGAAAAAAATATTTTTTTTAGAATTACAGTGTGGTGCACCACCCAGTTTGCCAGATGGTGATATTATATCCAACAATAACGTGTATACCAGGTACAAAGTTGGTGACAGGGTTACATACAGATGTCGAACTAACTCGTCAATTACCGGAAATATCACGTGTACCACGACGGGGAAGTGGAGCTATATCGCTTACGTTTGTCCCGGTAAGAAGTCAATTTTCCACCGATCAGGTGGTACATATTGTGACCGGCGGACAAACATGTAGTAACCAAGTACCCGATGAAAATTTAGCCTGGTTTAAATTGTAAGAAGTTGCAGTCAACAATTTATAGGTGATGAAATTCTAAAAAAAACTATTTGTATTATGGGGTAGCAAACATCGTGGATAATGAAGAAATTGCTTGTAACAAGCAATTTCGTCATTATCCACCATGTTTTTTTAAAGCAATTTTCTCATGGGGCTTAAAAAGGTGGAATTGTGTGGAAACGTGTAAAATATATCTGTTGTTACAATAACTTGGTATCGACGATATGTAAGTTTTTTAGTGTTGTACATGTATATGTATTTTCCTATTTATTTTGTAATTATCGCTTCTTTCGTTTTCATATTAATATATTCACGCATTCAGATATATAGTGTATATCATACCAATGTATCGAAACACTTGGAAACGTGTTTGTTCGGTTTGTGATTTTTTGTTCGTTTGTTTGGTTTTATAAAATTGCACTTCATGGTGAATACAACATATAAATACTTGTAGATATAAAAATTATGATTCCTTACATCGTGAATTATAAATGATAAAATAGGCTATAATTCGAAATATTTGTTATTAAATATAAGTATCAATTATTCAGAAGTCATTTTTAAATCTTCTTACCAACTTCTTTAGACAGCAGTGTATGTGCAGATCAAAGACTTGACTGTATACAACTATTAGAGCGCAATCCTAGACTGTGTTTGAATAAGACGGACTTTGTGAAGCAGAAATGTGCAAAGACTTGTGGAGTTTGTGGAAAAGAACCTAATACGTGTAAATATTGAGTTAATGTATCTAGTAAAATATGTTCTATATGCATTTAACCTGCCAAAATTCAAACTTCCACTCTTTCAAAAAATTGAAATAGCCCCCTTTCATTTTCTTCATTATTATAAGACAATGTTTTGTCATCCGAAAGACACCTTTAAATGTCGTTTTCAAATTCCTTTAAATGATACCAGTCTAATCTTTATCGTCTTGTAATGGATTAAATCTGTTCCCATTTTACCTTTAGTACTCTTCACATAGAGTTTTTTTTAATCCTTGCATTTGTAAAGCAGCACAACAAAAGCTTGTACATTTTTATTTCAGCATGTTGTTTTATGAAATAGCTTTAGTGCAACTGTTAAGTATTGCAAAACCAATGCGAAATTCTGCATTGTTTCAGATTGCAGAGACTACAGTTTTACCTTCCATTCCGTGGACCTGACACCAAGATATGCCAAACCAGGGGAGGTGATTTCAAAAGCATGTAAAACCGGGTACCAGCTGTCATCCGGGGATCTACATCGTGCGTGTAAACCGGACAGCACCCTTACCGGACATCCTGTCATTTGTGTAGGTAAGGTAATAACCCTTTTCTATGATGGCACAGAACTTCCACCACTTATCAGATAACTATCACGAAAAAGGGCAGATAACGCATCATTTTGTCCATTTTCATTAAAAGTTTTCGAATTTTGAATTTTATAATGATATTTCCTTATCGTTTATTAAGATATCAAATATCAAGATATTCAACACAATAATAATGGCTGATATCGCGCTATTTTTTTTATTATTCTATTTTGTTATATTACTAGATGAATAAGTTAATACGAAATTTGCCGTGTCACTGCTCTGGTTCTGCCACTACTTACCAGATACTTAACGCGAAAGAAAGATGGAAACGGTTAAGTTGTGTGAAAAATGTTCCTGTTAACTTGTCCGATAACACGATATTCACTATTCACCCAGTTCAGTTAAGAAAATTACACGTGAACGATAGGTCTACCTTGAAAAATAAATATAATCAAATTTCGAAACCGTCTGTCAAAATTAAGATTTTCTTCATATGAACTATTTATACAACATGGAAGAAACAGAAATATTCAGCGAAATGGGCATAAAGTAGACTGGGTGCAGTATTTTTTGTTTGAGCCTTTAGTGTAAAACATATTTTCCTGGGATAGCTGCTGGGGCTAGGAAAGGATGCGAGATATACCAAAAAGCCATTGTTAGGTGCTCCAGCCGACGCGATATGACTGAAAAATTGTTAAACTCGGCGTTTAACCCATTCAATCAATCGTTTTTCGATCAATAAAAAATGCCCCGATGTAGACCCGGTATTTGTCAAATCTCTGTTTATATACGCGCCGCATCCCCCTACCTGGGCTGACCATATTAACTAACCGACTAATTGTCTTTCGGATGAGGTAATAAAACCGAGGCCCCGTGTGACGATGCTTAAAGAACCAGGCGGGGCTCTCAGTAGTTTCGTCCTGTATCCTTGCACTATCCCCCGTAACAACTAACCGTCTTCTGGGGGCGTCGCTCATATGGGCATGTGCTACGGTTGCGACGATAAATAAACGGAAATACAAACACTACCATTTTTAGTTCACATGAGCACGAAGTGCTCAATGTAAGCTTTTGTGGTTAGGTGGATATCCGTCGTTCGTCGTGCGTCATGCGCGTCCGTCGTCCGTTGTCAACATTTACCTTGTATGCACTCTAGAGGCTAAATTTGTTTTGCCAATCAACCTGAAAATTGGTCAGAATTATTGTCTTGATGAAATCTCATGCAAGTTCGAAACTGGGTCAACTGGAGTCAAAAACTAGGGCCCATGGTCAAATCTCAGAAAAACCTTGTATGCACTCTTGAGGCCACATTTTCTGCCAAATCGACCAGAAATTTGATCGGAATGATTGTCTTGATAAAATCTTGTGCCAGTTTGAAACTGGGTCAACTTGGGTCAAAAACTAGGTACCTGGGTCAAATCTTAGAAAAACCTTGTATGCACTCTAGAGGCCTCAATTTTTCCTTATCAACCTGAAAATAAGGTCAGAATGATTGTCTTGATGAAGTCTCGGACAATTTTCAAATTGGGTCAACTTGGGTCAAAAATAAGGTCACAGGGTTTAATCTTAGAAAAACCTTGTATGCACTCTAGTGGCCACATTTTTTCTGATCAACCTGAAATTTGATCAGAATTAGTGTCTTGATGAAATCCCGGACAAGTTAGAAATTGGGTCAACTGGGGTCAAAAACTAGGTCACTGGGTCAAATCTTAGAAAATCCTTGTAAGCACTCTAGAGGCCATATTTTTCCCAACACAACCTGAAAATTGGTCAGAAAATTATCTTGATGAAATCTTGTAGGACTAAAAAAAACTGGTTCAACTGGGGTCAAAAACTAGGTCACAAGGTCAAAACTTAGAAAAACCTTGTATGTACTCTAGAGGCTACGTTTTTTTCCCTTGACCTGAAATTTGGTCAGAACGATTGTCTTGGTGAAATTTACAGTGAGTTCGAAACTTGGTCAACTAGGGTAAAAAACTAGGTCACTTGGTCAAATCTTAGAAAAATCTTGTATGCCCTCTGCAGGCCACATTTTTTGCCCCATCAACATGAAATTTAGTCAGAATGATTGTTGTGATAAAATATTGTATTAATTCGAAACTGGATCAGCTAGGGTAAAAAATTAGGTCACAGGGCCAAATCTTAGACAAACCTTGTATGCACTCTAGAGGCTACATTTTTTGCCCAATCAATTGTCATCAATAAAATTAAAAGAAAATTCGTGACATTCAACTCAGGTGAGCAATTTAGGGCCTATATGGCCCTCTTGTTTATTAGGAGAAAACGTTGTCTGCGATATCCGTGAAGTCATTCAGTTCATACTACGTTGATGTATGCTGATACGAAGCACACACATCTAGATATATATTCAATTTTTCTCAACTTTCTGGATAGAAATCTTTTTGTAAAATGAAGAAATTGCTTGTTACAAGAAATTTCTTCATTTAACAATGTTTTCTTGAGGGGCGTCAATAAGTATCACCGTGTGGAAATGGTTTAAAGCTCGAAAAGTTTCAAGCAGTGCAGATTGCATTGGCGAACGCGGTGCTTTGGTACATTGTACATGTAACCCTCGAGGGACACAACAAAATACGAAAACATTATATGTGGGCTGCAGTGTATTCCTTTGAAAAAATTACATAGCTGTAATATAATAATTAAACGCTCGTGAATTTCTCTAATGAAAATTTGAGAGGTTTGGTCCACGAGTGCAGAGCCATTAAAAAGACTTATATGCTAATATGAGTGGGCTTATCCAATTGATTAATTGTTGTAATATGCAATACACTAAATAGAAAGGCGTAGTTCGTCCTAATTGTTTTTATATTTAAGTTCGATTGCGACGAAAGCATTAAGTTTATAGAGTCGTTCTTTAACGCTCACAATCAAGATGTTTTCACGTCCCTGAGAGAGAGGCAGTGGCTTAAATCCATTGCTACCCAATTTGTCAGCTGGGTAGACTGAGGCTGGCTATTAAGTGTCTTGCCCATTTTTTCTTACCACCAAACGGATAGAGGGGACAAAAATGTGACAGTTATAGTCTAAACTGACCGAAAGCTAGAAAAAAGACCATGCTTAGCCAATTCCAACACAATCACGTATTTTTACGCCCCTTACGACATGAAGAAAATAAAGTTGAAAATGAAGAAAGTACTTGTAACAAGCAATTTCTTCAATTTCAATCTTATTTTTTACCAAAAAAGACCAACATACTCAAATTTCTCTCAACTTGAAATTGGCGTGTGCAACTTCTTTGAATTTGGACCAGTCTTTGCTGTGTGATAATGGGTTAATTGCGCTCAGGTACGTCTTGGCTATAGTAAGGCTTTTTGAACTTTTTGGCAAAATTTATCTTCCAATGAAGAATCGCCGGTGTCAACAGAAATGGTCGACCAATCAAACATCTATTCTGTAGCAATAAATATATTTTTTTTATCTCCAACAACTGTTTTAACCATTCTGTTGACGGGAAATACGCGACGTCGTAAGAATAGCTTATTCAAACTGAAGACCTTTCGGTCGGCTACCGACAACTTTTTCTCCTCTCTGCATATTTCTCCGACAACATATAGCCGGTTGGAGTGTTTGATCTCCATTTTACTGGCGTAACTGACGGATCGCTGGCCACAGCGACTGACCTCCGATAAGATGGTTCTATTGAGAAATCATACAAATGCTAGTTTGCGGAATATATAGTCTAGAACCAAACATCGATGGTCGACGACCAAGACTTCGTAACTACAACTTGAATAACCTGTAGTTACGACGTCAACAAACAACAACAACAAAAATACTTCACATAAATGTCAGAGGGCAAAGGTCACTTCTGTTCCAAATGAATGCCTTGATTAGTCAACCGGAGTTTGATTGAAAGCGTTGATCAGATAATCATATATGTTTAGATGCCTCGCAAATATATATCGCGTATATATTCAAATCTAGCCCGCTCGAGCATGCTTGAATACTTTTGAAAAATGATTTTTGCCAATGTAACGTTTAAACCGGCTCTTGGACATTTTCGAGAACATTTGATATAGCAAAAGTTTCTGCTTTTCATATAGTAAATATTGTCATGTTTACAATAAACGTTCTGTTTTCGTGTTGATTCTACTTAATTAACAATAAATTTAACCTAATTAAGTGTATTCCAATGCCCAGCTTTTAAACGTCATAATTCATCGGATGAGATCGTTAGTTTTCATGTAATGCCGAAAATGAATGACTTACTAGCAGAAACCAAAGATGTTATTGAAACGTCATGGAAACCAAAAATAAGGCAATTTTCGATGAATTCAACAGATGACGTGTTTACCGATGAAATCCGGTTCCATTAAGGTTTTTCTTCGTTGACCAATTCGGCGTCTTGTAACGCGAACCATTTTTGTTTCTTTTCTTTCTTTTTCTACCGTTATAAACAGTCATTTTCATTACAAAGTCAGATAAATCCCTTTCTTTCAATTGTCTGAAAGCATTTGATACATAAGTGCAAATATTTTTCTTCCATAATTTGTGCAAGAGCCGATTTGAATAGTGTAATGGGTAATGCGTTTAAACATAACTAATTTTTTATCTACAGAAGACGACCAAATGCCATCTACATCTTTTCATGTCCCACTTCGCCGAAGGAAATTCACAGGAAAGGAAAACAAAGCATTAATCATTAGGTATACCTTGTTTATTTTCCTACCTTTCACACAAGAAAATAAATTTATTATTGAAAAAAATGTGACATATCATTTTAGACTGGTCCAAATTCAAAGGAGTTGCAGATGACAATTTAAAGTCTATAGAATTTTGGATTTTTATTACCTTTGGGGAAGAAAACATTGTGGATAATGCAGAAATTGCTTGTTACAAGCAATTTCTTCATCTTACACAATGTTTTCTCGATTATTTTTCTTGAGAGAGGTCCGGAAGCGTCATCGTGTGGGAATAGGTTAATCATAGCCACACCACTTTTACGCACAGGAATGATATTTCGATAATAACATTGCTAGAAATGAGGAATCGCTAGTATATATACTCCTTGATTTAATGGGAATGGGTTCAACTGACCCGTTTCGATAGAGCGAAGGGTGTTACATCTTTTCAGCCAAAGCTCTGCGTTCATACTTTGGGTAGAGCTTTTACATGTACCACCAATTCGTCATTCGTTTTTTTCCTACTTTCCATTTCCGCTCCCACCAATGGATGGATAATTGTAAACCTAGGTGGGATAGCAGCTTGAGGTTTGGAATGGATGTAATGGTGGTACTGGTGCGAGATATACCAGATATATTTTGTTAGATGCTCTAGCCGCCGCGATATGACTGAAAATTGTTAAATAAGGCATTAAACGCCATTCAAACAAACAAACCATTTCCATTGCGGCTTGCAATTTCGATCTAAATTTCATTCATTTTGTTTTTCTCGTGCAAATATTTTCTTTCTATCGTACTCAGTCACGTTTCATATACTAAATGATGTCAATTAAAATGGTGAATTTTGATTGGTTAAGAAAATTGTTTCATACCTACATCGGAACATGTTCTGAGTATTTATTGTAAAACATGGAGTTGTGCATCTCTTCTTCTACAAGGATGTCTAGCGGTCCAAATTCTCAGTTTGACTATAACTAGTGAAATAAGGACCTTTCGATGGTAAGTAAAATCCGTATACTTTACCCATTACCAGACGACAAAATTTTAGACTGGTCAAAATTGAAAGGAGTTACAAACGACAATCATTGAAATAAAATTTTAGATTTTTCAAATTTCTGGGTATAAAACGTTGTGGAAAACGAAGAAATTGCTTGCTTCAAGCAATTTCTTCATTTTCCACAATGTTTTATCCCATATTTCTTTTTCTCGGAGTTCGTCAAAAGCTTCATTGTGTTGGAGAGGCTACATAGACCCCGCACCACCGATTACCTCAACTATCGGATCGCTGGCCATACACTCTTACCTCCGACAGGAAGTTCGACTGAGATATCTAACATCGTTATTTCGCAACATTAATGGTCAGTAGCATGTAACAAAAAGTAACATTGTTGGTTGTCGACATAAACGTCGTAACTACAGCTTGAACAAGCTGTAGTTACGACGTTTCAGTCGCGAAACCAACAGTTATGCTGAGTTCAAAGTTCCCTACTTTTCTAAACGAATGATTTGATTGGGCAATGGATCTTTTCATCGACATTAGCGGTCCGTCAACTATAGGGGTTAAGTTGGTTTTAAATGTTTTATATGTCTTTAAGTTTATGGGAAATGATACTATGAAAAAGGAAGAAAACGAGGTTTCAGTGTAGATCTAGAACGTATAGGAATATCATACGTTCAATATAGCAGCATGAAATATTTCTGGAGTTGACGAAGAGCGAGTATCCAAAAAACAATCGACTAATGAAATCATTTGTTTAGACTGGAAGCTAGCCTTGAACTCTAACGATTACAGGCATTTATGTGAAGTGTATTAAATGATTTTGCGACTTAAATGTCGTTAATACAGCTTGTTCAAGCTGTATTTACGACGTTTAGGTCGCCAACCAACCATTCCACTTTTTGTTACATGTTACTGGCTACAAATTATGCAAAATAACGCCGTTTAAAATTTAAGTGGAACTTCCTATTCCAATCAATTTGTGGGGCGAACGGAATAAATGGGCGGGGCGAACGGGATGAATAGGCGGGGTGGACGGAGTAAATCTGCGGAGCCAGCGATTAGTCAATTGTGGACTTACTCCAAACAATAACAAATATTTATCATTCATCAGTAACGAATATTACACGATCAAAAGACAAGGCGAGATAACTGCATGGAAGTTTTACAGTAATTATCCTGGAAGAGTTATCTTTCAAGTCTGGAATTACGACTCGAAATACAAACGGTAGGGTATACTTTATCAATTTATTCTTGGTGCGAAAAGCGATGTTTATTACATTCACTTTAAATTCTAGGGGATGTCTTTTCTTCTCTCACATGTTCTCTTTCTCTCTCTCTCTCTCTCTCTCTCTATCTCTCTTGTCATTTTTTCATACTACATATGAAGATGCTCACTTATCACTTCCTATTTTTCTCTAATTTAGAGTCGCCCTCTAATATTTTTCTTCTATTTAGACAGCAAAAATGAATAAGCATTAATCACTACCACACCATATTTTATGTCCATGAATGATATTTCGATAATAACAATGCTGGAAAAGGAGAATTCGGTAGTTATTGTACACCTGTTTTTTTAGCGCAAAAGAGCTATTGTGATCACCCTTTGTCCGGCGTCCGTCCGTCGTGTGTCGTCCGTCAACAATTTCTTTAAACGACATCTCCACAAAAACTGCAATTTGAACTAAATTTGGCAGAAATGTTCTTTAGGTGGTGCCCCTAAAAAAATATCTAAAAGAATTGAAATCCGTCAAAAACTCTGGTTGGCAACAAAAGTGAAATTTTAAAATAATCTTTAAGTCTTCTCCTCCTGACCTAGTGGGCGTAGAACCTTGATATTTTGCATGAAGCATCAGTATATTAACCTTTTTCAAATAGCTAAAACCATGATCCTCGGGTCCCATGGGGCTGCGCCGGGGGGGGGGGGGGCATAAAAAACAAAGGACATCTACTCCCAAACCATTGAGCCAATTTTCACAAATTCGGCACAAATATTCCTTAGGTGATCCCCTTTAAAAATAGCTAAAAGAATTGAAATCCGTTATAAACTCTGGTGTGCATGGCAACAAAAGTGAAATTATAAGATAATCTTTAAAAAAATCTGCTCCTTCTGACCCAGAAGGCGTAGAGCCTTGATATTTTGCATGAAGCATTAATATATTGACCTCTTTCAAAATAGCCAAAATCATGATCCTTGGGTCCCTTTGGGCGGAGCCGCAGGGGGTTGGGTTTATAAAGAAATATAGAACGGTTTTTAAATGCAGCTCCTTCCAAACCAGTCGGCCATTTTGAACCAAATTTGGAAGAAATAGCTAAAAGAATTGAAATCCGTTAAAAATAACTCTGGTTGTCATGGCAACTAAGGTGATTTTTAAAAAAAATAATCCTTAAAAATATTGACCTCTTTCAAAAGAGCTTCAATCATGATCCTCGGGTCCCAAGGGGCGGAGCCCCAGGGGGGACGTGGTTTATATGCATGAAGCATCAGTTCACTGACTTCTTTCTTATTTCTGAAATTATGACATGGATCCAAAGGGAGGACAAAGTTTTCTCCTTCTTTCAAATTTGACCTAAAGCCTTGACATTTGTAATTTAGAATTTTGGATCCCCGGGTACAGAGCCTATTTATGTATAAAGTATGGCCCACTTGTATCATAACCCTAACCTTAACATGAAATTAGACTTTTGGAAGAAAAAGAGCCTCTATCTCAGGTGAGCGCCCCAGGGTCAACGGCTCTCTTGTTTTCTCTCATACATCTCTTGAAATTTTTTTTTTCATTTCCTCGTTTTTTAAATCCATTTCCTTAGCCGATCGCGTGTGTCAATAAGAAAATCAATTGACCAATCAAATTATCATTTAGACCGAAAATCAAAATTAAGCTGAGGCATTGCCCTACATTTATGTGAAGCCTTTTTGTTGGTTTGCGACCTAAACGTCGTAACTACAACTTTTTCAAGCTGTAGTTACAACGTTTAGGCCGCAAACCTGTCATTTTATTTTTTTGATACATGTCACTGCCCGTAAATTTTGCAAAATAACGCCGTTGAAGCGGAATTGAAGCGGAACTTTCTGACGGAGCTCGGTGGGCGTCACAAGAGATCCGTCAGTACAGAATGAGGTAAGTTAATGCTGATTTGTGTAATGAAATAAATGATTATAACTAATTTTGTTTTGTTTGAATGGGGTTTTACGTCGCTTTCAACAATCTTTCAGTTATATCGCGGCGGCTGGAGCACCTAACAATGGATTCCTGGTATTTCTCACACCAGTACCGCCATCATATCCTTTCCTAGCCTCCAGCTGCTATCCCATATAGGTCTACGATGTAATAATTTATACTAACCTCGGTAACTGCAACAATATTCATAATGATCATGTTGATGATACTATTTCAACTAAAAAGAAGTTGCAGTCGACAATTTCCAGTTGCTGAAATTTGAAACAAATCTGTCTTTCAGTAATTGAGAAATTGCTTATAAAAAACATTGCTTTTTATTTACCATAATGTAAAATTGTAATTTCTTTCTTTTCGGTATTTTTACATAAAGACCTTTCCTTTGGGACTTTAAAAACTAGGATTGTGTTGAATGGGTAAAAACAGTATATGTATTTAGAATTAACACAAATCAACAAATAGAAGATAATTGTTTGTTTCGTTTTAAGATCAATTAATCTTTCACTGAGTGAACGACTCAAACATATTTCCACGTGTGGCGGAGCCGTGAGTGAAAATATGTTTTAGTTGTTCACGAATTGAAAGATAAGTCGATTTTACACGAACAACAAATAATTATTACTTTCCTTTAATGTAAAAACAGACAAAGTATTACCGTTTGTTGTGGGCGGGTCTCAAAACGAGTCTAAATCTACAAAAGCAGTGAATTTATCATTTTGATGTTTTCACTGTTTATGGGGTGAATTGATCGAGTTATAATCTACCAGAAAGCTTTAACATATTCCCGCTCAATGAAGCTTTAAGACGTCACAAAGAAAACAAGAGGGCCGTTGGCCCTGGGGCGCTCACCTGAGATAAAGGCTCTTTTTCTTTCAACAGTCTAATTTCATGTTAAGGTTAGGATTATGAAACAAGTGGGCCACAATTACATATAAAGACTATGAACCTGGGAATCCAAAAGTCCAAATTACAAATTCCAAGGCTTTAGTGCCGATTTGAAAGAAGGAAAAAACTTTTTCCATGGGTTATAATTTCAGAAATAAGAAAGAAGTCTGTGAACTGATGCTTCATGCCTATACCCCCCCCCCCCCCCTGGGACTGCCCCAGGAGACCCGAGGATCATGATTTAAGCTATTTTGTAAAAGGTCAATATACTGATGCTTCATGCAAAATATCAAGCCTGCACGCATTCTGGGTCAGGAGGAGAAGTTTCTTAAAGATTATTTTGAAATTTCACTTTTGTTGCCTTGGCAACCAGAATTTTTAACGGATTTCAATTCTCTTAGCTAATTTTAAGGGGGACCACCTAAGGGACATTTCTGCAAAATTTGGTTCAAATTGGCCCAGTGAATTGGGAGGAGATGTCATTTTAAAAATTGTTCTTTATTTCTATGTAACCCCCCCCCCCCCCTGGGGCTCCGCCCCTCGGCACCCGAGAATCATGATTTTAGCTATTTTGAAAGAGGTTAATATACTGATGCTTCATGCAAAATATCAAGGCTCTACGCCTTCTGGGTCAGAAGGAGAAGATTTTTAAAGATTATTTTAAAATTTCACTTTTGTTGCCATGGCAACCAGAGTTTTTAACGGATTTCAATTCTTTTAGCTATTTTTGAAGGGGACCACCTAAGCAACATTTCTGCCAAATTTGGTTCAAATCGGCCCAGTGGTTTGAGAGGAGATGTCATTTAAAAAATCGTTCTTTATTTCTATATAAACCCCATCCCCCTGGTGCTCCGCCCCTGGGGACCCGAGGATCATGATTTTAGCTATTTTGACGGAGGTCAATATACTGATGCTTCATGCAAAATATCAAGGCTTTATGCCTTCTGAGTCAGGAGGAGAAGATTTTTAAAGATTATTTTAAAAATTCACTTTTGTTGCCATGGCAACCAGAGTTTTTAACGGATTTCAATTCTTATAGCTATTTTTGAAGGGGACCACCTAAGCAACATCTCTGCCAAATTTGGTTCAAATCGGCCCAGTGGTTTGAAAGGAGATGTCATTTAAAAAATCGTTCTTTATTTCTATATAAACCCCATCCCCCTGGGGCTCCGCCCCTGGGGACCCGAGAATCATGATTTTAGCTATTTTGAAAGAGGTCAATATACTGATGCTTCATGCAAAATATCAAGGCTCTACGCCTTCTGGGTCAGGAGGAGAAGATTTTTAAAGATTATTTTAAAATTTCACTTTTGTTGCCATGGCAACCAGAGTTTTTAACGGATTTCAATTCTTATAGCTATTTTTGAAGGGGACCACCTTAGGAACATTTCTGCCAAATTTGGTTCAAATTGGCCCAGTGGTTTAGGAGGAGATGTCGTTTAAAGAAATTGTTGACGGACGACGCACGACGCACGACGGACGGACGCCGGACAAAAGGCGATCACAATAGCTCACTTGAGCACTACGTGCTCAGGTGAGCTAAAAAAAAGGTTTGGAAAACATTGTGGAAAATGAAGAAATTGCTTGTTACAAGCAATTTCTTCATTATCCACAATGTTTTTTACCAAAAAAGTAAAAGGAGTCGGATATTTCATAAGCTTTAAATTGTCGTCAGCAACTCTTTTCAGTTTAGACCAGTCTGGTAAAGGGTTAAAGAAACTGACTCTCATTCTACATTTATAATATGACCTTATACGTGAGAAGTGTCAGCCCGATTAGCTCAATTGGTAGAGCACTTGACTTTAAACCTCAAGATCACGGGTTCGAGTCCTGGGCTGACAATATCAACTAACAAAACTAATTGTCTTTCGGGTGAGACGTTAAACCGAGGCCCCGTGTGACGGTGCTATCCATCGAGCACGTTAAAGAACCAGGCGGATCAATCAGCAGTCTTCTTGTATCCTTGCACTATCCCCCGTAACTACTAACCGTCTTCTGGGGGCGTCGCTCATATGGGCATGTGCTACGGTAGCGACGATAAATAAACGGAAAAACACACACGTGATAAGTCCAATTGTTACACACGTGAGTAAAGGAAACATTCTTACCACCCTGCACATCCGTACAGTGTGTTCGATGGCTTAACCTTTTTCTTAACTCAAATGTTTGGGACTGGTCCAAATTCAAAGAAGTTACAGACGATAATTAAAAGTTAACATAACTTCACAAATTAGTGTCTCTCTGGGTAGAAAACAGCGCTGTAAATGAGGACGGTGTTTTTTACATGCAACTCCTTCATTTTTCATAATGTTTTCAAGAACACTTTCAATGAAGGTCCTTGAAAAACGGAATGGGTTCTATGAATAGATTTTGATTAATCATTTTAAGAGGATCAATAAATATTCTAAATCCGTTTAGTGGGTTTACTTGTTGTTCGGTGTTAGCGGTACGCGCATAAGTTGTATTTCTGTAAATGCCGAAAACAGGCGCGCGTGATATTTTCGGAAATCCCGCGAACAGGATCGCACGAGTTTTTCGCACCAGTGATATTTTTGGAAAGGCCAAGAATAGGATCATAAAATAAAGTTAATTCTTTTTTCTTTGTCATTTTAGAAACTATCATTTTATACGTGATCCGTCAAGCGAAAGAGGGCCTCTTGGAAACCCTTTTAAACAATTATCTTAAAAATAGACTGGATCCAGATAAGTTTAGTAAGAGGTGACATTTCGAAAATAGATACATACATGTAGTTACTCGACTATAACAAAAAAATCTTACACGATCGAGAGGTTTTGACCTTGTTAAGCCCATGCAAGCCGAACCGCCTGATCAGGGTCAAAATTTTCGCATGACAGGTCACTCATGTCCGTCCATTTATTTCAGATTTATCCTAAAGGGACAAAATGTTATAAACGATACAAAATCAGACAGACTGGTACAATACAACATTCCAAAATCAGAGAGGATTCATGTTAACCCGGGACAACTTCTTGGTAAATTTTTTTTTATACGGCAGTCTTGGTTCTACTATTTAAACATACTAGATAACCTTACCAATATAATCCCTCTTTTTTTGTACCCCTTAAGAAAAGAAAGCTTTAGAAACTAGTTTGGACAATGAAGAAATTGTTTTGAACAAGCAATTTCTAGAATTTCAACAATGTTATCTTCCCTAAAGAGCAAATAATTTGTTGTTTACAAGTTCTTTGAATTTGGAACTTTCTAAGGTTTTGTCGTCTGGTAATAGATTAATGGTATAGTAAATTCAAACTTAAGCTTCTTACATCAGATCGAAACGGAAAACAGTTTTCAAAAAACTATCATATATTCTTTTACTCTAAAGGTTCCCCCTTTGTTTCCATTTAGTATCACATATTTTCTATTTGTATGTATTTTTCTATATAGCCCGACAGGACCAAATGGGTCGTAATTATTGTTTATTGAAGTTGTGGTTGTAATGCACCGTATTGGTCCTACTGTAAAGTGTGGAATTGGGTCTGTTTTTCATGATGTAAATTTTGGCCATAGCCAAGCCTTGAGACTGGGTATTCATTATCTATAATATTCCTCCAAATTCACTTAATTTAGTTGGTTCAACAGATAAGAGATTCATAAAAACCCGTTTTACCAATTCTCAGTACTGTGTCATGATTGAAAATTGGTACGCTTTGGGAACTCAAAATAGATTTCCCCGAGATCACACCCACATGACGACAAAATGTCAGCCAAACTGACGTTTGGCGACTTTAAAATGATGACGTTCTTCTCTACGCGAATTATTTTTTAAGATTTACTGTTTTTATTCGAAATTTTGGACTAATCAAAATTCAAAGCAGTAACAGACGCCATACAGTTATAATGTCGTCTGCTACTCC
The DNA here is from genome assembly GCA_946902895.1 of Fragum fragum. Classification (NCBI taxonomy): domain Eukaryota; kingdom Metazoa; phylum Mollusca; class Bivalvia; order Cardiida; family Cardiidae; genus Fragum; species Fragum fragum. The sequence continues at coordinate 70,829,418 of OX336370.1, read as the reverse complement.
TCCCAATTTGGAAAAGTCCAAAATTTTGAGAAAACAAAGCAACAACAACAAAATGCTTTAAAGTAAGCACCCTATTTGTTAGACAATATTGATGGGGAAAAGAGATAATTGTTTACATTTTTTCTCTTTTTTACAATAATTTCTCGTGTATGTAAAAATCAGGTATTTTACAGGAAAGAGTTAAATATCGTTCTATTGTTTTCAATTATTTTTCTTTTCAGGTCTGTATTATTATTCAAGCACGCCTGGAGGGATTCCATACGACCAGTGTGTGACGAAGTACGATCCACACGGAGACGGTGTCGTACAAATACACATAGCAGGGGAAATACCCCGAATAGAGAATGTATATGAAAAGTGGAACTCAGTTTCGTGTAGACTTTTCTCATTCGGTGCCATAATAGGACCAAGACAACCCAAACCCGTTAGTATATATAAGTGGTTAGATTTAATGGATTTTGTTCACGACTATGTAGAAATGATTAAACGATGGTCGACGATGTTTTGGGGATAGCGAGCAGTCTTTTTCAGCCTAAGAGTTTACCCTTTTATGAAATTTGACAGTTACTCAGATGTGCTATTTCATTCTGTAACTGCTGCATGTTAATTTACCCTGGTTATGCATAACGCGGAATATTCCTGTTTAGACATGAGGTGTAGACCAAGATCAGCCTGCACATAAGTGCAGTCTGATCTTAGTCTACACCTCCTGCTTGTATTTTCCCTGTCAGAGATGTTTATGAAATTGATTTCTATAAGAAATATTGATTTTGAACAAATTCTATCAGTGCTTTCAGCCCGTTGATTTTACAGCAATCCAGTAAGGTAATTTATATAGCATGGCAAGGAGTCATCTTTGGTAATGCAGCAAGTTTCACCAGACAGTGTTGTAGATGGTCGTAATAAGGTACAACACGAGTGATTACAATCGGTTCGATAACGTAACGTAGATCACGTAACGTAGGTCACGTAACGTTGTTCTACTAGTTGTTAGATCTACATGCTTGGATTCTATCGCAGATGTGATTTTTATTACATATGACAGGGCAATGTGCCAGATTAGAAAAAAAAAACAGAGAGAAATATTTATTTTAACAATCGTTTTTAAATAAATACATTTTCCCTAGATCTTACTTTTCGATTATCCTTTTTTATAGCCCAAAAATGTTTTTTTTCCTGATAATTTCAATTAAGTTGTTGTCTGCTTGAAAAAATATCGAATATGATCATCTCAGTTCAACCAATTCACGGATCGCCGGTCTCGGATAACCTACCGATTGACACATCAAATCGTTCATTTCGTACGTGAATGTTGACCTTAGACACTCGTTTCAAGTAGTTTTGTTTTGTGTATTTGCCTTATTCAAGGTGTAGTTACGACGTTTATGTCGCAAACCACAGATTTTCTTTTTTTTCTTTTTATGTTCCTTGCCATGTGTTTGGCAAACTGAGTTTGTTTGAGAGTGAGTCAAAATGCCTCGTGCTAGGTCAGTGGGTTTTATCATGATCCGCCACAATCTTGTTGACATAAGACAGAAATTGTGAGATCGTTAGTTTACGATAAATTGTGAATATGAGAGTATTAGGACTAAAAGGTAAGATACCAGCATCGTAATATCACTATCGTACTCTTGCGCTATCGTAAGATCGTAAGATGGTAGAATCGGGATTTTAAGAGGACGATTACGTAATAACACGGGAGAGTGATAACACAAGATAACGAGGTGACCTCACGTTCTCGGAATCGTACACACGTATTATCGTCATGGTATCCTAGTGCCCTCTCGTGTTATCATCATCGTACTGTCGATCCTCGCGTTCAAAATAGACGATTTTTTTACCGATGGTGCTATCGACATTCGTAGTTATTCGATTGCCATTATTTAAACCCATTCCCAAACAACAAAATTTCAAACTGGTCCGAATTCAAAGAAGCTGCAGACGACAAAACCAAATTATGTTTATAAGGAAAATTGGGGGCCACCCAGAAAACATTATGAGAAATGAAGTAATTGCTTGTTACAACTAACTAGACTGATGAAACAATCTATGTTAACAGATGGTAACGTTCCAATCTAAAAGTCCATTCCCGAAGTAGTAGTAATCGATCGTTGTCTTTCAAACTGACGGATCACGACTGTCAATCGAGGAATCAATCGACCAATCAAATTATTCATAAGACCGGAAGTGAACTTTGGTCTAAATAAGCGTGTGGGCGTGGCCAGAGATCGGTCAATTAACTTGTAGAGGTCACGAAAATACCGGAAGTAGGAGTATCATATACATGTATTGTGACATTTCATCGTTGTTGGTAGCCTCTGTACCTCTAGTACAGGGCTGGTGCTCGGAAATGTCTATTGCTTTCAACACCTGGTACCCTCGAGAACACCCGGCGGCCTCGAGAACACTCGGCACCCTCGAGAACACCTGGCACCCTCGAGAACAACCGGCACCCTCAAGAACACGCAGCACCCTCGAGAACATCCGGTACCCTCGACAACACCCGGCACCCTCGAGAACATCCGGCACCCTCGAGAACACCCGGTGGCCTCTAGTACACTCGGCACCCTCGAGAACATCCGGCACCTTCGAGAACACCCCTCACCCTCGAGAACACCCCGCCCCTCGAGAACAAAGAGACCCACAGGGTCCCGAACAAAGGGTATCAAACACCGTTAACCCGTTCCTGCTTTGCAAAATTTTGGACCCGCACAGATTCAAAGGTTTTGCAGACAAGAAATTAAAGTGGATTAATTTGAAAAATTACCATTCAGTAGGGTTACAAGCAATTTCTTCTTTTCCACTAATGTGTTCTCAAGTATAAAATCACGGGGACGTAAAAACCAGGGATTGTACAGGAAAGGATTAAACCTGCCTGACATACGAATGAGACTCACTTCAAAGAAATGCGGAAAAAACTTTCAATCTTATTTATAAGTTGTAAGCTTTGCGAATATTGCAGATCGACTTTTCTATCTTTGAAATTTTTCTAAATTGTACCATTTCATAGAATTAGGGTCACAAAGGCCCAGTGACAAAGGCCAAGTGTACAAAAAGGCCCAGTGTCAAAAAGGCCCGGATCAAAAAGGCCCACTTTCAAATCTGACCAGAAAGGCCCAGTCCAAAAAGGCCCACATATACATGTAAGAGAATAGCAAGTCAGTCTGATTATACATGTATTTAACTCAACTGTTAGAAGAAATATATATATTAAGAAGTATTTTCATTTTATCATCCATTCCCTAATTGATACTGAAAAGTGTTTTATTTTACACTGATCAATTTTAAGTCAGTTTAAAATTAATCAAAAGAAATACATATTTTCAGATTCAAATAATGTCAATTGTTTAAGATAGGTTAGTGAGTCTTTATGGTCAAATTTAATAGTGGGCCTTTCTGGCCTGGGCCTTTTTGGACCGGGCCTTTTTGGTCAGTGTTAAAAGTGGGCCTTTTTGGACCGGGCCTTTCTGACACTGGGCCTTTTTGACCCGACACCATTTCATATATCTATTTGAAAAATTAGGTCACTGAAAATTGGATGCAATTTGAAATGAAACCATCCTAATAGGTAGAAAATTTTGTGGAAAATGGAGAAATTGCTTGTTGCAATTTATCCTTTTTCCACAATGATTTCTCAAGTATAATATGATATAGACGTAAAAATCAAGGATTGTATGGGAAAGGGCTAAATCTAAACTTCTACAACTTATCACAAGCAAAATGCATAATCAATAATAAAGCAAATCTGCAAATTCTGTGTTTATCTGATAATTTCTGATAAGCGCATTTACCGAGATGGTAACAAATGGAATAGAAATATGCACATTTAAGCCATTCTAACAAACAATAAAACATTTGCGCAAAGTAAAGACTACGATGACCCTACTTACATAAGAAATCTAGCAGTCTCAAGTCAGATAAGGACTCAGTGGCTTTGGACAACCAGCAAATATTCTTTAACCAAATCCAACATGGGAAGAATTTTAGACTGGTTGAAATTGAATGAAGTTGCAGAAGACTATTTAAAATGTATGAAATTTTAAGTCTTTTACACTTTCTGGATAGAATTGCTGTAAGCAATTTCTTCAATTTCCACAGTGTTTTTCCCAATTGTTTCGTGGGGCGAGGAGGGGTGTCAAAAAGTGTCATTGTGTGGGAATGGATTTTATGTAAGGTGAAGGTTAAATTCAAACCCTGTTCATTTATTTGAGAACTTATTATGAAAACTTATCTATGACTAGGTGACTAAATTTCATACATTCCCCAACAATGACTTTTGATGCCCCTCAAAGAAAAAGACTTTGAAAACATTGTGTAAAATGAAGGTATTGCTTGCTAAAACAAGTATTTTTTTCATTTCCCACAGTGTTTTTCACTGAGCGAGTTGGAAAATCTAAAATTTCATAAAATCTAAATAGTCATCTTCAACTTCTTTCAATTCAGTCTAAAATTTTGTCGTCTGGTAATGGGTTAAGACAGATCTTAAACCATTTCCACACAATCCTGTATTTTTACATTCCTTCAGATAGGACATATCTTCAGAAAACATTGTGCATAATGCAGAAAAAAATTACCAGCAATTTCTTCATTATTCATTATGTTTTCTATCCTAAATGGTAAAACTTTTCAAATTCAAAATTTCATCAAATTATAATTATCATCTGCAACTTCTTTGAGTAAGACTGGTCCCAAATTTTCGTCTGGTAGTGGCTTATCTTAACCTATTCCCACATGATCTTGCATTGTTAACTGCTGAAGAATATAGGTATTCAAAACATTGTGAGAAAAGAAGAAATTGCTGGTAACAAGCAAATTCTTCTTTTATCAATATCTTTTCTATCTCATGTGGCCAATAATTTTTCTATTTTTATTCACTTCATTTTGTCGTCCATTGAAATGTTCTTGTATCATAGAATACTATAGAAGTCTGGGTTAAGTGATACATAAGAGTTGTTTGTGGACTCCATCTATAGGGTTAAAGGTTAAGGCCATATGGTCGCAGATTCAGGGTCATTGCCTAATTCCCTAATGAATTGTGTGAAATATGAGCATATTGGATGAAAAATGAAAAATTGGATGAAAAATGACCAAGACATAAGATAACTGATAAAGGGTCAGGTCATTGTCTTAAATAAAAGTCTCCTAATATATGCATATGTGAAACATAACACACTAGTTTTTGGTTATTTTTTATAAACAATTAAAGATCACAAGGTCACATGGTCAGGTCATTGTCTCAAGTGTAAGCCCATCTCCAGATGAATATTTGAAGTATGAGCATTCAAAAAAAACCCTGACCAAGATAAAAAAGTTAAAGATTTTTTTAGCAGGTTAAAGGTCAATGTTATTGGGCCACAGGGTCAAGCTCATTGTCTCAAATGAAAGCTCCCATTCTTAAGAGTACATGTGCGAAATATGAGCCTCCCCAAGCACAAGTAATGAAAGAGACATAAAAACTTTGAAACAAAGTGTGACACCGATGCTAATGCAGACATTGTGGGTGAGACAATAGCGTTCCCGAGGCATTTGATCCAGGCGAGCTAAAATAATACTTAAATAAGATGTGACATATAATACAATAGATTCAGCATGAGATAAAAAGGAAAAAATAAAAAAATGATTGAACTATAGGATGCAGATGCTTGTTAATTGAAAAAGGGATACATTTCTAAAAACAAGAGCATCTCCTACAGGTACCTACGCTTGGGTGTTGGGTGCTGGATAGTCGACAAAATGCATCTAGAGTTATCCCCCTTGATAGTATAGCTTGCTCTTTTGATAGTGAACAAGTGTGCCATGATTCAAGTGAATGCCTTTAGCAGAACCAGGAATATCACAAAATGTCACGGTTTTTGCACGATGATGACACCAAGCAATACCTCAGGATTTCTCCAAAACAGCAGAGCTTAAAACATATTTAGAGCTACTCTTTTTTTTTAAAAGGGATATATTTTTTGATGCTTAATTTAAACTTGACTATCAATGAATGTGATGTATATGCTCCAATGCATCTATTTCGCAGAAAAAAACATTTTGCCACTAGAACAGAGCCTATATCAACAAAGATATAAGAAAAGTCAATGGACTGTTACCAAAATGGAATATGCATATTTTAGTTGGTACTGCACATCTGAAAGTTTAGTCAAATCCATTCTATATACAAAGAGAAAATGAGCCAACAGGATTCTTCATGAAAGGGCCATAACTCAGTGGAAAAGTAAATGAACTGCAACAAAATTACAAAATGCACATCTCTTCTCGATACCGACTCTATTATGCCTTAGTTTCTTAGATATTGAGCAGGTGATGAAAAAGCTACGGTTGGATCGACCAACCGACCAACCAATAAACAGATTTAATGACCCCTATTTTACCCCACAAAAACAGTTTTGCTGAGGGGGATAATAAATAGGTTCGATGACAACAAAGATTTCTACAAGATATTTGCCACACCACAAACAACACCAACACCTAGGTAATAACAATAGCTAGACTTTTGGTTCCATTGCAGACATGCTAAAAATATATCAACAATAATCTTAGCACATCTAGGCATGAAATATACAAGCAGAATAATATACCTTCACACATTCCCATACAAAATAGAACAGAACATACAGATAATTCATTATAATTCTTACTGAAACTTCAAGGTTCTACTTTTTTTTTAGTTTTGACTGGTATATAATTTTTGTGTCTGGCATGGTTTCAAAAACTCACTGTGGGCATTTTGTCATTTTTATTTTTACAAATAGAGGTTCAAACAAAACAGATCATTAACCAACAACGAAATAATACACTGCTCTAATTTGAAAGAAGTTGAAGATAACAGTTTAAAGCTTATGAAATTTTCCATTTTTTTTTCTATTAAAAAAATTACAGGAAATGAAGAAATTGCTTGTGACAAGCTATTTCTTCATTCTTCTTGTTACAAGCAATCACTTCATTTTCAACAATGTTTTCCTGGCCTTGTTTTCTTGAGGGGCATTTAAAAGTGGGCCTGTTTAGTAATGGGATAAATAACTTATAATGTACTTTTCATCCAAAATGAGCAGAGTGAATATCCTGAGAAATGGAGAAATTGCATAAACATGGCATGCTCTTCTGTTCTCTCACTGTTTTGTACCCTATTATAATGTTGTTGTTTTTAAATCTAATCTTATTAAGATTTTTTTTTATTATTCTTTTTAATCTTATCTAAATAACTTTTTCAACATCTTTGAATTGGCCTGTCATTAACCCATAAACAGACTTATTCAAATTGAAAGAAATTGCAGATGGCATTTTAAATTGAGCTCGAATTGGTGAGGGGGATGACTGCAAAATACAGTAGAAAACATTGTGAAAAAGCGAGAAATTGTTACAAGTAATTTCTCCCTTTCCTATAAAGTTTCCCATGATCATATTTCTTCAGAGCGTCAAGAAGGAGCATTGGATGATAATGGGTTAATTTTGTTGTCAAGTAATGAGTTAAGCAAGCAAACATACATATTGGATAATATTTTCTTCATTCCTGTCTAAGTTTCATTTGACATTCTTCTCCACTCTGTTTTTGTTAGTTCTGTTAAAGAAAAAGAGAAAAAAAACTTCACCATGATCCTAATTGACCAATCCAGGCTGTCAATCAAGGAATAAAACGACTTGTCCAATACTTTATTCATCACGGACTTGACGTCACCTGAGCTTGTCAACCCCAACATTGGCCCCCATTTTTGTTAACCTTTATTGTTGGTTTCGTGACTTAAAAGTCATAACTACAGCTTATTCAGGCTGTAGTTAAGACATTTAGGTCACAACCAATCATTTTACTTTTTTGTTACATGCTACTGGCCATAAATTTTGCAAAATAACGCTGTTTAAAACAAGATGTGTTTGTGAAACACTATGCCCCTGAAACGGGAATTCTTTAGAAACGGGTAAAGGGTTACAATTTTGATCTTGACCTTGATGAAATGACCTTCCACAGTTGCACCTTGTTGAGACCTATCTACATAAACAAATATTAGCATTGTAACTTAATCAGGGTTGAAGTTATAGGAAAATGTTTAGTTGGCAGGTTAAGTTTTGCAAACAGACCGACAGACAGACAGACAGACAGACAGACAGACGGACACAATATTCCTCCAATCTTATCGATGCAGGGGCATAAAAAGGAAGCAGAACCTCCTGTCGGAGTTAATGGGCAGGACCTAGGGAGTCAGTTGGCGGGCCAGCTATTGGTCATTTGGTAAGCGAAGCTTGTCATTTTCATGTACTAGCCACATAAAACTAATTTTACCCTTACCACACCATCCCTGTTTACATCCTCAAAGAATTGTGATGAAAAACATTGTGAAACACGAGTTAGCTTACTCTTGGGGTGCTATTTGGAACAGGGTTAATAAATGGTCATGCTCATCCTAAATGAATGCATGAGTGAAATAAAAGGACCCCTTTTGATTGATTGATTTATTGAATGGGGTTTAACGCTGGTTTTAACAGTATTTCAGTCATATTGTGACGGCTGGAGCACCTAACAATGGATTCCTGGTATTTCTCACACCAGTACTACCACAACATCATTTCCTAGCCTCCAGCTGCTATCCCTCTTAGGTTTACAATTATCCACCCATTGATGAGAAACAAATGTCAGAAAGAATATGTGCCGCCATCAGGGATCAAACCCATGACATCCCATAATTGAAGATTAGGAGTCTGATGCGCTACCAACTGCTCTATGACAGTGACCCCTTTTGAAAAATGACCCAAGATTGTTTAATTCTGTTGGTTTAAGTTTTTCATAATGGGTCAAAGGTCAAGGTCTCAGGGTCAAAGCCACTGTCTTGAATGAAAACTGGTAACAGGATCAAGGTCATTGGCAAAAATGGAAGCTTATGCTGATGTGTTTTCCTGTAAACTATGAATTCTCTATGGAAAGTATTGACAGAGACTAAAAACTCTAACCAAATACCAGACGACAAAATTAAAGACTGGTCAAAATTGAAAGAAGTAGCAGATGACAATTTAAAGGTTATGAAACCTAAGATTTTTTCAACATGTTTGGATAGAAAACATTCTGTAAAATGAGGACTTTTTTTGTTATAAGCAATTTCTTCATTTTACACATTTTTCACCCAATTGGATTTTCTTGAGGGGTGTCATAAAGCGTCATTGTGTTGGAATGGGTTAACCAAGTGTTTACACCAACATTGACACCAATACTGATATCCGAGGGTATTACAATAGCTCTCCCCAGACTTTTGTTCTGGACGAGCTAAAAAAAGTAAATACGATTTAAAAGAAATTCTCCTTACTCCAATTATTTCTATGCTTTGTAGCGTTAATTTTCAATTTAAGGTAAATATAGTGGGAAACGAAGAAATTATAAGTCATAATTATGCAATCTTTTTATTATCCACAAAGTTTTCTACCTCAAAAGACAGGATTTTTAAGATAATATGAACATAAAATTGTTGTCTGCAGCTTTTTTAATTTTGGACCAGTCTATTTTTTGATGTCTGGTAATGGATTTTATCCTGTCAACTGCTATAAATACTGCTTAATAAAGGGGTATGATAAACTTGTTGATATCAGGTTACATGGTCACGTGATAAGCTTTATCATGTCACTTGATCATGTGACCGACCGGAACTATTTTTGCAGTAGTAGGGGTGCTTTCTAAAGCTCACTTTTAAACAATAAATGTTAAATTCTTTGGCTAAAAGTTAAGTCCAAATAAAAACATTATACTCCACTCTCAACTTTCATTGGTGACAAAGAGATGACGCAATATATGACGCAGGCATTGTTTATTTCATGGAAGCATACACACAGCTTCAGAAAGCAGGATTTTAAAACATAAAAGGATTTAGAGGATAAAGCATAGATTTTATTTGAGTTAGAATACTTTTAGAAGTCAAGGCCAGGTATCTAATCTCAAGCTTTGTCCATCCTGTGATTTTCTACCATGGCGGCAATGACTTTGGGTTTGGTTTTTGCTGCTTTACAATGAATCGTCAGAAAATCTTCGACACATTTGTTGAGTGATCGACAAGATCGACAAATCTAGGCAAATCATATTGGATGTTCAAGGTATGTATTTGTTGTTTAAGGTTTAAGTTATAGATGTTCTTGTTAATTCGTTCTTATTATGTCTATTCTAAATGAAATTGTGCTAGTTCTTTGATATGTTGACTCCAATGCCCTCACCTCAGCTAGGTCAAATCACCATGTTCAGCGGAGAGAGGTAAACTTACATTTACTTATCATGGACATTTTTCAGTCAAATTCATTTTAAAGATGGTAACAGGATGAACAGAATAGATGGTTAGTGTTTTGATATTGAAAAGTTAATCAGGCTCGGCTTCAGAATTTCTCTGGTTTGCCTTTGGCACATCAGATAAATTCCTACGCCTTGCCCGATAAACTTTTCCATATCAAGACACCATCCATCTATTCTCTATAATCTTCAATTCATCATCATTGATCACATTTCATGAAAAAAAGTCCCTTAAAAAATTTATATGTCAACTACAACCAAGTACAACTAACTTAGTCTTTTAAATCAAGAACAACCAACGACATTGTAGAATCACATAGAATATCACTTAATCACTGATGTTGATGAATTTAGCACAAAATTTTAATTATATGTGAGTGCATGCATAAAAGAAGGTGGTCGCTTTTTTTGTGTGCAAACTAAAACCTTGAGCGCATGCATGCTCAAGGTTTTAACACACATGCTTAGATCTTATGGTTGCATCCGTTTTATATGCACTTATACTTGTTATTTTATACTTACAGGACATAATTATACTTTTGAACCAAACAGTACACCATTAGCAAGATCACAACTTTTGACCCTACCTACCCATTTAGGTGCACTGCCTGTCATTTACTCATTGGTTATGGTCAAATCTTACAATGACTTTTGATAGGAAAGAGTTTTCTCCTAGACAGGGTTTTAACACTTATAACCCCATACTTAAGCCGTGTTTAATGAAACCCTTTTCGAATTTGCATGAAAATCAAAGAACTGTAAGCACTGAGAGTACTATCAACAAGTCAAAATTTATGTTGAAAATTGAATTTTATAAACAATGTTGACTGAAAAGGGGAAAGCAGTTGGTGTAGACTTAGATCAAAATTCATTTTTGTGCAGGCTGATCTTTGTCAACACCTCTAGCAAAAACAGGAATATTTCAGGTCCAGCATGTCAAGGGTAAATAAATCCCCACACAGTGATGCTTTTGGATGCCTCTCAAAAAATACAATTGGGAAAACATTGTTTAAAAATGCAAGAGCACCGCCCACAGGTGCCATCACTCGGCTGCAGGTGCTAGATAGTGCAAAAATTCTAAATCGTAAAAATGGCTTAACTATGACAAAAAACGCTTTTAGAGTTATCCCCTTTGATAGTCTAGATAGCTCTTGTGGTGGTCAATACACATGCCAAGTTTCATGAGGATATCAATAACAACAGAGATATGACCAAGATTAAAGTTTGTTACACCAACACCTATGAGAGTGATCCCAAGGTGATCACAATAACTCGGGTTTTCCTCGAAAACAGCCAGGCTAAAAATGAAAAAAATTGCATGTAACAAGCAATTCCTTCATTTTCCACAATGTTTTCTACACACAAAGCTGAAAAAAAATGAAATTTCATAATTTTTAAATTGTCATCTGCAACTTCCTTTAAATTAGACTAGTCTAAAATTTTGTCATCTGGTATGTGGGTGAAGAGGATAGCTGGTTACAGACTCAGCTAATCAGGCATTTTATTTGGAATGAAACTGATCACCGTATACATGTACTCTACAAACTGATCACCGTATACATGTACTCTACAAACTGATCACCGTATACATGTATTCTACAAACTGATCACCGTATACATGTATTCTACAAACTGATCACCGTATACATGTACTCTACAAACTGATCACCGTATACATGTACTCTACAAACTGATCACCGTATACATGTACTCTACAAACTGATCACAGTATACATGTATTCTACAATCTGATCACCTATACATGTATTCTACAAACTGATCACCGTATACATGTACTCTACAAACTGATCACCGTATACATGTACTTTACAAACTGATCACTGTATACATGTATTCTACAAACTGATCACCATATACTCTACAAACTGATCACCGTATACATGTATTCTACAAACTGATCACCGTATACATGTACTCTACAAACTGATCACCGTATACATGTATTCTACAAACTGATCACCGTATACATGTACTCTACAAAATGATCACCGTATACATGTACTCTACAAACTGATCACCGTATACATGTACTCTACAAACTGATCACAGTATACATGTATTCTACAATCTGATCACCTATACATGTATTCTACAAACTGATCAACGTATACATGTACTCTACAAACTGATCAACGTATACATGTACTTTTCAAACTGATCACTGTATACATGTATTCTACAAACTGATCACCATATACATGTTCTCTACAAACTGATCACCGTATACATGTACTCTACAAACTGATCACCGTATACATGTACTCTACAAACTGATCACAGTATACATGTATTCTACAATCTGATCACCTATACATGTATTCTACAAACTGATCACCGTATACATGTACTCTACAAACTGATCAACGTATACATGTACTTTTCAAACTGATCACTGTATACATGTATTCTACAAACTGATCACCATATACATGTACTCTACAAACTGATCACCGTATACATGTACTCTACAAACTGATTACCGTATACATGTACTCTACAAACTGATCAGCGTATACATGTACTCTACAAACTGATCACCGTATACATGTACTCTACAAACTGATTAACGTATACATGTACTCTACAAACTGATCACCGCATACATGTATTCTACAATCTGATCACCTATACATGTACTCTACAAACTGATCAGCATATACATGTACTCTACAAACTCATCAACGTATACATGTACTTTACAAACTGATCACCATATACATGTACTCTACAAACTGATCACCGTATACATGTATTCTACAAACTGATCACCGTATACATGTACTCTACAAACTGATCAACTATACATGTACTCTACAAACTGATCACCTATACATTTACTCTACAAACTGATCACCGATACATGTATTCTACAATTTTGCTTACCAAGTCTCTGTATGGGATGGTTGATCGAGGTCAACGATGATCTTGCTGTCATAGAGTTAAAGGAAATCCTATATCTGGAAAGGAAAGTGTGAACAAGGGTTTTAACCCATTCCCCCATAGAAACACTTTTTGATGTCCCCCAAGAGAAGAGCTTTGAAAACTAGTGGGGCTTGAGCGCCTGACCGTCCACAGGCCTGATTGTACTGATTAAGGAAATGATGTTTTCAGTAATTCAATATAAACCAAATCATATTCACCATGTGAAATATTTTTTTTAAATTTTGACTGGTCTAAAATTTTGTTGTGTTGGAATTGGTTTAATGTTAAGTTCTGAGTTAATTCAGTTGTTTGAAACGTAAATATGAGAGTACTATTGCAATAACTATCTTTTGGATTTCTACTAAATTATTTTATCTGCAGATACCTGGACCTGCACTGTAATGTTTCAAAGGATGAAGGCTAGGAATAAACCTCTGATGAAAAAGGAACAAAATTCCAATGAAAATGAATTTAGAGTTAACATCCTTGATTTTAGAGTTTTTAACCTATTACCAGATTGCCAAATTTTAGACTGGTCCAAATTGAAAGGAGTCACAGATGATAATTCACAGTTTATTTTTTTACCTCTCTGGGTAAAAACCATTGTGGAAAATGGGGAAATTGTTTTAATTCTACACATCGAGGGCTTAGAGCAAAAACATAGTATGGCTCTATACAATGTATAGAGCCATACTATGTTTTTGCTCTAAGCCATCGACATTTGTTTCCCATATTGTTTCTCTGAAGGGGCATCATAAAGTGTCACTGTGTGGGAATGGGCTAAGCTACAAAAACATTTTTTACAATGTCAGGTTTGATTGGAAGGTAGTAGGCATGTCAAATTAAGTACAAGTATCTGCATTTGCATTTAACCAATTCCCACTCAATCCTGCTTTTTAAGCATCTCTAGAAAAAAGCTTTGGAAAACATTGTGGACAATGAAGACTACCCTACAAGGTAAATATTTTTTAAATTCCAGCAACTTAAAATTGTGATATGCAACTTCTTTCAATTTGAACCAGTCTAAGATTTTGTTGCGATGTAATGGGTTAAAGTTCAATTGTTACAGGCAATTAAACCTTTTTCTGATTAGCGCCACCTAACGGATTTTCTGGTCAAAATGGCGACTTAAGGGGACAAATTTCGTGGTTTCCCGCATGTAGAACGGCGTCCAACTGATCGGAAACAAGACGATTTACTACTTCCTGTTTAACATCTGAGGTGCGTTCTTTTCGTCAAGATGAAAAATCCCACTAAATAAGATTTTTTAAAGACCAATTTTTTTATTTTTACTGAAAATATTCGACGTCGTCAAGGCTACTTCTTTTAAGCCAATACTAAGTACACTAAAATTCCTCATTAAAAATTCTTAAGATTCTTATTTAGCCGCTTAAAATCTTAATCTAAAGAACGATTTATCTTAAAAATCTACATAAGAATCTTAAGAATCTTGACGAAAAGAACGCACCCCCCCCCCCCCCCCCCCCGTTTGAAAATCAGTCTTTGTTTACGCTTTGAAATAATTTTGAACAACCCTTACTCATTTTGTACCTACAACCAGCAAGATTACACCTGACATTCCAAAATCTATTTTCTGAATATATTTGTCAATCTTTAATCACCAAGAAATTTAATGGATGTGTAAGCTTTTATGTAGGTTTCAAAATATAATAGAAGGTGTTGGGTTGATGTGATGGCAACTATCTTTTGATGTTATATGACCAAATTTTAAACCAATCATAATGGTTCATGCCAAATAACTTTGCATCTCATTAAAATTTAATTATCCCCAAAAGTGGGATTGTTTATATATAACATGATATACAGTAGGGCATATCAGCCTCTTTATTGGAACTCAATAATGATTGATGTTACCCTTTAATCTGTAATATGGTTTAATATACATACAAAAATTCATTGATGTCTGAAGTGTCTTTTAACCCTTTCCTATTTTAAATTTTTTTTTGGACTTGTCCCAAATTCAAAGGTTTTGCAGCCGAAATTTTTAGTGGATGTAATTTGAAAAATAACCATTCAGTAGAGGAAAAATATTGTGGAAAAGAAGAAATTGCTTGTTACAAGCAATTTCTTCTTTTCCCACAATGTTTTCTGAAGTGTAAAATAAAAAGGACGTAAAAAACAGTGATTGTAAAGGCATGGGTTAAATCAAACCCTTGATGATTTTGTGTGTGTGTGTTTTATCTATTTTAGTCAAAAGATAGTTTATTCAATACAAAAATTTATTGTCTGACTAATAGGCAAAAGCTATCATAAATTTTAGTTGAAACCAAACATTTGATGATGAAACCATTGCTAGACGACAAAATTTTAGACTGGATCAAATTGAAAGGTGTTAAAGCTATATTTACAATGTTTTGTTCACCTGAAATTCATGTACTAATTCTGAAATGCAAAAATTAACTCTTCTACTAGGAATCACTTTGTGTGGATTGGTAGTTACATTGTTGTCTTGCTAACCTTTTCCATGACCTGATCATCTTTTTCAATATCAGTTTTAAAGAAATCATTGTGAGAAGAAGAGAATATCGTAGTATACAGTAGGTCTATAAGAAATTCTACTGTCATATGTAATAAGGAAACAAAGTTGTTCTGCAGATGTATACACATAAGTGCTGTTTGAAAATAATGTCGGAACAATGCTTAACCCATTACCAGACAACAAGATTTAAGACTGATCTAAACTTAAAGAAGTTGTAGGCAACTGAGCTTAGCCTGTAAAAAAAAAAAGCCAAATATGCAAGAAAACATTGTGAGAAAGGAAAAAAATGCTGTTAAAATCAATTTCCCCTTTTCATACAAAGTTTTCTTTGTTTGCACCATTGTGTAGTAATGGATTAATCATCCAAGCCTCAATTAGATGTAAAACAATTTACATATCATGATAGGCCAGATTTTGTTTAAAAAAAAAATTTGGTGGAGACAATTTTTGAAAATAATAATAAAAATAAGCAATTTTTAAACAGACATTTGTTATTTTTATATAATTATTCCTTACATTTATCATAGACCATCGGAACAGAACGGGCTAAATTCGATATTCTTCATGATTCAAAAACGTTAAGCAGCAGATACCTAAACCCAGAACAAGGTCTAGAGAGAACATCATGAGAAAAGGAGTCAAGGATTACGAAAAATAAGCAAATAGAAGACGGATCTAGATAAAGGGCTGTATAGTCTCCTAGCATCATGTTTGGTGATAAATTTCCAAAATTTAAGATCGAGAAATACAATAGGATAATAAATAAAAGCATTATCTGATTATTTTCTTATTTTTGTCAAATCTGTAACAAATCAGCTATTTTCGGAAATTTCTGGCTTGCAACCGGATGAAGAGAAGGGATTCCCCAAGTCAGTGACATTGATCTCCCTTGAAATTTTCACCTTAAGACGGGATTCCCGATAGGCGGCGCTAAACAGGAAAATGGTGAATTTCTTCATTGACAATTTCATTTGTCCTAAAAGACAAAGAATTTTTTTCATTCCAACAATTTAAGATAGTTACTTGCAACTGCTTTCAATCTCAAACAGTTCCATACTATGTTGTCTGGTAATGGGTTAAAATAAAGCCATATTTTTCTTCCCATCTTAATTCTTTGAAGGAATCTGATAAAGAGTCAGCCAATGAGCATTCTTGTAAAATTTGATTGAAATTTGTCAACTGGTTGCTTAGTAGAAATTTTTTTAAAGATTTCACCATGTATTGAAATTAGACCCGCCCATTAAAGTATTTTTTTTTCATCCAATCATAACTCTTTGAAGCAATCTGATAAAGGGTCACATAAAGATCATTTCTGTGAAATTTAGTTGAATTCTGTTCAGTATTTTCTGAAAAGATTTTTAAAGTAAAAGTTAATGGACAGATGCAGTAACACACAGACACACAACGGACACAATGCGATGACAATAGCTCACTTGTTTTCAGCCAGTGGAGCTTAAAACAGGAAAGGATTAAAGGGAGGTATTTATGTTTCCATATGCCCTTCATATTGTGGTAGTAATGCTACAAACAACAATGATTCAGTACTATTTATAATTTCAAGGGGAGATAATAAGGCAAACTTTCAAAATACCATATTTAAATTGTGTTTTTTTGGACACAAAACTACAGGACCATAGCCAAATATGTTTCTTTGATTGGTACCTCTCTTTTACAATTAAATTTCTCTTAACCCATTCCCACACAGTAACATTTAAGACCAGTACAAATTGAAAGGAGTTGCAGACGATAATATAAAGTTTATGAAATTTTAGATTTTTTCAACTTTCTGGGTAGAAAACATTGTGTACAATTAAGAAATTGCTTGTTACAAGCAATTTCTTCATTGTACACAACATTTTCCCTCTTGTTTTTCTTGAGGGGCGTCCAAAAGCGTCACTGTGTTGGAATGGGTTAATATTGTTCCATAGTTGGAACAATAGTAGCTGAAATAATTTTCTTCACCTGTCTTTTTGCTAAACCGAACATATCGAAGTCAAACATGGTGTGTGGTATTGTCATTCAACAAGAAGGCTCAGTTTTGCCAAGTTTGAAGGAAGCTTTGCAAATTGCTTTTGAGATTTAAACAAGTAAAAGTTCAAAACTGTTCCGCCATCCCATGGCCATATTTAGGGGCTTATGAGAATTCAATAATTGATAAGGGTCATTAGGCTCAATCCAATACAGTTTGATCAAAATTGGTTCAGTTGAAAGAGATGTTGTTTAATTTAATCAAAGTCAAAACTGTCCTACTCTGCCAAACCCACATTTATGGATCAATCAAAATTTTAAGAATAATTTTTGATAAGGGTCACCAAAGGAAGATTCCTGTAAAGTTTTATTAAAACTGGCCTACTGGTTTAGGAGGAGACATCATTTTAAGAATAGAGACTATACACTGCCATGCCCTGCCATTCCCATATTCAAGGGACAATCAATTTTCATGAACAATTCTTGAAAAGATTTACCCAAAGAACATACTGTAAAATTTGATTAAAATTGGCCCAGTGATATAGGAGGAGATATCATTTAAAGAATTGTTGACGATGGACAACAGATGTCACAGAATGTACGACAGAGAGTGAGTGGCCCAAATAGCTCCCCATGTGCATGTTGTGCTGAGGTTGGCTAAAAATACATAAACAGCCTAGGCAGCTAGACTATTAACCCTTTCCTGTTTTATGAAATTTTAGACTGGTCAAATTTGAAAGAGGTGGCAGATGACAATGAAAAATGCATGCAATTTGAAACCTGACCATCCTACGTGGTAGAAAATATTGTGGGAAAAGGAGAAATTGCTTGTTACATGCAATTTCTCTTTTTTCCACAATGTTTTCTCAAGTATAAAATCACAGTTTTTGTAAAAACCCGGGTTGGTCCAGGAAAGGGTTAAGGAATTTAATACCCTAGTCTATTTTGATAAAAGATATCTGATAAAAGTCAGCAAAACCATTTCACTAAACTTGGTTTTCACACAATATATGAGAGTGAAAAAAAAACATGGATACCTCCCTTTAAAAGAAGAAAAGAGGTACACAATAACATTGTTTGAAAATCATCATCATTTCACTTTCTTCTTCAACACTTTCCTCAAAATGTTAATTGAAAAAGTCTGTGGCATAAGGCAGGAAAAAGCATTTTAACCTAAATATCTTTAAAATATTGTCATATTGAAAGCTTACACACTTCGTCAATCCATGTTGAAGCATTTGGATACCTTCCCTTTGGTAGACAGCATCTTGGGCCCCCAAAAATGTGTCAACACCTTGTTGGATATCATCCTCAGTATAAAAATGGAGCCCACTGAGAAACTGTTTTCATATTGATTGATAGGTAATAGTCTAGAGGATGCTAGATCAGGTAAACATAATGCTCAATCAGTTTAGCCCTTTCCTGCACAATCTCTTGTTTTTACATCCATGTGATTTTGTACTTGAGAAAACACTGTAAGAAAAGATATTGCTTGTAACACAATATTTTCTAACTTGGTTACTTTTTCAAATTACACCCCCTTTTAATTACTGTCTGCAGATTCTTTTAATTTGGAACAGTCTAAAATTTTGTTGTGTGGGAATTGGTTAAATATTGCATATTAGTAAATAGTGCGATGGTAACAGTGTACTGTGGTTAATCAATGAATAACCACTTCAGGTCCTAAATTATGGAACCAAATACCTCTATTTGTAAGAAACAGTGAAACTATAAATAAATTCAAAACCACATACCTAGCATGGTGGTATTCAGGTGGCAATAGTGTTATTTCTATGTGATTATATTTGACATTTATTATTGATTTTTTAACTGTATTATCTACAATGCAAATCATTCATTTATCATTAAATGCATGAATAGAGTAAAGGTAAACGAGCCATTTCCAGTGATGAAAAATGTTGGAACAACAACAACAAGAAGAAAAAAAAACCAACAGTTTCTAAATGCTACTTTCCTACAATCTTTTCAAATGCCTTCTTTCTAAGTATTAGGTAGTTACATATAAGATTATTTCTAAACAGATTACAATTAATGTTTATGTATATAATGTGCCTGTTTTACAATAATTTATGTGCATATTTTGTTTGATGTAATATTTACTCTAATTATTGTTACATTTGTTTACATAGAGGCCCACAGGGAAGACTGGGTTCACCCAACTGTGTTTGCCTCTTTAAATAAAGACATTATTATTATTAATAACCACTCAATGATTAACATTATCCATTTGTCCAGAATTATTCCCAATGATTAGGTTTAAGAACCAAATTCAATAAAAAACAGAGAGAAATAATCCTACTGACACAGCACAGTGATTATTAAACATTATCCATATACCTCAATTGCTGTGTTTATAAGAGGTCTAATACAGCAAAGTGATTATTAAACATTATCCATATACCTCAATTGCTGTGTTTATAAGAGGTCTAATACAGCAAAGTGATTATTAAACATTATCCATATACCTCAATTGCTGTGTTTATAAGAGGTCTAATACTGCCCTAGACCGAGGACTTTTCAGTCACCCCTCCATAAGAAACAATTTATCTCTCTCATCAAAGTCTTTTTTATTCTAATTGAATTAAATTGATACTTACGACATATCTTCAATATTAACAAGGAAAGTTGATCTATCTTTAGAATCATATCTTGTTTCAATAGTTTTATTGACTTCAGGGGCAAAAAATACCCAGCTATCACCTTGTAACTGCATCTGCCAATATGTATGCTTCTCCGTTTCTGAAAAAAAAAAAAAAAAACTCAAAACAACAAAACAAATTTTCAATTCACTACAACTTTTTGCAAAAGAGATGATGACATTATTCGATTTTTATAAATGACCTTGGCTCCAAGACTGAGACTTTTTGACTGAAAACATGTATGTCAAATAAGAAGATATTTAAGCCAAAAATGAGGCCTCTAGAGTGCACACTAGTTTTTTCTAAATTTTGAACTAGTGACCTAGCTTTTGATATTTTGAGACCCAATTTGGAGCTCTTTCAAATGCCCTATAGAAATACTATCATAGAAAACTTTGTGGGAAAAGACGAAATTGCTTGTAACCTACCCTATTTGGTACTAATTTTCCAAATTTAGCACAAATTCGAATGTTGTTTACAATTTCTTACAATTTGGACCAGGCTAAAACTTGAAAATGGATTAATAGAAGGCAAACTTTTACACTTTTTGCTATCTTGAATACAGAAATCTAGATATCTTACCATCTCTCTCCTTTTGCAGTTCTGACCTGAAATAAATAACAAAAAACTCTCCTCAAGACTTTCCAAGATTTCAAGGCAGCATAGATAAAGATCAGCCTATTTATATACACATATTTATATAGGCTTTCTGGTCTTTGTCTAAGCTGAGTGTATATTACATGTGACCCATCAGGGGAAAAGGCTGTACCAGAAAACAAAGTGGTTGCATTCTGAAAATGATCATATCCAAGGGTTAGCGCAAAACTATTGTAACTGCCTAAAAACAAATAGGCAGCTACAACTGTTTTGCGCTGACCCATAAATATTATCAATCAATTCTAGAAACTGTCAAGGATTGAAAAAATTCCAGCCAAAAACAGCATACACAGTTCCTGCATGCTGACCAGGGGGTGATGTTTTATACATGCCATAAGAGGTCCCTTTTTTACCAGACAGGTCAAAATTATTCAGCAGGATAAGGACTAAATATAGGAACAATCAATTGGTCCAAATAAGGAAAAGTTTCAGACAATTTTCAAAATATGGTATATTGAAAAAAAAATCCATATAGGTTGGAAAACCTTGTTAAGAAAGGTAAAATTACTTATTACCATAACTAATTTGTTCAGAATATCTTACACTTGATTGTGCGCAAATAGGTTAAAACACCTTTGATCAAATACAAAAAACAAAAAAAATGAAAGAAACTGCAAACAATAATTCAAACTAAAAGTTCTCTGAAGACCATGTAAACATCCATTTAAAGAAAACTCCATGAAACTAGATTGAACACTAATGCACCTGAAATGACTTTTTCCTGTTTATACAAACTTTGCCTTGATAACAGATACATTTTTAATGATTATTTAGCCCATTACAAGATGACAAAATTTTAGAGTGGTCCAAATTGAAAGGAGTTGCAGATGACACTTGTTGCAAGCAATTACTTCCTTTTACACAATGTTTTTTCCAAATTGTTTTCTTGTAGCCCATAAAAAAGGGTCATGGTTTGAGATTTTGTTAATTCTGCTCTTCATCCCAATCACTTGCGCCCTACATACATTGTTGATACAGAAAAAGAGAAAACTATACGTGAATTAGCCCATTACCAAATGATAAAACATAGAACTCTTCTAAATTCAAAGAACCCATTCCCAGAATGTATGAGAAAGTATGATTTTTTTTGTTCTGATCTAAATTGAAAGATGTTGCAGACAATTTTAAGTTGGAGACATTTAAACAATATTTACCTTTTAAGGTAGAACTATGCCCCTGAAACGGGAATTCTTTAGAAACGGATAAAGGGTTAAAATTTTGACCTTGATCTTGATGAAATGACCTTCCCCAGTTGCGCCTTGTTGAGACCTATCTACATACCAAATATTAGCATTGTAACTTAATCAGGGTTGAAGTTATAGGAAAATGTTTAGTTGGCAGGTTAAGTTTTGCAGACAGATGGACAGACAGACAGACAGACAGACGGACACCGGTAAAACAATATGCCCCCGATCTTATCGATGCGGGGGCATAAAAATTGTGGATATTGAAGAAATAACTTATTACAAGCAATTTCTTCATTATCCAAAATGTTATCTATCCAAAAAGATGAAAAAATTCAAAATTCCATCAACTTGAAATTGTCATCTGGAACTTCATTCAAATTGGACTAGTCTAATATTTTGTTGTGAGGGTTACATATTAGGAGAAGTAATCAACTAAGTTCTGAAAGATGAACTTTTACAAATATATCAAAATCACATCCTGACACACCCTAACTTTGGTGGCATATTTACCCTTTCATGTTTTGAAAATTTTAGAACCGTCCAAATTCAAGGGTTTTGCATAAGAAAATTTAAGGATAATTTTATTTTAAGAATAACCTTTAAGTAGGATAGAAAATATTGTGGAAAAAGAAGAAACTGCTTGTTTCTTCTTTTTCCACAATGTTTCAAAATGATAATATCTCAGGGACGTATAACCCAGGGATTGTAGAGGAAAGGCTTAAATGCTACGGATACCTGGTTATTTTCTGAATGAAAAAGTAACCAAAGGTCAACTAGATTTGTATTTAATTACCACAATCTTTTAGGAATATTTTATATATAGACATAGTCTGGCTGCCACACTCCTCATTTATAAAATTAAATCTTTCCACGACTTGACAAGTTTATCAATTAACAAATCACAGCTGTCAATTAGAGAATCAATCAACCAATCAAATTATTCTTTAGACCAGAATTGAACCTTGAACACCAACACTGGGCAACATTTATGTGAAGTTTTTTTGTTAGTTTGGCAACTTAAACTTTGTAACCACGTCTTATTCAAGCCGCAGTTGATGTTAAGGGAGTCAAACAACCATTTTACCTATATGTTACCAATAATTTTGAAAAGTAGCACGGTTTGATATTGATGTGGAATATTCTGTCAGAGTTCAATGACGGGCCAGTGATTTGTAACCTGTAACCAGACGGCAAAAATTTAGACTGGCCTAAATTGAAAGACGTTGGGTAGAAACTTTGTGGCTGGCAATTTCTTCTCTTATCACAAAGTTTTCTTAAGCCTTTTCCTTAGGGGCGTCTAAAAGAGTGAGTGAGTGGGAACGGGTTAACTACTTCCCACTCAATGAGACACCCATCAAGAAAAACAATTGGGAAAACATAGTATGAAATAAAGAAATTGCTTGCAACAAGCATTATCTTCATTTTTCTTAATGCTTCTCCCTAGAAAATAGAAAAAATCTAAAATTTTGTAAACTTTAAGTTGTAGTCTTCAGCTTCTTCCAAATTAGTCCAGTCTAAAACTTTATCATCTGGTAATGGGTTAGATCTTAAAGATTGGGAATTGGTTAACACTTTCCGGTACAAACCTCGGACTTCACGTATCTCTTGTTCTTGGTGGGAAAAAAGAAATTGCTTGTAATAAGCAATTTCTTCGTTTCCCACATTTTCTACTAAATGGATGGTTTATATCAAATGGCATCCAAATTGCATTGTTGTCTGCAACCTCTTTTACAATTTGGACCAGTATACAATTTCAAAAAACAGGAAAGGGTTAAATTGGTTGCAACAAAATCTTACAACAGCATTGGGTCTAGATTTGATAGATTGTTGCTTTCAGTTGAAAATCAATTGACCAGATTTGATCAATTGATCTCAGAAAACAGCTTAAAACACAGTATAGGTACCTTATAGCAACATCATAGAATGATTTGTAACCATAGCGATAGTTCCCTTGACCTCCCTTTTGCCAAAGAACCTGTAATGTTAGATAACTGAATAAATCCAAATAACTTTAAATAATGCAAATATATTAAGACGCAACAAAGAGTAAACAACTTAAATCAATAGTAACAAGGGGGCCATGATGGTCCTATATCGATCACCTGAATATGTGAGTTCCAAGTTTTAAAGACTTTCTTCAATTTTTTTATGACATATATGGGAAACAAAGAAGATTGGGCAAAAATTGTGGCCGCTAGAGTGCTAACAAAAAATGCCTTTAAGGCACCTTTTCCAATATTTTCCAACAAAACTTTCCCATTTAATATAGGATTCATCCATGTGGCCTACCAAGCATTCTGACCAAGTTTCATGAATATTTAACAAAAATCTTGGTCCCTAGAGTGCTAACAAGGAAATTGTCATTAAAGCCGCTTTCCAATATTTTCCAAGGGAACATTCCCATTTTCATTAAGCTTTTCCTTGAGCTCAAACAAAATTCTGACCAAGTTAACTGAAATTTTGGCCATAAATGTGGCCCCTGGAGTGCTAACAAAGAAAATTGTCAATTAGGCCCCTTTTACAGTATTTCCAAAAGAACCTTCCCCTTTCAATAAGGTTCATCATTGTGACAGAAATACTTTCTGACCATGTTTCATGAAGATTGGGCCAAAATTGTAGATCCAGGAGTGCTTAACAAGGAACTGGTCAGTAAGATCCCTTTTCCCATGTTTTTCAATGGAATGTTTCCATTTTTAATCGGGTTTATCCTAGTGACAAGACAAACATTCTGACCAAGTTTCTTGAAGATTTGACCAAAATTATGGCTCTTGGTTACTTAGAATTTAACCTCTCTTCTGCTATGTGTTCAGATGGATACTTCCTAATTTTTTAAGGAATCATCCATATGACCCTATACCCATTCCCACAAAAGGCTGCTTTTTGATGTTTATCAAGAAAAAACTTAAAAAATACTGCATTTAAAAAGAAGAATTTGATTGTAAAAAGCAATTTCACCATTATCCACAATGTTTTCAACCTGAAAATTTTTTTTTTGTAAAATGTCTATTACTAAAACTTGTTGTCAGCAACTTCTTTCAATTTGGACAAGTCTAAAATTTTGTTGTCTCGTAATGGGTTAAAAATTACTATGAATGCTTCCAAAAGATTAAATTGTAATGTAGACTTAATCACATAGATGTTTTATGTGAAGTTTACTTAGGCCCATTTTTTCTGTATTTTTGGGTGCTCAAGAAAAGTGACTGCAAAAAATAATTTTGGGAAAAGGATAAATCACCTGAATCAAGCATTTTTTCTCTATTCTCCAAAAGTTTTCAACTCTATTTTACTTTTTCTCCCCATTTTATACCTACTTTGAATTGTCATCTACAACTGCAAAAGTAATTCGGGCCAAATTTAAATTTTCTCGTAAGGTACTTGGTAATTACTTAATCTTTTCCAATCCCAAATTTTAACGTCCCTTTGATTTTTACTTGAGAAAGTGTTGTTGAAAAAGGAGAATTGCTTGTAACAAGTAATTCTTTTCTATTTCAACAATATTTTCCACTCTACAAATAAAATTGACTTTGAGTTGTCGTCTGAATAGCCTTTGAATTTGGACAGGTCTAAAATTTTGCAAAACAGAAAAGCTTTTAAAAGTACATGTATTCTACATACATTTACAACTTTTTTCTTTGAGTCATAACTACAGACTACTCCTGGATTTCCTGGTCCACCATCCTGCTCTCCCCAACGCCAGTCACGACCTGATTTTAAATATGAGAGATCAATCAGCAGCGTATGAAATTAAAATGTAAAATGCAAAAGAAAATCTTGAATGTCGATTTTGAAAAACTAACTTCATTTTTTGCAAACTGTAAAAACATCGTTGTAAACAGTCATGATTGGCAAATCTGAAAATTACATGCACCATCTATTAGACACTTACCATCAGTTTTTCATGCAACCGTCTGGAAATAGAAAGTGTTTCCAAACTCAATTTCATCCCGCCCCCAAATAAATAACAGCAATTTTTGGTAAAATGGCCTCTATACAGACCCAGGCTACCTGAGATGCATAACTAATAAGGGAATAATGGATTAAAATGACTTATTAGTTATTAGCACAATAAAAAAGAACAAATTTAATTTAAATCCTGATCAGGCAAAAGGGGTCTCACAGGCAATGTAATAAGTTACACTGCGCAAACTGACCAGGTTTGAAACTTTTAGATCTTTGATGATTTACTGTATTACAGTTCTACTTTTAAATATGACTTTTTCTTGACCACTTCTGGATCCAATTGTGTTTTCAAGTATTTGTTTTACAGAACACCCAAGAGTCCTTATTTCTTATTGCGGTCATATATTGGCATACAGATAATCTATTCACCAGGTTACAAAATAAATAATATAAATTGAATGAATTTGTACAGAAAAACACAATAATACTATAACCCATTCCCACATTATCCAGCTTTTTACACCACGACCCCCCCCACAAGAAAAATGTTTTTTGAAAGCATTTTGGAGAATAAAGAAATTGCTTGTTTAAGCAACTTCATCATTATTTACAATGATTCTACCCAAAATGACAAAAAAAAGAAAAGAAAATTCCTTCAACTATTAATGTTGTCTGCAACTTCTTTCCATTTGGACCAGTCTAAAAATTTGTTGTTTGGAAATGTGCTTAATGCAGAACTTCAAACTAAAAGATTGAAATTTCCTGTAGTAATACTTTGGTTTCCCTTTAACCATTTCCCACACAGTGATACTTTTAAACGTTCCTCAATATGAAAGCTTTGGACCAGGGTCATTAACTCATTCCCATTCATTGAGGCTATTAGATGCCCCCAAGAAAAGAAACTTTGGAAAAAATTTTGGAAAATGAAGAAATTGCTTGTCACAAGCAATTTCTTCATTGTCCACAATGTTTTCTATCCTAAAGGTAAAAAAAATCCAAAATTTTATAAGGTCTAAACTAGTCTCTGCAACTCCATTCAATTTGGACCAATCTAAAATTTTGCCATCTGGTAATGGGTTAAAATAAAAGGCTAAACACCTTATTTCAGCTGTATTTCCGTGTTCAAGTCACTAAACCAAAATGTTTCAAAAAGGACATAAAATAAAAGCTAATCAGCTTCAATCCAGCTGTATTCCCACCTTCAAGTTCCTAAACAAAGAACAAGAGGGCAAAAATGGCCCTAAATTGTTCACCTGAGAAAGATTTGAACCAAGCCCTACCTTCCACGCTGATATTTTTAAAGAATTATTCCATGTTTTCTGCAAGTATGATAAGCATGGCCCTGTCACGCCTACATTTTTAGATAATCAAAATTTAATGAACAAGTTTCATAAAGGGTTTCCAAAGAATATTTCTGCCAAATTTGGTAAAAATGGCCAAATGGTTTAAGAAGAGAAGATTTAAAAAAAATTATGTTATTATTTCTCTTAGTATTATTAGAACGGCCCTGCCGTGCCCACCTTTTTTGAAAATCAAAATTTCATGAACAAGTTTTGAAAAAAGGTCACCCCAGGAAAGTTCCTGCCATGTTTGGTTGAGGTTTAGGAGAATATTTTAAAGAATCATTCAATGATTTTTTCAAGTCAGATAATCCCAGCCCTGCTACGCTCACATTTTTACAAAAATGAAAAGTTTTGAAAAGAGTATTGAGATAAGGAACAATTCTGCCAAATTTATTCAAATCGGCTGAATGGTCAAAGTGGAGAAGAATTTTAAAGAAATATTTTATGCTTTTAAGCCCCGCCCTGCCATACCCACATTTTTTTGCAAATCAAAATTTCAAGAATGGGTTTAGTAAAAGGGTCTCCCAAGGAACATTCTTGCCAAGTTTGATTAAAATTGACAAAGAGGTTTAAGAGGAGAAGATTTTTAAAGAATTACTTCATGATGTCTCTAAGTCTTAGAAGCCCAGCCCTGCCACGCTCCCGTTATTTGCAAATAACACTTTCACAAACAAATCTTAAAAAGGGTCACCCAAGGAACATGCCTGTAAAATTTGGTCCAAATCGGCCAAATGGTATTGGGAGGAGGAGATTTTTTAAAGAATTATTTCATGATTTCTCTAAGTCACATAGAAGAGAGGAAGATGTTTGAAGAAAATGTTTACAACGTATGATGCACCACAGATGACAGACTTTGAGTGCTAAAAGCTCCCCTTAAGCATGTTGTCCTAAGGTTGTCTAAAATGCATAATACTTAATATGAGAATAATTATGAGAGTTCAAAGGCCAAAGTGAATAAATTGATTTTCAATCATTTTTTTTATCTAAAGTAGCAATCCTTCTAATATTCCACAGCTCTATTAACCCTTGTTGTGCTAAACCAAGAATTTTCCTGTTTTGGTAGGAGGTGTAAATAAAGATCAGACTAAACAAAGTGCCATCTGATCTTAGTATACACCACATGTTTATCCCTTTGAAGCTAGATCTGTTTATAAAATCAACTGTAAAAAAATGTTGACCCATTATTAAATTCTTTCAGTGCTTTCAGTCCTTTGATTTTCTTGTAATTCTCATGAAAAGGATTAAATCACATATTAAATTTTAACATTTTAGCTAGAGATTTAGCTAGAATCCTTTAATTCTTTCTGAAAGATTATAGAAATTTTCAAAGATTATCATTTGATAATTTCACTGAAAAACCAATAGAATTATTAAAATGAGAAACTCTTTGTTTTTGAAAATTTAGCCCTGCTTCTGTTCATTTTGCAATATTTAATGTCATTTCGGCTGGTCCTAAGCCTTGAATACCTCATTTGGGTGCCATATAAATCACTTGTGAAACCATACTTAGTGATATTTGGTCCTAAATCTCTGCCACTCATGAAAATATAGCTTTGTTTGTTCACTCAATGAAGGATTAACCTATTACCAGACAGTAAAATTGTAGACCAGTCAAAATTCAAAGGAGTTGCAGACAACAATTTTAAGTTTATGGATTTCACAGTTTTTTCAACTTTCTGGGTATAAAACATTGTGTTAAATGAAAAAATTGCTTGTTACAAGCAAGTTCTTCATCTTACACTATGTTTTCCCAATTACTTTTCTTTGGGGGCATCAAAAAGCATTGTTGTGTAGGAATGGATTAATAGATTTTACAATGAAACATACAATTAACCCTCTTTGTAATACATACCCCTTTCTACTACAGTTCCAACCCGTATCCCATCTTTCATGACATCATGTATGACATCATCAAGAACAACATAGTATTCACCATTCACCCCATACTTCAATCTCTCCTGGGTCCCATCTTCCCACAGTACTTTCAAGCAACCTTACATATAACAAAGTAAAAATGTTTCCAAGGACAATAAAATGTGCTGAGACCACAAAATTCAACCTTGATCATAAGCCTAGCTGAAAAATGTTTCAAAAACTCATCCATTCAAGATGAAGGCTCAATTGATCAATTGCATCTGTCAATCAAATAATCATTCAACCATAGAAATCATTCATTCATACTGGAAGTTAACATTGAATACTGACATTGACCACCATTTATGTGAAGCATTTTTGTTGGTTTGGCAACTTAACCCTTTCCTGTTTAAACCTGGGTTTTTACGTTGCTGTGATTTCATACTTGAGAAAACATTGTGGAAAAAGGAGAAATTGCTTGTAACAAGCAATTTCTCCTTTTCCCACAATATTTTCCATCACATAGGATGGTTTCATTTCAAATTGCATGTAGTTTTTTCTGTTGTCTGCAACCTCCTTCAATTTGGACCAGTCTAAAATTTAAAGAAACAGGAAAGGGTTAAACACTACAACTACTTCAAGCTGAAGCTACAACACTCAACAAACCACTTTATGTTTTTTTACATTTTTCTTGTCAGAGTCAATGGTTTGGGTCATCACAGTAAGTGGACAGGGCCAGTGAATGGTCAATTATGAAACTGGAAGGGAAAAAGAAAAATCTGCGAAGTCTTGTCTGATGTGGCTTTATTTCAGTTATATTTTTTCTTATAAGGATTTTGTGATTTTGAACATTTTGTTTTGATTTCTTATATTTTAAAAGATATACACTAATCTTAATCAGTTAATGTCTCCATCTCAGTCTTATGGAGAGCACTGCAGAACTATAACATTAACAGTCTCTTAAAACAGCTGTTACAAAAGAATTAATATAATCTTTCACTAAAATAACCTATTTACCATTCATTACCTTGCTTTCTAGGAGCTATCACAGTACCCAAAAGATTCTGTCTGGTATGATACCCCACAAATTCTGGATTGGCTTTGACATGGGAACCAAAGGCTGGTTCCACAACATCATCTATTGTGACAAGTGTAGACTGTATATCCTGTTCCTGAGTACTGTCTATAGGGGCTTGTTCTCCTCTACTGCCCTCATTTGTAGGAGTTCTCTGTCTGATGAGTCTCATTATATCCCTCTATGAGAGTAAAATAAAAGTAGATTACTTTACACAGATTTTTTTTGCTAAATAGGGCAAAACTGGGTAAACCCGGACAGGTTTTACCATACCGAGTCAAGGCTGAATTCCTACTCCATAGGGTGAACAAACTGGGATACAAACTGAATGTGATTCACTTGGGCAACCAATATTCTTGCTTTTTATCCAAAAAGTATTTTGTAAATATTATCCAAAATGTTAAGAAAATGTAAATATTGATATTTCTGTAAAATAGGTAGGTTTGGAGTAGGTTGACAAAATACAGAAACACTTGTGTGAAACCCAGAGATTTTTTTAATCAATGGGAAAATTTTGGACACTCAAGAAAAAACACCAATTAAAGACTTAAAGACCCAGACTTGAGGAATAATTAACCAAAATTTTAAACTAGAAGCTATAGAACTTTAGTTTAGAATTATAATGACTATTGTAACATTGTTAATTCAGTGAATTAATATTAAAATTTTGGCAAATATTTCATACCCAAGGCAGACAAGTGTGCAGATTAAGAGACATCTGCTTGAAATACATTGATATGCAATAAATTAAGAAAAATAATTGCAACAAAATTGAATAATAAGAAAGTACATTTGTGCATCTTTTTGTCCAAGCTTAAATGTAGTATTGTCTGGATTTTTACATTGGTAGAAAAGAGACAAAGCCTTATTCTGTTGATTTTAATTAGATAAGATGGGTAGAATCATACTTGAATGATATTATATCAGACAAAGTTAGTTTTTGTATCACTTTCTCTAAAAATTTTGAATCTAAGACCGTGCCCAAATGTACATGCTTCACCCATGTGAGGATGTCAGTACACTTTTCAAAACACTTAGGGGTTCATAACTTCAGAAAGCTTGTTTGCTATCAATATTATTATGATGATTATCATTATTAGGATCATCAGACCATAAACTCGGTAATAGAGTATAAAACACATATTTTGAAGAAGTCATTGATACAAATACATTTCCCATTATTCATTCAAAACTTAGATTATAAAGAACTGTCCTGATTTACCTGTCTGTCCAGACTTCTAAGATTTTACGCTAATAAAAATGTTTATCAAAATATTTCACATAATATAAGAATTAATACTTTATCCTCCAATTTCAAGAAGAAAAGATGCTTCTTCCAAGCAATTTCTTCATTTTCCACAATGTTTTTCCAATTGTTTTTCATGAGGAGAATCATTGTGTGTGAGGATAATTTACTAGAGACAATCAAGTTTTCCTCGTCTCTCAATGTTTTCTACAGTAATAGCATTGTAATAAGTAAAAGAGATCAGTTCCCTTGACCTCCAACTACTTCAACTATCTCTAATAATCTAATGTAATCATTCCTTTAACACTTTCCTGTTCAATCCCTGGTTTTTACATCCCAGTGAATTTATTATAGAGAAAATAATGTTGAAAAAGAAGAAATTGCTTGTAATATTTTCGCCTTTACTGAATGGTTATTTTTAAAATTAATTCCAAAGTAAATCATCTTCTGCAAAACCTTTGAGTCTCGATAGGTCTAAAATTTTTACAAAACAAGAAAGGATTAACTTGCTAGCAGCTCACAAACAAGTTGTCTTAGTTCCTGGTGAGCCAACTTCCACAAGATTTGAACTTTCAACCTCAAGCTTACAAAGAGAAAGTCCCAACTTCAAAACCATGAAAATGGTACAATTGTTAATGTTATAAATACAAACCTCAGATCTGTAGGTCATTCCTCGATTTCTCATCAAATTTTTAACAAAATCTTCATTAAGTTCATCCTCTACCATCTCTGACAGGACAATGTTGACCGTATCCTATCGAATAAAGAGATGCAGAGTTATATACTGTATTGATGTTTCCAGGATTCTTTAACACATTATCACACAATCACACATTTTGGCACCCTTCATCATTTTTGTCTTCAAAACATCATGGAGAATCAAGATATTGCTTGGCACAAGCAATTTCTTCATCATCCACAGTTTTTTCCAAATCATAATATTAAAAAAATTCTATCAACTTTAAATTGTTGTCTACCAATTTTTTGACCAGTTGTAAATTTTGTCGTCTGGTAATAGTTAAAACTGACCAAAACAAAAAAAATAGATTTGTTTAAAATAAAAACAAGATGTGTTTGTGAAACACTATGCCCCCGAAACGGGAATTCTTTAGAAACGGGTAAAGGGTTAAAATTTTGACCTTGACCTTGATGAAATGACCTTCCCCAGTTGGGCCTTGTTGATACCTATCTACATACCAAATATTAGCATTGCAACTTTATCAGGGTTGAAGTTATAGGAAAATGTTTACTTGGCAAGTTAAGTTTTGCAGACAGATTGAGAGACAGACACCGGTAAAACAATATGCCCCTGATCTTATCTATTTGGGGGCATAAAATAGTTTTAGAAGACTATTTAACTTAACCAAATATAAAGCTTTTTGTCTTATAAGGGTCCTAAAAACCTGAATAATAATAATAATGTCATTATTTACAGAGGCTACACATTTGGCTGCCCAATCTTTCATGTATGAATGGGTTAACATAGAAATATTTTTGAAGACAATGGCAAAAGGCATAATTGTAACAAAAATATATATAGAGTAAGGCCTGCTAGGGTGATGAAATATTCAAGTGTATATCATACATTACCAAGAGCCAAAGTTTTTACAAGGTCTAATCATTGCCTCTGAAAACAGTTTATCGCTAGTCAAAAGATGTATTTTGGAATTAAAGCCCAATTCTAAACAAGAACCACAAAAGAATAACTAAGCTCCCTGAACAACCCAGTGGCTAATTCAGAGTGGATTCAAGGGGTGAGTTCAAAGCCCCCTCTGTAGTCTATCGGTAATTATTTGATTTTTTTGTTAGGAAATTCACTTAGAAATTGGTAGTAGTAGGAAAATGAGCCCCCAATAGGATCCCCTTTGCAGAAATTCTGGATCCCAAATTGTCATGTATGAGGCCAACCTAAAGAAATGTCATTAAGCCTCCTTTTCCCATTATATTGGTTTTTCATAGAAATAGTATACAGATTAGATAGTCAGTAGTTTTTGATGAAAACAAAAATACAAGTATCTAGTAATTATTAACAAGAAGTTAAAATATATAATATAGTTTCAATTAATTTGGTCCAAGGTTGTGGAAAAATGACTTCAGACAGACTAACAGAAAGAGAAGTAAAGCCATAATGCGTTTAGCCCCGTATTTCTGAAACACAATATTGTGTAAATGATCTAACACAATGGCTCATGGTCTGGGACTTTGATTATTTACTTAATTGCAAATTTTAACTAACTTCTGACAAGTAAATTAGAACATATAGGCCAACAAGGTGCCAAATTGTCACAAGATACGCCCGTCACACTGCTTAATATTAACTGGGGGTTTGAATAGAACTGAGGTTATTTTGAATGAATTTTTTTTGTCAAACAAAGTATGAAAAACAACAAAGGGCAATAACTCAAAATATACGCTAGGTAGAGTTATGGTTCTTGTACACTGCACTCCCACTTGGTGAGCTCTATCAATCCATGAAGTTTCATGATTCTAGCTATTATACTTTTAGAGATATACTCTGGACAAGATTCAAGTATGAAAAACAACAAAGGGCAATAACTCAAAAAATAGGCCAGGTAGAGTTATGGTTCTTGTGCACTGCACTCCCCCTTGGTGAGATCTATACACACATAAAATTTCATGATCCTAGCTATTATACTTTTAGAGATATACTCCGGACAAGACTCAAGTATGAAAAACAACAAAGGGCAATAACTCAAAAAATAGGCTAGGTAGAGTTATGGTTCTTGTACACTGCACTCCCACTTGGTGAGCTCTATCAATCCATGAAATTTCATGGTTCTAGCTATTATACTTTAACAGATATACTCCGGACAAGATTCATGTATGAAAAACAACAAAGGGCAATAACTCAAAAAATAGGCCAGGTAGAGTT
Organism: Fragum fragum; assembly: GCA_946902895.1. Classification (NCBI taxonomy): domain Eukaryota; kingdom Metazoa; phylum Mollusca; class Bivalvia; order Cardiida; family Cardiidae; genus Fragum; species Fragum fragum. Next base: position 70,794,934 of record OX336370.1, on the reverse strand, counting down.
ATGGTTTTTGTGCACTGCACTCCCCCTTGGTGAGATCTATACACCCATGAAGTTTCATGATCCTAGCTATGATACTTTTAGAGATATTCTCCAGACAAGTTTTAAGTATGAAAAACAACAAAGGGCAATAACTCAAAAAATAGGCTTGGTGGAGTTATGGTTCTTGTACACTGCACTTCCACTTGGTGAGCTCTATCCATCCATGAAAATTCATGATTCTAGCTAATTTACTTTAAGAGATATACTCCGGAGAAGATTCAAGTATGAAAATCAACAAAGGGCAAAAACTCAAAAAATAGGCCAGGTAGAGTTATGGTTCTTATACACTGCACTCCCACTTGGTGAGCTCTTTTCATCCATGAAATTTCATGGTTCTAGCTAGTATACTTTTAGAGATATACTCCTGACAAGATTCAAGTATGAAAAACAACAAAGGGCAATAACTCAAATATAGGCTAGGTAGAGTTATGGTTCTTGTACACTGCACTCCTACTTGTTGAGCTCTATCTATCCATTAAATTTCATGATTATAGCTATTATACTTTTAGAAATATACTCCGGACAAGATTCATGTATGAAAAACAACAAAGGGCAATAACTCAAAATATACGCTAGGTAGAGTTATGGTTCTTGTACACTGCACTCCCACTTGGTGAGCTCTATACACCCATGAAGTTTCATGATCCTAGCTATAATACTTTTAGAGATATACTCAGGACAAGATTCAAGTATGAAAAACAACAAAGGGCAATAACTCAAAAAATAGGCCAGGTATGGTTCTTGTGCACTGCACTCCCCCTTGGTGAGATCTATACACCCATGAAGTTTCTTGACCCTAGCTAGTATACTTTTAGAGATATACTCTGGACAAGATTCAAGTATGAAAAACAACAAAGGGCAATAACTCAAAAAATAGGCCAGGTAGAGTTATGGTTATTGCGCACTGCACTCCGTATTGATGAGAAGAATATAACTGCTAAGTTAAAAGTCAATCGGACTTACGGTCACAGAGTTATGCTCCGGACAAAGAAGTGGACACCACCCGGACAACCGGACGCCCGGACGCCTGGACACACGGACGCCCGGACACCACGGGTGATCCCATAATACGTCCCGTCTTTGACGGGCGTATAAAAAACATAGATGTGTTTTACAAACCTTCTTGGGAATTATGATCTTGATAAGTGACCTATATGTTGTCTAATAACTTCAATCTTGGTATCCACAGATGTGTATCAATCAGATCTATCATCATGCCAAATATTAGCATTGATTTTTTTAAATAGGTTTAGACTAATTTTAAATGTAAAGTATTTTGGTTAGTTTTTAGCAGAGGTTTGACTTTGACAAATGACCTTGAACTTGTCACACGACCTTAACCATGGTATCTACAAATGCATACCAATGAAATCTGCCATCATGATAAATATGAGATTGCATCTTGAACGGGCTTAAAGTAATTGTAGATGTTAACTTCTTCTGTAATGTTTTTCAGAAGTTTGATCTTGACAAATGACCTTGACATAAATGTCACATTATCTCAACCCTGGTTTCTACAGATGTGAATCAGCTTGACCTATAAGACTGAAGGACAGCCATCTTTACATTAAGTCCACTTATTCCATGGCTTTCTCCAGATTTGAGTATGAGGAAAAGGGTATCTTGGACATATTCTCAGAAGTTTCATCCAATTTGGTTCAAAGGTTATGGAGAAAATGGCATCAGATGGACCAAATGAATGAAGAAGAGAGAGACAGACATACAGCTTTACTGGTCCAATTTTTTTGGGGGGGAAAATGTGGGAAAATAGGAAATTGCTTTTACAAAATTGCTTGTTACAAGCAATTTCTTCATTTACCGCAACTCTTTTCTTAAGGGGCATCAAAAAGCGTCATTATGTGGTGTCTGATATTATTTAACTTTGCATCAAGTTGAAGGACTTCCTTCATGGAACAAGCATTTTAAATATGGAGTCCCTACCCTTTTCTTTTTTTTTCTGATCTCTTTTAACATTTTATTAACCTCAATAGGCTTGGTACCAACATAAATGGATTTTCATGCACATGACATATATAACTACTTACTATTTCAAATTTATGGCCAACAATGTTTTTGTACAAATGGAGCACATGGGAAGAGAACAAACAGAGAATAGGTCAACCAGACAGTGTAAGAGTTTTTGTGCCATCCCTTTATGAAAGGGCATAATGACCCTTTAACCTATTACCAGACATCAAAATTTTAGACTGGTCCAAATTGAAAGAAGTTGCAGATGACAATTTTCAGTAGATGAAATATAAACAATTCTTTGTCTTCCGAGTAGTAAACATTGTGGATAATGAAGAAATTGCTTGTAGCAGGCAACTTCTTTATTCTCCACAATGTTTTCCTAGGCTATCAAAAATAGCAGGGCGTGTCAAAAAGTGGGATTGTAGGAGAATGGGTTACAAATTTGAAAACGGGTATATTTCCTTACCTGAGCTCGAAAAAACTGAGAGAGATACAAAACGTCATCAAGAGTAAATTGTCTATCCTGAGCAACAAAATCAAGTAAAACCTGAAAATAAAACCATCAACCTGTTACCAGATAACAAATATATACATTGGTCCAAAATCAGACTTTTCAGATAACAATTTGTATATTATTGAATTTTATTTTATTTTATTCTTTTGAGATAAAACTCATTGTGGGTAATGTAAAAATTGCTTGCAACAAGCAATTTCTTCATTTTTTTCATAAAATTTTCCAAAGCTCTTTTTCTTAGTGACATCAGAAAGGGTTATTGTGTGGTAATGGGTTAACTGAAATCATTTATCACAAACAGTTAGGAACATTGTGAAAATGACAAAGTGAACAAATTTGAATGGGAAAAGTGAAAAGGGTGAGTTTCGAACAATAGGAGTGCTTTGAATGAAATGAACAATATGTAAATACCTCCCTTTACAAATATTTATACATTGTTCTATAAGTATATGTTGCAGGTCCCAAACTTGGTTTTGAGACAACAGATTGTTGTCTTGTTTACTGATGGGCTTGGCTGAGGACTGTTATAATGCTTCGACAGTTTTGGCTTGAACCATCTCATCACTTAACCCTTTCCTGTTTTGCAAAATTTTAGACCCATCCAAATTCAAAGGTTTTGCAGACGAAAATTTATAGTTGATTTTATTAGAAAAATAACCATTTAGTAGGGTAGAAAATCTTGTGGAAAAAGAAGAAATTGCTTGTCACAAGCAATTTCTTCTTTTTCCACATTTTTTTCTCAATTATAAAAACAGAGATTAACCAGGAAAGGATTAATGACTACCAATGCAATATGTTGATATTGTTTAGTTTTTGCATGGGTTATTCCAAAAGATTTTGTATCATTTTTTGGTATGTATGCCAGTATGTCTTTAGTTCCACAGTTTTTTATAAATAGATTTGTTTACTAAATCCAATGAATCAAATACCTCCTTACCCTTCCCTGTTTTGCAAAATTTTAGACTGGTCCAATTTCAAAGATTTTACAGAGGACTATTTAAAGTTGATTTTTATTTGAAAAATAATCATTCATAGGGTAGAAAATATTGTGAAAAAAGTAGAAATTGCTTGTTACAAGCAAGTTTTACTTTCTTCCAGAATGTTTTCCAAATTATAAAAAACATAAGGACGTAAAAACCAGTGATTGTACAGGAATGGGTTCATGTAGGTTAGCAAATGAAATCATGGAATACATGTATTTTCAGTGATGTTAATTAAGCACAGGAATGTTTATAATGATCTGAGTGAGTTAACCTTTTACTGTTTTGCGAAGTCTTAGACCTGTCCTAATGCATAGGATTTGCAGATGACAATTCAAAGTCAATTTTATTTGAAAATGATCATTCAGTCGGATAGAAAATATTGTGGAAAAAGAAGAAATTGCTTATGACAAGCAATTTCTTCTTTTCCCACAATATTTTCTCAAGTATAATAACATGGGAACGTGAAAACCTGCGATTGTGAAGGAAAGGGTTAACTGAATGATAAGATTGGAATGGTGAACAAGTCGAGGGTTAATTGCCATACTGGCCTATTGATTGATTGAATGGGGTTTAACGCCGCTTTTAACAGTATTTCAGTCAGCTGGAGCACCTAACAATGGATTCCTGGTATTTCTCACACCAGTACTACCACTACATCCTTTCCTAGCCTCCATCTTCTATCCCACTTAGGTTTATGATTATCCACCCATTGGTGAGAGACAAATGTTGGAAAGAATATGTGTCGCCGCCGGGGATCGCCATACTGGTCTAAGTGTCTATACAATAAATTGGCACATAAAACGGTATCGCAATTATTGCTCCAAGTGATTTTGAATGAAATACAGGATGAGTTTCAATTTCTTGATGTTATTAGCTTCATCTGCTCGGTAAATTTAGACTCATTACATAAAAAACTGTCAGCCAACAAATCTCCATTAAATGCCAGCTGAAAATGAGTGAAGACATGGAAAAAAGAGTTGAAAGTTAAGTACCAACAGATTGTTGTGATTGATGATAAATTTTGTCACTAAATAATGGCAATGTTATAAACCATATTCAGATAACAAAATTTTCAAATTTCTTTGATTTTTTAGAAATAAAACACTATAGGAACTGAGAAACTGCTTGTCACTATCAGTTTCATAAATTTCCACAATGTTTTTTTCTTGAGAGAAGTAAAAATGCATGATAATGTGGGTATGGGTCATATGGTCTTTTAGGGTAGAAATCATTATGGATAATGAAGAAATTGGTTGTTGGAAGCAAATTCTTCCTTTTCCACTATGTTCTTTTCCGAGGGACATGAAGAAGTGGGATTGAGTGGGAAACGGGTTAACCCTTTCCCACACAACAAATTTTAGACTAGACAAATTGAAAGAAGTTGCAGACTACAATTTTCATTTGATTAAATTTCAGAAAGTTTTGTCTATTAGGGTAGAAAACATAATGAACAATGAAGAAATTGCTTGTACCAAGCAATTTCTTCATTATCCATACTGTTTTCCCAAGCTTTTTTATGAGAGGTGTAAAAAAGCTTGGGAAAATGTGAGAAAGGGATAGAATTATGATAGAGAAATTACTTGATTAATATTTTCTCCAACAACAACAAAATCAAAGGAGCTGACACTTTTTCTGTTCTTGTTCACTATACCAACAACCTCTGCATTTCCCTGAAATCAGAAAAAAAATGATTGATTGAATGGGGTTTGAATCCACTTTTAACAGTTTTTCAGTCATATTGTGGCAGCTGGAGCACCTAATAATGGATTCCTGGTATTTCACACACAGATAGAGGTAAATCTATATGCTTGTTACCATTACCCACACGATGACACTTTGACCACCCTAAGAAAAACAATTTGGAAAACACAATGTTTTCTACCCAGACAGTTGAAACTAGAGGCGCTTGTTCTATAAAAAATCTGATAAAGAGTCACCCAAGGATGAATCCAGTAGAATTTGGTTGAAATTCATCCATTGGTTTCTGAGAAGAAGATATTCAAAGCTTTAACTATATATGGAAATTAGCCCCACCAATTTAAGCCACGTTTTCTGTCCAATCAAGATTCACTGAAAGAATCTGATAAAGAGTCACACAAGGATCAATCCAGTAGAATTTGGTTGAAATTCATCCATTGGTTTCTTAGAAGATTTTTAAAGATTTCACCTTATATCGAAATAAGCCTCGACCATTAAAGCCATGTTTTTCATACAATCAAAATTCTTTGAAGAACTCTGATAAAGGATCACTCAATGATCATTCCTGTAAAATTTAGTTGAAATCAATCATTTGGTTTCTGATAGGAAGATTTTTGAACATTTCACCATATATGGAAACCAGCCCCGCCCATTAAAGCCATGTCTTTCATACGATCAAAATTTTTAAAGGAATTTGATAAGGGTCACCCAATAATCATTCCTGTAAATTTTGATTGAAATCCATCCATTGGTTTCTGAGAAGAAGATTTTTGAAGGTTACACCATATACAGAAATTAGCCCTGCCAATTTAAACCATGTTTTTCAACGATCAAAATTCTTTGAAGGAATCTAATAAAGGATCACCTTTAGGATCATTCCTGTAAACTATGGTTGAAAACCATCCATTGGTTTCTGAGAAGAAGATTTTTGAAGGTTTCACCATATATGGGAATAAGCCCCCCCCCATAAAACTATGTTTTTCATCTGTTTAAAATTCTTTGAAAGAATCTGATAAAGGGTCACCCATGGATTATTTCTGTGAAATTTGGTTGAATTTGGTTGAATTCTGTTTGGTACTTTCTGATGAGAAGATTTTTAAAGTAAAAGTTTACTGACAGACAGACGCTTGCACACACACACAGCCAGTGGAGCTAAAAACCTAAAATGTCACTAACTTTTAATTGTCGCCTGCAACCCCTTTCAATTTGGCCCAGACTAAAAATTCTAAAAGTGTTTAAAACCTGAGGTAAAATCATTGTCAACTACAGTTATAATGAGACAGAAGATAGAAAATATATATTTTCAATTCTAATCATTGTGATAAACAAAGATAATCCCTAAAAAAATCTGGTGTCAGGCTGTCTATAACCCATTCCCAGACAGTGACGCTTTTTGACGCCCCTCAAGAAAAATGCTTTGGAAAACATTGTGGTAAAATGAAGAAATTGCTTGTTACAAGCAATTTCTTCATATTACACAATGTTTCCTACCCAGAAATTTGAAAAATCTGTGATGTCACATACTTTAAATTGTTGTCTGCAACTCCTTTCAATTTGGACCAGTCTAAAATTTTGCTGTGTGGGAATGGGTTAACAAATAATGCAGTTTTCTATCTTGTCCTAGCTTAGATTTTATTTCAAAATCTTTTTTCTGCATTTACATCATAATCAACAATTTCAACCCTTGTCATGCTGAACCCAGAATATTCCGGTTTTGGCAGGAGGTGTAGACTAAGATCAGACTGCATGTTTGTGCAGGCTGATCTTAGTCTACACCTCCTGCTCATACTTTTCCTTTCCGAGTTGTTTATGAGGTTGATTTCTAAAAGAAATATTGATTTTTGAACAACAAATTCTATCAGTGCTTTCAGACCTTTGATTTGACAGCAATTCAGTAAGGTAATTTATATAGCATGACAAGGGTTAAGACAATATCTCAAATACCGCAACAGTATTTTGTTTATTTCCTAGGACCAAGTCAAGGCTTTAACATGCTGTTCTCATGTCACCACTTCCTTTCAATCTATTCCCACACAATTCTGTTTTATTATGTCCATCAAGGAAAAAGGTTTTAAAATCATTGTGGAAATGAAGAAATTGTTTGTCATAAGCAATTTCTTTAACCCTTTCCTTATTTTGAATATTTAGACAGGTCAAAATTGAAAGAGGTTGCAGACAACAATGAAAATTGGATGCAATTTGAAATGAAAAAGTCCCATATGGTACAAAATATTGGGGTGAAAGGAGAAATTACATGTTACAAGCAATTTCTCCTTTTTCCGCAAAGTTTATCAAATATAAATTTAGAGCCACATAAAATCCCTGGTTTGTACAGTAAAGGATTATTATCTTCATTCTATTTTACCACAAAAGACAAAGATTCTCAGATTTTTCTTAACTAGAATTTCTCATCTGCAACTTCTTTGAAATTTGGCCAGTTTAAAATGATGTCTTCTGGTAAATGGTTAACCCATTACCACACAAAGACTCTTTTGGACACCTCTCAAGAAAAAAAAATGGGAAAACATTTTGTAAAATGAAATCATTGCTTGCAATAATGTTTTCTAGCCAGAAAGTTGAAAAAAAACTAAAATTTCATTAACTTTAAATTGTTGTCTGCAACTCCTTTCAATTTGGACTTGTCTAAAATTTTGCCTTCTGATAATTGGTTAACTATGATTTGAACTCATGGCAACAAGTATCTCACTAGTAAATAGTTTGATTTTTAGTTTCGTCTATCAAAAACGAGCGTTCTGAAAAAAAATATTCATAACTCCATGAACAAAATTTTTAGCACGCAGCAATTTTGTATGCTTCCGCAGAAAATAGTCCCATACAAAAAGGTATCAAAATTTGTAAAGCTTTTGGTTTTTTGGATCGATGGTATTAAATTATAAGAAATGAAGAGCATATTTTTAGTTTTCATGGAGGTATGAACCGAAAAACCTTATCACACAATGTATGAATCCACTTCGCGAATTCATACAGTGTGATTAGGTTTTTCGGTTCATACCTCCATGAAAACAAAAATATTCTCTCCATTTCTTAAATACACTTCTAAGTCTGATGGACCATAGATCTGACATGCAGAAAAGACACAAAGTTCAGATTTGCCGTAAAAAATGTATAAGATTCAGACTAATCAAGGATTATTATTAGAGGATCAAGTGAGAGGTTTTGACTTCTTCAGTAAAACAAGGCTGTGGGTAGTGCGTCGGACTCCTAATCCTGTAGTCCTGGATTTAAACCTCAGTCACGACAAATATCCTTTCAAACATTTGTCTTCTACCTAAATGGAAAGAGTAGCTGGAGGCTCAGATAGGATGTAGTAGTGGTACTAGTGTGAAAAATACCAGTAATTTATCCAGTCACTGCGATATGACCGAAATACTGTTAAAAGTGGTGTTAAACCCCCATTCAAACAAATCACCCAAACAAAGAGAGAAGTGTGGTTAGTTTACAGCCTGGTGAGCATGCTGGACTTGTAATCGGAGGGTTACCAGTTCTAGTCCAACTTGAGGTGGGAAGTGTATTTTTGGCTGGACACTTCAAAGATAAAGCCCAAGTCTATGCTCCTGTATGAATGGGTAGTAATTAGAATCCACGACATACTCTAACTGCAAATGTTATGGTGACATCTGCTATGAGTTAAAACATTGAGGACAATAAGAGATTGTCTATTTACAAAGTTATATTTGAATGAAAAAAAAGAAAAAGATAAGAGCACTATATGCACCTGATAATAAACTGTGAAAAATCAGGAGCATGTCCTTTTTCCTGTACAAATCAAGGATTTTACGTTGCTGTGATTTTATAGTTAGAAACACATTGTGGAAAAAGAAGAAATTGCTTGTAACAAAGGATGGTTTCATTTCAAAATTTTGACAATATTTTCTACCACATAGGATGGTTTCATTTCAAAAAACATCCAAATTTTAATTAAACAGTAAACAATTAACTCATTGTTTGAGTTAAGGCTGTTGACAGTTTAATAGTGGATGATATAAATCTATTTTGTAAAGTGTGTAGTGAAATTAAGTTAATTTCACTTTCTCTTTATGTCTCTGTTTGCCTTAACGCACCTATACCTCAGTGCATAGAGGTCATCGGTTGACAAGTAGATACGTATTTCGGGTATGAATAATTATCTTGTACTGAACTAATGAGGATTTTATTACACGTGCATGTATATTCTGATGTGTTTAATTGTTCTGGCTGTGTATATAAGCCCGAACAATTTATACATCAGGGACTTGTATTTTTTGGCTGCGTAACTTTTCCACGACGTCTATTTTGGATTCTAAATTATACGATCACTGGCTACGTTCGTCTTTGTTGTTCATTTATTCCTTGGAGACTACACCACAGACGTTAATTTTGGTACTGTGACCTAGGACTGAAGTACTCCATCTACCAAGCAGGAAGCAGTAAAGGTTAGTGAACTTACTTAAACTCATATTTCAACTCTTTCAACCATGTCAGGCGAAGAACAAATTTTTGAAATGGTACAGAAATTAACTGATCAGATAGGAAATTTAGGTTTAACCGGATTATCAGATGTCGTAACAATTTTTGATGGCGATCATTCAAAATTTCAAAATTGGATAGAATCAATTGAGAAAGTTACTCTTTTACATGATCTCTCCCCACCAAAACAAAAACTATTAGCGTACCGTTTTAGTAAGGGGCCCGTGTCCGATTTCCTCGCTCGGAATATAAAAGAAAACCCTACCGCTACGTGGGAACAAATTAAGGCAGAACTTAATAGGAGATTTTGCAATATTACAGATCAATACGTTCATTTCGCGGAACTCAGACGCGTTAGGCAATTCCGTTCAGAAAACATTCAAAATTTTGCAGAGAGGCTTTTCGGTCTGGCACAAAAAGCGTACGATGGTTTTTCGAGTCATAATGACTTAATAGACCATCAGCTAATTGGATTTTTTATTGATGGCCTGTTGGATTTTAATATTAAACAAAAACTTATTAGGGAAAATCCGACTACGTATCAGCAGGCAGTAGCAATTGCAGTCGCCGAACAAAATTTCAAGGTCAAATGTAAACTACGGACAGATCCAAGTAATAACCGCCCCACACACTTTTCGACGGATGACAGACAAACTGAACCAATGGATGTCAGTCACTTAAGCAGACGACGTTTTTGTACTTTCTGTAAGAGACATGGTCATGTCATTGCCGATTGTCGTAAACGCCAATCAAGCATCAATGTAATAAGGGATGAGATTGAGAGACAAACTGACATGCAATCTCGACAGTTACCCGAAAGACAGACACAACAACAATCACACGATCAATACACGCACACTCATTCACAACATTCTCCAATTCGCGATAATAATATTAAGCTTAAGAGACCGGTAAGGGATAAATCCACTGTTGTTTGCTGGTTTTGTCAAAAATTGGGACACTACAGATCAGAATGCCATGAATACGCAAATTTGAGAAATTTCAATAATGTTCCAAAAAACGCAATGCCTCTGGTAGGACATGGGTCAACCTATCAGAGAATTTAAAGTCTTCTGAATACAATTCACACTACAATTCACATTTGAACGAAATCACTACGCCTTCTTCTTGTCTAATTAAACTAAATTCACTTTCAGTTAGAGCCTTAGTAGATACCGGAGCAAGTTTTTCTTTGATCAGCAAACGCATATATGACTCTTTAAAACCTAAACCACCTCTAAAACATACTAATATCTCATTAAGTTCTGCATCAGGAGATTCGATTAAGGTATTAGGTACAGTTCCAATCAAAATGAAAATAAATAAGCTTAAACTTGACCATGCTTTTATCGTTGCGGAAAATTTATCTAGAAACTGTATTATAGGACGGGATTTCATGACTAGATTTAGTGTTCGTATATATTATGACCTAAATTGCATTCGTATTATGGATCAGTACATTCCGCTAGAGAATGATGTTTCCATAGCATCTATTGTGAGAGTTGCAAAAACAACTGTCATTAAGCCCCGTTCGATATGTACCTCGTTAGGCCAAGTGAAAAATAACCCATCACTACCAATACACAATGATTACGAAGTAATGGGGGTTGACAGGGGTTTTATTAATCAAGAACCTAATCTTCAATTACATCCGGCTCTGATACGTTTAAATAAGAAAAGAAAATTCCCTGTAACTATAACCAATTATACCTCAAAATCTTTTACTTTAAGAAAGGGTTGCATTATCGCTAAATTACAAAATATTGATAATTATACGGTTGACAGTTTACAATCCTCTCACAGCCCTCCAGCAAGATCATCTGTCAACTTAATTGACCAAGTTTATTCCCCGGACTCCTTTATTGCCCCAGATAATTTCAAACCTAGGATTCAAGAATTAATACGCAAATATGATACAATCTTTAGTAAACATGAATTCGACCTTGGTTGTCATCCTACGGCACGTGTGCCAATCGAAACACATTCTGACAGCCCTATTAAAGTTACACCTTATCGATTACCTTTTTCCCAAAGATCGGAAATGACCAATAAGGTAAAAGACCTATTGAACGCTAAAATAGTAAGACATTCAAATTCAAATTATGCCGCACCCGCATTGTTGATCCCGAAAAAGCAATCTGATGGGCAGTCCACCAAAGACTATAGACTAGTTATTGATTATAGGAAACTTAACAAACAAGTTAAAACGAACAATTTTCCTCTACCAAGAGTTGAAGATATTCTCTCAAGTCTAGAAGGTTCTAAATGTTTTTCATCTTTAGATCTTTCTAATTCATACTTCCAAATAGAACTTGAAGAAAGAGACAAACATAAGAGCGCTTTCTCTGTACCAGGGTATCATTTAGAATTTAACCGTCTACCCCAGGGCTTAGTTTCAAGTGCTAATTATTTCCAATCAATTATGACTGAACTTTTTCGAGATCACTCAGATTTTACTATCGTTTATATTGACGACTTACTCATTTTTAGTAAGTCCCCCGAAGATCATATGAAACATCTCGCAATTGTATTTGAGAAACTCCAGTCTTATGGATTAAAGCTGAAGTTACGTAAATGTGAATTCTTCAAATCTGAATTATCTTATCTAGGACATAAAATCACCCCAGACGGTATTAAACCCGACCCTGCTAAGGTAGAAGACCTCAAATCTCTCAAAATACCATCGACTGTACGAGACGTAAGGAGATTACTCGGAGTCACTGGTTTTTATAGGAAATTTGTTCCAAACTATGCGCAATTAGCCATACCTTTAACTCGTTTAACCCATAAAGGTGCGAGGTTCAATTGGACAGCCGAATGTCAAGATTCGTATGACAAACTTATATTGGCCTTATCACATATCCCGACCTTACGTCATCCTTCACCGAATGACCCTTTCGTTCTCACGACTGACGCTAGCGATGAAGCAGCCGCAGGGGTTTTGTCTCAAAATGGTTTTCCTATTCATTTTGTCAGTTTCGCTTTTTCCAGAACTCAAAGAAAATACAGTACTATTCTAAAGGAATGTTTAGCAATAGTGCTTTCTCTCAGAAAATTACACTTCTATTTGTACGGTAATAAGTGCCAAATTCAGACAGACCATAAACCTTTAGTTAGATTAGATTCCGTAAATTATAAGAATAAACTTTTGGAACGCTATGCATTAGAGATTTCGAACTACAATGTAGAAATTGTCCATATTCCCGGAATAAAAAATGTCGTCGCAGATTACATTTCAAGAAGTTGCAAACCTTTAAACTCACCATGTGATACTCAGCATGTTTCTCCCTTTCCTCCCAAAAAAACACCCTTTCCGAGCGAAGTCAATATAATCAATTTCCAAAAGCTTGACCCAAAGGAAATTTTAAATTCGGCCCGGCCTCCACAATCTCTACCACCCTTAGAAATCCCTTCTTTAGATTCCCTAGATTTAGCTACCGAACAAAGCAAAGATGCCGAGCTTCAGGTACTCATTGACAAAATTCGTACTAATTCCGTTACTGGTAAAGACAGCCGACAAGTCATTATAAAAGAGGGAATTCTATACTATATTGGCGCAGCCGATGAGGACTCTCCTACTTTAAGAGCTTGCATTCCACAACATTTACATACATTTGTCTTAAGGGCTTTCCATGAAATAGGTCATCCTGGTATACAACGGATGTTTCTTTTGATCAAATCAAAATATTATTGGCGAGGTCTTTTCAAGGATATAGTACAATTCGTTAATGAGTGCATAAGCTGTCAAACAGTCACCTTACGTCAAAATCGGAGTCCCCTGTTGTACCGAGATCCTCCCCCAGGGCCTTTTCGTGTCATCTCTATTGACACTATTGGACCTTTAATTACATCTGACAGTAAGAACAAGTACATATCCTGTTTTCTCTGTGAATACTCAAAATTTTCTGAACTTAGAGCAGTTCCTGAAGCTACTACTGAGTATCTCATACAAGCCTTTTTCGATCTTATATTTTGGAGATACGGGGCTCCTCTCAAAGTTATTACGGATAATGGTTCTATATACGTTTCGAAAGCTTTCACTTCCCTTTTAAAATCACTTAACATACTTCACTCAAAAACAACTCCCTATCGACCTCAATCTAATGGTAGCAACGAACGAATTCATTTAGATTACGGCAGGATACTAGCGAAATTACTTAAAGATCGCAAGGAATGGGACATGTTACTCCCTGAAATAGCCGGTAGCTTAAGGTTTACCCCTTCCAGTGACCACGGTCTGAGTCCATACTACCTTTTATTTCAAAGGGACCCTCTTCTACCTGTCGACCTTCTGTTAAATAAACGGACTCCTTATTATGGGGAAGATCCTGGGGAAATAACGTTAGAAAGGTCCCATGAAATATTTTGTCAGTCTTACCGCGCAATAGCAAAAGCTCGCCGAACTCGCCAAGCTAGTGCTAATAAGAATACTAAAACTTTAGATCTGCAAGTTCACGACCCAGTTTTTTACCTTAAACCTAAAACTGTCAAACACGAAGCAAAATGGGCACCTTATTTCAGAGTCATTAGACTATTACCAGGTAAACGATTAATCATTATCAACCAGTTAGACAACCAACTAATTACCTGTCATGTAGATCAAGTCCAAAAAGCTAAGATAGAGGATTGGCCGTTACCTAATGACAAGCAATTAAATGCTCGCCCTATCCGTAATTGCAGATATATTAATCGATCTCTATCAGACAATGCAAGTACTAGTTCTGATGCTTCATCTGAAGATTCAGATTTCGAGGTTCCTTTGCCCCGAGCAACAGGCTCTAGGATCCAACGTAATCGAAACGACTCCGTGCTCTCAAGTCCTTCTGATTCTGAAGACAACATTCCTTTAGCCCGCCTTCAAGCAAACCTACGTAAATTGCAAAATGATAGGATATATGGTTCGGACAGTCAGTCACACGCAAATCACATGACCTCGTCCCAATCTAATACAGAATCAGGTGACAAACGATCTGATACCGGCATATCAGATCAGCCGTCGGATTCACTCTCGGAAATTTCTGACAGTACTATATCACAAAATGAGTTTTCACGAGGTACCATGTCCCCCATGGACTGCAACACAGTTACTAGACAATCTACCAATATCAATGCAATTGACTACAATGACAACACTGAACTGGCTTTCCAGCATCAAATGTTAACCTTATTCCTTAAGGCAATGTTGATTATTATTCTCTTTAAAACTCTCTTTTATATGTAAAGGTATCTTATGGACGGATACAATACTATTCACAGCACTTATCTTATGTTGAGACGGAATTACGGTCAGAGTAAGACTATTTCCTTTTCCAAGATAGTTTTTGTCTAAATGCTGTTGATAAAATTTCATGTATGTATATAGGTATAATCAGGATAGTCAACTCTCTATAGTCAGAATAAGACGTTTTCGTTATCCCTGAGTTGATACCTTGAAAGTAGAGATTACGTTCTAATCATTAAACCAAATACGCAAATTAAGTGTGAATTGTGTTCAAATGATTATTTGTTTATGACCCGAAGTACAGTTTCTGTTACTTCTGAATAAGTAGAATGCTTTTGAGTGTTTTTTTGTTACCTTTGATTAATGAGGTAACGTCCTTTGTACATATGCATCGATCTGTTTATGATCTAAATTACATGTTTTTTTTTACAATGTCAAGCAATTTATTGTCATGTTAATTATATGATTTGGTTGTAAATACGATTGCTATCTCACAGAATCATTGGAAATTAGCTTTAGTAATGGATCTTCGTTCGTACCCGCGTTTTGTTAATCAACTAACCAGTCAGATTCAATGCATACTTTTGATCTCCGAAATGGCCATCGACCATTACATTTCTGCAATTATTCTTCGCCCGGTCTCAATCAGAAAAGATCGCCAATCAATTGTTAAATCGCGAACGTCGTTATTATCATTTCTGTAACAGTATTAGACACATTTGGCAAGTTTAAATTCTGTACCAAAATTGCTCGTCATGGGAAAGAATGAAGTATAGTTATGTTAGGTTCACCAACCCGATGCTGAGCTGCCCGAAGGACGAAAACTGTTGGCTACTACTACCACACCAATGTCTAACCAAATCCAGCAGAATTTATTGCGGACTATTGATTCCACTTTACACCCTTCAGCGCCGATGAAACAACAGCATATGGCCACGCTATACCCCACTATCAGCCAAATTGGTACTCTCGACACTTGCGCAGCCGGCCGCCTGTAATACACTTTTCTGATGTCATGTTTTCGATTTTTGAGTTGTTGGCAAATGGACTATTACAGATTACTCATGTCATGTTTCTGTCATTCACACGTCATTAAAATCTGTCTGGATGACATGACACCACGCAAAACACGGACACCCATAGCTTTATAAGATGCTGTTCTACCTCCACCATCACCATTTCCTTTCCAATATTTTCTATTCAAACGGACTGGACTATCTCTCAACTCATCATGGCAGTAGCCGTAGAATTATTCGATGCCTACGTCGACGCCGTCAAGACGTACGGATGTGACTCTGGTGCGTCGCAAAATTTGTTACGCATCCTCAGCTACAGGGATGTTGGGGATGTTGTCGTTGCTCATCTTTTGGAGAAACAGCCGCCATGTTTTAAACGTTTCCTGAACCAGACTCTCGTATTGCTAGATAAAGGGGGTGATCTTCACCATATTCAGTGCCCTTTACACCACACCAAATGTACAGACGTCTTGTATACACTACTAGAATTTACAGTGCATTTCTTGTTGGATAACGGATTCAAAACTGTGTCCTGATAAGTTCATGTGCAATTTATCCAGCAATGACGGAAAATTCCATTGGAACTGATTAAACACTAGTTACGGCGTTTTAGATTCATAATTTCTTTCAAAATATATGTGTTTGTGATTGTTAAATGTTACGATCTTACTCTAATCTATTTCCATTTCTTTGTACATGTTCATGTCAATTTTACAATACCCGATTTCCTTAGACGATGTTTAATTTCCTAATACATGTCAGTTATTGATGTTAATCTAGTATGACTGAAAAATTTAAACCACATTCAAGCAAACTGAAAAATTCGTTGAAAAACGGCGTTCAAACGCTTTCCAACAAACAAAACTGGTGTAGTTGCGCATTTCATTGTTTAACCTCAAAATTTCGTACATGTTACTATTTTTCAATGTTTCAATTTCAAATATTTTTATTCATGTTTTAAGGTACAACGTTTTCGTACACGTTACATTTTCTTCATTTCACGCGACAAATTACGGTTAGGACGGGAATTAGCTACTTGTTATGTCACAAGGCTAATAAACGAGCAAGATCGGTCTATTATCTGTCGATTCAGTCCCAGTCACCATCATGATTATGTAAGTCCGATAGACCATGGAAAGACTTTGTAAGCTATTTCATTTCTCCAATTGAGTCATACGTAAGCAATTCTATTTTCTTTTCTCTAGTAAAGTATTCTCACAGAATTCTTTCCTAGTGATTTTTCACAAAAAAGTATACTGTTTAAATTTCTTTTCAAAAAAAAAAAAAAAAAAATTGAAGGGCCCAAAAATATGTAATATTTTGCTGCTATATATTTTGCTGCTATATCATATGTACATTTCACTTGTTATTTCATTATGTATTGGATATTTCGCATGTATTTCATTTGCTTGCGAACGTTGCTGTTATCACGTAGGTACATTTTTACTTATTATTTCACTATGTATTGGATATTTCGCATGTATTTCACTTGTTTGCAAACGTTTCAATTGTTTACTTTTAAAAAAATGTTGTATCGCAATTATCTCATTTCCATGAACATTTTCTATTAAGGACATTTAAAAACGTGTTGTCTAAAATTAACAAACCTTTTTTCTTTATTTTTCTGAAGTACTTTGAATATTTCAAAATACGTATCAATGCTTTAAAACTTTTTCTCAGAAAGTATGTTCATGTATCTGAAGAGAAACCGTACGACACGTCTTATCCTATTTGTACCATGTGCATTCAGGCTATGAACTGCGTATGTTTTCTCTATCATATGTCATCTTGTTTCATAATCCGTCGCTTAATTGGAGTAGCAATTATTACTCGAGGATTAAATTACTTCCTCGTTTAAATTACTCTTAATTATATCCCAAAATCGAATCTAATCACTGTCAAATTTCTATAATCTGATTATCAATAATTAAGTCATTTCCGTGCTAACCCGAGTACTTTTGCCAAAATTATTTGTAAGGAAAGGGCGTGTAGTGAAATCAAGTTAATTTCACTTTCTCTTTATGTCTCTGTTTGCCTTAACGCACCTATACCTCAGTGCATAGAGGTCATCGGTTGACAAGTAGATACGTATTTTGGGTATGAATAATTATCTTGTACTGAACTAATGAGGATTTTATTACACGTGCATGTATATTCTGATGTGTTTAATTGTTCTGGCTGTGTATATAAGCCCGAACAATTTATACATCAGGGACTTGTATTTTTGGCTGCGTTACTTGTCCACGACGTCTATTTTGGATTCTAAATTATACGATCACTGGCTACGTTCGTCTTTGTTGTTCATTTATTCCTTGGAGACTACACCACAAGTGAAATTTCTTGCATCAATGCATTAGAGTATTAACCCTTGTCATGCCGAACCCGGAATATTCCAGTTTTGGCAGGAGGTATAGACCAAGATCAGCCTGCACTAAGTGCAGTCTGATCTTGGTCTACACCTCCTGCTTGTACTTTTCCTGCCAGAGTTGATAATGAAACTGATTTCTAATAGAAATATTGATTATAGAACAACAAGTTCTATCAGTGCTTTCAGCCCTTTGATTTTAAGG
Source organism: Fragum fragum (assembly GCA_946902895.1). NCBI lineage: Eukaryota > Metazoa > Mollusca > Bivalvia > Cardiida > Cardiidae > Fragum > Fragum fragum. The sequence continues at coordinate 70,776,455 of OX336370.1, read as the reverse complement.
TAATTCAGTAAGGTGATTTATACAGAATGACAAGGGTTAACTCCCTTGATGCTTAAAACTTTGATAGCGAAAAAGCTAAAAGTTGAATGAAAACTATACTATCACTAAATGTGATGAACATCCCCCAACAGCTCCATGTCACAGTAAAAACATTTTGTCATCATAAAAGAACCTATTTTCAACAAAGGGCCATAAGTCCAAGAAAACAAGAGGGCCAAATTGGCCCTTATTCACTCACCTGAGAATGATTTCCTGGGTCTGATAAGGCCAGACCTGCTAGGCCAACATTTTTTTGTGAATCAACATTTCAACAAGTTTAGAAAAGGGTCATCATAGGAACACTCCTGCCAAGTGTGGTCAATAGTATTGGAGAAGATTTCTAAAAAATTATTTCATGATTTCTCTAAGTCTGATAGGCCCTGCCCTCCCCCTATTTTTTGGCATGACGTCTGATGGATGACGCACAATGGACACAGGGTGATCACAATAGCCTGTCTTGAGCATGCTGTGCACAGCTAAAAATCAATCGACCATAACCAAAATGAAATAAGCACATCTTTGGTTGATACTAAGTGCACGTATGAAATTTGAGTCAAATCCATTAAATAGTCATAGAAAAAATAAGCAGATAATATTCTTTTATCAAGGGCCATAGCTCTATTAAAAGTTTGGGGCATATAACAATGAAAAAAGAGCCGTAAAACATAGATTATGGTCCCCAATCAGTGCTTGTTACAAGAAGCCTCAATTCAAGTAAAATACATATATCCATAAAAGAAGTTTCATAAAGATAGATCTATCTTCCAATACATACTCAAGAAAAAAATCAAGTAAGTAAAAATGAAAGAGAAATATTTGAAAGTCATGATTCTTTTGCTGTGTAGTTCTCCACAACAAAATGTCAATGGCCCAAAAGCTTCATTTTATATTCATAATACTGTTTAGTAAAATGCTCAGGACAATTTTGCAGTCCGAAATCCCCATTGCAAAAACATCCCTAAAAGGGAGCCCTACAAAATTGATGATAACTGAGCATGAATCTGAACCCTTGTCATGCTGCATATAATCCAAGTTCAGAATACTTTAAATTCAAAGGGCTGATAGTACTGTAGGTCTGGTTGTCAGAGTCAATATTTAGTTTGGAAATTGATCTTATGAAGAACTCCTGCTGAAAGAGGACAAAAAGGGAGCATAGAATAAGAACAGATTGCACAAATGTGCAGGCTGATCTTTGTCTATGTCACATACCAAAGCAGGAATATTCCAGAATCAGCATAACAAGGGTTAAAAAGTCTTGCAGAAACGGGGAAACTTTGACTCCAGAATCAACTCAACTTAAAATGTCCAAACATAGATTAACAAGACATTAATACTTCTCTTCATAACATTATTGTGTGGAACAATTGATGTTCTACATAAATTCATTTTAATAGTGGAAAATAAATGAGTTATGAATGAAATTATCTTACCTTTTCATCAGTTTGTTGTATGTCTGGTCCAACAAGTCTATTCTTTACAGAAGACAGAAAATCTGATATAATGATAATTCTTGGTAACACCTTTAATGAGTCCATTGTACAAGATCCACCTGAAAAACAAAAAGAGGGTCTACATGGCCCTTAACTGCTCACCTGAAACTTATAATTTTTTAAAGTCTGATAAGCCTATATAGGCCTGCCGAAACCTGATTTTTTGCCAATCAGAATTTGATGAACTTGTATTGAAAAGAGTCATCCAAAGATCATTCCTGTGAAATAAAGACAAAGTTAATTATGTGGTTAAGAAGGAGAGTATTTCCAATAATTAATTCATGATTTCTCTCAATCCGATAATCCCAACCTGTAACATATTTTTTCAGCAAATCAAAATTTCAGAAAGAATTAGTTCATAATTGTTCAAAGTCTAATAAGCCTGCCCTGCAATGCCCCCATTTTTCACAAATAAAATTTCATGACAAGATTTGAAAAGGGTCACACAAGGAACATTCTTACCAAGTTACCCTCTAGGTTTAGGAGGAGAAGGTTTTTTTAAGAATTATTTCATGATTTCTCCAAGTCTCAGAAGCTCTGTCCTGCAACACTCCCATCTTTTTTGCAAATCAAAATTTCATAAACAAGTTTTGAAAAGGGTCATTTAAGTAACATTCCCACCAAGTTTAGTCAAAATTGGCCCAGGGTTCAGAAGGAGAAGATTTTTAAAGAAGTGGTATAAGCATATAACACTTCCTATAACAAGAGGCCCATGAGGGCCTGAGACGCTCTACTGGTTATCAAGTTTTCTGTTAAGAAATCTGATATTTAAGGAAGTTATTTGCTTAAAGAAGAATGCATAAAGGAAAAAAAAATGGAATTTATCCCCTTTATTATTTTGAGCAAGAATCCTCAATGCCCCTTTTCCTGTGTTTCATAACGGATCCACTCCATTTCCAAAAGAATTTACCTTATGACCCTACAATCATTCTGTGAAATTTCCATCAGAATCTGACTATAATTGTATACTTTATCACATAAACAGGATTGTTTGAATGAAAATCCGTAAGGCCCATTTTCTTGCGTTTTCTGAAGGATCAATTTCATTTCAAAAGGAACTTTCCTTACAACCCTACAATTGTTTTGTGAAATTTAAAAGACAATCTGATAATGATTGTGATCTTCATCACATACACAAGAATGCTTTGAATGATATGTTTCCAATGCCACAATTATTCCATGCATCTTTGAAGAGAACCCGATAAAACTGTTGACTTTATTGTGTTAACAAAGATGGTTAAATCAAGTTCTCATAGGGCCCCTTTTCCTGTGATATTTTACTGTTGGTTTAATCATTCTTTGAAAGTTTAAAGTGAATCTAATGAAATATCAAGACTTTATTATGTTTACTAGAATATTTATAAAAAAATATTCACATGGCCCCTTTTTACATGATACTTGATGGATTGTACCCAGTTCTGAAAAGAACCATTTAAGTGATTGTACAATCATTCTGTGAAATTTTGAAGTGAATCCGGTGAAATCAAGGGACATCATTGTGTTAACTAGAATATTTAAGAAAGTTTTTCATAAGGCCCCTTTTTAAGTGACACTTGCCATGATCAGATCCACTGTCAAAATCAACAATTGTAATGATGGTACAATCAATCTGTGGAATCTGTGGAATTAATTGTGTTAATGAGTTTAAAGTGAAATCTTTAAAGGGCCCCTTTTTCCCATGATACTTTACAAAACAAACCAAATTTCAAAAGGAACAATTCTAATGAAGGTACAGTCATTCTGTAAAAGTTAAAGGGAATCAATGAAAACAGTGGACTAAAATGTGTCAAGAATTTTTGGTAATAAAATTTTCATAAGGCCCCTTTTCTAGTGAAACTTAACAAATCAGACCAAATGTACAAAGGAACAATCCTAATGATAGATAGTTTGAAGAAAATGATAATGATTTTAAAATTTTCATAAGGCCCCATTTCTTGTGTCACTTAAACAATCAGACCCAATTTACAAAGGAACAATCAAAATGATGACACAAACATTCTATTAAAGTTTGAAGAGATCCTGATAAAGACTAAGGATATTCTTGTGTTAATGAGGATTTGGTAATAATTTTTCATACAACTCCTTTTCCTATGATACTAGACAGATCAGGCCCGATTTGCAAAGAAACAATGATGGTACAAACATTCTGTAAAAGTTTGAACAGAATACGATGAAAACTGCGGACTTTATCTTGGTGTAAAGATTCTGAAATAAAATTTTCATAAGGCTCCTTTTCCTGTGATACTTGAAGGATCAGGTCTCATGTCAGCATCAACAATTGTAATTATTGTACAATTATGACTCTGTGAAGTTTTGAAGAAAATCCAATGAAAGCTCTGGACTTGGTTACAAGGATTACAGATAAAATTCTCAAAAGGCCCCTTTTCCCATGATACAAGACAGATAAGGCCCAATCTGAATAGAAACAATCCTCATGATGGTACAATCCTTCTGTGAAAGTTTAAACAGAATCCAATGAAAACTGTCGACTTTAAAGCATTAATTAAGAAATTTTAATTAAATTTTCATAAGGCCCCTTTTCCTATGTTTCTCAATGGATCAGACCCAATTTGAAAAGAACAATCCTTATGATGGTAGAATCATTCTGTGAAAGTTCGGAGTCAATCAGGTGAAATCTAGGGCCATGATGTGTTAACTAAGATTTTTTTAAAATAAAATTTTCATAAGGCCCCTTTCTCATGATACTTAATTGATCAAGCCCACTTCCGAAAGGAAAATCCATTTAATGTAATAACCATTCTGTGAAAGGTTGAAGAAAATTTGCTTAAAACAGTGGACTCTATTGTGTAAACGAGGATTTTTTAATCAAATTTTCATAAGGTCCCCTTTTCCCATGTTTCTTGACGGATCATACTGAACTTTGAAAGGAAAGATCCTTATGACGGTACAATCATCCTGAGAAAGGACGACGGACGGGAAAAAGCCATGGCAATAACTTTAGTGGCCTTTGGCCAGTAGAGCTAAAAACAATACAACCAAGAACTTATTTGAGGAGCTATTCAGGTGGAAAGTGTGTTAAAAATCACCTTGAAAATGTTTTGTTCATGTGGGCTAAAAGGTGATAGGCAATGTTTGTTTTAATCCATTACCACATAAGAAAACTTTAGACTGGTCCAAATAGAATAAGGTTGCACATAATTCCATGTTTTAACTTTAAAAATCTTTGTCTTTTGGGTTAGAAAACATTGTGGATAATGAAGTAATTGCTTGTGAAAAGCAATTTCTTTATTTTCCACAACGTTTTAAGAATCTTTTTCTTAAGGGGCATAAAAAACTGGGATTGATAGAAACTGGTTAACCTTCCATTTTTATGAGCTATTGCAAAATTTAACCTCATATGTAATCATTGCATACACATCTAAAGCTTTATTACACTTAACCCTTGAAATAAAATTCATCCTAGGAAGGATGTTAAAGCTCTTACCTCTGACAGCCAGTTCTGTTAGGCACAGGGCTATACCTAGCCACAGAGGGGAGGGACCACCAGCTTCTAGTGTATCTATGAAATAAATATTGTCAGGTTAATATCAATGGATTGTCACATGAAAGTAAGCAATATATGAGTTTAGAAAACAAAAAGAAAAAGACATTTTTGTGAAACACTAATGCCCCTGTAAAGCTTTTTTCAGACGTGAAGTAACCTTGAATAATAACCTAGACCTTGTCAGATGACTTTGACCTTGCTATCAGCAGTGGCATACAATGTATTATTATGTCCAATATGAGAGAGACAAATTGAAACAATATTGCGTGTACCTAAACCAGGCATTTAAGGCGCAATGAAACATAGGTGTTAAAATCACGAGTCATTTGCTAATACAAGCACTCGATGTTTGGGTTTCGCACCCACAAAGTCTAAAATCTAGGATTAATCGACTTCATATGTTACGGATAGCACATTTGGTGTATGTCGGACATCCCTTACTAATGTTCGATATAAACTGAGATGCTCATATTAAAGGTTTGTCCTCCCTAGCCCGTTTATAGATATGATAGATTATGATATCTAAAAACAAATAATTAGATGCTCAAAAGATTCAAATATAAATGCAACTAGAATAACACATGATTGAAATTGTCATTTATTATCTATTCATATTTTGTACATGACTATAAACTTTTAAAGTTTTTGTCAATAAATCATATTCTGTTCTGTTCTATTATTTCCAATGCTTCCCTAAATGAAAAAATTACGCTCTGGACAAGGTTGATTCAGCTTAAACAGTGGCCTTGACCTTGCATGTATCATATGACACTACCACTCATCAAGTAAAACAACTGTGCCACATTATTTTCAAATCAGATATAAGTGTATAGGTTATGATCTTGACAAAATCAATTTGTCATTTCACCTTCAGTTGGACCTTGACCTTGGACGTATCACAACGAAGGTTTGGCATGACACTAGCACTCATCAAGAACAATAAATGTGTGAGGTTATTTACAAATCCATCCATAAATGTAGCAGTTATGCTCTGGACAAGGTCAATTTCATTGTTTGACCATCAACTGTGTCCTTGATCTTGGATGAATAACAACAAACATTTCACATGACACTAGCACTCATCTAGAAAAACAACTGTGGCAAGGTAATTTCAAATCCATCCATAAATGTGGAAGGTCACTTTTGTCATTTGACCTTCAACTGTGACATTGACCTTGGAGGTATCATAACAAACTTTCGCATGACACTAGCACTCATCAAGAAAAACAACTGTGACATGTTAATTTGAAATCCATCCATAAATGCAGATGTTATGCAAGGTCAGTTTTGTCATTTCACCTTACAACTGTGACCTAGGCCTAGGATATATCACAACAAACTTTTCGTATGACATAAGCACTCATCAGGAAAAAAAATTTTGCCAAGTTATTATCAAATCCATCAATAAATGTAGAAGTTATACTTCAGACAAAATTCCAGATGGACGCACATACGCTAGCACTAACAACAAAGTGAAATTGTGACAACTATGTCTCACTGACTGCACAAAGACTCAACAAAAAATCTCTTGGCACATTGGCAGGGAAAAATGATAAGTTAGAATGACTCAATTTGTATTTTATTACAACATTATCATAAAGACTGCAATTCTCCTTCCCTCACAAAATTTTCTACCCTATATAGTACTTACTCATTCATTTTACACATTTGATCTTTTGCTGTTATCATCTAGTAATGAATTTCATTGGTTAAATACTGAAGATACTGATACTCACCTAAAGAATTCCGAATCAAGTCAAAGTTATTGGTAAGATGTTGAAGAACTCTATTCTGACATCCAAATGTTACCATAGCAACATTTTCCTCTAAATTGTAATCAGCAGCAGACTCATCAAGACCTGTATTTATTTTTAAAAATGTGACCTTTACATTAACAAGATGTTTTTGCAAAACACCATACCCCCATAAAAATCCTTTCGTTAGAAATGTGACTTTGAAAAGAAACCTTGACCTTTATGGGTGATCTTTACCTTACAACCAACTCATGTCTATCAATGCAAAGAGCCTAATCCCAAATATGAGCTAAGTCATCTTGAGTGGTATTAAAATTAGAGCAAATTGTTAAGATTTTGTGTTAAGTTAACAAAATTTGTGATCTTGATAAGTAACCTTGATAAGTGACCTTGACTAGTAGATGGTTGATACTATTCTTAGAACCAACTGAAACATATCAACACAGAGAACCTATATCCAAATTAAGAGTCATGCAACATGAATGGTGTTCTAATAATAAAAAAAATGTTAACTTTTTGTCATAAGTTTAACAATCCCAGACGACATACAGACAGACAGATGGACATCAGTTAAAAAAAATGTCCCAAATCTTATTGATGCAGGGCACTAAAATGAAGGATGTATTTCAATATAGAAAAAATAGCCAAGCTACAAAGGAAGATTGTATTTCAATATACAAAAGGCAACCAAGCTAAAAAGGAAAGTTGAATTTCAATACGAAAATAATAGCCCAGCTAAACATGAAGATTGCATTTCAGTTTTTATAAAACAGCAAAGCTAAAAAAGAGCTTTTATTTCAATATCTGACTAAATACCTGAGCTAAAAAGGAAGATAATATTTCAATATCCCAAAAGGAGGCAAGGAAAAAGCAAGGTTGTATTTCAACATTGGAAAAACAACCAAGATTAAAAGGCAAATTGTATTTTAATATAAAAAAATAAAACAGCCAAGCTAAATACCAGGTTGTATTTCAATATAAACAAGAGCACTGCCTATGGTAAGCTGTTGGGTGCTGGATAGTGGACAAAATGCATCCAGGGTTATCCCCTTGATAGTATAGGTTGCTCTTTTGATAGTGAACAAGTGTGCCAAGTTTTAAGTGAATGCTTTAAGTAGAACCAGAGATATCACAAAATGTCAAAGTTTTCGCACGATGATGATGACGACGACAATGACACCAAGGCTATCGCAATACCTCAGGTTTTCTCCGAAAACAGCCGAGCTAAAAAAACAAGATCGTATTTTACAGAAAGAAAATTAAAGGCAACAATTAAATCAATTATTTTGTTACATTCACATACCTTCCAGAAAATTCAGGATAAATTGTTTAGCATTCTCTAATGGCTGCCCTGCCATACTGGCAGACACATCTAAACATATCACTGTATCAATACCATGCATGGACTTGGGATCCTTGCAGTCTTTTGCTGAAATAAAACATTAAACATATTTATATCAACCCATATCATTTCATCTTGAAAGTGTTTTGTTTGTTTGAATGGGGTTTAATGCCATTTTTAACAGTTTTACAGTCATATTGCAGAGGCTGGAGCACCTAACCATGGATTCCTGGTATTTCTCAAACCAGTACTACTACTACTGTATCCTCACCGAGCCTCCAGCTGTTCATCCCACTTAGGTTGACAACTATCCATTGGTGGGAGTTAAATGTAGGAAAAGATATTTGCCACAACTGGTGATTGAACCCTGGACCTAGTGATTGAGAGTCTGACGGACTACCAACTGGTTGAAACTGGAATATTTATGTTTTGATATACGATGATCAGCCTCAACACGATCATGTGAAGTCTATGGTCTAGTAGTAAGAGATAAGACTCTGGACCAGAGGATCCGAGGGTCCAAATCTTGCCCAGGCTATAGAAATTTTTCAGAGAAAAATATTACTCCATGCTGCTCCTCTCCACCACTGTGTATAAACAAGTACATGTGTTGGTTACAAGCCACTTTGCTGTGGCTAAACTACTGCCATCTGTTGACAGCTGACTTAGAAGTTGATGACTGTGGGTTAAGTGGCAGAACAAACTTTGGTTTGAAAACAGACTATTAAATAAACTTTTTTTTCAAAATCTATGTCTACCCCAACTGATTATTCCTTTTAACCCATTACTAGATGCCAAAATTTTAGATTGGTCAAAATTGAAAGGAGTTGCAGATCACATATTAAAATTTATGAAATTTAGATTATATTCAATTTTCTGGGTAGAAAACATTGTGGAAAATAAAGATATTGCTTTAAAGGCAAACCATTTTTCTTCGTTTTACACAATGTTTTCCCAATTGTTTTTCTTGAGGGGTGTCTAAAAGCATCACTGTGTGGGAACGGGTTAAACAAAACTTGTTTATAGAATTTTTTTTCCAATGAAATACTGACCAACAATTAGGTCTTCCATCATTTTAAGTCCTTTGAATTTGATACAATGCTGGGAACATGGCATAATAAAGTTCTTAACTAAAAAATATTTTGTTAGAAAGAAAAAACTCAAAATACAATAGTGCTACACTAAGACTCCTAATGGTGGGAAAAGTTTATTTCTAACAAAACATCTATTGAAGTTCTGAACAAGTACATTATACTCTTGAATGTTGGGGATTTTAAAATTATTTACTTTTGTTTGACTTTACCCTTGTCATGCTGAACATTAATTTTTGTTTACAACTGTATTAAATTAAAGTAATGAAAGCACGTACAGGCACTCATTAAGGGTCTTTATTTGTTTTGGTAAATTATTGAATAAACAAGAGGGCCAGAATGGTCCTAAAATTACTCACCTAAATAATTCAAGATGATTAAAAATAATTGAGCCCTGCCATGTCCATATTTGAGTGTCATTCAAAATTTCGCAAACATCTTTTGAAAAGGATCACCCAAGGAACATACATGACAAGTTTGGTGGGAATTGGCCCAATGGTTACTGAGAAGATGTTTAAAGATTTCTAAGTAAAAAACTGCCACGCAAATATTTGGGCATAAATCAAAATTCCACAAACACCTTTTGAAAAAGGTCACCCAAGGAACATTCATGCCAAATTTGGTTGAAATTGGCAAAATAGTTACTGAGAAAAAGATATTTAAAAATTTCTTAGTCAAACAGTTCCCCTTCCTGCCAGACCCATGTTTGGGCATATATCCAAATTTCACGAACACCTTTTGAAAAGGGTCACCCAAGAAACATTCAAGCCAAGTTTGGTTGAAATTTGCCCCATGGTTACTGAGGAGAAGATGTTTAAAGATTTCAAAGCCAAAAACTGCCACGCCCTGCCACGCCCATATTTTGGCAGGCTGATCTTGGTCTATACCTCCTGCAAAAGCAGGAATTTTCTAGGCTCAGCATGAAAAGGGTTAAGATTGACTGCACAGGCAGACCTGACTTACAGATCCCTCTCTCAGAATCCATTTAATAATAATAAAATTCAATAATTAATCACCAGATGAATGAATATTGGACTAGCTCAATTTCAACAAGTTGCAGAAGAAAAAATCAATTTGGTTTTCAATTGAGAAACAAACTCCAAATAGGCTAGAAAATCTTGTGAGAAAAGGAGAAATTGCTTGCTACAAGCAATTTCTCCTTTTCTCAAAAGGTGTTCATGACCATTTTTCTTCATGACATCAAAAATTCTGAATTGTGTGGTAATGGGTCAACTTTTCACATTTTAAAATGCTAGAATTTTAAAAATGTCCTACCATCTTGTTGCTCATTTTGTACCAATAAATGTAATTCTTTGTCAGAAACAGTGGTACTGGCTTGAAACTGCTTCTTTTTTCCTGTTTAAGTGAGAAAAAGTGGTAAATCCTGATATAATTTGTGATATAATAGTTTAACCTATGAAAGTTTACTTTTTTCAACTTTCTTGGTAGAAAACATTGTAACAAGCAATTTCTTCATTTTCCACAATGTTTTCAAAGCATTTTTCTTGGGGGGCTTACAAAAGGATCTGTGAGTGCGAATGGGTTAGGGTTAGTGCCAGATTTTAGATATGCTTTTTATAGATCTGCTTTTTCTGTTTGCTCTTTTTTGGCTTTGGCATCCAGAAAGTTATCAATTTTACAATTCCCACAAATTTCTGCTTTTTTATGCCCCTCAAAATTAAAGCTTTGGAGAACATTTTGGTTGACTAAGAAATTGCTTGTAGGAAGCAATTTCTTTATTATTCACCATGTTTTCTTCCACAAAAAGAAAAAAGATTTTTAAAATTTCATCCACTAAAAATAGTTGCCTGTAACTTCTTTGATTTTGGATAAGTCTTAATTTTTTTCTTCTGGTCATGGGTTTACCCATTAGCACACAGTCCAACACTTTACCCATCAATGTAACAAGCATATTTATTTCTCACCATGATTTCCAATTCATATGACCCTTATTTTTCAGTTCAAATCAATTTTGCTTAGTTGTATGCAACCGGTTTTAAATTGGATGAGTCTAAAATATTGTTGAATGGTAATGGGTTATTACTTATGAACACACCACAAAATTCAATTTATCTTTTCTTAAGCACCTGTCATAATTTATCAATGGAACAGCTTTAACAACAGTTTTGCCAACAATTTTCCTATAGCAATTTCTTCAGTGCCTAGCCTACAAAAAGGGTGATTGTGTGGGAATAGGTTAAAAGTAGCTCTAGGAAAATAGATTTTTTTTTTTTTTGATAACATTTGACAAAGTCAAGGCTACTTTTTCAACCTATTCCCACCTAATTGACTTTGTCAAATGTTTTATTTCAAAATAACAAAATTTTCAAATCATCTAAATATCGTAGTGGCCTTCATAGTGCAGTCGTTGGCGCAATAGACTCCTAGTCTTCAATAATGGGATGCACAAATCCTTTCCAATATGACTGAAATATTGTTAAAAGAGGTGTTAAACCTCTAACAAATAAATCAATCAAAATGCCTTAGTGAATTGGATTTACCATCTCAAAAAAAGAACACACCTCTGTATACAAATGTACAATCATGTAAAAATATGGCATTTAATATCTCCTAGGAGAGGACCTAATTCTAATGTTCTCTTTATTTATGTTTTGATTGTGTAAGATTTAATAAACTACTTCACAAAATTTTAGACTGGCCCAAACTGAAAGAAGTTGTTGACATCAAGTAAAAACTGACGAGATATTTAACCATTTCCCAAACAATTCCTCTACTCTATGAACCCTCATGAAAATTATTGAGGTAATCATTGTGGAAAATAAAGAAATTGCTTCTTACAAGCAATTTCTGGATTTTCCCTTTTGATTTTTAACACAGAAAGCCTCAGATATTTGAATTCTGTAGCTTAAAGTTGTTGACTGCAAATCTTTCAACCTGGACCAGTCTATAATTGTGTTGTCTGGTCATAGACTAAAGGCTTTGTCTTCATATTTTCTTATTTCGCAATGTTTTACCAAACTCTTTTCTTGTGAGGCTTAGAGTAGTTTAGTGAAAATAGCTTAAATATATATTATTCTAGTTTACCTATTTCCATGCAATACTACTTTTTCATGACCCTAAAGTAAAAATAATTTGGAAGACATTGGGGAAAATTAAGAAATTGCTTGTTACATGCAATTTCTTCATTGTTCACAATGCTTTCTACTAAAAAATACCAAGACTGTTTAAATTCAACTAAAAGAATTTGTGTGCAACTTTTTCAATTTGGGCTAATCTAAAATTTTACTTTCTGGTAAACCCATTCCCACACAGTGACACTTTTGAGTGCCCCCAGGAAAAAAACTATTTGGAAAACATTGTGTACAATGAAGAAATTGCTTGTTACAAGCAATTTCTTCATTTTACACAATGTTTTCTATCCAGAAAGTTGAAAAAATCTAAAATTTCATAAACATTGAATTGTCGTCTGCAATTCCTTTCAATTTGAACCAGTCTAAAATTTTGCTGTGGGGGAATGGGTTAACATACTTTCATTGATTTCATTCTGGGTGTAGCCATCAACTGAATTCAGATTAGTTTCATCAACAGAAACATCTCGGGTTGGTGTATTTGGTTGGATGATCGACATATTTTTATATTGACATTGTTGGAGCGATATTGGAGAAGGATCAGCATGAGCTTCTTCTATAAACCTGGAAATAATCATTTAACCCTCACAATTACGCTTTTTGATGCCCATAAGAAAAAATTTTTTGGAAAACATTATGTAAAATAAAGGAATTTCTTGTTTCAAGCAATATTTTCATGAGAAAAAATGAATACATGAAATTGCAAAGCAGACTAACACCTCTGCCAGTAGTGCAGTTGACCTGTGATATCCCAAAACAACTAGATGGTTGTCCAAGGACAACTGCTGTCGAGTCCGCAAAGTCTTTACCATCAACTTGACCTTGACGATCAAGTTTAGTGTTTGACCTTGAGCTTTGATCTTGACTTGAAGCTAATAAAAAAATTATTACAAATAGCACATCTACTCATGATGGAGAATAATTGTGCCGATTCATTTTAAAATCCATCAATAATTGTAGGAAAATTGCTCTTGACAATCACAATAATAGTATTTGACCATAGGCTGTAACCTAGATTTTAGAAATATCCCATAAGTTCTTTTAAATTGCACATCCACTCATGATGGAGAATAATTGTGCCTAGTTATTTTGAAATCCATCCATAAATGTAGTTATTGTCCGGATAAATTCGGACGGACAGACTAACAGACTTATGAACTAACGTAGTTTGCAAGAATGAGATTTTCAAAATCTCACTATATACCATAAATGTAGACGAACCCCCCCCCCTCCCCCATAAAAGCCATAATTTTCATCTGAGCAATATTTTATGAAGGAATCTGACAAAGAATGACCAAAGAGTCATTTTGTGAAGTTTTCTTGAAATCTGAGAAGATTGTAGGTTTTCACTGTTTACCATATGAAAATTAGCCCTATCCATTAAGGCAATGTTAACAGCCAATCAATTCTTTTTTAGCAATAATAAGAGGTCACCAAAGAATTATTTTAGTGAAACTTTTTTGAAATCCATCTAATGGTTTCACAGAAGAAGATTTTCAACGCTTTCACCATATATGGAAATTAGCCCCGCCCATTAAAACCATGTTTTTCATGCTATCTTTATTCCTCAAAGACTTCTGATAAAGGGTCACCCAAAGATCAATTCAGTTTCTGAGAAGAAGATTTTTAAAGGTTTCACCATATATGGAAATTAACCCTGCCCATTAAAGCAATGTTTTTCATCTGATCTTAATTCTTTGAAGGAATCTGATAAAAGGTCACCTAAGGATCAATACAGTGAAATTCGGTTGAATTCTGTTTAGAACTTTATGAGGAGAAGATTATTGCCTTCGCAGTAATCCAATAGGCTTAGAGTGGCTTTTTGTGGTTAAATAGAAAAGGTCCGGCAGAAATAGAATCACAGCATTCAGTTGTAGACAACACATGACCTCATTTGCATATGACCAACAAAAAATAACAAAATGTCAAGGGAAACAACCAATGTCCTAGATTATGTCACATCTGTTTTGAAAGAGTTGCCTTCTTTATTTCTTTTTAAGCCAAATCACCCTGTGGCTCTGAAATTTAAACAATTTTGCAAAAGGTCAATGTACTGATGCTTCATGCAAAATTATAGATTCTTCAACTTCTTGGTCAGGAGGAGATGATTTAAAGAAAAAATTAATTCTATTGTCATATAAACCAGAGTTTTTGACTGATATAAATTCTTTGGTTGAAATTGGTTTGGGAGATGATGTCGTTTTAAAAATCCATCTTTATATTTATATATCCGCCCCTAGGGACCTGAGGTTGACAATTTTAGTAATTCTGAAAGAGATCATTGTATAAATGCTTCATGAAAACTATAAGGACTCTACACCTTCCAGGTCTGGAGGAGATAATTCTTAAAGATTTTATTTAAAAAATCAGTTTTGTTTCTATGGCTACTAGAGTTTCAACAGATCTAAATTCTTATAGCAATTTTCACAGGGAATATCAAAGGAACATTTCTGCAAAAACTGGTTGAAATCAGCCCAGTGGTTTGGGAGGAGATGTTGTTTTATTGATCCTTCTTTTTTTCTTTATAAGCCCCACCCACCCTGGGAATCCGCCCCTGGGGACCTGAGGGTGATGATTTTAGCAAGTCTGAAAGAGGTTATTGTACTGATGCTTCATGCAAAATATCAAGATTTTTGATATATAAGGTTTGCCTTTGGGGTCCGGATTTTATTATTATTAAAGATATTATCAAATTTCAGTTTTGTTGCTCAGTTTTGTTGCCATGGCAACCAGAGTTTTCAACAGATTTCAACTCTTTAAATATTTTTTAAAGGACACCACCCAAGGATCGTTTCTGTCAAATTTGGTTGAAATTGGCCCAGGGAGAAGATGTTGTTTTAAAATTGTTGTCACACGCTGGACGATCAAATACCTCACCATGAGGACTGCATTCTCAGGTGAGCTAAAAATAGAGCAATCAAATCATACTTTTAGACTGGAAATGAACTTAGAAATCTGACATCTGTTGACAAGTATACAAAGCTTTTTTATTGAATTGTTCAAGCTGTAGTTACGATGTTTAGGTCGCCAGCAACCATTTTACTTTTGTATGACTGGCAGTAGATTTCGCAAAATATCCATCATTGGGGGCCACTCTTGTGTGTCCCTTTGTTCTGTTACCATAAAATCAGAGGTGTGCCAAATTGTACATTGGTCCTTTCATTGCATTACCTTTGTTTTTATCCTAGTTTAATATGGGGATCTTGCTTAAGTTTATGCGTCAGAAATAACAAAGAAATGCATTTCTAAGATGAAACAAACATTTCCTGCGCATATGTTTGCATCACACAGCTGATCTCAAACACAAGCAGTGCAAAGAAATTAAGGATGAATTCCAAGTAAAACACTGATAAGGACCAATGTTTTTCTTGAGAGTATTCGGGAGAGATAACCCAAGAATGTCCCTCATTTTTTGCTATCAATTTTGGTTACAGGTATGTAATGAAAGAATTGACCTGTTGTCTCCCTGTCTGTGTTCATTTTTCAAACCTGATACCGGTATTTGCTGGTTGTTCTGAAAATTTGCTGACTCACTCAAACTGTTGACTTGTTGCAGGCTGTCTGCCAAGATTCTTGATACTGGTTCCTCACGATCTACAAGTCAAGATAATTAACTCCTTTTTGTTCAATTCCTGTTTTTTATGTTCGTGTGACTTTATAATTGAGAAAATATTGTAGAAAAAGAAGAAATTGCTTGTAACAAGCAATTTCTGCTTTTTCCACAATATTTTCTACCTTATTAAATTATTAATTCTCAAATTAATTTGACTTTAAATTTTTGTTTCCAAAACCTTTGAATTTAGACAGGACAGGTCTAAGACTATATTTTTTGTTATGAAAAACACCAGTAGTAAATAATGTACATGTATATTAAACCCCTTATCACACAAGAAACTTTTAGACATGTCCAAATTGAAAGAGATTGCAGACAAAAATTTCAAGTTGGTGAATTTTAACCTTGTCATGCTGAATCAAACCCTCAACAAGAATGTTAAACTAGATGGTTGTCCCGGAACAACTGCTGTCGAGCCCGCAAAGTTTTGTAGACATCATGCTCCAGACAATCATAATTTAAGTGTTTGACCATGACCTTTGACCTTGAACTTGAAGCTATCCTAAAATTCTTTCAAATGGCACATCTACTCATGATGGAGAATAATTGTGCTCTTGACAATCACAATTTTAGTGTTTGACCTCGAGCTGTAACCTTGACATTAGAACTATCCCAAAACTTCTTTCAAATGGCACATCTGCTCATGATGGAGAATAATTGTGCCAAGTAATTTGAAATCCATCCATAAATATAGGAGTAATTGTACGGACAAATTTGGACAGACGGACAGACTAACGGTATTTTAGTGTTTGACCTTGAGCTGTGACCTTGACATTAGAACTATCTGAAAAATTCTTTCAAATGGCACAACTTCTCATGATGTAGAACAATAGTACCAAACTATTTTAAAATCAATCCATAAATTTAGGAGTTATTGTACAGACAAATAGGACAGACAGACGGACTAACGGTATTTAAGTGTTTGACCTCGATTAATTGGGTTTCACACCGCTTTTAACAGTATTTCAGTCATATCATGGAAGCTGGAGCACCTAACAATGGATTCCTGGTATTTCTTACACCAGTAATAACATTACATCCTTTCCTAGCCTCTAGCTGCTTTCCAACTTAGGTTTACCATTATCCACCCATTGGTAAGAGACAAATGTTGGAAAGTAAATGTGCTGCCGGGGATCCAACCCATGACCTTCCATTGTTGAAGCCTTGAGCTGTGACCTTGACATTAGAACTATTGGAAAAATTCTTTCGAATGGCACATCTACTCATGATGGAGAATAATTGTGCCGAGTTATTTTGAAATCCATCCATAAATGTACGAGTTATTGTCTGAACAAATTCTGATGTTTTTACGCACTAACGCACATACACTGACTTGTCATAGTGACAACTGTGTCTCGCTCACCACAAGCCAGCTTGACCAAAAATCAGAGGGTTGACAGCACTGGAATCACTTGTAATAATAGGTTAATAATCATTTTGAAAATTCATCTTATAAAAACAGGTGGTCTTGACTAAGATCAGTTTGCATCTATGTGCAGGCTGATCTATACCTACAACCATAATAAAGATATTCTGGTTTCTGCATGACAGGGGGTAAAAATTCCTTATATGTTAGTTTAGATAACATTGTGGACACTAAAGAAATTGATTGTAACAAGCAATTTCTTCAATGTTTGCAATATTTTCCCAACCTTTTTTCTTGAAGATCTAGAAAGGATTGAGTGGGGAATCAATTGAAGTCTTTATAATTTAATTTCCTGTTAAATCTATGAAAAACAAGTGTTCTGATTGGCTGAAAAAATTATTTCATACCTCCATGAATAGAATTTTGAGCATGCAGCTATTTTGCATGCCTGCTCACAAGATAGTTCCATAAAACTGAATCAAAATTTGTAAAATATTTGGGGTTTTTTGATTGATGTCTATAAAGTTTAAGAAATGAAGATAATGTGTTTTTTTTCTCCTAATCACACTTATTTATGAATCTGCTTCTTGTATTCAGACAATGTGATTAGGTTTTTTGTTTCATACCTCCATGAAAGTAAAAAAGAATTCTCTCCATCATTCTCTTACATAATTTATACAAAAACAAACTAGAATGTTGTCAAATAGTCAGCATGTAATCTATCTAATAATGTAAATATTATTTCTTCTTTATCCTCAAAAAGTTTACTTTATGATATTACACCTACTCATTAAGTATTTTATCATTGCCCCAAGAGACTTATTGAAGACTTATTTAAGTTATCAGTTTAATTATAATTTTGTAAAATGTGATTCTAACTTACCTTTCATAACAGCCTCATCAGTATTTGTCAGAAATTCAAAGATTCTATCAAGATACTTTGGTCTGTTGTCTTCTAAGACATGAGTTTTCATAGTCTTCAAAATGGAATATTTCTTCACTTTCCTTTTACTACAAACTGGTTCTGGACTTTCTGACCTTCCCTTGTAAATATCATATGAACCATAATTTAATCCATTCAACCTCTTTCTTGAATTTGTTATCGAATTACTTCTTTGGTCAGGCCCCTCAATTACATCAATGCTGTTCTCTAACTCATCTTGATTCTCATCTGTGAATCTGTTATTTTGATTCCTCTCTGAGCTGTAATCATTGTTATCTTGTTGATTTTGTTGTGTCAACTGCTCTGTCTCCTGATATTCTATGTTCCATAGCTGTGTTTCACCTTCTTGATTTGTTTTCTTTGGATGACTTAGTTTGTTATCCTGTATTTGTTGATTCAGTTGTTTCATTAAGTCATCACAAGTTTCCATTTCACATGTTTCATCATCTGTAACTTTCTGTTCATGATTTCCATCTTTATGACCACCAATATCAGGATCACTGTCAGAATCTTCAACAACTGGTTCAATCTTCACTCTAGCTTTTTGTTGGTGAAGATCAAATGTTTCATCTGTAACTTCAGTAGAATTTGTGCTAGATTCAGAGTCAGTAATATCACTGTCATTGCTGTTACTTTCTGTACCTAAATCTCTCATATAAATCTTTTCACTTTTTCTGTCCTGATAAACACTAGTTGTTGAGCTAGATTCACTGACTGTATTTCTGTTCAAAGACTTTTCATCTAAATAACGCGATATCTCAGAATCATTTCCAATGGCTTTATTGTTAGTTTTAGCTTTCTGATTGTAATCTTTTCCATTACCCACTGTTTCAGAGTCCTTCTTGTTCAATGTATCTCCTGCTTTAACAACATCACTTGTGATTCCGGACTCAGTTAATTCATGTACTGCCCTATCTTGATTTGTCAACTTTTTGTTAGTTTCACTACCAGTACTTGATACATAAACAAATCCTGAGTCTGACGACTTTTGGCTGCAAACAGAGTTCTGTGAGGATTGTCTACTCCTAAATTCTTCTGGTTCATCTAGAAAGTTTGTATTGGGATTACCAAAATGTGGAACTGTATTTATTTGATTTCTTTGTTCAGGATCAATTTCTTCTTGAATGTATATGCTTGGGTTGTTGTTTCCTTTTGTCATAAATTTGTTTAACTGATTAGTTATGAAGTCTACTTTATCATTTAGGGCTTGTAGACCTTTATCTAATCTTTCTGCATGTTCATCCAGTTTAGACCGTATTATCTCCATCTAGAAAACAATTATAAATACACTAATGGTTAATTAATTACTAGACACCATACTTTTAGACTGGTCCAAACTGAAAGAAGTTGCAGACGACAATTTGAAGTTTATGAAATTTTAGATTTTTTTAAACTTTTTTTTATAGACAATTATAAGGAAAATGATGAAATTGCTTGTGACCTGCAATTTCTCTATTTTCAACAATGTTTTACAAATTGATTTTCTTGAGAGGCGTCAAAAAGTGTCATTGTGTGGAAATGGGTTAAGGCAGCTTGAATAAGCTGTAGATATGGTGGTTTTCAAGTGGCGTAAACCAACAAAAATATATACAAATGTTAGAGCTTAAAGTTATCTTTCCATCTAAATGTATCATTTGAATGATCAAAAAATGTTTTGGTGACAGACCCAGTATTTCAAATTATAGTTATAAAAAAAAATGTATCAAAAATGTAAAAAAGTGCCTTAGGCGATTGATCACCTTAGTTCTTAACCCTTCCTGGTTAATCCCTAGTTTTTACGTCTGTGTGATTTCATAATTGAGAAAACATTGTGAAAAAAGAAGAAATTACTTGTAACAAGCAATTTCTTCTTTTTCCACAATATTTTCTACCTTACTGAATGGTTATTTTTCAAATAGAATCAACTTTAAATTTTTGTCTGCAAAACCTTTGAATAAGGACGGGTCTAAAATTTTGCAAACCAGACAAGGGTTAATTGAATACTACAACCTCAAAGTGGGTCTTATTTTGAAGACACATTAGTAGAACACAAATTTATAAAAATCATATAAAAAACTATATCGATATAAATTGGAGTCAATGACCAACTTATTTTCGTTTTCCAATGGAACTGTCCCACTTTCAAAGAAGAGTCATTCTTATGCTCGAACAAAAAGTATGATAAAGTTTCATAACAACAAAGACAAAACTGTGGCCTTAATCTATTACCAAATGGCAAAATTTTAGACTAGTCCAAATCGAAAGAACTTGCAAGATAAGCACTTTTTATTTGGGTTTCTTTCCGTTAAAGGAAGGTATCAATGTTTCTGAAACTTAGATTAGAAAAATTTTGCAGATTGCCTGCAAATATGCTCAAATGAACATTTTATACATATTAGAAATTGTCTTCACGTTAATCTGTTAGGCTGAATGTGGCTTTTGCTGGTTATATAGGACACTTTGAGATGAATTCCAGGTTACTTTTTAGATATTATGGATTTTGGTT
Source organism: Fragum fragum (assembly GCA_946902895.1). Taxonomy (NCBI): domain Eukaryota; kingdom Metazoa; phylum Mollusca; class Bivalvia; order Cardiida; family Cardiidae; genus Fragum; species Fragum fragum. Next base: position 70,755,738 of record OX336370.1, on the reverse strand, counting down.
GTCGACACCGCGTGACCTCACTTGCATATGATCTAGTGGCAACAAAGGGTTACAAAGTGACATGGGAAACAACCATGTCCTTAATTGTGTCACATCAAGTTGTTAGTTCAAAACTACAGTAAATGTCTATATTCATATATATTCTTAAAACATCTTTAAAGAATTGATAACTGGCTAGCAAACATTACTTCTGATGACATAACAATGATGTATGGTTTGACTGAATTATAAATGAATGCAAGATTCCAACAGTTATACTCATCAAGTGAATGACCCGATCTTTGTTGCAACCGTTTCGGTGTAATCTAAAAATAGATTAACAGCCACGTAGGCTATTAGGGAAACACCCTAGTTTATTTTGATTGTTAAAAACTACTAACAGAATATTGTATTCAAATAGCATTTGAGAAGGAATGGAAATATCAAAATTTGTGTCCTGAAATAACATTGATGCTTTCTTTGACCCATTACCAGACGGAAAAATTTTGGACTGGCCCAAATTGAAAGAAGTTGCAGATAACAATTTAAAGTTCATGAAATTTTGGATTTTCTTAACATTTTGGGTAGAAAACAATGTGGAAAATGAAGAAATTGCTTGTAACAAGCAATTTCTTCATTTTCCATGTTTTCCAAAGCTTTTTTTCCTGGGGGCGTCTAAAAGCGTCGCTGAGTGGGAATAGATTAAAAGTCAACCCATTTACTGCTCCAAGTTTGTTAGAAGTAATTTTTCCTTTTCTAACAGTTTTTTCTTCCCTACATTCAAGTAACCGCTATAGGGTACAATCTTTCACATTATTTCATACACACTCTAAAAATTGGCATCTACACCTACTTAAAGTTAGGGCTAATCTAGAAATATAGCTTCGGAAAGTCCAGAAAACATTGTGCAAAATGGAGAAAATGCTTGTAACAAGCAATTTCTTCATTTCTCACAATGTCTTCTTCAAAGAAAGACATATATTTTTGAATATTTCATCAAGTTGTTTCTTGTCTTCAGTTTCTTAGAATTTGGACCAGTCTAAAATTAGGTCTTTTGGTGAATGGTCAACCTATTACAACTCAGTGATGCTTTTAGATGCCCTAAAGAAAAGAAGTTTTGGAAAACATTGTGGAAAATGTAAAACCTGCTTGTTACCAGCAATTTCTTCATTATCCACTGTTTTCGTACCACAAAGGAATAAAAATCCAAAATTTCATAACTTTTGAATTGCCGTCTGCAACCCCTTTCAATTTGGACAGGTCTAAAATTTTGCTGTCTAGTATGGGTTAAATGATTTCAAACCTGTTCTGTAACTTTCACTACAGCTTTAAGCAGATCTGTTCCTCCTACATTAACATGATCATTTCTTGCCCTTTGTCTCTTAGGCATTCTCTCCATCTCTGTCATAATCTAAAGTAGAATAGCAAAAATAATCTAACTCATTTCCACAAAATCCCGCTCTTTTACGCCCCGAAATAAAAATCTTTTTGAAAACATAGCGGAATGGTTCAGCAGAATTCCAGGTAAATGCTGAACTATTCTGATACAACCACAATTACCGCGAAGCAAAACTATGGTAAGTGTCTATATTCTTATTAATGCTTTTTGCAGTTTTAGACTGATCTTTACAGAATTGAAGACCAGCTAGCGAACATAATTATAACAATGATTTTTGTTAGAGCAATTTCAAACTGAATATTGGAATCCAACAGTTATACGCACCATGTGAATGACCCAATATTCTTCGCATCTGTCATAGTTTAATCTAAAAATAGATTAACAGCCTACATAGGCTATTAGGGAAATACCCTTGTTTATTCTGATAAATGACCTTTGATTTTTGCAGAACTGCTTTTAAGAATATTGTATTCAAATAGTATATGAGAGGGAAAAAGAATAGTCAAAATCCGTGACATGAAACTCGAGATATAATGATTTTCATTATATATGTCTAAAATTCCATAGATCACCAAAATTACCTGCAACTTTTTTTATCACTTCCAATGGAGAGTAACTTTCTTGTCTAAATATTGAGACAACTGGAGATAATGTTAGAATTAGGTACTTATCTACTTTTCTGATATTTTATTACACACCTGTGAATTTTCTGTGTAAAATACAAATATGGCCTGCTGCCGATATTGGATAACTCCAAAAATAAATTGATCCCTAATCTGACATACAGAGTCAAGCACAGTTCCTATATAACATTAGGTAGTGTTAGTTTTACCCTTTCCCACACAATATGGCTTTTTTGGCACGTTTGGGAATGGGTCAAGTCATTTTCTTGCTGACATATAGAAACATTGAGAACTAAATTTTAAATGTTAGTCTAATAAAAACATCATAAGTAGAAAATGTTGATTTTTAGACAATCTTGTACATTAACTTTTTCTTTAAAACCACAAATCATGTAGAGATATAATAATTGAACTACGAATTGAGTTATGATGAATGATTGAGAATAGTTCCACATTGTATTTGCTTCTCGAAATTTGGAAATTCCATTAGAACTCTGCAGTTTTATTAAATTCACCCATTCCTGCACAATCCCTCTTTTTTACACCCTTCATTAAAATAGTTCTGGAAAAACAATGTGCTAAATGAAGAAATTGCTTGTCACAAGGAATTTCTGCATTTTCCACATTGTTTTCTACACAGACAGACAACAATTTAGAAATTTCAACAATTTGCAACTTCTTCCTATTTGGTTTTGGGTTTTTTTTTTTTTTTGTTTGAATGGGATTTTACGCTGCTTTCAACAATCTTTCAGTTATATCGTGGCAGATGGAGCACCTAACAATGGAATCCTGGTATTTCTCACACCGGTACTACCATTACATCCTTTCCTAGCCTCCAGCTGCTATCCCACATAGGTCTATAATTATTGACCCATTGGTGAGAGACAAATAGTTGGAAAGGATGAGTGCCGCCTTCGGGGATCGAACCCAGGACCTCTAGATTGACAGTCTGATGCGCTACCAACTGCGCTATGACGGCGGCTTCCAATTTGGACCAGTCTAAAAATTCGCTATGTTGGGATTAGGTTAATATGAAAAATATATACACAACAGGAAGCAAATTATTTCATAATATTCCCTATATTATCTTCCTGAAAAAAAAATTGTCCTGAAAAACCAGAAACCAGTGCACTTTTGCAGATTGAGTTTGTTTCTATTTGACTAAATTATCTGATTACAATACAACATTTTTTTAAAAGGATCAATTTTGAAGAAGGTTGCAGAGATCAATATAAAAGTCAGTTAAATATCTAAAGGAAATATCCATTCTAGGTAAAAACATCATGAGAAAAGTAGAAAATTCTTAGAGCCAGTTTTTTCCCCTTTTATCCCCTTAATGATAATCTTTAATAGAGAGAGTATAAGGGATTCTGTGGAAATAGGTTAATTAATATTCTAGATCTATCAACCCTTACATTCCGGTTTTGGCAGGAATTGAAGACCAAGATCAGTCTGCACTTAAGTGCAGTCTGATCTTGGTCTTCACCTCCTGCTTGTACTTTTCCTGTTTGATTGGGTTTTTACGCCGCTTTCAACAATCTTTCAGTTATATCACGGCAGCTGGAGCACCTAACAATGGAATCCTGGTATTTCTCACACCAGTACTGCCATTACATCCTTTCCTAGCCTCCAACTGCTATCTCACAGGTCTACGATTATCGGCCCATTGGTGAGAGACAATTAGTCTGTACTTTTCCTGCCAGAGTTGTTTATGAAATCGATTTCTAAAAGAAATATTGATTTTGAACAAGTTCTATCAGTGCTTTCAGCGCTTTGATTTTGCAGCAATTCAGTAAGGTAATTTATACAGCATGACAGGGGTTAATTGAAAGTAAGTTAAAAAAATGGACATTTGCCTGAAAACAAACCTTATGTTTCATTTCAAATAACAGTGTTAAGAATGATGATTGTATCAATACTTTATGACGAATGGAAACTTTGAATTATCACAAATAATGGGCAAAAATCTACTTTCGCTTTAGGCTCTCCTAACAGCAGTGTTACTTTTTCGGAGCAAAGCTACCTTTTAAGCATTTATACAAAAACATACCTTCCTTAGATATAACACCATACAAAAGCAAATATTACGGAATTCAAAACGGCCAATATTAGGCACTCACCTTTTCCTTCTTTTTCCTCTACTTTCGTTTTCAATGCGGAGACGGTGGTTGTTAAATTATCTTTATGAAATATGTCTGTTATATATGATATATTTTTTTGATAAATATACAATAAATGTAAGTACGTATTATCATTGAACTTAGGATTGAATAGGTGTATGTGTATGTTTTACCACTGATTGTATTTTTCCAATTTACGCGTAACAGTTCTGTAGTATTTTTCTTCCCGCAGTTCAAGAGAGAGTACTCTATCGTGCTAACTAAGTGTGGTTACATCCCTTCCTTTATGAGGAGTTACCGAACGACCGGTCCATCTAAAAAGCCGATAATCTTTTATATGTGGTTTTAACGCCACTTTTAGCATTTTTAGTCATACCTCGGCGGCTCAGCGCCTAACAAAGGGTTCCCGGTATTTCTCACACCAGTACTACCACTATATCAACATTCCTTCCGAGCCTCTAGCTGCTCAACTACGATGGTATACAGTCATTTCGTACCATAACCATTTCGTACCATACGATGGTTATTTCGTACCATACGATGATTATTTCGTACCATGCGTTGGTCATTTCGTACCAAAGGATTGGTCATTTCGTACCACGAATAACGACTCAATCAAGTTCATAGAAATTGATAATTAGGTTGTTTGTCATTGTTTACGACGTAATAGGTAAGATCAGTTAAAATCTAATTGATGAAGGGTGAACGATTGTTGATTGCTTCATCGTGATTAGATTGCTGTTTGACTTTAGTGGGACCCCGCTTATAACACCCCATCATGAAAAATACCTGGGGAAAATTGTGGAAAAATGAAGCAATTTCTGACGACAAACAATTTTTTCATTATCACAATGTTTTCTCCTCCAAAAGACAAATATTTAAACAATTCCTATACATGAAATTGTGGTCTGCAAATTCTTTAAATTTGTAATTGTCTGAAATCTTGTTGGGTGACAATGGGTTAATGGCTACTTAGTCTCGAATACATCTTTGAGACGTGCAGGTAGTAGTTCTTGTGCCAGTAGAGGCCACAATTCGTGCCCAAACTTGGTCAAAATGTTTGTCTCTATGAAATCTAGGACAAGTTGAATATTTGGTCATATGGGGGTCAAAACTAGGCCACTAGGTCAACTGCAGAAAGACATTGTGCACTTTAGAGGTTACATTTTTGCCTCAAATGTCTTGATATTTGGTGAGAATGTTTTTCTGCACAATATCTCGGTTATCTTCGGTATTGGGTTATTTTGGATTTAGAACTAGGTCACTAGGTCAAATCTTAGAAATGATATTGTGTTTACTCTAGAGGCCGCATGTCAAGCTAAAATCAAATGATATTTGATGAGAAAGTTTGTGTCTATAAAATCTTGGACAGGTTCAATATTGGGTCATTTGGGGTCACAAACTAGGCCACTTTATCATCTTTAGAAAGACATTGTGCGCACTCTAGAGGTTATATTTTTGCCACAATGTCTAGATCAAGTTCGAGATTGATTCTCATGGGATTAGAAATCAGATCATTAGGCCAAATCCTAAAAAAATTGTGTGCACTCTAGAGGCCACATTTTAAACTCAAATCAAATGATATTTGGTCAGAATGTTTATTTCCATAATATCTCAGCCAATTTCGAATTTGGGTTACATGGGGTAAAAACTAGGCCACTAGTTTAAATCTTTGAAATACCTTGTGTGCACTGTAGAGGCCCCATTTTTGGCTCAAATGAATTGATATTTGGTCAGAATGTTAGTGTTGATGATATGTCCGTCAAGTTCAAATTTTGTTTACTTTAAGTCCAAAAATAGGTCATCAGGTCAAATCTAGGAAATATCATGCCTTTATTATGGAGACCCTATTTCTTGCCAAATCGAATTGATTTGATATTTCAGAATTGAATTTTTGCCCATGATATGTTGGCCAAGGTAGACTTTGGTTGACATAGAGTAAAAAAGTAGGTCCCTTGGCCAAATCTTGGAAATACTTTCACACCACAGAGGCCAAATTCTTTGCCCAATTGGTTTGATAGTTGGTCTGTTCTCAAAATATCTTATTGTGTAAAAATCTAGGTCAAATCTGAGAAAAACCTTATAATTTACTCTACCTGCCACATTTTTTAGCTCACCTGAGCACGAAGTTCTCAAGTGAGCTGTTATGGTCACCTTTCGTCCGGCGTCAGTCGTCCGTCGTGCGTCATCCGTCAACAATTTCTTAAAAAGACATCTCCTCCCAAACTACTGCGCCAATTTGAACCAAGTTTGGCAGAAATTATCCTTATGTGGTCCCCTTTAAAAATAGTTAAAAGAATTGAAATCTATATAAATATCTGGTTGCCATGGCAACAAAAGTGAAATTTTAAAATAATCTTTAAAGATCTTCTCCTCCTGACCCAGAAGGCGTAGAGCCTTGATATTTTGCATGAATCACCAGAGTATCGACCTCTTCCAAAAAAGCTAAAATCATGTTCCTCGGGTCCCCATTGGCGGAGCCCCAAGGGGTTGGGTTTATATAGAAATAAAGAGCGATTTTTAAATGACATCTCCCCCAAACCACTAGTCTAATTTGAACCAAATTTGGCAGAAATGTTCCTTAGGTGGTCCCCTTTGAGAGACCTTGATATTTTGCATGAAGCATCAGTATACTGACCTCTTTCAAAATACCTAAAAATCATGATCCTTTGGACCCCAGGGGCGGAGCCCCAGGGGTTGGGTTTATATAGAATTAAAGAACATTTTTTGAATGATATCTCCTCCCAAACCAATCAGCCAATTTGAACCAAATTTGAAACAAATGTTCCTTAGATGGTTCCCTTTGAAAATAGCTAAATTAATTGAAATCCATTAAAAACTCCGGTTGCGAGTCTTGGAATTTGTATTTTAGACTTTTGGATCCCCAGGTTCACAGTCTATATATGTAAGTATGGCCCACTTGTATCATAATCTTAACCTTAACATGAAATTAGACTGTTGAAAGAAAAAGAGCCTTTCTCTCAGATGAGCGCCTCAGGGCCAAGGGCCCTCTTGTTTACTCAACTGACTGGATATTTATTATTCAGATGTGCGTGTTCATGAAAATCTTTGTCAAGTTTGATATTAGGTCACATGGGGTCAAATACTATGTCGCAAGGTCTAATATAAAGAAGCCTGATTCCCTATTTACTCGTTAATTTTCTTGCACAAATACCTTGAAACTTCGTAGGAATGTTTGTTCTTAATTTCTCAGACAATATTTGATAACGTGACACTTTGGGCTTAAAAAAGTGTCACTTGTGCTATTTACTTCTATAGTGATCGACTCAGGTGAGCGCTTTAGGGCCAATGACCCTCTTGTTTAGAGAGAAAAAAAACTTGGTATAAATGCCCCTTATGTGATAGTGCCATTACTGATCCTTTTCATTATGACACATGGGCGGCATGTAAACATCATAATTGAGCGTGGTTATATATAAGCCATAAAAACCGCTCTCAGGACTTTCAGTCCTTTGATTTGTCCTGAGTCTGATTTATGATTTGGGATGACATTGGCTTTTTTCAACTGCTGGTTTGGTTATTTATATTCATCATCAATTGTTGAAATAATCTGTTTTGATGAGCACACACAATCTGTTTACATTAATATATCAATTGAGATTGGATTCCATCTGATCCCTGTGATTTTGTAGGGCCAATGTCATTTATGCTGCGGGTGTGTTAGCTTCGTCAAATTGTATATCTTTTATTATGCACATATTATTTACGACATTTGTTTCTCGCTAATGGGTGAATAATCGTACACCTAAGTGGGATAGAAGATGGAGGCTAGGAAAGGATGTAGTGGTAGTGCTGGTGTGAGAAATACCAGGAATTAATTGTTAGATGCTCCAGCCGCCGCGATATGACTGAAATACTGTTAAAAGTGGTGTTTAACCCCATTCATTCAATCAACCAATCTTCCACTATGCAGTTATTTGTGTGTATTTGTTCTAGACTGGGTTCGAATTCTTTAGTGAATATTGATTTATAATGCTTGTTAGGGTATCCGAGATAATAATTTAAATAGTTTCGAGTTTACCGTCTACCTCGACGACGTTTATACCCGTTTGTTACATTTTTTATGACTCAGAGGTTTCCAAATTAGTTTATGATCTTCTTTGATTTTAGCTCCTTTTCATTTTTCATTTTCATATTTACAGTTCCTTACTCGTTTAACCCATTCCCACACAATCCCTCCTTTTTACGCCCCTGATAAAAAACACTTTGTAAAAGATTGTGGAAAATGAAGAAATGTTTCTAGTTTTTTTGAAGTTTTCGATTAATAGAGTTGCTGTAAATTTTCCATAAATTGTTTTTAGTCTGAGATTTCGTAAGCAATCTGAGGCTAAAGTTACAATGCTAAATATTCAAACCCATGCAGAGTTTAATTTGAAAACATACTGTAAATACATCTATCGCAATCAATGTGATCTTCTGTCGCTTGAAAAGTAGATCCGATCTGACCATAAATTAATACGCCCGATTGATGAGGCGAGATATGACTCATTGAAAGCTGTCGGCTCGATGTACAGTACTTTAAAGTACTAGTCCAGCCCAGAATTTTTTTTTCTGTTTTCTTTAAATTTAAACAGAGCGATGTTTATATAGGACACTACACTTTATCGCACCATTCAAATATTTGTAGTTTTGCAGTAATTGCTGTGTAAAGTCTCGATTTTTACCTGTCGAGATGTACACTTCCGCTATCGCAACCTGTAATCTCCGATAATCTGATGACGTCAGCCTCTGTAGAGGTGCTTTATTTACACACTGGGGGAATGGCGAATGAAGACAGTAAATCGGACACAAGTTGCGATCTTTCACTTTCATGTGGGTGCTTACCATTCGGATCCGATGCCGAATCTTTAGATTAAGAATATGGACAACAGGCAGACATTTACGAATCCTTCCAACCTTATCAATTCGAACCGTACTTGTCCGATACATCGGACCATGAAACATCCATGCCGGGTGACGAATCGACGAGTGACGAAAGGAGACTTCTCGGTTACAAATGGTAATTGATTGAATTTAACTTATTTAAATAAAAACAGAGTATAGATTGTATATTTGTTGCAGAAAAAAGACTTATCGTACGTTACGTTAGAAAATCGATTTTCCTGTCAATTTCCTTCTTCGAACCAGATTACGTTCGCACCCGATTTTATACCTTGATGTACGGCATATTACCTTTCGTGGAAATTTTCAGAGTTTTCTTTTAATGAAATATGGCCAGTGGTCGTCGTCTACGCCATCCGTCCTCAGACACAAAATACCTTTTCTAAGAGGGCTTGCTGTAGCTTCAAAAATTATAGTCCCTTCGAATTAGAATTTTTCACGATAGTTAACCATTAAAATACGATCCCGCATTTTTACGCATTGTCAAAATATTTATCAATATATAAGAAAATAAAAAGAAAAGCAGAAATAATTAGTCTTTTCTCTCAATGTTTCCTATCCTGTCTGGCACCACATTTTAAATTTGTGCAAGCTTGGATTTTCGTCTGTAACGCAGTCTTTCGATTTTGACTAGTCAACCAATATGTCATAACATGGTTCCACTTGCTGACGAAAAAGGTTATATAAAGTTTTTTTCTTTTTTTTTTTTTTTTTTCAAATCAAAAATCCCGCAGAAAAAAACAATATGGAAAAGGCAGATATTTCTTGCAAAGCCCGTGTCTTCTTTTCATAAAATGTTTACTTCCAATGGAAACAAGGGTGTTTGCAATAATATATTTTAGAATAATCAGTTATGAGTGGACCCGTAATATTTGGGTTACCACCAACCCATTATCACACTACAAAATTATGGACTGGTCTAAGTTCAAAGAATTTGCAGACGACTTTTTTTACTTGGTGAAATTTAAAAGAAAGTCTGTCAAGGTAGAAAACATTGTTAATCATTGATTTTAGGTTACAATTAACCCATTATCACATGACAAAACCGCGGACTAGTCTAAGTTCAAAAATTTTGCAGACGATAATTTCACTTGATGAATTTGAAAAAGCTTTGTCCTTTAAGGAAGAAAACATTGTAAATAATAACGGAACAGCATCCTTGTTCAGTTGAACCAGCTTTGGAGCAATACCCATGTGTTCTTTTTCAAAAAAATATTTAAAAGGAAAGCAATCTCTTTTAAAATGATCCGAACAAAGCACAGAATAATTCGTTGACCCATACCCGTTTCACTTTTACGAAATCTGCCCACTGTTTTCTCCGCACAGCATCTTTCGGAAAAGCGTGCATAGAAACCCCGTCCGTATATATCTATTTCCACAATTTGCAGCGACGCAACGCATGCCGCCAGCAAGTTTACTAGCACCCCTTTTCGTTCCTTTTTTGCATGATTAACTCTTATTCACTTTTATGAGTGATTTTTATGCCAGAAAACTTCCTATTCATACATGTAAACACAGTAAGAGTAAAGCGTCGGTACAGATCGTGACGTCACACGGGGTTATCATCCGAATCGATTTGGAGCTCGCTAATTGGATTTTTCCGTTTGCACACCTGTGCTGATTAACACAAAATCAGCTTTCACATCGCCATCGGAATAGCAGATTAGTAAACAAAAAAGGATAATGAAATAGGAAATGCAAAAAGTAAAAAATGCATATCTGGGCTGGACTAGTCCTTTAATGTGAGTGTTCTGAATTTGGCAAAATTATCAAAACTTGACGAGTGAATGGAAAGAAAGAAAGGAGATATATAATACATGGGAAATTATTAAACATATATAATGATATCATATTTTTAAGAAAAAATAAGCTGTTTGTTTTTACCAAAATAATATTACTTATTCTAGAGTACGATGTTAAAACGGTCCGGTTAGACGAAGTTGCTGTATAAAGCTGATAAGCGAAGCTGTCGGTTTTACGCACGATTGGAATGTTTTGTTTAACAAATTAATTGGTCATTCATAGGATCATATTCGCACTGTCTGAAAACAGTTAAGTCCTGCTCGGACTTTGTGTCTATATATTTTTACCTCCAAATTCTACCCAAAGGATGCAACGTCTACATACCGCTTTTGAGAGGTGTACATAATCATGTTAACCTGGTAAACGACCGCCCGCCCTCTCTCGCTCTTTATCTGGAGATTATAAAGCGCATATTTACATAACGAAATTGGTCTGTGTGATAGAATACTCACATCGCACGCAAGAGCCTCCTAGTTCGAACCTGGCTACCCATCTCTCTCACTCTCTAGCTCTCGCTAGCTGCACTGGATGAAAGCTAACGAGCTTTTGTCATGATGTGGTGTCCGTCGTCCGTCCGACGGTCGATTTTTACTTTAAAATCTTCATCTCAGAAAGAACTGAACATAATTCAACCAAACTCAAAAAAAATTCACAGGAAGGATCTTTGGGTGGCCTTTATCAGATCCCTTTAAAGCATTTTGATCGGGTGAAAAATATGTAACGATATATACATGTAAATATATCGTTACAATACCTCAACGGGATGAAAATTATTGCGGACAGGTTGTGTCCATATTGGCAGATCTGCGCATAATCGACAGTAGATTTGGGTAGAAAGTGGCACCTCCGATATTCCGACCATCAATCTTTTTCTGCCCAGATTATATATCTCCTGTATACATATCTTAGGCTTTCAGCGCTTTCAGCGCTTTGATTTCTGTAGTAGTCATTAGTGTTTGCCGAGTGACTCATTCATCCACTTTCTAACTTGACTCCCGAGGTTTGCGTGCAAGATATATGTCCCAGTTTCGACATAAGTTTATTCACCATATTGAATGTGCTTCAGGCAGAACAAGAACCCGTAAGCGTTACACTTGTCTCTGTCGTAAAATTGATGCAAATTATTCAATACTTATTCAGTTGTATTTACACTGCACCGTTATTTCTGTCTGATAAAGATGAGCAAATTAGGACAGTATTAGTTTAGAAGGATATTACGTAAATATTTTGACAGGGAAATGCAATGAATCATCAAAATGGTTGATCGTCTCTTCCAGACAACATTTTTACCATAGAGAGTGCGGTGTCAGAGATGTTCGCAAAAAATATCTCCAGAAACTTTGGAGGAATATAGTCAGCAAACAACATTTGTTCCAGATCATTTTCCGGTGTTTCTTATTTCGGTAGCTTGTCAGTGTTCGAACACGCAACATTTTGGCTATGCAGGATTCAGCCATAAATGGTAGGGTATAAAGAGTAATCCATTCAAACTTTATGCCGAAAAAGTCGAAACCGCTTGTTGCAATCATTTTAACCCTAAAAGATAAATACTTTACAAAATGAATGTACTTGTATCTAAAAAGTTGTCGTCTGGTAATGTAATAAAGAAAGAGAAGCGGACACAGCGAAGAGATCTCCCTAGGCCCATATCTACTTAATTAACCCACTTCACACAAGCCATCCTTTTTACGCCCCCCCCCCCAATAAAACAACTGGGGAAACACTGTTGAAAATGAAGACATTGATTGTATCAAGCAGTTTCTTCATTATCCACAATGTTTTCTATAAAAAAAGACGAAGAAATTTAAAATTCCATCGCGTTGAAAAATTTGTCGTCTGCAGCTTCTTTCAATTTGGACCAGTCTAAAATTTTGTTGTGTGGAAATGGGTTAAGTGAGTTCAGTATAAGGCACCGTTACATACGAAGCCAATCCGTTTTATCTTCTCCGCGAACTATATGTACGAACCATACCCTTGTTTTTCCATATAAAATTTTCATTTATCTTTTCTTTAACAGTGCTTGGTTTTTATGACAGTGATTTTATACTTGAGAAAATATTGTGAAAAAGGAAAAATTGTTTGTAATGAGCAATTTCGTCTTTCCTCACATTGTTTTCAGTTACATTGGATTATTTTCAAGCTACATTCAATTTTCATTGTCGTCGGCAACGTCTTCCAAATTGGCCCAATCTGAAATTACGAAAAACGGCCAATGGCATATATTTTTGCCGAATGCCAAATAAAGTTGAGTTGAGTTGTAACAGATATCGTACAGACACACTTTATCGATGTAACATGGTAGAGGCAGTAACGTACTTCGTGGAGAGTGTTTATGGTTGGTTGATTTTTACAAAGGTTGGGGACAAGAGGATATGGACAACTGGATTCAAACTGCGAACTTACAGAATGTCATTCTGGTGTTCACATCGGGGCTAAGCCCGTCTACCAGTTACAAGAAGACAAATTTTAGACAGGTCCTAAGTGAAAAAAGTTACCGACAGCATTTCAAAGTGCGTTATAACGGACAATAAGTGTCAAATTATGAAGAAAACATTTATGAGTAAAGGAGAAATTGCTTGTTAGAAGCAATTTCTTCTTTTCCATAATTGTTTCGAGAACTACACTTCTGCAGGACTATTGAAATCGGGATGTTGTGGTAATGGGTTAATACTTTATTCATTATTTTTGGTGAAAAGGGGGAAAAAAATTAGACGGTGACGTGTGCGCATGCTTGCTTTGATCTTCGACGATATTTTTTCGTGTATTTCAATACAATATTCTGTGACCATTTTAGCAGATTCGGACAAGCCAAGTCAAATGCTCATCTCATATCAGGGAAGTGCACCCAAATTATCGTAATTTGAGCTTAATAAAGCTGTAGTTATGATGTTTGGGTGCCCATCTACTAAAAACAAGTATTCAAAAGGTATGTTTAGGTCAATATCATTTCAGAAATGAAGAGAATATATTTTGTCTCCTATGAGGTATGAACTTACTCACACATAACCTGTAAGTTGAGGTTAAGATTTAAGGGTCATACGTCATTGAAAACAAGACATATATATATTCTCTTCACTGCGTAAGTACGCAAAATTGTTTTGTGCTTAAAGTTTTGTTCGTGGGAGTATGAAACAACAACAACAACAACAACCCCCATACATCAGCAAATTAAACCGCTTGAATCTTGATATACGAAACTAAATTTTCATCGTTAGGTAATAAAGATAAAGAACAACGAAATGTCAGTGTTTCGGATTTATTTTAAATCGTCATAACACCTTTATAATGTATTAAATAAATTGGGTTGGTAACCATTCAAGAGAAGACACATGAAAAAATTTCAGTAACACGAACAGTAAACCAGCTTTGTTTATCTATTCAAAGCTGCAGTTACGACGTTTTGTTGGCCGACCGAGGAAACGGGATTGATCAAAACTAAATATCGTCGTCGTCGTTCTAAAACGACGTAACTACAGCTTGAATCAAGCTGTAGTTACGACGTTTTAGAACGACAACGACGATATGTTCATCTAAATCGCGGTCTGAATACTTAGGTCCTTACTTTGCGACATTTTCAATGGTTTCCTTTTAGCTAACAAGCGCTACACTAACCCATTACCAAACGACAAAATTTTAGACTGGTCCAAATTGAAAGAAGATTCAGACGACAATTTCAGCTTGATGAAATTCTAAAAGTCTAAAACTCATTCTCTTTTGGGATAGAAAATATTGTGGACTTAAAGAAATTACTTTAAACGAGCGATTTCTGCTATGTCCACAATGTTTTCCAAAGCTTTTTTAAGGGACGTAAAATGGACTGATTGTGTTGGAATGGATTATGGCCTATGAGTACACTGAAATACTGAATCATTGAGCAATGAAATAAGTACCTCAGTGCAATAATTACTTGATAATAAAATAGTTCCTTGATTTGATGTAAGGTTGTCAAAGGCAGAACATGACTTAAATAAATCTGGATAAACCTTTTCTGTTGATTTCCTTATATTTATTTGGGGAGGAATCAATTCTTAATGTAAGTTCCTGCGTTGATCTGTCTTTTTACCATTACTAGACAGCAAAATTTAAGACTGGTCCAAGTTGAAAGGATATGCAGACAACCCTTTTAAGTATAGGAAATTTTAGATTTTCAACTTTCTGGGTAGAAAACACTCTGGAAAATGTAGAAATTGCTTGTTGCGAGTAATTTCTTCTTTTTAAACAATAGTTCCCCGATTGTTCTTCTTAAAGTGCATCAATAAGCGTCAAAGTTTGGTATTGGGTTAATGCTTAGTTTATTGGAAGAGTCATTTAGTATTTGAGAGATTAATAAGACACAGAACATTCCTACCTTATATGCCGAACTAAACACAATAAACTCATGCTTGCTAGCTTACAGTAGTTAACTCATTCCAATTTAATCCCTCCTTTCTACGCCCCTCAAGAAAAAAAGCTTTGGGAAACATTGTAGAAAATGAAGAAATTGCTTGTATCAAGCGATTTCTTCATTATCCACAATGTTTTCTATCCAAAAAGATGAAAAAAATTAAAGTTTTATCAAGTTAAAATTGACGTCTGCAGCTTCTTTGAATTTGGACCAGTCTAAAACTTTGCTGTGTGGGAATGGGTTAAAATACTTTGAGTTCTCTACGGTTCAGATGGCGACCAAAGCCTCGAAACTACAGTTTCGATTATTCGATAAAATTATTCATTTAGACCGGTAGTGAAATTTTGAAGCCGACATTTATGTCAAATCTTTTAATTGGTTTGTGATTCAAACATGTTAACCACAGCTTATTGAATTGTAGTTACTACGTTTGTATCACAAACCAACGGCTTGCCTTTGTTTTATTCCCCTTATCACGTATCTTAGCAAAGAAATGCCATTTTATATGTCAGTCAAAACCATGTCTGAGTTCAATGAAAATAGCTAACGATCCGGCAATTTTGTCATATCTCATTCGAAAATAGACATTTCGACAAAGCGAAAAGTATTGATATTGTCTTAATGTATAGATTATCCTACCGATATATACATGGTTATTGTTTCAAAGGAATGAAAGAGTTTTGACAGTGCCGTGGATCGAAATCATGACTTAATAGTGGACGATGATTTTCCAGCAGGGAGGCGTCCTACATACTTCATTTAGACCGGACATGGATATTGACCGACGTTTGTGAAAAGCAAATTTGTTTGTCTGGCGACTTAAACGTCGTAACTGCAGCTTATTCAAGCTGTAGTTACGGCGTTAATGTCGTTAGACAACCAATTTACTCATTTGTTTCGCATTACAGGACATTTAATTTGCAAAATTATACGGTTTAATATCTAGATGTAACTTCCTGTTGGAGGTCAGGGGGCGTGGCAAGCGACATGTCATTTGGTAGGTATATACAACCGTTTCTAGGTACGTGTTCACAGTGGTCAAACTCAGCTTATAAATACATACATAAATACTTGATACAGAAGACGGTATAAATGTTTGTTGAACCACTATCTACTTGAGAATGAAAAACAGAGAAAACTAAATTGTATAAAAATCAAAATTATGATATACATGTAGGTTTTTTTTAATGCTTTCCGTTTGATTATCGAGATTTATCTGGGGATTATCACTTGAAAATTTCACCGGGGAAAAAATCAACAGTGAAATTATCAAAATAATAAACTCACCGCGTATGTAGAATTGGCTCTGCTGCCATTCATTTCTAACAACTTAACGCGTCATTTCAGCGGGGCCAGAGTTATGATGACGTCATCAGGCAATCATGTAAATTACCTGCAAAATTTAGCCGTAGAAAATCATGTTTTGTCTCTTATTGCATTAAGAAAATAGTTCATTATTTTGTTGCAATTTCTCTCAATTTGGATCAGTCTGGAGAAAGTATGAATAAAGAATGCAGATGACAATTGAACATGAATTGAGTTGAGAAAAAAAGCGTTCATTATAAAACAGACTGTGGCATAAATTTTAGATTCTTACAGGCAATTCCTTCTTTTCCTACCTTTTCCTGCACTTAACGTTTTACAAAGTCTGTTGGTCGTGTGGAATTGGTGATAGTATGGTATAATAGAACCTTCACAACATTATAACATATCAAAACACAAAACATTCTTTATAAACAGAGGTATTACATTATATGTACCCCCAAATGACTAGTTGCATGATGTTATTAACCCTTGGTTTGCTGAATATAAATACTTCCATAGAACTACATTGAAATCAAAGTGCTGAGAGCACTGAACAACCCTGGTGCAAGTCGATATTTCTTTTGTTAATTGATTTTGTAAACAACCCCGGCTTAAAAGAATCAAAGAGGCGATGTAAGTAAGTTGAGAAGAATTTATCTCCCTTAGCCTTTTAAAGAGAATTGATTTTTACATGGATTTTGTCTGTACTACTACTAATATTTTCTCAAAAAGACAATCTTAAAAATGAAAATAGATAAAAATAAAGTAGTAATGATAAATGACGACGTAAATTGACTGGTGTTTCTAGATATTATATCATGGTAGGATGAATTTATCACGTGGACATCAGTTATACTTATGTAAATGAATTCCAGAATATTACTAGAGTCTGATAGCGTTTACATGATATAATATAAGGCCATGATTTGTAGAAGCGAAAATAACGAGAACACTATATAGCTGGCGTCACCGGACGGGTCCTCGGTCGTGGCTTTTGGCTCTGAAGAGAGAGAGAGAGAGTAACGTATCATAAACATATGAATACAACATGTCATTCGAAAAGCGACCAGTGCGGGGATTTCCATGAGACCTATGAGAGCAATCTATTTGGGTCCCACCTGGAAACATTGTGCAAAAATATGCTTCCCAAGACCCAAATGGTTCCAGCATTACCTCTGTCGTTCTGTATGGGTAACATTTAGACCCTAACTGACCTTGGTATGTCCATCAGTGACTCATTTATCTGGAAGCTATATATGGGCAACATGTGGGTCTGGTATATACAGACATTTCTAGCGTTCAACCTATTAATTAAACAGCTATAAAAATATGGGATGAGACAAATCTACACTTGAATTAGTAAAACAGACTGATATCAAAATAAATTGACAAAGAAAAAAAAACCAACAAAACATGACCAAATTAGTCCTTTTGGATATTTTACTAAATCATTTTGAATGTGGAAATTAGCATCTAAACTAATTCAGAGACAAACCCATTGATATAACAACATCTCATGAAGACTATATCTGGCTCACTGCATTAGTCATCCTGTCAAGATTTTATTTAAGTACAACATAAAAAAAGAAAATGATCATCATTGTTTGTCTTTCCTTTTTTTTAAGTTTGTTATTGTGTTTTTTTAAAGATAAGATGCATTGTTTTTCCAAAGGTGGTGCCATACCAATAATATACATGTATTTCGACATTGTCTTAAAATGGCATACCATTTTCATTGACAAAATATCTTTAATATTTCCGATTTTCAACAATTTCTCTTGTTGACTTCCTTTCCGTTTTAAGGAGCAAAGCGTGAGCTTTGATAGCTTAAGTTAACAGACAAAATTTTGAGGTCTTCTCTGAATTCAACGAGAGCATACTGCCACTGGAGGCTTAACCACCAAATCCGTTAATTCTTACGCCATAAAAACTAGTTCTTATGAATTTCTCGAATGTTGCAAATTCTGCTTGCAAGTTCATCTCCACGGTATTTTTAGGTTACTTTTTTAGCACATTGTTTTCAAAATTAGTCTAATTACAGTCTACACTATGCGCAGTGCTTTGTACGGCCATATGAATTAACTTTAATCCAATTTTAGATAACCCCTTCATTCACCCAATCCCGCTTTTTATGCATCCCAAGAAAAAAAACTTTAGAAAACATTGTGAACAATTAAGAAATAGCTTGTAACAAGCATTTTTTCAATGTCAACAATTTTTTCTATTCTACAAGGCAAAATATTTTCTAAATTCCGACGACTTGAAATTGTCGTCTGCAACTTCTTTTATTTTGAACCAGTCTAAGAATGCGTCGTGCTGTAATGGATTAATACCTGGGTAACTTTAATCTCGTTTGTTTATCATGATAAACTGTGACAAAGAAGATAAGTTAACCAAACCATGGTTTGCTAGCTTACAGTAATTTCAGTACTTTGATTTAAAAAATGGAAATCATGTCATTCAATACTACTGACAAATATCGTCTTTAGCTGTATCCATTTACCTATTTAAACTCAATTCTAGGTTTAAAACTCAATTCTAGGTTTTTCTTACGTCAGTTTGTGATTTAATATGGTCTGAAACTTCTTTTTGCCCGGCAAAAAAAAACAACAAAAAAACATATACTTATGACCCTGAACGTATCTAGGCACTTTCATTGAAACCCGACAATAATCTTGAAGATCAACACTAAATTTCCATAAATGTTGTCCATATTCAAATTGACAGATATGATGTAAACACCAACAAATTAGGATATGAGAGTTGTGTTTTTTAAAAACTAAATTTTTATTAGTAGTGTTAAATAAGTGCATGAAAGTCAAGTTCACGACTTTCTTGATAAAGAAGTCGATGAAAAAACAAAATCAAGAAGTTGAAAAAGTTGAAAACATCGATAGGCAAGAACTCTAAACATATGGACAGTAGAGCTTTGAATTATGTTTGTATTAAACTTATCCTAGTCATGTTGTATGAGTGTATAAAGTTATAAGTTGAAATAATTTTTACTTGAGAACTTGTTGCAAAAAAAAAGAGAAAAAATGGATGTTGTAAAGCTAGAAATAAGGATACCAGAGTTAAGGTCCTTATATACTGCACTTCTCATGGTAACGTAGCATTAGATTTCCTTCAATAGACGTTATAATTGTATGAAAAATATTCAGACAGACAGATGGACGGACGGACAACCGGACGAATGTCAAGACATCCGTACGGACGATTAGACATGGTGACTCCTGTATCGTTAGTAGGATTATAAAACACCATTATCAGTAGTTCTTTATTACCAGAAGTGGGGGTTTGTTCTGATTCAGGTTCAGCCTCAGCGGTACCATTATTGGACTGGTTCGAAGTTTCTTGACTGTAACAACAGGTTAACCATACTAGCATGATACAGAGAACTAGTCTTGGAAGTCGCATCTTCTACCACTACAGACTGTAAAAACAAAAGATAACATGTGATTTTTCTTCATTTTCAATGTGAATTTACTGTTGCGTTTTGCACAAGTATGTATCGTGTGTCTTGAGGTCATCTCGGACATGCAAATAATATCGACCTTGGGCAGATTGTGCATTAGCTCAGGCCATCTCGAGACAAACCGTTTCGCTCTCATTTTTTTTTTTTTTTTTTTTCATTTCGTATTCAGTGAATTTATGACGGGTCTTTTTCGGTCGACGGGACAAACGTGACAGACGCGTAGAAAACTGGTTTCTTCAAGTACACCAAGTTTAAAGAGAACACATGAAATGTTACTCGTTCTTTAGATAGTTCGATGTATCTTTACTTAAAACTGGTTAACCGATACTGGTAGGATACAGAGATCAAGTAAAGTCAGTCACACCGTCTACTTCACAATCTGTGAAGAGATCAAATATTACACATTTTTTTACTGGTTCGACGTTTCTTGACAGAGGCAGAAGGTTACCTATTCTTCCAGGATACAGAGAACTAGTCGAGGGGGTGTATACGATCTGTAACTAGATTAAACGTTGCACGTAATTTGACTGGTTCAGTGTTCCTTGACTCTTACAGCACGAACATGCTTGCCGGATACAGAGAGATAGGCTAGTGCATCAAATCTCCTATCGCATAGCCTGTAATCACGAGGATTGTTATTTAACATTATAAACGTTTCCATGCCGTTACGGTATGCAAGCAAAACGGGACCGTAAACAAATATTTAAAAAATAGACTGGATCCAGCAGTGGAAAACCAGTGGTCGTATTTTAAAAATTTATAACCTATAATATCGTCGTTGGGCGTGCAAAATGGCGTAACTACAGCTTTACTCAAGCTGTAATTGTGGCTTTCACAAAGTTTTTCTAGGAATTTTTCTATATAAATATATCTGTTTCTTCCTCAAAAGAGCTAACTTCGACCTTGTCCGAGATTCAAAGTATAGCCTCCACAGGGCTATATACTTATATAAGAATTGGCCTAGTTTGTGATTTCAAGTAGCCCGATTTGGAATTTTTTGCCTGAAAGCAATGAGACAAAGATCTTGACTAAGTTTCAAGACATTTTACCCTGAATCTAGCAAGCAAATTTATTCCTAAAATGACCAAAAGCGAATAGTTTCGACCTCGATCAGCATGTACTATCTTCAAGGACTCTTTCGGATCGAAACTTCACGCACCCCTAGCATGTCCTTTTACGCGAAACGGCTTGCAAAATTATGATCTGTTAACAACGAAAATAGGCCTAAAGGGCTAAACTTTATGATATTGAAAAATTCCAAAGTTTGATGACGTCATATTGTCTGATTACTGCAGTGCTTCACCAAGGAAAAGGCTGCCATAAACAATATAAATAATGAATAAAGTGCTTGTTGCAAGCAATTGCTGTATAATTCACAATGTTTTCTCTCTTATGAAATTTAACGTATTGGGGTAATGTACAAATACATTTAGTCGTTGGACGTGCAAAATGTCTTAACTAAATTTTTTTCAAGCTGTAGTTACGACATTTTACAGGCCAATGACGATATTGACATTTTTTTCAATTTTTGTATATCAGAAAGCTCGTTTGTACTCAAATTTTAAAACCAAAATCATATTTCGTCATTTTGGCAAGTTTTCCCGATGAACGGATGATACATATATCACTTGATACGGTCCCGTAGGGCATCGCGTGCTTTCGCAGACACCATTATACACCCATTATAGTAAGCTATAATACCCAGTCTAGCACGCATGCGGGTAAATTATTCACAGGATTTGAGACCGCCTGAAAGGGACATGAATCTTTATATTTCTCCCGTTCTCCTGTATTTTGATAAGTTACTGTTCAGTAATTTCTAACACATCATTCGAAAAGGGACATACCTAAAATGGCGAATAACATCGACTCTTTTAAGCTTTTATCGATTTCGTTCAGTCATACATGGTCTTTTTATTTTTTTCCGAACCGTTTTTTTTCTATCCTCATTTTCGTTCATTTTTTGTCGAGCCTGGTAAGTCTAGTCGGTAGCTCGCTGTGCTCTTAATCCTGGGGTCATGTGCTTATGCCGCGGCTCGACTGACATTCTTTTCAGACATTCTTCAATGGTCATTGCAACGTGCGTCACTTCATCGGTGTGCAAGCAAAATGTCGTAATTACAGCTTTTATAAAGTTATACTCATGACAATTTGTTTCGTGCACCGTCGATTTGTCTCTCTCTGATTGGCGATTAGCAAGTAGTGCCGTACATAGAGTGAGCAGCTGGTCGCTTGGATTTCATGTTTTTGGAATACTTATGAGAAAAATACAGAGAAAGCCATGGTAAGGTGCAACACTCCCCGAAATACAACTTAGATGCTGCTGAAATTGGCCTTAAATCCAATACAACCAATCATTCATATTGGAAATAACGACCCTAAATGACCTCTGCTGGCTCTGACCTGTTTTTGCTTAAAAGAGTTCACGATTCCTGGAATAGACTATCGATCTTAGTTTTTTCTTTTCCTTAGGGATTCGGCAAATTTTACAGGAAGAACAATCGGGCTGGATCAATCTAAGTAGGATGAACTTGATTCCAAGTCAATGTAGAAAAAAGGTTTAGACCAGAAAGAAGATCTTTATGACTTACTCTCTTCGTTAACCCATTACCCAAATATTAGATTGGTCCAAATTTTAGACTGGTCCAAATCTTAGACTGGTCCAAATTTTAGACTGGTTCAAATTTTAGACTGGTCCAAATTCACAAATTTCAGTTGAAGTTCTCTTGTCTTTGAGGCGTCACAAATCGCCATTGTGTGGGAATGGGTTAAAACAGTTTGAATTAATAAACTATCTATACTGGATATATTTACACAAGCAATGTTTGAGAACTAGTTTAAACCTGCTTTAAACATGAAACTGTTTTTCCCTTAGAATTTTTTAATGATATGAATACTGATCAAATTGTCTCTAAGGCCCATTCGCCTTTTGTATTTGAACCTAACCATTTTCAGTAGACTTCACCCTTATGACCTAATTATCATTCCGACAAAGTTTCACCAAGTTTGGGCCCCGTAGACTATAAGCAAAGAAGTCATTAAGGTCTCTTCTCCCTTAATTTAGTACTGAACTTTCCACTTTTAATAGGTTTCATCTTTCTGACAAAATGACCATTCTGTTTAACCCATTCCAACTCAACAAAATTTTAGACAGGTCCAAATTGAAAGAAGCTGCAGACGATATTTTCAAGTTGGTGGAATTTAAATTTTCTTTGTCTTTTTGGATAGAAAACATTGTGGATAATGAAGAAATTGCTTGATCCAAGCTATTTCTTCATTATCCACAATGTTTTCCACAGCTTTTTTCTTGAGGGGCGTAAAAAGGAGGGTTTGTGTGGGAATGGGTTAAGTTTTATTAAGATTGAGCCAAAATTGTGGCCCATAGTGTGTAAACAAAGTACATGTAATTCTTAACATCGGACGAAGTACTACGCACCGCGGTCGAAAGACATTCAAGGATTACAAAATCTCGCCATGAACGCGATGTGCTCAGGTGAGCTTAAAAAGGCAACAGAATAGAGGTCTGGAAACGCCGTCTAGCGAAGAGTTTGAGTTGATTGGAGCAAATCGTAGAAATGACTTCAAATAACGTAATGGACTAAAACATCCTGTGAAAACACGATTATTAGATTAGTGTTACCATTTATCTCAAAGTTAAGTTTAAGTAATTAGTGATGTTAATGAACGTTTTATGTTACACGATTAATAGATAAAACGAAGTATTATCTGTCATGGAAAAATTTACCGTCTAGAGATTCATACTAACAATCAAAGTACTGAAAGAACTGTAAGCTAGCAAAGCATGGTTGAATTTAGAAAATTGTTCCCTTGTAGGGTAGAAAACATTGTGGACATTGAAGAAATTGCTTGTCACAAGCAATTTCTTCATTGTCCACAATGTTTTCCAAAGCTTTTTTTTTTTTTTTTTTTATTTGCTTAAAAAGCGGAATCGAGTGGAATGGGTTAAATAGCATACTTTTGACATAGTTCTCTACTCTCTACAATTTGAATAGAGATTTCAATATTCCTGAAATACACCAGAACTACTTATTATGGCGTAGGCATTTAACGGATTTAGTGGTTAAGCCTCCAGTGACGGTTTGCACTCGTTGAACTCGTTGACGACCTCAAAATTTTGTCTGTTTACTTAAGCTATCAAAGCTGACGCTTTGCTAGCTAAAAATAGATAATATCCAGTACATTTCGATTGAAATTTCAATGGTAAGTAAGGTACAATAAAAACTGACGAATCAACTCTCTCAATCAAAACATCGATTGACCAATCAGATGATTCATTTAGATTGGAAGTGAAAATTGACATTCGAAATTTATATCAGTCATCTGTGTTTATCTTTTGATTTGAACGTAGCAATAACAGCTTAATCAAGCTTGTGTTACGACGTTTAGATAGCCAACCAACGATCTGCTTGTTTTCAGTCCCAGACCAAATATTTTACATAGTAACGTCGTTTGGAAACACAGTCAAGCATCCTTGTCGTAGATCAGTTGCTGATAATCATATTAATACTACTTTTCCAAGGATGTCATATTTATCTCCGACAGTTAAGTTCAAAATTATTTCGTCAGTTGGCATGGCCTTCAGTTGACAAACTAAAGCTGACAATCATATTAATAATACTTTTCCAAGGATGTCATATTTATCTCAAACAGTTAAGTTCAAAATTATTTCGTTAGTGGGCGTGGCCTTCAGTTGACAAACTAAAGCTGATAATCATATTAATACTACTTTTCCAAGGATGTCATATTTATCTCCGACAGTTAAGTTCAAAATTATTTCGTCAGTTGGCATGGCCTTCAGTTGACAAACTAAAGCTGACAATCATATTAATACTACTTTTCCAAGGATGTCATATTTATCTCCGACAGATCAGTTCAAAATTATTTCGTCAGTGGGCGTGGCCTTCAGTTGACAAACTAAAGCTGACAATCATATTAATGCTCCTTTTCCAAGGATGTCATATTTATCTCCGACAGTTCATTTCAAAATTATTTCGTCAGTGGGCGTGGCCTTCAGCTGACAAACTAAAGCTGACAATCATATTAATACTACTTTTCCAAGGATGTCATATTTATCTGCGACAGATCAGTTCAAAATTATTTCGTCAGTGGGCGTGGTCTTCAGCTGAAAAACTAAAGCTGATAATCATATTAATAAATAATTCTTTTCCAAGGATGTCATATTTATCTCCGACAGTTAAGTTCAAAATTATTTCGTCAGTGGGCGTGGCTTTCAGTTGACAAACTAAAGCTGACAATCATATTAATACTACTTTTCCAATGATGTCATATTTATCTCCAACAGTTAAGTTCAAAATTATTTCGTCAGTGGAAGTGGCCTTCAGTTGACAAACTAAAGCTGACAATCATATTAATACTACTTTTCCAAGGATGTCATCTTTATCTCCAACAGTTAAGTTCAAAATTATTTCGTCAGTTGGCATGGCCTTCAGTTGACAAACTAAAGCTGCCAATCATATTAATAATACTTTTCCAATGATGTCATATTTATCTCCAACAGTTAAGTTCAAAATTATTTCGTTAGTGGGCGTGGCCTTCAGTTGACAAACTAAAGCTAAAAATCATATTAATACTACTTTTCCAAGGATGTCATATTTATCTCCGACAGTTAAGTTCAAAATTATTTCGTCAGTTGGAATGGCCTTCAGTTGACAAACTAAAGCTGACAATCATATTAATAATACTTTTCCAAGGATGTCATATTTATCTCCGACAGTTAAGTTCAAAATTATTTCGTCAGTGGGCATGGCCTTCAGTTGACAAACTAAAGCTGACAATCATATTAATACTACTTTTCCAATGATGTCATATTTATCTCCGACAGTTAAGTTCAAAATTATTTCGTCAGTTGGCATGGCCTTCAGTTGACAAACTAAAGCTGACAATCATATTAATACTACTTTTCCAAGGATGTCATATTTATCTCCGACAGGTAAGTTCAAAATTATTTCGTCAGTGGGCATGGCCTTCAGTTGACAAACTAAAGCTGACAATCATATTAATACTACTTTTCCAAGGATGTCATATTTATCTCCGACAGGTAAGTTCAAAATTATTTCGTCAGTGGGCATGGCCTTCAGTTGACAAACTAAAGCTGACAATCATATTAATACTACTTTTCCAAGGATGTCAAATTTATCTCCGACAGTTAAGTTCAAAATTATTTCGTCAGTTGACATGGCCTTCAGTTGACAAACTAAAGCTGACAATCATATTAATAATACTTTTCCAAGGATGTCATATTTATCTCCGACAGTTAAGTTCAAAATTATTTCGTCAGTGGGCGTGGCCTTCAGTTGACAAACTAAAGCTGACAATCATATTAATACTACTTTTCCAAGGATGTCATATTTATCTCCAACAGTTAAGTTCAAAATTATTTCGTCAGTGGGCGTGGCCTTCAGTTGACAAACTAAAGCTGACAATCATATTAATACTACTTTTCCAAGGATGTCATATTTATCTCCGACAGTTAAGTTCAAAATTATTTCGTCAGTTGGCATGGCCTTCAGTTGACAAACTAAAGCTGACAATCATATTAATAATACTTTTCCAAGGATGTCATATTTATCTCCAACAGTTAAGTTCAAATTATTTCGTCAGTTGGCATGGCCTTCAGTTGACAAACTAAAGCTGACAATCATATTAATACTACTTTTCCAAGGATGTCATATTTATCTCCGACAGTTAAGTTCAAAATTATTTCGTCAGTTGGCATGGCCTTCAGTTGACAAACTAAAGCTGACAATCATATTAATACTACTTTTCCAAGGATGTCATATTTATCTCCGACAGTTAAGTTCAAAATTATTTCGTCAGTTGGCATGGCCTTCAGTTGACAACTTAAAGCTGACAATCATATTAATACTACTTTTCCAAGGATGTCATATTTATCTCCAACAGATCAGTTCAAAATTATTTCGTTAGTGGGCGTGGCCTTCAGTTGACAAACTAAAGCTGACAATCATATTAATAATACTTTTCCAAGGATGTCATATTTATATCCGACAGTTAAGTTCAAAATTATTTCGTCAGTTGGCATGGCCTTCAGTTGACAAACTAAAGCTGACAATCATATTAATACTACTTTTCCAAGGATGTCATATTTATCTCCGACAGTTAAGTTCAAAATTATTTCGTCAGTTGGCATGGCCTTCAGTTGACAAACTAAAGCTGACAATCATATTAATACTACTTTTCCAAGGATGTCATATTTATCTCCGACAGTGAAGTTCAAAATTATTTCGTCAGTTGGCATGGCCTTCAGTTGACAAACTAAAGCTGACAATCATATTAATACTACTTTTCAAAGGATGTCATATTTATCTCCGACAGTTAAGTTCAAAATTATTTCGTCAGTAGGCATGGCCTTCAGTTGACAAACTAAAGCTGACAATCATATTAATACTACTTTTCCAAGGATGTCATATTTATCTGCTACAGATCAGTTCAAAATTATTTCGTCAGTGGGCGTGGCCTTCAGTTGACAAACTAAAGCTGACAATCATATTAATGCTCCTTTTCCAAGGATGTCATATTTATCTCCGACAGTTCAGTTCAAAATTATTTCGTCAGTGGGCATGGCCTTCAGTTGACAAACTAAAGCTGACAATCATATTAATACTACTTTTCCAAGGATGTCATATTTATCTGCGACAGATCAGTTCAAAATTATTTCGTCAGTGGGCGTGGTCTTCAGCTGAAAAGCTAAAGCTGATAATCATATTAATAAATAATTCTTTTCCAAGGATGTCATATTTATCTCCGACAGTTAAGTTCAAAATTATTTCGTCAGTGGGCATGGCTTTCAGTTGACAAACTAAAGCTGACAATCATATTAATACTACTTTTCCAAGGATGTCATATTTATCTCCAACAGTTAAGTTCAAAATTATTTCGTCAGTGGAAGTGGCCTTCAGTTGACAAACTAAAGCTGACAATCATATTAATACTACTTTTCCAAGGATGTCATATTTATCTCCGACAGTTAAGTTCAAAATTATTTCGTCAGTTGGCATGGCCTTCAGTTGACAAACTAAAGCTGACAATCATATTAATAATACTTTTCCAATGATGTCATATTTATCTCCAACAGTTAAGTTCAAAATTATTTCGTCAGTGGGCGTGGCTTTCAGTTGACAAACTAAAGCTGATAATCATATTAATACTACTTTTCCAAGGATGTCATATTTATCTCCAACAGTTCAGTTCAAAATTATTTCGTCAGTTGGAATGGCCTTCAGTTGACAAACTAAAGCTGACAATCATATTAATACTACTTTTCCAAGGATGTCATATTTATCTCCGACAGTTAAGTTCAAAATTATTTCGTCAGTGGACATGGCCTTCAGTTGACAAACTAAAGCTGACAATCATATTAATACTACTTTTCCAAGGATGTCATATTTATCTCCGACAGTTAAGTTCAAAATTATTTCGTCAGTTGGCATGGCCTTCAGTTGACAAACTAAAGCTGACAATCATATTAATAATACTTTTCCAAGGATGTCATATTTATCTCCGACAGGTAAGTTCAAAATTATTTCGTCAGTGGGCATGGCCTTCAGTTGACAAACTAAAGCTGACAATCATATTAATACTACTTTTCCAAGGATGTCATATTTATCTCCGACAGTTAAGTTCAAAATTATTTCGTCAGTTGGCATGGCCTTCAGTTGACAAACTAAAGCTGGCAATCATATTAATACTACTTTTCCAAGGATGTCATATTTATCTCCGACAGTTAAGTTCAAAATTATTTCGTCAGTGGGCGTGGCCTTCAGTTGACAAACTAAAGCTGACAATCATTTTAATACTACTTTTCCAAGGATGTCATATTTATCTCCAACAGTTAAGTTCAAAATTATTTCGTCAGTGGGCGTGGCCTTCAGTTGACAAACTAAAGCTGACAATCATATTAATACTACTTTTCCAAGGATGTCATATTTATCTCCGACAGTTAAGTTCAAAATTATTTCGTCAGTTGGCATGGCCTTCAGTTGACAAACTAAAGCTGACAATCATATTAATAATACTTTTCCAAGGATGTCATATTTATCTCCGACAGTTAAGTTCAAATTATTTCGTCAGTTGGCATGGCCTTCAGTTGACAAACTAAAGCTGACAATCATATTAATACTACTTTTCCAAGGATGTCATATTTATCTCCGACAGTTAAGTTCAAAATTATTTCGTCAGTTGGCATGGCCTTCAGTTGACAAACTAAAGCTGACAATCATATTAATACTACTTTTCCAAGGATGTCATATTTATCTCCGACAGTTAAGTTCAAAATTATTTCGTCAGTTGGCATGGCCTTCAGTTGACAACTTAAAGCTGACAATCATATTAATACTACTTTTCCAAGGATGTCATATTTATCTCCAACAGTTCAGTTCAAAATTATTTCGTTAGTGGGCGTGGCCTTCAGTTGATAAACTAAAGCTGACAATCATATTAATAATACTTTTCCAAGGATGTCATATTTATATCCGACAGTTAAGTTCAAAATTATTTCGTCAGTTGGCATGGCCTTCAGTTGACAAACTAAAGCTGACAATCATATTAATACTACTTTTCCAAGGATGTCATATTTATCTCCGACAGTTAAGTTCAAAATTATTTCGTCAGTTGGCATGGCCTTCAGTTGACAAACTAAAGCTGACAATCATATTAATACTACTTTTCCAAGGATGTCATATTTATCTCCGACAGTTAAGTTCAAAATTATTTCGTCAGTTGGCATGGCCTTCAGTTGACAAACTAAAGCTGACAATCATATTAATACTACTTTTCCAAGGATGTCATATTTATCTCCGACAGTTAAGTTCAAAATTATTCCGTCAGTGGGCGACCAAAGCGTCGTTACTTCAATTCCCTGAACTTGTAGTCACATCATTTAGATCATCCATCAAGGATCTCTGTTCTTGTTCAGCGAAAACTGCTTCATTAGAGTGCTGTATTGAGTGGGGTTTGTTGAACTGCCAGTTGCACAACATTTGGGTATATTTCATTTGACACAGACCAGACTGCGAGATAAATTAAACAAATCAAATAATTCATTTAGAAGGGAAGTGAACTTTAAATACTGTATTTTTGCTAGTTTGGCGACTGATACGTGGCAACTGCAGTTTTTTCAATGTGTAGTTACGACGTCGACAATCAACAGTTTACCATTTATGCCAATTCCATAACCATATTTCATAATCAACAATATTTTGATGGACTCCGTAGACGTCCACCAGTGTTACCCAGTTTGGAAAATCCAGTAGGATCTTACTATGTTAGAAGAAAAGTAGTGCTCAGTTAGGTTCGATTTATCATTTTTCAAAACCTGTCACCTCAAAACAACTGTACATTTTGAAAATGGCGAAATACGAGGATTCTATTTACATTTGTAATTCATAGAAAGCGTAAAGACTCCTCTTAAACGTAGGTATCGATGTTTTTTTTTTTTTTTTTTTTTTTTTTTTATATATCACAGATTTTAATTATTTTCATTACCTCTCATTTACTAATTGAAAACAAAATTCTGAAAAGTAGTTTTGTGAAAATCAGAGCTCGTTTATCCTAGAAAAAGAGGGTATTCCCCTAAAAACCTACGTAGGCTGTTAATCCATTTTTAGATTAGGCCGAGACAGCTGCAAGTCATAGAGGGTCATTCATGTTGTGCGTATAACCGTTGGAACCTCGCATTTAATTTGAATTACATCAAACCAACGTCATCAACAGTTATGTTCGCTAGCCGATCTTTAATTCTGTAAACATCATTGCCAAACTGTCGTAAGCTTTATTACGAATATAAACACTTAACGTAGTTTTTCGCTAACCATTTGATGTGCCATGATTCAGGACGTTGGTTGTTTCGCTTGTCAATGTGTTACCTTTCGTTGACTTTGGATCATATTCAAAGGGGGGGGGGGGGTCATGCGATGTCGACAACAGGTATCCGTGATATCTAAAAAATGAATTCCACTTAACCTTGCATGTTTAACCACAAAAAGCCACATTAAGCCTTTTAGATTACCACCACGACATAAACTGACTCCAATTTAAGCTTTAAATGTTCGTTTGAGCGTATTTTTCTGTACTTTTCAAAGTTTTATTTATCCAGGTTTCAATAACATCGATACCTCCCTTTAAATACGTAAACACCTACCAATAACCCGCTTAACGTAGATGCGGTCACGGTTTCAAAAACGCGGAGTCTTCCACTTATAAAGTGAGTAATTTGCCTTCTACTTTGAGAACTCGTATACCGTGGGAGTGATACGCTATACAGTATATATTTGAAAATGTTTATTATTATTTTGAATTCGCCTTTTCAACTATTATCAAACGACACAATTTTTGACTAGTTACAGACGACAATTTAAATCTCTTTGAGATTGAAAACTAAGGCCCAGATATGGAAGAAATCTAGTGAAACAAGCACATTCTCCTTTTCTCACAATGTTTCCTTTAATGCTATTCTTCAGGGGCGTAAAAAGCCTGATTGTGTGGGAATTAATTAAGCTTCTGCTGGATCACAGAAGGTTAAACACATGTACAAAATCGATCATTTCTTTCTTACAGCAAATAATCCTCTATGAATATTGCTATTCTAATATTTTCCAAGATTCTTAAATGATATCTTTATTATTTGTTGATTGTCTTCGGAAGAAGATAATTTCGGACAAGTAAGAAAAAAAAAAGAATATAGATCTTGAAAGCTAATTAGACTTCACAGTGACGTAAAATATAGGAAAGTGTTAAAAAATGAGTATCTATATGAACATTGCCATTTTGTACAACAAAACGGGCTTATCACTCTACTATGCAAACACTGACGTCCATCATCAGTACTTTCATTGCTTTGATTTACTTTAGTAAAACGGCCATCGCAGGACAGCGGGCGAGGCCAGCGATTTGTCAAATTCTGCTGTTCATGGTTAAATTTCGAATGCGAACCGGTCACAAAAGATTTACCTGGTCAATTAAAAGTCTTATCAGTTCTTATATTCATGTTTAGTTAAATAACATATATTTTGAATCTAATTTCAGCATTGCTAAAAAATTACATCTAGTATATAAGAAATGAAATACAATTCAAGCTCCGATGCCATTGCATTGGCAATATTTAATAGTAAAATCTTATTTCGTCTATTTTCAGTGAAAGATAAACAATTTCCTGTATCATTTCTTGAATCGCATGAATGCGTAAGCAAACAGGTTTTCATTGCTAACGCTCTAAATTAGCGTTTCCGGCCACGATCAACATTTCCGGTTTACCAAATCATTTATGTACGCATTTTCCAAAATCCAAATGGTGTTTTTCGAATTAATGTGTTTATAAGGATTTTGTACCGAGCCAATTTTAAAAGAAGTATCAAAAAATTATACTTAACCTTTTACTTTTCTCTAAGTCAATAATAATGAGCAAAGGTTGTTAGTCTTTTTCAAAGACTAATATTTTTAGCGAATTATTCCTGGGACCACAAGAATAATCTAATTGATTTATGACTAATAAATTCAATAAAATATAACATGGTTGGTTTGTTGGTGACCTAGATTACTTAAAAATGTTGGAGTTCAAAGTTCACTTCTGTTCTTCTATGCATAGATAGGTCGATCCATTTTTTATTAAAGAGCCACGATTTGTCAATTATGATCACTAGATAGAAGGTGACCACGAGGGATCGCCTTCTACTTAGTTATAACAATTGACGGGTCGCGGCTGTCAACCAAGCAAATGATCTACTGGACTATCTAAACCCAGTGCATATTATGAGAACATGCTCTTGTAAAATGATGTTCTTACAAGGCAATACTTCCACACTGTGCATTGACTCAATCAATCATTAATCAACATACTTGACAACAGTAATAATTGTGACTTCAGTTTAACGTCAAAATATGAGAACGATAAAAATTTCAACTTAGTGCTTCTGTAAATCCCAACCGTACGACTTTTTACTCACGTTTAGCAACGTCTGTTTATAACGTGTAATGTACGGGTCGCTTATCAAGAACCCTTTCTCAGACAGGAAGTTTGACTTTGATATGAAACGACGTTATTGTTTTAGCATTTACGACCAGTAGCATGTGTCGAGATAATAAAACGGACGGTTGGCAACCTAAATGTCGTAGCTACAGCTTGAATAATCTGTAGATACTGAGTGTAAATCGCTAGACCAATAGAATGCTGCATATAATTATAGACCGATGTCGGCCTTAATGTATTCTTTGATTGGTCTATTTCTTTGATTGGTCTATGACACGATCTGTCAATTAAAAGTTAAACATTTTCTGTTTACGTTTTATGTTTCATTTTTTTTGCTACACTTTGGTTCGTTGACTTGAAAATTGGTACGAATGTTTCTTAAACAAGTTTGATGTTTGGTCCCGTAGCGTAAAAAGACATTCCACTATTTTAGTAAAAGAACTGTTTGCTCTCATAAACCCCATTTTGGCCCACTGGCTCTATAATACTATGAATAGGCTCGATATTCGGTAAATTTGGGTAAAATGTAAGTCACTATGTTAAATCTTAATAAATCAACCCTTAAGCACTTTACAGGCTAAATATACGGCCTATGCAATGTTATAAATTGTTCACACAAAATTTCCAATAAGCAGCCCCAGATACTTTGTATGCAAGAATACAACCATTACATATACAAGCTTTTTTCATACAGGTATATTTTTTTTCACTTATTGAGAGCTCGCATTATCAACACCCAAAATAGATTACAGTATATCTTTCTAAATCGACCACCTCTATTCAGCAACCATTTCTATTAGGCGACTTCAATCAATTTTCTCTTTCAAAGATAAAAAAATCTAAAAGATTGATGACTGTGATTTTAGGATGATCGTAAATCAATCCAATCTTGTTTGAACTCAATAGAATCGTGTCGATGAGACCGGCAATCTAATGAGTTCAAATAGCATAGGATTAAGTAAAAATAAGGAAATAATTCATAGTAGCAGTATAAATGATTTTTCTTAAATGTTCGAAAAGTGTATTAATTCACCATTTTCAGCAATCGTCCTCTTTTTTCTTGTCTTTTGAATGTTCGCTTAATCGCTTGATGCCAGTTTTACTCTGAATTATCATGGACAAAAATAATAAAACTTTTATTTAGACCCGTTTTTCTAGAGGATAAATTGATCTATGAGTATTGCTGCAATGCGGTTGATGACAGATTGTTGGCAATAGAACTCCTGGCGGTTTGATTTGTCTTGCATTTGTTTTGACGCACTAGAGTGCTAGGGCCGTCAATCACTTGTCTGTAATAAACATTAGTCAGCATCGACTAAACTTCGAAATAAAGATTACACTCATTTTAGCATCAACATATGAATTTCATTCATCTGAAACTTAAAAACGATTTATTACACTTTTTAAAAAGTACCTTAAGCTTGATAAACTTTGTTGTTGCGGTTTACGAAATTCAATCGTAAAGCTAATTTAAATATTAATCCATTTGGAGCCCCGATCACTAGCAGCACTCAGGTTTGGATAGCGAATGGAAGCGGTCAGTTCTTAGGTGTATTTTTTAACCCTACCCATAAGAGCATTCAGCTGTATCCCTATGTGTTGTTATTCTATTAAAGGATAATCCGTATCCTGCGAGATTTATTACAATGTTGCTATCTTATTGAACCTTTTAACTATATAATTACATTTAGACAGAATACCCGAAATGAGTTTTTTTTTTTTTCTTAAACCGGCATGACGTTTGGATTCCGATTTGATTGATATAATGGCGTATTTACTGCGTCATTTTGCTATCTTCCGCTAGCAACTCCGAAGATTTCCGATCATAAAAATGGCGCGTTAAGGGTATTCTTTCTTAAACCTAGCTTTTTTCCAGAGATAAAAAATTCACAGATCGTGACTGTCAATAAAAAAAATTGATGGAAACAAAAATCACACATATACCCCAGATTCGAATTCAGTTTCGACATTGATTGACGTTTATGTGAATCATTTTTGTTTGTTTGGCGACTTAAACGTTGGAACTACAGCTTATTCAAGCTGTAGTTTCGACGTTTATTGCTCCAACCAACCATTTTATTTTATTTTTATTTATTATTATATATTTATTATTCCAAATTACGAACTTTAAATTTTTATGAGCTCAAGATATTTCTGTATGAATACATTTCATAAGCCTGTTTTAAGTGTTTACATTGTGACATGTTAACATATTGAGGTCACTTGGTTGTGGGCGACAAATATATAGCAGCTACGTCGTGTCGATGTTTGGTCGCGCAATATAAATTCTACATTGTTATGCAAAGGCGCCTATCTTTTTATCGTATCCTTTTATTCTCGCATTTCTTCAAGGCAGAATTTCGCTTGATATGTCAAACATTTATCTAAGAGAGTACTCAGTCAGCGTAAGTTCCGTTTTCAGACATTAATCGGGTTCTCAGACAAATTTATTAACATCAAAGAAATCTCTCTTCATTTCCTGTGACAAGGAATTTGTTATTGTATAGAGTTTATCCTCTGACAGTAGTCATAATTCGGTCGATTCCCCAGTACGAATATTGAGAGATAATGTTTTTACAATTGGACATGTTCGATGGTATTTTTATAGGAGATTTTTGCAGATGCTATATTTAAACTGATTTTCTATATAAAAAAAGGTAGATTTAGTGATTGGTTAAGAAGGCGGATGATTCTTATAACTGACCTATCGCTGTTGTCGATCAAAGAATCAATCGACCAATTAGAGGATTCATTTAGACGGGGAAATGACCTTTGAACTCCAACATTGACTGACATTTATGTGAGGCATTTTTGTTTGGAGACTTAAACGTCGTAACTACAGCTCATTCATGCTGTAGTTAGGACGTTTAGGTAGCCGATGAACCACTATACTTTTTTGTTACATATTACTGGTCATAAACCTTGTAGAATAACTCCCTGTAATATTGGAATGGAACTTCCTGTCGGAGTCAATGGGCGGGGCCAGCGATCCATATATATATATATATATATATATATATATATATATTTCTTTAAAAGGCGATTTGATCCAGGAATAGTGATTAATGGGTAGCATTCCAAATGAATAAATAAATAATCAGATAAATATATGATTAGATTAATATAATGAAATAAATAAATAAGACAGAAATATATATATAGTTAGGTAGATTGATAATTATCGACCCAGAAAATCGAAAAAGAGCGAAAATGTTTCAGCCTTAGTCAGCCTGCACATTCCAAGCACTCTAACCAGAGTCGACACTTTTTGAAGTTTCCAGGAGGTCATGTTGTGCCGGTAATGCTCAATACGAGAGGGTAATCCACCATACAACAACATATCTTGACTTTGATTCACAGTTGCCATGTTTTCTGTTATTCTGTTTTTTTAGCTATCAAGGTGTCAGCTATGATAGCTTAAGTTAATAACCACGTTTTTAGGTCCCTAGAGTTTAACGAGCGCAAACTGCTATTGGGGGCTTGACCATTAAATTCATTGAATGCTTACGCCTTAAAAGTAGTTCTAGTGTATTTCTGGAGTATTACAAAGTCAGCCTGCAAGTTCAACAACTTCGACAACAACCTTTAGAGTCAACACTTTAGGAGCGACAAATTTAGCTCAATTTTGATGAAACTTGGTCTCAATGTTTGTCCGGTCACAAAGATGAAGCCTTTGGAAAATGAGAAAATTCCGTTGTAAAACACGTAGAATGGGCCCTAATAACAATTTCTTTGCGCAAACTCTAGGGTCTACAAATATGTCTCAATTTTGATGAAACTTGGGTCAGATTGTTTTCCAGTCCTAAAGCCGAACCCTATCGAAAATGCCAACATTCCGAATATAAACAAGGTAAAAGGGTCGTACATGATAATTCCATTGTATACCCTCTAAGGACTATAAATTCGGACCAATTTCTCATATGTGCCAACTAACAACTCAGTCTAATCAGAGTCTTCGTTAATCGCACAGTTTTGTATGGCCTTATAAATAAACTTTATTCAAATTGAAGAGAACGTCTTCAACAGCATGCTCTTTAACCTCTTGGTTATTTTAACCTCGTTTATTTATCATGATAACCTTTGATTGAGAAGATAAAGACGCACAATTCATCACGATATATATACATCTAAGCATATCATTATAGCTATATATATTTTCTCGTCTAGATGGTCTAACTTTTCACCCAAAAAATACTAGAAAGAGGAATGAATAAATACTGATATTTCCTTATGAAAGGCCAGCTAATTCTATCAAAAATGAGCCACGAGGCGTAGTTCAACTGTGTACAAAGTATAAAGAACTGCCAATGATGAACAAGTTATAGAAAGGTCAATTTTGTCTATGCCTTATGAATCGTAGTTGAATTTCATCCTCACACATAAATTCCCTTCCGGGCCTCACAGATTAAGGACGCAGCAGCCAGCGGTCGGTATATCATAACGAGGCAATTAGCGGTCAGGAAAGGACGTATGTGTATTAAATATTAAGCGATATTGAATATTAAGTGATCATAAATTCGTATCCAAGGATTAGGACTTATTCCAGAAATGACAGAATCCGATCAGGTAGGACCTTTTTGATTTTACATGAGTATGCACTATATATAACTTGAGGAAAAAGGGAGAGATAGTATGGTTATTAGAATATTTTTGATAATTAGACTTCAGTGTCTTTCATTATATACGTAGAAAACCGTTAGAATAATGAAATGGATACCACTTTTCACTAACGGAATTGCCTTACAGTTGGATTATAGAAATGGATACCACTTTTCTCCAACGAATTTACGTATGGAAGTTTAGCTCTATGAAACGGATACCACGTTTGCTAACGAATTCTTACGTAAAGGTTGTTAGTTTGTTGAAACGGATACCACGTTTCCCTAACAAATTCTACGTAGATAAGGTTAGATTGTAAAACGGAAACCACGTTTTCTAACAGACAAATCTTGAATCATATTTCAATTGTTCTGATTCATTGTTGTTTTACAAAAAATAGATAATTTCGACAGACACATTAAGCTATCTTTCCTTTTCAAACGGATATCAGGTTTTTGGAATAAATGTAGATGTATGAACAGTATAGATATCTGAGATATTCGAAATGCAGACGATTTTCCTCATGTATAAATATATAAATATATATATATATTCGTAAGGATTTGCAGGTATCAGGGAGGACACACTTTTTATTTTCAGTCCCAGTTGGCAGTCTGCCAGGGCGGAAATGACGACATAAGGTCATCTAGCCTATTAGACAGCGTGCAGAATATGGGCAGTTCCACAATTTCGTCTGCAAGCTGTGAAGCCAATCAAATCGCTGCATCACTGCAGTCACTTACCCAAACAATGGAAATCGTCCAACGAGATCTTGCACAAATCAAGCGTAAATCATCAGAGCAATCGGATAGCCCCTCATCCAAACAATCCAGATTATCGGAGGATAATGACACTAACGAGAGTCGCCTGGATAAAGAGTTGTTAATTGATGATTATTTAACGGAATGCGTGGCAGAGGCCCAGCCAGGGGTGACGGCGGACTGGATGGACATAAATGACTTTTTTGAGGAATCAAACGAGACAGGGGACAAAATATCATCGGAATTGGCTGATCTTGCAAACACAGTATTGCGCGGCAAAGTCAAGGAGGATAGGGCAAAACTCCTTTTGGCAAAACATCGCCGACCAAGCAATGTCGAAAATTTACAAATTCCAAGAGTCGAGGAAATATTGTGGCGACAACTACAACAGCACACAAAAGTATTTGACTTTGCCATGCAAAAAACCCAGACTTCAGTTTGCCAAGCTTTGGTACCAGTTTTGAAAATGATGCAACAACTAAAAAGAGAAAAAGTCTCCGATGAATTAAAAGAACTGGTTGGGGACACATTTAAGATCTTGACCCACGCGGTTGTACAGTCGAATGACACCAGGATTGAAAGAATTGGAAAGGATCTTTTACCATCTTATCGACCATTGTGTAAGAATAAACCATCGGCCACAAAGTTGTTTGGTGACAAACTACAGGCAGACATCCAAGCTTTGAAAGAAACAAGCACCACGTTGACGACTAATAAAAAGTCTACTCCTTTTTTATACAAACGGGGAGGGGGCATGAAATATCAACACCAAGGTCTGAGCAGGACAAGCAAGGCACAAACTCCTTCCCCTCGCAACATCAAGTCAAACAAACACCAATTTCCCTTTCGGAAGAGCCATCAGGCCAAGAACAACAGAGCGACCAGGCGATAATCACTGTAAGTGGTGTCAACATTGTATTAAAGAACTCGCTGACTAATTTTAAAGCGGGAAAAACGGCAGATTCTTTAGAAATTTGGAAAACAATCACTTCTGATGAATGGATTTTAAATACTATTAAGGGTTATAGTGTTGAGATAAGGGAAATGCCACACCAATGTTACATTCCTAAACCGTATAATTTCTCTATAGACGAGGCTATCAAAATACAGGCGGAAATTGACAGGTTTATTACGGTTGGGATAGTTGAAAGGGCGTCGACAGACACACAACATGAATTCATATCAAACATTTTCATTAGGCCGAAAAAATGCGGACGCTTGCGAATTATCCTTAATTTAAAATTGTTCAATGAAAAATATGTCGATAAAACACATTTTAAGATGGAAACATTGAATTCCGCTAAAAACGCTATAAGGCGTAATGGATTTATGGCATCAGTTGACATATGTGATGCATATTATAGCATCAATATACGCGAATCGGACCGCAAGTATTTTCGGTTTCTTTT
The DNA here is from genome assembly GCA_946902895.1 of Fragum fragum. NCBI lineage: Eukaryota > Metazoa > Mollusca > Bivalvia > Cardiida > Cardiidae > Fragum > Fragum fragum. The sequence goes on along the minus strand of OX336370.1, from coordinate 70,715,958 downwards.
CAACGGAGTTAAATATCAATTCACAGGACTAGTCATGGGCTATTCTTTAAGCCCCCTCATATGGACGAAATTGATGAAACCAATTTTTGGCCATTTACGAATGCAAGGTTACACTAGTGTATATTTTATCGATGACTCATGGTTATTCGGAACGACTTTCGATGCGTGTTTAGAAAACGTTCATACAACAGTCAAACTTATGGACAGCCTAGGATTGACCATAAATTTAGACAAGTCTGTCTTTGTACCATGTACAAAAATCGTTTTTTTAGGATTCGTTCTGTGCTCGGTGACAATGACAATACGCCTTACTGACGAAAAGAAGGCGAACATTGTTAAACTATGCAGAGAAATGTTGAAATGTACGCGTGTGACAGTAAGAAAATTCGCCCATTTAGTAGGAAAATTAAACGCGGCGGAACCGGGCGTTCAACACGCTTTTTTATATACCAGGCCCCTTGAGAAGGTAAAGGAGCGCCAATTAAGATTACGTCATGGGAACTATGACGGTTTCATGAACATTCCACCATCTATAAATAGTTCATTAAACTGGTGGATAACAAATACTGCGGAAAGATATTATATGTAAATGACGTCCGCTTGTAGAGTTGTTTGCATGTTTTTTTTTGTTAATTCACAAGAACGCGAAAATTCCAGTTCGAAAGCTTTCACTCTTACGTACAGAATGTCATGACGATATGTATTAGGTTATTTTTAAGGTTTTCTTTAAATTCTGTTTTAATATTGCACGATGGCAAAACGAGGAGAGTTTTGCAAGATTAAGGCTTTTAACTTGTCCTAATAACTATAGTATTAACAGACTAGATTCGTATCTGCCTTCAGATTATCTGAACTGGTTCTTTGATCTCTTGCTCTGTTGTAAGGGCCGATGGTCCATAGATTCGCATGTGTAAGGGACGTGACATGCAACCAGACACTTTTATCTTACTAGCCTTCTATAAACCTCCCAATGATCACAGGGGAATGACGTCACGATGTTTAACAGACCAAAATATAATTTGATTGAAAATATCTTGGTTTACGAAACAAAGACATTTTCTATGAAACGAAACTAAGAATTTGCACGCTAGATAAATGTCCATTAATACCACTTAAAGATTGATTGCATTGTGCTTTGTCCTTTGATTAGCCAAGGGTCTGCTCTATTAAAAGAAAATACAAAAAAAAATGTATAAAGCGACCACTCGAGGGATTACCATAAACGCTTACGGAAAATGGGCGTTTATTACACTTTTTCAAACATATAAAAGGGACCAATTTGATTGCCAAAATAAATCAGTCCCCTACTATTACTTATGTCGTTTAAACTCAATAGATTCGTCTCACTGACACGATTCGGGTGTGTTCAAGCTAAATAGGACTTAATTACGATAAGTTATGGATAAAAACATCATGTTTTAACCCATTCCCAACCAGTGAAATTTTAGACTGGCCCAAATTGAAAGAAGTTGCAGACGACAATTAACAGTTAATGAAATTTTGGATTTTACCACTTTCCGAGTAGAAAGCATTGTGGAAAATGAAGAAATTGCTTGTAACAAGCAATTTCTTCATTTTCCACATTGTTTTTCCAAAGTTTTTTTCCTTGGGGGCGTGTATAGGCGTCACTGAGTGGGAATGGGTTAATGGAGGCTTAAGTCTGCATTTCTCCAAACTTCATTAAAATTTCTGTCGATGAATATCCAAATTTTACCACAGAAACTATTTGTTGATGTCACACTTGTCACGAAAATGCTCCATTGATCCATCTGGACCGATCGACAAAGCAAAAAAATAATAACATGACTCGAAAAGCAGCTGCACTTTAGACCGAATAAGTTTCCTATTCTTACTCGGTTCAACTCGTTTAATACCGGTTCAATGTTGATGAGGAATGAAATAAAATCATATGATGTTTGTTTGCATATTATTAGCCTTCCTCCATGACAACAATTTTATATGACATCATACACAAACGAAGAAAAACTGTCTACGGTGAAAATTATCCCCAGACATGTTCTTTACGTAACTATTACACTGCTTTTAGAGTAAATGTCCGTATTTCTCAATGATTCTGTTAGCAGAGACGGAAACCTGCAAATTTGTAGTCTTGGCAGCTCACTCTCGTCCATTTTGTCTGTTTTCAAAACTAACTCGTCACGTGACAGTGACGATATCATTACGTTTCAAAAGTAACTCGTCACGTGACTGTGACGATATCATTAAGTGTTTGACGAAGGCTGCCGGAAGTATGTCTTGGAACTAGCGACTCTGCTCCTACGGAACATTTTATATTGCCCAATCAAAAAAAAAAAAAAAAAAAAAATGAAATTCATTCTGTGCCAAAACGTTTCATAGCGGGCCTGTGACCTATTCTGAAGAAATTCCGAGTTCTGTACACATTTTAACGAAGAAAGAATTTTGGTAAGCAGTTCTATCGATACGAGAACCGTCGAGCCTTTGATTTTGGTCGCTTAATAGAACTGGTCGCTTAATGGAGATGGTCACTCCAGAAATATTGATTGTACTTAGCATCTCATATGTATATGGTGATATACGTATATGCATAAACCAAAGGTCAATGATGTAAATTTACGTCTTTCGATTTTTACATTAACCACTCGAGGATAACATGAAGAGAGGCAATGCAATCTAACTGCTGCTTTCATTTAGCCCTTGTCATGCTGATCCTGGAATATTCCTCATTTTGGCAGGAGGCAGAGACAAAGATCAGGCTGCACATATGTGCAGTCTGATCTTAGTCTACACCTCCTGCTTGTCCCTTTCAAACTAGATTTGTCTCTACATTCAATTTTCATATGAAATATTGACCAACAATTAGTACTTATAGTGCTTTCAGCCCTTTCATTTTGATGCAATTTTAGTAGAATTTTATTAAGCCCAATAAAAGTCAATACTTAGTTAAGCCTTGTGTCCAATACATTGCTCCTTACAAATGGATCTCTCGATTACGAGTCTGGCACCCAACCACACGGCCAGCGAGACAGACAAGTAATGATGAGAAAAGTTCCACCACGAGACGAAAATAACAACAAAATGTAGTACGGAATGACTGGTGACAAAAGAAGATAAACAGTTCGACATCTTCGTTCCCGGTCCTAATTAAATCACAACCTGATTAGATAACTAATTACCGACTGTCGTTTGTAATCAGTAGTGGTTTATCTAAGATACCGGTAAGGTTCGATGCTTGTTGTCAGAGCTTCAATCTTTCGCTCGGGGGAAAAATGAAAAATACAATCTCTTAGTCGACGACAATAACTATGTTGATAAACCCGTTACCAGACGACAATTAAGACTAGTCCAAATTGAAAGAAGTTGCAGACGACAATTTAAAGATTATGAATTTCATATATATATATATTTTTTTTTAAAAAATAAAAATAAGGTAGAAAATATTGTGAAAAATGAAGATATTGCTTGGTTAAAGCATTTTTTTCATTTTACAGAATGTTTTCCCGGCTGTTTAGCTAACAAAATTCTGAGGTCTTCTCAAAGTTCAACGAGTGCAATCTGCCACTGGAGGCTTAGCCACTAAATGCATTGAAAGCCTGCGCTATAAAAAACAGTTCTTGTGTATTTCAGGAATATTGTAAACTATATTCAAAATGTAGAGCTCTTTCTAGAGAGAATGCTCATTAACCCTTTCCCACCCAATTCCGCTTTTTAAGCAGAAAAAGAGCTTTGGAAAACATTGTGGAAATTGAATCAATTGTTTGTAACAAGTAGTTTCTTCATTATCCACAATGTTTTCTACCCAACAAAGGTAAAACAGAAAACATGTTTTCGTCCTTTCCTGTTCAAACCCGGGATTTTACGTTCCTGTGATTTCCTACTTGAGAAAACATTGTGGAAAATGAAGAAATTGCTAGTAACAAGCAATTTCTCTTATTCCCACTATATTTTCTACCACATAGGATGCTTTCATTGTAAATCTCACCCAATTTTTATTGTTGAATGCAACCTCTTTCAATTTAGACCAGTCTAAAATAAAGATAAAAAAGAAAAAACGGGAAGGGTTAAGCAACCACTCAAGGGCCGGCAAAAATTGGTCGCTTACATGCAATACATTTTGTGACATGATTACATTAGATGGATTTGCTTACATAAATTGTTGCAGAATTCTCACCCAATACTATATTGTTCGAACTCATTAGAATAGACCCAATGAGCGACCCGTTAATGTTGCTGATCTACGCCTCGACAATGACTTTCGACTGATATATTAAACGTAGTTAGTTTATAAAGTATATGGTCAGGTGAATTAAACAAAATATAAATCATTGGTTGGCGATCTAAATGTCGTAGCTACAACTTGTATAAACTGTAGTAATGACGTTTAACACATCCCCCCACTAGAAATGTTTAGACTAGTCCAAATTGAAAGAAGTCGCAAAGTTGATGGATTTTCCTTTTCGTCTTTTAGGATAGAAAACACTATTGATAATGAAAAAATTGCTTGTAGTAGGCACTTTTCTTCATTATCCACACATTTTTCAAAGACATTTTCTTGGGGAGCGTAAAAAGGAGGGACTATGTGGGAATGGGTTTAAATCGCATCATCTAGTTCAACACCATATCGCATATTCTGTATAATTGATTAATTGACCAAATAACGGACCGGAAATCAACTTTGAACTCAGATATTGGCGAGCATTTATGTGCAGCTTATTTATTGGTAAATCTTATTGAACGTCGTCACTACTGCTTATTCAAACTGTAGTAACGACGTATAGATCGCAAACCATCCAATTTCTTACTCCTTCTTTACAATTTTCTGGTCATAAATTTTACATAGTAACGCCAATCGTCATATTGAAGTGGAACTTTAAAAAGGAGCTCGGGGGAGGGGGTTGGAATCAGTAGCCAGGGCCAGAGATTAGTTAATTTCTTATTTATTTATTACTATTGTGCATTTTTTTATTTCCACCCTCGATCATTCCATTGGAAGGGATTTCGAGAAGGTGTCAAATGCTGGCAAATCAACGTCATATGAATTTCTTTTATGGTATCTGTAAATACACGAGGATCTACACTTTCAAAAATTGCAACAATTTTGTTCTATCGGTCTCAATTCTTATCCTCGAAAGTAAATATTTCTTTTATTTCAGCGAAAACCCAAATTAATGTTTTGTTCGGTATCGTTCGTTAGATTTATCGCCGTTTAAAATGAGTACGTCATTTTAGTCTGCACAGGGAAATCAACTGGTGTTTATTTTCATTTCTGGCGTTCATATAATAGACAGACTTGTTTTGTCTAAGATTACTTAAAGTCGCTAATGTCTATTATTCTTCTGATTATCTCAGAAATGAAATGGTCGTTAATGTTGTCTTGTCTAACTTTATCACTTTCTCATTTAGTTAGAAGGTAAATTGTATTATTTCAAAGATTTAAAAACACAGTCTTTTAAAGGGCCGACAAGTTTATCTAGAAAACAATCCAACTTATTTCGTCGAAAATATCATCAAAGTCTGAACCTTTCTCTGAAATTAACAGATCGCCGACCCCGCCCACTGGTCTCCGACAGGAGCTCTCTTGTAATATTAAAAGTTATTTTAGCAAAGTTTATGGCCAGTTACATGAAACAAAAAGGTAAAATAATTAGTTGGCAGCCTAAGTGTCGTAACTGCAGCTTGAATAAGTCTCATTTAAGTCATTTAAGCAAAAATGCTTCAGATTGATATCGTCAAACGTTGGAGTTCAAAGTTCAGTTCCGGTCTAATAACGAATAATTTAATTGGTCGATTGATTCTTTGATGGACAGCTTCGATTCATCTATTCTCTCTAGATCTGCCCATTTGAAATGTTTTTTTCTTTTTTCAGAAAGGCTTAGGTAGCCTAGAAAAGGAAATCGCAGTTGAGCTTCCAAAACTTCTTTACTACAGCTTATAGAAACTGTACTAACGAAGTTGTTGTAACCAAAAAGAAGACGACAGAATTTTTATTTTTGGCAAGTGCATAAAAGAACATAGCCATACCCATACGTATAAAGCAATACAATTGCAAACGATGTTAATATTGGAGATTTTATTTCTTTTTATTTACTTTTCTGTCAACCAAATGTAAGATTAACCCTTTCATTTCCAATCCCTGTTTTTTACGCTCCTTGTGATTTTACATGTATGAATGAGCAATCATTGTAGAGAAAGACTAAATAGCTTGTAACAAGCAATTTCGACTTTTTCCACAACATATTTCTACTCTACTGAATGGTAATTTTCCCACATTATTTCGTCTGCAAAACCTTTGAATTTGGACAGGTCTAGAATTTGGCAAAACTGGAAAGGGCTAGAATAGTCAAGGAGTACATACATTAACACTGAGTAAATTACAGCTGCGCTTTTAGATGTCAATTTAAAACTATATTATCCACCAAATATATTTGTGTTAAGAAAAATGAAGTAGACTGTATGCTGACGTTTCTCTTACAGTATCTGAGACAGTTTTCTAGAGCTTCGAATTCTAAATGTTTCGTTGAAAGTCCAATGGGTCTAAAGTTTTTACATGTCCCTAAGGAAGGAATGCGGATAAATGTTCTGTAGAAATACATATTTTCGAAAATATAAGCCGATTCGTCCATAGACATTCGACATTTCAGTTTTTAATTTACATCAGCACTTGCAATACTGAGTCCTGCATTTCTCGGGTTTTAACGGGAGTTAAAAACAAGGCTCAGTCTGCACACATGTGCAGTCTGTCTTAGTCTATACCACTTTTTTGTTACTTTTAATCAACAGTTGCTAGCAGAATAATGTTTCAAATAGATATTTACAAACAATCAGTCAAACTAGTGCTTTTAATAGTTGATATTAATGCAATTGTATGGCATGATAGGGGTTAGGTTTGTTCCAACATGAATGTTTTTCTGTTCTAGAACACCGAAACAATGTGCTTTTCGAGTGAGTACTTAGTAGTGGCGGTTTCGTGTTCGTCGCTATAATTATTCACTATGTTGGCTACAAATAAATGAAATTAAAAAAAACAACCTACGTTATTGTAGCCTTTCTGGAATACATTTATACTCTTTATTGTTTATTGGCAGATTTACATAGTACATTTAGCGTTGATGAATTACAGACAAAACAGGTTGACAACTGCTTTTTCTTTTCTATTTATTGTAATGAGTTGATTGAGTATTTGATAAGTTCTGAACATTTCAATTCGCTTCATTGTTAGATAAAAACTTCTGATGAAATTACAATCATGTAGATGGAACGGCCATATTGTTGTGGAGTTTGCGACGTCAACAGTGTATGCATTCACAGAGGAAAGTCTAAACGATTAGGATCAGATTACCAGACAGAATTAATTAAAATATCAGCATTTTATAAACCATAGTAGAGTTACATTGATCTCGCTGCACATAATATTATTTTCCAGAACAATGGCTTCATACGACACTATGTGTATCAGAAACGGAAATAAAACAATCAACGAAACCGTTTTATCGACACATAACTCAACAAATTAAGATGCCTGCATGTACAAATTTCACCCATTTTTTGTTTTCGGTAGTAGCTAAAGAAGTGGGAAAATTAGAAATTACTTGAGATAAACAATGGCACAATATCTCACAATGTCTTCAACCCTACCTGTTACTTACTTTTTAGTTTAAGGGAAGGTATTGGTGTTTCTGACACCTAGATAAGAAAAAAATGCCAATTGCCTTAAAATACGCTTAAACGAACGTTAAACACTTAAATTTGACGATGTTAAATTTAACTTCAGAAGTGACAGTATATTTTAACATTGTGTAAAATAGACATCAACATTCAAAATGGCCAACTTGGTTTCAAAAATCAATCGGAACTTCTCGTTCAACTCTACGAATCAAACCTCTGATGTATATCGTTTGACTACTTTAGAAATCACGTGACAAACTTCCAAAATGTCGCTTTCCGTTATGCAAAGCAACTGCGGTAAAATATATCTCATAAAGTACTATAATAAGTCTTTAAAGGACAAAAAAAACATCTGAGCAAAATAGGGCAGAACATAAAACAGAGCAAGGAAATTTAAGTTTTTCAGCGATTTTGAGACTTTTCAACCATTCGGGCTTTCCGAGATTACGTGCTACTTTTTTTACGTTGTTTCCTGTTAACAAAATGCACCATTTTTTTTGACATAATACTCCGCCTAATATACATCCGAGGTATGATTCGTAGAATTGAACGAGGAGTTTCGATTATTTAAAAATAATAGTAAAACAACAAGTAACGTACACGCAACATCAAGACGTTACTCTCCTTTTCCCATATTTTAACGATGTCAAAGTTTTGGCATATATTAATCACAATCAAATGGAAATATATTAGCCATATTAAAACTTCAGTTGTAACTTTATGCCCATCAAGACCTACTGTAAATACCGCTGAAAGTGAGACCGGAAGTGAACTTTTATTTATATGAAGTGGGTTTTTTGCGCCTTAAACGACGTATCTACAGCTTTTTCGATTGTTAATAAAAGCTACGACTGTAAGTTCGCCAATTAGCCAATTTACATAAATTTAAAGCTACTGGCCATAATTGTCTCAAAATAACGCTATTCAAGATCGATGTAGACCTTCCTGGTGGTGTCAGTAGGCGGGGCCAGCGGAGCCAGAAGGCGGGGCTAGCGGAGTCAGTAGGCGGGACCAGTGATCCGTCAATTAAGAAAGGCTCCCAAACTTCTTATAGAGTTCGTGCAAAATGAGCATGATACATGACAATTATCTTAAACAGTATTGTTATTTTGATTGCAGAATCAGACTTTCCACCCAGGGGAAGATAATCTAATTTCTTACAAGTAAGATGCAGACGGTATAATTCAGTTAGAAGTATTGTATTGAAAATGACAAGAATAGCTATTGTATGCAAAAAGCATCTGAAGTTATTATTATCTTGCAGTTCTTTAATGGCAACCTTACAATGGTCCATGTTTAATATACCATAACCAATTACCTCACAATCCCTCCTTTCACCTATCAAAGCTTTGAAAAACATTGTGGAAAATAAAGAAATTGTATATGTTAAGCAATTTTTGCATTATCTACGATGTTTTTATCCAAAAAGACGAAAATATAAAAATAAGTTCAATCAACTTGAAACTCCTGTCTGCAGCTTCTTTCAATTTGGACCAGTCTACAATTTTGGAATGGGTTTAATTAGTTGTTTGTCATTATATGTGCATCCTGATCGGTTCAGCTTTTTGTACACTAATGCCATATATTAGAGGATGGAATCATTTTTTATTCGGATACAAAGTAAACTGATGAAAACTGTCTTCAACTTGTAAACTTTAACCATTTGACATTCCGTAGCATGAACGGTCGATCTTTCCACAGCGACGATCACTATTAATGACCAATCCTTGGCCTTACATACTTACATCAACAGGAAGTCCCGCTTCGATTTTAAATAGAGTTATTTTGAAAAAAATGACCAGTAGTATATAATAAGAAAGTAAAATATTTGGCTGGCAACCTAAACGTCGAAACTACAGCTCGAATAAGCTGTAGTTACGACGTTTAAGTCGTCAACCCAACCTTAAAGTTTAACTAAAATGGTGACAAATGTTGGAGCTCAAAACTCATGTCTGGTCCAAATGAATGCTTTCATTGGGCGACTGGTTATTTGATTGACAGCCGCGATTGGTTAATTACAGCGGCTCAAGAACAGAATATGGATAAAAATATTGACCCCAATTTTCAAATTTCTAACATCATGTATATTTATTTCAACCATGTGAAAGTAGGAGGACAGGGTGATTTTGAAATGAAAATGATTGTTCATGACTTAATAATAAAAAGAAAAGAAGAAAATAGTTTGCGTTACGTAAAGCAAAATAGTCAACAAAGTACGGCCCGAATGGAACCGAAATTTATCGGATTATCTCGAAACTGTTATTTTTCGAAGTAACCGATAAGTGCTTTATTTGTGGTTTCCATGGCGAACCAATTACGTCATTACGTCATTTGCTTTCGCTAGCAATTCAGACGTTATCGACATTACCTGAAAACTAACAAACTCACCCGATAAATTCCGATGTTTGAAATTAGGGTTTAAGAGATATACTTAATTAAATAAGATTTATGGCGAATTTAGTAGATTTAGTTGATTAAACAGGAATAAAGAATGATTAGCTCACTTAATCACGATGTGCTCAGGGTGAGATATTGTGATTGGTCATCGTCCGACAACCGTCCGTCCGTCCACCTGACCGTTAACATTTACAAAATATCTCCTCCTCTTAAACTAACCATGGAATTTCTTAGATCATGCTCTTTCAAAATTCCCAAAGAATTGAAATCCATGACGAATTTTGGTTGCCATGGCAACCGAGTGAAAAGAATCTTCTCTCCCCAAGCCGTAATGTCTAGAACTTTGATATTTTGTCTATATATATGCATGTATTATCCATCTACCAAAATACTTAAAAAATACAATACTCTGAAACTTAGCCCTTTTCTATGAAATCCCTTGTCTCATGAAGGAATTGAGAAAGAAAACTTTGAAATTCTTCTTCTCTCTCTAAACGTTTTATGTGGCTGGAGCACCTACCCATGGATTCCTGGTATTTCTCACACCAGAACTACCACACGATCCTTTCCTAGTCTTTAGCTGCTCATCCCACTTAGGTTTACGATTATATACCCGTTGGTGGGATATCGGAAAGGATATATGCCGCTGTAATATTAGAACCACATTTATAGATATTAGAGTTTAACATGCAGTTTTATACATATACTTCATTTATAATAACAACAAAACCTGAGAGGAACCAGTTATAGCTTGTATTAGTTAAAGTCGCTTTGGGATTAATTTGGGATATTGTTATGGTCGTAAACAGAAAATGATACTACTTGCATAACCGAAACAACCCTCTATCCCAAATATTGAAATTAATTGCCATCAAGGCAAAAAAAAAAGAAATTGCTTTTGATCAGAAATTTTACCTCCATTCATTCATTCATGCAATCATTCATTCATTCATTCGATGTTCCTGTTGGTGTCAGTGGGTGTGGTCAGCGATCTATCAAATATAAACCATTAGAATTTACGTACTACATTTGCATGTTCATTTCAGATGTATGTACACCCGCGCTAGGCCATAGATGTGTCGACTCGTCTTCACCACGCCATGCATTGTGGCTCTGAAGACATCCTCATTCTTCCTCTATGTTGCACTTGTAGACTTGTAATTCTCTCGGTACATTCACGAAATAGTTTCTGCATTTGCATGCCAAAATCAATAAGTCTGCTGAAGCTTGCTTCCAAAGCACAAATATTTGACATCGTTCGCTGTTATTCAAAATGATACTAATTGGTGCATTTGGAAATTCATACGGGGATTCTAATTCTTCATTTGTCTATGGTCAAAGCTCTACAATTTTTAGCTAATCCCTTGGAAATATTGCTGGTATTGACCTTTGTTGTACTGAATCAAATGATTATTACATTTCATTAAAATCAAAGGACTGAAAGCACTAGTGGCTGATAATATCTTTTTGAATGAATTTCAATAAATGACTTTTGCCTTGGGACAAACAGGTTGTTTAAACACGAACATCAGACTGTAAATATTTGCAGACGGATCTTTGTCTACATCATCTACCAGAACGGAAATAGCCGGACTCAGGGCGAAAATTATTAAGAAATCCTCTTTAAGAAGAGCGTTTATATAACAAAAAAGAAAAAAAAAACAAACAAAACAAACAAAACAAAACAAACAAACAAACAACAACAAAAAAAAACAACAACAACAACAAAAAAACCGCAAAACGAAAACTCCACAGAACAAGTACACTGAGAAACGCTTTCAATAATGAATGAATAAACAGATAAACAAACAAAGAGAAACAAAGAAAAATACGGACAACCGAAAACTAACATATTTCGATTCCAATAAAAAAAAACGTCCTAATACATCATTATTTTGACATCGCAACAAAATGCTTGTTATGCATTTCTGATTATCGAGAAACAGAATACAGACACGCATGTAGCGTTTTATTCAGGGAGAGGGTGACTTGCCAATTTAAATATTCATCACTCTCTTTCAACTTCCTTCTCTGTATTTTTTCGGGACCCCATTTTGGGCAATCTACTTCAAAGACTTGATATGTAGCCTTTTAGATTACCGTCACCACATTTACTGACTCAAATTTTAGTATTAAAGCTTTTTGATGACACAGATTTGAATTATTCTTATTCCCTTTCATACACTATTTGAATACAATTTTCTGAAAATGAGTTTTGCGAAAATCAGAGGTCGCTTATCGGAGAAAAACAGTGTATTTTCCTAATAGCCTACGTAGGCTATCAATCTATATTTAGATTAACCCGAGGCAGTTGCAAGCAATAAAACAAATAACACACTACAAATTGATAGACTTCAGAATAGTCTATCTTTAAAATAGCACTAGAAAATATTGCAGATTTGAAGTCCATGACCGACCAAAATTAGGAACAAACATTAAAAAATTTCAAGAGATGGATCTGAGAGATCCTGTCATTTTGAGATCGGAGCTTAATTCCAGGACAGGGAACCAAATGGAAAGAAGAATTAAACTGCAATTGATTTAAAACTTTGGGTATCATTTTAAATCACTTTAAACAGAGTTTTTGTAACTCTAAAATACTTTTGTAAAATTTGCCACTATACCAACCATAGACAATGATTAGTTTGGACAAAAAAGGTCACGATATGTCATGTCCGGATATAGGTACAGTTACAGTTGTACATTTCTTTTCACTTCGAGATTAAACAAAAAAATAACGTATGTAAATATAGAGAAAAAGATACCATTAATGTCTTTCCGATAATGTTAATTATGTCTTTTTTATGACTATTAGAATTCGAAATATGTCTCATTTGATAGTTTTCAAGAATGGCATAACGCAATGTGTTGGTCAACTGAATATCGCGGGAAAGATAGGTGGTCTTGAATTAAATGCTATCCAAAAATAAATTCACTGGATCCAAGTTTCAGAAAAATGTCAGATCCTTAACACGTGACCATGTGACTAAAATACATCGATCTACGGGAATTCCAAATTTTGACAAATGACATCACGATTATTTATAGCTCAAAAGGTTATCGAGCCACACAAAGTGGAATTTCCTTCCAGATGATAAATTAATAGGGTATTTGGAATTTTCTTACCTATTTGTTTCTTTTTCCCTTAACAAAGGCATTTTTTTTTGCATTGGTAATGTCCTTTTTGCGGATCCACTCAAAGAAGGAAAACGATGTTTTGGGCATAAAAAAATGAAACTTTAAACAAGCAACCCTTAATAACCGACCATGATTTTTAAAGATTTTTTTTTAACCTAGTATAAGATGACATTTTTTAGACTGTTCCAAATTTTAAAGAGTTGCAGACACCAATTTCTAGTTGTTAAAATCTCCGTCTTTTTCTGGGTAGGAAAACATTGTGGATAATGAAGATATCGCTTGTTTTACAAAGCCTTTTTCTTAAGGGATTCAAAAAGCTAAAAGTCTGATTATGTGGGAATGGGTTAAGGGCGTAGAATAGCGTATTTTTCAGGGGAAGGGTTAATAGAGTTTGCCTATTTCTCATACTGTCAGTAACGTCTGATACATAACCATTATACCATTATAAATATCTAGACTGGCAAACGTGTGCGATAATTATTTACAAAACTTGATACGGGTTTTCTCCGTTCTAAAATACTAACGGTTATTTGACGCAAAGCCCCTCTAAAGAGAAAAAAATGGTAAATTCTGAAACTGATTATTACTAATAATTTCTTCTTTATCCACAATGTTTTCCACCCTCACCCTCTACCCCCCCCCCCCAAAAAAAAATGAACTAAAATTTGTCGTCTGCAACGTCTTTGAATTTAGACCAGCCTAAAATCTTATCGTCTTTTACTAGATTAACCCTTTCCTGTTCAATCCCTGGTTTTTACTTGTCTGCGTTTTAAACTTGAAAAACATTGTAGAAAAAGAAGAACTTGCTTGTAACTAGCAATTTCCTCTTTTTCCACAATATTTTCTAACCTACTGAATGGTTATTTTTCGTATAAAATCAACTCTAAATTGTAGTCTGCAAAATCTTGAATTTGGACAGATCCAAATATTTGAAAAATAGGAAAGTATAAGATAAATACATCATATTTCTTCGAATATGTTCCACTTAACTACATGCAACACACGTAGTATTCTTTAACCCTTTCCTGTTTTATGAAATTTTAGACTGGTCCAATTTGAAAGAGGTTGCAGCGACAATGAAAAGTGTTTGCAATTTGAAATCTGACCTTCCTATGTGGTAGAAAATATTGTGGGAAAAGGAGAAATTGCTTGTGACAAGCAATTTCTTCTTTTCTCACAATGTTTTCTCAAGTATAAAATCACAGGGACGTTAAAACCAGTGATTTTACAGGAAAGGGTTAAAATCCTCTTCGTGTGCTTATTTAGGGCGGTCCTTGATTTTTTAACCCATTTTCTCACAGTCTCTCCGAAAATAAAATATTCATAAAAAGAGGAAGATGCTTAAATCAAGTAATTTCTTCATTATCCACAATGTTTTCTTTCCAAGAAGACGATAAAAATAAAATTCCATCAACTTGAAATTGTCGTCTGCAGCTTCTTTCAATATGGACTAGTCTAAAGTTTTGTTGTGTGGGAAGGGTTAAGTTAGTCTGATAAATTTGACAACTTGTTTGGAAGTCAACAAAATGTTCAGAGTATAATAAAGAAATTATATGCTGAAAAAAAATCAGGATGGCTTTCCATGTATTTTTACGAGAAAACTGCAGTTTCTGAAAATTCTTTTTCCTGCACAATTAGCCTCCAATGGACCAAAAGATGTTAAATCATTATTTAAATTTACCGAAATCAAAGAAAAACAAGTTTTTCATTCAATACCATCAACACGATCAAAATCTAGAAAACGCAACAATGCATTTTTTATACAAAGAATCCTAATCTGAATTTTGAGAACGTAAATAAAGCCAATATGATATGTTAGACAATTATTTCGACAAAAGAAGAAGTAAAAACTATAAAATAAATTATGTGTATCCAGGCATTTTAGCCATCTTTGTGTAATTGAAACCATCTACACTCTAATGTCGGCATGAAACACTGACTTCTGGACTGGTGTTTTTTACATGCCACGAAAGTATCAATATATGCTATTCTAATTGACATTCGCAGCTGTCAATCAAAGAATATATCCACCAATTAAATAATTCATTCAGCACAGATTTGAGATTTGAGCTCAAACAGTAGCCGCCATTTGTGTGAAACATTTTTGTTGGTTTGGCGACCTAAACGTCGTAGCTACAGCTTATTCAAGTGTAGTTACGACATTTAGGTCGCCAACCAACCATTCTACTTTTTTGTTACATGCTTCTGACCATAAATAACGCCGTTTAAAATTCAACCAGGACTTCCTGACGGATTCAGTGGGTGTAAGATGTAAGTGGGGGCCAGAGATTGGTCAATATCTGAGTACTGCAAAATGACATTTATACCTTTTATTTCAACTTAAATGACTGACATATCTATTGAGGCTCAACGAAAGCGGTTTGATCGTGGGAGGGCACTAATTTGAAGGCATGAACATACTTTTCTAGCGGACTTTTTAGAACAAATTTTTCAATTACTATATTTCCCAAAACTTTGGAAGAGGGATTAGAAGCTTAGTTCCCACTCGTTCCAGCGAGAGAAAATGCATGGTTACAATTTGTCCGGTCAACCAACATCAAATATATTTTGTACAGCTTCTTGTGTAAGCTACGTGCTTTGGTGACTCCATAACTAATCTGAGAGTGACGGTTTACGCCAATTGTAAATGTAACATAACTCAAAAGAAAGTAGCTTATAAAACATTCCTAGAAAGAAAGAATGCGTGCAACCAGCGGTTTGTTCTTTTCCAAAAAATAACTGGAAATGTTGAACATTTAGGATGTTTGATACCTTTTCGTAGAGAACTATTTTGTGCGGAAGCATACAAAATGAATGCGTGCTCAAAATTGTGTTTATGAAGGTATGAATTCATTTTTTTGACCAATCAGATCGCTCGTTTTTGATAGACGAAACTAAAAATTAAATTATTTTTAATTGTGGTAATTTGGATGATGCAATGTTATTGTGATTTTTATAATCTATTTTGAAAAACTGAAAATGGCAGACTACTTTCGGATCGTTATTTCTCCTTTTCCTACAATGTTTTCCAAACATATCAATTTGGAAGCACACAAGCACATTTTAATGAGCACTTATTCAAAACTAATATCGGATGATCACTTCTTCCAAAAATAACAACACTTTTTAATGGGAAATAATTTATACAAACCTTTTTTTCTACTAAAAGAAAAAGGTCACATGCTAAATAAAGAAATAAATGATGAATTAAATTGAGAGGGAATTAATTTTCAAACAGGAAAGACGTAAAGTCAAAAGTCACCAGAATGGTGTCATTAATTTCGCAGCCATCGCAGTTTACAATAAAGATACTAGGAAAATTGTCGTCTAGCTTGAATTTTATCAAGGAGATTTCAATAATTTGAAAGACAAACAAATGTTACGGGGAAAAATGAGTAAAATCTATCATTATACGTTGTTTACAATTCGCAACCTTGATTTTGGATATTGAGAGAGAGAGGTAGAGACAGATGGAGGGAGAAAAGGTAGAGAGAAAGAGAGGTAGAGAGAGAGAGAGAGAGAGGGGGAGAGAGGGGGAGAGAGAGAGAGAGAGAGAGATGGGGGAGAGAGAGAGGAAGAGAGAGAGAAATAGAGGTAGAGGTAGAGAGAGACGGGAGGAGAAGAGGTAGAGAGAGACGGGGGAGAAGAGGTAGAGAGAGGGAGAGAGCGTTAGAGAGAGAGAGCGTTAGAGAGAGAGAGAGAGAGAGAGAGAGAGAGAGAGAGGGGGGGGAGGGAGAGAGACAGATAGAGAGAAAACTATACTAAAACAAAAAGTGTTAATTTCCAGATAAATAAACTTTTTAATATCGTTATCGCCCGGTTTTTTTTCATAATTATACTCCTGTAACGCCCAGTGATTCATTTTCACGTGTTGTTGTTATTGTTGCTAATGGCGAGACCAGAGAAAAAGTATTTGATTCTACACATAAGCTAGCTTTGAATCTCACCATTTCAACATCAGAAAACTTAAACACATTGTAGTTTTACATGAAAGTCAAGCACATATACCTTGCCGCCGATTTCGACTTGGTTCCTTGAATTTATAACAAAGAAAACAAATACAAATGTTATACCGGCCCTCAAATTCTACTATGAGAACCAGTATTTAGTACAAGACATCTGACGAAACGGAAATCTACAAGGGTACCCAGTCTAAAATAAAACCTGGGTACTCGATATTACGAATCACGATTAGCACCAATAACAAATCAATCGACCAATCAAACCATTCATTTACATCGGGAGTGAACTCTGGACTCCAACATCAGTCGGTATTTTGCAAAACATTTGTTGGTTCATTCAAGCTGTACTTACGACGTTTAGGTCGCAAAACGACTACTTTTCCTTTTTTATTTGATGTTACTGGTCATAAGCAATCAGATTGTAACTTCCTGTCGGGACTCAGTGGGCGTGGCCTGCGATTCATCAAATACGCCCCCTATTGACAGCAATGTAGATGGTAGATAATCCGTAGTCAAATATAGCAGTGTAGCCGAGTCCGACATCGCAATGATTAAATTTTTCTCTTTCCATTTTGCTAAAAACGTACATGTCCTCATATAGTTCTGAAGCCTTATATTACAGGGAGTATAGGATAACACTGCAGAGACAGATTCTTATGCAGAGACAAATAGTAAACAAAGAGCGAAACAAAGATTCCAACCCAAAGATGATATGACTTTTAGCGGGACAACATACCGATCACCAGAAACAATGAGGATATTATAAAGATATGTATTTTTCGAACGAATAGAATAGAATAGAATACGATTTCTCTCCATACTGGATATCAAGAATATCTAATCTGTCCATTTTATTTGAATAAGGTTTAATGCCTCTTTTGACAGTATTTCAGTTATATAGCGACAGCTGGAATACCTAACCATGGATTCTTAGTATTTCTCTCACCAGTACTACCACTACATCATTTCCGAGCCTCCAGCTGCTCATCCCACTTAGGTTTACGATTATCCACCCTTCGGTAAGGAACAACTGTCTTAAAGGATGTTTGTCGCGACCGAGAATCGAACCCAGGATCTCATAATTGAGAGTCCGACGCTTTTACGACTGCGCTTTGGCCGCGACAGGTAATAGTTTGTAAGAGAGTGTGTATTATAGGGAAGAAATATTATGATTCATTTTAACATGAATTGCCCCATGAGATTTTACAGAAGAAAACCGTTCGTTATACTGTCTCTTGGGAACACTGAATCAGATATTCGATACTAAAGTTAATGCACTTAATTGTTAAGACGTTTCTCGTAGTCAACATGACTAGTTAACAAGAGAGCCAAGATGGCCAGAATCGTTGTACTGGCTCTTCGACCTGCTTGATACCGTGTTACTCAATTTTAGCCTTTTTCTTTAGGAAACTAAGTTTTATGACGAAACGAACATTCCATAAACAGACTTTAGTAAACTGTACATATAATAGCCACGGACGCCGTACGACATTGTTGCCTTCGATTTTATTTAGGATATTTATAACACCGGCGAAAGTTGTAGGCTTAAAATTCTCTTGCAACACGGTTTTAATAAGTTATTTTTAAAATCGCATGGCAGAAATCACTGAGGTGCCCGTAAGCCGATTATAACGGTAATCGCAAGGTAATCGAGCTTTCCACGTGTCATCTAGATTTGGTACAGACCTAACGGATAACATATGATCACAACGACCGCCTAGAGACGATAAGATTACTCGGAGACGTTTGGTATGAAATCCGTACGTATCCGTACAGTGTCGCTGCGATGTCTTTTTGGCGTGCATACTGGCTACGGTCTCTATGTGGTCTTGCGACTGTCAGAGCTTTTTAACTTGTTATTTGGTCTACGGAGCCAGTAAAGCCCTACGATAATCGCGGGAACACCTTATATGACTGAGCCGGCACCGCGCGATTCTTTAGTTACATCGAGGTTACGGAATCCCTGCTGTCTCAGTAGCCAAATGTATATGGATCTTTCAAAGTGTTTAAGATGTTTTCAATTAAAAACCTTCCCCGTATTATTTTCGAAAACCGATCCCTTCCGAAGGGACATTTCTTATGAGGATACTGTTTGTGATAAGAAGTGTTCGATATTGATAAACGATCAAAGTATCAGTCACGTTTTCAAAGACATAAGGGTTATATAGATACGTACCCTAACTCTTTTGACATTTATCAATAAATATGTAACACCCTACCGCTGATAAATTCTATTCCTCATCGAATAGCCAGACAATTTCTTGTCTTAATTTACCAAAATCCTCCCAGTATATCTAATATCAAACATTTTGTCGCAAAAATTCGGTAGTAAAATTCCGGTGGCAAACCCTTCTTAATAGAATGCATTGATCACACATTGAAGCTCTACAGTTTAACGAATTACTCATAACTGTGAAAGCACTTCGAATGTATTAAGTCGTAATATATGTTGTTTCTGTTTTCGACCATGGCTATATATCACAAATATTTGTTCAGTTGTGAGATGTCTATTTTATACATTTAGAAAGAATATAATATCAGACATTTGATGTAAAAATTTGGTTAAATAGTCCTCGCGGTTTTATCGGAGATCGGTGACAACTCAAGTAAAATCTATTGCAAAAAAGCAATGTAATATGTAATATAAGCAATGCGATATAATTCTAGTTTCTCAAGGTGTATTCTTTTGGTTGGCGTAATTGTTTCCATGCCTCCATGAAAGGCCGCCGTCATAGCACAGTTGGTAGCGCGTTGGACTGTCAATCTAGAGGTCCCGGGTTCGATCCCCGATGGCGGCACTCATCCTTTCCGACTATTTGTCTCTCACCAATTGGTCGATAATCGTAGACCTATGTGGGATAGCAGCTGGGGGCTAGGAAAGGATGTAATGGTAGTACTGGTGTGAGAAATACCAGGATTCCATTGTTAGGTGCTTCAGCCGCCGCGATATAACTGAAAGATTGTTGAAAGCGGCGTAAAACCCCATTCAAACCAAACCAAATGCCCCCATTAAAAGGTATGAGGGAATATTTAGTAATAATGCTCAAAGTTAATTATAAGAAATGACAAAGAAATCCTCTTGTCAATCTACTTTATAATAGTTTTTTTGTCTTCATGAACAAGAGGCCTATGAGGGCCCGAGACCCTCTACTATAATTAAAGAAGAATGCATAAAGGAAAAAATGGACTTTATGCCCTTTATTATTTTGAGAAACAATCCTCAAGGCCCCTTTTCCCGTGTTTCATGACAGATCCACTCCATTTCCCAAAGAAAATTTCCATATGACCCTACAATCAACCTGTGAAATTTTCATCAGAATCTGTCGATAGTTTTGGACTTTATCACAGAAACAGGATTGTTTTGAATGAGAATCCATAAGGTCCCTTTCCCTGTGTTTTCTGATGGATTAATTTCATTCCAAAAGGAACATTCCTGACAACCCTACTATTGTCCTGTGAAATTTTCAAGACAATCTGATAATGATCGTGAACTTCATCACATACACAAGAATGTTTTGAATGATAATCTGTAAGGCCCCTTGTCCTTGGTTTCCAATGCCACAATTATTCCATGCATCTTTGAAGAGAATCCGATAAAACTGTTGATTTATTGTGTTAACAAAGATATTAAAACCAAGTTCTCATAAGGCCCCTTTTCCCGTGATATTTTACTGTTGGTTTTTATCATTCTGTGAAAGTTTAAAATGACTCCGTTGAAATATGGGGGCTTCATTATGTTTAATAGAATATTTAAAAAAGAAATCATATGGCCCCCTTTTTAAATGATACTTGATGGATTGTACCCAGTTTTGAAAGGAACAATTTAAGTGATTGAACAATCATTCTGTGACATTTTGAATCAAATCCGTAGAAATCAAGGGACATCATTATGTTAACTAGAATATTTAAAAAAGTTTTTCATAAGGCCCCTTTTTAAGTGACACTTGCCATAATCAGATCCACAGTCAAAATCAACAATTGTAATGATGGTACAATCGATCTGTTTTATCTGTGGTATTTATTGTGTTAATGAGTTTATAGTGAAATCTTCATAGGGCCTCTTTTCCCATGATACTTTATAGAACAAACCAAATTTCAAAAGGAACAATTCAAAATGAAGGTACAATTATTCTGTAAAAGTGAAAGAGAATCAATGAAAACATTGGACTGAATTGTGTCAAGAATTTTTGGTAATAAAATTTTCATAAGGTCCCTTTTCTCGTGAAACTTAACAAACCAGACCCAATGTACAAAGGAACAATCCTGATGATAGATAGTTTGAGGAAAATGATAAAGATTGAGGACTTTATTGTGTTAATGATGTTTTTGTAATAAAATTTTCATAAAGTCACTTTTCTTGTGTCACTTAACCAATCAGACCCAATTTACAAAGGAACAATCCAAATGATGGTACAATCATTCTATTAAAGTTTGAAGAGATTCTGATAAAAACTGAGGACATACTTGTATTAATGAGGATTTGGTAATAATTTTTAATACAGACCCTTTTCCTATTATAATAGACAGATCAGTCCCAATTTGGAAAGATACAACCCTAATGATGGTACAAACATTCTGTGAAAGTTTGAACAGAATCCAATGAAAACTGCGGACTTTATCTTGGTGTAAAGATTTTAAAATAAAATTTTCATAAGGCTCCTTTTCCTGTGATACTAGAAGGATCAGGTCTCATGTCAGCATCAACAATCATAATTATTGTACAATGATTCTGTGAAGGTTTGAAGAAAATCCAACGAAAGCTCTGGACTTGGTAACAAGTACTATACATAAAATTCTCAAAAAGCCCCATTTCCCATGATACTAGACAGATCAGGCCCAATTTGAAAAGAAACAATTCTCATGGTGGAACAATCATTCTGTGAAAGTTTGAACAGAATCCAATGAAAACTGTGGACTTTATTTTGGTACAATGATTTTAAAATTTTATTTCATAAGGCTCCTTTTTCTGTGATACTTTACGGATCAGGTCTAATGTCAACATCAACAATCATTTTTATTGTACAATTATTCTGTGAATGTTTGTAGAAAATCCAATGAAGCTCTGGACTTGGTAACAGGCATTTATATTTGAAATTTTAATAAAGCCCCTTTTCCTGTGTTTCATGACAGTTCAAACCCTGTTATGAAAAGATTGATCGTTATGACCTTACAAAAATTTCATGTAGCCCCTTTTCCCATATTACTTGATGGATCTGAACCAATTCTAAAGGGAACTATACTTACAAAAGTATAATTATTGTGTTTGAGTATGAAGACAATCCAATGAAAACTGTGGACTTGAAAGCATTTATTATTTTTTTTTAATTAAATTTTCCTAATGCCTA
The DNA here is from genome assembly GCA_946902895.1 of Fragum fragum. NCBI lineage: Eukaryota > Metazoa > Mollusca > Bivalvia > Cardiida > Cardiidae > Fragum > Fragum fragum. Next base: position 70,693,472 of record OX336370.1, on the reverse strand, counting down.
TGTTTCTCAATGGATCAGACCCAATTTGAAACGACAATCTTTTTGATGGTACAATCATTCTGTGAAAAGTTTGAAGTCAATCAGGTGAAGTCCGGGCCCATGATGTGTTAACAAAGATATTTTATCAAATTTTCATCAGGCCCCTTTTCCCATGATACTTGATGGTTCAAACCACCTTCAGAAAGGAACAATCCATTTAATATAATAATCATTCTGTTAATGTTTGAAGATAATTTGTTGAAAACAGTGGACTCCATTGTGTTAACGAGGAATTTTTAATCAAATTTTCATAAGGCCCATTTTCCCGTGTTTCTTGACGGATCTGACCCAATTTCAAAAGGAACTATCCTTATAATGGTACTATCATTCTGTGAAAGTTTGTAGAGAATCGGATGAAAACTATTGACCCTAGGGTAGTAACGAGGACTTCCAGTTGATTTTTTACTAAAATTGCAGAGAGGCCCCTTTTCCCGTGTATCTTGACGGATCATGCCCGATTCCGAAAGGAACGATCCTTATGATAACACAATCATTCTGTGAAAGTTTGAAGAGAATCCGATGAAAACTGTGGACTGTGGAGTGTTAACGAGGATTTCCAACAGATTTTTAAATTAAATTTTCTCAAGGCCTCTTTTCCAATGTTTTTTGACAGAGTTTAAACTTTCATCTTTTTGGATAGAAAACATTCTGGGTAATGAAGAAATGGCTTGAAACAAGCAATTTCTTCATTTTCACAATGTTTTCCTCAGCTTTTTTTGGACGGCGTAAAAAGGAGGAATTGCGTTGCGATGGTTTAAACAGACTAAGCGTCTTGTGCCATTTAAAACAAATCTTATATCAAATTCCAATAAATACTGACTCAACTGAAATCATTTATCACTTAAAGCTCAATTCATCTAATTTTAGCTCGACCATTTACAGAATTAAGGATAAATTGCTCTATTAATGAAATAAAAATTTCATTTATCTTTGAAAAGAGATAGTCACATAGCATGTTAATGATTTCGAATTTTTGTTCTTTGCTATGTTGTATGTGATCTTTAAAACCTTAAAGTATGCCTGTATTCTAATGGTTTGCTGAAAAATGGTTTTACCAGAGTTTTAAAATGCATTCTGGTTATTTTGAATTAACTAATCTCGATTGCTTATTTCGAAATGGATGTGTACAGAGTTCTATGGAGTCTGAGTCAACAAAATTAAAATAGAATAAACCAAGCAGAGATATTTTTGAAACTGCACAATCTTGCCCCCCTTTTTTTTCTACTACCGTATAATTGGGAATTTTGATGTGATGTATTATTTGTGGACTTTGACCGGCATTTTTCAAGACAGCTAAATTTGATTTCACATCCTATTATTGTGGAATACATCACGAGTTCTGTCGCCAAATAAAAGTGTCAACTGAAAAGAAATAGAGTTTTGACTGTAGAAAACAACGTAGTGAAACGAGAACGTGTCTGTTACAAGTGATATCTCGTTTTACCGCGTTTGGTTTCTGCGATATCAGTAACAAAATTCTAAAATACCGCAATATAAGAGAGAAAATGATATAATCGTCAAATTTATCTTGCGAAATTATTTAATTATCAATTTATTTATTTATACATTTCTTCAACCCCACACCACAAAAACTTGTGAGCCCGAATTAAGTTAGTCATACCGTGTTTAATTATGATGTCCTTACCGCTTGTATCCAAACTTGCTTGAAATATTAAATTCTGTGTCAAACATCGAAGCTACGATTATGTTGATTTACAGATGTCGCCAAGTATTCCAGAAACATCTTAGAATTTGATATTTCCAAAAATGTTTTTAGACAAGTTATGAGATTGGAATACAAATTTATGTTTTTCTTCGAGAAAGAGAATGATATTATCGTAGTGAAGATTTGTTCGTGTATTTGAACAAGCCCACCGGGAGAGAAAATTATTCCTTTTATTTCCTATTCACTGATAATCTCCGTCTTTGTCCATGTTTATGACTTGAATGCACAAAAATAAGACAAGAGCCGACGGAGACGGACTACGCTCACCGAATAAGTCACAAAACTTATAAAACAAATTGAACTAGAAAAAAAGTATCAAAAGCTACTGCGCTGAAGTTAGACTTTTCAAATGTTCATTCTACCATGGTCTCTGTGAAAAAAAAAAAGAAATTACTATTTTGTGTACAACTACAGTTGTCTATAATTTCTTGTTGTCTTGATATTTCAAGTGTATCATCCTACTTTAAGACCCTTGTAAAAATCTACCAAAGTGCGATTTCAATGAGTTTTATCCTCCAAAAAGGTTTATAATGATAACTTTGACCTATACAAAAATCTAATGTCATTAGAAAATAGAAAAATCATAAACTAGAGGTGTACTTCCTTAACCCATTACAGGACGACAACATTTTAGACTGGTCCAAATTGAAAGTAAATGGAGACAACTATTTAAAGTCTATGAAAGTTTAAACTTTTTTCAAATACCTGGGTAGAAATCAAGTGTTTGCATAAAGAAACGATTCAGATGAAGCAGATATTAATGAAATTTCAAAGTCCTATATTCCTGTGACGAGGCCAAACATTGTTATACCGAGAAGATTATACCGTTATGTCAATCAGGTATTCATCTGTAAATTTTATTCAATTTGATCAAGGGCCTGTCGAAAAAACAGACGGGCAGGAGAAGAGACGGACCAACGGACAGACAGACAGAGTAACGGACTGATTAAGCGAAATTCGCTCACCCTTCGGGTATCTTAAAAATACAAGTTTTTATATAACGTTACGAATAATTGAATATATTTTTCACACGAATATGACACTTTGATACATAATGGGTAAAGTCAGGCGAAAAAAAGAAAAGAAAAGAAGTTTTTTCTACAGTCCGTAATTTACAGTTACTATGGCACCAAAGGGTAACGTCTTTATAAATTTCAAGATGTTCTTAAATGGGGGCATCGAATTTTCCCCATGTCATGGAGTTTAATGATTGAAGCCGTTTATCAAAATGAACAAAGTTATTTCCCTAATAGCCAACGTCAGCTATAATCGACAACCTTTTATAACTGTTATTCTTGTCAGATATTAACTATTTGAAAGCAATGTCATTGTTTTGTTTCTAAAAAAGTATAAACAATAAGTTTAGATTCCAAATGCAATACAAATCAAGTTGTTGTTCAGCCGTTTGGGTCAGCTAAGATATTCTTTCTCCAGTCTAGACGAGAAATATGTTTAGGAAACAGAATATAACTGTATTCCTTCTGGAGAAATAAATAAATGTTTAATTTGTTATTTCTACAGACACATTTATAAAAGGCATGTTATCTCGCAAGATATGTTAGAACTTGTACATAACCAAAATTGTGATCAATGTAATCTAGACTAGCTTAATGGCCCCCTGCACTTTAATGGCAGGGTTTACTTTGTCATCAACAAATTAGGACCACAGGACCTAAAAGCCGCGGTCACAAGGGTTACTATCTAAGGTTTTGGAGTCCCGAATATAAACGCTGTACATTACTGAACTTATATCATGACACCGACATGTCCAAGACAAAGGTAACCAAAGTGTTGGACGGCTATGATTCCCTGGAGCCCAACTTGAGATACGAATGAACTATTTAAAACAATCTTCAAATATTTTTTGGAAATGAGCCTCATTGGATAAATGGGGTCACAACAGGTAGTTTTTGAATAAGCAGCGGTTACCACGTTTAAGGTCACGAGTACATCACAAACCCATTTTCCCGTCCATTATTTTTTTCTTTTCAATTTCGCGAAATAACATGTCGCAGAGTTGTAAATCAAATTTCAAGGTAAATGTACGTATCCACGCTAGTTTTTGGGGTCAAATTTGTTTGCTCTTTACTGATATACGCTCCTTCAGGGAAAACAGGCATTTATTCTTTACGGCATTTTCGACGTTTATCCGTGAAAGTTGAGTTAGATAATTTTGCTTGTCGTAATCTAGAATGTTTTGATTTAAACGGATTTTCTTAAAAACACAATGGAATAGTCATTGATCAAAGCTTATAAGATAATTGAATTTTAAAAGAGTTATTTCTGAATTTTGAAAAATTCACGCAATGATTTTGTCTTAATCTAGATATTTTTAGACAGTTCCCTAACCTTTCAACATCGCAAAAAAATCAGGTACTTTTCCACGCAAAAAGGGGGATTTTTCGTATATCATCCTACCCCATCCACCTTGAAAAAAGGGGGTTAAAGTATTTTCATCGTATTTTTTATGACGATTTCTAAATCACGACGCTGTAATGTTATCCCTTTTGAACAATATTCATATCTCCCATACTAGTAATTTGCTTTATTTGTAAATTAAAGTTCAACTGAACACGCCCTCCATTAGATTATCTCGAATTTCGACCTAATTAAACATCAAATCATTTCTAAATTGCATTATTGTCAGTTGACCATTTTTCATATTTTAGCAAAAAATGCACAGAATTTATCTTTTTCTACAGCCCTATGCAACGGAGCTCACCCATTTAACAAAGTCCCGTTGTTAAAGCCTATCCACGAATTTCGAAAAATTATAATATAATCTGAATATTTCCCCCGATTATTTCTATATAGGCTTTAAAGTTAAACCCTTTCCTGTACAATCCCTTGTTTTCACGTCCCTGTGAATTTATTCTTGAGAAAACATTGTGGGAAAAGAAGAAAGTGCTTGTCACAAGCAATTTCTTCTTTTCCAACAATATTTTCTAACCTGTAGGTTCGTTACTTTTTAAATTGCATCCACCTTTGATTGTTGTCTGCAACTTCTTTCAAATTGGACCAGTCTAAAACTTTGAAAAATGGGAAAGGGTTAAGTCATATCCCCCCCCCCCCCCCAAGAAAAAAGGGTGGGGGGGATCTGGTTTAAAAAAATAGAGTCAGTTAGGCAATTAGAGTCCCTAATGTCTGAAAAATCAGATATAAACAAATGAAGTTTTGTTTTTTATGGCGTCAATTTGATGCCATGTCGTCATTATTCGGAAAGTCTAATTAAAGTCTCGTGTCGTATTTGGGACTGACATCATGGCGTTGGTTTTAAGTATCAGACATTCTCGTAAGAAAACCTCACTCCCATTGAAATAATTGGAACCATTATATTTTACTACGTCCAGCAAAGCCACGTGGTCTCTTGCCCTCTTGACCTTAAGCCACCCACCAATGAACAAGCTGGAGCCCAACATTTCACTTCCGGTCAGAATCATTTAAATGATCAAACAACTTTTCGATTGCGTCGATAACCGTGTTGGAGTCGTGGAGTGCGTCATCTTTTTAACCCATTCCCACACAATCACGGTATGTTACGGCCCTGAGAAGCTATGTAAAAGAACTTGTTGTGAGAAAAGGATAAACTAGGTGAAACAAGCAATATCTCCCCTTTTCAAAATGTTTTCGACCCTTTTTGGTCATTAGGTTTCAGTTGCAAAAAAAGTGTCGTCTGTAACTTTTTCAATTTGGAACAGTCTAAAATGACGTCGTTTGGTCACGGGGTAATTGCGACATCTTGCAAAACAATGTATGAGAATCCAAGTGCTAGAGGTTTTTTTTTTTTGTAAATTAAATACATTTTTTCTATTTTGGAGGGCAATGGTAACCTTTTAAATAGCTCAAAACTTTGATCCTAAATCCCTGACTACTGAAGTGTTGCAAGAATAGGCTCCGATCAATATATTATTTAAGAGATGAAGAGAATATTTTTTGTTTTCATGGAGGTATGAACCGAAAAATCTAATCACACTGTATGAATACGCGAAGCGGATTCATACATAAGTGTGATTAGGTTTTTCGGTTCATACCTCTATGAAAACAAAACATATTCTCTTCATTTCTTATAATTTAATAGTATCGAGCGAAATAGCAAAAACTTTACAATTTTTGATACCTTTTTGAATGGAACTATTTTGCGCGGAAGCATTCAAAATCGCTGTGTGCTCAAAATTTTGTTCATGGAGTTATGAATAATTTTTTTCGACCAATCAGAACGCCCGATTATGATAGACGAAACTGATAAATTAAATTATTCTACCAAGAACTTCAGATTATACAAACAAAGCTACCAAGAACTTCAGGGTATACTAACGAAGCTACCATTCCACGAATGTTCCTATCATAAACGACTCTTAGTCGAACTATGAGAGCTGTCTTAAACTTTTGATGTGTATTACAATTGACCAATCACTGGCCCAGACCATTCAGTCTATAGGCCGGACAAAACAAACAAACAAACAAGAAAACTGGACGCCGCCCATAAACCTTTTTCATGGGCGTTTAAAAGCAATCGGATACAATCGTATATGGCATATTAGAAGAAGCAAAGATACCTATTTTATTTTGCGTAACAATTCCGCCTTCCATTCACGAAAAATTAGGATTGAATTAAAAACAACTGTATAACTTGACATTTGGGAAATCCCGTTGGTTATTCATTTTACCTGTCCAGGAAGTCGAGAGTTATAGTTTCTACTTGTTCGTCAATCTGTCTGTTCTCTTGTCTTTCCGTTAGTCCAGGTCAATATCTCTGAAACCGTTTCAGCAGGTATGCCAAAATTGATAAAGCTTTATAAATTTGTCATCTACAGCAGTTCTCCCGAGATTTATATTGTTGTTGTTGTTTATATTTATAGCATTGTCATGGAAGAAGGGCAGGGAATGGATTAATGTGGATATGAGATGGATCTCTGGTTATCTGGTGGACACCCTGATGTAATGAGCAGGAATTCCTGTGAGATCTCTCTAAGTTAGCGTCGACCTCTTCTTCCTGATATGAAATGATAATTTTAGGTCTCAGTGAATTCCTTGGAATAGTGACAGAGATATTCTATTTTTTTTTACCTGCAATATTTGAGTGCAGACACCAATCGGTCTTCGTCAGGTGACGCAATATCTCCGTTGAAGTATACTACTTATTGAAGTTCTTTATCTCCAACGTTATTTTGCTAATTTTTTATTATACCTGATATTGATGTGATAATAATGGTTAAATAACAGTGATAAAGATTTGTCGTTATCACTTTAATATCATTATTATCATGTCTTTGAGATGAGATGCGTAATACTTCATTCTTAACGACGATCATTTGCTTCGTTAGTTAATGATAATTCCTACTCACTATTAATCCTTTCCAACACATTCCCTCTTTTAAAGCGCCCCAAGAAAAATGTTTTCGAAAGCACAGAGTGAAATGAAGAAATTACCTGTAACAAGCTATTTCTTTATTTCACACCCCAAGAAAAGGTTTTCGAAAACAGAGAGTGAAATGAAGAAATTATCTATAACAAGCTATTTCTTTATTTCACATTGTTTTCTACCCAGAAAGACAAACAATGTTAAAATTTCATAAACTAAATTTGTTCATCTTCATCTGGCTTTAAAATAATGATGTTAAAATCTTAGGAAGGAATGCAACAAACGAAAATGCAGACCGTTTCAGACATAACAGGTTTTCCAAATTTTACCGATGTCCTTTGTTCTGTATACATGTATTTGACTGTGTAGGCTAATCTTCAACCATTCGGTTTTATTGTAGGATTAACTCCTATTAAGTGGTTAAGTATTACAGTTCTCTTCTATCCGCCTTTGGAATATGTATAATTACAAGCTTTGGCATTTATACCGTAAACAAAATTTTAATAGTGCAGAAAAACGTAAATTTATTTTTGCGTATGATTTGCGCAAAATGATGGGGGAAACAATTCATTAACCCTTTAACATGACAGTAAGAGAAGAAAAAATGTCTGAATAGTGATCTCTATAACAAGAATAATGATAGTAATTAAAATCGAAATAATAACAACTGATAACAAGCGGCCCTCGTCATAGACAGAATTGGAAAAACTTAACGCGAAGTTGAAGGTCACGGTTCGAATCCTATCAGCGCAGTCCGCCATGTCGGTATTTGGGTGCGAGGCGGTTTGCCCTGATAGCATTGGCTATCGCTGTCATCTTACTTTTCTAACTCTGAGACAAAATAAGTTTCCCTGGGAAAACTTGGGTTGGCATAGTGAGGCTAGATGAAAAAGCGTAATTTAGCCTGCGTTGACTTTTCAGCTCATCTAGACAAAACACATACCCTCAAAATCGCGTTTATTTCATGTGTAATAATCCGGAGAAGCAGAACATTAGTTCCATATTTCCAACAAGTGTCTTTTTAACTTCTTAAGATTAAGTGTAAAATTTAACATATCTGCTAGCCAGGAAACCTTCATAAAATGACGTTACTTAATGACGAAGGGAAATTCCAATGTTTTAATGACGCCTCAAATTCATGATTATTGCTAGACTCCTCCCCACCCACCCAACAAAAAACCGAGCAAACTAGAACAAAAGCTTAGTAAACAATGTGAAAAATGAAGAAATTACTTGTAACAAGAAATTTCTTCATTATCCACGATGATTTTTAAGCTCAAAATAATGATTTTGAAAACTCCACCAACTAATACTGTCGGGTTCAACTTCTTTAAATTTCGACCAGGCTTAATTTTTGTCTTCTGGTAATGATTTAATGTACGAAAAGTTGTAACTTTTTTTAATGTTTTTCTTTTCAGTTTTGTGAATTAGAACGATTCTAAAATGTGAAAAAAACTACATTTTTTGTTATTTAGGCACATTGTCTGGAATACTGGATGTACTGATTTTGGCTACTTAGAATCTTATAAACGACGCCCTGTCTGGAGTAAAATTTATGAATCGTCTTTCAACAAAGGAATGGTATTTCCTTGAGGTCTCTTCTATTTGAAATCTTTTAGAAGAATTTGTCTGAAATTAATAATTCAGCGCTTCATACAAATAATTCAAGACGCAAAAAGAAAAAAAACCTTCTAGATGTAAAGGAAATTTCAAAATTGCAGTTACACAAATTCATAGATTCTTTTCCATTTACCGACAAATTTTGATACCAGATATCAACAATTTGAAGAAAAACTTTCATTTTCTTTTGCAAAAGTGCATAAGCATAAAATTTATACCATATCAAACGAGTATATACATCAAGTCGTTATTTAGAAGTTTGGGTCAGTTACGTCATTCCGTCTTCCGTCCAGACATGAATATGGTTAGGAAGCAGAAAATTACAATATTTCGTCTGAAGAAATTCATTTTCTATAGACACATAAAGTACAGGCTGACTTTGTAAGATAATTTAGAAATTTTAATGTTTTTGTATTTCTGACTGGCACATCAATGAAATTGGGGTGAATGTAGTTCCGACAAGCTTAAAAACTCGCCGTATTATGTTAATTGAAGGTTTTCTTAGTCTAATATCAGTAGATAAGGGTCCCGTAGACTCAAAAGATGTGGTCATAAGGGACCTTGCTGAATATTTTGGAGTCCCAGGTTTAAACATATGTTTCTAAAACTTTTGTCTTATTTTCAAATAATTGTTAAAATGAAGCATAAATTGCATATTCTATTAATTCGAATATCCTAGGCTAAAGATTAACAGGGTATTTGACAGCTATGACTTTCCGTTGTGTGTATTTCTGTTTATTCATCGTCGCTACCGTAGCACATGCCCATGTGAGCGACGCCCCCGGAAGACTGTTAGTTGTTACGGGGGATAGTGCAAGGATACAGGACGAATCTGCTGAGAGCTCCCCCGTTTCTTTAACGCGCACCGTCACAAGAGGCCTCGGTTTAACGTCTCATCCGAAAGACAGTTTGTTATTTGATAAAGCCAGCAAAGGGCTTGAACCCGTGATCTTCAGGTTTGAAGTCAAGTGCTCTACTAACTGAACTAATCGGACTTACTCTCTGGGGCACAACTGAAATCTTATATGAAAAAGAGTGCAGACACTGAACTCACATCAGATATTTTTGAGAGTCCTGGCTACTTAATTGCGACTCTTAGGCACGCAAGATCTACGTTCGTTAAAAACTACCATGGAGTCAAAATTGAATTTGGTATAGGTTGCTTTTACCTTAACACATTCCTGCATTTTTACGCGTCAAAGAAATATCGATATGGAAAACATTGTGAGAAAAGAACAGGCAATTTCTTCTTTTGTCACAAAGTTGTCTACCTCATTTGGCCCTTATTTTTCAATTTAAACCAACTTAATGTTGTCGTCTGAATCCTCTTTGAATTCGGACCAGTCAGATTTTATCGGTTGGGAATTGGTAAACCAAAGAAACATCCATAGTTTTTAAGTTGGAATGCGGAGCAATTCCAACTTAGATTTTAACAAAACCGCAAAATGAACACAAGACAATATCATTTCGGAATTCTTGATAACACATATCACGTGATCTCTAAGATATGAATACACTTCGGGATACTTCTCATCTCAACTTGCCAAGGACAATAATACGGCACTTGTAAAGGATGATATAAAAAATCGTTTAGAGACTTTTAAACATGCTTTAGTTTGCTTTAACTTATTGAAAAATAATGTAATAATCAGCACAGTAATGTGTTGTTTGTGATTCGCCATCCCGTGTTTGGTAATCACGTAATCTCAAGTGACATGTGGTAGTCATGTGACCATAGATAGGCAATGTTTACAAATATGGCGCCTGTCGCAAATCCATTTTTACAATTATCACGCCGCCCAGTGCTTTAAAACATTCTAGAGCGATAAAGGGGGGTCGTAGGCATCAAGCAAACGCGATTATTGTTGGATTAACAGCTTTTACTCAATACAAATCAAACAGATGCAAAAAGAAAGTAGAAGATTTTGAAAATTAGAATGTAAACATATCAACTTCCGGTTTCCACTTATTTACTAATAATTACGCTCTATTAGGTCGTTATATACAAGTTTAAATCAATAATAACATATCAAATCTTTAACAAGTGTCATCTAGCTTTCAGCTTGGTCCTTTTTACTTAAGATTTTACGGTTTAAAGCCGAATAACGAATAAGGAAATCGTGCGACTACAGGGCGCCGAAGATAATTTGATACTATCTTCATCATATTATAGGAATATTTAGGAAAAGGGCAAATCTACCATGTGCAAACAATAACGTTACAATAACGTTAACGCCTTTTTTTTTTCGTCACAACGCTTTAAATATTCTTTTTCCTAAGTCTAAACCGGTATTTTAAATCGATCACCCAGAAACAGGTCTCCGCGCATTTCCGCAAATTTCCACGTATACTCATAAACTTGAAGTGAAAAAATCTACGTGAGTTTAGTATGATCGTTACAGAATTGGCCGAGTTGAGTGTCAAATAATCATCGCGGTCATTGATTTCTTACTGTAGAAGCTGTTATTCTCTGTTTTCAAGATTCTGAAAGGAGTTCACGTATTACAGTTGATCAAAAGGAGAATGTTATGCTTGAAAATTCTAATTTTGCTGTGCGTGACACGAGCTTATAACCCTTTCCAAAGCGATGAAATTTTAGACAAGTCCAAATTCAAAGAAATATCGTCAAAAATCTAATAATAAAAAATATCGGTATGAATGGGATGAAGATCCTTTTTGGTCACTTTCTCTCTCAAATTAATGGAAAAGGAGACCCTGGGAAGAACCTTTCCACTGACTCTTTCGCGAACAATTTTCAAATGTTGATATACACATGAAAATAGCCTACTGAATATGGTGATTTTCTATTTGAAGGCTTCGGAAAAAGACTGTTAGAGACAATTGTCGGGCTGTTTCGGGGAAATTCGAGGTCTTTCTAAAGCATTGACTTTGTAAGCGTTTGACGTTGTTGTTTGATATTTTGTGATACCTCTCATTATAATAAAACATAATACATAATTTATTAATTAAATATTCAGAGGGCCTTTGACCAATGTAGATTTCACAATCGAATCATATAAATACAGTATGGCGGACAATATACCATTTGATGACATACTATATCCACAATGTGCATTTTACCCGAAACGAAACTCGGTCATAAGAACTGTGGACTTAGATAGACAATAGATGTAAAGATAGGACAAGGCAATCTGTCTACTGTATAATGCAGAACAAACTATAAGGATAAATTTCGTATTGTAAAAATTAAGTTGCTATCTTAATAGAAAGTCTAATTTGTTACCGAGAGCTCCACGGTCTAGCATGGGACATCTGCATGAAGCGCTGCCGTTAATCATATTGCCTTCTTCAACTGTGTAACTCTCTCACCAATGGGTAGATAATCGTAAACCTAAGATGGATAGCAGCTGGAGGCTAGGAAAAGATGTAGTGGTAGTACTGGTGTAAGAAATACCAAGAATCATTGTCAGGTGCTCAAACCGCCGCGATATGACTGAAATACTGTTAGAAGTGGAGTTGAACCTCAATAAATGAATAAATAACTCAAAATGTAACTACAATTATCACGTGAATAACTAAGAGGGGGGTATCGATATTTCTGAAACCCAGATAAGAAATCAAAGTACTGAAAGTACTCTAAGCTAGCAAAGCATGGTTGAATTTAGAAAACTTTTCCTTGTTGGGTAGAAAACATTGTGGACATTGAAGAAATTGCTTATACAAGCAATTTCTTCATTGTCTACAATGTTTTTCATAGCCTTTTTCCCAAAGCGGAATTAATAAGGAATGGGTTACATAGCGTACTTTTGAGAGAGTTCAATACAATTTGAATAGAATTTGCAATATTCCTGAAATACATGAGAACTACTTTTAATGGCGTAGGCATTTAATGGATTTAGTGGTTAAGCCTCCAATGACAGTTTGCACTCGTTGAACTTTGAGACGACCTCAAAATTTCGTATGTTATCTGAAGCTATCAAAGCTGTCGCTTTGCTAGCTAAAAATGCAAATTACCGAGAAACGAACATCGAATACTTAAATACGAGTCAGAAGTTGTCTTGAACGGTAATCCGATAGGCCAAAATGGCTTTTAGAGGTTTTATGGGAAATGCTCAGCGGAATTCCATGTGATGTTTAGATATCGCGGAATTCGGTTGTCGGCACCGAAAGACCTGATTTGCACATGCCCCCAAAATCAACAGAAGGTAACAAATTGACAAGGGTAAACAACCAAATTGTTGAATTATGTAAGATCAAGTGGCGAACACAAAACTGAGGTAAGTGTCTATATTCATATTAGATATTACAGGTGTTGTGGACGGATCTTTAAAGAATTGAAGACTGGCTAGCGAGCACGAACGTAAATCCTGATGACGTAACGATGACGTTGGTTTGACTGAATTCAAACTGAATGCAAGATTCCAACGGTTATTCGCACCGTTTGAATGACCTAATATTCATTGAAGCTGTCTATGCGTAATTTACAAAAATATTTATTAATAGCCTATGTGGACTTCTATGGAATATCACGGTTTATTTTGATAAACGACCTCTGATTTTCACAAAACTACTTTTCCGAATATTGTATTCAAACAGCTTATCAGAGGTAATAAGAATTAAAATATTTGACTTAAAACAACAACAACACCAGCAACACCAAAACACCAAAACCTACTGATATTGTCTTCGATGTTATCTGACAGGCTTAAAATAGTTTTTTTGTTTGGTTGTTAAATAGGAAAGGTTCAGCGGAATTCCCGGAGAGTTTTACATATAATGGAATTCGGATATCGACATCGCATGTCCTTATTTGCATATTACCCAAAGTCAACGGAAGGTTACAGATTAACAAGCGAAACAACTAACGACCTAAACCATGTCACTTCAAATGGTAAGCACAAAGCTGCGGTACGTATCTAAGTTTTCATTGACAATTTTGACTGGTTTTTACAGAATTGAAGACCGGCTAGCGAACATAAATTCTGACGACGTAATGATGACGCTTGTTAGGGCAAATTCAAACTGAATGCGAGATTCCAACGATTTTACGTACCGCGTGAATTACAAAAATATTCTTTGCAACTGTCTCCTTTTAAAGCGTACGAATGCTATTAGGAAAATACCTTAGTTTTTTTCTGTTAAACGACCTCTGATTTTTAGAAAACTACTTTTCTGAATATTATATTTAAATATGGAATAAGAATAATCAAAACCAGTGACATGAAAAAAAATCGATACCTACCTTAAAAGGTGTTTATTTCAATTATTTTTTTCCCCTCTCATATGATATAGTAGTATTCTTCTAAGATTTAGGAAATATAAACGCAGTACACAAATCTCAAAAGGTAGGAAAAATATTCAGCGTATCTTGTTTTGAAAAATCTTTCAAGGGAGGTTTCGTTGTTTCTCAAACATTGGTGAGAGAAATTAGCCATTTTCAAAAACACGAACAAACGGAAGCTTAAACATTATAATTGAGTTAGATTTTGTCATCGCGGTAATTTGGTTTGCTTGAAGTGGCCTTTTTGGGTTGTATAGGAAAGTTTCAGTAGTTCTTCAGGTTATTTTAAGATATCATGGAATTCGGTCGTCGACATCGCATGACCTCATTTGTATATGACCAAAAGTCTACGGATGGTAACAAATAACAAGCGAAACAACCAACGTCTATAATCATTTCACACCAAATGGTTAACGCAAAACTACGGTGTCTATATTCGTTTTGACGCTTACGGCAGTTTTAGACACCACTTTACAGTATTAAAAACCGGATAGCGAACATAACTCCTGATGACGTAGCGATGACGTTAGTTTGAGTAAATTCAAACTAAATGCGGGAATCTTACAGTTTTACCGCGTGAATAACACAATATTTTTTAAACATAACTCCTGGTGACGTAACGGTGACGTTGGTTTCAGCAAATTCAAATTGAATGTGGGATTTCAACTTGTGAACTACCCAATATTCTTTACATCATATCTCATTTTGACGTAACGATGATCTTGGTTTGAGCAAATTCAAACTGAATGCTTGATTTCAACGGTTTTACGCACTGCGTGAATTACACAATTTGGTATCATTTAAGCTATAATTGTTTTCAGGATTTTGAACTTGTCAAAATTCAAAGGGAAGCAGACGATATCACGAGTTAAGTACAAATAAAAAAGTAGTCATCCTATATGACAGAAAATATCGTGTTTTAAAGATTTTCTTCTTTCTCCACAATATGTTCTCAGGAATAGATTAGTTTGTTCTTCCAATTAAGAAACGCTTATTCCCTCTGTAATTTATACCCAAAATTACTACCAAATAGAAATATATGATACAGAATACAGGTTGGATACAAACAAACATACGAACACTATGAGTTAAACACCGTATTCTGAAGAAAAATATCACATGACCGTAAAAAACAAGGATTGTACGAGAAAGGGGTAATTATGTTCCTCTTAAGGAAGAGTATCAGTTGACGAGATGACAATCGACGATGAAATTTTGTATCCAATAAACGATGGCGTTTTGTATTAGTTCATTCTCAATAAACGATGGCAGTTTGTATGAATTCATTGGCAATAAGCGATGTCGTTTTGTATAATTTCATTGGCAATAAACGATGACACTTTGTATAAATTCATTGGCAATAAACGATGAAATTTTGTATAAATTCATTGGCAATAAACGACGGCGTTTTGTATAAATACATGTAATATATAAGCGAATTTTAATCGTTGAAAACAAAAGAACCACCGGCTTCTTTTATGCTACGCATCCTAAATCTGAAAGAGTACTTCAAGTTTTAGTATCTGAAATAAAAAAAAAAAGTCCGACATTTTCTAAGAAAGCCGTGGTCTACTGTACAGTGAAAATTCTTCACTTAGGGCCTATATACCGAAGGGAGACAACATGATTGCGCGGAGAAAGATGCAATAGTTGTAACTTTGTTAAGAAAAATAGCGAAAATTGTAGCCTCATTGTTTTTCGGAGAATGTTGTCCTGATAGTGCATAACTGATCTCTGTTTACAATGTCGCATGGCAAGATGAGGCTAAAAAGCAAGTATATACTGCTTAGAATAAAAACTTGACACTATTGAAGTTTCCCATATTTTCATTCTCCTGTCGAAAAAGACATTCGAAGCTATGACATAGCAAACGGGAAAATTGTGACGGCATACAATCCTTAAAATTACAAAAGCACGTGCTTTCTGTTTCCATGTACCAAATAGCTATTGCCCATACATACCACAAATCTTGCTGTCATTTGGTACAAATTTGCATAAAACTCATAAAACTAATGTTCAAACATAAGGAAAATCGAGTTGAATTTTCGGCATTGGTACTATTGTGGTAATGCCAAGACGAGAAATACCGGTATTGAAGTTTTAGACCTCATGCCGTTCTGACCTCAATTCGAGTGAACAAATCTAGGCCGCCGTATCGATCACAAGTCGTTCAACCTCAGACGTTAGGGGATCTTGAATCTTGAATATATGGCTGTTTTTAAGAGCAGAATCCTTCTTTGAAGTATTTTCGTAGCGGTTTATTGGGTGTTTTATACTATATGCCAAATACCAAATCCTTGTGTTTCAAGGTTTAAGAGATGAGGATTTTCAGATTAGTCCTTCTTTATTTCTATGTAAAATCAGGTATCACAAAGCAAAGGAATATTTTTCAAAATACAGTAATTCTTTAAAGTAGGGGTTATACATAAAAGGGCTAATTGATTTGGGAAAATATATTTAAACCTTTTCTCCCCGTTGCCATGGAAACAAGCGTTTCACGATTCTAAGAATTCTTTGGGAAAAGTATGACCTAAGGACCATTTCTGAACAGTAAAGATGAGATTCCATGTAATTATAAAAGGACAGGCGGACAGAAGGGCGGACTCACGATTACCAGACGTTAGCATGTCACAAGAGCTTACCCGAGAAATCGTGCTCAGGTGAGCTAAAAATTTGGTCGTAAAAGTTCGGTGTGTTAAGTTTTCATTTTTGCTCAGTATATTTACTGTATTAGAGTTTGAAACCCATAAACAAACAGAAAAAACACTGATACCAGACGTTATATGGTCGTCGTAAACATCGCTATAAATATAAATCTCCATTTTCCATTATTTTACAAAAAAACAAAAACGGAACGAAAGGCTTAGTTTTGACTTGTGTAATGCTTTATTTAGGATGAATTTATCTATGAAGTTATGTTGACCCATTACCACATAATTCCACTTTTTGAGGCCCGTCACGAAAAATGATCTAATTCATACTGTTTTATTTTAGTTCGATTGCGACGTAAGCCTTTGGCTTATATAGTCGCTCTCGAACTCTCACAAACCAGATGTTTTCACGTCCCTGAAAGAGAGGCAGTGATTTAAACCCACTGCTACCAATTGCAGACTGGGGCTGGCTATTAAGTGTCTTCCCCATGAACACACCCCGGTGACGGTAGGGCTCGAACCCGTGACCTTCAGATCACGAGTCAAGCAATTGTACCACTCGGCAATCGATGCAGTCACGAAAAATGATTTGGAAAACAGTGTTGACAAATAAGGGAATTGCTTGATACAGGTAAATTCTTTATTATTCAGATTGTTTTCTACCCAGATTGACACATCTTTTTATAAAATTCCATTAAAATAGAACTATCGTCTGCAGTTTCATTCAATTTGGGCGGGTCTAAAATATTATCGTGCGGTTATTGATTAACCAATTATCAGAACTTTGAAAAAGTGGTTTGGTCTCAATATTTATAATGAAATATGATCGAATAACAAGTTCTTATAATTAAGATTAATCCTTTCAATTCTTCTAATAAAGTTGGCATCCTCATCCAGGTAGTATTCATTATTCACCATACTCGAGCCGTAGAACGACAGTAACAGCTATACAACATGAGGGTCATAATGGAAATAAATCGCTCACTGGTCCAGTGGAATGAGTATGAAAAATTTTAAAATATCACTTAGCTCTAAACTGCTTTGTCGATCCATTTTTAATCGATTGTTCTATTAAACGTAAGGGAAAAAAATCTTCGATAAAAAGAGATCATAGTAAATAGATAAAAAAGAATAGGATGTTAAATTTCTTTAGCACTATTTATCAACAACCTGTAATTTGTGCTCGGATTAAACTCATTATCACTCATATACACAATAAAAGTAAAGATAATTCAAAACATGATCTGAGGTGTCATAAGACGCATGATACGAAAATTGCAAACGTCTACATAACTTGGCGAATCGCGTCTGTCAATCAGAAAATCGATATCCAATTATGCCATACATTGAGACCGGAAGTGAAATTTGAACCCCGACATTGGTCGGCAAATATATTTTTGTTGGTATGTTTGTTGGTATGGCGACTGAAACGTCATATCCACATTTATTAGAGCTGTAGTTACAACGTTTAGGACGCTACCATTTTTATTCCATTATCTTTCAAGTTAATGACCATACATTTTACAAAAAAGTAATGTTTGATAACAAAGTCGAGTTTCCTGTCGGATTTTAGAGGGTAGGACCATCGACCCCCCCTATTATAACGCTTACGACTTGGTAACATGCCGAGATATACGTGTTATCTCTTTTAAGTTTTCGCGTTGTTCGCAGATGGCGATATATCGCTAATATTCATCGTAGCGAAAAGCCAACGCTTGTATAATCGCGAAACACTGTCTTCGCGAAGATTGATAGATTAATGTTATAATTATCAGTCTATTTGCGATTTCGTATTTAAAATCAATTGACATAAGCAACATTTAGTCAGCACGAAAAGCTCAGTTGGTAGAGCACTTGACTTCAAACTTCAAGATCACGGATTCGAGTCCTAGGCTGACAATATCAACTAACAAACTACATGTAATTGTCTTTTTCTGCGACCCTGTTTGACGGTGCTATCTACCGACCACGTTACAAGAACCAGGCGGAGTTCTGAGCAGTTTCGTTCTGTATCTCTGGACCAACTCCCATAACGACCAACTGTCTTCTTTGGGCGTCGCTCATATGGGCATGTGCTACGGTAGCGACGATAAATAAACGGAAATACACACGCGCAACATTTCATTCGTTGCTTCCGTGTTAATATCGAAGCATGTGTAACGGAACGGCTAGTGGGAACAATTATTTGGTTTTTAACCCTTTCCTGTACAAACCCGGGATTATACGTTGGTGCGATTTTATACTTGAGAAAACATTGTAGAAAAGTAAGAAATTGTTTGTAATAAGCAAATATTTTTCTACCACATAGGATGGCTTTATTCAAATTACACCCAATTTCTATTGTCGTCTGCAACTTCTTTCAGTCGGACCAGTCTAAAATTTTAAGAAACGGGAAAGGGTTAAATTGTTAGTTGATTGACTAATCAAAAACTTAAACAAGGCACAATAATAATAATACTTTGTATTTATAGTAGGAAACGCGTCAAGACATTTATGATCACATCTTATTTACAACGTGGCTTTCTAACAGATAAAAGGAAATGAAAAATATGTTCTCAAACGCAACCCACTCTCTCCTTCTCTCTCTTTTTCTTTCTTTATATCCTTTTCCCTCACTCACTCAATTTCACGCTCTCTGTCACTCACTCTCTCTCTCTTCCCCACTATTTTCTCAATCCCTACTTTTCTCTCATTCTCTCTCTCCCTCTCTCCCTCGCTCACACACACTCTCTCTCTATCTGTATTGCTCTCTGCCTCAGTCTCTCTCTCTTTGCCTCACTCACTCTCTCTCTTTCTCTCTCTCTCTCTCCTCTCTCTCTCTCTCTCTTACCCCCTGTCTCTCTGTGTGGGTCTCACTCCCTCTCTTTCACTTCGGATCGTTTTGAATAAAACCTATCATCCATTTGCTTCACCAACCTCCCTACTTGGTATTTAAGGACCCGCACTCACAACTCAATCTTTTAAATTCAAAATGAGGACACTGATTGGTCAAGACTTACGTCTCGTTCAATCAGAGTCTTCATAAAGGAATTTTCAGTTTTCTTTGTAAATAAGTGTTGTTGTGGAAACATGATGAGCCCTGGAACCTGTGTTATATTTCCCTCTAGAAAGTTCCTATTTCTCTCTGTTTCCGAAACAACTTGTAATTCCCTTGTTACATTCACGGAATAGTTTCTGCATTTGCATGCCAAATCAATATGTCTGCTGAAGTTTGTCTCCAAAGCGCAAATATTGAACCCATTATCAGATGACAAAACTTTGGACTTGTCTAAATTCAAAGAAGTTACAGACCAAAATTTTTAAGTGGTGAAATGTTGGAATTTTAGTAATTTGGGTAGGAAAACATTGTTTGTTATGAAGACATTGCTTGTAACAAGCAATGTCTTCAGTTTTCCACAATGTTTATTTAAGTATTTCTCTTGAGAGGCGTCCAAAGAGGTCATTACGTGGGAAGGGGTTAAATAACTGTGTCAAACTTTCAAGAAACTGCTATTCAAATGATATAGATAAGTGAGTTTTAGTATTATTGAATAGAGAATCTAAGTTTTAGTTTCAGAATAAGTGTTCGATTTAAAGTCCTGAGCTTTAGGAATTTTAGCTCGTTGGATAAAATATTATTTAATTGAGGTCCGTATCCGCCATTCTTGCCTCCGATGCTTATTTTACATCATTTACCTGTTGGCGATCAAAGCATTGTTGCTGCAGCTTCTTTCTATAATGTTAAATTCAATAATTAATGTTGTTGTGTTTTAAGGCATTATTTACGACCCATAACCAAATTTCGACAGGCATCGCTGAAAAGCTGTCATGTCGGGCCAACTTTAAGTTAGTCTGGCTGGCCAAGAATCATCTTTTTTTGTTTTGTTTTGTTTTCACGAGTTACTAAATTAATGAAAGGTTTTCAATATTAAAAATGAAAAATTCTAAATACTGCAGGAAAATAATAAATTAACTTTGTCCTCATTCCGACGAGTTTAACCGACAAGCTAAATTGAAATTCCCAACGAAAGTTCTTAATGGAGGAGATGGTGTTTTTTTCAGCCAATCGAAGTCCTCGTTATAAAAAGAGAAAAAGAGAAAATCAGTTTTACGACTGGTTGGTTAGTACGGAGTTTAAAGTCAAATAGTATATTGAAACCCCTTTTGTAGTAAACTCACCTATCAACTTATTCGTTTTAATGATAGGTATTCACAGATAGATTGACAGTGATATATTCGTTATTATGTTTAGCAGAATGATTAAAGTCAAAATAATTAAAATCGCCCCACAAACCGATTTTTCTGATTTAATGCATCACCACGTAATTTCCAAAGTTTATGCTTCTGTATTATACTGAGAAATAAATTGTTGGAAAAGGAGAAAGTTCTTGTTACAATATTGTTTTTCTCATAATATTTTCAACAACATTTGACTTTTTGTCAAACTAAATGCGCTCTGAGATGTGGTATATGACAAAATTTAATTGGGACTGGATTTAGTAGAATAATAGATTTCCTAAAAAAAGTAAGCAACTCAGAATAACTTCCCTTATACTCAAATGCCTTGAATTTTTGTCAGAATGTTTATCTATATGATATCGTGGTTGAGTTTGAAGAAGGGTCATGCAGGATCAAAAACTAGGTCACCAGGGCAAATTTTACAAAAACCTTGTGTGCACTGTTGAGGTAATATCTTTGGCTCAAATGTCTTGAATTAATGTCAGACTATTCGTCTACATTATATCTTAAAGTAATTGAAAAACGGTTCATGTGGGGTCAAAAACTATGTTACTAGGTCAAATCTTGAACAAAACCTGTGTGCATTTTAGAGTTCACATTTTTAGCTCAAATGTCCTGAATTTTGGTCAGAATGTTTGTCTACATGATATCTTATGGTAATTCAAAAATGGTTCACGTCGGGTCAAAATCTAGGTCACCAGGTCAAATCTAAGAAAAAAATTATGTGCATTTAAGAGTTCACATTTTTTGGCTCAAATGCCGTGAATTTATTTCAGAATGTCTGTCTATATGATATCATGGTTGAGTTCGGAAATGGGCCATGCTGTGTCAAAAACTAGGTCACCAGGACAAATCTTAGAAAAAACTTGTGTGGATTCTAGAGGTCAAATTTTTTGCTCAAATATAATGAATTTATGTCAGAATGTTTGTCTACATGATATCTTGAATTAATCAAAAATGCTTTATTGTGGGGTAAAAAACTAGGTCACCAGGTCAAATCTTAGAAAAACCTTGTGAGCACTCTAGAGTTCACATGATTGGCTCAAATGCTTTGAATTAATGACAGACTATTTATCCTTATGATATGGTTGAGTTCGAAAAATGTTCGTGCAGGGTCAAAAGCTAGTTTACCAGGTCAAATCTAAGAAAACCTGGATTTTAGAAGTCACAATTTTTACTCAAATGCCTTTAATTTTGGTCAGAATGTTTGTCGTCATGATATCGTGGATTAGTTTGAAAATGGGCCATGCAGGTTAAAAACTAGGTCACCAGGTCAAATCTTTGAAAAACCTTGTGTGCATTTTAGAGCTCACATTTTTTTTTCTTTTTGCTTATGCCTTAAATTTTGGGTCAGAATGTTTGTCTACATGATATCTTAAAGAAGTTTGAAAATGGGTCATATGGGGTCAAAAGGTCACCAGGTCAAACCTAAGAAAAACCTTGTGTACGTTCTAGAGTTGACATTTTTGGCTCGAATGTCAGAATGTTTGTCTACATGATAACACGGATGAGTTAAAAAATGCATCAACTTGTCAAACTTTAGAAAATTGTAGTGTGCATTCTAGAGGTCACTTTTTGTTTCAAATGCTTTGAATATATGTAAGAATGTTTGTCTACATGATATCTTGGGATAGTTGTAAAAAAGTTCACGTGGGGTCGAAAACTAGGTAACTAGGTAAAATCTTAGAAAGACCTTGTGAGCACTCTAGATGTCACATTTTTTGGCTCTAATGTGTGAACTCTAGAGGTCACATTTTTGGCTCAAATGTCATGAATTTATGTCAGAATGCTTGTTTACATGATATCTTTGAGGAGTTCAAAAATGGGTCATGTGGGGTCAAAAACTAGGTCACCAAGTCAAATCTTAGAAAAACCTTGCGGGTACTCTAGAGATCACATTTTTTTGCTAAAATGTCTTGAAAATGGTTCAGAATGTTTATCTACATGGTATCTTGGATGAGTTCGAAAATGGTTCATGCGGGGTCAAAAGCTAGGTCACCAGGTCAAACTTGAGAAAAAAAATGTGTGCACTCCAGAGGTTACATTTTTGGCTGAAATGTCTTGGATTTATGTCAGATTGTTTCTCTACATGGCATCTTGGAGGATTTCAAAATTGGTCATGCGGGGTCAAAAACTAGGTCACCAGGTCAAATCATATTAAAACTTTGTGTTCACTGTAGAGGCCCCTATTATTGTGTCAAAGGTCTTTATGTTTGTTCAGAATGTTTGTTTCCGTGGAATCTTTCATATTCGATAGTGGGTTTCTTGGTTCACCCTTTCCTATTTAATCCCTGGTTTTTAAGTCCCTGTGATTTTATAATTGAGATATCATTGTAGAAAAAGAAGAAATTGCTTGTAATGAAATATTTTCTACCCTACAAAATTAATCGAATTTTAAAATTCCGTCTTCAAAACCTTTGAATTCGGACAGGTCTAAAATTGTGCAAAACAGGAAAGGGTTAATAAAGAAGGTCACTTGGTCAGATCCTATGATAACCATCCTTTCTATGAAGTCACTTTGCTTCTGGAATAGATATCTTAAACATGATAAGACTGTCTTTCTAGTTTAATTTTTGAGACCAGACTTCAGTAACAGGATAAGGTCACTTGTGCCATTTTACTTCTATAGTCTTCGGCTAGGAAGAGCGCCTAGGGCCAATGGCCCTCTTGTTTGTAACATACTTTCAAGGAGGCAACTTCTCTTATGTACCAAATATTCTAAGTCAAACAACATCAACTATTTCCCAACACCACTATGTGGTTCCTACCTGAAATTTGGCCAACCTTCCAAGGCTTAGTTATTAATACTGATGAAATGCATTCAAAAATCTATTTAAGGATAACAGACCATTCCTCAGAAATTTGGGTTGAACATGATTTTTAAAAGTTTCACTTTATACCATATAAGGACACTAGCCACGACCATTATTCTAAAAGCAATGGTCTTTAACAAAGTTAATTGCAATAAAATTGAAGGAGTCGTATAAAATATTCACCAACAATCATTCCTGGGCATTTTGGTCGAAACTCATCAACTGGTTTCTGAGAAGATGATTACTTTAAAGTTTTCACTATATTCCATATAGAAAAATTAGCCCCGCCCATTAAAGCGATATCATTCATCATTCCAAATTATTTAAAGGAATCTGATCAGCGTAGAACCATTCCTTAGTTATTTAGTTGAAATTCATCGACTTAATTCTGAGAAAAAGATTTTTAGATATTTCACTATCTACCACAAATATAATATAGCCCCCATCCTTTAAAGCCGTGTTTTTCATCAAAGGGTTTTCAGTGAATCCTATAAACTGTCACACAAGGAAAATTTCTGTCGAATTTAGTTGAAATCCATCAACTGGTTTCTGAATGGAAGTTTTTCGAAATGTTTACCATGTATGGATATTGCTCAGTCTGTTAAAGCCATGGCTTTTATCCGATCGAAATTCTTTAAGACTCTTGATACAGGGTCACTCAAAGATCATTTCTGTGTAATTTGGTTGCATTCTGTTCAGTACTCCCTGAGGTTAAGATTTTATTAACTAAATTATTATGGACAGACGCACGATGGGCACTCCACCATTACAATAGCCCACTGCCTTTCAGTCATTTGAGTTGAAACAGCATTCCTCAGTCCAGCATCAATAATTATTTCCCTTTAAATTCTAGATTTAATTTCAAAACTTTCAAGTGATCGAGGTCTTTTTACTGTTTCCTGTTTTCCAAAATATTATACCTATCCAATTTCAAAGGTTTTACAGGCAAAAATTTGTAATAAGCAACTTCTTCTTTTTCTACAATATTTTCTATTTCTATTATTTCTATTTTCTATTTCTAAAATCACAGGGACGTAAAACCCGGGATTAAACTGGAAAGGGTAGAGGGATAAAGATAAATGGGATGAAAATGACACTTCGTTAACTCTTGTCATGCTGAACCCGGATTGTTTCTGTTCTGGCAGAAGGGGTAGACAAAGATCAGCCTGCACGTATGTGCAGTCTGATCTTAGTCTACACCTCTTGCTTGTCTCTCTTAAGCCAGACTTTCTTATGAGATAAATTTCCAAAATTATTAGTTATCTACGATTAGTGCATCCAGTATCAATAGCCCTTTGTTTTTGAAAGCAATTATTTAGTGGCTTTTATTCAGCATGACAAGGGTTAAAATTTGGTTGAAATAAACTCCTTAGCCTCGATTGAAAAAATTCCTCCGTTCTCAATTCCTGCCATATTGGGAAAGTAGTCCCGACCATTATAACATTGGTTTTCCTCCACCCAATCATTGGTTTTTTTAGAATCTGAGGGTTTGTTTGAATTTGAAATAGTCTAAAATATTTTCTGCATAATTTTAGAATGGTCCAAATTGAAAGGAATTTCAGACGATAATCTAAACTGGACTAAATTCAATTTTACAGGTATAAAACAGTGTTGAAAATGATGCAACGTCAACAATTAATACATTTTCTTTTTCTTACTGTTTTTCCTTGAGGCTAAGTCAAGGGACGCAAAAAGCGGGATTGCAGGGGATTGGGTTAAATCCTGTTTAAAAAAAAGTGGAAGAGGCAGAGAGGTACAGATAACACCGTCTTGAATTATGTTTCTATTACGATTTCTTTTGTCTTAATTTAAGCAGTAAATAATACAAGGCAAGATGGAAATTAAAATAAAAATGATACTCCAGAGAGAAGTTTTAAAATGTCAAACCATTTAATTTAGCCTGTGATTACTGCGAGAAAGAGAAATTCTGAGAAATCATCGTAAATTACAAAAATCAATTGTTTCATTTATGTGCTTGTAGAATGGAAAATGCATCCTAATTCAATATCATTTTGGCAGCGCAACAAAATGGCTGCCTTGCATTTCCAATCATCGATGATGTCAGAGAGAGAGGCCGATTACAGACATAGCTCCGGATAGACGGGTGCTGTTAACCTTTTGTATTTTGAATAAAACCTCTTAACAGGATAGCATGACAAATCAAAGGACTGAAGGCCCTGGAAGTGGTGATTACGTGTAAATATTTATTTATTTTTTAAGCCGTTATGGTTAAAATGGACATACATATGGCATAGACTAAGATCAGTCAACACAAATGTCTGTATTGATTTGCCGACGACCCCTACAATTCAGGAATATTCCGATTTCACCAAGACAATGGTTAACAAACTGAATATAATGTACATGGCTTGGTGTCTCTCGGACTCATTACACCCTTCCATTCCTCCTCTTATTTTTTCTCTCTTTCTCTCCCTCTCTCTCTATCTTTTTCTGACAGAAAATAGTTAATGACAGATACAGAGAGAGTAAGAGATGGACACACAGAGAACATGTCTGAAATCAGCACTTCCTGATTCCTAATTCTGAATGTATAAGAACATTTGTAAAAGTCACCTTTAAGTCGTCTTGGCACGCGTAATAATACAGTTAAATCAGTTTAATTCAAGCGTGCGGGCTTATATTTTGAAATTGCACGCCTTAATTAAACCGTGTTCTTTAAAACTTGAGCGTTCGTGCGTGAAAAGTAAACATCTTCAAATTTTAGGCGTAGGCACACAGTTAATACACTTGAACGCCAGTCATAATGTGTGAATGCTTAATTTGCATCTGTATTATTTACGCGAGGACGCAATTATATTAGCTTCTATTTGCTAAATTTGACTCTAGACCCCCCTAGACCCCCCTGACTACGCCATACATTTGTTTCTGACGTCATTTAGGGGCCTAATTCTTTCAAAATTGTGCAGAATCAGTATAATTGTTATCAAAGTATTTTCGGATGCGATGAATACATCTTTCAAAACGAAAATTTTGTTTATAGAAAGTTAAATCATCATGCTTGTTATGAAAACGCACTGTATAATCGAGATTTAACGCGATTCTTTTCATACCCTTGACACTGTTCTTTCATATTCATTTACGGTAAACCTCTACATATCTTTCCGTGACCAAAGCTTATCTAATTGCAAGAGGCACACGAAAGCCTGTAATACTCCACAGACCTGCAATTCAGCCAGTTCGTGATATTTCCAATAATTTCACACGAGCGCCAAGTAAAGATTCAGAGCCTTCACGCTCTGTAGGCCCTATAGAGACCAACAACGAAATTTCACAGTTAAGCTTGCCGTCTCATAACGAAAGCATCTCTTAGCACACTTGAACTCTAGTCATTTAAATCATCCGAGTGGTTTCAGAGTAAAAGGCCGAATCAATATTATAACCTTTGTCATGCTTTATCCGAAATATTCCTGTTTTGGAAGGAGGTAAAGACAAAGATCAGCCTGCACATATGTGCTGTCTGATCTTAGTTTACACCACCTGCTTGTCCCTTTTAAGCCAGAGTTGCCTAAAAAATAAATTCGAAATGAATATTAACCAAAAATTAGTGGTTCCAGTGTTTTTATCCCTTTTATCTTTAAATGCAATTCTGCAGAGGATTTTATTCAGCATGACAAGGGTTAAATACAAACATATGTCTGACTTGGGGAATTAGATATGAATCAGACTAGGAGTCGGGGAAGAATCACTCTCCTGTTATTTAGTTGAAATATACTTGATGATTTCCAAAGGAAATTACCAATAGATTACTTGGAATAAGCACGCACACAAAAATTCTGAGTCTTGAAAGAATCTGATAATAAGAGCGACAAAATGGTCATTTCTGTGAAATTTGGTTGAAATCTATATTTCACTTCAAAAGAGAAAGAAATGCAGAAAAATACGGAGACAAGGACAAGAGTCCTTACCCTAGGACAGTGAAGGTAATGGGGTCAAATAAGACTTTAGTCTTAAATATAGCGCCAGAGAGTCGTGGTAACTTTAGTTGAACTTTTTATGTATTCCCATTTCCGTGGTAAAGACTTACTTTATCTGTTTTCAGATGACCTGTTTAATGTTTGTTTGAATTTGATGACCTCATATTGACCTGACGGATCACTTTCCACGCCCACTGAGCTCCGACAGGAAGTCCCACTTCGATATTAAACGGCGATATTTTGAAAATTGTATTGCCAGTCACATGTATCAAAAAAGTGGTTGGTGACCTAAACGTCGTAACTACAGTTTGAATAAGCTGAAATTATGACATTAAATCGTCAGGTCCAGAAAATTTCTTCACATGAATGTCAGTCACTGTAGGAGTTCACTTCGGGTCTAAATGAATGATTTGATTGGTTGATTGATTCTTTGATAGACAACCGCTATCTTTCATTCTCTATTATGTAAATAATCACAATGACTTTAAAATAATGGTTACCATTAACCTGCGAGAAAATTCCAGGCAAATTTTGCGGTATCACAGAGCTATATATCAACAACAGATTCATAAATTACATTTCCGTAATCTTACAACGTTACGTTAAACACGACGTTAATCGACAGACCTTCTGTCCCGATCATTGACGTCGCTGGTAACGTCCACTGTGCTCCGTCAAGATTTCCCACATCGATATTAAACGGCGTTATTTTGTAAATTGTGTGGCCAGTAGCATGTAACATAAAAATAAAATGGTTGATTCGCGACTTAATCTTAACTACAGCTTGAATAACCAATAAAAATGCTCCACATAATTGTCGGTCAATTGTTGGAGGTTAAAGTTCACTGCGGGTCTAAATAAATTATTAAATTGATCGTTTGATGGTCAATTATTACTTGCAAAATCGAATTTATCTCAACTCTTACCCTGATCGGTGATAAATATTCATTAATAGTATTTAGCATTGTACAAATTCATATACATCAAGTTAATATTTTCCTCTTTGTCACAAAATCGTAATAAATTAACCAAATTTATTATTTCATAGACTCCACATTTTGTAATCTCACCTATCAACCCATTTACAAGCAATCCCGCTTTGCCAAGGAGTTTATCTAATTAGAATATTGTTAGAAAAGAAAAAACGGCTTGTAATAAGTTTCTTCTTCTTTTTTTCACAGTGTTTTCTATCTCGTGGCCCTTATTTCTTATTTCAACCAACTTTGAATTATTGTTTGTAACCATCATAGATTTGGACTAGCCTAAAATTGTTTTGGAATGAGTCACCGAAAATTTGAGACAGAATGTCATAGCATTAAGTATTGTAATCGATCCCTGTGGAATGTTGTCTTTTCAAAGAAAATCTTGCATTAAAGCCATATGAAAACGACATTTTGACGTTGGGCGACAACAAGCTCGATATTAATATTTATTGAAGCTGTAGATACGATGTTTAGTTAACTACGGGTCATCAGACATTTTATTTCGAAACCGCGTACATAAAAATACAATTTAGACTCGAGTAACAAGCCTTTAACCCATTCGAACACAAGCCCTCCTTTTTACGCCCCTCAACGAAAAAGCTTTGGAAAACATTGTGGAAATTGTATCAAGCAATTTCTTCATTATCCACAATGTTTTCTATCCAAAAATACGAAAAAATTCAAAATTCCATCAACTTGAAATTTTCGTCTGCAGCTTCTTTCAATTTGGACCATTCTAAAATTTTGCTGTGTTGGAATAGGTTAAAAACAAACCAGCAAGATAATGCACTTACCCTGGCTTTAATAAGCAAATCTGAACAACACAGTAACTAATATACAGCACGGTTATTATCCAACGGTAAGACAAGCCGAATGTCTCAGTAGAGAGAGAGGGGGGAGAGCTGTCAAACAGGCAAGCTCTATATTCGTCTCCAATACTCCAAAATCTATCGGAACAAACTTCTCGATGCAAGTCACACTCGCTGCAACAAGTCTCAAGGTCAGACGAATTCTATATGGCTCTAACCGCCCTCTCCAAAACTGTCATGCCCATTTCGCTTTCGTTCATTACATGTAACTCTATCCAAGACGACAAATTTCAAAACTTTTCCAATTTAAATGATGTTGCAGACGACAAATCAAAATTTATCTAAAATGATAAATAACCATTGCATAGCATGGAAAACATTGTAGGAAAAGAAGATATTGCTTGTTGCAAGCAATATCTTCTTTTCCTGCAATGTTTTCTCTAGTTTAAAATCATGTACCCGTGGGATAGGGTTAAGTTTTATGTGCGAGTTGTGTTATAGCAGACTGGATCTATATTCGAGTTTGACATTCATTTTCAAAAATTTCCATTCAGCAAACATTTTTTTTTTTGCGTAAAGAGCATGAGTTCTGTAAAGTACTATCTTGTTTAACTGTTTCCCACACAGTGACGCTTTTTGATGGCCCCCATCGAGAAAAATTCTTTGGAAAAAATTTGTGGAAAATAAAGAAATTGCCTCTTAAAAGCAATAACTGCATAATTCAAAATGTTTTCCAACTCAAAATAAAATTACTTTTTATAATATCATCAATTTGAAACTGTCGTCTACAACTTATTTCAATTTAGACCTGTGTAAATTTTTGTTTATTTTGACAAACAAGAGATTCTTGACGGATCGACGATGCCAATCAAATACGAACAAGAGCAATGTCGGACATAGCCATCCCCCGCCGTAAAACTGAAGCCAGTTAGATTTAGGCTTCTTGTGCACTGCATTTCTTCTCAATCAGCTCGACATTACCTATTATACTTTCAGAGATATGCTCTAGACAAAATCTAAGCCTTAAAAACAACAAAGGGCGATAACTCCAAAATTGTACAAGCAAGAGTTGTGGGTCTTGTGCACTGCACTTTTCCTAAACGAGATCTATCCACCTATGAAGTTTTAAGTTTCAGAAATAGTCTCCGGACAAAATCTAAGTCTTTAAAACATAAAAGGGCAATAACTCAATCAGCTCGATAATAGCTATTATACTTTCAGAGATATGCTCTGGACAAAATCTAAGTCTTAAAAACAACAAAGGGCAATAACTAAAAAAATATGCAAAGAAGAATTGTGGTTCTTGTGCACTGCAGTTCTCCTCAATTAAATCTATCCACCTATGAAGTTTCAAGTTGATAGAATTTATACTTTTGGAGATATGCTCCGCACGAGCTTAGTGACAAAATGACGGAATGACGGACAGAGGCCATTATTATATCCCCTTAACCGAAACGGAGGGGGATAATTAACCAATCAAATCATTCTTCTATACCTTAAGTGAATCATTGTTGACTTGTGGTATTAACGTCAAACATTTTTGTTGGTTTGGCAATTTAAAAGTCTATAACTACAACTTACTTATGCTGAAAAAAGGACGTTCGTTCACTAACCAAAGACTTGTGTTTTGTTTTATTTTTACAGACAATAAACTATGCCAAAGAAAAGTCGTTGATATCTAGGCCGGACTGATTTGTTGGAGGTAAATGGGCGGGGCAGCTATCGAAGTAATTTACCGAGCGCGACTGTCAATAAAACGTTTTTGACCGTTCAAATTCATCATTTAGTCCGGAATTGAACTTTGAACTCCAGCATTCATGTTAAGTATTTTTGTTGGTTTGGCAACGTATACATAGTAACTACAGCTTATGTAGACTGTAGTTACCACGTTTAGGTCGCTAACTATACCTTTTCATATATAATTTTGTTACATGTTACTGACTAAACATCCTGAAAAAAGGTCGACCTTCCTATCGGTGGTCAGTAATCGGTGTCAGCTATCCGCAAATTGTATCTGAAAATAATTTAATTGTTAGTTTCGTCTATCAAAAACGAGCGATCTGATTGGTCGAAAAATTTAATTCATACCTCCATGAACAAAATTTTGAGTACGAAGCCATTTTGTATGCTTCCGCACAAAATAGTTCACTACAAAAAGGTATCAAAATTTGTAAAATTTTTGCATTTTTCGCTCGATGCTATTAAATTATTAAGAGATGAAGAGAATATTTTATGTTTTGATGGAGGTATGAACCGAAAAACCTAATCACACACTGTATGAATCCGCTAATGAAAACAAAAAATATTCTCTTCAACTCTTAATAAGAAATAATCAGTTTGTCATCTTTTTTTCATAGATGACTCAAATTATTAATAGAGCCGTACCAACGCCTAATACTGAATTGAACCGGTGCCACTTGGCTTTCTCCCAATTTAAACACAATGATATGGGTTATTTTTTTAATCAAGTCGGTATTCGGTTTGAAGTTTACCGATTAGCGATTCACTTCAAAATTCAAATGTCTGTTCAATGTGAAATTTGGTGAACATCTATACATTAACCCTTTCACGATATTAAATTTTAAGACTGATCAAAATTCAAACAGGCTACAGACGACAATGAATATCAAACGAAATTTGAAATGAAGCCATCATATGCGTTAGAAAATATTATTGAACAAGGTGCCAAATTGTCACAAGATACGCCCGTAACACTGCTTACTATTAACTAGGGGTTTGAATAGAACTGATGTTATTTCAAATGAATATTTTTGTCAAACAAAGTATGAAAAACAACAAAGGGCAATAACTCAAAATATATGCTAGGTAGAGTTATGGTTCTTGTAAAATGCACTTCCACTTGGTGAGCTCTATCCATCCATGAAGTTTCATGATTCTAGCTATGATACTTTTAGAGATATACTCCAGACAAGATTCAAGTTTGATAAACAACAAAGGGCAATAACTCAAAAAATAGGCCAGGTAGAGTTATGGTTCTTGTGCACTGCACAACCCCATGGTGAGATCTATACACCCATGAAGTTTCATGTTCCTAGCTATAATACTTTTAAAGATATACTCCGGACAAGATTCAAGTATGTAAAACAACAAAGGACAGTAA
This sequence comes from Fragum fragum, assembly GCA_946902895.1. Classification (NCBI taxonomy): domain Eukaryota; kingdom Metazoa; phylum Mollusca; class Bivalvia; order Cardiida; family Cardiidae; genus Fragum; species Fragum fragum. The sequence continues at coordinate 70,660,953 of OX336370.1, read as the reverse complement.
CTCAAAAAATAGGCCAGGTAGAGTTATGGTTCTTGTACACTGCACTCCCACTTGGTGAGCTCTATCCATCCATGAAATTTCATGATTCTAGCTATAATACTTTTAGAGATATACTCTGGACAAGATTCAAGTATGAAAAACAACAAAGGGCAATAACTCAAAAAATAGGCCAGTTAGAGTTATGGTTCTTGTGCACTGCACTCCCGCTTAATGAGATCTATACACCCATGAAATTTCATAATCCTAGCTATTATACTTTTAGAGATATACTCTGGACAAGATTCAAGTATGAAATACAACAAAGGGCAAAAACTAAAAAAATAGGCCAGGTAGAGTTATGGTTCTTGTAAACTGCAAACCTACCTTGTGAGCTCTATCCATCCATGAAATTTCATGATTCTAGCTATTATACTTTTAGAGATATACTCCGGACAAGATTCAAGTATGAAATACAACAAAGGGCAATAACTCAAAAAATAGGCCAGGTAGAGTTATGGTTCTTGTGCACTGCACTCCCCCTTGGTGAGATCTATACACCCATGAAGTTTCATGATCCTAGCTATAATACTTTTAGAGATATACTCCGGACAAGATTCAAGTATGAAAAACAACAAAGGGCAATAACTCAAAAAATAGGACAGGTAGAGTTATGGTTCTTGTGCACTGCACTCCCCCTTGGCGAGATCTATACACCCATAAAGTTTCATGATCCTAGCTATAAAACTTTTAAAGATATACTCCGGACAAGATTCAAGTATGAAAAACAACAAAGGGCAATTACTCAAAAAATAGGACAGGTAGAGTTATGGTTCTTGTGCACTGCACTTCCTCTTGGTGAGATCTATACACCCATAAAGTTTCATGATCCTAGCTATAATACTTTTAGAGATATACTTCGGACAAGATTCAAGTATTAAAAACAACAAAGGGCAATAACTCAAAAAATAGGACAGGTAGAGTTATGGTTCTTGTGCACTGCACTCCCCCTTGGTGAGATCTATACGCCCATAAAGTTTCATGATCCTAGCTACAATACTTTTAGAGATATACTCCGGACAAGATTCAAGTATGAAAAACAACAAAGGGCAATAACTCAAAAAATAGGACAGGTAGAGTTATGGTTTTTGTGCACTGCACTCCGTATTGATGAGAAGAATATAACTGCCAAGTTTAAAGTCAATCGGACTTACGGTGACAGAGTTATGCTCCGGACAAAGAAGTGGACACCGCCCGGACACCCGGACGCCCGGACATCCGGACGCCCGGACATCACGGGTGATCCCATAATACGTCCCGTCTTCGACGGGCGTATAAAAAGGAGAAATATGCTTGTTACAATTTCTTCTTTCTCCACAATGTTTTCTCAAGTATAAAATCTAAGTACCATAAAATTCAAAGTTTGTACAGGAGAGGGCTAAAGTGAATGACCATAACAAATGGATAAGAGGACCATTGGCCCTTGAGCGTTCGCCCGAGTCAAAAATCAGAAAATTTGAAAAGAGAGACAACGTTGTAGAAACTGGCTGATTACTCATGCCATATATGAAACCTTGTGAAGATTTAAGAAAATTTTAAATAAATTGTTCAAATTGTTTCTGTATAAGCTAAGGTGTGTTCTTGAAAAATTGAAAAATAACCCTTAGCTAGTAGCACCAATGAACGAATTCGGAAGAGATTTACTTTAAACCGATAATCTTTCCTCCATGCTTCCTTGTTTTGGAAAAGATTTTTACGAATTCCCTTCTTAATTTCTTTGTATACGAGGAGTGATCGGATAAAGCTCACATATGACCCAAGGAGCATCACATGAACAAACTTTTTCGAAGTTTAGAAATTTTGTTGTTGTTGTTTGGGAGGTGGGGGATCCCATTCTTTGTTTCTACGTTAAAAAGGCTTCACCCATGTGGAGCCCAGATCAAACCAAAGTGCATCATATGCAAAATTAGAAGATGCACTCTTAGAGATGTTTCATACCAAATTTCTATGCTTAAGGTTTTCTAGTTTCAAAAAATTATTTACTTATTTTTATATAAACCCTTGTCCTGCTGACTATTTTTCCTCCTTTCACAATATTTTAAACTTTGTCATAGTTAGATTGATGTTGTGTTCAAAGATTTCTCTCAACACAAGAACAAGCAGGTAGTATAGGCTAAGATCAGTCTGCCATCATCAAAGCAGGAATATTCCGGGATCAGCATGACAAGTGTTAAAAAGGGTGCGCCCGTGCGAAGCCAAAATTTAAACCAAACAGTATTACATGACAAAACTTTGTAAACGTTTATTAGGAGATTCTACAATAAAAATACTTAGGCTTTCTGGTTTCAAAGAAGATTTTTTTTAAATATTAACTTCTTTCTTTCTATGTAAAACAGGTTGCGTCTGGCCGGGGCCCATATATTGCCTAAGAGGCATCATATGGGAAAACTTGATACATGTAGAGGTCCCTTAGTTAGAAAGTGCTGAATACCAAATTTCAAAGGCATCTGCCTAGTTTCAGAGAATATCTTTTCACGAGATATCATTATTTTAACCTTTTTTGACGCGATAGCAATTTGAGTTTATGAGTTAATTCATTCCCACACAATGACGCCCTTTGACACCCTTAAAGATAAACAATTTGGAAAAAAGCCATTGTGTAAAATGAAGAAATTGCTTGTGACAAGCAACTTCTCCATTTTACACAATGTTTTCTATCCAGGACGTTTCAACCAATGAACACCTCTGTCAAGATTCATCAAGACTAGCCCACTAGTTCATGACAAGAATATCTAAAGACATTGTTGACAAACGAAGGACGAAGATGACACCGGACATTAGGCGATCGCAACAGTTTGCACCAGTTCACTGTTGGGCACTTTGTGTCTTTTACCAATCAGCTAAGGCAAAATCATACTCAGGGGCAATCGGGATTTATTTTAACAAATTTCCAAAAACCACAGTCATTATGATTTAATGTACAAGGTTGAACCGCTGCCATTTTTCCAGGAGCTTTTTTTCTAAGACGCTGGTTCCATATTTGGACTACTCTAGCATCTCTTTTGACGGAAACCAATTGCTTTGTAAAGAAATCCGTTCCCGAAAAACATGGTAGCAACACAACTTTGTTAATATAATTATACACATGAATGCGCCAATTCTGCTAGTTGTAAAAAAATTCCCAAATCCAACTGGACCTGTAAATATTTAAATACGGTATTTTGTACATTATACTTCAACGGGATCCAAGATATGTATGATCTATTCTACGACTAGAGTCTGACGATAATTACCGAAAAACAACGTAAGAAACATCTACAAATTCCTGCAGTAACTTTAGAGAGAATGGGCAGTAAAAGATCTTTATACAGTTGAATATATCATCATTTCCTCTCGGTCAGCTACCCTCAGTTCCCGAGCTTCAGTAGGTACAACTGTGACAGTCGGCACAGCCCAAAGAAAACTTCCGAGGGCTTATGGGCGTAAGGCGTAAATAATCCCGATCAGTCATTCACTAGAAAGGCAACCACACACACACACACAAACTGAAGATACATTTCAATCATCCATAATCACCTTTCTGGTTTTGGATGGCAAGATTTATAATGATTTAATTCTTTGTCTCTTTTTTAAAAGAAGTGCGCACGGGTAGAGCCTAAATGTGATCCCGGGGGCATCAAATGAAATATCAATTTAGAGATTCGTTTGGGTTTCTGAACTACATGTATGTACAAATGCTATCAGCTTTCTGTTTTCGGATATTTCTGAAGTTTTCCATTTTGATTCTGTTAAAATATGATGTGTTTGGGTGGAGCCAAAATATGACCCAAATAGCAAGACATGAACATAATTAGTAGAGATTAACAAGGGAATTCTGCAAACTAAATATCAATACTCTAGACTTTCTCGTTTAAGAGTTTAAAATTTTTTCCTTTCTTGTCATTTTGTCCCTCATGTAGCACAGTTGACCTTTGACCTTCATTACCCCAATAAACAATAAGGCACCTACTCGGGTCATGGCTTACATTTGTATAAAGTATGAAGATCATAGGTGAAATTGCTTATGAGTTTGAGCATGGAAACTGTTTTCAATCAAAGTTCAATCGTAACACTTTCCTTTAACCTACGTGACCCGAAAAAATAAGACACTTTCTTTTATCTTTGGCAACGACTGTTTGAAGCTTCACGGTTGTAGGTCACAGGTATTAAGAGTAAGAAAAAGGAAACGACGAAGTCAACAAATGGACTAACGGCTGGATAGATAGATGGCCAGCAAAACATAGTTAAACCAGTATATCCTCCTCTACCTCGTAGGTGGAGTGGGGTATAAATATCAAACCTCCTGGCCTTATTGTTTTGGCAGGGGATTTCCTTCCTTGTTTCTTTATAATTCAGTTTCAACCTTTCTGTAACCATGGCAATCAGAGTTTTTGACGAATTTTAAATTTTCAACAAACTTAGCAGAGTTACACCCAAGGAAAATCCTAACGTTGTATTAATCTCATTAGGTCGGTGGATAGGAGAAGGTTTTTACGGAAACCATTGACGTGCGGAAGGACAGACGGATGGCGAGTGATCACAGTAACTCTACTTGAGCATGCTGTGCTCAGGTGAGATTTTCAACAAAGCAAAGCTTAATGTTTAATATACAAGGACATTTATTTTCTATTTTACACACCTTTTTCATATAAGTACATGTATCAGCAAAATACAAAATAAATAATTGATCAGACCCGATTTTTTTTCTCCTTTTTCAAATGTCTCATTATAGGCTGTAGTGTGAAATTAGTGATTGTTCACTTCGAATCTAATAGTATGATTTTTTGGGTCTAATCGAATTTTTGAAAGCCATGATCCATCAGTTGAAGTGAAAGTATCCAGAGAGAATTATTTCTAGAACTAATAATGTTGGTTGCAAACAGTGGATTCTTCTTTGCAGCTGTAACATGTAGATTATTGGAAATAAGAGATTGAACTGGTAATACCCATATCTTTAGACATTGAAATGCGTATGTAATTGAAATATCTGTTTTAACTTTTGAAAATGAGACATTCCGTGGGAACCAAAATGTCTTCTTCACTTACAAGATTTTTCTGAAACAGAAATTTGGATGCACTTGTTCAAACTGTTAATGTTTACTTTTATCATTATCAGAACAGAGAAAGAACAGAGCTTATCATTTCAACTGTTGTTTATCATTAAAAAAACAAAGAAACTTTAATTTTCATGAAAATTAAATGAATTTTGTCAACATATTCTTAATCTAGGACATTCGCTATCCACGTTACATTAATCTTACAGTTATTCGTGAAAACACTTTTAAGTAATGTTGAACATTCGAAGAATTTTTCCATTGCTGCCTCCTAAAATCTCCGCTGTAAAATCAATCATTCTCTTTCAGACCGTTAATGTAGAAGCATCACTCTGCCAACATTTCTTGTAACTTTTTCCTAGCCTCCTGGACACGGGCCTCTTGTCTACGGATGTCATCATCAGACACGATTAGTTGCTGAAATTTATATAGAAATGTATGGTTGTGAAGTACATGTATTATCAAATAAATCCAGTGTCTAAGCCTTGTGAAATAAGATGAGTTTGTGAAACACTAATGTCCATGTACCTAGATTTTTTTTTAGAAGTTTAGCTGTCATTGCCGACATTGGTTGTGTCAGATGACCTTGACCTTGGTTTCAGAAGATGCATGTCAATGACATCATCTATTATCATATGAGTGTTGCAACTTGAAAAGAACTAAAGAATAGTAATGAAGTTATAGAAAATGTTAAGTTCGATGACGTCATCTATTATCATGTTTTCTAAAGCTGACAAAGAAAAAGATATGGGAAAAGTTCTTAGAGAAAAGTAATATCTTATTTAAAAAGCATTTTAATTACCCTACAAAAGACTTATTTTACAATCACATTGGCAGTTGCCCTTAAACTGTCACCTGTAACTTTTGATATGACTTGATTTTTCATCTATAATTACTTTTATATTTAGGAAATGTTACGGAAGAGGGAGAAAAGGGGACAGCATTTATTTCTTTTTTACATTCCATTATTAATCTACCTGTATACTATAGACTACTCTTTTGATATGGAATATGAATTTTATAACCATAGATAAGGATGTGACTGTCAAACTCCTGCAGAATGCATCAAACTCTATTTACTAATTAACCCATTACCAGACAACAAATTTTTAGACTGGTTTTTGGAGGTTGAAAACATTGTGGATAATGAAGTTGTATTCACAGTCCACATTTTTTTCAAAGCTTTTTATTCTTTGGTACGTCAAAAGGTGTTATTTTGTTGGTAGTGAGTAGGAATTACATATATTACCTGTATATGTGGTTGATTAATATCTATATGAACACCTGGATTTTTACTGAGTGCACTTTTATTACTATGTTGACCAATGATAGGGACTGTCCCAACATGCAAGGCGGCTGAAATGCTCTGTAGAATATTTTCCGTCGTCAGATCTGGACCGGCACCTGAACAAAAAGAAAATAAGATAATTAACAGGTATCTCGCCTACTAGCCTCTAACATGGTAAACTAAAACCAAATCATTGGTTGGTGACCTAATCATTGGTTGGTGACCTAATCATTGGTTGGTGACCAAATTATTGGTTGGTGACTTATTCATTGGTTGGTGACCAAATCATTGGTTGGTGACCAAATCATTGGTTGGTGACATAATCATTGGTTGGTGGCATAATCATTGGCTGGTGACCTAATCATTGGTTAGTGACCTTAATCATTGAAATTCAATAAAAGTTGGACACATTGCTTGGTATAATCGAAGGTAAATGGATGGCCAGCAATGTAAACATTATAATAACAGTTTATCACTTGTCCGCTTTTTAAAAATGTTAGATTGAAAGAGGTTGCAGCGGACAAAGAAAATTAGATGCGATTTTAAATGAAACCATCCCAAGTGGTAGAAAATATTGTGGGAAAAGAATAAACTGCTTGCTTGTGTTTTCCTATGTTTTATCAAGTATAAAATCACAATGACTGTAAAATCCCAGGTTTGTATACAGAGTTAACCAAACATACCAATGAAAAAATTGTACATTATTAAACGTTGGCCTTAAACATTACAACCATGGACTAAATAAATGATTTGAATGTTTAATCAAGTCTTTTATTGACAGTATCAATTTGTTAAATACCTGTCCCATTTCAATGATTGATTGAATGATTTTCATTGGGTTCCATGTCCATAACAAATGAGGTCACATGGAGACAGGTCTCTCTTTAGAGTCTCATCTGAAGGACTTGAGGAGTAGAAGATCAAACAAGGGACCCTGACACTGGAATCTAGCAAGTTACCATGAGATAAAATTCTTTCTAAATAAACAGATTGAGAATATCAATCAAAGAATCAATCAACAAATGAAATCATTCATAAAAATTGGAAGAGTACTTTAACCACCAACATTTGCTGACATTTATGTGAAATATTTTCGTAGGTTTACAATTATCCATCCATTGGTGAGAGACAAACATCAGAAAGGATATGTGCCTCCAGCGGAAATTGAACCCACGACATCCAATGATCTAAGATTAGGAACATTCAAATGAAGCTTTTTCATAGGTTTGGCAACTTTAACATTGTAACTACAACTTATTCAAGCACTTGTTAAAAGCTCTTTTGTTGGTTTGGAATCATTAAGGTCTACGATCAACCATTTTGTTTGTTTTTTTTTGTTAGATGATACTGGTCACTAATATTACAAAATAACTCTGTTTAACCCATTACCAGACAGCAAAATTTTTGACTGCTCCAAATGCATTGAGCTGCATAGGACAATTTACAGGTTATGAAATTTCAGAATTTATTACTTTCTGGGTAAAAACATTTTGGGAAATGGAAATCAAAGGACTGAAGGTCCTGAATGTCGCCATGTTCCAGATGGGTTTATGATTTCATTACTCATAGAGAAATGAATCTATAATATCACTAAGTAACATTCTCAGTTTTAGGCAGAGAAGTTAGAAGTTAAACAAAAGTATCACAGATCTTTTATAATGTACAATCAGTAGACACTAATCATCTCGAAATTGGAAATCTTGAACTTCCGGATATGTCGAGGTAATTTTCAAGTCTCAACTTCATACGCTCTTTATTTCATGTAAAATTGAATCTTTATCCTATATCAGAAATATCAGTTATTCCTGTTATGTCGAGTTTTTATTGTTGTTTTCTTTTTCTTTTTGTTTTGAGTTGAACTTAAAAATTCAGGTTGAAATTTACTTGTTAATCAGATAATATGTCTATCAAACACCGTTTGAATAAGTATTTTTAATTCTGAATAACAAACATTTGACATTTATTTCATTCAAATGATTATCGATTTTTTGACCGAGGTATAAAATTGATTAATTGCAGAGGGTTTATTACCACTTTTAACAGTATTTCAGTCAAATCACAGCAGCTTAAGCCACTAACCATGGGTTCATAGTATTTCTCACACTAGTAACACTACAACATCAATTTGAGCCTCCAGCTGCTCATCCCACTTAGGTTTACTTTTATCCAGCCATCAGAGTGGGTAACATAAATTCTAAGTTTAAGCATATAATGAAATATAGTTCCTCCTTTTTCAACACTATTTTCGAGATTCATAAAAAAAAACAGAATTTGAAAAGACAAGAGGGCCGTTGGCCCTGGGGCGCTCACCTGAGATAATGGCTCTTTTTCTTTCAACAGTCTAATTTCATGTTAAGGTTAGGATTATGAAACAAGTGGGCCACAATTACATATAAACACTATGAACTTGGGGATCCAAGTCTAAATTCCAAATTCCAAGGCTTTTGTGCTGATTTGAAAGAAGGAAAAAACTTTTTTCAATGGGTTATAATTTCAGAAATAAGAAAGAAGTCTGTGAACTGATGCTTCATGCCTATACCCCCCCCCCCCTAGGTTGACCCTGGAGACCCGAGGATCATGATTTTAGCTATTATGTAAGAGATCAATATACTGATGCTTCATGCAAAATGCATAGGCTCTACACCTTCTGGGTCAGGAAGAAAAGATTCTTAAAGATTGTTTTGAAATTTCACTTTTGTTGCCATGGCAACCAGAGTTTTTAACGGATTTCAATTCTTTTAGCTAATTTTAAGGGGGACCACATTTCTGCAAAATTTGGTTCAAATTGGCCAAGTGGTTTGGGAGAAGATGTCATTTAAAAAATCGTTCTTTACATCTATATAAACCCCACCCCCCTGGGGCTCCGCCCCTGGGGACCCGAGGATCATGATTTTAGCTATTTTGAAAGAGGTCAATATACTGATGCTTCATGCAAAATATCAAGGCTCTACGTTTTCTGGGTTAGGAGGAGAGGATTTTTAAAGATTATTTTAAAATTTTCCTTTTGTTGCCATGGCAACTGAGTTTTTAATGGATTTCAATTCTTTTAGCTATTTTTGAAGGGGACCACCTAAGCAAAATTTCTGCCAAATTTGGTTCAAATTGGCACAGTGGTTTGGGAGGAGATGTAATTTAAAAAATCGTTCTTTATTTCTATATAAACCCCACCCCCCTGGGGCTCCGCCCCTGGGGACCTGAGGATCATGATTTTAGCTATTTTGAAAGAGGTCAATATACTGATGCTTCATGCAAAATATCAAGGCTCTACGCCTTCTGGGTCAGGAGGAGAATATTTTTAAAGATTATTTTAAAATTTTCCTTTTGTTGCCATGGCAACCAGAGTTTTTAACGGATTTCAATTCTTTTAGCTATTTTTAAGGGGACCACCTTAGCAACATTTCTGCCAAATTTGGTTCAAATTGGCACAGTGGTTTGGGAGGATATGTCATTTAAAAAATTGTTGTTTATTTCTATATAAACCCCACCCCCCTGGGGCTCCACCCCTGAGGATCCGAGGATCATGATTTTAGCTATTTTGAAAGAGGTCAATATACTGATGCTTCATGCAAAATATCAAGGCTCTACGCCTTCTGGGTCAGGAGGAGAATATTTTTAAAGATTATATTAAAATTTCACTTTTGTTGCCATGGCAACCAGAGTTTTTAACGGATTTCAATTCTTTTAGCTATTTCTGAAGGGGACCACCTAAGGAACATTTCTGCCAAATTTGGTTCAAATTGGCCCAGTGGCTTGGGAGGAGATATCGTTTAAAGAAATTGTTGACGGACAACGCAGGGCGCACGACGGATGGACGCTGGACAAAAGGCGATCACAATAGCTCACTTGAGCACTACGTGCTGAGGTGAGCTAAAAAGGATTAACCCTTTCCCGTTTTTCAAAATTTTAGACCAGTCCAATTTGAAAGAAGTTGCAGACAAGAAATAAAAGTGGGTGCAATTTGAAAAGTAAAAACCTATAGGTTAGAAAATATTGTGGGGAAAGAAGAAATTGCTTGTGACAAGCAATTTCTTCTTTACCAACAATGTTTTCTCAAATATAAATTCACAGGGACGTGAAAACAAGGGATTGTACAGGAAAGGGTTAAGTAGGTTATTGATTAGAAAGGCGGACTCAAATTAGACAGGAAGAGGGAATTTCTTATTTATCTCCCTTTGACCATAGAATGTATTTGGAAATGGTTGCTATACAAAATTACTACACTTGAAAAGCATTGAACAGAAATAATCAAAAGTATAACATGTATTTTTATTGTTGTAATCATTAATTCAAAGACTATCAATTAAATGGAAACAAATTCACACACTAAACCAACCAGATATTAAATGAAAGGATTTGAAAATAAGAGAACTATTTTTTTAGTCTAAATAGCTGAGTTATTGGGACTGGCCCTTACACAAAGAACACATTCCACAATAAAGTAGTTCCAGCTCCAGGTAAAGAGAGTGATTTCTATTTTGAAATGTAAATTTCTCTTGTGATTAATCAAACCTTATGTTGTTGGTACTCTTAGGAAGCTCAGAATAGGCCTCAAAAAGACATTATCAAAGAGTTCTTACAAGAAGAGGAATAACAGAGTTAGATTGGTATCACACTTTGTTATCTAGATCTAAAGAGTCGGGCAAACTAACTACTAACACCCTTAACCCTCATGACTGCAATAATGTCAGCTAAACTGAAGTTTAGCGACATTAAAAATTGCTTGTTACAAGTAATTTCTTCATTTTACACAATGTCTTCCCCAAAAGTTTTTCTTGGGGGCATCTAAAAGCATCATTGTGTGGAAATGGGTAAATATCCATATGAAATTCCCGTTGAAATGGGTGGGACCAATTATCCATCCATTACAAAGAAAGGAAGTGTTGGAAGATAAGAAATCATATATCATAATTACCAGTCATATTTTTAGGGAGTTCTAGACTCTGTATCAATTCTTCTGTGTTGTCAAAGGCTTTCATCCCTTGTAGTCTTTTCTCCCAAAACAACTAAAAAAGATTATTTTCTTTATCAATTAATCCATTACTACAATGTAGGAATGGGATAAACTAGAATTAGGTTGTCCAGGGACAATATGTTGAGTCCACTGATTTGTAACGAGAATGTGGTGCACGGTGCACAGTAGTTTTTTTTCTCGGAACCGCCGAAGTAACACACTTTCTGAACACACATGACTCATATTGGAATTCCGCTGAAGTATCAATAAGAAAAACATTCTGACCAAGTATGATTAACACTGGACAAAATGTAGCTTAATGAGTACGCACATTTTTTACTAGGATTTGACCTCATGATGTACTTTCAAGATGGAAATGTTGACACTTGAACCAGATATCATTAACAGAAACATTCTGATCAAGTTACATGAACAGTAGACAGAAAATGTGGCACAAAAAGAGTGCATATAGGGTTTTCATAAAGATTTGACCTAGTGACCTACTTTCAGGACAGATTTGACAATGTTCCACATTTGGCCCAGGTAGCATTAGAAAAATATTCTGACCAAGTGTTGAACTCAAGTGATAGAAAATGAGAGTGCTTAAGCCATTACCACTCAACCCATTTTTGACTTTTCCCAATGAAAGGGATTTGCAGACAACAAATTCATAGCTGTAAAAAGTTGCTTCTGCTTGTCTGACGGCATAGAAAACATTTTGGAAAAAGGAGAAAATGCATGTTCTACTTTTCACTGTAGAGTCATAAAAACAAGGAATTGCTTGAAAAAGCGTTTAACAGTGACCTTGACGTTGCATGTATCGTATGACACTAGCACTCATCAAGTTGAACAACTGTGCTATATATTTATACTCTGAACAAGGTCAATTTAGTTTACTTACCTTGACGAGTCACAACAAATGCTTCACATGACACCAGCACTCACATAGTAGAATAACTGTGACAGTTATTTTCAAATCCATCCATAAATGTAAAAGTTATGCTCTGAACAAGGTTGTTTCACCTTCAACAGTGATCTTAACCTTCCACATATCATATGACACTTGCACTCATAAGGTAGAACAACTGTTCCATGTTAATTTTAAATCCATCCATAAATGTTGAAGTTATGCTGCATACAAGGTCAATGTTGTTGTTTCACCTTCAACTATGACCTTGACCTTGGAGATATCATAACAAATGTTTTGGATGACACTAGCACTCATCAAGAAGTTCAACTGTGCTATGTTATTTCCAAATCCTTCCATAAATGCATAAGTTATTCTTCGGACAAAATTGTGGATGGAGGGACGCAAGCATTAAGGCACATACTAATACTAACACTGAAATGAAGTTATGACAACCATGTCTTGCTCACTGCAAACCTGGTCGACAAAAATCACTTCGTTACTTGATTTAAGCCTTTTTCAAATGGCCATAACTCAAAGATAAATTATACATGAATTGTAACCAAATAAATATGTACATCTTTGGTTGATACTGATTGTACATATGGAATTTGAATCAAATCCATCAAGTAGTTTATGAGAAATTGGCTACAGTTCAACTGAATGACCAACTGTCTACCCAATTAAGACTCCTATAAGTATACCCCCAAAACAGAAGTTCTGGGATATAAAAATGAGAACCCTTTAGAGCAGAAAAATTGTGAGAAAAAGAAAATTGCTTATTAGAAGCAATGTCTTCTTTTCTTCTGACTACGTTTAACCCATCCCTACACAATGACGCTGTTTCAAAATTGTTGTCTGCAACCTCCTTTAATTTGGGTTAGTCTAACCTGTTGCCCTTTAATAATAAGTTAACCCATTCCCACATAGTGACGCTTTTTGACACCCCTCAATTAAAGCTATTAGGAAAAAAATGTGGAAAATGAAAAAATTGCTTGTATCAAGCAATTTCTTCATTATCCACAATCTTTTCCATCAACTAGAAGACAAAAATTCTAAATTTCCATCAACTTGAAATTGTCATCTGCAGCTTCTTTTGACTTGAACATCTAAAATTTCGTTGTGTGGGAATGGGTTAAAAGTTGCTTTTCCTCTGTGAATGAAAATGAGAAAATGTAAGGTGATAGGTTTAAACATAATCTTGATTTCACCCAAGATCAATCCTTTAACAAACAACAAACTTTCGGACTGGTTCAAATCGAAAGGGGTTGCAGACAACAATTTAAATCTGATGAAATATTAGATTTTGCAAACTTTCTGGTTGGAAAACATTGCTTTCAAATATTACTTTTCTTAAGGGCATCATTTTGTGGGAATGGGTCAATGGTAACTATAAGAAATTTGTCTGAAAACAAAACAAACCTGTCTTGGTGGGTCTTGAGGTCCATGTTTTAGATCAGCTTTTGTAGAACTGTCCTTTCTCTTTATGACTGTGACTGGCTGTTTGAATATGGATGCTGTCTGACGTATAGGTAATGTCAAATTGGTATCATGTCTTATTCCTACAAAATATTCATGTGTGTGAAATGAGTAATATCACATGTGACAACATGTTCCTCTACAAGAAACCTATCTTGATATTCAACCCTTTTCGCTTAATCATTTACAAGTCAACATAAATTTAGACTCCAAGTTAAAAAAAGGGCAGAAAACAATTCCTAGTTGATGAAATATATAAATAAAGATTGTGATGGAATGGGTTAACCTATTCCCACACAATGACGCATGTAGAGGCCCCAAAATTGATTTGGAAAACATTGTGGAAAATGAAGGGATTGTACAGGAAAGGGTTAAACTATCCTGTTGGAGGTCTGAGGGCGTGGTCAGCAATCTATCAATTGACCAATCGCTGACCCTGATGCCTTGCTTCGTTAATCCTGCCCATTAACTCTGACAGAAAGTCCCACTTCAATTTTCAATAGTGTCATTTTGCAAAATTTATTGCCAGTACTGAGTAGCATGCAACAAAAGAGTAAAATGATTGGTTGGCGACCTTAATGTCATAACTACAGCTTAAATAAGCTGTAGTTACAATGTTTAAGATGCCAAACCACCAAAAAACGTTAACTAAAATGGCGGCAAAAGATGGAATTGAAAGCTCAGGTCAGGACTAAAAAATGAGTTAATTGGTCGGTTGATTCCTTGATCAACAGGCATGATTGGTTATCTATCTTGGGTGTAATAACTATTCAATTTCTAAATAGTAATTATCCTGTTAACATTATCATTGATTGATTGCATGGGGTTCAATTGCCATTTTTGACAGTATTTAAGTTATATTGCGGCAGCTGGAACATCTTACAGTGGATACCAGGTATTTCTTAACCCTTTCCTGTTTTATGAAATTTTAGACTGGTCCAATTTCAAAGAGGTTGCAGGCGACAATGAAAAATGCATGCAATTTGAAATCTGACCATCCTAAGTGGTAGAAAACATTGTGGAAAAAGGAGAAATCGCTTGTTACAAGCAATTTCTCCTTTTTCCACAATGTTTTCTCAAGTATAAAATCACAGTGACGTAAAAACCCGGGTTTGTCCAGGAAAGGGTTAAACCAGTACTCCCACTACATCCTTTTTCTGATCCTCCAGCTGCTCATCCCACTTAGGTTCATGATCATCCACCCAGTGGCGAGAGACAATTGTTGGAAAGGATTCTTGCTGTGACCAGGGATGGAACCCAGGACCACAGCTATTGCCACATCCCCAACTTTACTGTTGAAAAATAACAGGATTAGGCATGCAAAAAATAATTGATTATATTTAGCAAGAAGCATGGTCAAAACCACATTGATAGTCAAAAGTGAACATGTTAAACAATGTACCATAGTCTTAAAAATGTATGAATATTGTTATATCCATGTACTTTGATTATTATACTGACTTCTACTATTAAAACACCTCACTTAAAAAGCTTTATCATACCATTACATTTCACCAACTAAGTACCACTTCTTAGAACATGCACTTTGAGAACATTTCTATTCATAGCTTTTGCCAAAAGTGCTTGCCTACAAATAACATGTACACAAATTTAACAGACACTCAAATAAACTAATTATCCCCTAAGAAAGTACATGTATCAAGGCCTAAGTTACTTGCAACCAGTGCCTGCAACTAGAATCCCATGTCCCTCATTATTAAGACTTTGTGTTCTGCATGATTCTAAATAGCCAAAGAAATAAAGATTTAACACATTCCCACATAACCCCGCCTTTTTACACAAAAAGTTTTGGAAAACACCTTTGAAAATGAAGAATTTCTACAATTTCTTCATTATCCACAATGTATTCTACCCCAAAAGACAAGTATTCCATCAATGGCAACTTCTGTCAATTTGTGTTGTCTAGAAATCAGTGCTCTCAATAAGAGGATATAATTTTTAAAGTTTATATTAAAATTTCAGTTTTGTTGCCATTGCAACCAGAGTTTTTAACAGATTTCAATTCTTTTAGCAATTTTTAAAGGGCACCACCCAAGAAAAATTTCTGTCAAATTCGGTTGAAATCCGTCCAGTGGTTTGGGAAGGGATGTCACTATAAGATTGTTGACGCACGCAGGACACAGGACTATCAAAATACTTATTCACATATATATTTTCATTTAAAAACTTATTTACATATGCATTATCATTCAAAAACTTATTTACATATATAACATATTTACATCTAGATGCGAATATAAACCTTCCTATTTTATTATAGTATACTATACAAACCATCAACCTGCTTCAAACCTCTAGTTAGGACAGCAGTGGTTTAGTCCCCTGATTTTAGTCACCTACCAAGACAGGCCTTAGAGAAAGGCTGAAGTATTACAACTGTATTCTGAAAAACTGCCTGGCATCCTGTGTCACATAGACTAGTCACAGTTGAAAATATTATACTAGATCCATAAATTTACATATATTATCTAGTATGAAAATTTAAATTGTGACTTGTCTAAATGCCCTTAAAGTGTTGTGTTTTTATTGGACATTATTATATAATCATTAAAGAAGCAACTTAAATATCACAATATTCTTCATAGATTGAAGACATGCTAAATCTTTAACCCTTGTCATGCTGAAATATAAATCCACAACAGAACTGCATTTCAGTCAAAGAGCTTAA
This sequence comes from Fragum fragum, assembly GCA_946902895.1. Lineage (NCBI taxonomy): Eukaryota > Metazoa > Mollusca > Bivalvia > Cardiida > Cardiidae > Fragum > Fragum fragum. The sequence goes on along the minus strand of OX336370.1, from coordinate 70,644,570 downwards.
AGCACTAGGATTACCAAATCATTTGTCAAAGTTTATATTGTAAATTCATCTTGCAACAAATTCTGGTTTAAATTGATAGGCAGGTGGTTTAGACTAAAATTAGACTGCACATATGTGCAGACTGATCTGAGTCTATACCTTCTGCACATGCAGGAACATTCTGGGTTCAGCATGACAAGGGTTAATATCCCATACAAATCCTGTGTTGAGAGTAGTATATGTAATTGGTATAACACTTGTGACAAGTTCTTTATTTATATAACAGGCATTTTACCCTATGATTCATATCAATGTCAACCCCTGTGAAAAAATAATGCAGACAAAATTTCGGAGAAACAGTTTATGAGCTACAGGGTTGGAAAATTATGTGCTTTGGTGAACAAGTTATGTGAAGAACAAAACTGAAACAAATTCAAGTAGAACTCAAATTATAACTCAAGGATAAAAAAGGAAACTAAATATATAGCCACAAAAAGCACCATTCTCTAGAATCCTAACTATTTATATATAAAAAAAACAGTCATTTGAGAGATCATGGCTATTAATCAAAAAGTGAATTGACCAATCAAGTTGTTCATGATAAACATTTATTCAAGAAATAAACTTTGAATCCCAAAATTTATCTGTAGCATTTTTGTTGGTTTGTTTGAATAACTTGAATAAGCTGTACTTACAATGTTTAGGTCACCAACCATTCTACTTTTTTGTTACATGTCCTGAGCATACATTTTACCAAATAACATCAGGTGATAATTTAATGTTTAGTTTCGATTATCAAACTGGCATTCTGAATGGTCAAAAAAAAGTTACTCATATCTTCATGAACAAAATTTAGAGTACGCAGGCCTTTTGTATGCTTCTGCACAAATAAGTTCCATACATCTTTGCTTTTTTCCCTCCATGCTATTGAATTATAAGAAATGAACAGAATTCATACAGTGTGATTAGTTATTTTTAGTTCATACCTCCATGAAAACTAAAACTGTTCTCTTCATCTCTTAATTACCTCAATAAAACTTCATGACAGAGGTCAGTGGGATGGCAAGTAATCCATCCATTGAAAGATCACTCGCCACACCCACTGACCTTTGACCTGACCATTTACCTAAATCAAATCAAACAGCAATTTCTCATCTTTCCAAAATGCTTCTATAGTTATAATCCTTAACCCTTTCCTGTTTAAACCTTGCTATTTACATGAGGATATACTTGAGAAAACATAGTGAAAAAAGAATAAATTTCTTGTAATAAGCGCTTTTATCCCCACAATATTTTCTACACTATTGAATGCTTATTTTTCCAATAAAATGGACTTTAAATTGTCCTCTGCATTATCTTTGAATTTGGACAGGTACTCTAAAATTTAGTGGAAAAGGTTAAGCACATACAAATGTGAGTTAGGTAGTAATTGGTTAATTTATAGTCATGAACTCCAAACAAAAAGCTAATTGAATGTTGGCAACCTTACTCTTGTAACTACAGCTTCAATGTGCTGCAGTTACAAAGTGTATGCCACCAAACAAACACTAACCCTTGGCAAAAATGTCAAGCTTCAAATTTTACTTCTGGTCTAGATGAATAATTTCATTGGTTAATCTTCATTAATAGAAATGATCTATCAATATCAAGAAACGGCAAAAAGGTGAAAGATTTACCACGTACTAAGTGCTCAATCTAGAGGGGGCCATGGCTAAAATGACCCACTAAAATCCAAAATGACCCCCTTCAAAATGAAGACTGGGCGCAAATGGCAAACTTCAATCTCGCATTCAATAAGACTTCTCTGAATGAAGTCATTGAAACAATGTCGTAACTTTTTCTAGTAGATTTATTTTGTTCAAAACAAAATAATTATTATCAAATTGTTATGGCTTGTTACATTTATTAAAACCTTGTAATTCAATAGTTTGTCTATGTAATTGTACTGCATGACCCCCTTGACCAAGAGCCATGGGCCCATTTGCCCCCTATGATACAAAGCTAGATTGAACACTGCGTACTATTGAGTACACAGCTCCAAAGTTCTGTCATATCCCTAGTACAGGGTATATCTAAATAACCATCTACTCAGACAAAAAACTGTTTGTATATAGGACTGAGAAGACTGACTAGCCCTTTACTGAATAATCCCTAATTTGCACATCTCTAATATGGTATAATACTTGAGAAAACATTGTGGCAAAAAAAAAATTCTTCTTTATCTACAATATTTTCTAAACCTACTAAGTGTTTATTTTTCAAATCAAATCCACTAATGTTTTTTGATGCAAAACATTTTAATTTGGACATGTCTTAACCCTAGTCATGCTGAATCTGGAATATTCCGGTTTTAGCAGGAGGTGTAGACCAAGATCAGCCTGCACATAAATGCAGTCTGATCTTGGTCTACACCTCCTGCTTGTACTTTTCCTGCCAGAGTTGTTTATGAAATCGATTTCTAAAAGACATACTGATCATTGAACAACAAGTTCTATCAGTGCTTTAAGTCCTTTGACTTTTCAACAATTCGGTGAGGTTGTTTATACAGCATGACAAGGGTTAAAACTTATAAAACAGATAAGGGTAAAAAAAAGAAAACCCACACAGTTAACCTCCTGTTATCTGGCAAGTAAACAAAATGAAAACAAGCAAATAAAAAGCACAACACACAAACCTCTGGCATAGTCATATGATGTTCCTTTTTGTCTCTTACTTTTTCTGAGAGCACTGCTTACAATCCGCCCAGTTCTATAGTCAAAAACACTCAAGTCAAAATTCTCCCCTAGGTACCTAGCCAATTGTGGCTTACTACGGATTTTGACACCCTCTGGGCTGAAACAGATATAAAAATTTTCTTATTTTAGGTTAGCATGGCTAGTGTTTGATTGGTAAACCAGTGTTTTTACCCTCAAGAACTTCAGTATTTTACCCTCTAATGTGTTGGAAATTAATCAGTTGCCCTAAAAGTCCTTGTTTGATGGTCTGGTGAAACCTTTAACCAATTCTGCTAATTACGACCCGTAAAGGAATAGGCTTTAGAAAAGATTGAGGGAAATTAAGGAAAAGCCTGTAACTAGATTTTCCCTTAATATTTACCACTCAGACTTAATTTTTAAATCCCACAATTTAAAAATGTCGTATATCAATCATTTATTTATTTATTTATTTTCATTTCATTTATTATCCTTATTTTATAAGTTAACTATTTAACCAATCGCGATGACATAGATAGAAAAAATATGATTTTGATTACAACAACAATATCAATATTAATAATACTACTAATAAAAAAAATATATCCATGGGTCAGCCCTAAACAGTAGTAACTATCTTTATCTACAACTTTGATATATGATATACAAGATTGTATAGTACTGAGCTAAGGTGCACATCCTATCAGCATTTCTTTCATCAACACTTGCCAAAAACAAAGTATTCATGCTGCCTGTACGAAATTCAATTAAATTCAATTACCATCATATTAACGAGCTATTATTCCCCTTAAACAGTGGCTGCCATACTGTAAGAAAAGTATTAACTATGTCGCTTAACGATCATACAAATATTATTAGCATTAAAATCTGAGTTAGATCATATTAGATTGTGTAAGAAGACTACAATTAATTTCTGTCTTTTGAGAATAAACATTGAACCCAACCACATAATCTCTTAGTTTTGTGACACTTGAGAATGTTAGAAAACATTGCGAAAAAAAAGCCCAATGCTTGTAACAAAGAGTGTCTCATAAAGCTAAATGTCCCATACTAGATTTCATAAAAGGACTTTCCAGTCTATTTTGATTGCATATAAAGAATTGCTTTCCTTGCATTGCATAGAGATCCTATTGTATCTAAAAAGTCTTTTCTAGCCTGAAATTATACAATAATATAGATAGAAATAAAAAAAATGAATACTTTGTCTCAAAAAATACTAATATGTAGACAGGTATTTGCTTATGAATTTGTTGGGGGGTAATTAAATAATAGGGCATTTCGTCAAGTACTTCCAGTCAAATTATGTGATATTATAAACATCAATATCATCAGAAATAAGCAAAATTCTTTTTTTGAAGTAAGAAGAAAAATGTTATATTCAATCCTATTAACTAACAATGATTCACCATTAAAGCTCCTATACTGGATGGGCGTGTACAATTTCCATAGGGCATCTGTAGGGCTATAAATCTCTGTAAGGCTTGTTTTAGTGTGACGTTAAATTGAAGAACAAAAAATTCCCGTTTTGTAAATTCGGTCTTAATAGCAGAGTGCCCGTATTTTCGGGGTGGTCGTAAATAGTGGTTTTACGGAGCTTTAGAACACTAGCTAATATCCATCAACATCACGGTGATTATCAAAACAACTTTGTAGTATTTACGAATCGAAAGCGGTAGATGGTATAGACCAGTAAAGATACCTGACATAGTAGACATCGGTTCTACCAGACGATAGGCCGGATTGTCGCACGCACTCTTCTCTTGTCCAGCCCGGAGGAAGGCCAGGAACATCTTTTCTTTTGTTTACTTCCATTTTTTCTTTTATCGTAATGATTATGAATGCGTGATACTTACGCGAATTAGTAGACTAGAAGCTACAATTATGCATATAGACTGGAAGATAAGAAAGTAGATAGGTTTCTGTTAATTGCCTATTTCCTTCGAATTGAAATCGTAACCGGATTTTGTGCTCGATTTCAATTTTTTTAACTGAAATACTTTCAGTAATTTGAAAGAAGGTCATTAAGCTGATTTTGTAATCAAATGACTGTTCATAACTTTAACCCATTCCAACTCAAGCCCTCCTTTTCACGCGCCTCAATTATAGAGCTTTGGAAAACATTGTGGAAAATGAAGAAATTGCTTGTATCATTTTACACAATGTTTTCTACCTAAAAAGACGAAAAAAAAATAAAATTTCATCAACTTGAAATTCTCGTCTGCAGCTTCTTTCAATTTGGACTAGTCTAAAATTTGTTGTGTGGGATTGGGTTAAAAGAAGAAAGAAAAGAAGCAATATTATTTCCCCTGCGTATAGAACATTTACATTGGAATAAAAACGGTAAGAACTGGTAATAAGATGATATCTATGCGTCCACTTACAAATGCTTACACTTGAGTCACACAATCCACATTGTCCGGGAGAATCCCCGTAATTATTGGCACACTTTCGATGAAATTTTCACGCGCTTGTTCATTATCAGCCCAGTTGTTGTTAAAAAAAAAAAAAAAACATTTTCATTGTTTTCTAAGTTAGCGGCCATTTTTATAATCGCCAACAAAGCAGCCACTTGTCCAGAATCAGATCCATGGCTATGCAAGATATTTTTGATACAAAAACAGTCTTACATAGCAGCTGTTGACGAACCATATTTTTTGGCTTGACGAAATATCTGCAACCTGGACATTCTTTGATCAGATTTAATGACCTAAAGTATGAAGCTCCTTCGACACATGCCTTGTAAATTATACTGAAAATACGTGAAAACTGTTGAAGATGCAGGATTTTGTTCATATAACTAGAACAATCTCAAGAGAAGCAACTGTCTCAACGAATTTCGTAACGATTCGTCATATTCAAAAAGGAACCGAAACGTTTAAAATTTTCCTGTTCAAACCCTGGTTTTTACGTCCCCGTGAATTTATAACTGAGAAAAATATTGTAGAAAAAGAAGAAATTGCTAGTGACAAGCACTTTCTCATTCAACAATATTTTCTACCCTACTGGGTGGTTACTTTTAAAATTAAACCCATTTTAAATTTACGTCTGCAAAACCTTTGAATTTTGGTAGGTCTTAAATTTTGCAAAACAGGAAAGGGTTTGATGCTCCTGTATCCACAATTTAACTCGAGAAACAACAGTCTGAATTGTAACAGTACAAGTATTTGTAAATTATACTGTAAATGGTCGACTATGATTTAGAAAAAAGAGTTCATCACTCCTGAGATGAGAAACTGGTCTTTTCTGTTATTAAGATGCTCGATTTGTTTGAATGGGGGTTAACGCCGCTTTCAACAATCTTTCAGTAAGATCACAGCGGCTGGAGCACCTAACAATTGATTCCTAGTATTTCTCACACCAGTGCCGCCATCACATCCTTCCTAGCCTCCAGCTGCTATCCCACATAGGTCTACGATTATCGACCCATAGGTGGGAGACAAATAGTCGGAAGGGATGAGTGCCACCGTCGGGGATCGAACCCGGGAATTAAGATGCTCGATTTGAATTAAGTGCAACTTTCAGCACCAGTTCATTTATAAAGCAGAAGCACTGAAGCACGCCACGGGGCCCGTGACTTCTCGAAAGAGTGTGCCAGACGTGACAATACAAATCACTTCCGAGTCCAAACTGCTTATCTCACTCAGGAGACTTATCTTTGGTTTTATCTTGATCAGAAATTTTCGTTTTGACGTCTAAAAATTCACCGACCACACTACCGGTTTGATGGCTATCTATATCCCATTTTTCTGATGGGGTCAGTTGCACGGAGAGATAATGACCGTTTTAAAATAAAAACAATGCGTTCCGCAAATAGTGAGGTTTTGAATAACTATGATTTTAGCTCAACTGAGCACGAAGTGCTCAAGTAAGCCATTGTGATCACCTTTTGTCCGGCGTTCACCGTCGTGCGTCGTCCGTCAACCATTTCTTTAAACGACATCTCCTCCAAAACCAATGGGCCAATTCGAACCAAATTTAACAGAAACTATCCTCAGGTTGTCCCCTTTATAGATAAATAAAAGAATTCAAATCCGTAAAAATCTCTTGTTTCCATGGCAACAAAAGTGAAATTTAAAAAATAAATAAATAAAATTCTTCTCCTCTTGACCAAGAAGGCGTGGAGCCTTGATATTTTGCACGAAGCATCAATATTTTGACCTTTTCCAAATCCCTAAAATCAACCGTCCTGGTCCCCAGGGGTCGGGATTTATATAGATTTTTAAACGAAATCCCCTCCAAAACCTCTGGTCAAATTTGGACTAAATTGGTAGAAATGTTCCTAAGGTGGTCCCCTTTTAAAATAAATAAAGAATTTAAATCTTTAAAAATCTAAAAAAATTAAAATCTTTTAAAACTCTTGTTGCAATGGTAACAAAAGTGAAATTTTAAGATTATCTTTAAACAGCTTCTCCTCCTGAACCAGAGGGCGCAGAGACTTGATATTTTGCATGAAGCATCAGTATATTTACATCTTTCAAAATAGCTAAAATCATTCGACTCGGTCTGGGGCGGAGCCTCAGGGGATCGGATTTATACAGAAATTAAGAACGATTTTTAAAAGACATCTCCTCCCAAACAACTGAGCCAATAAGAAGTAAATTTGGCAGAAATGTTCCTTAGGTGGTCTCGTGTACAAATAGCTAAAATAATTGAAATCCGTTGAAAAATCTGGTTGCCATGGCAACAAAAGTGAAAATTAAAAATATTCTTTAAAAATCTTCTCATCGTGGCCTAGAAGGCGTAGGGCCTTGATATTTTGCACGAAACACCAGTTCATTTGGCTTTTTCTTATTTAAGAAATATAACGCATGGATGCAGTGGAAGGAAAAAAGTAATCCTCCTTTCAAATTAGTCATAAAGTTTTGGAATTTGTCATTTAGACTTTGGGATCCCAGGGCACAGAGCCTATACATGTATAAATTACGACCAATCGTATCACAATCCTATCTTTAACATTAAATTACTGTTTAAAGTAAAAGAGACTTTATCTCAGGTTAGTGCCCAGAGCCAGCGGCCCTCTTGTTTACTTTGTTCTCAAGCCATGCATTTGTACGTTGTATAGGGTGATATCTCCAAACACTGAAGTGTTAACTCTGTCGACAACAAACTAGCACTGTGTCTTAATTAACCTCTAGTTTAAACGAATGATAACATTGGTCGACTTATTATTACAAGCGCGTTTTATCAGTTGATTCGATTGGCTTAATTATTTCATGACCCTTTTGAGAGTTAGAAGTTCTACATGCTCTATATAGGTATATTCTGCTGTACTATCGCCTTTAGCGACTAACTAAAATTGGTAGAATGTAGAAAATCTTTATCTTTTAGCTTTGAACACATTATGGATAATGAAGAAACTACTTGCTACATGCAATATCTTCATTGTCCATAATGTCTAGAACGTAACCTTGTGATCGGTCAAACCGGAATCAACTACTGTCATTTAGTCTTTGTGCGGGAAGAAACATCGAAACTATAGACCTATTCTAGTAGTAGTTACGACTTTTTGCAAGCCCAACGACAAATTGTTGGATCTTCGCGACCCTAAAGGAATTTGTCATCTGCACCATTATATCGTCGTTGGGTGAGTAAAATGCCGTAAATACAGCTTGAAAAATATGTATGAATATGTACATCGTTCTTTTTTTTTTTCACAATATTGAACGCATTTCGTAAAAGAAAGAAAATTGTTCGCAGTTTGAATATTATTACCCAATGGTGTACATTTGTTGTAACCTGGAGAAATAGTGGAATATGTAATGTAACGTAGTTGCAAAACATTCAGTTACATTTGAACTTTCAACTCCGACAAGTAATTTATGCTTAGCACTTATCATCCCAGGTTTTGGGGCGACCAACTTGTATTAAAGTACGTGTGTGCAAAGCTACGATATGAGCTCGGTCAGATACTGAACTGAGAAGGGAGCTAAACGGTCCTCGAAAGTCTAACAAGTTTAACGATTACCTCTCCTTTAACGAGAAGAATGCTATATGGCATAATTAATGCATCCAAGCATGATAAGTGGCAGTTTGGAATATTTTTAGCTCTACCGGTCGAAGTCATCACATTGTGATCGTGCGTGCTTCCGTCTGAGTATTCGAAAACATTTTATTTGAAAATCGTCTGTGTAGTAACTATATGAACTTAGTCAGTTACAACCAACTGTCGCATAAATGAAAGTTTGGGTGGCCTTTAAAATGATTCTACAAGAAACTTTGATAGTGTGAAACAACATGTTTCTATGAATTGTTTTCATTTACTGTATATACCTTGTAACATAAAATTGACGCTCCTCTCCTTCAAATTCTTCAAAATCGCTCGTTCACTATTCTTTTAAATCGTTAAAAACTCTCCACACCTTTATTCTACGTTGGCAAAGAAGTAACATGTGCGATCTTTTTTTATATTTATCTATCTCATTCCTATGATACAGCATACTTTTTTTTTCATTTCAACTAAAAAAATGAAGGATAAGAAGACGTTGTCATTGTTATAAAAAGAAAAAGATAGAAACCAAATTGCTATATCGCTGGAACGAATTACACAGTCAATCAAAGTCGATCTTAATGTCGTGCACACGAGATTTTAAATCGTTCCCACGAGATAATATCCAACCTGGTCACATTTGTGTATTTCCGTTTACTTTTCGTCGCTACCGTGGCACATGCCCATATTGGCGACGCCCCCAGAATAAGGTTAGTTGTTACGGGGGATAGTGCAAGGATACAGGACGAAACTGCTGAGAGCTCCGCCTGGTTCTTTAACGTGCTCGATGGATAGCATCATCACACTGGGCCTCGGTTTAACGTCTCATCCGAAACACAATTAGTTTTGTTAGTTGATATGGTCAGCCCGAAAGACGGAGGGAGACAAAGACGGGGAGAGAGTGAGAGAGGAACAGAGAAAAATTGAGAAAAAGAGAGTCGGAGGAAGAGAGTGAAAGAGAGACAAACAGAGAGGGAGAAACAGAGAGGGAGAAACAGAGAGAGAGTGAGAGAGAGAGATACAGAAAGAAATGTAGACAGAACCTGAGAGCGAAACAGTCTGAGAGAGGAACAGAGAAAAATTGAGAAAAAGAGAGTCGGGGGAAGAGAGTGAAAGAGAGACAAACAGTGAGGGAGAAACAGAGAGGGAGAAACAGAGAGAGAGTGAGAGAGAGAGATACAGAAAGAAATGTAGACAGAACCTGAGAGCGAAACAGCCTGAGAGAGGGAGACTGAGAGGTAAAGATATACAGATATATTGCTGTAAAGAACCGCTTATAAAAGCCATGTTTATCAACATAAAAACTATTATTGGCAGTTAATATTTTAATAGTCTACAGCGACATTTTATATTTCAACAATAAATATTAGACTGAATTGACTAAATCATTTGCATTCTTTTCTTGTGAAAAATGAAGGTAAAGCAAACTGAAGCACGATATTAACAGATCGCGATGTCAATCAAAGAATCAACCCACCAATTAAATAATTCATTTAGACATTGAACTCCAACATTACTATGAAGCATTTTTGTTGGTTTGGCGACTTGAACGTCGGAAATACAGCTTATTCAAGCTGTACATGTAGTTACGACACCTATTTCAGTAATAAACCATCTTATTTTTCGGTTACATCTTACTGGCCAAAAGTTTTAGAGTCGCAGTCAGTGGGTGTGACCAGCGGAGTTAGTGTGCGGAGCCAGCGATCCGTCAATTATAAAAGGTCGCAGCTGTCAATAAAATACGGATCACCAAATTGAATCGTTTTTCTACATCGGAAGTTCAAAGTTGCCCTTCGACATTCATATGAAAACTCCATTTGGAGTCCGAATTTTACGTAAAGACTATTGAATATTCAAGTTGAAGTTAAGGCGTTGAAGTTCCCCACCAACGAATAGTATTTTGTTTTATGTCCACATTAAAGCATAAGTTCCAAAATCATACACAGTCTTAGTCTTTCAGCGACACAGCTGTGATCCCATAAATAGCGAATAATTAATCAATCCAGTGTGAAATCAGAGTATCCGTCATTGAGTGAACAAAAAAAGCTATATTTTCACGAGTGCCACCCGTGAAAATATTGCTTTTGTTTTTAACTCGATGAAAGATCTTATACAAAAAAAGAAATATTCTATTTCTTTAATGCACCATGCAGTGAGTCAAATTATAAAAAAGAATAGAAATGTCTAAATTTTTCGAGTGCTTCATTAAGCAAGTGAATAACATGTCAATGTGATTACGTCATCAATGTCTTACGTCCAGCTTATGTGACGTTCAGAAGCTTGAAATGAACGAAAGTTGGACCAAATCTTCAAAAACAGCGAGTTTAATTATTTTGACGAAATATCCGGTTTTTCGTGTAAAATTATCAATTGATAACCTACCGAATAATTTCGATAATCCACTGGTAAACTAAAGAAACACATTTGTTTACGTAAGTCAAGGTGACGTTGACATCACGTTAACATAATACCGCGGCCCGAAATACCGATATAGCGTCATGATCCTCCCGACCGTGGGCTAAAAAAACACCAAAGTCAGTCAATCAGATCGCAAAAATTCAGGATAATAGAATATACTAGAAGAATATAGAAGAGGACATAGACGTCGCTCGTAACGAGCGGGTTCCCAGAGTATATCGAAGTTTCAAGCAACATTATATAAGAAATAGGAAAAATGTATTTAAAATGCGAATGCATAAACATAATGATATAACTGACCAATCGCGGCTGTTAATCAAAGGATCAAGGGACCAACCAAATTATGCATTTAGCCCGGAAATGAGTAGAAAACTCATATTTGTTAACTTGTTGGTTTGGCGACTTAAACGCCGTAACTACAACTTATTCAAGTTGTAGTTACGACGTTTAGGTCGCCGACCAACTATTCTACCTTTTGGTTGCTTACTACTGGCCATACATTTTGCGGGAACTCCATAAAAAGAAGGACAAACAATATACATGTTTATACATTAACATGATCTTGATACAGATTCTAGCTTGAACATGATGAACAGCAGCGAGCTAAATCCCTTTTTAATTTGGTTTGAAATGAAACTTCAATATCTACCATACTAATCATATAGTAGAACAATCTTTGTTTATCCTACTTTTCGGGAAACGAGACGCGCATGCGCAAGATTGTTTCTAATCTCAGTAACAAATCTCTTGAGCGATTGCTGTTATAGAAAAATTACAGACTACAATGGGATAGCTTACATTGTAAATAATGAAGACATCGCTTGTAACAAGCAATTGCTTGATTTTTCACAATGTTTTCTAAAGCTCTATAAAGCGGCGTTATTTTGAAAAATATGGCTAGTATCATGAAAAAAATATTAAATGGTTGGTTGACAGCCTAAACGTAACTACAGCTTATACCAGCCGTAGTTACGAAATGTAAGTCGCCAAAACAACTTAAATTCTACACAGAAATGTCGACCAATGTTTGGAGTTTAAACTTGACTTCGATTTTAAAGGAATGATTTGATTGGTAGATCGATTTTAAAGGAATGAATTGATTGGTAGATCGATTCTTCGATCCACAATCGTGATCCGCCACTTACAAGACTTTATGGTTTACTCTTCCCTAACTATACACTTTGCAAACAAATGTCATCTTATACCTCGGTCTAGCTTGTCTGGGGTCAGTGTGCGTGAAGAGAAATCCGACAATTATGCAGGTGTACGCAATGGACTGCAAAACCCCTTAGGTAATGCATGTTTTTAATCAATACCGAACCTTTAATCCTCGTTAAAAGAAATCGCCAGACATCAAAGTTATGTCATTTTTGCCTGCTTAATATTAATGAATTTTCTAATAAATAAAACCTTCTCATTATTTCATCATCGCGCTATAAAGATTTTAAAACGGGCATCAAACGTTGCTCAAATGAAAGCATCTATCATGTAGTTTTTCCGTATGATCGATTACATTGTTTTGAATAAGTGCGGTGATCATAAAAGTACTATCGTTTCATTTGTTACTTAACTTGGACACACCATTTAATGATTTAGAAAGCGTGTTACATGGCACAATGTTTCGATGTAAGATTTATCTTTCATTGAGAGAACAACAAAGCTATATTTTTACGAGTGGAAATATGCTGTTGCTGTTCACGAAATGAAAGATAAGTCAATCTTACACGAAAAACAAACAAAAATTCTAATCTGAAAAAAGAAAAAAAAAAATGATACTTATGGGGAAATTTCTAATAGCCCGTCATTTCGCATGCGAATTACATGGTAACCCTTTGACGTCTTCCGTTGTGCCGTCTAGACAACGTTCTACTGAACGTTGTCTAGACGGCAAAACGGAAGACGTCATAGGGTACAGGGTGACAGAAAGCAGGACTAAATCCACCACATTAGTGACTTTATCATTTTGATACATTCACTGTTTTCGGTCAAATTATCGAGTAATAATCTATCGAGAAATCTCGGTAATCTACCGGAAATAATTTAAAACAAAAGGACCATGACGGTCCTTAATCGCTCCCCATGAGTATAATGGTTCATGGATTTATGAAATATACAAAATAGCAAAGCCTTCTGTGTTATTATTTTGGAGAAGATGTTTAAGGATTTTCTCTTTTAAGCCTAGGTATATTGATGATCCCACCATAAAACCCTAAGTACCTGAATAAGGCAATTCTTTGAAGTATAGACAATAATACATACAAAATATAATAGCTCTAGGCCTATAGTTTAGGAGAAGAAGGTTTTCAATTATATCATTCCTATCGAAAATTAGGGATCGTGCATAAAAGGGCTAATTTTCAGAATACAGTAATTCCTTGAAGTATTTTGGTAGAGAGTCAATAGCTGATGATACATACCAAATATAAAAGCTCTATGCCTAATAGTTTGAAAGAGAAAGACTTTAAAAGATTTCCTTCTTTATTCCGTTGTAAAATCAGAGATCGCACAGAAAAGGGCTTATTCTCAGAATACAATATTCTTTTAAGTATTTTGGTAGAGGGTCAATAGATGATGATGTGTACCAAATATTAGAGCTCTAGGTCTTATGATTTGGGAGAAGAAGATTTTCAAAGATTTCCTTTTTTATCCCGTTGTAAAACGCGGACGAACAGAAAAGGACTAATTTTCAGAATACAGTAATTCTTTGAAGTATTTTTTGGAGAGGGTCAATAAGTGATGCTACATACCAAATATCAAAGCTCTAGGCCTTATGGTTTTGAAGAAGAGGATTTTCTAAGATTTACTTTTTTATTCCGTTGTAAAACCTGGGACCGCACAGAAAAGGGTTAATTTTCAGAATACAGTAATTCTTTGAAGTATTTTTGGAGTGGGTCAATAAGTGATGATTCATACCAAATATCAAAGCTATTGGCCTCATGCTTTAGGAGTAGGAGATTTTTAAAGATATCCTTTGTAATCTGGGATTGCAATGAAAAGGGTTAATTTTAAGAGTACAGTAATTCTTTGCAGGCTTTTTGGTAGAAGGTCAATAGGTGATGATACATACCAATTAAAAAAGTTCTTGGCCTTATGCTTTAGCAGAATAAGATTTTCAAACATTTCCTTTATTTCTTTGTAAAAACAGGAAATGAACAGAAAAGGGCTAATTTTCATAATTCAGTAATTTTTTTTTAAGTATTTTAGTAGAGGCTCAATAGTTGATGACACATACTAAATATCACAGCTCTTGATGTTATGGTTTAGAAGGAGAAGATTTCTAAAGATTTCCTTTTTTATTCCTTTATAAAATCTGGGATCGCACAGACAAGAACTTATGTTCAGAAAACGGTTATTCTTTGAAGTATTTTGGAAAAGGGTCAATTAGTTATGATACATACAAAATATCAAAGCTCTAGGTCTTATGGTTGGGAGAAAAAGATTTTCAAAGATTTCCTTCTTTATTCCTTTGTAAAATCAGGGATTGCACAGAAAAGGACTAATTTTCAGAATACAGTAATTCTTTGAAGTATTTTGGTAGAGAGTCAATAGGTGATTATACATACCAAATATCAAAGCTCTAGGCCTTAAGGTTCGGGAGATGAAGACGTTGAAAGATTTCCTTTGTAAAATCTGGGACCGCACAGAAAAGGGCTAATTTCAAGAATACAGTAATTCTTTGAAGTATTTTGGGAGAGAGTCAATAGGTGATTATACATACCAAATATCAAAGCTCTAGGCCTTATGGTTCGGGAGATGAATACGTTGAAAGATTTCCTTTGTAAAATCTGGGACCGCACAGAAAAGGGCTAATTTCAAGCATACAGTAATTCTTTGAAGTATTTTGGGAGAAGGTCAAAGTGATGTGATGATAGAAACCAAATAATAAAGTTCTTGGCCTTATGGTTTAGGGGGAGAATATTTTTTAAGATTTCCTTTGTAAAATCTGGGATCGCAATGAAAAGGATTAATTTTAAGAGTACAGTAATTCTTCGAAGTGTTTTGGTAGAGTGTCAATAGGTGATAATATGAACCAAATTTCAAAGCTCTAGGCCTTATGGTTTAGGAGGTGATGATTTTTTAAAATTGTTTACGGACGGACAGACGGACAATTACCGATCACAATAGCTCACCTGGGGCACGTTGTGCTCAGGTGAGCTAAAAAAAGTGAATATTAGTATCTTAATGAAAAGTTTCAACAGACTTTTGCGGGTGGAGTGTTACAGATTTGTATAAAAATATTTTTTGGGTTTGAATAAAAATATTTGTTCGATATAAAAATATCTATGTTTCAAAAGAATGACCCGGTTTGGTGTACACTAGTTGTCAACTTGATTATTGTTTGTTTATCTCTGGAAACACAGCGGCAACAGACTGACCTGCCAATAGCTCGCTTTAGCCTTAGCTTGGGCGCTTAATTAAGGCAAACGGCGAAAAAGTTTATTGAATGTATGTACAAAAGCTGTTCATTATACATGTTAACGGAAAGGAGGTGCTTTTATAATTTAAAAGATTTTATGCATTTATGCAGTCGCGTGAATCCTATCTGCTATGTCATTGCTCAGGATTTTTTTTTAACAAAAATAAAGGAAACTTCAATAGTGTTAATGTTTTCATATTTTTGATCAGTATATCTATTTGATAGAGCAATATCCATCCGTAAAGATAAAGAAAAACTAAATTATTTATAAGTACTAGAATTTGACTGATCGCCGACAGCGTCCTCCAGCCTCCACCATGATGGTTCGTTTGAGGTTATGAACGACATAATATGAGACCAGGTACATGTAATAAACGGGAACATATTCAGAGACATAAATCATTGATTGGTGACCTAAAGGTCGTAACCCTAGCTTGAATAAGCTGTAGCTACTGTGATTAAGTCGCCAAACCAACACACATGCTGAACACAAATGTCGAAATTCAATATCATTTTGACTGGTCAATCGAATATTTGATTGGCAGCTGCGCTCCGTCTATATGACGAACCGTATTTAGGTCATTGGTTTTCTAGGTGACCCAGTGCAGATTTAAATTTCAGACACAGGTAGGCCGTGATGTACATATAGACGATTAAAAACGCATAAATTCTCCCAATAAACCTGCGAACAAAAATCATAAATCATAATTGCTTTTATGACGCGTTTATGCACAATGTTGTACAAAACACATTGGCCGAATGCGTTGGTTATTTCAGTTGAAATGATTTTTAGATTTACGAGTACAAGTAATAAAGGAATCAAATTTTGGTAATCCTGGTCACGTCCCCTGAAATCCTGACAGTAAGTTCAGGATATTAAACAATATTAAATAGAGTTATTATGAAAATTCTGTAGCCAGTAACCCGCAAAAAAAAAAAAAAAAAAAAAAAAAAAACTTTGGGGAAATATTTACACATGCATATGTATCCTTGAACCAAAGAAGAAAAGTTGCTTTATTTAAGGTCCCTATTACATAAAGACAATTTAACATATACATATTACCTTCGGCTCCAGATAATGAGGGTCGCGTCTATTTTCTTTCTACCCTCATATCGTCGATTTCATTTTAAACCCTCGTAACGGCAGCTTGAATCGGGCTGTGGTTACGAGGGTTTAGAACGAAAGCGTCGACATGCTTCCTTGACCTCGAATAAAACTCTGTTTTGAGGTAGGCCTACCAGTAACACACAGACCGAACACTTAATGGATTTTTTTTGTTGTTGTTGTCATACGAGCATAGATCAAACGATTTATTTATATTTTGAATTGAAAATGAAACGTAACGATAAATTTTGATTAAATGTTTTCGATTACACGAATTTTTAAAGTCTGGTATTTTTCATTTCATTTTTTTCTTTTCTTTTTTTTTTTGTTGTTGTTGTTTGTTTAAGATAAAGTTGTATTAGGACTTTAACACCCATAGGATTCCGATTCGATTCCTTCCAAGGAGAAACATTTTAACACATATAGGAAAGACGATGATTAAAACATTTTATATAAAATATTGACAAGATTTATAACATTTTCCCGTCGGAAATCGGCCAGTATGAAAAAGCGCGATCAGCGTTAAAGCCCAGTTTAACAATAAGTTTCACTGTCGTATTTGAAATATGATTAATAAAGATGTCTTCCTCAACTTGAAGTTTCCGACAGATCTTGTCTAACATATGCAGTTTATCTCGCTTGCACATTATAAATCTGTTAGGTGACAATATTGCGGTAGAACCACTGTTATATGAACAGACATGAAGATATATGTTCAAATATTGAATTAGCGTAGCACTAGTAATTTACGACAGTTACACGAATCTAGTTTTGCACATGCAATTACCTACAACTTTCTCTTTTTGGCAACAAACGGACACTTATTGCAATTACCTACAACTTTCTCTCTTTGGTAACAAACGTACATTCATTACTTTTTTTTATTCTTCTTTTTTTTCAAATTTTACCCGAGGGGGGTATCGATGTAAAACTAGATGAGAAAATTACCAATTGCCTAAACAGACGTTCAAACGAACATTTAATACTTAAATATGAGTCATCTCTTGTTTTCACGGTAATCTGTTAGGCCGGGAATTGCTTTTTGTGATTATGTAGGAAAGGTTCTGCGGAATTCCAGGTTATTTTTAGATATCAAAGAATTCGGTTGTCGACATTGCATGACTTCATTTGCAAATGACCAATAGTCAACAGAAGGTAACAAAGTGATAAATGAAATAAACTAAATCATGTCACATAAACATTTATGTAAATGTCTTTATTCATATCAACTCTGAAGACAGTTTTTAATTGATCTATAGAGTTGAAAACCGACTAGCGAACTCAATTCCTTATGACGTCATGATGGCGTTGGTTTTGGCGAATTCAAACTGAATGCGGGATTCTAACGGTAATACGCACCGCGTGAATGACTCAATTTTCTGTGCAACTGTATCGGCGTAATCTAAAAATAGCTACGTAGGCTAATAGAGAAATACCCTGATTTATTTTATAAACGACCTCTGATTTTGGCAAAACCACTGTTCGGAATATTGTAACAATATATGAGAGGGGGAAATAAAAGTTAAAATATTTGAAATAAACATCGATTACTTCCGTCGTCTGCACCTTTCGTAATTGACAAATCGCCGCTGCCATTTATATAAATTGACCTATCAAATCATTCATTTAGACAGGAAGTGAACCTTGAACTTCAGCAAATACGTTAAGCATTTTTGTGGGGTGGGCAATTTAAGCCTCGTAATTTTTGTTTAATATCATCCCCTCAACACATAACTAAATTAATAAAAAAACTATAGTCCGGGGCTTAAAATCATAAGTAGATATGACGATTTAAAATGTAATATAAAAATAATTCTACGCGGTAAGCCTACAATTCGTGAAAGAAGTTTGATTTCTTTAAATTGTGACCCTCCACAATTTAATGATTGTTTAAATAAAACTATGACGTCAATGATGACTTTCGCTAGTCATTCATTCAACTGGCTAGATCACGGAGTTTACCAAAATCGTCCGTAAAGTTTAGTCGTCAGCACATGGGCATATAACAGTCAATGCCGAAGATTCGCAGATATTTCCGGTAATGGGTCGGATGCATTCGACCCGATTTCAAATTGTAAACAAACACGAGCTGAATTCGATAACAAAAACACAAAATGCTGTTTCCAGGGAAATTTGCCTATACCCCCTTTTACACATTGATATTAGGTAAGTTCTTGTTTGGTTTAGAGACCAAATAAACGATAGATTGTTTAAACTGTTTTTCCTTCCTAGGAGGGCAGATATGACTTAAAGCTGTAGTTACCACATTTCGGTAGTCAACCGACCACATAAGTATTTGCGTAATTTACTTCAGTCGAACAATCATGTTGGAGATCAATGGGCGGGTCAAGTGAACCGTCAATTGAATTACCAAATGATCTATAATACATGGCAGTACGGCTGAGATAACGAAATAAACGTCGTGTCTACAACTTATATACGATTTTTAACTCGAAATTACGATATGGATAACGTTTTGATTTGTCTATCGACCCTTTTCTATCGAACTTGGTAACTTCTGATGAAGGGTTTGTCGTACGTAAAGTTTAAAAAGGGTTATTAAATACTAATGTATGATTGAGAATACCGATTTACCCATCCCCCCACACACCCGCTTTTGGACTCCTATCATAGGCAAACACGCTTTTGATAACTTTATGGAATCAAGCAATTTCTTCATTATCCCCAATGCTTTCTGCCAGAAAAGTCAGAGATTTAAAAATAAATCACCAACTAAAATTTGACAAGTCTAAAATTTTGTCGTCTGATAATGGAATAATAGTGACAACCAGCCACGTGTAAAGGGCTCTACTAAGGTCTCCGTACTACCAATATTCATTCAGCAGAGGTCAAACAGATATTGTGCTTCGAAAATAAATATGTAGAAAGGAAGAATGGTAAATGCATTTATAGAAAATCTTCAGAGAGATAAACGTTTTCACCCTGAACAATCAGCACATTCCCCGCAGACTGAATAAGATCGATACTGTCAGCATTTCCAAAAAGGTCCTTTTCGCCTGACGGGCCACAGCCTTTAATATTAGTCATAGTTAAGTATGTTATAGTCTATTGATGACAGAGATGATTTATTGATCTTGAGGTTATTATATTTCAATATTAGTTAAAATATCCTGCACGTTTACTTGAATCGAACATTTAACATCTCAAATTCGTTTAGATATACATGGTGTCTAAGAAGAAGAATGCGAATTCAGTTTAAACTATCTTTAGTTTAAGCATGTTTAGTTCACCCCTCCGTGCACTCGGCTATATGACTAGTTCGATTTAAAGCCGGTGACAAACTATCATTATTGTTGATAGGATAATTATTAATCTTAGATATTACTCGCACTCTGTCAATAATATTGCCAATACTGTTTATTGACAGTAGCTTCGACAGGTTATCCTCTAACGTGTCATAGATTTAGTAGGAAACTGCCCAATCTGCTCCTCGTACAGTGTTTATCTTGGAAAAACCAGAGATTTCTTTCTAAATGTCTTTTTGCCTTTTTTTTCATCTGATGAAAAAATATTTGTGACTAAGAATGTTTAATTTTCATTTTGTGTTGGTTTCGTTCCCTTTGGAAGAGTTGGCTCTTCCAAATTTAATTAAAATTGCAGTTTTTAGCATATTTTTTCTATTGCACCTTCCTATGAAATGATATCATTTGTGATAAATTCTTCAAACACCAAACTACATCACGGTGAAGGCTCAAACCGTAGACTTTATGTGGCATTTCAGTCGGACAATTGTGTTGTACCACCCTACTGTGTGACCTTGTCATATTAGAAAGTGAACGTGATATTTGCTGATTGATCTTGCTAAGAATCACCACTGCGATAAATATTACGAAATTAGAACGAATTGTTCAAAAACTATGACTGGATTTAAAGGTAAGATAACTCACTTTTCTATTATCAATGCATGACTAGCCCAATTTTTTATACATATCTTCCTGAATATGTGAGCAAAATTCTCGCAGTGTTTTTAAATGTTAAAAGAAGACAAGCTTCTACTCTATTTTGTTGTTGTTGTTGATTTATCCATGGTAGTGTGATCTCAAAAGTTTGAAAAGAAGGCTGAAAAGCATGATTGTTTTGTTAAATTTGCATCCTGTCCTTGGTAACCTGACAATCACTATTTGAAAAATATACTCGTGTCAAGATGCATTGCTTAACGAAATTTCCTTCAAATAGAGCCAAGATAATTGACCAAACCACTTTGCACAAAAGGGACACAATTTCTTCCTTATGTTTTAGTGATAAAATAATTTTCTTTTCGTACTGGTGTTAATCAAATATGAACGCAAAATTCTTCTATTGTTAAATGGCGAAAAAAATTAATGTACTGATTTATTATCTTTAACAATGATTCACCGGAATTTAACATTCTGCAAACACTTCAGCATAAGTTATCAAGGGTCATTTTTCAGTCAGAATCAGAAAAAATAAGCTAAAGGTAATGTAATACGGACGAACATATCCCTTATTACTTCTCAATGGATCTAAGTAGCTAAATTCAACTTGTTCCTCGTATACAGTCTATGTATTGACTTTTAAGCATAAATATAGATGGTCGAAAGGTAGATTCGTGTTATCACAATTTATAATCTGGTGTCAAGATTCGATCAGTGTTAATAATGATGGTGTCATGTTATCCCATTTTTCTCTACCCAGTTCAATGGAAGATCGAATATATTCGCTTTGGATAAGTTTTTCTGGGATGGGAGATACCTTCATTCTTTTAACAATAATTTGTTAAATGAACAAAAGGTAGTTTGACTAATTATAGATAAAAGACTTAAAAATCGCGAAAACCCACACCTTCATAGAGCCAAAATCTGTTGTAGCAGTACACTGGGTCAATAGTTTGTCGCCGAATGAGTTAAATGTTCACATCTGCACATCAACACTGCAACAAATATTTTTAGGTCATTACATTTAGCCCACAACAACATGAAACGGTATAACTATCGTTGGTTTGCCGGAGAAAATCTTATCCGGTGTCTTAGTACATCCCGGTGTCCGCGCACCACGTTATCTCGCGTGTTTATTATATATACCCGAGAAACTTACTACAGAGAGGCAAATTATACTCATGAAAATTGTCTGAATTCAACCTTTTTTTTTAGATCGGTTTTTCAAATCGATCAACCGGAAACAAGTTCTCACGCATTTCCGCTCATACATGCTCATTAACTTGAGGTGAAAATCTATGTGATCGCCTCCATCTTGATTCAACGCTGACGAAGAAAATAACTTACTTGCTGAATGCCATCAGCCTCCTTCTAGTCATATATATTATGGGAAATGGTTTACAACTTCGACTTAATATATTCATGGTAAATTGTCTAATGAATTGTCTAAATGAGAGAAAAAAATTCCGTGCGTTTCAAGATAGAATCTAGGTCAGTGGAAGTAGCGAATACATGTAAATTAAAAAAAAAAAAAACACCTCCTAATCATATCTGTTAGTTTTGACCTGGCAGGGCTGAGCAAGTTTACACCCCTTATACACAGTTTATATTACAAGTTACAACCCTGTTATAGTCACGATTCAAGTACTTATTTAACCCAACGAATCAAACACCATTTTACCTCTCGAATTCGACTATATCTTTGAAACGGACATGTAGTACTTCAATTGTAATAATAATATGCTTAACGCAAAAAGAATTGAATGTTAGATTTCATTTCTATACCTTTTATCATTCAACCATTTACCACACAACCACAAATTTTCACGTTCTGATGAAATTAAATTAAAGAAAACGTTGTGATTTAATCAAAATAGCGCTTTTGGTAAACAGTAAAAAGGCGCAACTTTTGATAGTATTTCAGTTATATCGGTGCGGCTGGAGCTCCTAACCATGGATTCATTTTAGTTCTTACACAAGTATTACCACTACATCCTTATCGAGCCACTAGCTGCTCACCCCACTTAGGTTTACGATTTACTTACTCATTTTGATGAAACATGCCGGCATTATTGAGCACAGTTACTGATAAGCCAGCAAAACCGCTCTCAGGAATTTCAGTCCTTTAATTATAATTACGTTATTTTTGGTGTGAAGTATTTTTCACTTATCAAGAGTTGTAGATTTATAAGCCATAAAACCTTTGAACTGCAATAGCGAGCGTGGACGCAAGATGGTCCTCATCAGGTGACGCATTTCCGTCGTCGGGTTTGATCAATCAATCTCCGTTATATAAAGTGACCCTATTAGCCCTTTCCCACACAGTGAAATTTCAGACCGACCCAAATTGAAAGAAGTTGCAGACGACAATTTCAAGTTGTTGATTTTTATAAAAATCTTTGTCTCTCTGGGTCGAAAACAATGTGGAAAAAAAACCCAGATAAGCTTGCAACAAGCAATTTCTTTATTTTCCACATTGTT
This sequence comes from Fragum fragum, assembly GCA_946902895.1. Classification (NCBI taxonomy): domain Eukaryota; kingdom Metazoa; phylum Mollusca; class Bivalvia; order Cardiida; family Cardiidae; genus Fragum; species Fragum fragum. The sequence goes on along the minus strand of OX336370.1, from coordinate 70,621,553 downwards.
TTTCCCAAACTGTTTTGCTTGAGGGGCGTAAAAAGGAGGGATTGTTTGGTAATGGGTCAAAGGTAATTAATCTTCAGTCCCACATAAAAGACAAATGTTACAAAACATAACGAACATCGGTGTTATTGATCACCCTTGAACAATAATGGATAGATAATAAATTTTTACATCATTTTGACTTTTTTACCTTTTGGTTCAGTAAAGGTGATGAACGGCGTACGATATAGTAGCCTGCGATTATTGTAGGATATTTTTGATTTCATGCAATGTTTCGGCACTGACTTTTGTGTTCACTAATGGTACGTTTTTTTTTTGTTTTTTTTTGTCAACATTTTAAAAATCTTGCACGAAAATATCGACGTGACCGCATTTCGTTTACGCCAAACAATTATTTACTAGCCTCCATGGCCGTTGCACAGTCTCCATATAGAGCCCGTATGTTGTTTCGGCCAAGATCTATCATAGTAATATAAAATATATCACGGTTATCTAGCAATGGCTCCACGAGGTGTTTACAGGTTAAGACACCTTTCTGTCGTGTTAGGTTAATCTTTTGTTACTCATTACCAGACGACAACATTTTAGACTGGGTCAAATTGAGAGGATTGCAGACGAAAAATTTTGGGTTTACAGTTTATTTATTTTATTTTTTTGCTTTTTCAACTTCCCGGGTATAAAACATTGTGTAAAATGACAAAAATACTTGTATCATATCGTTTTTTTTCTAATTTGGCGCAAAATGGCGTTGTTGTGAGTGAATGAGTTAAACAAGATTACAAGCTTTACGACGCCCTTGAATCTTGGTTACTTTTTTCGTTTAAAATTCTCTCACTTCCATTCCGTTCAAAATGAACCACCTTGTCAAATCAAACAAAATCCTTAAAGCGGCTCTAGAACAATTTTCACGACAATTTTACAATAGTCATTCTTAAAATTATCTGCTTTTCAAATATTTCTTAACCTCATTCTCAAGATAAATAATCTTTCTTTGTGCAAAGCAACTTATTTCACTACAAATTTAATTTAATGTGAAATATTCCCTATGTCCAGCTTTGCAACATCGGAATTTATCGGGTGAAGTCGTTAGTCTTAAGGTGATGTCGATAACGACTGTATTACTAGCAGAATACAATGGCGTAAATTAAACGTCATGGTAACCACAAAATCACGTAAATCGAATTATTTTGCTTCTGTCCTTTCTTTTTTTTAAAGTTATGAACAACCATTTTCATTACAAAATTAGCTTTATCACATCAGTTCAATTTTCAGAAAGAATTGCAGTAAAGAACTTGAAAATTGAGGGTCAAAAGGTTTCTTTCATAATCTATGCAAGAGCCACTTTAACTGTAAAGTTTAGTAACTCCACTTTGCTGGACGGACCATCTGCCGATAGCCAATCAACGAGATTCAGCGTGTCATATGATCATTGAATCATTAGTCATATTTATGTATCATTAGGTCATGAGGATGTGCAATTAATCACGGTTTGACGATAGTGCCAGACATTTGGTTATACAGATCATTAAAAAGTTATGTAACAAAATGATTAATGGATTCTTGACGCCATTTTAACACCGAACTATACTTTTAGGAGACATGTAAGAAAGCGCTATTCATGAACTGTTGAGTAGCGGAGCTGATTTTATGTTTGTCATTACAAACGGCCATGGCGCAAGAGGTAGCGCGTCGGAATCCTAATCATAGAGTCCCGGGTTCGATCCACGGTCGCGGCAAATATCCTTTCCGTCTTTAACCAATGGGTTGACAATCGTAGACCTAAGTGGGATAACAGCTAGAGGCTCGGAAAGCATGGGATAGTACTGGTTTGAAAAAATACCGGGAAGTCATGTTAAGGCACATTAGCTACTGCGATGTGACTAAAATACGTTAAATTCCATTCAATTACAAATTGTAATTGTAACAGGGAATTTGAAGATACAGTTAAACTTGAAACAATCGACCACTCAAAGGAAATCCAAATGCGGTCGTTAAACCCGTCCCATTTAAATCAACCCTTTAAAGGTAGGTATCGATGTTTTTTTCATGTCACAGATTTAAATTATTTTTATTTCCTTTCGTAAACTATTTGAATACAATATGCCGAAGTTTTGCAAAAATCTGAGGTCGCTTATCAGAAAAAAGCAGGGTATTTCCCTAATAGCCCACGTAGGCTATTAATCTATTTTTAGATTAATCCGAGACAGTTGCGAAGAAAATATGATCATTCACGTGGTGCGAATAACCTTTGGAACCTTGAATTTATTTTAATTACATTACACCAACGTCATCATTACGTCATCAGGTATTGTATTCGCTAGCCGGTCTTTAATTCTGTAAAGATCAGTCCAAAACTGTCGTAAGCGTTATTACGAATATAAACACTTACCGTAGTTTTACGCTAACCCTTCATGTGACATGAATTAGGACGTTGGCTATTTCGCTAGTAAATTTGTTACCTTAAGTTGACTTTGGGTCATATGCAAATAAGGTCATTCGATTTCGACAGCCGAATTCCGTGATATCTAAAAATTACCTGGAATTCCACTGAACCTTTCCGATATAACCACAAAAAGGCACTTTAGTCCTATCAGATTACCACCAAGACAATACCTGACTCAACTTAAAGTACTAAATGTTCGTTTGAGCGCATTTTTCGGCACTTTGTATCTTTTTTCTTATCTATGTTTCAGAAACATCGATATCTCCCTTTAACGCCTTCTAGAAACAGGGTTTTGAAAATACTATGAAAATGAATAAATTGTTTGTAGCAATGATGGTCCTAATTCGCCCAATCATTTGCTGTTTAAAAAAATGCAACTGGAGCCCAATAATTCTATAGAGGATAATCAGCTGGTTATTTTTGATATGAAAAATCTCACACTAGATTGCTGTGTTATGCGTTGAAAAGAGAGTCCGAATGATATCTAAAATAGTAACACCACTGATATTCTTATATCAAGTCATATGAAAGATACCGCTTATATATTCCTGATAGGATTTAATATTATTGAGCTTTGGTCATGTCATGTTTTAATCAATGAGTTTTGAAACAAGAGGACCATGATGGTCGCCTGAATTGTTTGCTGTTAAAAAAATGCAACTAGTTGTAAAACAAAGAAACTGTCATTTCGGCCCCCTTTCCTGTGTTTTCCTATAGAACCTTCCCATAATTTATAAGGTTCATCTATATTACACAATAATTATCCTGACCAAGTTTCATGGCAATTGAGGAAAGATATGGCCTCAAGGGTGTTAACAAAGAAATTGTCATATTGTCAAATTTTCCTTTCCTGTTTTTTCAGAAAGATCCTTTCCATGATTAAAAGGGTTCATCTTTATGACCTAATAATTATTCTGACAAAGTTTTTTGAAGATTGACCCAAATTTGTGGCCTCTAGAGTGTAAACAAAGAAATTGTGAGGTCGCAAATGCATTTTTACAATAATCCCGCTGTCCAGTGCTTTCAAACATTCCAGAGCGATTAAGGGGGATCGTAGGCTTCAAGCAAACACGATTATTGTCAGATTTACAGCTTTAACACATTAAAAATCAAATAGATACAAAACAAAAGGAGAAGATTTAGAAAATTGGAATGTAAATATATCAACTTCCGGTTTCTACTTATTTACTGAATAATTACGATTAATTATGGCATTATTAACAAGTTTAAATCAATAATAAGACATCAAACCTTCAACAAGTGTCATCTAGCTTTCAGTTTGGTCTTTTTTACTTTTACTTAAGATTTTTTTTACAGTTTTAAAGCCAATAACGAATAAGGAAATCGCGCGACTACTACTATCTTCATCATATTATAGGAATCTTTAGGAAAAGGGCAAAACTATCATGTGCCAACAATAACATTACAATAACGTTAACGTCTTTTTTTCTTTTGAATTTTACTCACACGCTTTAAATATTCTTTTTTCTTAAACCGGTATTCCGCGCAGTATCGCAAATTTCCACGTATAATCATATACTTGAAGTGAAAATCTACGTGAGTTTAGAATAGTCGTTACAGAATTGGATGTTTTGAGGGTCAAATAATCATCGAGGTCATTGATTTCTTACTGTAGAAGCTGTTATTCTCTGTTTTCAAGAATCTTAAAGGAGTTCACGTATAACAGTTGATCAAAAGGAGAATGTTATGCTTGAAATTTCTAATTTTGCTTTGCGTGACACGAGCTTTTAACCCATTCCAACACGATAAAATTGTAGACCAGTCCAAATTCAAAGAAGTAGCAGCCGACAATTGTAAGTTGATGAAATCTTTAAAACCCTGGACTTTTTGGACAGAAAACATTGTGGACAATGAAGAAATTTCCACAATGTTTTCCAAAGCTTTCATAATGAGGATCATTTAAAAGCGCCACTGTCTGGGAATGGGTTACGACAATGCTCGTCTTTGATTTTGTGTATACGGATTTATGTTTTACCCACATATGTACACGAATGGGAATTCTGGTTTAAGTTTAAAGGAGGGAGGCTTACTCGGAAGTAATAAATGAATTTGAATCGAATTCCACAGTTATGACCCCTTCAGCGCATTCAAACTTCTCAGAACCTTCAGTCCTTTGATTTTGTAAAATGCTTAGTTCGTATAAAATCTTACGGTCCAATGCGCTACGAACTACCGTGGTTACCGTCATGAAGATTTTAGGTAGACTAGCGAAACAATGCTGGTCACAGTAGTCGCCCCCTTCCATTTTCATTTGCGCCATATTTTGGAAAGGAATCTGACAGAGTAACCAAAGGATCATTTGGTGAAATTGTGTTGAAAACTTATAATCGTTTGTAATCTGAGAAGATTGCAGGTTTTCACTGTTTACAATATTTGGTAATTAGCCAAATCCATTAAAGCAACTTTTACAGCCAATCAATTCTGATTTTAGCAATCTAATATGGGGTCACCAAAGGATCATTCCTGTTAAATTTGGTTGAAATCAATCCAATGGTTTCTGAGGAGAAGATTCTTAAGCTTTTACCATATATGGAAATTAGCCCCGCCCATTAAAGCCACGCTTTCTGTCCTATCATGATCAATCCCGTGAAATTCGGTTAAATCCAACCATTGGTTTCCAACAGGAAATTTTCAAAGTTTTTGCAAGATATGGAAATTAGCCCAGTCACATAAAACCATATCTTTCATCCGATCTGAATTTTTTGGAGAAATCTGAAAAAAGGGTCACCTAGTGAGGATTCCTGTAAACTTTGGTTGAAATTCACCAATCGGTTTATTTGAAGAAGATTTTTAAAGATTTCACCATATCAGGAAATTAGTCCTGCCACTTCAAGCCATATTTTTCATCCGATCAAAATTCTGTGAATGAATCTGATAAAGAACCGTCACCCAAGTATCATTCCTGTAACATATCGTTGAAATTCATCAATTGTTTTCTGAGAAAAAGATTTTTGAAGGTTTCACCATATATTTAAATAAGCGCCGCCCATTAAAGCCATGTTTTTCACCCAATCAAAATTTTTAGGAGGAATCTGATGAAGGGGTCACCTAAGGATCATTTCTGTGAAATTTGATTGAATTCCCTTCAGTATTTTCTGAGGAGAAGATTTTAAAGAAAAAGTTTATGGACGGAGGGACGAACGCAGACACGTCATGACAATAGCACGCTGGCTTTCACCCAGTGGAGCTAAAAATCTATTGATCAATCAAATAATTGACCATGACAATAGCACGCTGGTTTTTTCAGCCAGTGGAGCTAAAAAATCTATTGGTCAATCAAATAATTGACCCTGACAATAGCACGCTGGCTTTCAGCCAGTGGATTTGAAAAGCCAAATAGATCAGTCAAATAATTGACCCTGACAATAGCACGCTGGCTTTCAGCCAGTGGATTTGAAAAGCCAAATAGATCAGTCAAATAATTGACCCTGACAATAGCACGCTGGCTTTCAGACAGTGGAGCTAAAGAAATCAATGGATCTATCAAATAATTGACTTAGACTGTAAATGAACTTTGAACACGACACTTATATAAGGCATTTTTGTCGTTTTGTTGACCTAAAAGCCAAAACTATAATTTATTAAAGCTGAAGTTACTACGTTCATGTCACCAACTAAAAAAATGCTTTCACCTTATGTCCCTGGCCACAAATGTACAACATGATGTTGTATATTACCTCTGACAAATTTCCTAGTTAGGGATCAGTAGGCAAATTTCAAAATTTAAGATTTCAAATTGAAAGTTGTTTCAGATCAGATTTTAAACCTGGCTGTGAAAGTGTGAAACGTTTATCCAAAATCATAAGGAGAAAAGAAGAAATGCTTGCCAAAAGCTATTCCTCATTTTCCTACAATGTTTATCTACATTTTCTTAATCATAAAAAAATGTGGGATTGTTTGGTAATGGCTTAATCAAAATTCAATATCACTTTCTTCCATACATGATCGATAGTACCATGAGGTCTCCTCATCCCAATTATCAGGATCTGGTTGGTAGTCTACACATTCCCAATGAGTCCATATGGAACAACCACACAAACACTCTCAATTGATACTTGCATCATTGTCACAGTATTCTGTCTCAAGTAGAAAAGTATGACATGAACCGAAATGATAATATCTAGAGACAATGTTCACTTTATTCTCAAAGACTGAGAATTGTGGCCACTAAACTTTGTCGTTATACAGGGATAAACCTGTGAAATGAAGTTTCACTTCAATCTCATCCCAGAAATCTATTTTACGTTCAACTGATACAAATTTAATACCTTTCCCATCAAATACAACAAAGTAACAGAGATTAAGATCTGTTATATGCAGCTGTCCCTGTACCTGTATATAGAAGGCATGTTTTTTGTTCAATTCATATTGGTCACTGTCAACCAATGTAAGAAATTCAAGGTCATCAACAAAGGGCACCACCTGAACATTGCATTTGACTTCGATTAGGCGACTTTCATGGCATTTGCATACAAAAATTCTGTCCGGTCTGGCTTCAAGAAAGGGCATTTTCTAGACACAAAAGGCCATATTTCAAGCTTTGCCTTACAATGCTAGTTTCCATGTCATTGAAATAAATTCGAGCAGCCTAAGAGTCATTTTAAGGCAATATTTCGAAGCCACATGATACTTGCTCCAATTCACAAGTGAATCAACAAGGTTTTCTGTAGCAGGATTAGTTTTACCAGTTTTTTATTTTTTTTTTTTTTGATGTTTCTAAATTCTTTGAAACGGGAAAGCTGTAAGCATACCACGTTTGTACTCAAATCACTGTTTTGATTCATGTTGTCCAGATGCCAGTTCTTGTATTTTCTGACAGTCTTCTTTTGTTATTTTGAGGGATTCCTCTTTTGAGTTCATGAACAGAATTCTTTGCGAAAGCGTTAAGGGTTTATGCCGATGACTACTTCTTCTTCCTTGCCTGGAACAAGGGACTCACACCAGTACTGTACTTAAGTAGCTAATACTATAGGCAGTTCTGATTTGGGTGAAGGGATTTTATCTGGGTTATTAGACATACGGACAGATGGTGCTTTAGTCATCCGAGGCAGATGGGGATAAGTCAAGGAAAGAGTTACGTGAAGTTGCTGTAGGGCTGAGAAATCGATTGGACGACAGTCTGTCAGTATGTGGTTGAAACCACTTGCACTGCATTTACGTTTTCGATCTGATGAGCAATTCAAATTATTTGGGACTGCGCATCTACATAGTTTTTCTGTTGTGCTCTGTCCATCTGGTACATGATTGTATCCTCGTGAGAAAAAATCCTCAAGTGAACAAGAGTGCCATAGTCACAACATACGCCACCACTTTGCTTTTGTTTCACAAAAATAATTGTAGACACTACCTATTTAACAGAACAAATTTCAAAACATTTGCAGACTACCTTTTTGAATTGTCATGTTAAAACTGTTCGTTATGATTGATTAATTGATTGAAAGGGGTTTAACGCCTCTTTAAACTGCAACTACTACTAATAATAATAAAATCCCCCGAAACCCAGAGACTTAATGTCAAGGGACATAACTCTTGCAAAAATCAATGAACGATAAAATCCTTGATCCATGTACACTACAAATTATGGTGATGACATTGACAAAGTTTCATTTAAATCAAGCCAGAAACATAGGAGGAGTTGCATTCACAAGGCTCCAATTCAAATAAGCCCCAGAGACTAAGTTTTAAGGGGGCAAAACTGAGGCAAAAATCAATGAACCACAAAATCTTTACTTCATGCACATCTACCATTTTAGGTTATAACATCCACCAAGTTTCAAAAAAGATTCATCCAGAAACTTAGGAGGAGTTGCATTCACCAGGCTCCAATTTCAATAAGCCCCAGGGACATAGTTTAAAGGGGGGCATAACTGAGGCAAAATTCAATGAACCATAAAATTCTTACTTCATGCACATCTACCAATTAAGGTGATAACATTGACCAAGTTTCAAAAAAGATCAATCCAGAAACTTATGAGGAGTTGCGCTCACGAGAAAAGTGGACGTACGCACGTAGGTACGGAAGGACGGACAGACGGAGAAGATGACGCCAATATACGACCGCCTGCGGCGGCGTATAAAGAAGAAGACCAGCGACATGGGTACATACCTCACAAAGACCATCTGCACAGAGGAATGTGGCTCCTACTGGTTTACCACTGTTCTGCAGAAACACAACAGTGCTGTACTGTGTCCAGCTAGTATCAAATGCTGGGTTGGCAACACATTTGACAGCACAGTATCCATCTATTTGCTTCAGAGCATTGTATTTCAGTCAACTGATGTGGCCTGATTCCGACAAGGCAAATGACCTAAAGGCTTTGTACGATTTCTTTGTTTTATCATTATAAAGTTCAAAGTCTCCTTTGGTTCTTATAGTTATATCATGTGAAGCGATCAGGTAATCTAAAATACCATTCATTTTTGCCTGCGGAACCTGTCTTATGTCTGTTGTTCATCCACAGTCAAACTGGCGAACTGATCAATTGATGCTAGAAAGGGATCTGTGTTTTCGTTAGAAATACTTTGTTTCAAGTGCCTTGCGATGACAATTACTCTGTGGCTCCTCTTCCAAGCCGTACGCACACAAAGACGCTTCCCTATGTCTGATAATTGAACATTTGTCAGATTCGATAGCTCTGAGTGTTTGCGGTTTTTTGTACAGGCTCTTGAAATGAAATAGTTTAAATGACAATAATGCTTCAGAAGAATTTTAAATGATTTAAACACAATCCTGCTTTAATGGCAAACAGAGGAAATGTTCTCATGCAAAGAATTCGGAAAAAGAGAGTTTCTCATCAAAATCCTTTCGCCCTATTTGGTACTTACTTTTCAATTACAATGTATATATAGAACTGCACCGCAGTCTGTATCTTCTTTCAATTTTGACCAGTCTAAAAGTTTTCTGTCTGGAAATTGATAATGTAAGATCTGTCGTTTTTTTCGCTTAATTACAGAATGAATATAAAAGAAACCTTACATCAGGTTTTAGTGAAAAGTATTTGTTCACAAATGCTTAAACTACTAACTAGTTTCATTAGAAATGTCTTGAATTTGAAGAATTGCAAAGATTTGAGTACAAAAAACTTTTTGATTTAGGAAGAAAAAGATTATCCTATTACCACACAATATCACCTTTTGACACCCCGAAGAAAACTTTGTAGGAAAAGGAGAAATTACTTTTAAAAACCACAGTATCCTTTTCTTGCAATTGCTTTTTACCCTATTTTGTACTTAATTTCTTATCTAACATATTTTGAAATACATCCTCAATTCTATCCAAATAAGACCAGTCTCAATTTTTCTTGTTTGATGATGGGTTAAGAAAATTAAACGGTATGCATACCATTTACCCATAAAGCTAAATTTTTGCATTTAACCCTTCCTGTTCAATCCCTGGTTTTTACATCGCTGTAATTTTATAACTTAGAAAACATTGTGAAAAATCAGAAATTGATTGTAGCAAGCAATTTCTTATTTTTCCGTAATAATTCCTACACTACTAAATGTTCATTTTTCAAATTAAATTCAATTTGTATTTTCGTCTTCAAAACCTTTGAATTTGGAGAGGACTACAATTTCAAAAAAACAGAAAAGGGTTAAAACGTTCCTGAATAATCCTTGATTTTAACATCCGTATGATATTGTGCTTGAGAACCATTGTGGACAAGGTATAAATTGCTTGAAACAAACAATTTCTTCTTTTTTCACATTGTTTTCTTTCATCATCCTTTTCAATTTTACTTACTTCATAAAATTGTTTGATACCTCTTCTTTTTGTGTTCTTCTTTCATGACTATACAAGAATTTACGGTGAGTTTGAGAAAGACTGTGGCAAAATCATGACCTCTGAAGTGATATAAATAATAATTTATATAATAATAATCCTATTACTCTTGATACAAGTAAGAATGTTTAAACATTCAATTGTGTTCATCCTCATGACATCAAAAATATTTTCAGCAAATTAGTGAAATACTTTGCCAAAATTGTTAACTATAGAGTAACAACACTGAATTGGTCATGACTGATCATTCAAGTATCGCAGTGGCTCAGGTGAGCTAAAAAATGGCGAACAAGTGTTAAGAAATAGCTATTCTTCAATAGCAATTTCTTCACTTTTCCACGATAGTTTCTTACCAAGAATGTTGAAAAAACCTGACATTTCATCATATCTTAATTCTTTCAATTGTGACCAGTATCAAACTTTTTCCTGTGGTAATTGGTTACAACATTCTTACATGATAGCAGTATAAATAAACAAGAGCACCGCCTACAGTTGCCTACACTCGGCTTTTGGGTGCTGGATAGTGGATAAAATGCATCTAGAAGTGTGCCAATTTTAAGTGTATGCCTTTAGAAGAACCAGAGATATCACAAAATGTCAAAATTTTGTACAACAACGACAACGACGACGACGACACCAAGGCAATAGCAATACCTCGGATTTTCTCCGAAAAGCCTAGCAAACAAAGTGTTTCACCTTTTCTAATTGTCTTAAAATCATATGTAAAGAGAGGTATCGACGTCTCTCAAATTTAGATAAAATAAAATACAAAGTGTATAAAAATAGACTCAAACGAACATTTAATACTTTAAGTTGAATCAGGTATTGTCTTGGTGGTAATCTAACAGGCCTAAAGTGGCTTTTTGTGGCTATATCGGAAAGGTTCAGCGGAATTCCAGTCTATTTTTAGATATCACGGAATTCGGCTGTCGACATCGAATGACCTCATTTGCATATGACCCAAAGTCAACTGAAGGTAACAAATTTACTAGCGAAACAGACAATGTCCTAATTCATGTTACATGAAAGGGTTAGCGCAAAACTAGGGTAAGTTTTTATATTCGTAATAACGCTTACGATTGTTTTGGACTGATCTTTACAGAATAAAAGACCGGCTAGCGAACATTACTTCTGATGACGTAACGATGACGTTTGTGTGATGTAATTTAAACTACATTCAAGGTTTCAACGGTTATTCGCACCACGTGAATGATCATGTAGTCTTCGCAACGGTCTCGGATTAATCTAAAAATAGATTTATAACCTACGAAAGCTATTAAGGAAATACCCTGCCTTTTTCTGATAAGCGACCTCAGATTTTTGCAAAACTACTTTTCGGCTTATTGTATTCAAATAGTATACGAGCGGAAATTGAAATAGTTAAAATCTGTGACATAGAAAAACATCGATACCTACCTTTAGTCTCAGAGAGAGAGATTTGTGTAAGATAATGGATTAACCTGTTCCCACACAATGACCCTATTTGAAGTTACCAAGAAGAAAGTTTTTTTTTAAAATTTTGTGGAAATTGAAGAAATTACTTGATTACCTGATTTTTCAAAGGAATAAAGAAGGAAATCTTTGAAAATCTTCTTTTCCCAAACCATAAGGCCTAGTGCTTTGATATTCGGTATATATCATCATCTATTGACTCTCTACCAAATTACTTCAAAGAATAACAATATTCTGAAAATTAGCCCTTTTCTGTGCGATCCCTGATTTTACATAGAAATAAAGACGGAAAACTTAAAAAAAATCTTCTTCTCCCAAACCATAAGGCCTAGAGCTTTGATATTTTGTATTAATCATCATCTATTGACCATCTACCAAATTACTTCAAAGAATTACCGTATTCTGAAAATTAGCCCTTTTCTATGCAATCCCTGATTTTACATAGAAATAAAGAAGGAAATTTTTGAAAATCTTTTTCTCCCAAACAATTAGGTCAAGGCCTGTAATATTTAGTGTGTAATAATACCTATTGACCCTCTACCAAAATACTTCATAGAATTACTGTATCCTAAAAATAAGCCCCTTTCAGTGCAATTCCAGAACGGGATTTATGAAGGATATCATAGAAAATGTTCTTCTTCTAAACCTATAGGCCTACAGCTTTGATATGTGGTATGTATTTATGCCTATTGACCCTCTACTTAAGTACTTAAAGGAATTACCGCAATCTTGAAATTTGCTCAATATGGTTGGATCTTCACTATACCTAGGATTAAAGGAGAAAATCTTTAGAAATCTTCTTCTCCAAAATGATTAGGTGTAGGGCTTTGATATTTTGTATATTATAACATTATGTCTTGAGCCATCATACTCAGGGGAGCGATATAGGACCATCATGGTCCTCTTGTTTAAGATTCTCTACACTGTCCTCAAGATTAGAAATCCTACTGCTAAAAGACCCCACAAGATTGACAAGCTTGTCTAATTTCTCTGACAGGGAATCGTTGACAGCAATGGACATTTGTTTTTCTAATTAGGGCCTGCGACCAGCTCCACCCGCCTTAGCTCTCTTCGCAGAGAGGAGTACTCTTTTACGTTCTCGAACTTGTCAACTTGGGAATTAAGAAGGCGTTCAAGTCGATAGCTGTATTCCTCTATCGATTCGCCCTCTTGCTGAAATGCAGAGTAAAACTGCTCCTTTAATTTTTCACCACTAGCAGCAGTTCCGTAAGTAGCTTGCTTCTCATTTACAATATTTGATACAGATGCCTGTTCTCCTAAGAACAGTAGTATTTAGCGGGCTTTCCCGCGCAAACTTGAACGGATAGACTCAAGCATAACTTGGTCCGAGTATAATCCAGACCTCAATAAACAAAAGACCTCGTAATACCATATATCAAAATCAACATCTTCTCTACGCTGTTCCCCTAAAAATTGTGAGATTCTAGGGATCCTTTGAGCAGTAAGGGAAGCAAGGTAAGGATGCGATGAGGAATCGTAAGCAGGCTTGCTATATGGTGTAAAGGAATAGGGACTAGGGGAATAGCTCAACCGTTGGGGAACTAATGGTGGAATGGTCGTTTGACATTGACCGATGGGACGTGACGCGTCTCTTAATGCTTATGAAGTTCGGTGGTCATCTGGTAATACGTATCATATGGACCAACGGGACCAGGAGCTCCGACATGATTAACAGGAGGAGGAGGCCTACGGGGTAGACTTTTGTCATACGACTGGTCTTCAGGCAGTTTATAAGAGGCAGACGTAGTCTTCTGACGTATTTCCTGTTGTAATTTTAATTTTCAGGTCACCTAACCGAAGGTCATGGTGACCTTTTGCGATCGTGTTTTGTCCGGCGTCGTGCGTTAACTTTTTACATTTTCGACTTCTTCTTAAGAACCCTTGAATGGATTTGAACCAAACCTGGAAGGAAGCATCCTTATGGGAAGGCGCTTCAGATTTGTACACGTCATGCAGTTATCTCCCCTTATGGGGCAAAAAAGGGTACATCATTAAAAATCTTCTTGTCATAAACCGGCTGTCAGATGAGATTCACATTTGGTATTAAGAGTCTTTAGGGCAAGTACTATCAAGTTTGTACAGGAAAAAAAAACTGTCAAGAAATGGCCTGGTAGGGGGGGTGAGCAAAGGTGGGGGGTACATAAGCTTACATAGTGACAACTTTGAAATTCTTTTTCTACCAAACCAAAAACCCTACAGCTCTGATATTTGGTATGTGGCATCATCTAGTAGATCTCTATCAATATTGTATAAATTATAACCCTAGGGATAAAATTAGCCCTTTCCCGGACGTCACTAGTTTAACATAGGCTTTTATGCTTAAAATTTCAAATATCTTCTTCTCCCAAACTCGAGGGCCTAGAGCTTTGATAATTGGTGTGTAGCATCATCTGGTGGATTTCTATCACGATTGTATAAATCATAACCCCAGGGTAAGAATAAGCCAATTCCCGAACGTCACAAGTTTCGCAAAGGGCTAATATAGTGAAAATTTAAAAAATCTTCTTCTCCCAAACAGGAGGGCCTAGAACTTTGTTGTTTGGTATACAGCATCACCTGATTTAATTATTGCCTCAGGATTTAATTTAGCCAATTCCCAGATGTCACAAATTTAACATAAGCTTATATAGTGTAATTTGTGAACAATTTTCCTCTCCCAAAGAGGAGGGCCTAGAACTTTGATATTCGGTATACAGCATCGTCTTATGACTCTTTCGAGATCGTACAAATTATTACCTCAAGATTAAAACTAGCCCATTCCCGGATGTCACAAATTTAACAGTGAATTTCTATCAAGATTGTACGAACTATTGCCTCAGGATTAAGATAAGCTCATTCCAAGATGTCACAAATTTAACATAGGCTTATATAGTGAAAACTTTAAAAATCTTTCATTCCCATGATATTACGAAGGATAGTATGAGAAGCATTTAGATAACGAACACTAAGCTTCGAGCCATTTTTTTTTTTAAAACCAGGTTGGTGCTCAATCTCAAACACCAATGACCTACAACATCAACGCTGCAGGAAACAACACAATAAAGTACGTCAAACGAGCAAGGTAATGATAATGATGGAAGAACGTTAGCTCACCGAAAATTGGTGCGAACCTAGATCGTGCAAAATGTTCAATGGTATTGGTTTGTAATTAGTGATGGCAAACAGTCTACAAAATGAAATCATGTTGAAATGATCTGCAATAGAAATGATTGAATGGGTACAAAGTTTAACATACAAAATCAGAATATACATCAATGATATGTTGTCTTCAGTATAAGACTAATTTAAGGCTATTTATTTCTTTTCCTACAATGTTTTCAAAATGCTACTGCCCTTAGACTTATCACGTTGTACATAAAGTTCAAACAGTTTCAAAGTTTTTTCCTACAACTAATTCCTCACACCGAGACAAAGATTCGAGACCAGCATACCGAATGCACTATATATAACAAATAGTGTAAGGGAAAAAATATAGGTATTATTTTTCTTCTTTTCCCATTAAAGTTTAGAGCACAATCATTTGTTTTCAAGAGGATTGTTAATAACAACCATTATATACTATTCAAGTGTTTCCAATAAGTAGATTAATTAAGAAACAAAAGAAAAAAAATTCTCACAACGTTTCAGAACACAATCATTAATTTGTTTTTTTTTTTCAAAATAAACAATAATAGCTTAACTATATCATAAATAATTAACAAAGTTGTTCGAAAAATTGAATATTATCGTGAATAGTCGTGTTAGCGATTTCAAGTTGACACATTTTTCTACAAAGTTGTTTTTGGTTTGGTTTGAATGGGGTTTTACGCCGCTTTCAACAATCTTTCAGTTATATCGCGGCGGCTGGAGCACCTAACAATGAAATCCTGGTATTTCCCACACCAGTACTACCATTACATCTTTTTCTAGCCTCCAGCTGCTATCTCACATAGGTCTACGATTATTGACCCATTGGTGAGAGACAAATAGTCGGAAAGGATGAGTGCCGCCGTCGGGGATCGAACCCGGGACCTCTAGATAGACAGTCCGACGCGCTACCAACTGCGCTATGACGGCGGCTCTACAAAGTTGTAGTCAAAGCTTTTGAATACAAATTTTCAAGATGACGATAAAGTAACACAGAACGCTATGAAATGTTATTCTAAATTTCCTAATGAGCAAACCAATTTGGTGGAACTAAATAGCTAGTATAAACGACGACAACCTTCCTGCAATGTTTTAAAGCTTTAAAACAAATAGACGAAAAATTAAAGACTTTCAATCGCTCTAAGATGGCCTTATCAATGATTTCCTGTAGAGAATTGATATTGAAGTGTGAAAAGGATTTAAATAACATGGAAATGTATGAAGTCAAAGAACAACAACAATAACAACAATGGTATTACATGAAAATGAAATTAAGTTCACGAAACACTATAAATCAATACACCTTTCAATCAATGTGATTTGAATGTATGTCAAATTGTCGTCTTATTCACATTAATTTTAAGAGTTAACATAAACACTCCTCCTTTTTTGACAATGTTTTAAGGCGGCGCAATCTCAATCTCAAGGCAGGTTAAGAGTAAGTGATAATACACAGAGTGCACGGGGAATGAATGGGTTAAATAGCCATGTAAACTTACATGTAGTACACTACATGATAAAGTTCAATCGAGTAAATACTGCACTTAAATAACGGCTCGAAATTAATAGTAAATATGCTATTAACTTTAACATTACTTAGCACTCCACACAAAAGAAACAAATACTCTCACACAGACGAATAACTGTTTAGTGGTTCCACAACACGTGTCGACTTAGTTCAAGGTACATTCGTCACAATGAACGATTCTCGGATGTTTCCGGTGACTTGTGAGATGGAGGTCAACTGAATGTCAGCAATGGCCTCTCTGGCCCTTGAACGTCACACTGGCCACAAATGTCGCACGTTCGCTGGATCTGCATTTAGGGCGCAGTGAATTTGCTGAAATTATACAGGGTCGTCTCTTAGAAATGGCAATTCCTGGGCTTAACAATAAATGAGCGAGGATAGCAATGGGTTGAATGAAAATAATGAAATAAAAGAGAAATGAAAGTATGACATACCTGAAATTATACAGGGCCGGTTCTTAGAAATGGCAATTCTACCATGCTTCACCGCAGGGAGTGATTTATACACCCGAACACATCAAATGTTCAATTACGACTGCGCTGAAACACTCGGAGAGCATTGATAACTGAGCAAATTCAGGCACGAGGATAATGTGCATAGACCAAACATAGAAAATTAAACGAGGCCCTGAGACAGTGATTGAGTGAGGCCCCGGGAGGCGATGTTAGAATGAATATGGTCTGACGATGAGAAACAATAAAAAAAGACGTAGACAAGACGATACAGGACACTTAATAGTACACCATGTGACACAAATTTCCTAGTTAGGGATCAATTGGCATATTCTAAAATTTAAGATTTCAAATTGAAAGTTGTTTCAGATCAGAATTAAAACCTTGCTGTGAAAGTCTGAAACATTTATCCAAAATCATAAGGAGAAAAGAAGATATGCTTGCTAAAAGCTATTCTTCATTTTCCTATAATGTTTACTTGCGTTTCCTTAATCATACAAAAGGTGGGATTGTTTGGTAATGGTTTGATCAAAATTCAATATCACATTCTTCCATACATGAGCGACAGTACCAACGGGGCTCCTCGTCCCAATTATCAGGGTCTGGTTGGTAGTCTACACATTTCCCATCTCGAACAACCACACAAACACTCAAAATTGATACTTGGATCATGGTCACAGTATACTGTCTCAAGTAGAAAAAGTATGGCATGGCATGAACCGCAATGATAATTTCCAGACACAATGCTCACTTTATTCTGAAGGTCAAACCTTGTCCTTTTCATATTCAAAGACTGAGAATTGTGGCCACGTATTTTTGCCGTTGTACAGGGATAAACCTGTGAACTGAAGAATTTCTTTAGTTTCACGTCAATCTCACTCCAGAAATCTAGACCACGTTCAACTGATACAACTTTAATACCTTTCCCATCAAAACAACAAAGTCACAGAGGTAACGATCTGTTATTTGCAGCTGTCCTAGTACCTGTGTATATTAGGCATGTTTTTGTTCAATTCATAATGGTCACTGTCAACCACTGCAAGAAATTCCAGGTCATCAACCAGAGCACCACGTAGTTGTGGGCATTTGACTTCGATTAGGCAACTTTCATGGCATTAGCATGCAAAAATTTTGTCCGGACTGGCTCCAAGAAAGGGCATTTTTCAGACACAAAAAGGCCACATTTTCCAGTTTTCCCTCATAATGCTGTTTTTCCATGTCTTTGAAATAAATTCCAGCATCCAAAGATTAATTTTGAATGCCTTATTTTGAAGCCACATTACCTTAAACTTGCTCCCATTCACAACTGAATCAACAAGGTTTTACCTAGCAGGATTAGTTTTATTTTATTTTTTTTTTTTTTTTTTTATGTTTCCAAAATTTGTGGAACTGGGAAGATTTCAGCATACCACGTGTGTACTCAAACCACTCTTTTTATTCATGTTGTCCAGTTGCCAGTTCTTGTATTTTCTTCCAGTTTTATTGTTATTTTGAGGGGTTCCGCTTTTGAGTTCATGACCAGAATTCTTTGCGATAGCGTTAAGGGTTCATGCCAGGTGACTACTTCTTCTTCCTTGCTTGGAACTACGGACTCACCCAGTATAGTACTTTAGTAGCTTATACTCTAGGCAGTTCTGATTTGGGTTCAGGGTATTTATCTGGGTTATTAGACATAAGGACAGATGGTGCTATAGTCATCCACGGCAGATGGGGATTAGTCAAGGAAGGAGTTACGCGAAGTTGCTGTAGGGCTGAGAAAACGATGTGACGACAGTCTATCGGTACAGGATTGAAATCACTTGCACTGTATTTACTTTTTCGATCTGATGAGCAATTCAAATTAATAGATATTACCACCTTTGGTTCTGCCTTTGACCCCTTGGAAG
Source organism: Fragum fragum (assembly GCA_946902895.1). Taxonomy (NCBI): domain Eukaryota; kingdom Metazoa; phylum Mollusca; class Bivalvia; order Cardiida; family Cardiidae; genus Fragum; species Fragum fragum. The sequence continues at coordinate 70,602,844 of OX336370.1, read as the reverse complement.
TGTCCATCTAAGTGCTATGTCCATCTGGTAGATGCCTGTATCCTCGTTAGACAAAATCCTCAAGTGAAAAAGAAGACCAGCGACATGGGTACATGCCTCACCTAGAGACATGTGGCTGCTACTGGTTTACCATTGTTCTGCAGAATCACAACTGTGCTGTACTGTGTCCCACTAGTTTCAAATGATGGGTTAGCAATACATTTGGCAGCACAGTATCCTTCTATTTGCTTCAGAGCATTGAATTTCTGATGTGGCCTGATTCCCACTAGGCAAATGACCTTAAGGCTTTGTACGATTTCATTGTTTTATCATTATAAAGTTCAAAGTCATCTTTGGTTTTGATAGTTATATCATGTGAATACATACCATATACCCATAAAACATAATTCGTGCATTTAACTTTTCCAGTTCATCCCTGTTTTTTACGTCGCTGTAACTTTATAACTTAGAAAACATTGTGAAAAAAGCAGAAATTGGCTGTAACAAGCAATTTCTTATTTTCCCAAAATATTTTCTACACTAATAAATGGTCATTTTTCAAATTAAATTCATTCTATATTTTCGTCTGCAAAACCTTTCAATTTGGAGAGGTCTAAAATTTCGAAAACCGGAAAGGGTTAAAACTTTCCTGAATAATCCTTGCTTTTAACATCCCTGTGATATTGTACTTGAGAAACATTATGGACAAAGTATAAATTACTTGTAACAAACAATTTCTTCTTTTTCCACATTGTTTTCTTTCATCATCTTTTTCAATTTTACCTACTTCATAAATTTGTTTGATACCCCTTTGACAAGTCAACCATTTTTGAAAACAAGAGGAGATTAAATAAGTCTTTGGTAGCAATTTAAAGACACCTTTAGTTCATAGAATAGAATACCCAAGTTTTTTTTTTCTTTTGGTTTTCTTCTTTCATGACAATAAAAGACTTTACAGTAAGTTTTAGAAAGGCTGTGCCAAAATGACCTCTAAAGTGGTAACACGGAAATTATAAATAATCCTTTTACTCTTGGTACAAGTAAGAATGTTTCAACATTCAATTTTGTTCACCCTCATGACCGCACAAATAATTCCAACAAATTAGTGAAATACTTTGCCAAAACTGTGACCTGTAGAGTAACAACACTGAATTGGTCATGACTGATTATTCAAGTATCACAGTGGCTCAGGTGAGCTAAAAAAGGGGGAAGGAGTGTTTAAGAATAGCTATTCTTTAAAACCAATTTCTTCATTTTTCCACAATAGTTTCTTACAAAGAAAGTTGAAAAGACCTGAAATTTCATCATATTTAAATTGTTGTCTGTAAATACTTTCCATTGTGACCAGTTTAAAGCTTTCTCCTACGGTAATTGGTTAAAACATTCTTACACGAATGCAAAAACAATAAACAAGAGCACCGCCTATAGGTGACTACTTTCGGCTCTTGGGTGCTGGATAGTGGATAAAACGCATCCACAGTTATCCCCCTTCATAGTAAAGGTTGCTCTTTTAATAGTGAACAAGAGATTCAAGTGAACGCCTTTAGTAAAACCAGAGATATTAAAAAATGGCAAAGTTTTCGCACAACGATTACGACAACAACGACGACACCGAGGCTATAGCAATACCTCGGGTTTTCTCCGAAAAGCCAAGTCAAAACGGGTTGGAAATCCCCCCCCAAAAAAAATAGAGTCATGAATATTTGCTGAGGGGTTGGCATTATGGTCACAGAGACATTGTTTCCGATCAATGGCAAAAGTAGGAACAGAGAAACAGTTGCACATAAAACTTTAACCAAGAATGTCTAAGTAAAAGAAAAAGACCCAAAAATTCCACTTAATGAATGTCAACTAATGAATCTTTTCTAAGGAGGTGATACTATGGTCCAAAAGGCATGTGCAAAGTTTCAGAGAAATATCATATGTAGGCACAGAGATATAACTGAGAGATGAAACTTTAGCTAAATGTATTTTTACACCAAAAGGGGGTAAAGTTTCTACTATAATAAATGTCACGAAATCTTTGCCTAGGGGATGGTATGATGATATCAAAGTCATGTGCAAAGTTTTGGAGCAATAGCATTAGTATTTTGCACAAGTGCAGATTAATTTCTCTCAATTGCAAGGAAAGCATTTTTCATAAAAGTATTTAATGTAAATCTGTTTAAATAAAATGTGATAGAGAAATTTTTCTGGATAATACTCTAGTGCACCTTGTATCTTAAAGGGAGGTATCGATGTTTCTGAAACCTAGATAAGAAAAAATTATCAAGTTCCGAAAAATACACTCAAACGAACATTTAATACTTTAAGTTGAGTCAGGTATTGTCTTGGTGGTAATCTAACAGGGCCAAAGTGGCTTTTTGTGGTTATATCGGAAAGGTTCAGCGAAATTTCAGGTTATTTTTAGATATCACGGAATTCAGCTGACGACATCGAATGAACTCATTTGCATATGACCCAAAGTCAACTAAAGGTCAAATTTACTAGCGAAACAGCCAACGTCCTAATTCAGGTCACAAAGAAGGGTAAGCGAAAAAGTACGGTAAGTGTAAATATTCGTAATAACACTTACGACAGTTTTGGACTGATCTTTACAGAATTAAAGTCCGGCTAGCGAACAAAACTCCTGATGACGTAACGATGACGTTTGTGTGATGTAATTTACACTAAATTCAAGGTTCCAACGGTAATTCGCACCGCATGTATGATCATATAATATTCGCAACTGTCTCGGATTAATCTAAAAATAGATTAATAGCCTACGTAGGCTATTAAGGAAATACCCTGCTTTTTTTCTGATAAGCGACCTCAGATTTTAGCAAAACTTCTTTTAGGCATATTGTATTCTAATAGTATACGAGAGGAAACAAAAATAATTACAATCTGTGACATGAAAAAAACATCGATACCTACCTTTAAAATCATTTTTTATATTTCATTTTGTTGAGCGATTGATTGATTGATTGATTGAATGCGGTGTAACGCCACTTTAGCAGTATATAAGTCATATTATGGTGGCTTGAGCACCTATTGCGGGATTCCCGGTATTTCTGACACCAATACTACCGCATCCTTTCTGAGCCTCCAGCGCTTATCCCGCTTAGGTTTATGATACTCCACCTATTTGTGGGAGACAAATATCGGGAAAGGATATTTGCCGCGGCACCCAGGACCCCTTGACTATGAGTCCTAGCATTGCGCAATGGCCGCAGCCCATTTGATTTTGTACGTGTGTTGCTAAACTTTGTGATCTTGAACAGTATTGTAATAAAGCTGTCTACATGCTTTAACAGAATTTCTTTTTGTTTCTTTGGTCTTTCCTTTCATAATTGGTAATCGTGCTGCTGGCAGACTTCTTTATCCTAAAATAAAATTTCAACATACATGCATAATAGCCAAATGAAAGTATTTGCTGTATAAAAATCATAAACTTGTAGCCCTTTACCCGTTCATATTTTTACTCTGTTTACAAGTATCCATTAGAATATGAAAATTTGTAGACTGGTCCTTATTTTAAGAAATTACAAAAGACAGAGTAGATATTGTTTGAAAAATCTTTGTTTTCATGTGTAGAATACAAAAATAAGAAAATGGTTGTAACGAGAATGTTTCTTATCTTTTTTTGTGAGAAACGATAACAGGGAGTTTCTATACCCAACTATTTTTCATGATCAGATTTTTAATTAGGAGATATCACAAAATGTCATAGTTTTAGCACGACGACGATGACAACGACGACACCAAGGCTACAGCAATACCTCGGGTGTTCTCCGCAAACAGCCGAGTTAAAAACGATACACGATTATCACTCTTATATCCGTAGGGCTTGTACAAATTCCATAGAGCATCTATGGGGCTATAATCTCAATGGGCTTGTTTTAGTATGACCCCCCCTCCTTCAAAAAAAAGAGTAAAGGGTCACAAGTTATGTGCATGACTATCAGCTTCCCAATTAACAACACCAGCACAAAAAAAGTTGAGAACTTTTATGCTTATATTTTAAAAGTCAGCCTAGATAGCGAACATGACAATTTAAAAAAATAGGGATTTGATTTATCAATAATGAATTCGGTAGCGAATCCCGATTTGGCGCATTCCGAAAAATATTTTCATTTCATATTGCCAAATTAAAATGAATTGAATGTAAACCTATTCTCTGCGGTTTTAAAGGATAAATGATAATTGTGTATTCATTGAATTTATTTCTAGAAACATACCCCACCCACCGCAATTGACTCGAACATTCAGTCGAAAATAAATCTTTCAAAATGGTAAAAATATTAAAACTATAGGTTCATACTTACGTTATGATCGGTCCAAACTTTCTGTTACAGTCTTTATATTATTTAAACGCAGATGAACGTTGAATTTTAAAGTTTAAATTCTCATACAACGTAGAACAACTTGTGTTTCCGATTCTCCAGAGCTAAAATTCTCGCTGTAAACGAGAACGAGATTTCAGGTTTTCGAATTCTTGAAAAGGCAGTTGTTTATCCAAAAGGCCGTGACATGGTAAAAGGAGGTATCGATGTTTCTGAAACCTAATTAAGAGAAATTTGCCAAATACCTAAAAATATGCATAAACGGACGCTTAACGTCAGAGAATGCCTTCCCAGTAATCTGATAGGCTTAAAGTAGATTTTGGGTTACATAGGAAAGGTTCAGCAGAATTCCGGGTTATTTGTAGATATCACGGAATTTGGTTATAGACACCGCATGACCTCATTTGCATATGACCAAAAGTGAACGGAAGGTAACAAATTCACTAGCTAAACAACTAACGTCCTATCACACCAAATGGTTAACGAAAAACTACGGTAGGTGTCTGTTTTCGTATTGACGCTTACGGCAATATTTGGCTGATCTTTACACGATTAAAGATCGACTAGCGAACCTATCTTCTGATGACGTCACAATGACGTTGGTACGAGCAAATTCAAACTGAAAGTGGGATTTCAACGGCTATACGTACCGCGTAAATTACCCATTATTCTTTGCAAATATCTCGGCTTAATAAAAATAGATTAACATCCTACTTGGGCTATTATGGAAATGCCCTGGTTTATTCTGATTAACGACCTCTGATTTTCGCAAAAGTACTTTTCAGAATATTGTATTTTAAGAGTATATGAGAGGAAATAAGAATCAAAAGACTGAAAGTCCTGAGAGCGGTTTTGCTGGGTTATCAGTAACCGCGCTCAATAATGCTAGCATGTATCATCAATGTGAGTAACTTAATCGTGCTCCTAAGTGGTATGAGCAGCTGGAGGCTCGAAAAGGATGTAATGTTAATACTGGTGTGAACCACCAGGAATCCATGGTTAGGAGCTCCAGCTGCCCCGATATAACTGAAATACTATTAAAAGTTGCGTTAAACCCTATTCAATCGATCATGACCCCTTACTGTTTACCGAAGTCGCTATTTTGATTTTATGATAACATTTTCTTTAATATTATTTCATCAGGGCGTGAAAATTTGTGGTCGTGTGGTAAAAGGTTAAATGATTAAGGGTAAAGAAATCAAAGCTAACATTCAATTCTTTTTTCGTTGAGCAAATTAGTATTACAATTGAAGTACTACATGTCCGTTTCAAAGATATAGTCAAATTCGAGGTAAAAAGTGTTTAATTCGATGGGTTTAAATAGGCGCTTGAATCGCGAAAATAACAGGGTTGTAACATGTACTGTGTATAGGGTGTAAATTTGCTCAGCCCTGCCAGGTCAAAACACAAACACACAGTTTACATGTATTCGCTAACTCCACTTACCACTGACCGATATTCTATCTTGAAACGCGAGAATTTTTTTTTTTTACATTTTGACAATTCATTAGAAAATTTACCATGGATATATTAAGTCGAAGTTGTAAAGCACTTTCCTTGATATTCATGACTAAAAGGAGGCTGTTGGCATTCAGCAAGTAAGTTATTTTCTTCATCAGCGATGAAACAAGATTTTCACTTCAAGTTTATGAGCATGTGTGGAAATGAGCGGAAATGCGAGAAAACATGTTTCTGGTTGATCGATTCGAAATACCGGTTTTTTCCTAAAAAAACCGCTAAAAATCAAAATTAAAAAAAAGACTCCCCAATAACATCGATACCTACTTTTAAGTTGTCTGATCCAATACGTCTGGATTAATTTACGCTGTATGTCGGACATATCAGTGTTTGATTCAATGAAAATTTCATTTAAATGAAAGGCTATCGTTATGTGAATGTTCTGCAACGGAGGACCCACAGGATCCAGTCAGATCGATATAAGTCCATGCGTTTGTAGAGTTGCTGCTTCGCTTCCTTAACGTATTGCTTTGGACAAATCGTGCATATATTGATATTCACCACATTTCTTGTTATACAATCGTGTGTCCCTCGGACCGCGGAAACGCTACCAAGAACAACTGGTTTCTCAGGATAAATTTACTAAGCCCACTTGGACGACTCAGTCTTTAAACAATGATAATCTAAAATAAGTGCCGCCGTCATAGCGCAGTTGGTAGCGCGTCGGACTGTCAATCTAGAGGTCCCGGGTTCGATCCCCGACGGCGGCACTCATCTTTTCCGACTATTTGTCTCCCACCAATGGGTCGATAATCGTAGACCTATGTGGGATAGCAGCTGGAGGCTAGGAAAGGATGTGATGGCGGTACTGGTGTGAGAAATACCAGGAATCCATTGTTAGGTGCTCCAGCCGCCGCGATATAACTGAAAGATTGTTGAAAGCGGCGTAAAACCCCATTCAAACAAAATCTATAATAAGTTTACGCTTAAATCAGGGTAATGTGTTAAAACAAAATGGAAACTGCTTGATTGTATTGTTGTACAACCCTTTACTTAACAAGAGGTACCTTCGCTTGAAAGCGGCAGCCCTCAAGACCGAAACCAATACGACATATTTAGGGCATGTCCTGCAAGTGTTGTGATAACTCATTTGAGCGTTGCTCAAATGTGGTATCTTTTGAATAGATTCTATGAACCTGAAGAACCAGTCTGTAAAGGAATGTCCTCCAACAAAATATTGCATGACAGCTAGTAGGAGATACTGGTGCTAATGTTTTCGTTTCGAAAATAAATCTACCCGTAGTTCATTGTAATCAAGGCGTAATAAAGTATTTAGTAAAATCTGTTGTTTATTCGAGACTTCAAAATGAGCTTAAGTGATGGATTAAAGCTATTTTCAATCGTTTTGAATTAGTAAAGTTGCTCCCAGCCATGAAACTACTTCATGCTTTGAGTCTAAGTCAAAGAGATCGGCTAGACTGGTACTTCATCATTGGTTGGCGTTACAGATGACCCACCAAATTGTCTGCATGTAGAGGTGCCATTTTTACCCTTGCTGTACCTTATATTTGAAGGCAGTGTCATTATATTAGTTTAGATTATATTGATGAACTTTAGTTAGATTGCGACGAAAGCTTAAGCTTCTAGTTTCGTCGTTCTGGAACACTCACCATCCAGATGTTTTCATATCTCCAAAAGAGAGGTATTGGCTTAAACCCACTGCTTGCAAAGCTCACATCTTGCTAGACTGGGACTGGCTATTAAGTGTTTTTCTTATTGAACACACCCCGGTGACAGTGGTGCAGGAAACCGCGACCTTCAGATCATGATTCAGACACCTATAACCCTCGACCATCGAGGCAATATACCATAAAATTCTAAGATGTTGCACATAAGGTAGAGGGTTGAAAATTCTACCCAAGTATAGGTTGGTGGATCTCTGACATCCCCTGTGTTCCAAACTCTATTGCAGGCTGTTATGCCATCTTCGTATGGTATGGTGGTATATAGTGATGTCACGTCACACCATTAGGAATGGACAGTGATTCAATTTTAAGGAGGTTGTCGGCGTTGTCTTTTGCACATTATGGTAAATTTACAACATGAGATCCGAGGTTTCTATAACGCGATTGGGTGATCATTAGTTAACACAATGTGTCTTCCGGGATTGCCAGGCTTGTGCAAATTAGGGGTAAAAGATAAACTGTATTTGCATATGGATTTTCTAGCGACAAATATTCAGAGTTATCCTACTGATAATACCAAAGGCCATCATTTTGTTGAGTATTTTTACAACCATTTTATGTAGTGTATGGTCTTTATCTAATGGATTATAAATGTTTGGGTTCCTTTAGTCGATGTTCTGCTTCAGCTCTACTATGACATCCAAGACAGCCACATATCGGCTTTGTCGGCTTGTTTTATGATTATCACATTGTTATTTATCAGTGATCGAAGTGCTTATTTTCCTAGTTTTGTTGGATTTTCCCGAGATTGCGAGAATATATGACTTGATGTAACCGAATTTTCCAGGTTGTGTTTGGAAGTCTCTAGTCCAACAGATGACTTGGATAGGTCCTACGTACTTTTACATTGAAAAGTTGAGTATTTGTTACTTTCATGATGTTGTGAGCTTTCAGTAAGAAATATAGTGACTATTGTGAAGAGATCTTGTTGGCTAGAGATGGAACATCCAGAGCTAGAATTGGTGGATGTATCGTGTAGCGGAGTTGTAAAAGAGAAGTTTTGTTTCAATAAAATGAAACATAAGATTAAGTCTCCAACTGAAGGCTTTGTTCACATTTACCACGGCCATAATATGGAGGCTTGGGGCGATAAATGAGTATGGAGAGTCCGTGTTAATTACGCTCAGTATTTGACAGGTTTACTATAATATTATTGCAATCCCTAATGGTAGAACGTCGTTTTACTTTTTGGCTAAAATGTAGTTAATATTTTTCTATTACTTGTTCGAGACTTGTTATGTGCTCAAGCCGCCACGACATGACTGAAATACTCTCAAAAGTGGCGTTAAACCCCTTTAAACCTAAACAAAACCGAAATTTCTAGCCTTCGCCGCTGAGCATGTTTTGTTGTATTGAGAACTGTCGGCAGATTTCAGATTCCAAAGTCTTCAATGATAGATCGACCCTGTTTTGTTTTTATTCAGATTTAGCGTGATATACATGTAGCTTAGAGTTAAGGATCTATTATAACTAAGTAGATTCATTAAAGGTAATGGGCTTACGGAAAAGATAACAACCCACCTTGCGATAAGAAGCGCTAATGGCTTTCCTTGTATGCAGGGTATTGATTGTAATCTAAGACCTTTTGGAATTTTAAATGCGTCCAAACTGTCAGTGGCTGTTTGTTTTTCGACCATAGTAACATCGTTTTTGATATCTCCATAGTGAGTATGTTAGTTACAGAACATATAGAGTGACTTAAGAATCCGTAGATATACGGTATTGTAGGTAAATGAAGGATAAGAAATAGAGTACACAATACTAGTGTAATATGTTTATGAAACACTGAATCCATAAGGATGCATGAATACTATAGATTTGAAATAAATATGAGAGAAACTGTATAGGTTTACATACATAAACCTCTTTAATGTACTGGATAGTGGTGAATTACTGTGGACATTACTGTGTGATATAGCAAATCATTTCTTTTTGTTTTCACATTCAAGTGAATTTGTACTAATAAAGCGGACTCTATAATTCCTACCATTCTTTAAAGCGAGGCAATTCTTAACATCCACATGGTAAATTTTTCTTCTTGAAATTATTGATCAATTGCGGCCGTCAATCATGGAATCAATAGACCAATCAAATCATTCATTTAACCCGGACCTGAGTTTCAACTTCGACAATACCCGCCATTTTTGTTAACTTTTTGTGTTGGATTGGCGCCTTAAACGTCGTAACTACAGATTATTCAAGCTGTAGTTACGACGTTTAGGTCACCAACCAACCAGTTTACTTTTTTGTTACATGCTACTGGCTTTCAGTTTGCAAAATAACGCTGGTAAAAATTGAAGCGGGACTTCCTGTTGGAGTCACAAGGGCGGGACTAATTGAGTTAGTGCGCGAGACCAGGTCAATTATTAGCTCCGAGTGTCTGGTTTAATTAAATTCCATTGCACCCATGTTTGCCATCGGTTAGAAATGAGCACGCAAAAATTGATATTGACATTTACAGGTGCCAATGAAAATATAGCTGCTCGTAAAATTTTACCTAAACATAACAGTACTATGCACTACAATTTAAGACACTTCTGTATAACCCAACATATTTTTGAAATGGACAACACATTGATAGTTGTACATAAAATATGCCAAATACTCGTTAGGGCTCATTATCATACGGTGACACCAGCTAGAGACCTAAGCAACATCAAAGCATATTTGTAACTTTTTTCAAGAATAAAGTACCATCCTAACCATATCCGAAGAAGTTTTATTGAAATTATCAAATCATAAACCTACAGAATGATGTAATTTTGGATTGCTGCATCCCTCTTCTAATTCAACCTCTTACAGCTGCTTCTATCTCAAAAAATATGGATTCAAATATCTTCATAGTGTATCTATCCACAACATGAAAAATCCGATTGACCGATCGCTGGCCCCGCCCACTTACTCCGTTGGTTCCACACACTGACTCCGATAGGATGTTCTACTTCGATGGCTCTATTTTATAAAGTTTAGGGCCAAGTGCATGTAAAATTACATTAGAATATTTGGTTAGCGACCTAAACGTCCAAAATACAGCTTGAGCACAACGTGCTGAAGGTGAGCTATTATGGTTGGTAAGTGTCCTGCGTCTGTCTGTCTGTCCATCTGTCCGTCAAAAAACAATTATTTAAAAACCTTCTCCTCCTGAACCATAAGGCCTAGAACTCTGATTTTTGGTACATATCATCACCTGTCGACCCTCTACCAAAATACTTCAAAGAATTACGGTACTCTGAAAGTTAGCCCTTTTCTGTGCGATTCCTGGTTATCAAAGAAAATCTTTAAAAATCGTCTCCTCCTATACCATTTGGCCTAGAGCTTTCATATTTGATATGTATCATCACCTATTGACCCTCTACCTAAATACCCCAATGAATAACCGTATACCAAAACTTAGCACTTTTCTGTGCAATCCCTGTTTACATAAAAGAATAAAGAAGGAAATTTTTGAAAAAATTCTACTCCCAAACCATTAGGCCCAGAGCCTTGATATTTGGTTCATATAATAATCTATTGACCCGCTACCAAAATACTTCAATGAATTACGGTTCTCTGAAATAAGCCCTTTTCTGTGCGATTCCTGATTTTACAAAGGAAATCTTTTAAAATCTACACCCCAAAACCATGAGACCTAGAGCTTTTATATTTGGTATGCATCATCACCTATTGACCCTCTACCAAAATACTTCAAAGAATTCCCGTATTCTTAAGATAAGCCCTTTTCTGTGCGATCCCTGATTTTACAAAAGAATAAATAAGGAAATCTTTTAAAATCTCCCCAAAAAGCATGAGACCTAGAGCTTTTATATTTGGTATGCATCATCACCTATTGACCCTCTACCAAACTACTTCAGAGAATAACCCTATTCTAAAGATTAGCCCTTTTCTGTGCAATTCTGAAAACACTCTACCAAAATACTTCAAAGAATTACGTTGTTATGAAATTTAGCCCCCTGATCTGATAAAGGAATAAAGAAGGAAATCTTTTAAATCTTATTTGCCCAAACGATAAGGCAAAGAGCTTTGATATTTGGTATGATTTAATGTCTATTGATCTTGTACCTAAATACTTCAATGAATTATTGAACTCTTAAATTTAGCCATTTTCTCTATGTGAACTCTGATTTTACATAGGAACATAGAAGGAAATCTTTGAAAATCTTCTCCCAAACCATATGACCTAGAACTTTGATGTTTGGAATAAATCATCATCTTTTGACTCTTTACTTTAATCTTTCATAGAATTATCATACTCTGAAAATTAGCCCTTTTCTATGCAATTCCTGAGTTTAGATAGGAACAAAGAAGGACATCTTTGAAAAATTCTTCTCCTACTAAATCATTAGGCCTAGAGCTTTGATATTTGATATGTTTTGGTGTCTAGTGACCCCCGAAGAAAATACTTCAAAGAATTACAAATTCAGGAAATTAGCGCTGTATGATGGGTCATCATTATACTTAGGATTAAAAGATCTAACCCTCAAACATCTTCTTCAAATTAGATAGACAGAGGGTTTTGCTATTTTGTATATATCATAAAGCCATGAACCGTTATACTCAGGAGAGCGATTTAGGACCTTTATGGTCATCTTTTTTGTTACATGCTCCTAGCCATAAAATTTGAAAAATAACGCCGTTGAAAATCGATGCGGAACTTCCTGTCGGAGAAAATGGGCGGGGCCTAGGGAGTCGGTGGGCGGGGACAACGATTGGTCATTTGATACTACGCTAATCGACTTTTTATTAGCGCCCGGTAGTAACAAAATAGTGTACTTTATGTCACCAAAGGGCACACGCAGCCCTACACCTACATGGCGGAAGGCAGGTTTTATTGTATTTTCATTATTTATTTACATTAAGGACATGGATAAAACACGCATTAGAATTGACCCCCCTACGACCTCTACGAACCACAAACACAGTTGACATTTGAAGTATGCACGACATCTGTACTTCTGTTTGGTGTCACTTGGACCTTTACTCTAGATATCAAGACACAATATACTGCGATCCTTGAATGTCACTGCCGAAAAACTGATTTAAATGATACACATTTTTCTGATATCAAACTTCCTTTGAAAGTTCAAAAGTTATTTTTCTAGGAAATCGAGCGTCGATTGTTGTGATGTCCGTTCATGCCTACAAATTACATGCCAAACAACTAAGACAGTCGATTCTAGACGACAAAACTATACACTTAACTAACTGATAGAAGTTTCGTAAAATAATTTTAAATTGGTGATTTTTCTAAAGTCTTTGCCTTGATAGAAACAACATTGCGAAAAATGATCAAGTTGATTGATAGCAGCAATTTCTTCATTTTCACAATATTTACTTTTTTGATAGTTGTAAAAAGGGGAGTGTATGTGAGAATGGATTAAAGATTCAAAAATAAACAAATAACAAGAAACAAAATTGTTACAAAACTAGATGTTAATGTCTTCATAAGAATCCATCAAGAATCGTAGAAGAATTTTTGCAGGCAATAATTTTGACAATAACTCTACCTTTTACACGACGCAGATTTGACAAAAAACGCTACGACCCGTACACCCGTACGACGTCGACATTCACCAATCTATTAATTAGATTTTGGAAAACCTGGTTAAAATGAAGTGTGGTTACCTATTTATCTCTATTGTGATCAGTAGATAATAAGGGCCAAACCACAATGTATCCACAAATGTGACACCACTAATGTTTTGCATTTCGCTTTCATGAAGTGATTAATAAAATGGACATTTTGAATTAGCATGGGTATGAAATTCTCAACTATTTCCCGTGTGGTTTAGGGCACACACCGAGCAGTCTTGACACCACTTTAGAATATCCTTTAATCACCTTTACGTGGGGCTTATGGACGTTTGTTGAGAATAGCACACACTGGCTCTAATTTACTTCAACGAATGCAGAAAACCCCCGAAATTTAACGAGTATAATATATGGTGAAAATACAAGAGGTTTTTTGTTGTTGCTGTTTTTGATTTGATTTTTTTTTTTTTTTTTTTGAAAATTTTGTATTTTTCTTCATTTATCTCTCAAAGTCTTAATAAAACAACAATAACAAAACAATGAGGGTATATTCAGAATCAAACCCGAAAAAGGGGGGAGGGGTACCCAAAAACGATTTCCGATTCCGAGAGCATTCAAACAACCGATCACCTTCATTTCGTTTGGTTCGTACTTCGTATATTTGGCATTATTTCTAGGTCCCTTTCGCTACGGAGCAAGGTAAAACAATGGAGGTTTTCCTTTGGGCTGAGTATCATTTCTTTTAAATGTCTACAACTGTATACAACATCGATGTACTTTCGCTAAGTCAAAAAAAAAAAAAACACTCCCAATTAACCGTTCGCTGGCCGCGCCCACTTACACTGTTGGTCATTAACTTCGATTGGAAGTTCTGCTTCAATTTTTAGAGGCGTTATCTTGCAAAATGTATGGCCAGTAGCATGGAACACACACGCACAAAATAAGATGGTTGGTTGGTGACTTCGTCACTATAGATTGAATAAGCTGTAGTTACGACGTTGAAATCACCAAACCAAGAAAAAGGGTTACCGAAATGGCGGCCAATGTCTGAGTTGAAACCTCAGGTCCTTGTTTGATAAATGATTTGATTGGTCGGTTTATTCCTTGATTGACAGTCGCGATTAGTCAATTGCAGATCCAAAAGATTCCTAAACTGTAATCAGTTGTAGGATTTGTACGTGACTGGGCTAGGGTCAGAGGTGGGCGACCATAAAGATCAAACGAGAAAATTGTTGATAACTATCTCATGGTGTGAGAACAGACACTTTTATTGTCGGCCCTGACACAATTATTTATGATTACATATGCATTGTAATAAACATCCTGTCTAACAAAAAATCCGCATCAAAAGAAGGTTATTAAAGACACGCTTGAAACAACACGTACATGAAGAAACTATGTTTTAAAATCTAGACCTTGGCTAATAGACGGTATAACGTCATTGCTCGAGAAAAAAATCGGGAATTCAGATTTATTCAAGATGTATTCACGACATTTTGCTCGCGCAACGACAATCGGGCACATTGAAGAATAAAAAAAAAAAAAAATAAAAAAAAAAATAAGAATTCATGAACAGGTCAGCTAGAGTTTGTATTTCTAATGTGCACATATCGTTATGGGGTGAGCAAAATATCGTAAATACAGCCTGAATAAAGCCGATTATATATGGCAAGGTACAATGATTCTAGATTCAGACAATCAACAACAATCGAACTGTTTTGACCCCACAGTCTGACCAGGTTGCCATTTTTAACCCATTCAAACACAATGAAGCTTTTGACGCCCCGAGAAACAAAACTTTAGAAGGTTGCAAGCAATTACTTCATTATCTACAATCGTTATCTACCACAGAAAGTTGAAAAAATGTACATTTTCACAAACTATACATTGTCGACTGCTACTCCTTTCAATTTGGACCAGACTAAAATTTGGTCGTCTGGAAATGGGTGTAATGGGTTAATGGGGATCGGTTTTCGCTTGATGTATCTATTAACATGATCAGTTTGATATATTTCCTGGTTCAATGGTTCTAGACGAAGCAACTTTATCTCACCTTACATACACTACTTAACTTGCTCATCACAAAAAATTCATTAAATTTTCTTGGAGCTGCCGACATCTTACCCGTATACATTGTGAGAAACCTAACCATTTACCGTACAAATCCAGGTTATTTTTCAAATAACACCCACTTGAAACTTTCGTCTGCAAATCCTTTAAATGTGGACAGGTCTAAAATTTTGCAAAACTTGAAAGGGTTAAAGTATTAAAACATGAAATTATGTCAAACCAATTAAATGCTTCATATAGATATCGATTAATAAAGATTTTCAAAGCTCACTTCAGGTCTAAATTAAGAATATGATTGGTATAACGAATTTTTGATTGACATGGCGATCCGTCTATTTTATTAGAATTCTGGTATCTTCAAATCGTTGGATTCGCTTTACATACGATGTTTTCGTCGATTAATTTAGCTCTTTTAAATTCTTCTTTTTTTTCTCTTTCACTCCTAAGTATAACAAGTCTTCAGAAATGTTGATTAAACCTTGTTACGCCGAATTAAAAACAACAAGAAAATTACATTACGGCAGTTACAGTAACACCTAAGTTTGGGTCAATAATAATTTGAAAATTTATCTTGTTACCAATTCTGGCTAAAACGACAAGCAGGTGGTATAGACTATGTGCAGGCTTATCTTTCTATTTACCTCCTGCCAAAGAAATAGGAATATTCAGTGTTCAGCATGAGAAGAGTTAATAGAATTACTTGTTTTTATAGAAGACCCGCAGTAAGATAATTTTGATCAGTCAGGCGATACGGGCATCCTCGTCGTATAATGCCCAAAACTTGACAAAAACATAGAAACCAGTAGAGAGCAATTCGAGAGCGAAAAAAAACCGCTTAGTAAAACAATTTTTCGAATTCTAGATTCAGAAACCTGCGAAAGAGAGAGAAACGTTTTACCATGCTTAGTCGTCGCAGTCTAAGAAGGGTGGAATATTTCCCTACCACACAGGTTTGTCTGAAAAAACAACAAATATTCTATGTATGCATGACGAAGCTATATTCAATTAACTTGAGGCACGCTTCTTCGTGTTATTTACTGAAAGGTCAGTCAGTTTGAATGATTCCTTAATTTAGAATGATCGATCTTTGACATATAAATAGCGTGGTTATAAATATGATTAATGTGAATCATAATTCATATTATAGTATCTGATATTTCCTTCAATACCAGAATGCTGATTTAATGTCAAGACATTGATTAACCCTTAAATTCACGGATCGCGGTGTCAATCACAGTATAAATGTACCAATTATATCACTTATTTATACAGGAAGTGAACTTTGAACTCCGACATTGATAGGCATTTATTTGAAGTAATTTAAAGATTAAGCTTTAGCAACGACTTATAGGTCGCCAACCAACCATTTTACCCGCTTGTTACATGTAACTGGCCACAAATTTTGCAAAATAAAGTGGTTTAATATCGAAGCAGAACTTCCTGTCGGAGCTCATTGGGTGGAGCCAGCGATCCATCAATTGAATATAATTATGACATGTGAACTTCTGGATGTTCCATAAAACAAAATCTTATAAAAACGATTTGATCAACCAGAGGTCACGCAGATGTCGCATTACAAATATTATTGTATAATGTGATAGAAAAGTAATTCCAACTTCAGAGGCCATTGCAAGAGTAAAATGTCTTGATCCTGTTCACCTGCACAGACCGCGCACTCTGACCTTAGACGATACTTTTCGTACTTTTCTCACTCCCCGTGGGGCCCTTTTTCGTCTGACTGATCAAACCCGTGGGAACCCTTTTTTATGTATAATTTCGTAGATTATGGACATTCTAAACGATAAAGACCAGAGGGACAGACAATGGAATTTATTAAGCCATAAATTTATATTCAGTTCGAGCTATGTATATTTTACATTTCGAGTGCACTAGAAAGATCGAATACAATTCAGGACCGCAGACTAAGAGGTGTTACAACGAGAAAAAAATCAAAGCACTGAAAATACTGATGGTGGATGTCCCTTTTGGCAAGGTAGATTGATATACCCATGTTTGGTGTAGTTATTTTTTTCATACAGATAAAATGATGGAAGCAAAAGGTCTCGCCTAGCCCCGCTGGCTTAAATAGGTAATACAGGCTGTTTCTTTTCTAGTGTCCTGAACGCAATCCCTAATTTGGCACAAAAATACCATTGCCACACGCGTCATTTGTCTCTATACGAAGGAAACATGAGAACTAATTTGCCTATTAGGTTGGCTGAGTTACTTCTGGCTCGAATTTAAAGTTGCAGTTGTATATGCACAGGAAGCTATTGTTGGGTGTACTTACCAACCGAGGTATTACTGGAATACTACAGTGTGATGTTAAACTAAATCCACTTAATCGCTATCAAACTTTATTTCATTGCCAAAAGATTTAAACTTTTCCGAGATGATCCTTTCCGTCGTGCGTCGCCCGTCGTGCGTCGTGTGTCAACAACTTTAAAGCGACATCGCCTCCCAGATAGGTGGTCCAATTTCAACCAAATTTGGCAGAAATGTGTGGTGCCCTTTAAAATTTGCTAAAGGAATTTATATCTATTGAAAACCCTAGTTGCCATGGTAACAAAACCGAAATTTTAATAGAATCTTTAAAAATGATCTCCTCCTGACCCATCAGAATTGCTGAAATCATCACCCTCAGGTCCCCAGAGTCGGACCAAAAGAATTTAAATCTGTTGAAAACTTTTGTTGCTATGACAACAAGAGTAAATTGAAAATAATACAAAGTCATTTCCCCCGGCCAAGAGTTGAAGAATCTATAGTTATGCTTGAAGTATCAAAACATTGACCTCTTTCAAAATTGCTAAAATGTCAGATCCACGTGGTGATTGGGCTTAAATAGAAAATAAAAAAGGCAACTCTTTCAAAACTATTTGCCAATTTTAACCAGATTTGCCAGATATTGTACTTAGGTTGCCCCTTTTTAGATAATTACATGCAGAAAAAGAGCCTTATATCAGATGAGCGCCAGGGTCACTTGCCTTCTTGTTTGTTACATTCTATTTGCTATGAACTTTGCAAAATAACGCCTTTTAAATCGAAATGGAACTTTTGTTTGGGTAAATGGACAGTACTAATGGAATAAGTAGGCCGACCCAGCAATTAGTCAATTGAGAGATCGTGACAGTCGAATAAAAATCAA
The DNA here is from genome assembly GCA_946902895.1 of Fragum fragum. Classification (NCBI taxonomy): domain Eukaryota; kingdom Metazoa; phylum Mollusca; class Bivalvia; order Cardiida; family Cardiidae; genus Fragum; species Fragum fragum. The sequence goes on along the minus strand of OX336370.1, from coordinate 70,584,593 downwards.
TTGACTCTCAAATAGTTTATTTTGAAAATAAGCCTTAAACTTCGCTAGTAGAATCCAGTCCGAAAAGTTTTTGTTTATTATGCATTAAAGAAACAGGATCGTTGTTTGTTTTTGGGTAAGATCAATTCATTTTAATTTCGTGAACAACTAAATCGTATTTTTCGAGTGGCCCCGTCCCTCGTAAAGATGCAGCTTTCGTTGTTCACTGAATGAAAGATTAATCGATCTTACACTAGAACAAACAATCACCATCTATATGATGTTTTAGTCTCGGAGTTCACTGGGCGTGACTGGCGATTCGCCACATGGTTTCATGAAAGGAATTATATGTTGTAAATATTGCAAACTTGAACGTCTTTTCGCTTTCGTGACGATTTTTAACCCATTTCCACACAATGACACTCTTTTGACGCCAACCGAAAAACAACGAGGAACATAGTGTACAATGACCAACGAGCAATGTCCATATTTTAAACAATGTTTTCTATCCAGACAGCGGAAAAAATCTAAAAATTCATTAAGTTAAAATTTTCGTCTTGAACTTTTTGGACCTGTCTGAAATTTTGTATTTTAGTAATGGTTAAATCGAGACATTATGAACAAAACAAACCAAACGTTTTAGATATATTTAAACCTGTTTAAAGCACCTAATGCTTAGATTTGTAACCGGTAACGATACCGAAACAAAACAATTCGGATAAGAATAACATATTAAACACCATTTCAGTGTACAACAGGGACCATGACTTTAAAATATATGCGAGAACGACATTTCCATTTTATATAAGCATAGTGTCGAGATTATGATTTTATGACATTTTAATCATTTTTCGCATGTGTAGTAAGCACTTTGATAAATAACAGGATAGTTGAATATTCAAACTATGTGACCGAATGTTAATTTCCATTAGTTGAGGTTATAACGACTTACATTGTCATACCTATAGCTACTGCTCTTTTCTTAGGCACAAATGGTATACTATGCAGTCCTTATTTCTTTGACAACACAAAACAGCTTTTCCTCGCCCTTAAGAATTGTGCCTCCGAAAACATTGTCGAGAATGAGGAAATTGTTTGTTATGAGCAAGTTCTTAATTTTCCACAATGGTTCCTACCCAACAAAGCATAGATTTCATAAATTCGTCATCTAATAATAACTATTGTTGTTTGCAACTTCTTTGAATTTCGACTCTGCTGGCTACTGACTCCGACAAGGAGTTCCACATCGATATCAAACCACGTTATCTTGCACATCAATGGCCAGTAACATGTAACAAAAAGTAAGTGATTGATTGGTAATCTAAACTTCGTAACCACAACCAAAGTTCGCTTCCACTCGAAATGAATTATTTGATTGATCGACTGATTTTTGATCGGTCAATTATCCTTCCCCCGATCGGTCAATTATCCTCCCCCATCGGTCAATTATCCCCCCGATCGGTCAATTATCCTCCCCCCCCCCGATCGGTCAATTATTCCCCCCCCCGATCGGTCAATTATCCCCCCCCCCCTCTAATCGGTATTTCCGTATCAACACATCAATATAATTTACATTTAAAATTCATATATCAGAGATCAGCAAGAATTTTATTCACAATTCAAACCAGGAGTTTGTATTACACTACTAAATAAATAGTGCACAACAGTGACCAAGATGGTTTTTATTGATTGAATGGGTTTTAACGCCGCTTTTAAGAACACTTCGGTCATATTGCGGCGGCTGGAGCACCTAAAAATGGATTCCTGGTATTTATCACACCAGTACTACAACAACATTCTTTCCAAGCCTCCAGCTTCTATCCCACTTACGTTTACGATTGGTAAGATACAAATGTAGGAAAGAATATGTGCCGCCGCAGGGGATCGAACCCATGACCTCCCATTATTGAGGTTTAGGGGTCTGATGCGCTACCGACTGATGCCCTATAGCAGCGGCGCCGGGATTTTGACTATTCTAATGAACTGTTCTTGATTTAATCTGGGAGAATGATAAGCTGTAGTTAATTTGAAATGAATATACGGAAATCATATTACATATATCATCAAGCATTTAATCCATTCAAACACACACACGATTAAGACTGGACGATGTTGAAAGAAATTACTATCATCAATTTAAGTCTGTAAAATTTTAAGAAAATCTTTGTCTTGTGGGATAGAATACATTGTGGATAATAAAGAAGTAGCTTGTAACGATCAATTTCTTTATTGTCCACAATGTTTTCAAAAACATTATTCTTGAGAGGCGTAAAAAGGCGGGATTGTGTTGGAATGGGTTAAGAGTCGGAAATAATAACAATGATAATCAAAGTGATTTAAGCACTTGAATTGGTCTTCAATTCAAAAGGAATGACCGTTGCATTTCGGTCCTAAACTTAGGGTAACAATTTACTACTTTAATGACATGGAGGTTCTATCCTGGTATACTATTTATTTCCTGAAATATATTATTGGAATTGATACTATTTTACCATGAACACAAACCTTGATTCGAATTGTCAAAGTCCCGTCCTGTTGAAATTTCACAGGAAAACAAACTTGTAAGGTGAGATCAATCATTCGTTAATAACTGTCCGTGTCTATATTACCAGAACCTCTAATATCGCATAACCTATAATGGGTCACATGATCATTTCTGGTTAAGGTAGGACATTAACCCATTCCCACACAACAAAATTTTAGACTGGTCCAACTTGAAAGAATTTGCAGACGACAATCAAAAGTTGATGGAATTTTTATTTTTTTCGACTTTTGGGGTAGAAAACATTGTGGTCAATGAAGAAATTGCTTGATACAAGTCATTTCTTCATTTTCCACAATGTTTTCCAAAGCTCTTTAATTTGGGGTTGTAAAAGGAGGGCTCGAGTTAGAATGGGTTAAGAGGTATCAGGGATCTTGATTTCTGGAATTATGTTTTTGAGAGCAACATGGGTAGCCAGAAAAACAACTTTTTGTGAAAACCAGATTTTTACTTTTCTTATGCCTTATAAAGCCAACAAAAATATTTTTCTTCTTTTTTTTAAGTATTCTTCAATCAAGTTTTTTTTAAAGATACGCTTAGATCTTTCCCGCAAGCTTTTAGTATATAGCCTAAAAAGTTTATGGAAATATATTATCTTAAAAAACATGGTACACGAGGATAAATACCTAGTGATTGATTGATTGATTCTTTTATTTCCTCCTTGAAAAGAAGAGCATGACAATACAAACATACAAACAGACATGACAATACAAACAAATACAATAGAATTAACAGTGTCCGACAAAAAAAAAAAAAAAAAAAAAAAAAACGAAAAGAAAAAGAAGGGACAATCCATGCATGGATGCATGCAGTTATACATCTAATTGTCGCAACTGTGGCCTGTATAGACCCCAGTTACGACACCCCAGTCATTATGAACAACGCTTATTCATTTCATACTGAAAATTGTAGCTAAGTACATTCATATTCACATGAAATTCTGTGATAACATACTGTAGAAATTCGTGCCATTCGAATAATGCCATTTACGTTTTAGATATATTTAAACCTGTTTAAAGCACCTAACGCTTAGATTGGTAACCGGTAACGATACCGAAACAAAACAATTCGGATAAGAATAACTTATTAAGCACCATTTCAGTGTAAACAGGGACCATAACTTTAAAATATATGCGAGAACGACATTCCCATATTATATAAGCATAGTGTCGAGATTATGATTTTATGACATTTTTATCATTTTTCGCATGTGTAGAAAGCACTTTGATAAATAACAGGATGGTTGAATATTCAAACTATGTGACCGAATGTTAATTTCCATTAGTTGAGGTTATAACGACTTACATTGTCATACCTATAGCTACTGCTCTTTTCTTAGGCACAAATGGTTTACTACTATATATGCAGGCCTTATTTCTTTGAGTACACAAATCCGCTTTTCCTCGCCCTTACGAACAGTGCCTCCGAAAACATTGTCGAGAATGAAGAAATTGTTTGTTACAATAATTTCTTAATTTTCCACAATGGTTCCTACCTAACAAAACATAGATTTTCATAAATTCGTCATCTAACAACAACTATATTTGTCTACAATTCCTTTGAATTTCGTCTCTATTGGCCACTGACTCCGACAAGCAGTTCCACATCGATATCAAACCGCGTTATTTTGCACATCAATGGCCAGGAACATGTAACAAAATGTAAAGTGATTGGTTTGTGATCTAAACTTCGTAACAACAGCCAAAGTTCACTTCCACCCGAAATGAATTATTGATTTATCAATTGATTTTTTATAAACAGTCGCGATCGGTCAATTATCCCCCCTGATCGGTATTTCCGTATCAACACATCAATATCATTTACATTTATAATTCATATATCAGAAGTCACCAAGAATTTTATATATGATTCAAACCAGGAGTTTGTATTCCGTTAACAAATAAACAGTGCACAGCAATGACCAAAATGGTTTTTATTGATCGAATGGGGTTTAACGCCGCTTTTAACAGTTTTTCAGTCATATCGCGGCTGGAGCACCAAAGAATGGATTTCTGGTATTTCTCACCCCAGTACTACCACTAAATCATTTCCAAGCCTCCAGCTGCTATCCCACTTAGGTTTACGATTATCCACCCATTGGACAAATGTTGGAAAGAATATGTGTCGACGCAGGGGATCGAACCCATGACCTCCCATTGTTTAGGTTTAGGAGTCTGATGCGCTACCGACCTCGATATAGCAGTGTCGCCAGGATTTTGACCATTCTAATGAGCTGTTCTTGATTTAACCTCAGAGAACAAAAAGCCGTAGTTAATTCGAAATGAATATACGGAAATCATATTACATGTATCGTCAAGCATTTAATCCACTCCAACACACACACAATTAAGACTGGTCGATGTTGAAAGAAATTACTATCAACAATTTAAGTCTGTAAAATTTTAAAAAAATCTTTGTCTTGTCGGATAGAATACATTGTGGATAATAAAGAAGTAGCTTGTAACGATCAATTTCTTTATTGTCCACAATGTTTTCAAAAACATTATTCTTGAGAGGCGTAAAACGGCGGGATTGTGTTGGAATGGGTTAAGAGAAGGAAATAATAACAATGATAATCCAAGTGATTTAAGCACTTTAATTAGTCCTCAATTCAAAAGGAATGACCGTTGCATTTCGGTCCTAAACTTTGGGGAACAATTTACTACTTAAATGACATGGAGGTTCTATCCTGGTATACTATTTATTTCCTGAAATATATTATTGGAATTGATACTATTTTACCATGAACACAAACCTTGATTCGAATTGTCAAAGTCCCGTCCGTTGAAATTTCATAGGAAAACAAACTTGTAAGGTGAGATCAATCATTCGTTAATAACTGTCCGTGTCTATATTACCAGAACCTCTAATATCGCATAACCTATAATGGGTCACATGATCATTTCTGGTTAAGGTAGGACATTAACCCATTCCCACACAACAAAATTTTAGACTGGTCCAACTTGAAAGAATTTGCAGACGACAATCAAAAGTTGATGGAATTTTTATTTTTTTCGACTTTTGGGGTAGAAAACATTGTGGTCAATGAAGAAATTGCTTGATACAAGTCATTTCTTCATTTTCCACAATGTTTTCCAAAGCTCTTTAATTTGGGGTTGTAAAAGGAGGGCTCGAGTTAGAATGGGTTAAGAGGTATCAGGGATCTTGATTTCTGGAGTTATGTTTTTGAGAGCAACATGGGTACCCAGAAAAACAACTTTTTGTGAAAACCAGATTTTTACTTTTCTTATGCCTTTTAAAGCCAACAAAAATATTTTTCTTCTTTTTTTAAGTATTCTTCAATCAAAGTTTTTTTTAAAGATACGCTGAGATCATTCCCGCAAGCTTTTAGTATATAGCCTAAAAAGTTTATGGAAATATATTAACTTAAAAAACAGGGTACACGAGAATAAATACCTAGTACTAGATCTATTTTGAATTTTGCGCTCATAAAGAAATTTCAGCACCTGAAAAAAGACTATATATTATAAAAGCAAATCAGGCGATATTAAAGTCCAACGGATTTTAATAGTAGCCTGGAATATAAATGAAAGTTCAGGGTAAACGAAATGAGGAATATAAAGAACGAAAGGATGATTCAAACCAAGGTCCTCTCGCATGGTAAGCCAATGCTCTTTCTACTGCGGGTATATGATGGATGGGCGATAAAGAAATAAGTTTCGAGGATTTTTTCGTCACGTCACCTGTATTTGTTTACATAACTATAGACTTATCTAGGCTACCCTTTGATATATCGGTAGATTAGGAAAGGCCGGTATATTTCTCAATAACCTTTTAGCCAACGATTGTATTTTTCAACTTTAAACTTATGGAAAATAACTATGAGACAGGATCATCTTTTGTGAAGATGCGTTCACTACTTGCTTCTTTGTACCATAAGATACATTCCTTGTTGTATAGGCAAACTCAACTCCCGGAATCTAATTAGATGAATTTGTCTTCCGACCAATTAATAATAACATAAAAGTACTGAAAGTATTGTAAGCTAGCACAGCATGGTTGAATTTAGAAAATATTTCCCTCTTTTGGTAGAAGACATTGTACTTTTAACAAACAATTTCTTCATTGTCAACAATGTTTTCCAAAGCTTTTTTTGAGATGCTTAAAAGATGCTTAAAAGGCGAAATTGATTGGAAATGTTTTTAACATAGTCCTCTACAATTTGAATAGAATTTGCAATATCCTGAAATAAAAAAAAACTAATTTTAATGGCGTAGGCATTGAACGGATTTAGTGGTTAAGCCTCCAGTGGCAGTTTGCACTCGTTGAACTTTGAGAAGATTTCAGAATTTTGTCTATTAACTTAAGCTATCAAAGCTGACGCTTTGCTAGCTAAAAATACGTTTAGGATTGAACCCAGCGTAGAATTTCAAATGATATACGGATGCATGTACTAATACTGAATTTTCTCAATTTCTTAAAGCTATATTTTCCCTCCAGGGAAGAAAAAACTGTTTAGACAATCTAATGTGTATTGGGCCAACAAAAGATTTCTTAATAATGATATACAAAAGAAGGGTATGAGTAAAGATCTCTGGGAAGAGTATTTTGATTATTTCAGACCCATTTCAACTCGCGTGTGTTTACATTTTGAGATCGAGTCGAATACATACGATTCTGGCCCGGAAAAGCTCGCTAGTCTTCGGCTTATCCTCGGCATTGATAGTTATATACACGTGTTGATTAATAAACTTCGCGGCAATCTGGTTGTTAAGTCAATTGTTTGAATGGTTAGTAAAAGTTAATACGTCATCACTGACATCACAATTTCATGTAAGCAAACCTTAAATTGTGGTGGGTCGAAATTTGAAATATCATGAATTGTAGGCTTTCTTTGTAGGATCATTTAGATCTTAGAATTCCAATTGTCATATTTACCTATACTCTTGGGCCTCGGGTAATGTTTTAATTTGGGGGAAGATATGGCTTTGAAATTACCTTCCTTGGATTTATTGGATTATAAAGATTTGGTTGCATTTTCAAAGAAGGAACAGCGAAAACCTTGGAAACAGCGTAAGCAATAATAGAGGAAAACCCCCACCCTGTTTTTTTAATATCTCTGTCGAACAGCCTGTCGAAAATCGGTGTGCTAGACCATCGATCAGTAAATTCATTCATTGAGTGACAAGAAAAGCTATGTTTTCTCAAGTGGCTCAGACGCGAGTGAAAATATACATTTTATGTTCACAAAATGAAAGGTTATTTGAATTTACCAGAAAAACAAACCATTATTTACGACATTTTGAACACCGTAGGTTTTAGGTACTGCGATTCTTTTTAACGTTCACTTTTTCAGAGCTCTTGCTTTTTGAAAGGTAATTTGGACTTAGGCTGCTCAATTAAATTGGTCGTTTAAAAGAAGTGGTCGTTTGAGCAATATTGGCAGTACTTTGAAAAGAGTCGACTTCGTCACGCTATTTTGGAGCCGATTTCTTGGTTATCTGTTCTCATTTCATAAGAAAAACAACAACAACAAACAAACAAACATAATCATTTTCAAGCTTTTTCAAAATCGTATGCCGCTTTAAACTAACTTCAAACTAACAACCTGTTTTAGGTCTTACGTGCAACCAATTAAAATATTGACTCATAGACATGTGTCATGACTCTGGCGAGAAATATTTAAATTAACTTCTCGAAAAATGTTTAATTTAAAGCCTGATTAAGATATGATTTATAAAAACCTATGACTGTTTAATTGCTCTGTGATTCGGTTGAATCATTCTGCATTATAAAGATCATGACATGGTGAAATAAACAGGTAACCCTCTTAAGTACATACGAACTGTAATGTGAAACAATACAGCATATATTCTTAAATGACGACAGCGTGTGTACTTCTGTTTATTCATCGTCGCTACAGCAGCACCAGCCCATGTGATACAAGCGACTCCCCAGACGACAGTTTAGTTGTTACGGGCGATGGTACAAGGGTACAGGTCGAAACTGATGAGAACTCCGCCTGGTTCTTTAAGTTGCTCGATGGACAGCCCCGTCACACGAGGCCTTCCTTTAACGTCGTAGTCGAAAGACATTTCGTTTTGTTCGAATAATGTCAGCCCGGTGGTCGAACACACGATCTTGAGATATGAAGTCGAGTGCTCTACTAACTGAGCTCATGGGTTTGAGGGTTAGCATGAAAGTAAATAACTAATCACACTGCATCAAACCTCAATGTTAACACGCCCAACTTTTTTTCATTTCTTGTAATTTGATATAAACTAGTCTATTCATGTGAAATAAACTAAATATATGAAATAAACTTTCCAGCGAATCATCTTGATACAACGAAACTTAATAATCCATTATCTACGAAAACCTCCCTAAGTGATGTTACTCTATAACATTACAATATCCAATAATTTGGTGATGCCATAATTAATTCTTTGTTGCTACATTCTTCAAGATAAAAATCTTCGTAAAACATTGTAGAAAATCAAGAAAACACGCACGCACTGAATCGAAATATGTGAAATATTCGAACAGACAACAACTTTAAAGTAAGATTTCGCTTGCAGGGCATTGTAACTGTTACAACAAACCACAATGCCTTGTCAACCAAACGATTTTACATTTGATCTGTCATTCGCGCGTAGTATGGTGTTGATGGGCTCATTATTTTCGTAGACTTACGGTATCGCCTCCTATTAATGAGGGTTTAAATATTTCTCGGTCATCTTTGAAATTTATGCCTCGCATCGAATTATTCGTACAGAAAGTAAGATTTCGCTTGCAAAGCATTGTAACTGTAACGGCAATTGACGATGTTTTGGCAACAAGCGAATTACATTTGATCTGTCATTCACGCGTAGTATTGTTTAAATAAATTGAATGTATATTGTACCGTCGAGGTTTATAACGCAGTGTTGTAAGGGTTTAGCGTTAAGTTGACAATCACTCTAGTTCTCAACAGGCAAGCGGTGTGGACGTTTCTATCTCTGTCTCACTGGTGCCTCAGTTTTATTCTGCGACATCATTTTTGGACATTTGTTTATTAGATAAGTTCGTAAAAATTCTGGACTACAATCGTCGTAAGAAGGATTTAATTTCGTATCCAATTTGGTGAATCTGGAGTACGTGTTTTAAGAGGATTTTGAAAGTTGCTAAAGCAAATAGCATAGTTTTAAGTTTGCTTATAGAAAATTTATACTATTCGACTTGAATAAGAGACATTTGCAGAATTACATAAGAACCATCGCTGCCGTCTTTTATTGAACATATTTCAGGCAGGAAAGGGGTTGTGTTTCGCAAATTTCTGTTTAGATACACCGTAAACTTTCGTTTCAATTAATCAACATTTGTCAATGATAGGCTGAACGACCTTTTCGGAAAGCGAATGAGACTTTTCGTCTTATTCTGTGATATTTACGGGAAAGAAAGTGACAGATCAATTGAAGAATCACTTTAACTTTTTTCTGTGGATTTTGAAATGTGAAATGTTATTCTTGTATTAGGAATATTTTATTACGCAAATATATCACAGCAAAACGTCAAAGGAATTGTTGCATACTTATCTCATTTCGGGAAAGACGATCAGTGACAATATTTTTATGTTGTTTTTAACGATGGACTTAACATCCACTCGAAGTTAGAAAAGTAAAAAAAAAAAAAAAAAAAAAAAATAGTGTCGACAATAACCATTGCCTGTATCATGTCATCTCGTAGAGTTTGTTGAAGATTTTATGCACAAATTACCAAGAAGAAATGAACGTTATTATTGTTTCTATAACGATACTCTATTTCGCAAATGTACAAGGTAAGTCACTGCATATTTTTCTTAAATTTTCGATTTTTAGCGTCAGCTTTGATAAATTACTAGTAAGTTAACTGACAAAATTTAGTGGTCTTCTCAGAGTTCAACGGGTGTACACTGCCTCTGGATGCTTAATCGCTAAATCCGATAAATGCAAGCGCCATAAAAAGTAGTCCTTGTGCATTTCAGAAAAATTGCAAACTCTGCCAGCAAGTCCATCTAGGTATTCTCAGCTCACTTGAGCACATCGTGTTCAAAATGGCTCTAATCAAAGTCTTCAAAGAATTTGTTCAAATTGTTGAAAATTCTAAATCATTTATCTCTCTGGATAGAAAAGAAAAATGTGAAAATGAAAAATTGCTTGTAACACGCAATTTCTTCATTTTCCACATTGTTTTCCAGATTTATTCTCTTACGGGGCGTAAAAACTAGAGATTGTGTTGGAATTGGTTATCTCCTTGGTGACTGATAATGATAAGCTCTGATAAAAAAGATTATTTTAACAAACCCATTCTTTGTTATATCTTACAGTACTTCCAGTAATTTGCTTGTAACACATGCAGACATTCAACTGTATGTTTTGAATAAATATGTTTTGAAAATACGACTTAAACCAAAATATTGACAGAGGTTAACTAATCCGTAGACGATCGATTTTGACTGAAAACAAAAATGTTAAATCACTTATGTATTGTCTTGGGTGTTTTTCTCCCCCACCCCCTTTTTTTGTCGTCAGGATATCTGGTTACGGTGATATACCAAAAAGATAAAGTTTTCCCTCGAATTGTGTAAACCCTTTAACCATTCCAATATTTAATGAACTCCTTTTAGGTTCATCCAAATCAAAGGGCTGAAAGCACCCGGAAAACTAGTAATAGGTCAATAATCTTATTGAAAATGAATTCAATATACACACCGGCTTTTATAGTACAACCAAGTGCAATAGACTAAGACCAGACTGCAGATATGTAAACCTATTCCAAACAGAAATATTCCTAGTTGAGCATGACAACGGTTAAGGTTTTAGTAACCGCATTAATAATCTACGTTTGGGGAAATTCAGTAGATTACTTTTCTGCCACTGCAGTATGTTACGTTGATAAGTATTTAGAACGACTTTTTTAAAACAACGATCCGGTGCCACTGCCATCGAGCAAGCATAAAGACAACTAAGACTGACAGTCTGAGCGGAGATAAAGATTTCCGAAGTGACATTGAGACCCATTAAAGATAAAATTAACCATCGATCAGTATGATACAGCAACATGATGACACCAATTTTAAAACTGGCCAGTTGAGAGTCAAATACCTTTTCCCAATATGATCGCAGTACAAATACTATAGCTGATGTTCTAGGATATTTAAATTACAGACCGAGATGTTAATATAGAAATGTTTACATTTGCGCGTATAGGACAGCATTCTTCATGAGTGTAGTTGTCCAATCAGAAGAAATATTGTGGTTATGGTTTAATAATTAAATGTAGATACATAAAGGTCAATGTGCATCTTGTCACAAAAGACATCCTTGACCCCAAACAAACAAGATTTACATGTCATTACAATCCACGACTCTTAACAAGAAGACGTGTGTGTAATGAGTGTATGCATAACTATAGGTTAGAGGAAGTAATTAATAAATAAATGAATAAATAAATAAATAAAATCTGTTTTTTTTTCTCTTCTAATTTTTACATTATGGGTTCTCACTCGTATCGTCTATTCAAGACGATTCCAATGAGTACCCACAACATAATATTTAGAGCACAAATAACAAAATCTAACACATTGCTGTCGAAATCACCAATTGTGGCTACGTCCTTGTATGCTTATGCATTTACCATGTACGGTGCAGAAAAAATAAAAAAAGATGAAACAGTAAAAATAAATCAATAAATAAGATAAAATAAAACACACTAACATACACACACCAAAACCAGAGCACCGTATGCATGTGTCAACGCTAAGCTGCAGGCCCTTTATGACCTATAACCTTGAAATATTAGCTAGACCTAAACCAATGTCCTTGACCTTTATAACAGCTAAAAGGTCTTGCCACATATATAAAAATGTAAAATACGGGTCCACATGTACCATGACAGTCAAATGTCAATGTTTTTGGTCGACGACGACGCTGACGTAGACCCTGACACAGACAACATCCGGGCAATAGTAATACCTCTGGTCTTCTTCGAAAACAGCGGGGCTAAAAGGAATCCCGATGCTTCACATGTGCACTTTTTCGATCTTTCCTCGCGAAATAGCAGGCGAAAAAGATTTTGGCTGGGACTCCTAATTTATCGACAATGCAGACGACATATTTTACTTGATGAAGTTTATTTATATATTCACTAATGTATGTATTTTTGTATCATAAGTTGGGAGGAATTGTAAATAATGCAGAAATTGCTTGTAGCAAGCAATTTCTTCATTTTCCACAGTGCCTCCCAAAATTTATTTTGCTTAAAGGGCGTCAAAAACTTTTACTGTGTGGAACTGGGTTAACCTTTAATTAAACGATAGATTTAATGAAGGTTAATTGGTATGCTTGTTTAGTATTGGCTAACCCTATCCCCCCCCCAAAAAAAAAAATTCAAATGTTTAATAGAATTCTAAAAAGAAAGATTTACCTTACATAAAAATAGAATAATGAATACGTGTGGTACCAAATAACACTTGAAAATGATCATTCTTATGTTATGGCATATAGAATAATTTCAGTTCCAGACGCTGCATATGTCATACGACCAGCCCAAATATTTCACAATATTCCGAAATACTTTACTTTTAATTTCGTTTATCAAGCGTTTAGATTGGCTGAAAATTTGTTTCATTCTTCCATGAACAAGATTTTGAGCACGTAACTATTTTGTATGCTTGCGCACAAAATAGATCCATAAAAGTTAACTCAAAACTAGTCAATTTTTTGCCTCGTTTGGATTGATTGCATTGTTTCATAAGAAATTAGTATATCAAATCATTCATCTATTTCCATTGAGGTGTGAAACTAAATCCTTATCACATTCATGGATGAACCGCTTTGCGTATAAATAAAGCGTTTTCATAACCCAATGAAAACAAAAAAATATTTCCTTTCTTTTTTAGTTAACAAAGCGTCAGCTTTGAAAGCTTAATTTAATAGGCAAAATCTGAGGTCTTGTCAAAGTTCAATGAGTGCAAACTGCCACTGGAGGCTTGACCACTATATCCATTGAATACCTACGCTATAAAAGTAGTTCCCATGTAATAGGAACATTGCAAACTCAGCCTGCAAGTTCTGTCAATTTGAACTGGTCTAAGATTTTGTCATGTTGAAATGGGTTAACTCCTGGATTTCTTTAACCTCGGTTTTCTATCATGATAACTTTTGACAAAAAGATATCGAAACAAAACCATGCTTTGCTAGCTTACAGTATTTTAAGTTCTTTGATTTAAAACAGAAATATGTGTTAATGATTGAAATTGAACAGAACTGGTCACTGAACTCTTTTTTTCCCTTATTCGTCAACACGATTCAGCTGTGTATCAACAATAAAGGTTTTGTGTCAGAAATCAAAGTACTGAAAGATGTAAGCCAGCAAAGCATGGATTTATTAAGTAATCTTCTTTGTCAAAGGTTATCATGATAAATAAACGAGGATAAAGTAACCAAGGAGTTAACCCCTTACAAACTCTGACACTGGTTGAAATTGAAAGAATTTGCAGACTGCACTTTCAAGTTGGTGAAATTTGGTAGAAAACATTGTGGACTTTGAAGAAATAACTTTATACAAGCAATTTTTTCACTGTCAACAATGTTTTCCAAAGATTTTTTCTTGAGATGCTTAAAAAGAGAATTGAGTGAGAAAGGGATAGCATGCTTTTGAAAGAGTTCACTTCTTTTTTAGTAGAGTTGTAATATCCCTAAATTACACCAGAACTACATTTATGATGTAGGCATTCAATGTATTTAGTGGTTAAGCCTCCAGTGGCAGTTTGCAATCTTTGAACTTTGAGAAGGCATCAAAATTCTGTCTGTTAACTTAAGGTTTGCAAGCTAATAATACTTTTTAGAACAAATCTTATCATGTACTTTTACACTTTTTGGTCTTTATTTCTTAAAGGAACTGGTCACTTAAAAGCGGTGTTTGCACTTCGAATGTATATTGTATAACATTTTGATCAATTCGTTAGACATCAATTGACGGATTACTGGACCCGCCCACCGACTTCGCGATTTATAGTCAGTAACGTGCAACATGATAGTATAATTGCAACCTAAACGTCGTACCTACATGCTGAATAAGCTGGATATACGACTTTTTTGTCGCCGAAAAATTATAATAATTAGAAGAAATGTTTAAATTTAACAATTCGCGTTCGTTTTGAATAAATAATTTGATCTGTCAATGTATCTTTAAATTAATGTATCATTTCAACTTATTAATTTCATAAAAAAACAACAACAACGGAAACACGTATTCGGAAAGATATACACAGCATAATCATCTGCCTTTCGTGTGATTTTAAAACTTCATTTGGCCAATCAAGGCTGACAATCAAAGAATCTATCGACCAATTAAATTGTTCATTTAGACCGGAAATGAACTCTGAAATCCAACACTGGTTGATATTTATGTGAAATAATTTGTTGAATTGCCAACTTAAACATCGTAACTATAGATTTTTCAAGTCGAGTTACGACGTTTATGTCGCCGATCAACGATTTCACTTTTTTGTTGCTTGTTACTGGCTATAATAGTTGCAAAGTAACACCGTTAAATATCGAAATGGGACCTCCTTTTGGAGTCATAGGGCGTGGCCTGCTCATTCAGTGGGCGGGGCCAGAGATCCGTCAACTGTTTGGGAATACGCTTTTGATGTTACGAAACTCAAAGTTAGAATTTTTAGGTGAAAACGGACCAAGGTCATGAAAGAGATTCGTTTTTACGCATTTATTTATGAAACAGGAAATCACAACACCGGAAAGCTTATGAATGAATCTGACACGATATATGTTTGGGTTGACACGAGAAAATAAATAACCGTTAGTGGTGACTAAAATAAGACAAAAAATGTAAACACACCGTAAAACGCTGAATGGGGATAATAAACGTCACAACGCAACACAGAGTAACCTAATTTAAGGTTTTAAAAGAATGTAAAATAATTTATTTAATTGTATTTTTGGAAATGTGCACGTACATATTCGTGATAAAAAGAAAGGCCGTGCACTAATATACGAATATACATTGTTCACCATTTATCATTTATTTCCGTAGGTTTTTTTAATTGGTGATCACGAACACGAAATTAAATGACTTAACAAAATTCACGTGAAACATTGAACTTAAAGGTAGGTATCGATGTTTTTTTTTTTCATGTCACAGATTTTAATTATTTTTATTTCCTCTCATTAACTATTTGAATACAACATGCCGCAAAGTAGTTTTGCAAAAATATGAGGTTGCTAATAAGAAAAAAGCAGGGTATTTCCCTAATAGCCTACGTAGGCTATTAATCTATTTTTAGATTAATCCGAGACAGTTACGAATATTATAGGGCATTCACGTGGCGAAAATAACCGTTGGAACCTTGCACTTAGTTCAAATTACATCAAACCAACGTCATCGTTACGTCATCAGGAGTTATGTTCGCTAGCCGGTCTGTAAAGATCATACCTTTCGCGTGACATGGTATAGGACGTTGGCTGTTTCGCTAGTAAATTTGTTACCTTCATTTGACTTTGGGTCATATGCAGATGAGGTCATTCGATGTCGACAGCCGAATTCCGTGTTATCTAAAAATAACCTGGAATTCCGCTGAAACTTTCCGATATAACCACAAAAAACCGCTTTAGGTCTATTAGATTACCACCAAGACAATACGTGACCTAACTTAAGGTATTAAATGTTCGTTTGAGTCTATTTTTCGGTACTTGGTAATTTTTTCGTATCAAGGTTTCAGAAACATCGATACCTCCCTTTAATGATGAAATAATTCTCATTTATCATCAATGAAACTTCTCGAATTATTTGTTAAGTTGAACATGTACTTTGTATAAAACTCATATGCGTGATAAGATGAAAACATTTTGTCGAACTGACGGATCGCTGGTCCCGCCCACTGACTCCGACATGAAGAATATTAAACGGAGTCATTTTACAAACTTTATGGCTAGTATTAAGTAACAAAATAGTAAAGTAGTTGGTTCGTGACCTAAACGTCGTAACTACAGCTTGAATAAGCTGTAGTTACGACGTTTAAATCACCAAACCAACAAATATACTTCATATAAATGTCAGCCAATGTCGGAGTTCAAAGTTCGATCCCGGTCTAGATAAATTATTTCATAGGTCGATTAATTCTATAATTGACAGTCTCGATCGCTCAACTTCAAGCGTATTTTGACATATTAAACAACAAAAGACTGAAAATGTTTTAGTTGTATTGTAGAATCTCAGTCCTATATCACGGATACCTATGAAGGCTGGAAATGAAAATAGTGAACCAACGTGTACTTTATCAACCCTTTCCTGTTTAATCCCTGGTTTTGACGTCCCTGTGCTTTTATACTAGAGAGAACATTGTGGAAAAAGAAGAAATTGCTTGTGACAAGCAATTTTTCTTTTCCCACAATATTTTCCAAGCAACAGAATGAATATTTTCAAATGAAATCATCTTTGAATTGTTGTCTGCAAATATCTTTTAATTTGGACAGGTATAAAATATTGCAAAATGGGAAAGGGTTAAAGTATTAAAACAAATGATAGTATATTGCAACCAATGTCAGTTTTGGCCTCTTTGTTGTCGGGACATTTAGGTCAAGAAAACTGACGAAAACTCTTTTTTCTCAAATAATATCGTTACCAGAAAAATAGCTAGTTCCTTCTTTCCAAAAACCATGAATTCTGAATATCTGAAATAAAATCGTTTCATACCTCCATGAAAAGGAAAACGTGTACACAACCACTTGTATTTTGCTATGCTTACACACAAGTGAAAAATGGAAATAATGGCTTATTTTGCATGTTTTATAATATATTCCTAGTCAACATTGAATGCAAAAAATTATAATAATATTCCTTTGTTTTTGTCGATGTATGAATAAATTACCTTATGGCACCTCTGCGCGAATCTGCTTCACAGCTTCATGTTGCAGGACTATGTTTTCGTTTCATACATCAGTGATGATAAAACAATTGTCCCCTTAAACTCAGAATATACTGATGTAATGGTAAAACTGTCCATCGACAGAGAAGTCAAACAGACTTTATAGAATTGAATTCTTTAACAAAAATACACGAATCGACTTCTTATTATCATAGTTAAATTTGTCGAGAGTTATTTATCAACATTTTGTGAACCGGGTCAATAAGTTATATATTTATTACATTTTTTCAAAAACAATTATTTTATGCGCCCAATGAATTAATAACGACAATTAGAAATATTGATAATAATAATAAAAAAAAAAGTATCATTAGATATATTTTGCTTTAATCCAATCCCACACAATGACGTTTTATAACGCCCCAAAGACAAAAAACTTTGGAAAAATGGAGAAATTAAAGAAATTGTTTGTTCCAACAATATCTTCATTATTCGCATTAGGTTTCTACCCACAATTTAAAAAAGGGGGGATTAAAACTTAAATTTGTCGTCTGCATCATCTTTGTATTAGTACCAGTCTAAAATTCTGTCGTCTGTTTATGGGTTTATCCAAGGACGGCTGCTTTCATATTTACATTGCCATGAATTATGGTCTATGTAATTTATTCGTGTTAAGTATTTAAGATGTCTATTTCTATTTTGGCCTATCTACTTAGCTGATGGCCTGTAAAAACAGTTGATAGATTGTCTAACAAAAATGTATAAGTTGAAAAGTAATACCGCTTACGATACGACGCGTATTTTACTTGAACCCATTACCAGACGGCAAAATTGTAGACTGGTCAATATTGAAAGGGATCACAGACGACAATTTTAAGCTTATGGAATTTTGGATGTTTTATCTTTGGGATAGAAATCATTGTGGACAATATAGAAATTGCTTGTAACAAGCAATTTCTTCATGCTCCAAAATGTTTTCCAAAGCTTTTGTTCTATGGGTAAGGGGCGTCTAAAAGCCACATTAAGTGGGAATGGGTTAAACTGGCCTAACATCAGATGTTCTTATTCTTATCAATGTAATCATTATTATCGTCGTTTTCTTTTTATTGATGACACCATTGCTTTATAATTTTAGTTTCGTCCACCAAGATTCAAGCGTTTTGATTGGCTGATTTTTTCCTTATCAATGTTAATCCATAAAAGTCTACTAAAAACTAGTAAATATTTGCTTTCTCGTGTTTGGTGGCTTTAGACTATAATAAATGAAGAGAATAGTTTTGTTTGAATTGGGATATGAATCGAAAACCTTAATCCCACACCTAAACTAAATTCAATCAGACTTATATACGAACAGTGTGATTAACAATTTAGGTTTACAAATCGATGAAAATAAAAAATAATTATATATATATTGTCTTCAATTCTTAATTGAAACATTTTATGTTTGCCCTGTCAGAAGAGAAGCGTGTCTTTTCTATTTCGTGAAATCTACAATCTATATATTTTTCTTCATTCTTCTAATTTAAACGCATTTATTGAAAAATGTTTGATGGATCGCTACTTTATATAAATCAAAAAATCTATCGACTAATCAAATCATTCATTTAGACTGGAAAATGAACTTATAACTCCAGTATTTATGTGAAACCTTTAGATGGTTTCGTTACCTAAACGTCGAATTCAAGCTGTAGCTAGTACGTTTGGGTCACGAAACCAAGCATTTTACTTTTTTAGCTAGCAAAGCGACAGCTTTGATAGCTTAAGATAACAGACGAAATTTTGAGGTCGTATCAAAGTTCAGCGAGTGCAAACTGTCATTGGAGGCTTAACCACTAAATCCATTATATGCCTACGCCATTAAAAGTAGTTCTCATGTATTTCAGGAATATTGCAAACTCTATTCAAATTGTATTGAACCCTCTCAAAAGCTCGCTATGTAACCCATCCCCTATCAATTCCGCTTTGTGAAAAAGGCTATGGAAAACATTGTGGACAATGAAGAAATTGCTTGTATAAGCAATTTCTTCAATGTCCACAATGTTTTCTACCCAACAAGGAAACGTTTTCTAAATTCAACCATGCTTTGCTAGCTTAGAGTACTTCCAGTACTTTGATTGTTACATGTAACTGACCGTGATATTTGCTGACATGATAATGTCACCCATCATGTAACAAGGGAAAAGATGCAATATAAAATGCACCCAAATCGTCGGAGATCGACTGATGCTGGCCTGAGTTCAAGACGACCTATAATCCGTTTTCCGTTGACCCGATATCACGTGCAAATGCATTAAGAGTGGTCACAGGATCATGTCACTTGGAGCCAAAATGACTGGGTCCCGGTCCTGTTTACAGAAGAGTCAAGGTATTGTGAGGACTTTACCGATAGACGTGCTAGGGTATGGCGAATGCCAAATGAGCGTTTTGCGCAAGTTTGTTTGGCAGAACATGATCGGTTTGGCAGGGGCTCTGTCATGGTTTGGGCGGGAATAAATGTTCAGAAGAAAACGAACCTCTATTGACAACTGCACGCTGATGGCTCTCCACATTCGTCGGTATCGACTGGCAAGCTAGATGTGTGGACCTAAATCATATAGATAGTGCTTAGGATATGTTACAGGCAGCTGTTTCATCACGCCCGTACTAACAGCATCTGTACAGGAGCTCAGATAGGCTCTTCTTGAAGAAAGGAGATCAAAACTCCACAATAAAAGATCAGGCTTATCAATAGTATGCGGAGGTGTTGTCAGGCGGTAAATGAAGCCCGAGAACAATACACACGTTATTAACCAATTCTCTTACAATGACGCTCTTAAACACGCTTCAATACGAAAGCTTTGGAAAACAGATTTAAAGATAAAGAAATTGCTTGTTATAAGCAATTTCTTTATTATCCTCAATCGATCCAAACCGACAAAGATGTTGAAGGTTCTATCAACTCAAAAATGGTCGTCTGCAACTTCTTTGAATTAGGACTGTTAAAAAAAAATACGTGTAGGAATGGGAATGAAAAACGAAAAAAAAAAAAAAAAAAACCTTGGAAATACATTCGATCTTTAACAAAATCTCAATACTTAATGTATTGAAGTTCTTGGAAACACAAAAATACCTGTGTAATTGCATAAAAATACAAAAATAAATATTTAAAAAACGTGATTTTTATCACCATTTTCTGGGCAACTCAGCATTGTTTCATTCACTATAGAGCTTTATTTATCTGTATCATCGCTCATTGTCACCGATGGTTTACAGTCGTTAAACGGCTGTCTTACCGTCTACATAGCCATTTATAACAAGTTTATTGGAGTCTTTATGTCAGGTGTGATTAGGATCCCGGCTTTATGAAGTGTCAACGGTATCATATCGTCCCTTCATTACAATCCGGACATTTAACCCAATGACAAGAAAATTGTGGTTGTCAGTTAGGCATGAAACTAAAATCTTTATCACAGCTATGTATGAATCCGCGAAGTGAGATTGAATTTTTAGGTTCATACCCAATGAAAACAAAAATATTGGTGGGTGGGGGGATATTTTAGTATTTCATTTGTTTTGCATTTATTTTCGTATCTTAGTGAAGTGTATTCATTGGAATTTCATTGAAAATTAAACCAGCCTAAATCATTCCTCTTTGCACTTCGATTTTTCTACTATTAGTTATTTTCTTTCCTTCAATTTCATTTTTTACAAACTCTCCATCTATTTTGTTGCAACTACTATAGTTCATTATACGCATGTTTTCATAGAAGTGTGAAATGATTATCCAACACGTCAGTGTCGTGAAGTTTGATAGACAATGATGATATAAAATTATTAGGGATTGGCTGACCTCTTGATAAATAGGTCACTTATACCTTCTTGGTGCGATTATATTTAGTTTAGACAACACTTTATTATTTTTAAGCATGTCAGATAATCACATTTTTGATACCTGAATGTCAAATGCTATGTCACAAGATGAGTCCCAGATCGTGACTGTCAACATTCCTACAAGACTGTAATGTCATTCAAGCTGTAACAATATTACATGTAATTACCATAGAAAAACTGGTTTGTCATATTGAGTAGGTCCGAAGAATATGAAATTGGATAAATGTTGTTGTCGGCTGAATGTATTGACCCGATCCTGACCTTTAGGCAGAATAAATTATGAGGCTCGAGAATACGATTCCGACTATACTTCGGCAAATATCGTTCATATTCGCTCAAGTTACTGAACTCCTTAAATAACTAAAATTGAAGTTGTGTTCTAGTTCTGATAGTGAAATAGGTGCAAACTAGGAGTTTCGAGTTCGAATCTTTGCTAGGGTTGTTTTTTATCTGCTGTTGTTGTTAGTCACTATTTTACAAATATCTTATCTTCCTCGTGCTACATACGACCTTCAACTTGCTATAAGAACTCATTTCGCGGATCTTGCCGTTTTCTAAGATTATCATAACCGCCTTTTGCGAGTTCAATATATTCAATGTAAATAAGGTAAAATACTGGTATAACCTACTCCTGTTTTTTTTTTCTTAGTTTTTTTAATGCTAGTCTGGTCTAAATGGACAGAGGTTGCAGACGACAACGAAAATTGAATACAATTTCAGATTTGGCCATCCTATGTGGAAGAAAATTTTGTGGGAAAAGGATAAATTGCTTAGTGCAAACAATTTATACTTTTCAAACAGTGTTTTTTTCGAGTATAAAATCACAGCGACGTAAAATCCGGGTTTTACAGGAAAGGTTAATTTTAGCAGAATCGATGAAACAAAATTAATCAAAGGCAAATTAAAAGATATATCGCACTAAATAGAAAATGGAATATATACAAAGATTATTTTGTCAAATTGAAGAATTTAAAAATGTCAAAAGACATATTTTGACTGCAGAAAGACGGTAAATGTGATCCTTGAACGTATACTCTTGCTTTAACCCTTTCCTGTTTTTTTTCTATAGACTGGTCCAGTTTCAAAGGTTTTGCAGACGGTAATGTGAAGCCAAACTTTACGTGAAAAATAATCATTCAGTAGGGTAGATTTTTTTTTGTTAAAAGAGGAAATTGCTTTAAGACTGGTCCAAATTGAAAGAAGTTGCTGACGACAGCTTTAAGTTAATGAACTTTTGGATTTTTTTCAACTTTCATGCCAGAAAACATTGTAAAAAATTTAAGAAATTGCTTGTTGCAAGTAATTTCTTCACTTTTACAATGTTTTCACTATTTTTTTAGGAAGGGCGTCATTGAGGCTCGTTAACGATGAAGTAGTACGACCGGTGAGCAAAATATTAGAAATCTGTGGTTAGAACCTCCAGCCACCGAGATATAACTGAAATACTGTTAAAAGTGACGTTATTCCCCATTCAAACATACAGACAAACAAAAGAAGTAGTTTACATGTTGGAAGAATCAACTTTCATAAGCTGATCACCCATTTACCCAAGTAAACGTGCCGACTGTCACATTAACCTTATGATCCTCTTGTTAACCTTGTCACCTAATTTAATTGTTTTCCAGTGGTATGCGCTGACATGATCTCAGAATATATTTTGTTTACTTTAAGGCCACCAACGTATAATGATAAACAGTTACTGTTCTTTAACCAATTACCAGATGTTAAAATGTTAATCGGGATCAAATTGATAGAAGTTGCATATTATATTTCAAAAGCTCTATTTTTGTATGATAATTGCGAAATAAATGCCAATTAAGGTACAAAACATTGTGAGAAAAAGGACAAATTGCGTGTTTTAATCGTGTGCTTTCTTTTATCGCACTATTTTCGCGGATTTCAATTAAATAATTAATCGGCCAATCTAACATAAAATCTAGACAGGGAATTAAATTTGAACTCTAAACATTGGCCCTCATTTATGTGAATAAATAGTGTTTGTTTGCCGTTCTGAACGGCGTAACTGCAGCATGTTGGAGGTTAAATCAGCGATCGTCCGCTTGGTCTCCATTTTATCAAAAGAATTTGACTCCAAATCACACTAGTTACCCTTAATCACGGCCTTTTCAATTTACTGATGGCTTCAGCAGCCCACCGAATCCGATGGCCCCGCCCACTGACTCTGGTGGCCCCGCACACTGACTCCGGTTGCCCCGCCCACTGACTCCGATGGCCCCGCCAACTGATTCCGGTGGCCCAACACACTGACTCCGATGGCCCCGCCCACTGACTCCGATGGCCTCGCCCACTGACTCCGGTGGCCCAATCCACTGACTCCGATTGCCCCACCCACTGTATCCGATAGCCCCGCCCACTGATTTCGGTGGCCCAACCCACTGACTCCGGTGGCCCAACCCACTGAATCCGGTGGCCCAAGCCACACGGCTCTGACAGGACATTCCGCATTGATAAACATCCACGTTTGGTCTTTCTCTTTTGCAATTTTCACGTCCAGTATCATGGGACTAAAAAGTTAAATGGTTGATTGGCGATCTAAACATCGTAATGACAGCTTGAATAAACTATGGTTAATGACGTTTAAGTTGCCAAACCTACAAAAATCAAAAGTACTTCACAAAAATGTTGGCCAATGTTGGAGTTCAAAATTTACTTTTGGTCTTAATGAACGATTTGATCGGTCGATTGATTTTTAATTGTTCGCAATCGGTCAATTGACAGGTTCATGTATAAACAAATATAACTGTTTATTTTCAGGTCTTCCGATCCATTCAGGAAGGTTTCAACACGTCATTCACAACCATGACAATGGTAAAAGATATCAGAGACATAAAACTCACCAGTCTGTGATATTGACAAGGAAAGATAATAGGCGAAAGGAAAGCGACTTCGACATAAATAGAATTTACGAAGTTCCAAGCAATAGACATTTCAACGATAACCGAAAAATCATCATTAAAGGACTAAACAGGAAATCTCATTTCAATAAACACAATTACAGACAACCTAAACCAACGACTTTTCCATTGGCAGTATCGAGTTCTAAAGATCGCAAAAAGAATCAAATATTTTCGGCAAGACGTATAATACCACCTGAGACTAGTTCAAGGCAAATATATAGGCATGTTCCGAAGTTGCAATCTGACAAGAAGCAGAAAATAATAACACTTCCAGAAACTCTTGAGAAATCACTTTCATTCGGAGTTTATGACCATGACTTTGGTATAACGAAGAGGGGTGTCGCTGAAGCAGAATTGGTCCAGTCTAAGCAAGCCATGACACCCCATCTTCCACGCAGATATATTGAAAATCTACTTAAATTGAACATTTGGAACGCAAACAATACTATAAAAGTAAATCCGACAAGTACTGAATTAGGAAGAAACTGGAATATACCAAAAGATTACACAAATATGCGTTTCCATGAACAGATGATGCCTAGCGAATTTTCTACCGAGGGTGCTAAACGACAAATATCGAAACTTGCAATTCCTAAGCCAACAAAGTCGTCTTTTAAAGAATTACCCATAAAAAGGACAAAAACCATGAAAAGAACAACAACAATGTCGCCAGGATCGAAGAGAAAGAGAACATTTAAAATCGGCAGCAAATTTAAAAATAATACTAGTACAATTAATAACATTAAAGTGAATCCTAATGTAAACTCAAACATTGCAAATGATATGAACAGAAAACACAATCTTTCAAAATCGGACGTCATTCAGTTGCAAGGAATTCACATAATGTTTTCTAGTATGAAACAAAATTTAAGCAAAGTTATTCCAACATTACATTTAACGGCATCGATTTCGAATTCCAGTGCGAGAAAATCGGATCACACCACTATGACCTCCAAAACAAGTAGCCCAAGCCAATCATTCGAAACTCTAATTGGAACGGCTGTTATAAGAAATGGTCATCTTTACCTCGTTGTTTATCCTTTTGGATCCTCTAAAAACTCCTCGCTCAAATACCATGGCCGTAAAGATGTCCCATTATCCACTGAAGAGATCGTCGTCGATAAAACATCAACAACAACTCCGAAGACTGTAGGAGGCTTAAAACCACATTCGAAGCACGAGGTATCAACACAAACAACTACAAACCCCACAAAAGTCCTTGAAACGGAATCTATACAAAAGCCAAGTAAACACAGTAGTTCGAACAACATATCCCTGGAAACGCTAGATTTAAAACTTGGAGATATCAGTGCAAATTCCCATACTAAACACGGTGATCATCATGGGCATACAACTATCCATTCCTCACATGACAGAACACACGCCGGTATGTCGCACCATTCACACAAAATGCACCATGGACACATGGAGCACCAGGGACATGCGAACCGAAATTCTGCCCTTGCATCGGGAAGTTTCTCTAAGCAAATCGAAAGATTTATGTCGCCTTGGAAACAAATGAATTTATCGAGCGTTCTACCATACTTAAAGATGAATAGAACAAAAAGTAAACCGACACAGGAAGATGATGATAGTGCCTACAAGATGGTGTCTTTCATAGCCGAAGCCACCGATCCTTTTTATAAAGTAAGGGAGATAATTGGGAGTATTAAGAACACGACGAATAACGCAACAAGTTCAAATGATTCAACAAATAACACTCCTATCGACCCAGCAGTTGATGGTACTTTTAATTTCGAATTAAAATTAGAAGGGGCTAAATTAACGAATGCACTGAACCTAAGTGAAATGTTGAACAAAGAAAAAATCTCCCCAGCAGTACCTATAGAGACAACAACATTTCTTCCAAAAACAAGCACATTTACTGTCCCAGACGTTCTAAACAGCGATACAAACCCCGATGTCAAACACACGGAGACGTCTACTCATGACCAGTTCAAATCTACGAAAATACTGAATACAATTGAACTGTCATCTTCAACACCGACAACTACAACCCAAGAGTCTCTCATACCTTTACATATATACCCGTCTATGTTTTTGGTTTCAAAAGAAAATGATCTGTACGAAACAATCGATTCGGTGATTATGCAAAAATTGAAAGCTGAAAATTCATCCTCTCCGAAACCAACAGCTCAGATCAATAGCTCTCCAAATGTTACCCTTGAAGCCCTTGGCATAAAGAAAGAATCTCTTCCTAAAGAAGTAATAAAGCAACCCGTCTTAACTACTGAAACAATTATGACTTCAAAACAACCTTCGACCTCACAACCTATAAGAGCTGTAACAACCGCTCAAGCATTGCTTCCAAAGAGTGCAGCGGTACCGACAAGTACTGAATCATTTAAATCAGACCATTACCAAACAATTACTAATTCTATGAATAAAGAAAATCATCAGGAGAGCTCTTATTTTACAAACTATGGCAATACGGTTCATACTGGCGTGCACGGGGTAGGGCATAGAAAACCCGTTATAACATTATCAGATGTTTTACATAATATAAGAAAAATACAATTTCAAAATAGTGTAAGATTTAATCTCCCAACAAATAACTTTAATACAGTTCGCTCTGGCAATAGGGACAAAGTCTCAAGTAGCAAAGACCCGGTGGTGTTAGAGGGTCCTATATATCAGGACTTCATGAGTAATTCTTATCCAAAATCCGAAAATAATGAACATAGTTCGCGCGTAACTGAGCCAACTTCAAATACCTATAAAAGCTGGAGCCAGCATGCAGTTCGTCAAGCTCTTGGGGCTATGTTGGTTCTTTCTGTAGACGATATTTTAGCAGATCACACCACACTGCATGGTACTATAGTGATGGCTCAGAATAAGGACCAAAATAAGGACCAAAATAAGGACCAAAATAAGGACCAAAATAAGGACCACAATAAGGAATCTTCAAGTAACAGCAACAATTGACAGAGTGATGTTGTTTGAAAATGTTAGTCTTTTGTTGGCAGAAAGCTGTTATTGCTAAAGGTGGTGATACCGCAAGGTATAAGTTGGGAATGCCTTTTTTTGTAAGCATCAAAAGGTTACGAGTCATGCTCAAGTAAAGAATGAACTCCGGTGTATGTAGAAAAGGAAATGGCATAAAGTAATAATTAGGGCGAATGAACATGGATAAGTTTCCAGATACTGTCGCAGAGAACGAAGATGGTAAAGAATGATGTTTGTTATCATAATACATAATGATGTCTCAAAATCATATTGAGATCTTGGTTTAAAGTTAAATACAAAAACACAATTTGAAACCAAAATCCAGTGATGTGATATGTCCTTCAAAGTAGTGACAATATGAGAAATCATGGATCTATGGACAACCTTGCAAATGACTCACAATAGGTATAGTGGTGCCTAATAAATAACTTTGAGACACAAAAACAAATACACTTTCTTATCATATACCAGTAGAATTTGTACACTCAACACAGACAAAATTGGATACGTTTAAAAGTAATCCGTATCTGATAGTATCAAATACGGTTCCATATAATGGTGTTACTGGTGCGAAATATGTCAGGAATCCATTGTAAGGTACTCCAACCACCGCAATATGACTGAGAAATTGGCGTTAAACTCATTGAAACAAACAAATCGCAATCTAAACATGATTTTCCCTATTTATTGTCTCACATTAACGCGGTTTATATGATTTTGGGCAGCAATTCAAGCGTAGTATAATTTATTTAGAAATAAGAGTTATTCATTTCATCTCAATATTCTGTGTTATTAGTTTTGTCCTTGGAAACCCTGCTAGAATTGACTACTCACATCTACCGATCCGAGCTGATGACGATCAAATTCTAAATTGGTCCAAAATCAAGGAAGTTGCAGGTGACCATTTTTGTTTAAGAAACTTTGAAAATGGATTTATTTTTGGATCGAAAATATTGTTGATAATCAAGAAATGCTTATAACAGGAATTTTTTTCATTTTCCCAAATGATTTACAGAGCATTTTCTTTAAGTACGAAAAAAAAGTTTGTGTGGGAATGTGTTTATTTCTCATTTATGACAAGTAATGAAGTACCTTAACCAATAACCAGACGGTTACATTTTAGACTGGTCCAAATTGAAAGGAGTTGGAGGCGACAATTCAAAGCTTATGAAATTCTGGATTCTTTCTACCTTTCGGGTAGAAAACAATGTGTAAAAAGAAAAAAATGCTTGTAACAAGCTTTTTTTCATGGGGCGTGTAAAAGTGTCATTGATCAGGAATGGGTTAAAGGAAAGGACGCGATCGAACTTTAAACAAAAAGTCCGAACTAAGCATGCTTACATTCGTATTTTTCGATACTTTTCAAGGATCGCTGGCAACGCCAATTGTTCTCCGTCATGGCAGTCGGACTGATGTAAAACAACATCAACATCAACAACATTTTTTTGTGATATCTGTGGTCAGTGACCACACAAAATCTGATCGTTGGTTTGCGACCTAAACATCGTAACTACAGCTAGAATAAAATCGTACATCATGATAATTGCTTTTTGAGCAGTCTATATTTACATGTATATCGACCAATGTTGGACTTCACTTTCGGTCTAAATGAATGATTTAATTGATCGATTGATTTTATTTATTGACAGTCGCGATTCGTGTGCGTTTATAAAGCATTTCATTTCAATACAAAGTGTGTTGTTGTTTTTAAACAAATATCTGCATTACTCCTCTATTTTTCATAATTCATGTTTTTCTTTTATTAAACAAATTAAAAGTTCAAGAATTTAAGAACAAAACCTTTATGTAGTGCCTGGCTTTTTAAAGGGGCTGGAAAAATATGAATTTGACAATAATACTTAAATTGGACCGGTGTTCGATATTCATACACATGTATATATGATCCAAAAATAAACATATAGTAAGGGGAAATTGTAATTGATGGCCATCAGTGCCTCCTTACGTCTAGTAGTACGTCCGTCCGCAGCTGAATCCACTTGGCCCATCTCAATAAGAACCCACAACCTTTATATATGTATTTCCTATATATAATTAGATTTTTAGTTTTGTCTATCTAAAACGGGCGTTCTGATTGGTCGAAAAAAATATCCATTACTCCAAGAACAAAATTTAGAACACGCAGCGATTTTGTATGCTTCAGCACATATAAAAGGGGTCAAAATTTGTATTTTTGGTTCTTTTTTTTGCTCGATGCTATCAAATTTTAAGAAAAGAAGAGAACATCTTTAGTTTTTATGGAGGTATGAACCGCAAAACCTATTCACACTTGGATTCATACAGTGTGATTAGCTTTTTCGAATCAAACCTCCATGAAAACAAAACACATTCTCTTCATCTCTTAATTGAATTCTGTGTAACTGATATCGAGAAAAAAAGACAATGTATCTAATGTTCCATTTTCACGATCATGATATACGTAATGAGACGAAACTTCATGGTCGTATTCTCTATTGGTAGCCGATGCAGAATATTATAATTGTTTAATAATGTTAAAAAGTCCATCTTGCAAGCAGCTATCTCTTGGAAAATTGGATACCTTGAAGAATTGATGATCTCAGATGATGTTAACTTGCATAATTT
This sequence comes from Fragum fragum, assembly GCA_946902895.1. Classification (NCBI taxonomy): domain Eukaryota; kingdom Metazoa; phylum Mollusca; class Bivalvia; order Cardiida; family Cardiidae; genus Fragum; species Fragum fragum. Next base: position 70,554,850 of record OX336370.1, on the reverse strand, counting down.
ATGGCGAAAGTAACATGTAATATAATAAAAAAAAAAGAAATAAAAACTTTGTTGTTGGCCTAAATGTCGTAATTACAGATAGCATAGTCGCCAAACCAACAAAATACTTCACATAAATATTGACCATTGTTGGATTCCAAAGTTCACCTCCGGTCTTAAAACACGATTTGATTGAACTATCAAGTTTTTTTTTACAAACAGCTGTTATCCGTTAATTACACGTTTCATAAAAACCTCAAACAAAATCATGGAATATCAAAATATTGTAACGTTTAGTGTCACGTAGTGTTTGATGGAATTGATGAAACAAACATTATTATCAAGTTAGACAATTTTTGACAAACGGAATTGCCTGTGAATTGACTGTGAAAAATTGTTTCAAATCGATAACAAACAGGGTTTAAAGTGAATGTTAACCCATTCCCACTCAGTGGCGCTTTGAGACGCCCTCAAGAAAATAAAAAGCTTTGGAAAATATTGTGGAAAAATTGATTGTAACAATTTCTTCATTATCCACAATATCTTCTACTCCAAAAGTAAACAAGAATCGCCTGGATCTATTTTCAATTTAGACCAGTCTAAAATTTGGTCGTCTAGTAATGGATTTATTTGGGCATTCTATTTCCTATATCAGGCACAAAGGTAAAAGACCCAAGTGTATCAGGTTTGTCGCGGCTGAAGGGTCACCTTACCCCAGCTCCCTGTCATATTTAACAATAGTACAACCACACAACTCGTCCTGAGTTACCTGTTGCTCATCCCTCTGAGACGTTCTCTATTCGATCATTGGTGAGAGACAATTGACCAATAGCGACTGTGAATCAAATAACGAGTTTTCGAATGAAGTCGTTAATTGACATCAGAGATGAGTTTTTAAGTCTCACATTGGCCGCCTATTTGTTAGCCTTTATGTTGGTTTGGCGACTTAAACGTAATAACTACAGTTTATTAAAGCTGTAGTTACTACGTTTATGTCGCAAACCAATTATTCTACTATTTTATTATATGCAACTGATCATAAATTTCGCAAAATACGCCGTTTAAAAACAGAAGCGGGACTTCCTGTTGGGTTCAATGGGTGCTGCTAACGAAGTAAGTGGGCTTTGTCATCGATTGGTTACTTAGGCAATCGTGATAACTTACGTCATATGCCAGGCTGATTGTTGGCTGAGCTCGGGTTTGAACTTACCTAGTCAGTATTGTGACACGGCGCGTTACCGACCGCGCTAAAAGGTGCATGACAAAAGAGGCTCGTGAGATAGTCTTTTTACAATTTTTACAATTAACAATGATATTGGAGGCCTAGTGTTTTACCCTTATTTGTCTTTACCCGACTATTTCTCTAAAAAAACTGTGTCAAGAAAGTTCAAGGTCATGTACCAAGTTCAAGGTCATGTACCCCCACATCTTATGTGGGGGGAAGGCATTTGTGTCTCTCCAAGACATCATTTGTTCTGTAAGTAGGACGTTATTGAAAGAGATTTCTTACCATGGTATTCAGACACAAAACAGTGTAATATTCATTTGTCAAGGGTAGTGCAAACAAAACTTTTTTATAAATCAGCTGCACTTCTTTGTAATTCATTAAACTGAGTGCGAATCGAGGTGTCACGGTCAGTCGAGAAGCTGTTAACTTTAACAGTTGATAACTAGACCGTTGTAGGCTGCAAATCAAGCAATTGGACACCAAAAAGTTTATTTATACAGATCTGTAACGTCGGATAAGCTTCCTTTTATGGAAAATGGACTATATATTTTTTTTTAAAGAAAAATAGTAAATGGATTTCTCTAGATTTGCAAAACATTTTTGGTAATGGAGGTTTTTAAAGCCTTTACTTATTACTATGATATGTATATGTATATATAGTGCCTTTTTCTATGCGTTGTTATCGTGTTCGAGAATCGTGTGTAGGTATTTTTATTGGATGAGACCGAAGGTCGAATCCAATAAAATACCTACACACGATTCGAGAACACGATAACAACAAATAGAAAACACACTGTTGTAATATTCCTTTTATTATATACCTTTTAGGAAATGACATTAAGAAAATTCTCTTAAATGACTAAGAAATAACCAACTCTCCGAAAAACCCGGAACGTCAATACACAAAAAAGTAGTCCGTGTTTACAGGTACTCGACGAATACGGTTTTTTGGTACACGCCGAATATTGATTTTTTTTTCTGTCGAGTTGTATTTGACAGCCAGGTTTTACTCCATATCTTTATAAATAAAAATATTATACCAGGGCTCGTGATTGGCGGATCAATTTGTGTATTTCTTCCACGGAAAAGAGTTTGGGTATACAACTGTTGTTAAGAATATCGTAAAGTTAACAAAGTCATGTTTTCCGAAATGGAACACAATCACGCCTTTGACGACCCCCAAGAATATATATAAAACTGATTTGTCACAATTTTCTAAATGAAACTGTAGGGATAGTTATCAAAATATAAACTGTAGTTACGACGAACCACCACCACCACCACAAACAACAACAACAACAACTAAAATAATGGTGCTCACCACAGGAGTTCAAAATTAATCTTAGTGTTTTGCCATTATCATGGAAAATTTCAAATGTTTGTCCGATTTTTAAAAGTGGCGACCCAGCGATACCATCAAATTACAGGACGGTTTCTCTTCTTAACACAATGGAAAAGGCTTTTGAAAAAATAATTTACAAGCGTGTCTTCTCTTATCTGTCGGTGACGAATTTTTTCACCCCTTTTCAATCAGGATTTCTGCCAGGTGACTCGACTGTTAACCAAACTCTTTCCTTGTATAATAAAATCTGTAAAGCTCTAGATAATGGAAAAGAATTCAGGATGATATTTTTTGACGTAAGTAAAGCATTTGATAAGGTTTGGCATAGAGGCCTTATTTACAAATTGAATAATGCAGGCATTAAAGGACGACTGCTAGACTGGTTTACTGATTACTTAGCTAATAGATATCAAAAGGTCGTTATTAATGGTAGCTATTCGGAACCCATAGTTCTAAAAGCAGGTGTCCCACAGGGGTCGATATTAGGTCCATTATTATTTTTAGTTTATATAAATGATATAGCCGATAATCTAGAATCTAATATTAACCTTTTTGCCGATGACACAAGCTTATCATTAGAAATAGACGACCCTAATTTATGCGGAATGAAATTACAATCAGATATAAACAAAATAGATGCTTGGGCACAAAAATGGATCGTTAAATTCAACCCATCGAAATCGGAATCACTATTGATAACCCGTAAAATTAACAGACCTCAACACCCCAATTTATACATGTCATCCACAAAAATCCCAATGGTGGAAACCCATAAACATTTAGGTATATCCTTATCAGCCGATGGAACATGGAATTGCCATTTAGGAAATTCTATTGAAAAAGCATGGAAAAGAATCAATATTATTCGTAGTCTTAAAAATCGTCTTGATAGAAAATCCCTTCAAACTATCTACTTTTCATTTATTCGTCCTATCATAGAATATTCTGATGTAGTTTGGGACAATTGCTCAAATAATCTGAAAGATGAACTGAATAAAATCCAAGCAGAAGCTGCAAGGATAGTAACAGGCTGTACAAAGCTAGTTTCGCTTGCTGATCTCGATAAGGAGTCAGGATGGGAGCCTTTAGGTGAACGAAGGCAAAAACACAAACTTATACTATACTTCAAAATGGTTAAGGGAATAACTCCTGAAAATTTAAGTTCATTAGTTCCCAACTCAATAGGAAGCACATCCTCATATAGTCTACGCGGATCTCGAAACCACAGAGTGCCAATTTGTAAGACAGAACTTTATAAAAGATCATTTCTACCGACAGTTATCGAAGACTGGAACAAATTACCTATCGATCTTCGAGAACAAGATTCATTGTCATATTTTAAAAATTATCTTAATCGTAACAAACGCAGCCCAAATAAGTTGTACTTTATTGGACAAAGGAAACTCCAAGTCATACACACTAGAATAAGAAATAAATGCAGCTCTTTGAATCATCATTTATTCATAAAAAACATTGTTGAATCTCCTCTTTGTTCTTGTGGTAGTACCGAGACTAGCGAACACTTCTTTTTTGAATGCTATAAGTATACTAATATTAGGGACCGACTTTTGGATACATTAATAGCTTCCGGAAATATTGACATTAATATGCTTCTTTATGGGAAAGATAATCTGACAATTGATGAAAACTCAGCTATTTTCTACGAAGTTCAGTGTTATATCAGAGATACTAAACGATTTATTTAGAAATTCATTCTATGTCGCAGAATAAGGTAGCGTTTGGCACTTTGACTTACTTTCAAAATTATGTTTTGTTGTTGCTGTTATTGCTGTTGCTGTTGTTGCTAAAATTGTTTTCATAAGGAAAGACATAAGGATAACAAAGATAACCCCTACATCAACCTATTTTTCATTACATGTACCTTCTCAAATAGCCAAACATTACTTTTCTTCAAAATTTTACTGAATTCACGAAAACAACTCACCTTTTCTAATTATATAATCAATGATAATTATATATATATGTGTACTCATATTAAGCCATCAACAAGGAAAAGAACTCTATAAGCCCAGCTTTCGTTCTAATCCTTTTTGCATTATGATATTGAGGTTTGTCAATTTATTATGTACAATTGTAATATTATGCAAATAAACTATGTTTAAATCAAAATTAATTCTGGTCTAAATAAAAGATTTCATTGGTCGAATGGTTATCTGATTGACATCCGCGATTGGTCAATTTAATATTTGCAGGGAAAACGCAATTACGATTTTCATTAAAAGACTACACAGCCAGAGAAGCAAATCCTAAACCATTATGATAAAGTAACTTTATACCTATTTTCCCTAAATTGTGGAGAGAATAGTTTTGCTTTCATCGAGGTATGAAACGAACATAAATAGGATTAGTCTTTTCGTCTTATACCTCAATGAAAAGTACAACAACAACAACATCAGATTTCTTTTTATTTCGTATAATTTGATGACATCAAGCGAAAATAAAAACAACAATCCCCCCTCAGAAAAAAAACCCTCAATATTTACCAATTTTATAATTTCTTATCGCGCCTAAACATACAAAATGGGTGCGTGGTCAAACTTTTGTTCAAGGAGGTACATTTGTATAGGCGTAATTTCCTGCATATAAGAACGCCCTTTTTTATATGTGTAACTACCAATGAAATTATTTGGAATTATTCTTGAAATATTTGTAAATAAAAAAGAATAAAGTTTATGATATAATATACTTTTGAACTACAATATATCCTTATATATCATTAAAATTGATAGCTTACTTACTTATTTTGCTCTGCCCAGACCCCGTACTTCCACGTGTGCATATGTACAGTAAATGTCAAGAAAAAAATGTATAGTTTTAATTAGGTGAGGATGGGATGCGCATGGCGGCACTAAGCGGTATAGTATGAATAAGTTTAATTTTGAAATTCGTGTCTTAAACCATACGAAATTCACGATCTTTATTATTCATAATGCTATCATTCTTTTGACAGAAATCTAAGGAGCATGAACTTCTCTCAGTTTCCTACTAGAATTATTGAGTGAATGTTTAGATTAGAATCGTCACGAAGCGGACTAATACCACATCCGGCACTTTGTCACTAAAGTACAACACTTGACCTTTGACCTTTATTACCGAAAAATGGAAATAGTTTTCAATCAATGTTCAATTGTGAATTTGACCTTGACGCTTGACCTACGTGACACCAAAACGATAGGGGACCTCCTTGGGTCATTGCCAATATGTGTATGAAGTTCCGTTGTCCTACAACACATGGCTTATGAGTTACATGTAGAACTCGGAAGATGTTTTCGATTGCGACCTTGACCTTTGACCATCGTGACCCCAAAACAATAGGGCACTTCCTTGGGTCATTTGCAACAACTGTATGAAATTTCAAGTTCGTTTGACTATTGATTCTTCCGTTAGAACCCAGAAATGTTTTCATCAAAGGTCAATTGAGATCTTGAGCTTTGACCTCCTTGACACAAACCAATAGGGCACTTTTGTGCGTCGAAAGCAATAGTTGTATGAAGTTACAAAGTTGTAGGTCTATTTGTTTTTGAGTTAGAGCTCGTAAACGGTTTTCAATCAAGAGACAATTTTGACCTTGACTTTTGACCTCCGTCACCCTAAAACGACAGGGCCATTTTGGTTAGTGGAAACAATTTGATGGAGTTGCAAGGTTGTAGGTCTATTGGTTCTTGAGAATGAGAACGAAAAAAAAATATACGGACGGACGGACAGACAGACAAACAGACACAGTGAAACCATCATACCATCTCTACTTCGAAGTAGTAATGATAATTCAGCAACGAATTCATTGTGCAATTTTCAGCAATATTCCCTAGGTGCCTCAGATAACCTATAAAATTTAAAATCGTGGCCTTCATGTACTTCACATTTAAGAGATAAAGAGATTTTTTTTGTTTTCATGGAGGTATGAACCGAAAAACCTAATCAAATTGTAAGAATACTCGAAGCGGATTCATACATTGTGTGATTAGGTTTTTTGGTTCGTACCTTAATGAAAACAAAACAAAACAAAAAAAAAAATATTCTCTTCATTTCTTATCATTTAATAGCATCGAGCGAAAAGAGAAAAAGGTTTTACAAATTTTGATAACTTTTTGTATGGGATTATTTTCTTCGGAAGCATACAAATCGCTGCGTGCTCAGAATTTAGTTCTGGGGGTTATGAATATTTTTTTCGACCATTTAGAACGCTCGTATTTGATAGACGAAACTAAAATTTGAATTATAAAAGAGTAAATCTAAAATACATTATATTCCATGACAAGACGCATGGGATTTCAGCCCTTTTTCCAACTGTAGCGGTATTACTTGATTTTATCGCTCCCAGTTTCGACAGAATAAAAATGAGCTTGATACCTGACTACTCGATGGATTCGAATGACTATTTAACTAACAGGCCACAATAAAGCGGCTATTGCACAGATTATGGAAGAACTTTTTTTCGCTCTCAATTTTCAAATTTCTAATTGTAATGCTTTCAGACAATTCAACAATCGCTGGCCCGCACTACTTACTCCTTTGGCCACGCCCAATGAGCCCGACAGGAAGTTTCAGTTCGATTTTAAACGGCGTTATTTTGCAAAATGTATGGCCAGTAGCTTGTAACAAAAAAGTAGAATAGGCAGTTTGCGACCTAAACGCCGTATCTACAACACTAATAATCTGTAGTTAAGACGTTTAAGTCACCAAACCAACAACATATGTCAACAAAAATGGCGTCCAATGTTGGAGTTTGAAAGTTGTTATTGTAATCAAAATAATTATTCATAACTTTAAAAAAGAAAGAAAAGAAGCAAGAATATTTGGCACTACAAGACGCCAAACAAGGCAATAAACTCAAACCCGAATGGAACCGAAATTAATCCTCTAAACATTTTATTTATCGATTGTCCTGAAATATGCCTTATTTGTAGTTTCTATGACGTATTGTTTTCCGCTAACAAATCAGTCGTTTTCTGCAATTCCCGAAGACTAACGACTTCATCCGGTGAATTACGATGTTTCAAAGTAGGACGTTTGGATATATTCCCTCTCATATACTATTTCAAAAGAATATTCTGAAAAATATTTTTTTTTACAAAATCAGAGGTCGTTTATCAGAGTGAAACAGGGTATTTCCCTGTTGGCCTACATTGGTTGTTAATTTATTTTTTAGATTATGCCGATATAGTTGCAAAGAATACTGGGTGCGAAATGAATCCCGCATTCAGTTTGAATATGCTCAAATCAACGCCAGCGTTACGTCATCAGGAGTTAGGTTCGCTAGTCGGTATTCAAATTCTGTAAAGATCAGTACAAAACTGCCGTTAAACGGCGTAATTTTGCAGATTTAATGTTCAATAACATATTACTAAAGATCAAAAAGTCTGTTGGCGACTTGAAGTTGTAACTACAGCTAAGATAATTGTTTTTTCATGTTTGTTCGTTTCATTGTAGTATATTTCATGTAAGTATGTTCCATGTATTATCTCTACTATATTTGATACATATATTAACATATCTACGATACTACTACTAGTTTAGAAATTAAATGTGAAGCCCATTTAACCCTTGTCATGCTGCTCATTGAATATTCATGTATTGGCAGGAGGTATAGAAAAAGATCAGCCTGCACATAAGTGCAGTCTGATCTTAGACTACACCAACGGCTTGCAGTACTTGTTGTGAAATTAATTTCTATAAGAAATAACAATTTCCAGTACTTTCAGCCCTTTGATTTAAAAGCTTTTCGTTGAAACCAACTTTTTCAGCATGACAAAGGTTTGATATTACAGGCGTTTGTTGATCACTGCAGCTAATAGGGCAAGACAGTGGGAGATCAAAACCCCCATTTTCTTCTAGGTTATGAAGGGATCAAATCTGGTCCCTTGCGGAAATGAGGAAGACCTTCAACAAGAAATCTGATTGCTTCAAATTGTGTGAAGCTCTTCGGAAAGAGTATGATTTTTTTTTTTATTTCATTTATCGTTTATTTTGACTAGTGTTTAGAATTTGTTTAGAATTTGAGCTCAATTCCAGAATCTTAACAGAAAGTGTCCGCTAGTCTTCGGCATTGACCGTTACTTGCATAGGCGCTGATGATTGATAATAGATCACCCTCATCATTGAAAAATTTACCAAAACAGTGTAGTAAAATATTTTCATTCGATCAAAACATTGTAACCTCAGCCTGATTTAAAGTAGTTGAGATACTACGTATAGTTTAACTCTTTTGACCAAATAAATTGATAGGGCTTCTTTATATCTCATTCCTACATACCTTAACTAGACCTCTTATTATTGTTACAAAAAGAGATAGATAGCGTATTTTGAAATAACTATTAGAATGTAAATGGAAACAAAAAGGATAAATTAGATCGTTTATACCAGCTAAAAATCACCAAAACTAACCGCCCAAATTTACTGAACGAAAATTCAAATTAAATGATAGGCCTTCTTCATAACTCTTTCGTATCCTAGCAAACGAAAAAAAGAAAATGGTATTTTTCACTTTACGAATTACTTTTTCAGAAATACCGTGATTAAATATATATATCTATGCACAAACCTACACATACACAGACTGTATACCGAATACTTGTAATGTTAAAATTCTAATTAAAGGGAGTGCAAGGTAGAATTGCCTCGACATACAAAACAACTTAAGGAAAAGTTCAATAAACTTACAGAAAAAAAAGAAAAAGAAGAAAAATTATGTCAGAAGTGATAATTCATCCATCGGCCACTAAACTGTTCAGGAGCTGTAATTACGAATCCAATCCACTAACGGTATAAATTTGCAAAAACTTTGCTATCTATGTCTTTCAAATGTGGCAAATGTAATTATTTGACTTGATATTACGGCCCTGAGGTGTTTTTGAACCCAACTGTCTTCAGCAATAAGTCTACACTGTTTCTTCCTTATACACTCTCTGCAGGACTGCGATCTGCACATCTTCCGCAATATGTCCCCTGAAATGATTGTTAATTGGCTTCTCTCTCTGCATACGAACCTCCACCCTGGTGTTCCTGTATGCGCTCTTTAACCGTTCAACGTATACTGTCAGAGTACATATAAGTGCTTATATGAGGTTACTGTCCTTACATCCAATCTTAAGGTCAGTATTGTTTATGGTTGATCTTTGAAGTATCTTCATATTGAACTGCAGGTCTATCATTCACAATCCTGTTTTTGATTCATAACCCTGTTGGTTTTACCATGGACCAAAACAAACATCATTTATATTTTGTCTCGGAGATACGCTACGATAGGGGGTACTTTGAAAATTGACCTTAATCTTTCTTAACGGTGAAAGACTTTCGTGTGTTTTTGAAGGACTTCTTTAACATTTGGTAAAAGTCTGGAAAAAGTCACCACCATTGGTTTTCTGGCTTTAACTTTACCTTTCTTCTTATTGTAGGACTGGGAAAAAGTTTTCTTGTTTTAGATTATCCACTTTACTGAGGTGCTCCTCTATGCGTTTCCGCTATACCCTCTCAATTGATTGATTGAATGTTTGTATGTTTCATGTATGTATTTTACATAGTGATAAAACAAAGTGTCAATTTTGAAGAAGGCATTAGCCGAAAATTTATTAAAAGAGTTAAATTGAAAAATATATATATTTTAAATTAATTCTCTACCGCTTGTAATACTTTGTATTATTGGTATACGCAGGTAGTTTGGTTGACTAGCGATAGCGAAAACGTCTCTCAGCTTTCTCCAGAAATTGAAGCCATTTTGAAATAGATATGCATATATGCATTCAACTTCATAATTTCATAAACTATTACTGTAACGATTTTACAATATCATTTGACAATTTGACAGGATGCATTTCGGAAATGATATATGAGCCTATGCGTGACATTTCCAACAATTTCGCATGTGCCTGACTCGCACACATTGAGCACCCTGGACAGCCATTCCGGGCAATTAGAATATTCGCTGATTGTGTAAAGAAGCTTTGGGTCAGTATCTATCTACAGAGCGCAGAGTGAAGACTCTGATCAGACTGTGCGGATGCACAGACTGATCCGAGTCTTTACTTGGCACACATGAGTAATTGTTGGAAATTTCTCGCATGCGCTCGTATGTCTTTTTTATTTAAAGAAACGATTATAAGAAATCTTTGTGTCTTAATATCACACGAGTATCCCAAATGTACCATGTCGCAAAGCTAGGGTTCGGTATGCAGCATTCGTAATTTTCCAAAATACGGCATCTGCAAACTGAAATGATGCTATCAGAAGGTGTAGTGAACAACGGGCTTAGGCATGATAGAGGATTTTTTTCTAACTCTATTTCTCCTTTGTGTGTTTAAATACACGTGTTACTGTCAGAGTCTATGCTCCAAAAACGATTTTTAATTCGTCTCTTATTTCCAGATTAAAGTGCAAAACTGACTTTAACAAACACTACATAAATAGTTAACAAGCGAAATTCAACAAAAAACATACTTGGTGATAACTTTGTCAATGATTCTTTCATGATAAACTAAAGAATATGAAAATAAAAGCTGCATTTCGTATTATATCCTTCGTTAACGTCATTTTCTAAAAAATCATTAACTGTTCGTAATAGAATTAGAACTAGAACATAACAGAGCAATGTTAATCGAAATTTCAACTGCTATTTCATGAAGCATGTATCTAGATTCATGGGGTCAGGATTGATTTTGTTCTCGGATCACTATGCTTCTGTATCATCAATGCTCCGTAAGTATTTTATCTTTTGCATTTGCGTGATTCTGAAGATGGATATTAAATAACATTTACCTTACTTGTCAAAACACTTGCGGTATTGCCAATTAAGTCAACCAAAAAAAAATCTCATCATATACGAATGTTTTTGTACGATTTTAGGTTCATTTTATAAGTCAAAGGTAAGAAAAAACGGGAACTTTGATAAAGTCATATGAAGTTTAAGACGACGTATGTTGTTATGTTCAAACATATTCTTTTTACCAAGCAGATATTGTTTGTTCTAGAATTCCCCTTTCATCGTCGGTCACTATAACTAAAAGACAATCACGGACATTATGTTTCCTATTGGAAGTTTCATGTAGGGTATGTTTCATGTTAGTTTGTTTCATGTTTGTAAGTGTCAAGTTAGTATGTTTCATGTTTGTATGTGTCAAGTTTGTATGTTTCATGTTAGTACGTTTCGCGTTAATTTGTTTCATGTTCGTATTTTGTATGTTTGTATGTGTCATGTTTGTATTTTCCTGTTAGTATGTTTCATGTTTGTGTGTTTCATTTAAGTATGTTTCGCGTTAAAATGTATCATGTTAGTATGTTTCTTGATTATATGTGTCATGTGTGTATGTTTCATGTTTGTTTGTTTCGTGATATTATGTTTTATGTTTTTTTTCATGTTGGGTATGTTTAATGTTTTTATGATTCATGTTTGTATGTTTCATGTTTGTATGATTTATGGTTGAATGTTTAATGTCATTATGTGTTATGTTTAATCTTAGTATGTTTCGCGTTAGTATGTTTCATGTTGGGTATTTTTCATATCGGGTATTTTTATGTATGTGTCACGTTTGTATAATTCATGTAATGATATTTCATGTTTGTATGTTTCAAGTCTGTATGTTTCATGTAAGTTTTTTTTAACGGTATGTTTTATGCTAGTTTTTTCATGTTAGTATGTTTCATGATAGTATGTTTCATGCACATTTGTTTCATATTATTATGTTTCATGTTTGTGTTTTTCATGTTTGTATGTTTCATGTTAGTATGTGTCATGTTAGTATGTTTAATGTAATTATATATCATGTATGTATGTTTCAGATTAGTTTGTTTCATGTTAGTTTGTTTCATGTTTGCATGTTTCATGTATGTATGTTTCATGTTTGTGTGTTTCATGTAAGTATGTTTCAGGTAAGCATGTTTCATATTAGTTTGACTATGTTTGCATGTTTCATGTTATTATGTTTCATGTTTGTGTTTTTTCATGTGTGTATGTTTCACATTAGTATGTGTCATATTAGTATGTTTGATGTAATTATACGTGTATATCATGTAAGTATGTTTCAGGTCAGTATGTTTTGGGTTAGTTTGTTTCATGTTTGAAAGTTTCATGTTTTTATGTTTCATGTTTATGTGTTTCACGTTAGTATGTTTCATGTTGGTGTGTTTCATGTTTGCCTGTTTCATGTTATAATTTTCCATGTTAATTAGTTTCATGTTAGTATGTTTCACGTTAGTATGTTTCATTTTTGTATGCCTCGTATTAGTAGGTTTCAAGGTTCTATATGTCATGTATGGTGTTGAGTATGTTTCATGTCGGGTATGTTTGATGTTTGTATGTTTCGTGTTAAGTTTGTTTCATGTTTGTATATTTTATGCCAGTAAGTTCAGTTAAATCTTTACCATGTTTGGTACATATCTTTACATATCTACGAAACTACTATTTCTAGATCAAAAATTAAATGATAAGCCAATTTAATATTCCAGGCGTGTGTTGACCACTGCAGGTTATAGGATAAGTCAGTAGGAGAACAAAACCCATTTTCATTTAGGTTAAGGAGGGGCAAATCTCTTCCCTTACGGATAAGAGGAAGATTGATTGATTGATTGAATGGACTTTAACCCAAATTTAAAAAGTTCTTCAGTCTTATCGCGGCGGCTGGAGCACCTAACAATTTATTCCTGGTATGTCTCACACCAGCACTACCACTACATCCTTTCTTAGCCTCCAGCTGGTACCCAACATAGGTTAACGAGTATCCACCTATTGGTAAGAGACAAATTTCGGAAAGGATACGTGCCACCGCCGTTGATGGGACACATGGCATCCCATGATTGAATATTGGCATTCTGATGCGCTACCGACTGCGCTATGACGGTGGCTGGAAACGAGGAAGAATTTCAACAAACAATCTTATTGTTTAAATTTGTGTGTATTAATGTGCTGGTAAATATCCCTCAGAGGAAAATAATCTATTTGAACAATCCATTATTCATATGGTTCCTACAGCAAACAAGAGCCCTATTATTACCAATATGCAAAAGGAGGCATGTGTGAAGTTCTTCGGAAAATGCATTTTGTGGTGTTAATTATCGATTTGATTTGTTTGTTTATATGGGGTTTTACACCGCTTTAACATTTTTTCAGTCATATTGCAGCGGCTGGAGAACCAAACAGTGGTTTCCTGGTATTTCTCACACCAGTACTACCACTACATCATTTCCTAGCCTACAGCTGCTATCCCACTAGGTTTACGATTATCCACCCATTGGTGAGAGACAAATGTCGGAAAGGATATGTGCAGCTGCCGTTGATCGAACACATGGCACCCCATAATTGAAGATTAAGAGTCTGATGCGCTGTCAATTGCGCTATGACGGTAGCTATATTATCGATTTGAAGTGGTGTTTGTTTACAATTTGAGGTCGATTCCCGATACTTAACCAAAAGTGTCCGTTAGTCTTCGGCATTGCCCGTTATATGAACATTCGCTGATGATTAACATTCATAAACGACTTCGATAATCTCTGTGACCGTGTGGAGTTGTACGCTAGTAGTTTGGTTGACTGGCGAAAGCGAAAACGTCTTTATTAGTGTCACCATCTTATGTAAACAAACCCTAAGTTGTGGTGTCCAGAAAAAATCCTGGTTTTACATGGAATCTTCTTTCATGAATTGAAGGCTTACCATGCTAACCCTGTGGAACTATTTTGATCTTATAATTTTAATAGTCACATTAATTTATGCCTTTTGGCCTCAAGTATTATTATCCAACTATTTTTTTTTTTTGTGTTTCGGCGGGGTAGGGATATGTCTTTATGCATACAAACTACAGTTTAAGTGAAACCTTTGTAAGAACTGACGTTAGCAAGATGAATATACATATCAATATCGTCTTTCTGTCTCGACTGTCTTAGTCTTAGTAAGACGCCTATCGCTCGATATACCTGCAAAGACCGCTTGTACATAGTTCGTACAATCCATATGCAAAGTAGTGAAAGTACTGTAGAATAGCTAACCATGATTTTGTGAAGTAATCTTCTTTGTCAAAGGTTTTCATGATAAATTATTTCAAGTTGGTGGAATTTAGAAAAATCTTTAATAGCAATTTCTTCATTTTCAACAATGTTTTCCAAGGTTTTTACTTCAGATGGGAATGGGTTAAAAAGCACCTTTTTACAGAGTTTTCTACAATTTTAATAAAGTTAATTCGTGTGGCAATACGAAGCATTGCGCATAGTGGAGACTCTGATCAGCCTCATTTTTAACACGATTTGCTCAAGTGAACAAATTCTTGCAGTCAGAAATTGCAATATTCCTGAAAAGCACAAAAACTACTTTTTATTACGTAGGAATAGAATGGATTAAGTGGATAAGCCTCCAATGGCATTTTGAATTTGTTGAGCTCTGGGGAAACCTCAAAATTTGTCTGTTAATTCAATCTATCAAAGCTGACATTCGGAAAGAAAAGAGGTGTAATACACAGAGTCTCATATAGAGTGTGTGTCAATTGATGGATTGCGACTGACAATAAAAAATCAGTACACTTTGGGCTCCTACATTAATATGTTAAGCATTTTAATTGGTTAAGCGACTTAATCATTACAGATTAGTGGAGCTGTAGTTACTACAAACCATTTTAGTTTTGTTGCATGTTTTTTGCAATTAATTACACAAAATGACGCCGTTTAACATCTAGGTCGAATTTACAGTCGAAGTCAGTGGGTGGGGCCAGCGATCCATCAATCGTGTTTCCAAATGCTTCTCCTCACAACTACTTATTTGGGGTATGAAATTCATCACCTTATAAAGTTGGCAAAGATAGACCTCATTAAAAAATCTTCACAATGGCTCATGCTAGCGTCCGAAATTGAGAAGTGGTTGACTCGATGGCCATGAAATTCAACGGGTGAAAACTGATGTTGATTCTGAAAGGGTCAATACAATAGATATCATGAGTTTGAAAATGATGCATCAAGTGCCAAAAGACCTATTCCTGCAAATAAGCAGTTGTGTGAAGTTCACATGATACACCATTGAAAATTAAATTATCAAAGCACTTAGTTTGACCCTTGGAAATTTCTCTCAAAGGGTGTCAAAATAACTTCCATCTTTAGGAATTGCTAAGGGTTCACATAGGGTATTTTCAAATATTTGAGGGTAAAACCCTGGTTTACGAGTAAAACACGAGCCCTGTTGTACAAAAAAGTTTCCTAACGCGCAATAAATATAAACAATAAATGAGAAAAAATAACTATCAATCACCGTCTCTTTATCAACGTAAAACAACAAATGTATTGGGTTACTACATGGGAAAGTATGCACATATTATTAGACTAATCTCCGCCAAAATTGTTACCATCATATACTGAATCAAATGCCATTTAATTTTGATTGACATTGTTAATGACATTGGCATAGCAAAATACACGTGCAACACAGATGTATTGTTCGCAGCATCCATTATCATATTTTACCCATAAAAATCAAAATAAAATGATCAAGGCTTTTGATACACGAGTTAATTGTGTCAGGAATGAAAAAACACATTCTTAAATTTTAATGCGAGACATCTCGCACTATTAAGTAGAAATTCTACAGTGTTTTGCAAAAAAAACCCCAACAAATTAAAACAAACATACAAAAAAAAAAAAAAACCACACACACACAAACCCCCCCCCCCCCAAAAAAAAACAAACAAAACAAAAACAAAGCAAAAACAACAAAAACAAACAAACAAACAATAAAAAAAACAAAAAAAAAACGGTATCCCAATGAAATTGACAGAAGGCTGTCTATTGAACCCCCACCAGTTTTGGTGATGTTTTGGTAAGCAATATATAAGTTGATTGGTGTTAGCCACATAACAGTGGTAGATTAATGGCGCAACATTAAAATAGCATCCGTTACTCTTAATGTAATCCAGAATCTCTTCAAGAAAATAGAAAAAGTGTCTCTAGCCGCAGGAACTCATATACTTTTGGTTTTCTATGTCACCAGCACAATGGAAATCGATTTCCTTACTGCTGTATCACGAATTAAGTATGTTACTGAATAATGATGTAATATTTATAACAAACATTACAAAATACAGATATAGTTTGTAGTCAATTGCAGGAAGAAAACAACTATTTTTATTCTCATTTGTAACAACAAACGTTCATTACTATTCTATCTCTAGCCTGTAAGTGCAGAATTTATCCTAATGCACCATTTTAGTAAGCTTATGTATACTTTACAGCATATAGACAGCCAGGCATTGTTTGTACTGTGTTATACCTTCAAGCTCAATCATATCAATTCATTTGAAACGTCTAACTCTAAATTTACCCTTTTTCGTCAAATTTTGATGTCAAACTGGACATGAAGTTTTAATGACAATAATGTACCCTAAAATATGTTACCTTTGGTTACAAAACTTAGCCATATTATTTACACGACCAATGACTTCTTGGTCCGAAGCGATTTGAAAGGAAATGTGAAAACTATTGGCAACGTACCAGAAAATAAGACATACAGCAACATACTGTGTCCTATAGTAAGTGCTTTCAATTTAGGCTTCAAAAATAGATCACGATAAAAATTCTGCATTTAGACCAAATAACTTTCTTAAGCTTTGTTTTCATAAGTAGATAGTGCATTATAATTCACATAACACAATATTGTACTAAATAAGGTATTGCTATTCTTAATGTAAATCTACCAAAGAGCATTGAAAAGTCGACCAATAATGGCTACAAATACGTTTTTGTTAGATGCGAATTAACCTTATTTTCCAGCAGGACTTTTTTAAGCGTGTTAGATATTTTATTTTGCATGGTAGTCTGATGTTGCATTTTTTATCAATAAAAAATAGATATCACGGATTTCGGTTGTCAATACCGCATGACCAAATTTGCATATGACCCAAAGTCAACGGAAGGTAGAAAATTGACAAGCGAAACACCCAATATACTGAATCATCTCACACTTAATGACAAGCGCAAAACTACGGTAAGTGTATGTAATTGAAGATTGGCTAGCGAACATAACTCCTAATTACGGAACGATGAGCAAATTCAAACTGAATGCAGGATTCGAACAGTTATACATACACACCGCGTGAATTACCCTATTTTCTTTTCAATTGTCTCGGTTTAAACTAAAAAAAATGAACAGCCTACGTAGGTTGCTAGGTAAATGTCCTGTTTAACTCTGATAAACGACCTCAATTTTTTCAAAAACTATTTTTCAGAATATTGTAATGGAATAGTATATGAGAGGTATAAGGATAATAAATATATGTGACATGAAAAACATGGATACCTACCTTTTATGCTAAATAACACGTTTGAAATCAGAAGCGAGATTTAAGGAAACAAACAAACAAACAGATCATCTTATACGTTATAGCGAACATTATTTTCTTTCCTTACTCGTTGTACAGGAAATAGTGTACTCACAAACGTGTAACATTGCATTTGGTCACTTATACTCGGATTATGGGTAGTTGAACATTATGGTCGTTGTTTACTATTGTCGATGAATATTTCAATGAAAAATGGGATTTTAGTGGTTGTGTTGAGTTTATACTCCATAATGAGTGGAACAGACAGACAAGAGTTGAACTCTTCATCAAATTTTACTGGTAGATATGATCCATTTTCTTTTGTTAGAAACTAAGTTAAGCAAATATGATGATATGCAATGCCCTAAATATATTATTGTCAATAAACCTCGCCAAGTAATTATTAACGCAATTCTGGAGGAATATGCTTTTTAGTTCATAAAGATTTAAGCAAGACATATGAAGTCAATCAATCAGATTGTGAATTTGTTTATTGGTTAAAATTTCTAGACCAAGACCAGAACCCACTTTTGTCGGTGGTACTTACATACAGCTTCAACAATCTAGCTTTAATAGCGAAGTTATCTCTTTTAAATTTGAAAATGAAATAACTAGTAAATGTTTACAAATTGAATGAATTGTACTTATTGGTGATTTGAATGGTCATTCCTTAGAATTGCCAGAAAACGAATCTAGCGGCATATTATTTGAACATATTGATATAGGTGAAAATACAACAGGTTTATTTGATACTGCTTTCTTTTTAAAATTACTAGATATTCCAGTTAAACGAGCTTCAAAATGTAGAATGGTAAATAAGATTGGAAGCGATTTCTTGAATTATGTAGAGCGATTAACATGATCATTGCTAATGGTAGAATCGAAACAACTGTGATGCAGGAAATTATACGTTAAGAGAATCTTTGGTTATAGACTACGCAGCATCGACATCCCTACTAAGTTGCTGTTCTTACTTTCGAATTCTGCAAACAGACACCATTTTATCAGATTGACATAGTTTACAAGCCCTGAACTCAATTTTTTTAGTATTACAGATGAAGATAAAATCGAGCACAAAACGAATTGTCTTAGGTTGTATGCCCAAACACTCGGAATATTTGTTAATAACATCGATATCTCCCTAGTAGAAGAGATAAAAGACATATTCATTAATGATGAATCGTACAAATGTTTAGGTTTCTACTTAACACCATCATGTAGATTTGCTCACAAAACAAGAGCAATTGTCAAGCTTTACGTGAAGCCTGCTAAGCTAAACTTACCGTTCGATCTACAATTGAAGCTTTTTGAAGTACTATCTTGCCCATTCTCATTTATGGCTGTGAAACTTGGGGTTTCTCTATTACAGATCTTATATAGAATATTTGCGAAGAATAAGTAATGCTTAGAAAAGTACGCCAAGAAATATGCTTTGTGGCGAATTTGGTAGATTTCCTATCGAAATTATTATAAAATCCTGTTCGATCAATATTTTGGTTACTCTGATAAAGTCAAATATTAATTTAATTGAATATATATCACGAATATTGAACTTAACTGGAAATTCGGTAACATGGCAAAGCCAAATGCAAAATACAAATATTGGGACTCGTAAATTGACGAAGGCAAGTTTAATAGATTAGTTCAAACAAATTCCGTCAAATGGAGACCACACAGAAAGGAAAATGTATTCCATTTTTAAAACAGATATTTGTTTCAAACAACATTTAACTTTTTTATCCTTATCTCTAATATTAAGCACGATGCATTTCAGAACCGAAACCACACATTTCAAGTAGAAGTAGGGCAATGGCAAAATATTTTACATTCAAAACGAAAATGTAAATAGTAAAGATGACGAAATGAACTATCGTCTTAAATGTTCATATTTTCGTGCAAAGCGAAAACGATAAATCAATTCAAAATATTTTAGATATCCAAACATCCCCATGTTCAGAGAATTTTGTAGTTAGGTAACTTAATATAGTAAAGTAACTTGGACCTTTCATGAAATTATGTTATTAGCAATATACAATTTGAACAAATATGGCTAGGCACCTATTTTTAAGTACAGTACTCTCGAAAAAATGCCACGGTGTATATATATTTTTGTTCATACTTGACCAATTAATTTTTCTATTTATCGAATAGCAATAGTTTGTTAGTGGTAATCAATATACCCAATATCTCAAAAAAGCGAGGAAAAGTAAATATATTTCATTACATGATCTTGTATATTCAAATACTTCATTAGGAATTACCCAGATTTTAACAGACGCTTGAATGTAAATGGTAATCAAAGGACTGAAAGTCCTGAGAGCGGTTTTGCTGGTTTATCAGTAACCGCGCTCAATAATGCGAGCGTATTTCATCGTAAATCGTACACCTAAGTAGGAGGAGCAGCTGGAGGCTCGATAAGGATGTAGTGGTAGTATTGGTGTGTGAACTACCAGGAATCCATGGTTAGGAGCTACAGCCGACCCGATATAACTGAAATAATATTAAAATTTGCATTCAACCCTATTCAATCAATCATGACCAATTACTGTTTACCGAAATCGCTATTTTGAATTAATCGCAACGTTTTCTTCTTAATTGCGTGAAAATTTGAGGTTGTGTGGTGATAAGCACTTAAGAATTATTCAGTAAATAAAACCATGGTTTTCGTTTTATAGTACAGTGACTCAACAATAACATTCTACTTTATAGAAAAATAGAAGGAATCAAAAACAACTCTGAGACTTTTTGAGACTTTAAATATGTTTAATGGTAATTTCAGGTGTACATCATAACGCAAAAATAGTTTCTTCAGCATGTCTAAGGTTGTAGACTTACTGGCTTAATATTCAACATATAACATTTGTAGTAACCGAAATAACGCTGTCTTGTAACATTGAAAACTCTTCAAACAATAATCTGTATTGTAAAGATCTCTTTATTCGAGATAGTTTTGTTTTATGCTACTTCACCATTTCAAACAACAACTTACTGCTCTTAATCAATCTCGAGAACGTCAAGGTTGAACAAAAATCTTTTAAATCATAACATTAACGACTGTGATGTTCTAACTAATTACCGTCCATCGGTCAATCATTATTTGTTGTCGATTTATAAACATTCATAGCTAGAACACTTTTATGTAAGCGTCCATGCAACTAGGCCTTCGTCAGGCGCCACATTATCACCGTAGGATTATATATGCTACAACAAAAAACAAAGCAAAAAACATTCATAAATTATGACGGACCGCCTTTGTTTCCTTTCAAATATATTTATCATGATAACAAACTTTTTAAAAATGGTAAAAATTAACATTCTATTGGAATGTCATACCGAACTTTTTTGCATTTAAAGAGCATAATTTGCATCAGACCTTTGGATCAGACCTTCGAAGGCCAACAATTATTCTTACAACTGTATACGGATCTCTTTTGCAACGCACTTTTAAATTAGGATTCATTTCTTAATAATTAGATGTTTTTTTCATCTACCAACATTCAAGTGTACTGACTGGCTGAATTATCATTTTTTTTCTACTTCCATGGACACACATTTTAGCACGCAACTGTTTTGTATGCTTGCGCACAAAGTAGATCCTTTTGAAATTTTACTTAAAACTAGTGAAATATTTGCTTTAATTTACTCGAAGGAAAAAAATTATTAGAAATGCAGAGAATGTTTTTGTTTTCATTGATGTATGTATCTACAAAATTAATCTTACTAACGCATGAACCCGATTCGCGTATTCTGTAAATATGATAATTAGTGCATGTACTATTGAATGTGTAGGAGATACAAATGTAACAATCGCAACATCGGACCCTGAAAATGATTTTATTGACAATTGTGACTTGTCAATTTAATATAGATTTCACGATGATCCGTTTATATTCCATGGATACCTCAAAATATGGTAGTTGATGACCGAAATCGGGTGATTGTTTCTGGGATCTACACGGCAGTTCGACCAAGGCGATGATCGCACTTTGCAAAAGATATAACCAAAGAAAAGCAAAGCGTTGCTATGTGACTGCTTTAATAAGTTGCATTTACTTTGATTAACTGGCCAAAAGTTGCATTTACTTTGATTAACTGGCCAACCCAACAGAAATACTTCAGATAAATGGCGGGGTTCAAAGTCTAAACAAAATTGAAATATTTAATTTGTCAATCGAATTTCATTGACGTTAGATCTGCCGCGTGCCGTTCTTTTTCGCTTCAAAGAGGAAAATGCGTTGGCAGGACAATCATTATTCGACATTTCAGCTCAACACACGTCTTTTTGAGCTGGTTCAATAGCCAGTTCACAAGCAAAAACGACAAGATGGATTCATTGTTGAGCTGGTTCGACTTTCTAGCTCAACAACCAGCTCAACAACATAATTGACAAGATGGACTCCTTGTTGAGCTGGCTTGACATTTCAGCTCAAAAAACAATAAATTGGCAGAACAATCAGTTATCGGCATTCCAGCTCAACACACGACTTGCTGAGCTGGGTTGACAATCCAGCTCAACAGCCAGTCCAACAAAAAAATGACAAGAAAGACTCCTTGTTGAGATGGCTCGACATTCGAGCTCAACATCTAGCTCAACAACAAACATGACAACATATTTCCTTGTAGAGCTGGTTCGACATTCCTTTTTGGGACAGCTCGACATTCGAAAACAAAAATAATAAAATGAACTATATACTTGTTGAGCTGGCTCGACATTCGCCCTCAACATCAATAAGGAGACCAACTTGTTCTTTTTTTCGTGGAGTTGGTTGTTGAGCTGGAATATCGAGCCATCTCAACACGGATTCCACCTGGTCATTTTTGTTGTTCGAATGCCGAGCCAGCCCAACAATGAATCCATCTTGTCATTTTTTGTTGTTTGGATGGCTGTTGAGCTGGAATAACAACGAGCCTATCTTGGTTTTTTTTTGTTTTTGGCGTGAATATCGAGCCAGCTTAACAAGGCATGTGTTAAGCTGAAAGTCGATAACTGATTGTTCTGCCAACTTCATAGACCCGTAAATACGCACTTTTGCCATTGTATATCTATATACCACTGGTTCTTCTGCCCCTGATTTGAAAGAATTCTAGTAAAGGTGGACGCCAATCGAAAGTTAACTGCATAGAGGCATTGAGACCTCCCATTAAGATAAAGTTTAGAATAAAGTACATTGTAATAGCGTTGTTGTGGACTTGAAATAAATATTTCAAATTTGTGGTTAAAACCTACTCATTCAAAAAGAAGTAACTCGCTCGGATAGTAGTGCCGGTCTACTTAATGAGCTAGCCTGTCACAGGTGATCTATCTAATAAAATGAAACTTGATTCTAATGAAAGAATTTTTTTGTCAGGGTTAAACGATCATAAATTTGAAAATCTCATATTGTCGGTGTTCTACCTAACCTTGTAACTGCAGCTTCGAATATGACATCGTTATACTTTGGTTACGGTTTAATTTTTGACCAAATCTAATGGGCTAGTGGCCCGTTTAGGCACGAGGAACAGTTATACGTCGTCGGTGTAAATCTAAAACCTCGTAAATCTGTCGATACGAGGTTTTAAAATTTATCGATCAAATGTTCTGTATACATTAATTTACCACGGGGATGTCTTGCAATGGCTAACATAGGTAGTGCAGCTTTAATAAGGTTAAAGACCAATCAGACTTGACTGGTTAATCTGTTTATTCCTCGAGGACCTCGTTCTGGCCTCTACCATTTACCGTGAAAAAGTACTATTGCACAATCCTTGTTCTCACAATCTTTTTTCGCACCGAAGAGAAAATTTTTTATAAAAAAGTATGAGAAAAGGAAAGTTTCAAGCTCGTATCGTAGTCCTGGAACAGTACCAAATAGTATCACAGATATGCATGTTTATCTTTTCCCGTTAAATTGTAGACTGGCCCAAATTCAAAGGTTTGCAGACGACAATTTAGAGTAAAGGTAATTTGAAAAGAAATCGTTCTGTAGAGCAGAAAATATTGATGAAAAAGGAGGAAAATGGTTGTACAAGCAGTTTCTTCTTTTTCCACAAGGTTTTTCAGCTTTAAAACACAGGGACGTAAAAACCAGGTATTGAACAGGAAGGTTTTTTTTTTTTTTTTTTTTTTTTTTGATCGGTAGGACGCCGGGGATCTTCGGGAGACGTCGTAACATAACGGTTTCACTATAGTTACTTTGATGACGTATTTACTTCCTCATTTTACTCTCTTCCACGAGAAAATCAAAAGGCGCATGAAGAGTTTTCTACTTTAAGATACTACAATTAAGTATGTGGAAGAACATTATCAGACATAGTATGCTGAAGGTCCACAAAGGTAGCTTAACTTTAGCTCGAAAGAAATTGCGGGACTGTGGTCCGCCCATGGACGAAATTAATGTAATGACTCGCTACAAATACATGAAACTACGACAGTTGGGTAAATATGCGATAATATCAAACAACAAGCTCATCTACCATAACTTAAAAACAAGAAGCCCGCCCTGTCATGTAAAAAAATAGTTATTATACTTACATGTAAAGACTGAAACTGTATTGTAAAAATTGTAAAAGGGATAAAAAAAATCAAGTAGGGTCATGATCGTCCTAAATCATTCCCCTGAGTATGATGGTTCTTGGCTTCATGATATATACAAAATAGCAAAGCCCTCTGTCTAATTATTTTGGAGAAAACGTTTAAGGTTTTCTGTTTTAATCCTAGGTATATTGATGATCCAACCATATAGCGCTTATTTTCTGAATACAGTTATTCTTTGAAGAGTGTGTTAGAGGGTCAATAGACATCAATACATACCAAATATCAAAGGTCTAGGCCTTATTATATAGGAGGGGAAGATTTTCAAAGATATCCTTCTTTATTCCTGTCTAAAATAAGGAATTGCACATAAAATGGCTTATTTTCAGATTACAATAATTCTGAGGGTCAAAAGATGATAATTTCCAAACATCAAAATTCTAGGCCATATGGTTTAGAAGAGGAAGATTTTCAGAAAGTTCTTTATTTATAGTTAAAGCAGGGATCACACAGAAGAGGGCTAATTTTCAGAGTCCAGCAAATATTCATTGAAGTATTTTGGTAGAAGGTTAATAGACTTTAATACATGCCACATATCAAAGCTCTTGGTCCTATGTTTCAATAGAAGAAGATTATAAAACATTTCCTTCTTTATTCCTTTCTAAATATTATAGTAGAGGGTCAATAGATGATGATATGTACCAAATATCAAAGCTCTAGGCCTTGTGGCTTAGGTCGAAAAAATTTAAATGAATGTTTACGGACGGACATATAGAAAGACTGATAGACGAACGCCGGACATTTAGCGTTCACAATATCTCAACTTCATTAAGTTGTGCCAAGGTGAGCTTAAAAGAAAGATCTTTAAAGAAAAAAAGAAAAAATAGTTTTGGGAAAAGAACATTCTAGTGCATTTTTTAACCTTGATACGCTGAACGTTATAGGTTTCCAAGTAAGTATGAGAAAAGGCACATTCTTGAGTGTTTTAGCTAGCAAAGCGTCAGCTTTGATAGATTAAGTTAACAGACAAAATATTGAAGTCTTCTCAGAGTTCAAATAGTGTAATCTGCCACTTGAGGCTTAACCACTAAATTCATTAATTGCCTACGCCATAAACAGTAGTTCTGGCGTATTTCAGGAATATTATTCTATCAATCTTTTCAAATTGTAGTTAACTCTTTCAAAAGCATGCTATCTAACCAATTCCCACTAAACTCTCTTGTTTTAAGCATCTCAAGAAAAAAATGGAAAACATTGTGGACAATGAAGTAACTGCTTATAAAAAGCATTTTCTTCACTGACCGCAATGTTTTCTACCAAATTTCACCAACTTGAAATTGTCGTCTGCAATTTCAACCAGTCTAAGAATTTGTCATGTTGTTAATGAATAACTCCTGGGTTACGTTTTCCTCGTTTATTTATTATGATAACCTTTGACAAATGGGATTACTTAACAACGCCATGCTTTGCTTGCTTACGGTACTTTCAGTACTTTGATTTAACCTTTGATTGGCTGATTGAAATAGGTTTCCAACTAGGCATTTCAGTAAATCAACCATAAACATTAAAGCCTCTTATAGATGGTATTTATTTCTTTTTTGAAAATAAATTTCACAAACATATACCGTTTATAGGATACAAACAAGTTGTGTAGATATATGTGCGGGCTGATCTTTATTTTTACCTCATGTCCAAACAGGAGTATTCGGGTTCGGCATGACAAGAGTTTATTGTGCTGCAACGTAAATCTAAAATGCTTTTTGATTGGAATGGAAACATGCCTAAGTCGGCCTAACTTGACCTTACACATTTCTATTATCTTTAAATGCCCCTTTATAGATGCCATAGCACAATTAAGAAGCCTGCATTATTTCCGCTTTGAATGAGTCATACCTCTGCATTTTATGTCATTATTTGACGTCTTGAGTGCTCTGTGAAAGATATACACATATGGGGTCTGTCAGAAGAAAAAGAACCATCTCGAAAATTTGCGATGCAAAGTTTTCAGATTAGTACATGTCAATCAGAGGATCTTATTTTTTTTTTCAAAAAAATTTAAAATATGTGGAGGTATATTGACCATTCTACCTTTAGAAAGCCAGCCTAATGCGAAAATTATCAACTCTGGTTAGCCTACACAGGCTGTGAAGACTATCCTAGGTCTATACTTTTCATACGACCCAAAATGGTCCTTAATCACGTGATCGAAAATCACATAATTGATAATAAACATATCCAGCGGTAATGGATTCCACCTCAACCACGATAATCATGGGTTAAGATGAATACTCGGTTCTCACTGCAACCAAACAATACATGAAATACTAATCTTTAATAATTTACACTAGTTTAGGTGATATCATTCAGAAAAGAACAAAACAGAAACTCGAAAGGTATTTACCTTGGTCATACCGTACAAGCAAGCAGAAAGTGGCTTTTTTCCTTAGATTTCTAAATAGTAGTACACAATGGTCATTTTTAATCTACATAACAAAACAAACATATCTAATTGACAAAATCTTCACGCTTTTTATTCTTACGCTGACAGATTGCTGATGACGTCCACTGAGCTCCGCTAGGGTACCCCGACAGCGATATTAAACGATGTTGGTTTACAAACTTATGGTCAAAATATTCAACAAAAACCAAAACCTTTGGTTGGTAATCCTAGCGTGTTAACTACAGCTTGAATTATCTTTAGTTACGACGATTAAGTCGCAAACAAACGAACATGTTGTAGTTCACTTTTTCTGTCAAATTGAAAAAAACAACACATGATTGGTATATTGATATTTTTTGTTGACAGCAGCGATTCTTCAGTTGATTGGTTAACCAAATTCTGGGCAGTTCGCTCAAACTCTATCTTTTTTGAAAACGTTCCTGTCTTATTTGATGAGTCAAGGTTATGTATAAAAATAAATTGACTATATTTCAGCGTTTTTCAAGATTTTTTCACGAGCTTGTTTTCAATTCTGAAGAGAAGAGTTTAGTCGAATTATTTGTGAGCTTTGTACACGACAAAACCAAGATGAGCTTGTAAGCTTTTATTTAAATTAAAGACATTTAAAATCAGAAAAAGCGAATAATAAAAGGCGATTATTGTTTTGTTGCTATAAATATCTGATAAAAACACCTCTACCTTAAGCTTCTGAAACTTTAAATGTTGTAATTTAATAAACCTAAATTTTATATGAAAACAGATACAAGTTCTGAAGTCATATTAGTAATATATCAACTCGAAAGCGAATCTTGGATAGATAGAAAGGCTATTGGTGTACTACAGTCATTTTAACCTCAACTCTTAGAAAAACGAAAGAATGCAAAATGGAAACCTTCAATACGACTCTTTGGGTTAATATTTGCCCTTGTCATGCTGTACACGTAATATTCCTGCTTTAGTAGGAGGCATAGACTAAGATCAGCCTGCACGTATGTGCAGTCTAATTTTAGTCTAAACCAACTGTTTTGCATTTTAATTTCAGAATTGTAAATAGAGTATAATGACCCAAAAACATCATGCATTCAAGTACTTTTAGACCTTTGATTTTAATGCAATTAATATTAAGACTTTAATCAGCATTCAGCAGGGCAAGGGATACAAAGGAATGAGGCAGGCATTTATCAATTCCTTTTCCATAAGACAACAACGCCTTCCAACAATAACACATATGAAGATACGACAGACAAGGCGTTGTCTGAACAGCCAGCCGATATATTGAGGCTATTCACTGATCATTAAAACAAGATTTTAATCACTAACAATCTATAGAACTTTATTGTCAGTCGATTTGGATGCATGTGCTAGTCCGAGTGTGTACGTTACGTATATGGTCGATTGTCCGCTCACTGGCCTTAAACAGAAAGATATTGAATGGTGTGAATTTGCAAAATTTATGGTCAGTAATTAGAACTAAAATTGTTGGTTGGCGACTTAAACGTCGTAACTTGAATACGCTGTAGTTACGACGCTTAAGTTCCCAAACTAACCAAAATGTAAGACGTAAATGTCGGAGTTTCACATTCTTTTTCGGTCTTAAAGAGCCGCCGTCATAGCGCAATCGCTTGCGCAATAATACCATAATCTTCAATCATGGGATGTCATGGGTTCGATCCCGGCGGCGGCACATAATCTTTCCGACATTTGTCTCTCAACAATTGGTGGATAATCGTAGACCAAAGTCGAATAGCAGCTGGAGGCTAGGAAAAGATGCAGTGTTAGTACTGGAGTGAGAAATACCAGGGATCTATTCCTAGGTGATCCAGCCGCAGCAATATGACTGAAATACTGTTAGAAGTGACGTCAAACCATATTTAATCGATAAATCGGTATTAAAGAATGATTTAATTGGTCAATCGAAATTGTAATTGGCGGCTGCTATTGGTCATTTCGTAGACATGTCAAGGACAGACATAAATGTAACTTGTTCTCTGTCGATTAATGTTAAAGTTAAAGCGCTCCTGAGATACATTTAGACACCTTTTTATCTGAATACACTTTATTCATTCAAACTGAAATGATTTACGTTGCAGTCTTTTAAATACAGGTTGACAAATCCCTGCAGGAAAATACGTTGAAATTTTTCTACGACCTGATACTATAAACGGCAGGGTCATAAATTTTACGTCAACGCTTGGCGGCCAACTTTACGACATAGCTGAGCAGTAAAGATGAAATCTGTCGCCATTAAAGATGCAAATTACGACAATTAATATTTATAAGTGGTGATATTTGTTTGAAAGGGAAGTGTAACGAAGAAAGTCTATAGAAAGGAATTCGAGATATAGCATATTGAACTTGTATATGTTTATATTTTAAGACGAAACTTGGTATTTTATCCACAATCAAGATATATGTGCTGTAAATACATTAAAATTAATTAAAAAAGGTAATTGAATGTTTTCGAACTTTCATTACACCTTTTTGATAATAACTAAGGTGGAATGACGATACTTTCGTTTTACGTTAATGGGAATTCTGAAGTTACATTTAGTGCAACATTTAAAATTCAGAAGTGAAGAGCAAACCATCAATTCTTGTACGTCCAAATTTGCACAAGCTTAAGAATCATATGCATTGAGTATTACTGACAAGTTTCAAACAAATTTATTAAAAATTATGCTTTATTTGAGTGTTTTGCAACACTTATACCGCAACTAGCACCACTGTGGAACTTTATATAAAAATCATCAAACATCCTAATGGGTAATGACTTGAATACATGGAGAGCTTCCATTGGGCTTTTTGATTGCAAACTATATTTGGGTTATTTAGATAAGCGCCTGACATTTCCCAATTTGCTTATTTGGTTAGAAAAATATATAGCCACGTATACACGGGAAAATCTATGTAAAGTATCCTTTTTAAACAATGGTATGTGCTCGGTCGCATTCTTCATTTTCATTTGGCTTATAATTTTACAGGCTGGGGATGTTGAGGTTAATCCAGGACCTATGACACGAAGGAATGATTCGACATTAGCTATTCTTCATTGCAATATGCGGAGCATTAGAAATAAAATTAATTTTATTAAAGATGAATTTCTAGATTTTAATATTTTATGCTTTACTGAAACTCACCTTAATGATGTCTTTACCCAAGATAGTTTATTGTTATCACAATCTTTTGATACTCCTTATAGAAAGGACAGAACCAACCATGGCGGAGGTATCTTGGTTTATGCGAATAAAGATCTTGCTCATTCAAGAGTTGCTGATCTTGAAGGATACTGTCACGAATCTATTTGGATCAAAATTACAGTAAAATCCACAATATATCTAATTGGTGTTTTCTATAGTCCAAAAACTGCCGACAGAGATTTTTTTAGAAGTTTTGATGTCAATATAGAAGCTGCTTTACAGATATCTAAAAATGTCATTATATTAGGAGATTTAAATGAAGATTTATTTAATAACTCTTATCATAATCTTAAAGATATTTTGATCACAAATTCTTTGATTAATATAATCAATGAGCCAACCAGACAAAACGCTTTACTTGATCCTATTATAATTCCGATTGATATGGAGTATTCCGATACCGGAATTCTTCAATTACCACCATCAATAAGTGACCACTGTGCCACGTATATAACAATCCCATTTTCCTATAAGCTGCAACAGTGTTTTGAGAGAACTATTTAGCTTTATAGCAGAGCAAACTTTGAGTTACTTAATCAAAAAATTTATAACTTTGACTGGAATATTCTGCTTAATAGATCCGTTGATGAATCTTGCGAATTATTTACTAAAATATTTATGAGCTTCGTCTCTGAATGTATTCCCCATAAAAAAGTATGCATACGCCCAGATGATCAACCGTGGTACGATAGTGCGATAAGACGAGTATCGCGTAAGAGAGATAGAATGAAAAGTACTGCTAAGAAAACAGGAAGAGTTACCGATTGGTCCAAATGTAAACGCCTACGCAATACAGTAAATAATATGAAAAAACATGCGAAAGAAACCTTCTTTGTTAATTTAGAGACACATTTGAAAGACCTCCAATGCAACAATAAAAAAGAATTTTGGAAAATAATTAAACATTTTCTAAAAAGAGATAAATCGGTATCAATATTTCCACCACTCTGTCAAGCCGATTCGAGTGGTTTACAAATTTGGCATACTTCCTCACAAGATAAGGCTAATTGTTTGAACGAATACTTTACATCAATATCAAAGGTAGATGATAGTAATACGATATTGCCAGATATTCATCTAAAAACTGAAAACAAACTAGATATAGATAGAGTCACAAGATCTGAAATTGAAGATATTATAAAAATCATTGACATAAATAAAGCTAGTGGCCCTGACAATATAAGCCATAGAATGCTGAAAGGTTGCATCAGTACTATTAGCAAACCAATGGGTATTTTGTTTAATCGTTCTCTTTCTGAGGGAATTTTTCCTAATGAATGGAAAACAGCAACCGTAACACCTTTATTTAAAAAAGGGGATAAATCCCTTCCTTCTAATTATAGACCTGTGTCCCTCTTAAGCTGTTGTGGAAAAGTACTTGAAAGAATCATTTTCAAACACGCTTACAACTTCCTATATACAAATAATCTTTTATATAAATATCAATCTGGCTTCTTGCCAAAACATTCAACAACTTACCAGCTTATAGACATTTACCACCATATATGTAAAACCATGGATAATTGTCAATTTTCTTGTATTGTTTTCTGTGATATATCCAAAGCCTTTGACCGAGTATGGCATAAGGGTCTCTTATTCAAACTCAGAGAAAATGGATTCAGTGATAACCTTCTTTCTTGGTTTAAAAGTTATTTGAAAAATAGAAAACAAAAAGTGGTGATTCATTCATTTGAATCAAACCTATTACCTCTAGACGCAGGAGTACCACAGGGTTCTGTGTTAGGACCTTTACTTTTTCTTTTATATGTTAATGATATTACAGACTCTTTACTAAGTCTTACACGACTATATGCAGATGACAGTTCTCTGTACTACTCAGCGACTTCTTTAAATGATATAGAGGGTATCATTAATCAAGATCTTACAACAGTATCAAGTTGGGCAAAACAATGGCTAGTTGACTTTAATCCAAATAAGACCGAGGCAATAATTTTGACTAATAAAAAAGATTACATAAATCCAACTCTACTCTTCGACAATACTCGAATAGATATCGTTGATCACCATAAACATTTAGGTGTAATTCTAAGTTGTGATGGACAATGGATAAATCACATAAATAGCATTTTAGAATCTGCAACTAAAGTTTTGCAAATAATGCGAAGACTACAGTTTACCCTCACACGGGCAACACTAAACCAAATCTATTTGTCTTACGTGCGACCAATTCTAGAATATTCTTCTATAGTTTGGGATGGATGCTCCCTCACTTCTTCGAATTCAATTGAATTACTTCAAAATGAAGCAGCCCGTATCGTGACAGGTCTGACAAGATCAGTGTCTTTAGCAAATTTATATAAAGAGTGCGGATGGGAAACATTATCGTCACGGCGTACGAATGCTAAATTGTGTTTTATGTATAAAGTTTCAACTGGGGTCGTTCCCCAATACATAGACGATTTGATCCCCCCGCTTGTAGGTCAAAGGTCTAATTACGACTTACGCAACAGCCAAGATTACCAAAACATTCAAACGAGAACACGCTTATTGCAAAGGTCGTGTATTCCTTCTTCAATATCACTATGGAACGATGTTAATCAAGATATAAGAGAAAGTTCATCTTTTGGTATTTTTAAATCGACAATTAGAAGAATGAATAGGCCGGCTAGCATTCCTATTTTCTTCTATTTTGGAAACCGATATCTGTCAGTCATACATGCACGAATAAGGAATAATTGTAGTAATCTAAATAATGATCTTTACTTGAATCACTTAAAATCAGATCCTACATGTGCCTGTGGAGATGGTGTGGAAAATGCTGAACATTATTTTCTAAATTGTAACCTGTTTATTGAGAGTAGAAATGTACTGTTCAGATCTACAAGAGCATTTTTACCTCTTAATATCAAAATGTTGATGTTTGGAGACGAAAGATTTAATTATAATGACAACTGCCTTTTAATCGAAGCAATTCACGTATTTATTAAACAAACAAAGCGCTTTCAGTAACCTAAGAGTAATAATAATAATGAAACCAAACTGGTACGGTCTCAGAGCATCATATCTAATTTATCTATCCATCTTTTAATTTCTTTCTTCCCTGATTATAGTTTTATTTTCATTTTTCTTCCAAATTACCTTCCTAATCTCTCTCTCAATTCGAACTTGCCACTATTCTTGTATACATGTATGTTTATTCTATATAGTTACCATTGTCAATGTTCTTTGTAATGTAGGGGAAGGGCCGATACTAAGTTGTTAGAACTTGTGGTCCGACCCCATTTCATGTTTTATGTGAAATAAAATATGTTTAAACTAAACTAGCACCACATTACGACGTGACATCGTTTATTTATAGCGTTATTTATCGGCTCAAACGTTTACTCCCCTCGTTCCCTTCATTTCTCCTTTTCAATCCATGTATGGGGACATGTGAAATGTCTATTATTTAGTTGGCTTATTCTTAGTCTAATTATGGTACCAAAGACGGACCAAGGATTTCTGCCAAGACGGTCCAAACTTACCAAAAAGGGGGGAAGGGGGTGTTCCTATTAGAGTGAGTGTTTTATAAAGCGACCACTTAAAGGACGACCTAAAAGTGGTCGCTTAAGGGTATGGTCGCTTAGTATACTTTTTCTTTGCAAAAGGTATGATGGATTGACTCGACTGCGTACATGAATTGTTCTCACATAATCCTATGTTGTTGGGACTCATCAGAATCGTTGAGACGATTCTAATGTATTTCAACAATATACGATTTAGTTGTGATTTTACATTTTAGGAAAACGCCTCAACTTCTTGAAAACTTTTACTTAAAAAAGGGTTTCGGTTATGGCTGATTAATGAACGCGGCCTCTTAATAAAAGAGGTCGATCGAACAATATCGACTGAATTGTCAAATTTATATCTAATTTCCCCATTAATATGGCTATGGGGGGAGGGGTTCAAACGAACCCAAGAATCCCCACTCGCTACTAATTGTGTCTGTTTATGACTGAAGATAACTTTTTATGCAAATCTCTACCCTTTTCGACAAAGCCAGCTAATGGATAGAAAATGTTCAAAATTTTTGATATTGAAAGTAATAAGAAAAAATCAAAATGCTTGTATTGACGAAGCTAAAATCAAATTGTTAGATGTTTATCTTGTATCTTGGTAGACGAACCTAAAATTAAAGTATTGGGTGTTTATCTTGTGTCTGGGTAGATGAAGCTAAAATTAAATCTTAAGATGTTTATCTTGTATTAGGGTAGACGAAGTTAAATTAAATTATTAGTTGTTTATCTTAGTACATGAAGCTCAAATTAATTGTATCTGGGTAGACGAAGCTAAAATTTAATTATTAGATGTTTATTTTAGTAGACGTAGCTAAAATTGAATTATTAGATGTTTATCATTTATCTCGATGTCGATCGTTGACAGACTAGCTGATTGAATGGGGTTTAACACCACTTTTAACAGTTTCAAGTATATCGCTAACTGGAGCACCTAACCATGGATTCCTGATTTCTCATACTAGCACTACAACAACATCCTTCTCGAACCTCCGACTGCTCATCCTACTTAGGTTTACGATGAAACACCCATGGATTGGAGACAAATATATTCACTGCGGTCGGGGATCGAAGCCGAGACCCCGCGATTAGGAGTCCTACACGCCACCAACTGCGCGATGGCCACGGCGATATGTAGACAGTGAACTTACGAAGGAAGGTGTGTTTTTTAAAAAACTTTTTTGGTTAAAGTAAAATAACAAGGTTAGTTTTTCGTCTCGGCTCAAAATCAGATTTTTGTACACGGGATACTCGTATTATGCAAGTGTTGAGTGTATAAGTCATTTTTCCAGACATTAGGCGAGTGCCTGTTCGAGCACAATATTATGCAAAAGGGCTATAAGAATAAACTACTACAAGCCTAATATGGTCATATCTGGCATTTCATTTGGCGGAACAAAACTGGCAACTGGAATGTCTTATAGGCGACAAAAGTGTCACAATTATGCGCGTTTTGTTTCATTTCTCATTTATTATTGTACAAGATATGTATTTATCAATGTCTATATCTCTACAATGTTTTATGTATGATTATGTTTTAAATTCTGAGCTCTAAATGACCACAATGCTACGTACACTCCTGTCTTTTCGAGTTAATTACGAGAAACCCGGTCTCAAATTAGATGGGAGGTGAGCGCTTGGGTATAATCAGATACCCGTTTTGTTTGATCCCTTTCCTGTTCAATACCTGGTTTTTACGTCCCTGTGATTTTATAATTGAGAAAACAATATGGATAAAGAAAAAAAGGTTTGTAACAAGCAATTTCTTTTTCCTGTGATATATTCTACCCTACTGAATGTTTTTTTTTTAAAATCAAATCCACTTTCAATTTTCGTCTGCAACACCTTTAAATTTGATAGGTCTAAAAATTTCTAAACTGGACAAGTAAGACAATATTTTCTACTTGTCCGTAATTAAATGAACTTGTCCCAGAAAAGAAAAAGAGATCAGTTTTGAGATACCTTTTTGTTAATAAGGAAAATACTTTAACCAAGTATTTTCTCCATACATTTTTCTATCCTTCAATATAAATTTTATGATAATTTCTCCAATATTTAAAGGGAATATTACAACAGTGTCTTTTTCTTTTTGTTGTCGAGAATCGTGCGTAGGTATTTTTTATTGAATGAGACCGAAGATCGAATCCAATAAAAAATACACACGCACGATTCGAGAACACGATAACAACAAATAAAAAAAACACTGTTGTTATATTCCTTTTATTATATACCTTTTAGGACACGACATTAAGAAAATTCTCTTAAATGATTAAGAAATAACCAACTTTCCGAAAAAAAACCCGAACGTCAATACAAAAAAGTAGTCCGTGTTTAACGGTACTCGACGAATACTTTTTTTTTTTTGGTGCACGCCGAATACGGATTTTTTTTGTCGACTTGTATGAGATAGCCAGATTTTAATCCATATTATTGAAATCTGTTCCAAGAGGACTTCCTGAGAAATGTATAGAGCCCGCCAATCAAAGTTAACGATCGCTAGGACGGATAACCGGCAGTTCAAAAACACCACTTATCTGTTTTAACCGTTTCTTTTTCAACCCCGGGATTTTACGTCACTGTGGTTTTATAGTTGAGAAAATATTGTGGAAAAAGAAGAAATTGCTTGTCTAAAGCAATTTGCCCTTTTACCATAATATTTTCTTTCACAAAGGATGGTTTCATTTCAGATTGCATCATTGTCATCTGCAACATCTTTCAATTTGGAAATGAAAGGGTACAGTGTTATGAAGCTTTTGTTCAAATCATTGGAAGGAGATCGTTGTCTTAATCAATCGAAGCGAAAAGGGTGTGTTTATTTACTCTGATATGACCCGTGACGTCATTTTAATACATATAAATGTATTGGTCATCCAATTACTATTTGTTTGTTGTTTATTTTTTATTTACTTTATAAAAAGTAAATAGAAAATAAACAACAAACAAATAGTAATTGGGTGACCTAAATCTCGTAATTGCAGCTTGAATAATACGTTGAAGTCGTGAAACCAATAAAAAACTTGTCATGAATGTTAGAGAAAAGAGTCCACTCCCCGTCTAAATTGAATTGATCAATCAATCGTTTTTTTTTTTGGTTGTTGTTGTTTTTTGTTGATGTAGTTGTTGCTGTTTTGGTTTTTTTTCTCCTTTGGGGGGGGGGGTATTGACATTGGCTATCCGTCACTTACTTGGACTACAACGCTTGTTGTCTTTTGACGACCTTACTTGTAATTGACAGATTGTTGTCCCCGCCAACCGACTCCGCTGGTTGCGAACTCCAATATTAATCGGCTTTATTTTGTAAAGTTTATGGCCAGTTATATCTAACAAATTGTGAAATTGTTGCTTGGCGAGACTGAACGTCGTGGCTTCAGTTTGAATAAGTTGTAGTTACGACCAAAAATCCAAATTCGCCATGTTCCCACTTAGAAAAGAAAACAATAACGATGTTTTGTTCGTATTTGCTGGGGATAAAATAACCTGTGTGTATTTCTGTGTATTTATCGTCGCTACCTTAGCATATGCCCAGAGCATCATAGATATTTAATGAAAGTTCAAATTTATAACCATTATATTTTCACAGATATGCGCCAGTAAAGAAAGAAAAATCAATGGGGAAAAAACTCTACATATAAGCAAGTCAAAGTTTTAGTGCGAGTGTTCCCCTCTTCTCTTCATTATTCAAAGCATCCCCTGGCATTTGCGTATATTATTATGAATAAATAAAATATATGGCACCTATTATAATATTTATTACTACGACGGTGTTCGTGAATAATACCATCTAACTATGGATGGATATTAAGGTGTAGTAACGAGGCATGTTATATAATATGAAGTTTCAAATTATTAGGTTTTGTATTACAACAATGGATAATAACAATGGATGATAACTCAGAAAATTCAACAAGTCAGTTATATTTTTTGGACACTACGCTTTCCCTCATTAAGGCGTATCCATTCATAAAGTTTTGCATTAAGAAACTATAATCCGAAAACGACAACGTGTCCCTTGGTGAAATACGCTCACATAACGCAGGTCCAATTTCTATATTATTAGTTTATCAATTGAGATCAGAGTAACTGATAGAGGCTAATTGGTCAGAAAAATGAAGTCGCAAATGTTAAGATTTAGGATTTTGTTTTTTGAAGTATTCTATACTTTCAGAGATGTGCTTCGCACAAAATCTTAGTTAAAAAATAACAATATTTAACACCCAGGAAGTGCATCTGAAATAAGCAACTAGTAAACAGTCGCATTTCTAAGCACCTGTATTCCCCCCCCCCCTCCCCCATTCAGCTTTATTCACCAATGAAATTCAAAGTGAGAATCCATCATACGTTCTGAGATGACTAAGGAAAAACCCGGATTGAAATACGGATGGGAGGAAGGACGGACATGTGCTATAACATGTCCTTTATATCCTCGCCTATTTTGTTTTCTGAGGATAAAGTTACTCTTTTGAGACCTTAAAAAAAGAATGGCATGTAAAACTTTTTGATTGTCCACCAATAACGTGGTTTTGCATAAGTGTCGAAGATAAAATGAATGCTACAAACTGTTCAAGAATTGATGAAGGGTCACTAGTGAATTACAGGGCCATTCTTCCACAATTGTCTTTTTTTCTGTTTCAATACGTGTTACGGAATAAGATATATACGAGTTGAGGACACGTTTTCAAGGTACCTTTCCACCTTGGATGGGAGTCGGGGTTATCTAGCCTTGACTGGTATACCCTATCTTCATTGAAAACGTGTAGAGGGAATATATTTTTTTGGTTTAAGTCTTGAAACTATGTTTTTATATAAAACAATCAAAATATGACATTTTTAATCGAAACGTTGCATCAAATTGATTTAATTTGAAAGGGCTTAATTAAAGTCCTTTCAGAACTGTTGTTTTTAGTACTGACAAGCCAAATCTTCCTTTCCTTAAGTTCTTCCTACGTGTTCTTTGAATGTTCGGCTATTAACAGAATTCAAAGTCCTAGTAACTCTTTATACGACAGGAACTTCAAAAGATTTCACGATCTTAAAACCTCATTACCGACAATATTCGATCAATATGTGTCAAAAAGTTTTATTTCTTATTTCAAAAATCATAACAAAATCTCGTAATTAACACAAATGACAAATAGACATTAAGTTTTCGGGTCGAACATTGGTTGATAGGTAGATTTAATTAAATTTTAAAACTGAAAGAGATATACAAATCATTTTTAATCATCATTTTCGACGACAGTTATTTATGTTAAATTAGGAGTTAAAAAACAGGGAGATAATAAAGTATTCATGTATATATTCATATCGAGAAGAGTTACATCCCTTTTGGAGTTTAGAAGGATCACTTAGCATTAGAGGGTATCATCGAAGAAGTATGCTAATAGCATATAGCTAATGAACTCCTACAGATGTATTCACGAATTAGCAAACTACCTTTCAAGCCATGGGACATCCAAACTCTGACACTAATAGCCATTAGTAAAACCTTAGCAAACGCTTGACCTTACAACAAAAATTAGAGTGATCCTAATTCAAAAAATGTGCAAACGGTTCAAATTGCACTAACACTTAGAAAGAAAAAATCCAAACAAGTCATAAAACACACAACAACAAAATCTACTATTCTCAAGCAACTTTTCCTTTCTCGCAACGTTTTGAAAAGCTATTTGTCATCAGGGCGTCAACTTGTGTGGAAATGGGATAAGCTCACCAACGGCTAAAATATATCAAGCTTAGCCCACACTTACATTGTATAAAATGCATGTACTAATGAAAATCAATTTTGAACCTTATATTGACCAATCGCGTTGTCAATCAAGTAATCAAACGACCAATCAAATCATTCGTTTAGATTGGAAGTGAGCTTCAAGCTCCAACTCTGACCGACATTTTTGTGAAGCATTTTTGGTTGGTTTAGCGACTTAAACGTAGTAATTACAGCTTGAATAAGCTGTTGTTACGACGTTTAGGTCATCAACCAAACATTTACTCTTTTAGCTGCACGTTGCTGGCCATATATTGTTCAAATAACGTCGTTTAATATCGAAGTGGAACATACTGTTGGAGTCGGTGGGTGTGACCAGCGGAGTCATAGGGGCTGGCCAGCGATAGGTAAATTAAACATGCGTCGTTAGAATTATGGAATTTTATGAGAACCTGTAAAATACATGTACATGTATATACTTGCGTGTTTTTTTAAAGTAATGCATATGCGCATACCTGTATCCCCCTGTTTTTTTATATATGAACTTTTACTTTTTTCAGAGCATAACACATTTATCTTCGGCGAACGCTTATTACTTGTGCGTAAAATTTGGTAGCATTGCAGATAAGTCGAAAAATATATGATCGAAAAGCAGCACCTATCGCCCTGAAGAATAAAAAACCTGAACGCTTTGCTAGCTAAAAGAGTTCCTATCATATGGCTGGGCAAAGTACGTTTGGTCAAACCATTACTGGGAGGCCGAATTCTTTCCTTTATCTTTAAAATGTTGTAGTAAAGAGGTTTTACCTCTGGCTTGTCTCGAATTACTTGACTGAGTTAAACTGTCGTTAACGCATTACCAGACGGCACAAATTTAGACTGGTTCTTATTCAAAGATGTTGCAGACAACATTTTTTTGTTCATGAAATCATTTTTTTTTTTGGGGGGGATAGGAAACATTGTGAATAATGAAGAAGTTGCTTCTGACAAACTTTTTTTTTCATTTTCTACCATATTTCTAAGCTTCTATCTTCTACGCCTCAAACAGCAGAACTGTGTGGGAATGGTGTGTATTCGGTCAACGTATGGAAATGACAGATTTCAAACACTGAACACTTCGAAAGACAAGACAGTTCTCTGAAATGTAAGATCCCCTTTAAGTTTTTTGTCGCTAGGGACTAAATACTAGTGAAGTACAACTGTAACCTGAAAAATCTTGAGATTAACGGACAATCCTGATTTTAAGCCCCCCCCCCCCCCCCCCAAAAAAAAAAAAATGTTAGAAAAAAAAAATTGGAAAACCTTGTGAAAAATAAAGAAACTGCTTATAACAAGCAATTTCTATATTAGTCACAAGGTTTTCTGCACCATTTTTTAGAATTTGATCACCTAAAATTTGTCATCTGTAACTTCTTAAATTTGAACCAGACTAAAATTTTGTCGTCTAGTAACGAGTTTTAGAATTCATGTCGTTCGTCCACGAAGTAGACACACAAAGAGTCAGACATAAATTTGATTTGAAACAAAAGCGAAAAAAAAGAAACGGATTTTACTAGTGAGAATAAATCGGTTTTTTCTTTAAGTTTTTGAAATTCCGAATTCCGAAAATTGTCCGTCTTTTTCATTAGTCGTTAATGTCATTTTTACAATAAATGTTGTATTTACTGGATGTACTATAAATTACCCATACTCCCCATGATGAATTCGATAACGACTGAATTGCAAGCGAAAGGCAATGGCGTATTTAATCGTCATGGAAAACACAAATAAGGAAATACAGTGGAACCTCGTTAATTCGAACGTCACTGGTTCGTAGGTATGTGTTTGTTCGTATACTTTACGCGGTCCCTATTTTTTACCTTCTTTATCTAATGCATTTGGTATGAATGAAAGACACTCAAATTTGCTAGATGAATTTCGGATCCATTCTGGTGGTACTCTCAAATTGAATTATTTTTTGTTACGTAACGTCAGTAATGAACAGCCATTTTGATTACAAAATCAGCTTACACTACTCCTTGTAAAAGCATTAAAGTTAAAAATTTGTAAATTGGGAGCCAAAAACTTTCATCGATAATCCATTCAAGAACCATTTTAACTGCAGTAAACAGAAACGCTTGACCCGTTCTGGATAAGTCCTATTTTAATTTCTACCCCAATATTTCATTTGAAGGAAGGAAGAAATAATCTGTTTCAAACAGTTTCATTTTCCCACAAAATCGTTTAATCAGTGAGATTTTTTAAAAATTATTTACCTTTTTATAAAATTTTAGACTGGTCCAAATTGAAAAGGGTCA
Organism: Fragum fragum; assembly: GCA_946902895.1. Classification (NCBI taxonomy): domain Eukaryota; kingdom Metazoa; phylum Mollusca; class Bivalvia; order Cardiida; family Cardiidae; genus Fragum; species Fragum fragum. The sequence continues at coordinate 70,513,338 of OX336370.1, read as the reverse complement.
CAGACAAATAAATTGGATGCTTTTTGAAATGAAACCATCCTATGTGGTAGAAAATATTATGGGAAAATAAGAAGTTGCTTTAAGATGCAATTGCTTTTTTCCTACAATGTTTTCTCAAGTATAAAATCACTGCGTCGTAAATTCCTGAGTTTTGCAGGAAAGGGTAAAACACAAATCCGACTTTTAATGACCTTGAAAAATTACAATTGAAAGAAACATCTGGGGAAAATAAGAATTTACTTGTCATAAGCACTTTCTTCTTTTCTCACAACGCTTTCTATTTTAGAGGATTATGTTTTTTTCAATGTACTAACATATACAAATAGCGCTTAAAAATTCTTCCATTTGACCCAGTTTAACAGTGTGTCGCCTTGTACGGGATTAATTCTCAATTAAAATCGTGTATTGTCGTCTGAAACTCCTTCGAATTTGGACTGGTCTAAAATGCTGCTTGATACAAGAAAAGGGTCCTTGACGAACCAAAATTAATCCTGCACGACAAAAAATCAAGTAACCTGTCACCACTTAGTAATGCATTTTGATGCCTCCAAAATAATATTAAAGAAAAGGAGAAATGGCTTGTAACATATCTCCTCAACCCATGATTCTACCATATTCGGCCAGTATTTTTCTACATACTTTGAAATGTCGTCTTCAACTTCTTTCAGTTTACACCAGTCCAAAAATGTTGTCTTGACGTAATGTATAAATTAAAAGAGAACCGAGAAAAGTTTTGCTATTTTTATTTTCATACTTGAAATACGAACTTGAACAAGGACAACAATGGAAAACAAGCGTTGTAGATATAACAGCACAAAAATATGAAATAGATGGACAAAATAAAGCATTTAAATGCAGCTCTCTTCTAAAGCCTTGGGAGAAAGATTGAGAAATTATGAACGTAAAATAATCAGGCGACAAAAGTGTTTTGTTTTGCTCTTGGTATTCAACAATTTTGGCTATGAAATTGTTCCGCGAAGATACTATCCAAATGTATAATAAGAGACAAATAAAAAGCAAAGAGTCGATGGTGAACAACACGTCGTTATTGCAGACGGAATAGTATGCAGTTACAACGTTTAACTCGCTCACGACAGACAACATTCATGTATTTTAAATAGTTGTTGGAGATCAATATATTTTACCTGTTTTACTGAATATTTTTCGTTTCCTACTATGAAATTATTACGAAAAGTTGATTTTTCTATTTGATTTTGTTGTTGAATTGAAATGAAAAAATTGTAATACACCTTATTATGCTTTTCTACAAAAATAAAGTTTTCAGTGTCTAGTTCTCCAAATTATTCAAAATTTTAACAAAGAAAACATTCAAATTTTCCGAATTTTGAACAAATTGGTTTCAAATGAGAAACCGTCTATAGATTTAACAAATGAAAGACACGAAATCAACAAGACATCACGTTGGTAAAGGATAGTTGTCGATAAAACATGTTGTCGATATTTGTCATTTTAACCTTCTCAATGCTTTGTGAAAGAGCTGTATGGCATCCGGATTATCTCCCTTACTGGATGTGTAAGAATATGTTCTGCGGTTTGTTATTGCACATCTTTTATGAGTCGAAATGTAGTCTATCATCTTGTGTGACCTCCCTCTTACCAGGCTGAAATGGTTAAAAGAAATTTCGAAATTAGTAAAGCTGCCTTTCCGAGTTTTTTTACTGATCCAAATTGAAAGAAGTTGCAGACGACAATTTATTTCAAAATGTTACAGTTTTTTAAAAATCTTTGTTTCTTTGTGTCTTTGTAGAAAACAATGTGGAAAATGCAGAAATTGCTTGTAACAAGCAATTTCTGAATTTTCCACATCGTTTTCCAGAATATTTTCTTGAGGGGCGTTAAACGGACTGATTGATTAATTTAATTGGGTTCAACGCCAGTTACAACAATATTCGTCATTTCGCTACAGCTGGAGCACTATCAATGGATTCCAGGTATTTCTCAATCCAGTACTACCACTACATCACTTTCTAGCCTCCAGCTGCTATCCCACTTAGGTTTACGATTATCCACTCATTGGTGAGATACAAATGTCGGATGTGTAAATGGATTAGATTAGAATATCTCTGGTTCTTTCAAAATAGATCATTCAAAACTATGCTAATAAATTGATAATGTAAACGCCATTGAAGCGTAACTTTAACATATTCATTTTTATCTAATTTATCAGATTGTGATACGTCTATTTTAAGTCGCTAAACCCATTCTCACACATTTCCTCTTTCTTACTCCCCTCAAGCAATTTCACCATTCCTCAATGATGTTTTACCCAGAAAGAAAAAAAAATATTTTTGATTGCATCATCAAAAAGTTATCGTCTGTAACTTATTCAAATAGGCCATACGTAGCAGTCAATCAAGGAATCAATCGACCAGTCAAAGCATTCATTCAGTCTGGAATTGAACTTTGAACTCCAACATTGGCCGCCATTTTTTGAAACATTATTGTTGCTTATTCAAACTGTAGTTACGACGTTTATGGCGCCAACCAACCATTCTACTTTCTTGTTACGTGGTACTGGCTAAAAGTTTTACATATAATGCCGTATAAAATCGAAGCGGACTTCCTGTCGGAGTCACAGAGTAAGAGGGTGTGGCCAGCGATTGGTCAATTTGGACCAGTTCTCAACTTTGTTGTCTTTGACATTTCTGTTGGTATGTTTGCATGCTTTGTGCTGTGAGATGTAATAAATTGTATTAACTTACTTTTTGCAGCAACTACCCTCCTGCCTCTTCTTCTACCCCCATAGCCGGTTGGGAAAGGTTGGTGATGGACTGGTGGCTTGATTGGGGCAATATGGCCGATTGGTCGTCCTCCGTGAATATCTAAACCAGTATGGATGCCAACGGGTCCTGCTGCGCCGCTAGCCAAAGCTAATTTTTCTCCTGTCACCTGTGCTGCTTCAACTGCAAGTCCGTGAGCGGCTCTATTGGCGAAGGGATCTCCAGCAGAAAGGGCGCCTCCAGTTGCTCTATCTATTGCCTGTGATGCCTTACCGGCTATATGGGTTGCAGTTTTGTGACCTATTTCTACAGCGATTGGATCGTGGGGAGCTGCTACAATACCAGATTGGGCGACTTTGTGTACATTGTGAACTGGATCTCCGCCGCCAATAGGTTTACGAATTCCAACATGAGGATGACCGACTGGCCCAATGACGGGATCAACATGTCCGAGTCCTGTCGATTTGGCAACATGGTGTTGAGCTGCAGCAGCTTGAGACTTCAGTACGTAATGTCCAGAAGCGTCGTCGAGGACGAGTTCTCCTCCAGCGTAGTTCTCAGGAAACTGTCTCCCACCAAGAGGATCTATCCACGAACTTACATAATCAATAGCTGGGGCTAAAGGATCAGCTCCATATCCATTTCGAAGACCATCTTTAAAGGCCTCTCCAATACCGGCTCCACCGTGACGAATAAATGGTCCAAATCCTCCGCGAATTGGAGCTCCTCTTATCGTGCTGCCAATAAGTTTTCTGATGAATTCAGGTTCATGTCCAAGTCCTCCGCCTTGTAGAGATCCCAATCCTCCAAAGGGCTTTGCTGGAACAGGCTTTGGGTGAATTGGTTTTGGATGAACTGGTTTCGGGTGGATTGGGTGAACTGGTTTGTGTACGGGCTTGTGAATGGGGTCGTGTACTGGTACCACCGATTTAGGATGAACTCTTCCAAAATAACCTGGTTTATGCAATGGTTTGTGAACCGCTGTGTGAATAGGCTTATGAACTGGTAAATGTTTTGGTTTATGGATCGGATGAACTGGTGCATGGATCTGTTTGTGAAGAGGCTTGTGAATCGGTGAATGTATTTGTTTGTGAACTGGTTTCACCGGCTTAAGAATTTGATTGTGTTTAGGTTTATGAATAGGTGTATGGATTGGATGTACCGGGCTGTGTATTGGAAGAGCTGGTTTGGGATGATAACCAGGTTTAAGAACCGGTTTATGAACTGGTTGATGAACGGGTACATGTATAGACCCTGGATGGTGGATGGATTTAGGTGGTATTCCATGTCCTAGATGTCCAACAGATGAGGCCACATCTAATTTCTTACCAGCGACGTGTACCATTTCCTTCGCCAGTCCTTCGGCTGCTTTGTGTGCGAAATGATTTCCTCTGGATAATTCCCCATGGGAACCAATATCAATAGTTCTAGCAGCTGCATTGAGTACTTCTTTAGCTATTCTGTGCCCTCCCTCTAAAGCTACGGGGTCATGTCCTCCTATTCCTCCCAGAAGTTTAGCTGGCTTTCTCACTCTTCCATATCCTGAAACATATCAAGACTTTCTATAGCAGGTCATGTAAAACAAAAAGTATCATTATACATCGACGCATATACGTGGACGATCGAATTGTATACGATCGAAAAATGTTTTATTTGACGTATTGTCCAGGACATTCATACATTTGTACTAATCTCCGTTTCTTACACAGTTCTAAATAGGTCGTTTGGGTACGGTTGATTCGATAATCATAAATTTATCAGCTAATAGTAAAATTATAGCCATAATTATTTGCAATACATGTGAATAAAGTAGAAAACTTTGGAATATTCAATTCTTGTTTTCCGTGCCTTAAACATCCATGACTGAAACTATTTTGTTCGTTCCTTTGATAGTCTCTACTTTATAAAAAAAATCAAAACATACATGAGTCTAGTTTGATATCAATATGCACGAAATCTTGACTTTTCACTTTCATTTAGTGTTTGAGAATGAACATTTGAGACTAGCGTGTATGTTCTGGTATTGTTGATTTCTGATTTTTAACTTTCATATTAAAAAAATGCAGTTAGAAGATGTTTTAGTGTATTTATATTTGAGTAAAGGAATCAATCGTTATTTATCAATCTTTGGAAATTAGAGGCAATTATCGTGTTCGAGTCACGGTGACTGCACTAGTAACAAAGTAAATGTATTGAATCAATCAACTGCCTACCAGGATTGTCGCCACTGCTCACTGATTTGGCAATATAGTGGCCGGCTTTATCGTCGAAGACTAAATCTCCTCCAGAATAATCGGATGGAAAAGCATGGCCGTCCAGAGGATCTTGCCACACACTCACAGATTCGTGTATGGGTAAATCAGGGTCCCCACCCCAGCCATTTCTCAAACCATTAGCGAATTGTTGACCAGCACCTGCTCCGCCATGTCTTGGAAATTTCCCTTGTCCCCCAATTATGGCTTTACCAGTAATTGTATTTCCAATTAAGTCTCTTATCCACTTCGGATCTCTATATTTTCTTCCAAATTCCCTTACAGGTTTCTTGTCAATTTTGGGTGCCATACTAATAACTGGTTTATGTAGAATGTGTGAAGGCTTGACGGGATGATGTATTGGCTTGGTCGGTTTCAAAGGTATGACGGGGTGCACAACTGGGTGTACTGGTTTCACCAGCGGTTTGATTGGGTTCAGTATAGACTTTATGGCATTAATCACATGTTTCATTGGGTTGACAGCTGGGTGGGTACCGAGAAATCCTGTATGTATAAACAGGGAAGTGTTTAGAAACACATAATGGGAATATGACCGTGATACCAGTGCAGACCATGCGATGTAGGTGTGTCTGATAATATGTGTGTGCAGATATAATTTCATATCGAGATGAAGAAATAAAAATATGGTATGATGTGCAAGTTGGTGCTGTGTCGGCGTTTAATAGAATGAACCATGTGAATGTGATATTTTCAACAACGGTTAGTGGTAAACGTCACATCTATCCAGCCTATGATGGAGTTGATCAATCGATGCTTCAATCTAGGAATCAACCGACCAATCAAATTATTTATTCAGCCCGGAATCGGGTTTACAACTACGAAATTGGCCGCCTATTTGTTGAATAGGCAATTGCTTCATTGTCCACAATGTTTATCAAAGCTTTTTTCTTGAGATGCTTTAAAGGCGAAGTTAGTGGGAATGGGTTAGATAGCATGCTTTTGAAACAGTTCACTACAAATTGAATATAATTTGTAATATTCTTAAAATTCACAAGAAATACCTCTTATGGCGTTCAATAGGTTAAGTGGTTAAGCCTCAAATTGAAGTTTACACTCGTTGAATTTTGAGAAGACCCCAATGTTTTGTCTGTTAACTTAAGCTATCAAAGCTGACGCCTTGCTATCTAAAAAGCGACAAAATACTATTTTTCGGACAAAATCTCTCGAATATTGCACGTAATTTAGATGGCCACCTGATGACGCCATCATATTGAGTTGTCGTTCAGCAGTGCGAAATGAACGAAATCGGGATTAAATACACCGAATCAATGAGTTTAAAATTTTGACAATTTACTCTTTTTTCGGGTAATTTATGAAGTGATAATCTATCGAATGTATCTCAATTTTGAAAAAAAAGATAATTGTCAAACCGTTGTTTAATACTGATAAGCTTGCTTAGTTTTTCGCTGAAAAGTTACTGTTTGAACACTATTCATAATCACTCTAATTTTCACTTTTTCGGCAAAAATTATCAAGAACAATAAAATAACATTTTAGACCTATCCAAATTCAAAGGTTTTTCTTGATAAAAGCATTTTTGCCGAAATATTGAAAATTAGAGTGATTATGTATAGTGTTAAAAAGGTAAATGAATAATAAAACCCAAAGAACGATGAATACTTTACATCGAATCTTTGCCCAAAGGAAAAAGACCATCCATCATCATCCTTTATGTTAATTAAGACCGATGGTTGTGATCGCTTGGTAAATATGCTTTCACGTCAGTGTGCGAACAAAATGTCGTTACTCAGCTTTTATAAAGCTGTAGTTACGACATTTTTCTTGCGCACCGACGCATTGTTTTATCAGAAAGCAGAATCTACAAAAGAAAGTGATGGGAGATTTGGTTTTAGTGCATAGATTTTAACCGGTGTAATTCTGTATAAAATCCCCTTCTAGAATAACACTAAAATCAAAGGCCCGAAAGTACTACAGGCACTTGTTATCCGTAATGTTTTCTTCTTTTTTAAACCATACGAATAATAGTGGTCTGATAGGGAAAAAACAGGTAGATTAGACTAATATCCGATTGTGCTTATGTGCATGTTCATCTGTGTCTATGCTATGTACCAAAACATTAAGAAAATTCCACAGCCTTTGTCGTCTTTTAACCCATTCCTGCACTATGCCTCCTTTTTACGTTCCTCAAGAAAAAAAGCTTTTGAAAATATTGAGGACATGGAAGAAATTGCTTGATACAAGCAAATTATTCAAGGCCCACAATGCTTTCCTCCCAATCAGACAAAAAAGGAGGAAAATACGAATTTCATCACCAGAAAACTTTCGTCTGCATATTTTGAATTTGGACCAGTCTAAGGTGTTTTCATTTTGGAATCGGTGAACATGTAAACCGAAGGGCCCTTTCACAGCATGTAGTTCAGGTGAACAATTATATCCTTCTTACCTTGTCCGTATATTTGTGCAACGAAAGCGAAACTTAAAGCAAGTATGAAGAGGTTCTTCATTTTTCTTCTTTAGCGGTATTTTTGTCTTCAGATGATTTTATGTTGTTTCTGAAATGTTAAGAGAGACATTTGTAAAGTCGTTTAAACATTGTCATTCTTCTTAAATACCTCATTAGAATTATTTTAAAATAAACTAAGGAAATAGCTGTGGGCTTCTAGTTCTTTGAAAAGCAATTTTGAAAAGGACATTTAAATAATATAGACAAATATAGACGGCACATTATTGTATGTACAGGCTGATATTTGTCTATATCACCTACAAAACCCTCTTGTATTTCGTTTTCAACATAACAAATGTAAAGAACATTTTGACATTGATTAAGTGAATGATTTTGTAAAAGTTTTAGAAAGGAATGACAGAACAGGGATACATTTATACATAAGATCGATCAATAACTTAAAGCTTTTGTGTGTGTGTGTGTGTGTGTGTGTTTGGAAAAAAATATGTTTCATACTTCCGTGAACAAAATTTTGAGAACGCATCTAATTTGTAGATCCATAAAAATGTACGTCAAACGAGTAAATTATTTCCTTTGTTTGCTTAATGGCATTAAATCATAAGAAATGAAGAGAATATTTTTGTTTTGTTTTCATTGACGTATGAACATTCACGGATTCCTTTTGATTACGTTTTTAGGTTCATACCTCAATGAAAACAAAAACACATTATTTTTATTTCCTAAAATAACAATGGAAAATAACAGACATCAGTGACTTTCTTGAAGAAAAGGTGTCAATTTTGGTAATGTGCATGGTATCGATTCTTGTTAGACTGTGTGTAATGCACAGACTGACAAAGTCTTGTTAGAATGTGTGTAATGCACAGACTGGCAAAGTCTTGTTAGACTGTGTGTAATGCACAGACTGACAAAGTCTTGTTAGACTGTGTGTAATGCACAGACTGACAAAGTTCGAAATTTTTCGCTTCTTGACTATTTTCTGAACCTAGATTGAACATTCTACAGTAGTATACAGATGTCGAAGACGGCCTAAATGAACACTTTTCCGCATACAATTTGTGGTTGACTTGTGATAGATCCTGTATCCTTTTCCAGTATTTCACAGAACATTCTCTTATAGAAAATGTTTACATGTAGTTAAACATACTGAGTAGCAATTAATATCATTGTGTTAAACTAGATAGAAAATAATACGTCTTGTCGTAGAATCACTCTCTTATACTATGATGTCTCATGATTATACTGTTTAGAATCTAGACGGTATATGAAAAGGTCTAACTATTTTAGACATATGTTTTAATGCAATGTATAACCAAGGATATCGGATAAAATAAGAAATAACTTACCGGCTTAAGTCGAATAATTGTTCAGTTGATCCTTCTTGTTTTAGATGTTATGTTTTTCAAATAACTTTCTTCAAAATAATTAAAATATATCAAAAAGTTCCCCTTGTTATTTTATTTTTGTTCTTTGTATCCCCGATGTATTTCCCGTTTCTGAATCCATAACGACTCTCTTTTCTTTATATACACAATTCTGGGTTTTCCAACGTAACGTCATACGTCGAGATAAAGCAGTTGTCGTAATATAATTTATGACTATGTGACCTTTTTTACCGCAATACTTGACTGCACGAGTAAAAGCTAGATACGATCAAAAAGCGTAAATTGAGTTTCCACCAATTATTACCTATAAAGGTTTAAGAAACGTAAAGGTGTATGATTTAAAGATAGATTCGTGACATTGTAAAATTGATACAAATTACAATAATAAAGAGGTTGTCTTTTTTCTAACGGGAGTAAAGCGTTAGTAAACTTATAGTGACATCACTTACGTCAATTAATAAAACGTCTATATGTCCATTATTATCATTGGCGGTGAGAGCAAATCGAATACCGTGACGTTAACGTTATTTCCTCATTCATTGGTTAGCCAATTTGAGTACTTTGTTGCATGCCCTATATTTCGTAGATAGAAGCTTATCGACGATTTAGTCCCTTTCCCCTCGGTCAACATTTAAAGAAATTTTTGATAGAAAAGGATCCATATAATATCCTTTTTCTATGGTGTTTTCTATCCCTTAGGTGGCGTGCCTTTAATAAATCGCTTGGATTTTCTTCTATCTCTTTTCTTACGTGAGACCTATTTATTGGCACATATGGGGATATATTCTTTCAATCTAAATAGTTCATTTACTTATTGACACTATTGACCAGCCTTAATTGTTGTCGTTTAGTAATGGGCTAAAATTTTTAATACATTGCGGTAAACCATTATTTTAAAGACGGTCAATATTTTTTTTTTGGGGGGGGGCGGTAGAAACGAACTTGGTTACCTCGAATTCTTGAAAAAATGTATAGTTAGGCGAATGCGTTTATTGCCTTGAGAGTCATTACTTGTAGGTAGGTTTAGTTACATTAAGAATTTTACGAAAGTAAGTGTAAGATGTAGGCTTACTTGCACTTATAACAACAAACTATCAACAAAATCTCTAAAGAGGATTACATTCCTATATTAGTCCAACGTCAGGCTTTCTTTCATTGCAAGACTAGAAATGCCATTTAAAGCAAATAAATAAAAATTTGTTTAAGAATTACAGTTTAATTTGCGTTTTTTGCGAAGGAATAGAAAAAGGCCATGCACTACAAATGCACTACAAATTTTTTGGTGTATAGACTACTTTGCAAATATCAAAATTCTCAACTCCTGACAGGCTGACTTCGAAGGGTGCGAACTAAGTAACCTTGCGTAACTTTTTGCCTTTTTTAAAAACATTTTAAAGGGAGGTACCGTTGTTTCTGACACCCAAAAGAAAAACTTGCGAAGCGCCATAAATGCGCTCAAACGTTGAAAAGAATATTAATACTTAAATATGAGTCAAATACAGTCTTCTCGGTAATCTGATAGGCCAAAAGTGACTTTTTTGTGGTATTATTGAATATTAAATATTGAAGTCCGACAGGCGAACTTAATTCCCGATGACGTAACGATGACGTTGGTTTGAGGGATCTCAACCTGGGTGAGGGATTCCAACGGTTATACTCACCATGTGAATGCCGTGAATTTCTCCTTTTCTATTATCTGTTGTTGTTTTTTACAAAACATAGTTATGTTAAGGCATACGAATACACATTCTCATTAATTACAATCATTATTATTCTTTTTAACGATATAAAAGTTTTTATCTAATTGCTATTTCTACAATATAAAATAGAAATCAATCAATTTTTTTCCAAGAAAGGGACCTGATAGAGATAATATTCTTAATTGTAACAGACTGTGCAAAATAAAAAGTTTGCGGGCAGATGGTCGGTCAGAGGAACTATGGTAAGGCTAAATACAATGTACTTGTCGTACGGATGGCTACCACGCTCTATATGGCCTCAAACAAGAAGTTCAACTAAGATGTCAAACAGCGTTATTTTGCAAAATCCATGGTCATTTTCATCTAACAAAATATGAAATGGACGATTGACGACCTTAACCTCGTAGTTACAGCTTGAATAAAGTCTAGCGAGCTGTTGTTATGACTTTTGTTATGACTCGTAGTTGAAGTTTCATGAAATATTGGGAAATACTGGGAAAACATCTTTAACCCTTTCCTGTTTTGCAAAATTTTAGATCCGTCCTAATTCAAAGGTTTTGCAGATGAAAATTTCAAGTGAAATTTATTTGAAAAAATGACCATTCAGTAGTTAAACCATCCATCCTCCTTTTATAAAAAAGACTAAGATCTAATATGCAATGATGTGTAGTTGAGATGTCGTTGGGAGTAAATGTACGTTTGTTCCCTCAACCTGACTTTAATCGCTAAGGACAGACGACATGGCAGCATTTACCGCACAGAGATTAAGTTGTTTGGTTTTAAATAACAAACCAAATAATTGTCTTTTCTGAGTATGTTTTCAAATCTTTGTACATTTTTGGAGTGTTCCAATGGTACTATTTTTGGTGTAACTAGGTTTTTGCGCAGTCAGCTTAATTAAAAGTCCTGTGTCTGAGAATTAGGGACTTTAAGGAGAAAATACATTTTAGATGAACGTCATGCCGGTGTAAACGATACGTCTTCCGAACGATTTCTTGAGTTATTCTGCCGCTATTAATCAAAAGTCGATTTGACTGACCATTCATAATTCATTTTACTGGAAGTAAGGTTTCAACCCCGGCATTTATTGTAAGCATTGTTGTAGGTTTGTCCATTTAAGTGTCGAAACACAGCTAATTCAAGCTATAGTTACGATGTTTATATCGCCAATAAACAACTTGCCATTTATTTTACGTGCAAAGACAACAAGTCAACATCGTTTATTGCCCTACCCAAACTGCAATGACCAGTGGGCGAGACGATCGATCCCTCAACTATCATATTTTGTATTTCCGTTAATTCATTGTCCCTACCGTAGCACATGCCCATATGAGCGACGCCTGTAGAAAAACGGTTAGTTGTTTCGGGGGATAGTGCAAGGATTCAGGACGAAGCTGCTGAGAGCCCCGCCTGGTTCTTTAACGTGCTCGATGGATAGCACCGTCACACGAGGCAAACGCCTCAACCGAAAGGCAATTAGTTTGTTAGTTGCCCTGGGCTCGAATCCGTGATCTTGAGGTTTGAAGTCAAGTGCTAATCGGGTTGACAATTGTCATATATGATGATTTCCACAATGGTTTTGTATTAAATAAATTGTAACTAGTCTCACTTGACAAAGCGTTTCTTTTCACTTATTGAAACGCCAAAACAAACCAACATACATTTAGCTCATACCAACCAGACATAATTTAATACTTGTCCAAATCGAAAGAAGTTGCAGACGACAATTTCAAGTTGGTGAAATTAAAAAAATATTTGTCTTTTAGAATTGAAAATAATGTAGACATTGAAGAAATTGCTTGTTACAAGCAATTTCTTCATTGTCTAAGAAGTTTTCTAAAGCCTTTTCTTAGGGGCGTAAAATTTGGAATTAGGCGGGAATCCGTTAAATAACGTTTGAATTCACTTGAAAGTCGAAAACCCAAAATGTGTGATTTCTATTGATATTAAAATTCTAAATTCTTAGATATCGGAAGGAAACTAACATGTTGAACTATTATTGAATAATAATAATAATAATAAAGACTACATATTACAAATAAGACTGTGATACTTTCATTTTACTAAACTTGTACTGTCAACTGGACCTTGCAATACGACCCCTGTGTATTTTACATAAAAATATTCCACATTGTGATAAACGCCATTTTACGCTGGCCTATACGAAAAGATCACTCGATCGTGAAAAAATTGTCGTCAAGTAGATTTCAGTCGATCAATCAGTTTTGACGGCAACCTTACGTCTCTGGTTCACGTCAACTTATTCTCGATGAAAAGGTAATTCAGTTTGGGGTTTTCCAACCATTAATTTGCGGGTTTGTTTATCATGTATGCAAATGCGGCGTCATTTAGAGGTATTGGTAGTTAACTGATCAACACAATATTAACCCTTTCCTGTTTTTTTTTTCTTTTTTTAATTTTAGACTGGTCCAAATTGAAAAAGATTGCAGACGACAGTGAAAATTTGATACAATTTGAAATGTAATCATCCTTTGTGGTAGAAAATATTGTGGGATAAGAAGAAATTGCTTGTTACAAGCAATTTCTTCTTTTTTCACAATGTTTTCTCAAGTATAAAATCACAGCGACGTAAAATCCCGAGTTTGTACAGGAAAGGGTTAATGGGACTTGAAGATCCAGCGGATAACGCCATTTGATCTACAGGTAAATTTCACCAGTAAACAGAAGAAGAAATTTTAGACTGGTCAAAATTGAAATCAGTTGAAGAAGGCTAACGTTTAAATCAAATTGAATAATAGTGTCATATAACGCAGAAAGTATTGTAAGATGAGGATAAATTGCTTGTACCAAGCAGTTCATCCTTTTCCCACTAAATTCCCTTTGACTATATTTCACGAGTGTGATATGGTCCACGGGATTATGTGGAAATGTGTTGAATATAAGTTCGTTTCTAAGCTTTAAGAAGTTACTTTAAGAAGAAGTTAAAATGTTTGCAATTTTATAGAAAATGATTTAAGTAGAAAAGTAACTGACGACTCGCAGCTCTCATTAAAAAAGAGAGTCTTTCAAAAACAATTCCATCCAGAAGCCCCATGCTTGTCTCCAACTATGAAGAAAAACCATTACATTGACCATTGATCGAAACGTCTAAACTTCATCTTATTCAAGCATGATCTTATTGCGTTTGAGAGTTATCCACAAAATATATCGTCGGTGTATTTCTAAAATCTCGTAACAACAACTTGATTAAAGCTGTAATTACGAGATTTTATACTGTACAATTTGCTCTGTCCTCGGCGACAGATGCCGTCAGTTAACTAAGATATTGGAGCATTCTTAGGAGAGTTTAGACCGGTAGTCATGTAATTGTTTATGGTGTATTGTTTGGGTAAAAGTTCACAATATGTCGTCTGAGCACAAGGAATACGTGCACGCAAAGCCATATCTTCCCCCTAAACATTCAACAAAATTTATTAGAAAACCATTATCCAGGGTAAAAAACATCGATAAATATAACAATTGAAACTGTAAGATCAAAATAATTCTACGCGATAAGCCTACATTTCTTGAAAGAAGCTGCGATATTTCAAAATGTGACCCACAACAATTTAAGGTTTGTTTACACAAAACCATGGAGTCAGTGATGACGTTTTCATTTTCGCTAGTCGTTCAATCAACTATCTCGGGTACGGAGATTAACGAAATCGTCCATAAAGTTAAGTCATCAACACCTGTGTATATAACAGTCAATGCCGAAGGATAGCGAACATTTCCAGTGAATAACCGGGTGCAGTCGTTTCGAACTCAATATGTAAACAAACACGAGTTGAATTTGATGAGAAAAACACAAAATACTCGTTCCAGAGAACTGCAATCATACCCTCATTTTTGCATATTGATATTAAGAAGTCTCTTGTTTTATTTAGTAACAAAATAAACGATGGATTGTTTAAAGTGTTTCCTTACTCGGAGGAAAGATATCACTTATATTTTGAAAGTTCACTTTCAGAATATGAGGGTGTACGCGTAAAATGTAAATACCTTCATATTGTTCGTGCACTTATAATTTAGGCGTAGGCGCATATTTTGTACTCCTGAACGCTCAGTAATTATGCGCGCACGCCTAAATTTTGTGAGTGCACCTGTATTATTTACGTATACAGGCGTTTAGTTTAGCATGTATGACCTGAAGTAGACTTTTTGACCCATTTAATGCGCCATACTTATTGCCCGCAAATATTCCTGTGCCTATTACCAGACAGCAAAATTTCAGACTGGCCCATATCGAAAGTGTCGAGTTATTGAATGTATATAATCATTTTCTTCCCTTTCCGCCAAGTTTTCCTGAGACCTTTTTCTAAGGTACGCATCAATGCCGGAATCGCGTTGAAATGAGCTAATAAATTGACTATACTTTTGTTGACAAAAAGTACCGCAGGACTAATGTTTGGGATCTTTTTTCATACCAAATGAAAAAAACAATATTTTTTTTTTATAAATATCTCAGAGTGAGAGAGAGAAAGAAAGAGAGAAAGAGAGAGAGAGAGAGAGAGAGAGAGAGAAAGAAAGAAAAGAGAGAGAGAGAGAGAGATGGGGAAGGAAGGAGGGAGAGTGAGAGATAACACCCTCTTCACCCTCGCCAATAGCCGCCGTCATAGCGCAGTCGGTAGCGCGCCAGACTCCTAATCTTCAATCAAAGGTGTCATGGGTTCGATCCCTGGCGGCGGCAAATATTCTTTCCGACAATTGTCTCTCACCAATGGGTTGATAATCGTAGACCTATGTGGGATAGCAGCTGGAGGCTAGGAAAGGATGTAGTGGTAGTACTGGTGTGAGAAATACCAGGAATCCATTGTTAGGTGCTCCAGCCGCCGCGATATGACTGAAATACTGTTAAAAGCGGCGTTAAACCCCATTCAATCAAACACCCTCGCCAACCAACGATTTTACTTTTATTCTATATCCTTGTCCATATATCTAACATGATGGCGTCGTTACTTACCTCAATCGAACTGCCATATTGTAGGTCATTGGGCGTGTCCATGGATCCGTCAATTATGCAGATATATGTTTATACTTGTTTTGTTTGATTGCTCGAAAAGTAAATGTTATACAGTCACCTTCTAACAATCCCATCTAGATAGTCCGGAGAATCAGTGGCTTAAATCCACACTTTAATATGCCCACTGATGTGAAATTTTGCTAGCCATTGAGTGTCTTGCTATTGGCAAGAATACAATCAGTGACCTTTGGCTCGTAGGCAAGGGCATGTACCTCTCGGCAAGTGAGGCGTGGTATTGAAATCATGATTGTATTTGCAAGTGTTTTCGAAAATGGACATGACATAACATATAATATAACGTCATAGAGCGAGCAAGGTTTCGTAAATAGAGCTTTATTCGAGCTGTAATTACGACATTTTGCTCATCAAACGACGACTAGATGTTTTAAAATAAAACGAATCGCAAGGTCAGTGAAAGACTCAATCGACCAATTAATTCATTCAAAACGAACTTTGAACCCCTACATTGGCCGACATTTATTCAAAGCAATTTTGTTGGTTTGGCTACTTTAACGTAGAAACTACAGCTAATTCAACCTTTTGTTACGACGATTTCGTCCCCAACCAAACATTTAACTTAAAACTTACATTTACTGTCAATAAAGTTTTCAAAATAAAGCTGTTTATTTCATTAGTGAAACCTTCTGTCGAAGATCATTGGTGTGGCTAGAGAGCCGTCAATTACGACCTCGGTTCAGACTTTGAACTATATCGACGATGTTCAACGAAAACCTCGTAACTACAGCTTATTCAAAGCTGTAGTTACGAGGTTTTAGTAGAACATCGACGATATGTGATCTACATTTTAAATACTGAGTTGTAGGGTAAAACTCGTCCACAGATGACGGATCGCCGCTCTCAGTTAAAATGTCGAATGTCAAACCAAACCTTTGATTCATGCAAGAAGTGATATTGAGCTTCAATGATTATATGTAGCATTTTGTTGGTTTGGCGACTGGATATACATTCGGCTTTTAATTTCATGTCCGTGATTTCATATTTTATAAAGTATTGTCGTCTGCTATTTAACCCTTTCCCGTTCAAATACAGGATTTTACGTTCCTGTGATTTTATACTCGAGAAAACATTGTGGAAAAAGAAGAAATTGCTTGTAACAAGCAATTTCTCCTTTTTCCACAATATTTTCTTCCACATAGGATGGTTTCATTTCAAATAGCATCCAATTTTCATTGTTGTCTGCAACCTCTTTCAACTTGGACCAGTCTAAAATTTCAAAAACCAGGAATTGGGTTAAGTAGAACAGCCCTGACGGAGGTCAGAGGGTATGGTCAGTAATCCGTCCATGTTTTGGGGTCATTTTCAGAGGTGTATATTGGAGAGAAAACATATCTCGTTTATTTTGTTCCAATCAGTCAGGAACTTTGTGTAAACAATACTGATAGGATTGAAATTTACTCAAACCCCTTTCAGGATGATACTTTAAATTATGATAATTTTTGTTTTGGTGAAAAAAAGATTGATAGGCGAAGTGATATATTACGTTTACATGAAGTAATTATAATCACTCAAGGGAAGAACAATAAAACGTCAGTACACTCGTATGTCATACATATTTATTTTTTATCATGCTGACATCGTTTTAATAGGAGGTATAGACAAAGATCAGCCTGCACACAAGTAGATCTTAGTCTACATCTCCTGTTTTTTCCTTCAACTCAGTCTTTTTTTTTTCTTTTTTTTTCAAAAAAATATATTTCAAAATTAATTTTGACCCGCAGTTTGTGCTTCTGGTGCCTTTGCGTATTTGATTTATTGCGATTTTATTTAGGATGACAAGGTTTAACGGTTTTTTTGTGTGTTTTTTTTTTTTTTTTTTTTAGTTTTAAGTTTGAAGACTTGACAACCCCAACTCCCTGGCATCAAGGGTCGATTGCGCATTTTATTTAAAACTCGCTTATTCAATTCTATTCCGAAAGCATTCCGAAATAGTTCAGCTTGCCAATTTCTCCACGGTCTTGACTGTAGATTCGAGAAAATGCATGTAAAAGGAGATATTGTATCTCGAATGCAGTGTCGCAACTAATCATCGATTTTGAGGAAAGATAATTCAAAAAATTACAAATAAGAGCAACTAGGTGTGGATTATGCTCCCCAAATATGTTTTATTTCACCATGTTTACAAAAAGGGGAGAAAATTAGACTGAGGTAGAGAACAACCTTTCTGGAGAATTGTTTTTCTTCAAACATGCTGTGACATAAAAGAAGATGCGTTTTTAAGTTCTGGATAAAATACGTCATCCAAATGAAACTAACGGTAATCATTCAGAAAATAAGGGCCGAAGATGTGATGTGTAAATTTTTAAATGAATGCTTTCATACTTAACCCTTCCTGTTTAAACTAGGGATTCTACCTTTTCCCACAATTTTTTCTTCCACATTGAATGGTTTGAATGGTTTGATTTTAAATTGCATCTATTTTTCATTGTCGTCTAAAACCCCTTTCAATTTGGACCTGTCTAAAATTTCAAGAAACGGGAAAGGATTAAGAAAATCTTGACAGAAAAAAGAGAAAATAAATAAAAGAGGAATAATTCAAAGAAAATTCACATGGCTAAGGTTCTTATATACTACAATCTTCCTCCGTCAAATCAATCAAGTACTAAGTTTCATTGAGACCGGAATGAACCTTGAACTAAAGTATATGGATTTCATTGCTTACATACTAAAAAGTAGTATTGTATCTTTTCTCTAAAAAACTTGAAATTGTAAAATTCAGGACAAAAATGTGACATTAAGTCCCGCAGTCCTAGTAGGGTCGGCATTCTTAACACTTCCAATAAAATTCCGTTTTG
The DNA here is from genome assembly GCA_946902895.1 of Fragum fragum. Taxonomy (NCBI): domain Eukaryota; kingdom Metazoa; phylum Mollusca; class Bivalvia; order Cardiida; family Cardiidae; genus Fragum; species Fragum fragum. The sequence goes on along the minus strand of OX336370.1, from coordinate 70,494,978 downwards.
TTTTATTAGCCAGGTATGAGACAAACTTACAAAAAAACATTCATGTTTATTTCTGTTTCTATGCATGAATTCTTCCGGGTTCAGCATGACATGGTTTAAACTCAGCACCCTAAGGGTCAGGTTATAAAGAAAGGTTATTAAATATTAGGGAGGCTGAAAAAGATGATACAGAAATGAAACCCAAACATAAAATAGCTGTCAAAGTATAGCTTTGGTCTAGCCTGCAAGTAATTGAACAATCGCGGCTGTCAATCAAGCAGTCAATCGACCAATAAAAGCATTCATTCAGTCCGGAATTAAGGTTAAATCTCAGACATTGTAAAACGTTTGTGTTGGTTTCGCGACTTAAACAGCGTAACCACAGCTTATTAAAGCTGTATAGTTACGACGTTTAGGTCGCCAACCAACCATTCCACTTATTTGTAACATGCTCCTGACCGTAAATTTCGTAAAATAACGACGTAAAAAATCGAAGCGGATCTTCCTGTCGGAGTTAATTTGAGGGGCCAGAGTTATAAGAGGGCGGGGTCAGCGATTTGTCAGTTAGTCTTGAAGGATGGCTTTGACCTTTGACATCAAAAAAGTATCTCGGGCGGTTTTGTGTGCTTCCGCACAAAATAGTCACGTTCAAAAAGGTAAAAATTGTAAAGTTTTTGCTTTTTTCGCTCGGTGTCTCTAAATTATAAGAGATGAGGAGAACTTTTTTTTTCATGGAGGTATGTGCCGAAAAACCTAATCACACTAATGTATTAATCAGCTTCGCGTTCATACCTTCATGAAAACAGAAAAATATTCTCCTCATCTTTCAAATATATCCGCAAATATATCCACAAACAGTGTGGATAAAAAGAACTAAAGATTATCACCCTAGGGTGACATGAATTTGGATATACCCGAAAAAGTGTTTCAAATGACACATCTTAACATAAAAACAACCATTCTGAATTTTTAAAATTTATGCTCGCCTCTTCTACTAAACCTGACTAAACCTTTGGTCTGCCTGAACAAAAATTCCAAAGGACACATTGTACTCGTGATAGAGAACACTTGTGCTGATGTTATATTATATTCACCCAAATGTGTAAAAATAACTGTCCGGACACACTCGAACACACTGACGGACGCACTCACAAGCAATATACTTGATTGTGACAAGTATATGTATATATTTTCTACAAGCGCCGTATATAATAGAATCTTGTCGCAATGCCAATCTATTTTTCAGCCACGCATATTATATTCATGATATTTAATACCATAAAAGTATAATTTAATTTAAAGTTTATCAGAAAGGAGCGTTCTCATTGGTCGAAAAAATGATTCATACCTCCCGGAACAAAATTTTGAGTACGCTACTATTTTATATTCTTGCCCACCAAACAGTTGTATTTAAAATGTACAGTTTACAGTGTGATTAGTTTCTTCGGTTTTTACCTCCACGAAAACAAAAACATTCTCTCTATCTCTAAACTCAGAACATATTTAAAGGGATGTGGAGATTATAAAACACTGCTTTTTGTAAAAAATCAAAGCGCTGAAAGCACTGAAAGCCTGAGATATGTATATGTATACAGGAGATATATAATCTGGGCAGAAAAAGTTTGATGGTCGGATTATCGGAGGTGCCATTTTTTACCCAAATCTACTGTCGATTATGCGCAGATCTGCCAATTTGTACGATAGGGGACACAACCTGCCCGCAATAATTTTCATCCCGTTGAGGTATTGTAACGACATATTTACATGTATATATTGTTACAAATTTTTCACCCGATCAAAATGCTTTGAAGGGATCTGATAAAGGCCACCCAAGGATCCTTCCTGTGAAAGTTGGTTGAGTTTGGTTGAATTATGTTCAGTAATTTCTGAGAAGATTTTTAAAGGAAAAGTCGACGGACGGACGGACGACGGACACCACATCATAACAAAAGCTCGTTGGCTTTCATCCAGTGGAGCTAGCGAGAGAGAGAGCTATGTGTAGCCAGGTTCGAACTAGGAGGCTCTTGCGTGCGATGTGAGTATTCTACCACACAGACCAATTTCTTTATGTAAATATGTGCTTTATAATCTCCAGACAAAAAGAGCGAGAGAGGGCGGGTGGTCGTTTACCAGGTTAACATGATTATGTACACCTCTCAAAAGTGGTATGTAGACGTTGCAGGTAAAAATATATAGACACAAAGTCCGAGCACGACCAAAATGTTTTCAAACAGTGCAAATATGATCCTATAAATGACCAATTAATTTGTTAAACAAAACATTCCAATCGTGCGTAAAACCGACAGCTTCGCTTATCAGCTTTATACAGCAACTTCGTCTAATCGGACCGTTTTAACATTGTTACTCTAGAATAAGTATATTATTTTGGTATGAATCAAACACCTTATTTTTTCTTAACAATATGTTATGATTTTTATGTTTGATAATTTCCAATATATTACACATATCCTTTCTTTCCATTCACTCGTCAAGTTTTGATAATTTTGCCAAATTCAGAACACTCACACGAAAGTACTGTACATCAAGCCGACAGCTTTCAATGAGTCATATCTCGCCTTCGTCCTTCTCGCCTCAATCGGGCGTATTAATTTATGGTCAGATCCGATCTACTTTTCAAGCGACAGAAGATCACATTGATTGCGGTAGATGTTTTTACATTATGTTTTCACATTAAACTCTGCATGGGTTTGAATTTTTAGCATTATAACTTTAGCCTCAGATTGCTTACGCAATCTCAGGCTAACAAGACGCAAATATATTAACACAATCTAGATTCGAAAAATACTGGATGACAATTCAATAGAATTTTAATATTACTATTTTTTATGGACAATTAACTCTTCGGTTCTTATAACCACGAATACTTCAAAGTGAATACGATATATTCAATAGTTTAAACAGTAATTCATCTTTCTCTTTCTCCAGCCTTCACTATTCGACTTCGCTAACTCCAATATGAAAAAAAACTTCAATATCTTTAATCTGCAAAGAGAAAGTAGAAAACGTTTACTAATTATCGGTTGAAGTATATGGTACTTTTTTATTGTAAAGAAGTAGATTTTGTTTCCTGATCACATGGTATATATATGAATGCGACACATAAGTTCTACTCGAGGGATATTCATAGATTGCATATGTCAACATTAGATGAATAAATGTAAATAAGGCTATAGACAGAATGAGTTCTCTATCAACATTTTAAAAAGAGATCAAACACAAAACGTTTTGCCCTTATCAGTTCTCCTAGCCTAACCTGGAACGATACTTTTCTTGTCGCAGGAGTTGCTCTCTTTCACAATTACCTTCAAAAATGAATTTCCTTACAAAGATTCCCTTGATTTCTATAAAGTCATAACGAGGAGGTACCGTTGTTTCTGACACCTAGAAAAGAAAAAACTTGGGAAGCGCCATAAATGCGCTCAAACGTTGAAAAGAATATTAATACTTAAATATGAGTCAAATACAGTCTTCTCGGTAATCTGATAGGCCAAAAGTGGCTTTTTTTGTGGTATTATTGGATATTGAATATTGAAGTCCGACAAGCGAACTTAATTCCCGATGACGTAACGATGACGTTGGTTTGAGGGATCTCAACCTGGGTGAGGGATTCCAACGGTTATACTCACCATGTGAATGCCGTGAATTTCTCCTTTTCTATTATATGTTGTTGTTTTTTACAAAACATAGTTATGTTAAGGCATACGAATACACATTCTCATTAATTACAATCATTATTATTCTTTTTAACGATATAAAAGTTTTTATCTAATTGCTATTTCTACAATATAAAATAGAAATCAATCAATTTTTTTTCCAAGAAAGGGACCTGATAGAGATAATATTCTTAATTGTAACAGACTGTGCAAAAGAAAAAGTTTGCGGGCAGATGGTCGGTCAGAGGAACTATGGTAAGGCTATATACAATGTACGTGTTGTCGTACGGATGGCTACCACGCTCTATATGGCCTCAAACAAGAAGTTCAACTAAGATGTCAAACGGCGTTATTTTGCAAAATCCGTGGTCATTTTCATCTAACAAAATATGAAATGGACGATTGACGACCTTAACCTCGTAGTTACAGCTTGAATAAAGTCTAGCGAGCTGTTGTTATGACTTTTGTTATGACTCGTAGTTGAAGTTTCATGAAATATTGGGAAATACTGGGAAAACATCTTTAACCCTTTCCTGTTTTGCAAAATTTTAGATCCGTCCTAATTCAAAGGTTTTGCAAATGAAAATTTCAAGTAAAATTTATTTGAAAAATGACCATTCAGTAGTTTAACCATCCATCCTCCTTTTATAAAAAAGACTAAGATCTAATATGCAATGATGTGTAGTTGAGATGTCGTTGGGAGTAAATGTACGTTTGTTCCCTCAACCTGACTTTAATCGCTAAGGACAGACGACATGGCAGCATTTACCGCACAGAGATTAAGTTGTTTGGTTTTAAATAACAAACCAAATAATTGTCTTTTCTGAGTATGTATTCAAATCTTTGTACATTTTTGGAGTGTTCCAATGGTACTATTTTTGGTGTAACTAGGTTTTTGCGCAGTCAGCTTAATTAAAAGTCATGTGTCTGAGAATTAGGGACTTTAAGGAGAAAATACATTTTAGATGAACGTCATGCCGGTGTAAACGATACGTCTTCCGAACGATTTCTTGAGTTCTTCTGTGACCGCCGCTATTAATCAAAAGTCGATTTGACTGACCATTCATAATTCATTTTACTGGAAGTAAGGTTTCAACCCCGGCATTTATTGTAAGCATTGTTGTAGGTTTGTCCATTTAAGTGTCGAAACACAGCTAATTCAAGCTATAGTTACGATGTTTATATCGCCAATCAACAACTTGCCTTTTATTTTACGTGTAAAGACAACAAGTCAACATCGTTTATTGCCCTACCCAAACTGCAATGACCAGTGGGCGTGACGAGCGATCCCTCAACTATCATATTTGTGTATTTCCGTTAATTCATTGTCCCTACCGTAGCACATGCCCATATGAGCGACGCCTGTAGACAAACGGTTAGTTGTTACGGGGGATAGTGCAAGGATTCAGGACAAAACTGCTGAGAGCCCTGCCTGGTTCTTTAACGTGCTCGATTGATAGCACCGTCACACGAGGCAAACGCCTCATCCGAAAGGCAATTAGTTTGTTAGTTGCCCTGGGCTCGAATCCGTGATCTTGAGGTTTGAAGTCAAGTGCTAATCGGGTTGACAATTGTCATATATGATAATTTCAACAATGGTTTTGTATTACATATATTGTAACTAGTCTCACTTGACAAAGCGTTTCTTTTCACTTATTGAAACGCCAAAACAAACCAACATACATTTAGCTCATACCAACCAGACATAATTTAATACTTGTCCAAATCGAAAGAAGTTGCAGACGACAATTTCAAGTTGGTGAAATTAAAAAAAATATTTGTCTTTTAGAATTGAAAATAATGTAGACATTGAAGAAATTGCTTGTTACAAGCAATTTCTTCATTGTCTAAGAAGTTTTCTAAAGCCTTTTCTTAGGGGCGTAAAATTTGGAATTAGGCGGGAATCCGTTAAATAACGTTTGAATTCACTTGAAAGTCGAAAACCCAAAATGTGTGATTTCTATTGATATCATTAAAATTCTAAATTCTTAGATATCGGAAGGAAACTAACATGTTGAACTATTATTGAATAATAATAATAATAATAAAGACTACATATTACAAATATGACTGTGATACTTTCATTTTACTAAACTTGTACTGTCAACTGGACCTTGCAATACGACCCCTGTGTATTTTACATAAAAATATTCCACATTGTGATAAACGCCATTTTACGCTGGCCTATACGAAAAGATCACTCGATCGTGAAAAAATTGTCGTCAAGTAGATTTCAGTCGATCAATCAGTTTTGACGGCAACCTTACGTCTCTGGTTCACGTCAACTTATTCTCGATGAAAAGGTAATTCAGTTTGGGGTTTTCCAACCATTAATTTGCGGCTTTGTTTATCATGTATGCAAATGCGGCGTCATTTAGAGGTATTGGTAGTTAACTGATCAACACAATATTAACCCTTTCCTGTTTTTTTTCTTTTTTTAATTTTAGACTGGTCCAAATTGAAAAAGATTGCAAAGACGACAGTGAAAATTTGATACAATTTGAAATGTAATCATCCTATGTGGTAGAAAATATTGTGGGATAAGAAGAAATTGCTTGTTACAAGCAATTTCTTCTTTTTTCACAATGTTTTCTCAAGTATAAAATCACAGCGACGTAAAACCCCGAGTTTGTACAGGAAAAGGTTAATGGGACTTGAAGATCCAGCGGATAACGCCATTTGATCTACAGGTAAATTTCACCAGTAAACAGAAGAAGAAATTTTAGACTGGTCAAAATTGAAATCAGTTGAAGAAGGCTAACGTTTAAATCAAATTGAATAATAGTGTCATATAACGCAGAAAGTATTGTAAGATGAGGATAAATTGCTTGTACCAAGCAGTTCATCCTTTTCCCACTAAATTCCCTTTGACTATATTTCACGAGTGTGATATGGTCCACGGGATTATGTGGAAATGTGTTGAATATAAGTTCGTTTCTAAGCTTTAAGAAGTTACTTTAAGAAGAAGTTAAAATGTTTGCAATTTTATAGAAAATGATTTAAGTAGAAAAGTAACTGACGACTCGCAGCTCTCATTAAAAAAGAGAGTCTTTCAAAAACAATTCCATCCAGAAGCCCCATGCTCGTCTCCAACTATTAAGAAAACCATTACATTGACCATTGATCGAAACGTCTAAACTTCATCTTATTCAAGCATGATCTTATTGCGTTTGAGAGTTATCCACAAAATATATCGTCGGTGTATTTCTAAAATCTCGTAACAACAACTTGATTAAAGCTGTTATTACGAGATTTTATACTGTACAATTTGCTCTGTCCTCGGCGACAGATGCCGTCAGTTAACTAAGATATTGGAGCATTCTTAGGAGAGTTTAGACCGGTAGTCATGTAATTGTTTATGGTGTATTGTTTGGGTAAAAGTTCACAATATGTCGTCTGAGCACAAGGAATACGTGCACGCAAAGCCATATCTTCCCCCTAAACATTCAACAAAATTTATTAGAAAACCATTATCCAGGGTAAAAAACATCGATAAATATAACGATTGAAACTGTAAGATCAAAATAATTCTACGCGATAAGCCTACATTTCTTGAAAGAAGCTGTGATATTTCAAAATGTGACCCACAACAATTTAAGGTTTGTTTACATAAAACCATGGAGTCAGTGATGACGTTTTCATTTTCGCTAGTCGTTCAATCAACTATCTCGGGTACGGAGATTAACGAAATCGTCCATAAAGTTAAGTCATCTACTTTGTATATAACAGTCAATGCCGAAGGATAGCGAACATTTCCAGTGAATAACCGGGTGCAGTCGTTTCGATCTGAATATGTAAACAAACACGAGTTGAATTTGATGAGAAAAACACAAAATACTCGTTCCAGAGAACTGCAATCATACCCTCATTTTTGCATATTGATATTAAGAAGTCTCTTGTTTTATTTAGTAACAAAATAAACGATGGATTGTTGGAGGAAAGATATCACTTATATTTTGAAAGTTCACTTACAGAATATGAGGGTGTACGCGTAAAATGTAAATACCTTCATATTGTTCGTGCACTTGTTATTTAGGCGTAGGCGCATATTTTGTACTCCTGAACGCTCAGTAATTATGCGCGCACGCCTAAATTTTGTGAGTGCACCTGTATTATTTACGTATCCAGGCGTTTAGTTTAGCATGTATGACCTGAAGTAGACTTTTTGACCCATTTAGTGCGCCATACTTATTGCCCGCAAACATTCCTGTGCCTATTACCAGACAGCAAAATTTCAGACTGGCCCATATCGAAAGTGTCGAGTTTTTGAATGTATATAATCATTTTCTTCCCAATCCGCCAAGTTTTTCTGAGACCTTTTTCTATGGTACGCATCAATGCCGGAATCGCGTTGAAATGAGCTAATAAATTGACTATACTTTTGTTGACAAAAAGTACCGCAGGACTAATGTTTAGGATCTTTTTTCATACCAAATGAAAAAAACATTATTTTTTTTTATAAATATCTCAGAGTGAGAGAGAGAAAGAAAGAGAGAAAGAGAGAGAGAGAGAGAAAGAAAGAAAAGAGAGAGAGAGAGAGAGAGAGAGAGATGGGGAAGGAAGGAGGGAGAGTGAGAGATAACACCCTCTTCACCCTCGCCAATAGCCGCCGTCATAGCGCAGTCGGTAGCGCGCCAGACTCCTAATCTTCAATCAAAGGTGTCATGGGCTCGATCCCCGGCGGCGGCAAATATTCTTTCCGACAATTGTCTCTCACCAATGGGTTGATAATCGTAGACCTATGTGGGATAGCAGCTGGAGGCTAGGAAAGGATGTAGTGGTAGTACTGGTGTGAGAAATACCAGGATTCCATAGTTAGGTGCTCCAGCCGCCGCGATATGACTGAAATACTGTTAAAAGCGGCGTTAAACCCCATTCAATCAAACACCCTCGCCAACCAACGATTTTACTTTTATTCTATATCCTTGTCCATATATCTAACATGATGGCGTCGTTACTTACCTCAATCGAACTGCCATATTGTAGGTCATTGGGCGTGTCCATGGATCCGTCAATTTTGCAGATGTATGTTTATACTTGTTTTGTTTGATTGCTCGAAAAGTAAATGTTATACAGTCACCTTCTAACAATCCCATCTAGATAGTCCGGAGAATCAGTGGCTTAAATCCACACTTTAATATGCCCACTGATGTGAAATTTTGCTAGCCATTGAGTGTCTTGCTATAGGCAAGAATACAATCAGTGACCTTTGGCTCGTAGGCAAGGGCATGTACCTCTCGGCAAGTGAGGCGTGGTATTGAAATCATGATTGTATTTGCAAGTGTTTTCGAAAATGGACATGACATAACATATAATATAACGTCATAGAGCGAGCAAGGTTTCGTAAATAGAGCTTTATTCGAGCTGTAATTACGACATTTTGCTCATCAAACGACGACTAGATGTTTTAAAATAAAACGAATCGCAAGGTCAGTGAAAGACTCAATCGACCAATTAATTCATTCAAAACGAACTTTGAACCCCTACATTGGCCGACATTTATTCAAAGCAATTTTGTTGGTTTGGCTACTTTAACGTAGAAACTACAGCTAATTCAACCTTTTGTTACGACGATTTCGTCCCCAACCAAACATTTAACTTAAAACTTACATTTACTGTCAATAAAGTTTTCAAAATAAAGCTGTTTATTTCATTAGTGAAACCTTCTGTCGAAGATCATTGGTGTGGCTAGAGAGCCGTCAATTACGACCTCGGTTCAGACTTTGAACTATATCGACGATGTTCAACGAAAACCTCGTAACTACAGCTTATTCAAAGCTGTAGTTACGAGGTTTTCGTAGAACATCGACGATATGTGATCTACATTTTAAATATTGAGTTGTAGGGTAAAACTCGTCCACAGATGACGGATCGCCGCTCTCAGTTAAAATGTCGAATGTCAAACCAAACCTTTGATTCATGCAAGAAGTGATATTGAGCTTCAATGATTATATGTAGCATTTTGTTGGTTTGGCGACTGGATAAAGATTCGGCTTTTAATTTCATGTCCGTCATTTCTTATTTTATAAAGTATTGTCGTTTGCTATTTAACCCTTTCCCGTTCAAATACAGGATTTTACGTTCCTGTGATTTTATACTCGAGAAAACATTGTGGAAAAAGAAGAAATTGCTTGTAACAAGCAATTTCTCCTTTTTCCACAATATTTTCTTCCACATAGGATGGTTTCATTTCAAATAGCATCCAATTTTCATTGTTGTCTGCAACCTCTTTCAATCTGGACCAGTCTAAAATTTGAAAAACCAGGAAAGGGTTAAGTAGAACAGGCCTGACGGAGGTCAGAGGGTATGGACAGTAATCCGTCCATGCTTTGGGGGTAATTTTCAGAGTTGTAGATTGGAGAGAAAACATATCTCGTTTATTTTGTTCCAATCAGTCAGGAGCTTTATGTAAACAATACAGATAGGATGGAACTATACTCAAACCCCTTTCAGGATGATACTTTAAATTATGATAATTTTTGTTTTGGTGATAAAAAGATTGATAAGCGAAGTGATATATTACGTATACATGAAGTAATTATAATCACTCAAGGGAAGAACAATAAAACGTCAGTACACTCGTATGTCATACATATTTTTTTTATCATGCTGACAGCGTTTTAATAGGAGGTATAGACAAAGACCAGCCTGCACACAAGTTGATCGTAGTCTACATCTCCTGTTTTTTCCTTCAACCCAGTCTCTCTCTCTTCTTTTTTTTCTTTTTTTTCAAAAAAATATATTTCAAAATTAATTTTGACTCGCAATTGGTGCTTCTGATGCCATTGTGTATTTGATTTTATTGCAATTTTATTTAGCATGACAAGGTTTAACGGTTTGTTTTTAAGTTTGAAGACTTGACAACCCCAACTCCCTTACATCAAGGGTCGATTTCGCATTTTATTTAAAACTCGCTTATTCAATTCTATTCCGAAAGCATTCCGAAATAGTTCAGCTTGCCAATTTCTCCACGGTCTTGACTGTAGATTCGAGAAAATGCATGTAAAAGGAGATATTGTATCTCGAATGCAGTGTCGCAACTAATCATCGATTTTGAGGAAAGATAATTTAAAAAGGTACAAACAAGAGCAACTAGGTGTTGATTATGCTCCCTAAATATGTTTCACTTTACCATGTTTACAAAAAGAGGAGAAAATTAGACTGAGGTATAGATAGAGAGAACAACCTTTCTGGAGAATTGTTTTTCTTCAAACATGCTGTGACATAACAGAAGATGCGTTTTTTCAGTTATGGATAAAATACATCATCCGAGTGAAACAAACGATAATCATTCAGAAATTAAAGGCCGAAGATGTGATGTGTAAATTTTTGAATATTTTTTTTTCATGCTTAACCCTTTCCTGTTTAAACTAGGGATTCTACGTTGCTGTGAATCTATACTTGAGAAAACGTAGTGGGAAAAAGGAGAAATTGCTTGTAGCAAGCAATTTCTCCTTTTCCCACAATATTTTCTTCCACATTGAATGGTTTGATTTAAAATTGCATCCATTTTTCATTGTCGTCTAAAACCGGTTCAATTTGGACCTGTCTAAAATTTCAAAACGTGAGAGAGTTAAGAAAATATTGACCGAAAAAAGAGAGTAAATAAACGAGTAATAATTCAAAGAAAAGTCACATTACTAAGGTTCTTAACTACTTCAATCTTCCTCAGTCAAATCAATCAAGTACTAAGTTTCATATAGACCGGAATGAACCTTGAACTTAAGTATATGGATTTCATTGCTTACATACCAAAAAGTAGTATTATATCTTTTCTCTAAAAAGCTTGAAATTGTAAAATTCAGGACAAAAATTTGACATTAAGTCCCACAGTCCTAGTAGGGTCGGCAATCTTAACACTTCCAATAAAGTTCCGTTTTGTTTGATTAGCCAGGTATGAGACAAACTTAAAAAACATTCATGTGTATTTCTGTTTCTATGCATGAATTCTTCCGGGTTCAGCATGACATGGTTTAAACTCAGAACCCTAAGGGTCAGGTTATAAAGAAGGGTTATTAAATATTAGGAAGGCTGAAAAAGATGATGCAGAAATGAAACACAAACATGAAATAGCTGTCAAAGTATAGCTTTGGTCCAGCCTGCAAGTAATTGAACAATCGCAGCTGTCAATCAAGCAGTCAATTGACCAATCAAAGCATTCATTCAGTCCGGAATTAGGGTTTAAACTCTCCGACATTGTAAAACGTTTGTGTTGGTTTCGCGACTTAAACAGCGTAACTACAGCTTATTCAAAGCTGTAGTTACGACGTTTAGGTCGCCAACCAACCATTCCACTTATTTGTAACATGCTCCTGACCGTATATTTCGTAAAATAACGACATAAAAATCGAAGCGGATCTTCCTGTCGGAGTCAATGGGAGGGGCCAGAGTAATAAGATGGCGGGGCCAGCGATTGGTCAGTTAGTCTTGAAGGATAGCTTTGACCTTTTACATCCAAAAATGTATCGAGGGCGGTTTTGTGTGCTTCCGCAAAAAATAGTCACGTTCAAAAAGGTAAAAATTGTAAAGTTTTTGCTTTTTTCGCTCCATGCTATTAAAATATAAGAGATGGGGAGAATGTTTTATGTTTTCATGGAGGTATGTGCCGAAAAACATAATCACGCTATTGTAATAATCAGCTTCGCGTTCATACCTCCATGAAAACAAAAAAAATATTCTCCTCATCTTGCAAATATATCCGCAAATGTATCCACAAACAGTGTGGCTAAAAAGAACTAAAGATTATCACCCTAGGGTGACATGAATTTGGATATACCCGCAAAAGTGTTTTAAATGACACATCCTAACATAAAAACAACCATTCTGAATTTTTAAAATTTATGCTCGCCTCTTCTACTAATACTGACTAAACATTTGGTCTGCCTGAACAAAAATTCAAAAGGACACATTGTACTCGTGATAGAGAACACTTGTTCTGATGTTATATTGTATTCACCCATATGTGTAAAAATTACTGTCCGGACACACACGAACACACTGACGGACGCACTCAAAAACAATATACTTGATTTGTGACAAGTATATGTTTTCTACAAGCGCCGTATATAATAGAATCTTGTCGCAATGCCAATCTATTTTTCAGCCACGCATAATATATTCATGATATTTAATACCCGTAGAAGTATAATTTAATTTAAAGTTTATCAAAAACGAGTGTTCTCATTGGTCGAAAAAAAATATTCATACCTCCCAGAACAAAATATTGAGCACGCTACTATTTTATACTCTTGCCCACCAAACAGTTATATTTAAAATGTATCAAAATTTGTAAAATTGTTTGCTTTTTTCATCGATGTCATTAGATTGTGAGAAAAGAAGGGAATAATTTTTGTTTTCAGGAAGGTATGAAACTAAAATATTAATCACACTATTTTATGAATCCGCTTTGCGTATTCATACAGTGTGATTAGTTTCTTTTGTTTATACCTCCACGAAAACAAAAATATTCTCTTCATCTCTTAATCAAACTCAGAACACAATTAAAGGGATTTGGTGATTATAAAACACTGCTTTTTGTAACAAACAAGCAAATATATTAACACAATCTAGATTCGAAAAATACTGGATAACAATTCAATAGAATTTTAATATTAATATTTTTATACGGACAATTAATTCTTCGGTTCTTATAAGCACGAATACTTCAAAGTGAATACGATAAATTCAATAGTTTAAACAGTAATTAATCTTTCTCTTTCTCCAGCTTTCACTTTCGACTTCACTAACTCCAATATGAAAAAATATCTTCAATATCTTTAATCTGCAAAGAGAAAGTAGAAAACGTTCACTAATTATCGATTTAAGTATACGGTACTTAAACTTTTATATTGTAAAGAAGTCGATTTCAATTGGTAAATCTGTGGTTTTGTTTCCTGATCACATGGTATATATATGAATGCGACACATAAGTTCTACTCGGGGGATATTCATAGATTGCATATGTCAATCAAAAAACGATAATAAATTTAAACCAGGAGTGAACTTTGAACTCAAACATTGATAGGAGCAGTGATCAGGTAATTCAAATGTTTGTCTAGAGATTAAATTCAAACAATGTCAACTTTAAATGAATAGATGTAAATAAGGGTATAGTCAGAATGAGTTATCCGTTAACATTTTAAAAAGAGAATAAACACAAAACGTTTTGACCCTTATCAGTTCTCCTAGCCTAACCTGGATCGATACTTTTCTTGTCTGAGGAGTTGCTCTCTTTCACATTTACCTACAAAAATGAATTTCCTGACAAAGATTCCCTTGATTTCTATACAGTCATAAAGAATGATTATCCTTGTGGTACATATAGAGGATAATTGATTTATTTAATGTAAGATTGATTTATCTTTAAATAAGCAGGTTTAGTGAACAACAAAAGCTATAACGATCATTTCATTAATTTGATTTAAAAATAGATGATAGCTTTCATTTCGAGAGCAACAAAAGGTGTATTTACATCATTTCTTAGCCTCCAGCTGCTATCCCACTTAGGTTATTAATTATCCATTAATTGGTAAGAGACAATTGTTGGAAAGGATATATGTCGCCGCCGGGGAACGCACCCATTACTAAAGTATCTCTAGAATTTCGTTTTTGGCCAAAGCATAATATATCTCAATCTCACATCAGTATTGAGTAATCGAAAATATATAAGCTAACAACTGCAAGTAGGTGAACTTGGAAAACCAGTATCTTTCGCTAGTTTGTTAAAGAAAACACTAGAAGGAGATGTTAAAATGCCGAATAATTGTTAGATGCTTTATGTACTTAGATAAACGTGAAGTTGATTTTATATCACTTACTTTGTAACCATTGACGAAGACTCTCTGATAATCCAAATGTGCTGTTAGATATTAACTGTTGCAAATCGTATTGTCCTGTTTTTATGATATCGAATCCCCGAACCATTGGAAGTTCCTGTTTTCTGTCAGAATGCACTGCATATTCAACGTTAGAATTAAGTACAGCGTTATGAAATGTTCCCGTAACTTCAGGTACAAAAGGAGACTGGGTTGTTGGAATGACTGGATCTACCTTTGCTCCGCCCAAAATAACCGATTCTTCTAGCGTAGGTTTACCAGAAATGGTCTGATCTTGTGGCTGTTCTACTTCACCACTTATCAGGTTTTGCAGATATGGTATGTCAGGAAAAATCGGATCTGGTAGTTGTCCTTCACCAGTGACGGTCCGATCTTGAACTCCAAAAGTGACTTTATTACGGTGATATGCTACGTCGCTTGTAGCATTATCGTCCTGTATGTTTATACCAAGATCGTTGAAGGTGAACGACCCAGGAGCTTGATCTTTTTCTCTTTTAACACCGACACTATTTTCAGTTGATGGTTCTTTCGATATCAAAGACCTTTCGGTTGCTTTCTTTTCAAATGCCGATAGGTACGGCATAAAGTCTACACCAGGAATATCCAGACCTTCAGATCCGATTCCGAACTCACTAAAATCGAACGTATCATCATCAGACCGAGCTGGCGTATCATCACCTAGAGAGGCTAAATAGTCAGAAATATCGAAACCATTGTCGTCATCGCTATCTGTAGGAGTAGGACCAGAATCAATTCCAAACTGAGATAAATCGAAAGAAGAATCAGAATCGTCATCGGAATATGTAGAACTAATTGTCAATGTGTTCCCATCCGAGCTATCGTCGGAATAAATTCCAAACTGCGACAGATCTATTGTACCAAGATCATCAGCACCATCATCCTTTCTGTCGTCATCTATACCGTAACCGTACTGTGAAATATCAAAACTATCAGCAGAACTTCCTACATCAGACGAAGTTGAACTCAATCCGATACCGAAATCCGAGAGATCTATTCCTGATAAATCAGTTGATGAGCTCCGGTAATCTTTAGAATCAGGGCTGTCATCACTGCCACTTATACCTATTCCAAATTGAGAAAGATCAAATGAATAATCATCGTCATCATCATCATCTACACTATCTGATATAGGTCTTGTAATTGCTGGGGTAGTCGATCCGTCTAACGGCCCTGTATCTATTCGAAGTAAAGAGAGGATACTCGAGGACCTCGGCGGACCTCCCCCTACTGTCAATGGCCGTTCATCATCATTGTTTAGGTCGATATCATTTGGGTCAAGATCAACTCCGAAAATTCTACCATCAGCGTAATCTTCGCCAATTCCAGCTCCCCCCTCTTTGACCAGACCTGTTATTGGATAACAGAAAAAAGGGCTTAATATAGATGTCGGATAAAGTAGGAGTTAAAAAGTCCCCCCCCCTTTTGGTAGATATAAGAATCCAAATGAACGTTTCTTTATCTCAAAGAAACGATACAGCGTTTAAAATGGAAAAGAAATGTGGAAATTAATTGGTTTATCATACATTGTGCGATACTAATATTCTATCTTAGCCCGTATCATGCTGAAACCGGCATATGTTTGCTTTGGTAGGAGGTATAGACTAAAACTTAACCGCAAATATGTGCCCCTCCTGTTTGATGTTTAAAGCAGATATGTTAAATCCGAAAATTACTTAACAAAGAAATTGACATACACCTGGATATTTCAGTGCTCTCAGTTTTTCTGTCCTGTGTCGCTGCAATACTATTTAGTCGGGGTTTTTACGGAATTAAGTTTAGAGAGTCCGAGACTCACAAATAGACAGAACCCGCATATTGGTATAATATGAGTCTAGTTTACCCTCATGGTTCCACTGTTTTAACAGTCTCCAATTCTTTTCTGCAGTTGCGCCATAGAAGGTAATAGTTATTCAATCTGTTTTTTACCTTTCACTAGCTACAGCTTCATTATTTATGTTATAAAAATATGACAATAACTAAAAGAAGATTCAATGTTTGAATCAGGGAATCCAGACGTTAAAAAAGGACTTACACAACACCATTGTCGAGTCCCTTGGACCCAATCTTGTAGATGTCAGTTTAAAGTTTTGTATATCAAATATTGCAATGGAATTTTATTATATACCTTGCTGTGAAATCTTGGGATTTCTCAGTGTAATAAATTTTGATAACGTCACTGGAGTAACGTTAACACTTTTCAGTTTCACTCTCTGCCGTAATTTAGGAACTACTTTTTTTTCAACCCAGTGACATTATAAAGAGTCTTCCAAAAAGATTGGTTTCGTTATTTTAATAAAAAATATAATAATAAGGTATATAATAAATAGAATAATCAACTGGTTATTCCAGATATGAAAAAATATTTCACGAGGATGCGTTGTTAGGCGTTGAAAAAACGAGTGCGTAGCACGAGTTTTTTTAACGCCTAACAACGCATCCGAGTGAAATATTTTTTCATATCTAGAATAACCAGTTGATTATCCTCTATATAACATACCGTGATGTCCGAAAGGCATTGGTCGCCCATACTGTGTACTTCCTAACAGTCCACGAATATCGGCTGGCAATGAGTCTGCGTCTGTTAAAACACATACAGTTCCCATTTTGACCGGTCGTTACATAAACAATAACCAAATAACTCATTTGGACCAAAAGTAAAGTGCTGACCTCAGATATTTCTGTAATACGTTTTTGTTCATGTCCGACTAAAATGTCGTAACTACAACTTATTTATTTACGACCAGTGTCCTATTCAACCCATACGTAAAATAGACGTATTGTTGCTAAAAGTTAAAGACAGATTGACCAACCAAATCAGTCTTGTGACCGGAATTTTAATCATCTGCATGTAACATTTGCGGTTTTTTTTTTTTTTTTTTTTTTTTGTCTTAAACGTCGTAACAACACTTATTCAATCTGTAGTATTTACATTTAGATAGCAACCAACTATTCATTTTTCCTTATGTGCTTCGACCACATATTCATCAAACTAACCTTGTCCGATAACTCAGTAAAACTACCTTATCTGAGATCAGTGGGCTTGGCTACAGAAAATTCAATCGACCAATCGCGGTTGTCAATCAAGGAATCAACCGACAAATCAAATAATTCATTCAGCCCGGAATTGGGATTTGAACTCCATCACTGGTCGCCATTTTTGTTAACTTTTTTTGTTGGTTTGGCGACTTGAACTTCGTAACTACAGCTTTTTCAAGCTGTAGTTACGACGTTTAGCTTGCCAACTAACAACATCATTAATTTGTTACATGCTTCTTGCTATGTTGCAAAATAACAACGTTTAAAATCGAAGAGGGGCTTCCTGTTGGAGTCAGTGTGCGTGGCTAAAGGAGTAAGTGGGCGGGGCCAGCGATTGGACAATTGTAGTTAATGTAACGAGAAGGATAGCATTTATATTTTTTGTCGCACTGATTTTGTTTCATGTTCATGAAGATTGAGAAAGCTTCAGAAGTTCTTGTTCGGAAAGTGAAACGAATTAAAATATTCTCCACGAAACGAACTGGACAAGAATATTGAATAAGAATGGATAGGTTAAAAAAACGTGGTTACCTATGTATTTCTTCGCTAAATACCACTATCAAATCTATAGATTTCTTTGCTAAATAGCATTACACCCACCCCGCCTCACATAGCCATGACCTGAATACGACTGTTCCGATCAGGCCACGCTCTTGAAATCAAATCGCGGTCGATCTCACTGCGTTTATGAAGACTCTACTCCGGCGATTGACCACCGTTTTAGGAACGACTTGATAGTAGCGGAATCATGGCCAATATGAACCTCTATTATAGATAGTCTATTTTTTCCGTGTTTCGAGGCAAATCGATTTTGGATCCATAACCGGTCACTAGTCACCAACACTGACTCCGACAGGAAACTACTAACATCGTAATTTGGTAAAATAGATGGCCAGTTGCATGTAACAAAAGAGTAAAATGGTTTGTTGGCGACATTAAGGTTGTAACTACAGCTTTATCAAGCTATAGTAATGACGTTTTACTCGCCAAACCAGCAAAAATGCTTTACAGCACAAAATTGGCCATATCGTAGTTAAAGGTTCACTTCCAGTCTAAATGAATGATTTGATTGGTCGATTTTTCTATGATTGACAAATCGCAATCCATCATTTAGCGTGTAATGTACCAGACATGACTAGACAAGCCGATTTTAAGTGGTAACTTACAACCAGAAAATTTTCTTCTGAGGAAGCATTTTATACTGTCTGAATAGTATCTCAAAATTTTGCTTTCCCTTAAGGTCGATTGTTTTGTTGAATTCTGAGAAAAATTCGACTATTCAAATAACGGGTCCCCACTGTCATTCAATTAAACAATTAAATCATTCATTGAGACCGGAAGTGATCTTTGAACCTCGCCATTTGTGTTAATTCAAGTTGAAGTTACTTTCTTCCGGTTAACAACTTACTAATTTTATCTTTTGTTACATAAATGTTAATGATCATAATTATGTTTCGTAAACTAACGCCGTTTCATATGTAAAATCGAACTTCCTGTTGATGGCCTGTGAGCGTTGCCAGCGATCTGTCAATTAAACAATCACGACAAAGAATTACTCGACTAATTAAATCATCCATTCATTTGAAAACGGAAGTAAACTTTGAACTTAGATAATGCCCGATATTTTTTCGTGAAGCATTTAGCTTGATTGGCGAGTTAAACTTCGTACATGGTCAGAAGGACAAATATTGACAAATATTGGCTTCGAATCCATACAAATAAAATATTACCGTTGTTAAAAATAACTATTCGATCGTCAGCAAAGGATGGCATCTCATCATCATTGTTAAAGTCAGGTTGAGTCACAGCTCTGGTAACCAACACTAGTAGTAGCAGTAACATCATTGTTGTTAAACTGTAGAAATGAAGCAAACGGAAAGCAAACAACAACAAAAAACCCGTTAATTAACGATAAACTTTACCCCCCCCCCCGCCCCCGATCATTGAATTGCAAGTCGGCTGTTAACATACGGCCACAGCACTTTGGCTTACAATCCTCACAGGTACCAATATATACACCTGGGTGGAGAAAAGCAATATGGAGCGAGGTTTTTGCTCAGAAAAATCCCCATAATCCTGGCGGGACTCGATCCCGGGACCCTCCGATCCCGAGTTCCGCGTCCTACCACTAAACCTCGGAGCTCCAGCTGTAAATGCCTATTGGCCCTCTACCAAATTTCTTCAAAAAATTACCGTACACTTTTTTTAAACAATTCAACATAACGTTCTCGGTTTGTACACCTTAAGGAAAGTCAAATTATAGTTACGACGAATAGGACACCAACCGAGGCTATGTGTGTTTGTGTTTTTCTTTTTCTTTTTTTTTTTAAACAGACAAACTACCACATAGGATAGTTTCATTTCAAATTGCACTCAATCTATTGTGGTCTCCAACGTTTTTCAAATTGGACCAATCTAAACATTCGAAAAACGGGAAAGGGTTAAGCTGATATGGGAAAATCTTTGCATGTATTTCTAACTAAGTTTTGATTTTTTCAACGACTTACGTAAGAAATATAGAATAGCGAAAGTCCCAAATAAGTAGAATTTTGAATTTCGAGTTACACTTTATTGGAAACCTTTCTATCTGTTGTGTTTGTGTACGGGTGGACATATTCTCAAGGATTGTTTGCGAAACTAAGTTAACATCATTTCCGGTTATAATATTTTTTATTATTCGTTAACATTGGAATTTATGAAAGACATATTTGAGAAAATCAAGAAAGCATGAAGTGAAAAAAGTGACCATTTAACTATTGTTCCGACGTCAAAATTTTTGACTGGCCGAAAACTCAAAGAAATTGTCGACGAAAATCATTCGTTTGTGTGTATGTGGGAGTGTGTGTGTGTGTGTGTGTCTTTTTTTTTAAAGAAAACAATGTGGAAAATGAAGAAATTACTTGTTACAAAAATTGTGAAAAAAGAATGAATAGGTTGTAATAAGCAATTATTTCAATTACCATGATGTTTTCTTAATTATATTTCTTGAGAGGCGTAGAAAAGCGGAATTGTATTGGTGGAAATGTATTGACTTGCAAAAAGGTATTATTGAAAACTACACAGAGCTAGTGAAAATGATCACCGTTAGTTAACTGTGCAAACGTCGACGTCAATTTTGACGTTATGGGCTACGGCTTTTTACAGTGCTCTATATTTACTCGTATATGTATTTGCATTTAAGACCTTCCCCCCCCTTGTTTCCTAATTAAAATTTAATGAAATAGAAAATGATGAAACAGTCATATGCGGGCGTATAAGTAGGATTTAAAGTTTTCATGAACTGTAGCCACGGGTCTTGATATCACGGTGAAATAAATACTTTTAGAAACGACTTTTATTAAACGAATGAGATATGTATAAACTGGTCCAAATTGAAATAGTAACAGACGACAATTTAAAGTTAATGAATTTGTTTATTCTTTTCATACAAAGATGACGCCCTTTAAGAAAAAAAAAGCTTCAAAAGCATAGTGGAAAGAGAAGCAAGTTCTTCATTTTCCGCATTTTTTTCCAAATTGTTTTTCTAAAGGGGTATCAGAAAGCGTCAGTATGTGGGAAAGTGTTAAAAACTTTTCAGAGTCATCGTTAGATTATTAGAATCAATGCATAGAATTACAAATCTACAAACAAATTAATTCGTTAAATGGCGTTTAGAGAAGTTGTAAGCACATACCTTCGTGATCTCTCTGCCTTGTGTTTCCTTTGCTTTGATTTGTCAAAACTACTGTCAATACAAATAAATTAAGCAAAACCGCTGCATTGTTTAATTATATTACAAATTAACAAATCGTTCTTTGTTGCAAAAAATATTTTTTCTGGACTTTCATTAAATGGTAATTGTCTTAATTTGAGGCCCTTCCAAGGAAAAGCTGTTCTTTCCTACATGAATATTATATATTTCCATTCTTTTGCGGTGAACTGTAAAAATAAGTTGATCTTCCTAGACCATTGGAATTTACCAATCGTGTTGCCAATCAAATAACAAGTCTACCGATCAAATCAGTCATATAGATCATAATTGAGTTTTAAACTCCAACATTTGCCGCCATTTTTGTTAACCCTTTGTGTTGATTTGGCGACTTAAACGTCGTAACTACAGCTTATTCTACGTTTATGTCACCAACCATCCATTTTACTTTTTTGCTACACGCTACTGACCATAGTTTTTGCAATATAAGGCCGTTTCAAATCGAAGTGGAACTTCCTGTTGGAGTCAAGGACGTGGCCTAGAGAGTCAATGGGCGGGGCCAGCCATCTGTCCATTGAGATCTATAAAGATAGCATTATAATCACTTTGCTGTGATATTAGGATTCCTCCTCGCTATCGTTGGACTGAATTTGATTCTAAAACCCATCCACTTTAAGGAAATCTAAACAAATCGATAATGTTTGTCATCGGGCCTAAGCCTCAAGGCTTATTGCCTGAATAAATTCACAGGAAAAAGTCGGCAACATTTTTATAGCATGGTGAAGAAATGAGTCGCTGAGTCTAAACGCGATAGAGAGAGTCTTGAAGGTTACCTGAAGGTCTTGAAGGTTACCTGAAGGTCTTGAAGATTACCTGCGTCCTGGAAGGTCACCAATTGTCATCTTAACGTTTTTCTGTTTTGAGAAATTTTAGACTGGTCCAAATTGAAAGAGGTTGCAGACGACAATGAAAATTGGGATGCAATTTGAAATTTAACCATCCTTTAAGGTAGAAAATATTGTGGAAAAAGAAGAAATTGCTTGTTACAAGCAATTTCTTCTTTTCCACAATGTTCTCTCAAGTATAAATTTACAGCGACGAAATATACAGCGGTATGTTTTTACAGAGGTAGATATATCACAGGAAGAGCCCTTACAATTATCCATAATTATTTGCAAGCTTCAGATGATTCAGCCAATTGTGCTTAAAACGTCTGAAAATTGACGCGCATCACCTTAAAAAGCGAGCTCAGTGCAACATTTCCAAGAAAAACTTTTTATGTTTCAGCGGAATTTGGAAGATTTCACAAACAGCTTTTAATTGTTAACCCATTACCTCACAACACAATTTTAGACTGATACTAATTGAAAAAGGTTGTAGACCCAATCCAGCAATTTCTTCATCTATCCATAGTGTTGCTCTCTTGTGGTGCGTCTAAAAGCGTCAATGTGTGGGAGTGGGTTTAAACATGCGTTCACTGCTTCTGACTTTTCAACCACCCCTCGTATCAACATCATTTTTAACTTGCGAAACGACGTCTTTTTTTTCATTTATTTCTTTATTTTATCTTTTCTTTTAATTTGACGAATCTTTGACGCCTTCATCTCAAATGTTGTTTATTAGAACATGCTGCTAATCCATTGTACTGCTCTTAGAGTTAATATAATCAATTTCAGCTTTAGCAACTCGTAAAAAACTGTGATTTTAGAAGGCCCCTCTTTAGGGCCTTAAGAGATCGATATCAGATCACATAATTTAGTACAAAGACGATTATACATTGAAACATCGATCACGCTAGTAATGACTTTTTATAATTGGATTCATTCTTTCACGAAGATGTAAAGTGAATTTATTTCTTTTTTTCAATGGCGCTCCAAAGAAATAAAAAAACTTTAGAAGCATCGCGGAAAATGTAGAATTTGCTTGTTGTAATCTATGTCTTCATTATTCACAAAGTTTTCTATCCTAAAAGGAAAGAAAATCCAAAATTTCATCAACCAAAATTTGTCGTCTACAACACCTCAGAATTTGGACCAGTCTAAAATTTTGCAGTCTGGTAATGGGTAAAGAGAGAAAAGACACATAAAGAAATATGAGAGATATGTCTCTTTCTTTGCGAAAATTATCCGTTATTCCGTATTTAAAAAAAAAGTTATTGAAGGTTGTATCTTTTTGCACGTGTACGGAATGGCTCTGTTTTAAAGAATATTTTTGCTCCCTGGGTAAAATTTTGTACGTATAATTCCCCGGGTTCTTTTCCTTTCTTTTCTTCTTCTTCTCAATCTTTATTTTTCTCGGTGGATTTCACACTAGACCTCGTGAAAGAATTGGACAATAACGTTTAGAATCACTCACAGATCATAAACAACAACAACAGACATAAAACGAAATAGTCACCTATTTTAAAATCCCAACATCAAAGGACTACCTAATACCGGTGATACAGGAATTTTTTTGGAACACATAATTACCGGATTGTAAAAAGCAGTGTTATTTACACACAAGCAAGATAAATAAAATGGAACGCCATGGATGTAATATTCTATGTACCTTGTAACGTTTGTACGGTAATTTGTTTTCAGCCATTCAAATTAAAATTAAAACTGATAGAAAAGTAGAAGCTGCTTTGAATAAGACCCCCGCCATTGTCATTTAGAAAAAGAAAATAAGTCAATTCTTGTCTGTAAACTGCTCAATAAGACATTCTAAAACCAAGTTTTCGATTGCAGACGACTTTCAAAATTATTAAAATTTTGGTCAAGTTAAAATATTCAATTTTCTTTTAAATTCAAACATTTTTTTCCAAATATTGAAATTAAGATTGTTTTATATAGTTTTTTTAAGGAAGTATATCGTTGGTGGCTGGACTAAGCCGTAGTTACAACATTTGCTTCATCATGTTTTAAATGAAGATCGGATGTCATCATTTCACCTCCAATATACATATTCAGCTGAGTTATTCTTTGACAAAGACGATCCGCACTTTATAGCCACTTTGGCATTTCGTCTGCTGTTATTGATCAAGACACTTTTAACCCTTTTCTGTTTTGGAAACTTTAGACCAGTCTAAATTCAAAGGTTTCACACTTGAAAATGTAAAGTCGATTCAATTTGAAAAATAGCCATTAGGTTGGGTAGAAAATGTGGTACAAAAGAAGAAATCCCTTGTTACAAGCAATTTCTTCTCTTCTTCAATGTGTTCTCAATTATGACTTCACATTGACGTAAAAACTAGAGAGTGAAAAAGAAAGTATTAAAGCACTTATCGACCAAGAATCTTTTAGAGATTTCGGACGACGACCATCTTAATAATCAGTTTTATTGTAGGGAAGGATCGACATGTAATTGTTAGACTATGTGGTCCGATTCATTTCATGATTTTTGTGAAATAAAATATGTTTGAATTAATAACCATTTACTAGACGGCAACATCTACGACTGTTCCAAATTGAAAGATGGTAGACGGCTTTTCAAATATACTTTCAATTGAAAATGAAAATTCAAACGAGGAGGATTTTTTTTTCTTCAAAAGGAAAGAAATGCTCGCATAAATGCTTCCTTAAACAATTTTTTCCGGCGAGTTAGAATAAGGGACTGTGTTGTACTAGGCTAAAAGGTCTAGATCTAACGGCCTTTTCCGAAAAGATTTTAGCTCCCGTAAATAGAACTTTAAAAAGGAGAAGATCTTCTGAATTTCGCAAAAAGTAAATAAGGATAATTTTCTTCAGCTGCCAATATTGACGAATCGCGGCTGTTAATCAAACGATCAATGGGCAAATCAAATGATTTATTTACAGCAGTAGTGAACTGTTAACTTCGACTTTGAACAATACTAATGTAAAGTACTTTTGGCGGTTTGGCGACATAAACATCGTAACTACAGCTACTCAAGCTGTAGTTACGACGTTTAGGTCGCCAATCAACCGTTGTTGTTTTTCTGATACATACTACTGACCATACAAACAATTTGTAAAATAACGCCATCTATTATCGAAGGGGAACTTCCTGTTGGAGCTCAGTAGTCAAGGCCAGCGGTGAAGGTCAGCGGTAAAGGTCAGCGGTCCAGTGATTTTGAGGTCCCTTTGGTCGTAGATTAACACAAGATAGAGGATAACAGCAGTTTACAGATCAAAATTTCAATTAGCAAGAATTTTGAGTGGGTTTACTATAGCAACGGTATTGTCACCTTTTATCGTAACCCAAGACCACACAATACCGCATTTTGGCGCGATAAAGAAAAATAGTATTGAAAACATTGAGTGTGGGGGGGAGGGGAGGAGAATTTAAATGAAAAGAGATGCTGTCTATAACTTCTTTCATTTTTACCTCTCTAACAGTGTTTGATAATAGTTGGATGATAAAAAATGAAATAAAGAAACGACTGAAGAGATTATTATTTTTTTTTTTTGTTTTTGTTTTTCGTCGAGGTATGTAATTGAAAACTTTATCCCACAGTATGAGTACACGAAACGTATTCATAGATTGGTGTGATTAAGATTTTAGGTTCTTACCTCAATGGGACCAAAATTATTCTCTGTATTTCTTATAAGACAAAGAAAATATTGTACAAGTAACGTGTACTTACTATGGTTCTACTTTGTATGCAAGCAAGCAAAATGGTTTCGTTCTCAAACCTCTGTTCATTAATCCATTGCCACATGGCAAAGTTTTAGACTGGTCCTAATTGAAAGAAGTTGCAGACGATAATATAAACTTAATGAAATTTAGATTTTTTTCCACTCCCTGGGTAAAAAAAATTGTGAAAAATGAAGAAATTGCTTGTAACAAGCAATTTCTTCATTTTCCACAATGTTTTCCGAAGCGTTTTTTCTCGGGGGTGTCTAAAAGCGTCAATGAGATGGAATGGGTTAAAGCACGAAAAATAATCACTCTGTTAAAGCCCTATAATCTTAATAGTCAACACTAGAATTAGATTACAAAACAATAAAGAAATTTAGTCTAGAGATTTATTTGAAGACAGATAGTATCATACAACCAACAAATACAAGTAACACATACAGCAGAATATCTCCTTCTAACTACTATGTACATCTGTATATTGTGTCTCATCTGTGAAAGAAGGAAAGACAATAAAAATACTTATTTTTTCACTCGAGTATCACTAATAGCCTTTCATCTAAGTGACACAAAAAACATCAGAGAACCTTTTTTGGATCATTGAAAACAGCATTATGAAGTTATGTAGTTGTACGTCAACTGCTTCTAAAGCAGGGCGCGGAAACGAAAAGGTCTACTGACAGACGGATGTACGGACAGACAGACAGGCATGATTTAGCCAATATATCCATCCTTACTTCAGAGGAGTTGGGTATGAAATAGGGGTCATCGGAAACCCATTAAAAATTATAAATTCACCTCGGGTTCTATATACACTAATAAGGGTCATTCATGTCTTGTTTTTGTGAGTTATATTACGATTGACCGATCGCGGCTGTCAAGCAAATAACAAGTCGACCAATGAAATCATTTCTAAGGACCAACGTTTTTTGAAATTGACATCGGCCCCAAATTTTTGTTAATCTTTTCTTGATTTTGGTTTGGCGACTAAAACGTCGTAACTACAGATTATTCAAGCTGAAGTTACGACGATTAGTCTGCCAACCTGATATATAATTTTTGTTGCATGCTAATTGCTATAAAATTTGCCTCTAAAAATCGAAGCGAGACTTCCTGTCGGAGTCAGTGGATGTAGCCAACGGGGTAAATGGGCGGGGCCAGCGATTTTTTAGCTGCTGATTTCTGCTGTCAATCTGAGTACCAACTGAACAATCAAATAATTAGTTTATACATGAAATGAACTTTTGACTCCAACATTAATATTAAGCATCTTAGTTGCTTTTGCGACTTAAACGTCGTTACTACGGCTCATCGTTGCTGTTCCTACGAAGTTATGATCGCAAACCAACGATTTGCCTTTTAATCTTATATTCCTGACCCCATATATCACAAAATTATGTCCATAATTACATCATATGAAGGATCGGAGCTCAGTAATAGTGACCAGCGATCTCTTTTTATTATTATTATTTTCTTCTAAATGGACGTGATATAGATTAATCAATACAGATTATAAAAAAACATGCGGACGGGAAGTGAAATAAATCTGTTGACTAGTTAAGATAAAATAGGTGATATTGCACAAGTTTCATAACAACACAACCATGCAAATATGACCTATGCAATATTATCATCATTTTGTTATAAGAAACTGCGCAATTACTCCAACATTTCTTGACGAAATTTGCTGAAGCCTTTTAAAGCATAATTTTGTGACAATTTTATCTATGTTTTTAAATTCATTTGTGAGAAACATCGATACTGAAAGTCTGACAGCGGCTATAGGGATACGTTAATCTCCTATTCAAGATGGCCCATTTCAACGGAATAAATGACATTTTTGAATTATCGAATGGAAGAAAGATCAGTAAAGATATAGATGTATATTACAATGATGCGCGTTAAAATACACTGACCTTCATCAGGAACCTCTACTTATATATAAGACAGGAAGTTCTACTTTCTTTTTCATGACCAGTAAAATATAACAACGAAGTAAAATTGTCGGTTGGTGGAACAAACGTCGTAACAACAACTTAGATAAACTGTAGCTACGACGTTTACGTCATCAAACTGACCTAAATTCTTCATATACATGTCGGCCAATGTCGGACCTCAAAGTTCACATCGATCTGAATGAACAATTGGATTGGGCAATTTATCTTTGATTGATACCCGCAGTACTTTAATTATTAGCTCTTATTGGGCTGAAATAATAGCATTGGAAGGTTTCGTGAAAAAATGAATTTGAAAAAAGCTCTTGCCTAGCAGTAGATTTTCTTAAGACACATTTTTATATACTTTCCTTTAGCTGTTATGACGTTTCCTCTTACAAAAAAATAATTACCTGAAGTTCAAAGCCTATCCAAATACAGGAGGCATGCCAGGTATAGCCCCAAAATTTCCACTAAAACCTTGTGGGAGTCTGGGGATGGGCTGACCTCTAAAGGGATCTGACCACTCGTGTTCGAACCTGTTACCCAAGGTTTGTGGGTTTCCATCCCATCCTCTCATGAGCCCATTGGCGTGGGCCTCGCCGGCACCAGCGCCACCATGTCGGGGCAAGTCTGTTAAACAGATAAATTCAGTAATTTAACTTGATGTTTTAATTCGCTTACGAATATGTAGACCTACCCATTCCCACACAAAAGCGCTTTCAAGAAAATCATTAGGGAAAACATTGTTGAAAATGAGGAAATTGCTTGCTTCATTTTCCATTATGTTTTCTATCCCGAATGCCCAACAAATCTAAAATATCAGTACTTTAAATTTAAACTTTAAAGTGTTCTCTGCTGTCTAAAACTCTGCCGTCTTGCACATGTAATTTATTAATAAGAAAAAGAGCAAGCTTCCAATCAACAGACAAAAAAAAAAAACATATAAAATTTGTAAAAACGTGTCTGCGTAGCATTATAAGATAAAAAGCTTTAGGTTTATCCATTGACATATCCCCCAACAATAAAAAATGACGCAGGGAAATCTTTAAACAACATTGTGGGAAATCAAGAAATTGTTTGTTAAAAGCACTTTCTGGGAGTGTGTTATTCCATTTTGGTAGATTAATAAGGATTTCTCGCCTGGACCAGTGTAAGAAAAATTATCTTTAATACTCATTAAAGAAAGAAAGACTCATTTAAGAAAGGAAGAGAACACTTTTTTGAGGTTTGAACCTAAAAACAAAGAATAAACAAAAGATATTCCCTTCATGTCTCATAATGTAACCATCAAGCAAAACACAGTCATATTTTACTCAGTTTGTGCGCAAGCAAACGAAATAGGTGCGTATTCAAAATTGTGTTCATGGAAATATGTAACGCGAATTCCAGCCAATCAAAACGCCGAACTTTTGATAGACGAAACTAAAATCAAACTATTCCCGTAAGGAAGATATCACTTTACCAAGTTCTCCCATTCTTGCTGGACGACCTAAAACTGAGCTTCCAATAACCCGTCTGACATCTTCTGGAAGGTCTCGTAAACCGCCGGAAACACGACCGCCAGATGTATGGCCGCCGAGTCTTCGTGATGGTTGCACTCCGGCGCCAAATCTGCTTCCTACGAGAGAGAAAAAATCAGTATTGATTTTCACTTGCAACTCTAGAATAAATGCTGTTTAAATAATTAAATTCAAAACTTGTCATAGACGGTAAATGACTTATTCACTTAACTGACCTATCGGTGGCCCACCAACTGACTCCTTTGGCCCGCCCATTGGCTTCTATTGGAAGTTCGTCTTAGATCTTTAACCCATTCCCACACAACCAAATTTTAGACTGTTCCAACTTGAAAGAAGTTGCAGACGACAATCAAAAGTTGATAGAATTTTTTTCGTCTTTGGGGTAGAAAACATTGTAGAAAATGAAGAAATTGCTTGATACAAGCAATTTCTTCATTTTCCACAATGTTTTCCAAAGCTCTTAAATTAGGGGGCGTAAAATGGAGGGCTCGAGTTGAAATGAGTTAAAGGCGTTATTTTGAAAAAAAATATTGACAGTAGTGTGTTACAAAAATTAGGAATGATTAGTTTGCTCCTTTGCGATTCAAGCGTCTAAAATACAGCTTGAATATTCTGTAGTTACGACGTTTAAGTCGCCAAACCAATAAAAATGATTCACAGAAATGGCGGCCAATGTCGAGGTTCAAACTTAACTTCTTGTCTAAATGATTTCATTGGTCGACTGATTATTTGGTTGAAAGTCGCGATTGGTCAGTAAGCTTGTATTAATGATAAACCGATAGGTACATGTAAAGCAAGTACAAGGCCGTTTAACAATTCGTCGTGGTTTAAAAATCAACGGTTCGCCGATGTTTATCAAAAATCGTTTGACCATTCAGACCACTTTCTTATAATAGGAAAAAAAAAGTTCACCACCGACACCTTTGGCTAAATGCATTTTCACGGGCAGACTGTCTTGGTTGACGATTCTTTCAGTTGGTTTTATATCCTAAAAATGGTATCGCGGTGAAAATACGTAACTTTTTACAAAAAAAAGTAAAAATGAAGACAATTTGTGAAATAATGGAATCCGTTTACTACCCTCTATAATATTTTATTTCCTCATTTCGCTCATTTCAAAAATGTCATAAGCAAATGTCATTTACCTTGGGTGGTATAAAACGTTAACTGCATTCACTGATTAAACGGCAAAGAGATCAACACGATGTCACTGTCACCATACATAAATTTGAATTGCTATGTCGAAGTTGAATATAAAAGTAAGGTAGGATAGGATGACCATTCTTAGTCGATAAAACATGTAAAAAGCTTGATTTCTATCAAGCCTTGTCAATAACTACTCTAATTTACAGAGAGTACTGTTATCTTTTTTTTTGAAAACAAAATTTTAGACTGCTCCAAAATAAAAAAATAAAAAAAACGTTGCAGATGACAATTTCAAGTTGATGAAATTATTTTTTTTTTCTTCTTTTAGAATAGACAACATTATGGATAATGAAGAAATTGCTTGATACAGGCAATTTCTTCATTCACCACTTTGTTTTCCATTTTCTCTTATGATGCGTAAAATCATGGATTGTATGGGAAAGTGTTAAGTGTGAATTGTCACATTTATAGACTTAAGAATGTTTTAAAACCCCATTCCAATTGACAGACCGCCGCTTTCAAATCACATCATAAATTCCGACTGAAGGGAACTTAGAACTCAGAGATCCGTCAGTTCATGCAAAATCGCTCACTCAACACTCCATTTAGAAAACTCAAACAAATCGCTTAAAATATTATAGAACTTATTTTTTCTTCGTTCAATCCATCGGCTAAAATCGATTATCTGACAGATTCGGATTCATTCCCACACAATGACGTTTTGGGCGCCTCTCAAGAAAAACAATTGGAAGAAACATTGTATGAAATGAAGAAATTGCTTGCAACATTTTCCTAATTGTTTTCTACCCAGAAAGTTGGAAAAATCCAAAATTCAATAAACTTGAAATTATCGTCTGCAAACTTATTTCAAGTATGTCTGGACTAAAACCTTGCAGTCTGGTGATAGGCTAATAAACTTATCTTTTTATAGATCAATACACATACTCTGTAAAAGGCAGGTAAATTTTACATTTCAAAACACCAATTTCGTTCGAAACTCGGACATTACACTCGACTGATAAAACAACCAATTTGTCATTTTCACGATGTCTTTAACCTTTTTCTGTACAAACCCTGGATTTTACGCCATCGTGATTTTATGTTTGAAAAAAAGATTGTGGAAAAAGGAGAAATTGCTTGTTAAAAGCAATTTCTCCTTTTTCCACCATATTTTCTATTAAATTGGATGGCTTCATTTCAAATTGTACCCAATTTCCATTTTCGTCAGTAACCTCTTTCAATTTGGACCAGTATAAAAGTTCTAAAAAACTGGAAAGGATTAACTGTATATTGAAGCCCTTACCGTGTCTATCGTGACGATCTAAGGACGATGTAATTCGGGATGGTCCTGAACTAAAACTTGTTGTACGAAACGATCGTTGTGAACTGAATCCTGGATGTCCTATTGTATCGAAACGTCTTGATTGACCAAAAGATGAAATCGGACCACCGTCTGGGAACACCGCGCCACCTGGTGACCCAAACCGTCCACCAAATCGACCTCTTTGTCTACCAGTGTAAAATGCTGGAATAAAAGATTGTCTTAGCTGAAGGAGAACTTGGGTTTTCTGTTCCGTTTTATGTCTTTGTTGGCGTTTCAGTATCTTTTCGATTTACATCCGTTTTTTTTTTAATTTTCTTTTCACTAACAACTGTATGAAGACGGGCAAAAAAGCATGATAGAATTTTTCTTTTAATTAAAAACATGTTACTTGAATCATTGATAACTTGATTTATAATTAAAATATATCATATCGTTGCTGTTTTGTCGAGTTTTTTAAGCATTAGGATGCAACCCCGTATTTTACGCATTAAATGAATTAACATTGGAAAACGTCATGGATGGAGGAGAATTTGCTAGTCTTCTTTCCTCATAGAGTTTTCTGAAAAAAAAAATAGACGCTTTCCCCAAAGCAAATACAGGTTGAATTGTCGTCAGCAAGGCATCTACACGTACTATGAACTGCAAAGGTTCCAGAAAAAAAAGATTATTTCGATATCCCTACATTTGTTTGACAGATTACCTCATTTAATTAACAAATCGCTAACCCCGCCCACTGACTCCCTAGGTCCCGCCCATTTACTCTGATAGGATGTTCCGCTTCGATTTTAAACGGCGTTATTTCGCAAAATATACGGCCAGTGGCATGTAACAAAAGTATTATGGTTGGTTGTCGAACTAACGTCGTAACTACATCATGAATAACAAAATGGCGCCCTATGACGGAGTTGAAAGCTAAGGCCCGGGCTGAATAAATAATTTGGTTGGTAAGTTGATTCTTGATTGACAATCGCGATTGGTTAATTTGGACCAGTCTAAAATTTTGCCGTTTGCTACTGAATTAAAACTTGACAGGTGTTTTTAACGGACGGAATAACAAATAGGCAAGGTTACTGATCGCGTCATGACTGAAATTCCCTGAAACAAATACTTCTTGACACTGGCCAGTTAAATATGTAATTTTAGATTAATCCTAACCAAAATTTAAGACTGGTCCAAATTTTAAATGAGTTGCAGAGGACAATGAAAAGTTGATGTATTTTTTCTCTTTTTTTCCCAACTTTCTAGGTCGAAAAAATAATGTAAAAGAAGAAAATAGCTTGTTCCTAGCAATGTCTTCATTTTCCACAATATTTCCTAATTGTCTAGAGTGGCATCGGAAAGCCTCATTGTGTGGGGAAGGATTAAACAGAATGACAATTCATCATTCAGAGAATCTTCCAGCAGCGAAAAGAGTCGACTCTTTCAAGCTTGCATTTTCCGATGGTATCATTTCGCTCGATATATTCAACGACGGGACGCGATGTCAATAAAAATCTTAATTATTCAAGCTGTAGTTACGACGTTTAGGTCGCCTACCAACAAGTTTTCAGATACTTACGCTGAGCTGATATACGATGAGCCGCTATGAAAAGGACGCATAACTGAACGATATTTTTCATCTTGTGTCTGTCGTATGCTGTAAACAAAATACGGAGGTAAATTAAACAAAATTTTTATGCACTGTGGGGCTGTCAAGGCTGTTCAATATGTGCACTTCATGTATCTGAGATGGTTGGAAATATCTCACAAGACTTCATAGGATTTTGCATGTTCACTAGGACTTTAATTTTGACTTAAAATTTGAATCTTAAGTGAAATTTATCGTAGAGCCAATGTTATGTCGTTTAATGTCATCTGTCTTAAAAAAGCCCGCAAATAACTATCAACAACATATAATTTCACTGGAAAACTAAACTTTTATTATATCAATGCCTTAGTAATGTCTCTTATCTATTGATCTATATACGTGTACTTGAGATTTAATAATAATAATCATCCCCTGTGATTTATTTTCTTTAAGGATTTTATAATCTATGCCCCAAAGCCATTTAGGACACTGTGTGAAAATTCTGTAAAAGAAAGTGTCCAACATGGAAATAGAAACGGAAGTAATGTCCCCATCTTTGTAATCTAATTCAAAGATTAAAAGAATGCATCGATGAATTAGAACAAAAATATCATAAGTGTCTATAACTTGTAAAAAAAACTTACGATGTTTTGATGAAAACCGACGATATCTTGTTTATATGTAGGTATGAACCCAATCGAACTTCTATATAAAACCGCCAAGTGGATTTGTACAGAACAGAGAAACATGATAAAGATTCTAGTAACATACATGTATCTCAATGTTAACAAAAACATTTCCTTCGTCTTTATTTATTTACCATTAGCAAATCATGTATCTTTAAAATATTCCAAAGTCAACCAAACAAAAATATATAAATAAATGAATGAAAATGATCTGTTTTGTACTCAAGTATACAGAATAGTTCAATTCCTTTCAGCCAGGAAGAATGAAGAAAATATGAACAACGAAACTAGATTTAATTAACTAATTCCTCCCACAATCCCTCCTTTTTACGCTCCCCTAGAAAAAAGTTTTTGAAAACATTGTGGAAAATGAAAAAAATGCTTGTATCAAACAATGTCTTTATTATTCACTTTATTTTCTATCAAAAAAAGACGAATCAGCTTAAAAATGTTTCAATTTGAAATTGTCATCAGCAGCTTCTTTCAATTTGGACCAGTCTGAAATTCTATTGAATTGGAATGGGATAAAATACTGAATCACCGAAGTGAAAAACAATTTATATAGCTCAAAACAATCTAAAGATTTTAAATGTTTTCTCTTTTTCCCCTCTTCAAACGCGATTCGTTGATAAGGGCCATTGTAAAAAGACTTAAAAATTATTTCTCACAAAATAGCTTTTTTAGGTTAAGTTACGAATTCCGTCATTTATCATATATCTACCTTCTAACATTTTATATAACATTATATACTAGTTCACCAACGTATTTCCAGAGAGGATTAAACTAACGATTGAAATATAATAATCACAAGAATGACTCAGTAAAAATCAACAGTAATTTCAATTAAGAAATAACCCCTTATCATAGATTCGTTTGATGAAGACAGTATGTTTTGGTAACTTATATAACGTGACCTACTTATTGAAAATCTCAGGTGCTATATAAATGTCTGTTGTAGAAAACTGTTGAATTATCCCTTTTTTGTCTAGTTATAGTTAATAATCATTCTTAAACGCAAAAATCAATTATAGACTTGATCAATATGAAAACTTTAGCATGTGTAGGACTGGAGAAAACCAGTAATTAATCGTATTGTCATCGATAATAAAACCGCATGTTAAGGAAGTATCAAATCAAACAGAAAAATGAAAATCATTTGGCAATTAATGTGTAGTAAACAAAAAACGTGAAGAAATGTGTCGATGATTAAAGCCTTTCGTTGTCGGACGAGCACAACGTTGTAAATACAGCTTGAATAAAGCTTTATTTACGATATTTTGCTTGTCTTACAACGCTTTTGTTTTGACATATCGTATTTTTGCAATATAAATTTTCTATTCGGAGACCATAGAGCGCATTAATGATATTATTTCATTATACACTGACTTTCAACAACAGAAAACCACAGTTGTTAGTTCTGTCATTAATTTGTTGCACATCCCTTCCATAAAGAGAGTATTAACCTTTTCACACATAATGACCATAAGAAAAGATGTCTTGGAAAACATTGTGGAAAATGAAGAAACTGCTTGTCACAAGCAATTTCTTCATTACCAACAATGTTTTCTGGCCGCTCATAAAAAACTCCCAAAAATTTGTTAACTAAAATTCGTCATTTGTAAGATCTATCAATTGGGACCAGTCTATTTTTTGTAGCCTGGTAATGGGTTGAATAAGTTTTTAAACGGACAATGTAAACGTTTTCAAAGTCTGCAATTCTTTCAAAAAGACAACACACCCGTGCGTACGCACAAACACAGAAACGCACACTCTTTAACACACACAACCGGCCTTATTCGGTCGAAAGTTCGCGTATAAGAATTATAATAAATATACTACAGCATATTTTAGGACAGGCTATCAAAACTAGTAAGTTCAGCTTGCTATAATTTCAAAAAAAGTAGCTCTAAGTCGGTTTTGGTACTTTTAATTATTCCTGAAATAAATATTAATCGTGAAAAGAGATTTAAGCTTACCTTGGTTACTTTAAGTTTTCCGTGGCTACTATATTATGATTGACTATTAGCTCTGGTCCACACGCGGTCAGGTTCCCAGTCTACAGCTGAAATACCGAGTGGTTGGTCAGTCACCATGGCCTGTCACGTGCGGACAGCTTGATTGACAGGCCAGTCATAAATTTACCACAATTTGTGTCGATTTCATTGTTTACTTGTCATGATTGAGCTGTAACCATGTCATCTGGCAGGAGTTAAGTAACAATACACGTTTATCTGAATACATAACTAATAGTAGATCATTAAAAAAGTCGGATTGGCCTAGTAACGGAGTAACAGAATGTAATGGACACAGAAAAGCTGCGCGCAATTTATTTTGGTATTTAATCTATTCCCACACAATGGCGCTTTCTGATGCCCCCAAAGAAAAGAAGGTTAGGAAAACATTGCGGAAAATGAAAAAGATCCATCCCTTGTAACAAGCAATTACTTCATTTCCCACAATCCCCCTCAAAAACAAAACAACAACTGTAAAGTTTCATTAACTTTAATTTGTCGAATGCAACTTCCTTCAGTTTGGACCAGTCTAAAATTTTACCATGTGGGAACGGGTTTACATGTCAACAATTTTTTGATAGAGTTTCAAGAATTCAGGGATCGGAACTGTCGAACTAATCAATGACTAATCGAATTATTCATATAGACCGGGGGTGAACTTTGACCTCCTACATTGGTCGACATTTATGTTTAGCTTTTTTGTTGGTTTGGTGACTTAACCATCGTAACTATTTTATAAATTACAAGTAGGTGCGACGTTTATGTTGCAACCCCATATTTAGCCTTCTTTATGTGTCTGACTTGATTTTGACAAAATAATTTCGTCTTTTTACCTCCGTCGAACTGCAATGTAGGAATTCAGTAACCGTGATCAGCAAACCTTCATTTCTCTAATGTTGACGAGATTTAATCGAAAGTCAACTTTGCCTAATTTGCACAAACATATGCGTACGAGCAGCTCAAATATTGCCCTAAATGAAAACAATTGATCTTGTACAGTCGCGGTCATAGCGCGGAGGATTCCTAGTCATGGGGTGTCGGGTTCCATCTCTGGTCACGGCGAAATTCCTTTACGATATCTGTCTCCCACCAATAGGTAGATAATTGTACAGTGGGATGAGCAGCTGACGGGCTCGGAAAGGGTGTGGAAATACCAGGAATCCATGGCTACGTGCCCCAGCCGACACACTATGACTGAAATACTTTTAAAAGTAGCGTTTAACCAAAATCAATTGATAAATGACTTTTTCAAATAATAGACCGTCGCTATAAACCATTACAATCAAACGACCGTTAAAATAATAATTTTGCCTGTTTTTGACCTTCTGGTTTTATAACTACTTTTTCATGAATGCTCGACTTAAACGTCGTTACTACATTTCATCCAAGCTGTAGTTATTTTTACCTCGCCTACGACAGACTTGGGTTTGCTTAATGTCCATGGCTATATAACTTAATTTTTAGTTTCGTCTATCAAAAACAAGCGTTCTGATAGGCCGAAAAATATTCATAGCTCCATGTACAAAATTTTAGCACACATTTAATTTGAACGCTTGCACACAAAATAATTCTATAAAATATATCAAAAATTGATAAATATTTGCTTTTCTCGGTCGATGCGATTAGATTATAAGAAATGAGAAGAATATTTTTGTTTTCATGGAGCAATGAAACGAAAACCATAACCACAATCATGTATTTATCCGCTTCGCGTATTCATACAGTGCCTTCCTATGGGCTCGTTTGTCAAGTATAAATATTATGCGCGTAGAAGTTAAACACCCCATACCCCCAATTTTGAAATTTGTGATTTTCTTACTTTTAGCGCGACCATCATTGCATTTTTATTGAAGAAACACACAACAGAAAATAAGCCCCAGAGCAAAGTTTAAACATGATACGAACTGAACGAAATATGTCTGTTTGTCGAATACAGAGAGACAGACAGATAGGTTTATGTTTGTTTTAACAACACTTAAAGACCAATAAGTTTTCCCTGTTGCATGATATTTCTCGCCTAGGCATTAAATGAAAGATCAAGTACCGGAAAACCATGTAAGAGGGAGATTTTTTTAGGGAGTCATGGTGTAACGACGTAATCGATATTTAAACATTCCAACTCAACAAAATTTTAGACTGGTCTAAGTTGAAAGAAGCTGCAGACGGCAATTTCATGTTTATGAAGCAATTTCTCCATTTTCCAAAATGGTTTCTAGAACAGAACCTCTTTCTTGAGGTGCGTAAAAAAGCGGGATTGTGTTGGTTTAAGAATGTTGTCTCTGGTTTATGGACAGTAAATGTGAGAAGTCACAGTGGCAGGGCTGTGATAATCGGCTAATCCTGCGATACTGGGTCCTCGATCAACTTTATACTCGAGGAGTTTTGGTGTTCGGAAAAACGTTAAGCGTTTCACGAGGATTATTCAAGATGCGGTTAAGACTTTTAGGCTGCCGACAAAAGGTTTGCCTTTTATTTTATTTCCAAATAATGTTGCTTATTGCCTCAGTTTAATTGCCATGTCGAAGTGGGGCGATCCGTTATTTTGCATATACTCGTATGAATCTGTTCAACTTATGTCATTTTATTTGTTTTCACGAATAGAATATTGTTTTAAAATCGTTTTTAAATTTCCAATTTTAAATTGGATTATGAATTTATTCCAAAGCACTCGTCATGTATAAAAGAAATGACAAAGAATATTCTCGAAATGAATTTTAGCATGTACAGTCAAACTACTTAAATTCTGGACACGTTTTGAGCCTTGTTGTCTGTTATATCGTTGGCAAAAACTATAATTTATCGACAGGACAATTTTTTGTCGGTTTAATTGCCCTTGGCTGCTTCATAAGTTATTATAAATAGACATGTACGTGACGTGTCAGGCTGCATGATGAATCGACGTTAATAGGGTTCTCGATTCACGAGCAGAGACTAGATTCGTTAGGCCGTGTCGCGCTTTAATTTATTCATTTTTGTTACCTATTTATGTTTCAGCTTTATTTTGTTTACCTTTTAAAGTTATTTATAGAACAACAATCTAATTGTTGATTATGAAAAAATCATAATAAAGCGCGCATATGAGTAAGAAGATTTAAATGATAAACTACGAGTTGATTATTCATTGAATATTCTAACTCAGAAAACTATAAAACTGTTTAAACTGTAAAGTTTGTTAAATATACTTATACTTATTCATGGGAAACCAATTCCGAACTACTCAAGCAGCGTATAAGTCTAGATTTGTTTCCCTTGAAGTTCAGTTTATTGACTTGAACAAATCTACACGGCCGATTGAGAAATACAATACCAATACTGATTTGATAAACCATTGCACAATTAATTGTTGAACGAATATGTGGTTTTTTACTGTTGAACCCACACATGATGATATGATTAAATAAGCACCGCGTTTAGAATTTTATTAGCTAGCAAAGCGTCAGCTTTGATAGCTTAAGTTTACAGACAAAATTTTGAGGTCTTCTTAGAGTCCAACGAGTGCAAGCTTAACCACCAAATCCATTGAATGTCTACGCCATAGAAAGTAGTTCTTATGTATTTCAGGAATACTTCAAACTCTATTCAAATTGTAAAGAACTCCGTCAAAGGCATGTTTTTTTTAACAAATTTCCACTCAATTCCGCTTTTTAAGAATCTCAAGAAAAAAGGTTTGGAAAAATTGTTGACAATCAGGAAATAACCTGTAACAAGCAATTTCTTCAATGTTCACAATGTTTTCTTTCCAACAAGGGGACGATTTTCTAAATCCAACCATTCTTTCAGTACTTTGATCCAATTGTCAAGGCAGCCGCGACAATCGAAGGGTACAAAGCTTTACCGGGTTCTTTCATTTTCTTCTGTACACATTTACTAAATACGAAACATACAAAATCGACAATTTACCTGGTCTTGTTTGGTATACTGATAAAACGTCTAAATTTTTCAACGACGGAAAAATTTTCTTCTGCATGTGGATATTTAATGTGATCGAAGTATTTAACCTTGTCATGCTGAATCCGGAATATATCTGCTTGTGCGGAAACATAGACAAAGATCAGCTTGCACATAAGTGCAGTCTGATCTTAGTTTACACCGCCTGTTTGTCCTCTTTAAGAAAGAAGTGTCAAGAAGATTGTTTTCCAAACTAAATATTTACCCTGACAACAAGACTCATGGTGCCATCAGCGCTTCTGTTTTAATCCGTTTCTGTACAAGGATTTTATTCAGCATGACAAGGGTTAAATACAATAAATGCAGACAAATGTAACTTTTATACGTAACTACATAAATATGTAATGTCTTGTCACACGTATTGAAACTTTTTTGAAATGGAAAAGTTCCACGCTCGACATCTTTATGCAGATTTAACCTCGCTTGGATTGCATCATATTTTTAGAAAGCATATTCACATGCCACGATAGAACTGTTAATTTATCTGTTTAATTTATCTCTTGATTTATATAATTCATTTATAGTTAATCCCATGAGAAAGGTGCACAAAAACACGTTCCCTTATTTCGCTAAATCGTTTCTGATTCTTTGAAGATTGGGTCACGAAAACTTTCCCGATAGACTACATGTACTTGTTTCCAGCCTTTGTTTCGTGTATAATCCTGCTTAGCAACGCCTGCAGAGTATAAACTGATCCCTGAAATAGCTAGAGGATTTCTTAACCCATTACCAGACAACAAAATTTTAGATTGGTCCAATTTAATTGAAGTTGCAGACGACAATTTAAAGTTTATGAAATTTAAGATTTTTTCAACTTTTCGGGTAGAAAACATTGTGCAAAATGAAGAAATTGCTTGTAACAAGCAATTTCTTCATTTCACACAATGTGTTTTTTTCCAATTGAAGGGCGTCTAAAAGCGTCACTATGTTGGAATGGGTTGAAATTCGAAAGTGTATCGACAGACAATTCAGCGTGATCAAATAGTGCTCTTCATGCCAAATATAACGCTTGAACATTATTTACAACCATTTTAGAATGTAAGAAGATAAAAGTATTTATTTGGATGCCAATGCTTACACGCCCAACAGTACCGGAAAAGTTACAAATTATTTTAGATCATTTGCACTTCATGTAAAACCGTCGAGGACTTTTGTAAGTAACCGTATCTTACAGTATTTGCTCATTACAATGCAAACCAGACATTGGGTGATTGAATTTGGTTTAAAACCACATTTGAAAGTATTTCAGTCATATCGCGGCGGCTGGAGCACCTAGCAATTCCTGGTAGTTCTCACACCAGTACTACCACTACATCCTTTCCTTGCTTCCAGCTGCTATACCACTTAGGATTACGATTATCCACCCATTGGTGACAGATAAATGTCGGAAAGGACATGTGCCGCCGCCGGGGATCGAACGCATACCAGACATCAATTTTAAGCAGGTTTAGAGTTACAATTCTGCGGACGATCCAATTACCATTTGTACAATAACAAGAAAGGAATTGAGGTAATACATTGCGGTAATGATTTTGTAGCTTTACTCGATTCGAAAGGCTGTTATGGTACAGGCTGATACACTAGGCTGCTAAAGCATAGGATTAGTGGAGCTGTGGAGTCACATACGAAATCATTACGTCCTGAAGTTCATGGGCAAACACTATCTGCCCTTGTAAGAGGATTGGGTTAAAATCCAACAACAACAACAACAACAGTTAACGATCTTCTGTAATCTGCAATTTCTGTTGTAAACAAAATATGATCCTTATGACAATTGTTCTTTAATTATCACACGTGTACCGTTACATTCATATAAAAACGTACATTAGGGAAAATTACAGGACAAAATGTGTCTCTTTTTTTACACAAAACTTTATTGACACATGTACGGTTATTTGCTTGACTGGGTGAAAACTGACGAAACGAGAGTTGACTGGCCACTAGTAACAATTGTTTAGATCGCCGGCGATACTCCATAGATAAATTTATGTATATGACTGTAAGTCAGGTGATTTGTATCCAATCAAATTGCGATTTTTTCAATGTAGTACAATGAAATATACCCCAGAAGAACATTTCAAAACGCTTACCGACAGGTGGCGACATTCGATTATTCTGCCAAAGCGCTCTGCCTTAAAAATCATTTTAATATATAATTTTGCGCTTTATTTCCATTTTCTGTTCGGATAAACCTTTCATATCCGGGTATGACCTATTCTGGAGTTATTGATAGAAAGATATGTACATAATTCTAATAGTGAAACAAGGTCCTGAAACAAGGTCCTGAAACAAGGTCCTGAAACAAGAACCTGACATAAGGTCCTAAAACAAGGTCCTGAAACAAGGTCCTGAAACAAGGTCCTGAAACAAGGTCCTGAAACAAGGTCCTGAAACTAGGTCCTGAAACAAGTTCTGAAACAAGGTCCTGAAACAAGGTCCTGAAACAAGGTCCTTTTTGTGAGTCTCAAAG
Source organism: Fragum fragum (assembly GCA_946902895.1). Classification (NCBI taxonomy): domain Eukaryota; kingdom Metazoa; phylum Mollusca; class Bivalvia; order Cardiida; family Cardiidae; genus Fragum; species Fragum fragum. The sequence continues at coordinate 70,452,557 of OX336370.1, read as the reverse complement.
CCATTTATGGCCTAGATCATTTACCTCTTGTTTCCCGTTCACACGATTATCACACGATTATCCATTATATCTATTGACAAACTTATCCATCTTATCTATTGACAAACGTATCCATATCATTTATTGATAAACCTATCTATTCTATTTCTTGACAAATGTTTCCATCACATTTATTGATAAACTTATCTATTTCATCTATTGACAACGTATCCATTTCATTTATTGATAAACCTATCTATTTCATTTATTGACAAATGTAATCATTTCATTTATTGATAAACTCATCTATTTTATTTATTGACAAAAGTATCAATTTCATTTATTGATAAACTTATCATTTCATTTAATAATTAACCTATCCATTTCATTTATTAAAAAAAACACAACTATTTCCATTTTATTTCATTTATTGAAAAAAAAAAAAAAACACCACTATTTCCGTTTCTTTTATTGATAAACTTATCTATTGAATTTATTGACAAATTCATCATTTTCATTTCTTGACAATCTTATCCCATTTCATTCATCGACAAACTCATCTATTTCATCTATTGACAAACTCATTTATTTTATTTATTGACAAAGTTTTCTATTTCATTTATTGATAAACTTATCTTTTTCATTTATTTACCATCTTATCTACTTCAATTATTGACAAACTTATCTATGACATTTATTGAAAAATTTATCCATTTCATTTATTGACAAACTTATCAATTTTATTTATTGACAAACTTATCCATTTCATTTACTGATACACTAATACTTTTCACTTAACGATAACATTTTGATTTCATCATTGATAAAATTATTCATTCTATTCAGATGTAGTTTCAAGGTTTTGGTCACCGTCTGCAGATGCTTATCTTTCAATTCGAGGCTATGGCACTGTTGGTAGTGTGTCGGACTCTCAGTCATCAGGTTCAGGGATCGAAAATAACCTTTTCGACATTTCTCAACCATCAATGGGTGGATAATTGTGAACTTATTGGGATGAGCAGCTGGAGTCTCAGTAAAGATGTAGTGGTAGTGCCTGTGAGGAAAATACCAGAAAGCTATGGATAGGTTCTCTAGCCGCCACGGTATGACTGGAATGACCTAAAGGTGGCGTTTAAACCCACTCAAACAAACAAACAAACAACTAAACAAATTACCTTACAATTCGGAAATTCCATGAAATAGATTAGGATTCAGTATAGGGCACTACAATGTTTGTTTTCTAAAGATAATCTGTCTTAACCTATAGCAACACGACTTTTTTAATGTTCCAAATTATAAGAGGTTGAAGATTAAAATTCAAATTCAAAACATGTTTGTTACAAGCAGTTTATTTATCTTCTGCGGTGTTTGCCTGGGAGTATTTCTCTGATGGGGTCTAAAAGCTTGATCGTGTGGGAATGGGTTAAGGTACAATGACCTACCAAACAACACCAAGGAGTTTATTTCCCTATTAGCCTGCAAGTCTCGAATCATTACCTCGTTCATATTTCGAGGATGATCAAACTTTTCGGGTGAAGACACGAATTCTAACAGATTACTAGACGGCAAAATTTTAGACTGGTCCGAATCGAAAGTAATTGCAGACGATTTCAAGTTGGTGGTCTTTTTTTTAAATCTTTGCAGTTTGTGGGGTAGAAAATATTGAGGATAATAAAGATGTTGCTTGAAACAAGCACTTTCTTCATTTCCACAACGTTTTACAAAGCTTCTTCCCTTGAGAGCGTTAAAAAGCATCAATGAGTGGAAAAGGGTTAAGCATCGCATTCGGAAGATCAAAATATCGTAAGTGAAGCTTATTTTAGCTATAGCTACGAGGTTTAGACTCCAGATTATGAGAAGATAACTAAAGTGTGCAAATTACCGTCAAATATTGATCAACTCCCTTGGAATCTGCACGTGTACGAATAAGGTTTGATGAGACTCCATAAAATTCTGTCTTTTTTCGCTTTTCTATAAATGCTTCGTGTTTTAAACCGACGTGTGTAAGATAAGAACTGCAACTGATGAATCAACAGCTTTTATTAATGAAATGGGGATTTCGTTTTTTTTCTCTCTCGTTACAGAATCTTTAAAGGGGGTATCTATTCTTTTCATACCGCGGATTAAAATTTTGAGTTTTTGTTGTTGTTGTTATATAAGGGTGTGTGTGTTCTAATTATGATGTGATCTTATGTTTTGTTTGAGACAATATTGCGACAAGTAGTTTACAAAAAAGCAAAAGTCAGTGATCGACTTTCAAAATAAAATACTGTTTTCCAAAAGGTAGGTATCGATGTATTTTTCATGTCACAAAGTCAGAGGTCGTTTATCCGAAAAAAACAGGGTATTTTCCTAAAGGCCTTCGTAGGCTGTTAATCTATTTTTTGATTAATCCGAAACAGTTGCAAAAAATAGCCGGTAATTCACGCGGTGCGTATAACCGTTAGAATGCCACATTCAGTTTGAATTTGCTCATACCAACGTCATCTTTACTTCACCAGGAGTTATGTTTGCTAGCCGGTCTTCATTTCTGTAGCGGTCAGTCCATAACTGCCGTAAGCGTCAATACGAATTATAGACACTTACCATAGTTTTGCGCTAATCAGTTGGTTGGACATTAAAGTTGTGCGTCAAACGATTAAGTTGTCGCTATATATTCAGTTTGAAGAAATTGGTAACTCGCTTTCTCTTCAACACCAACGTCATCGTCATATCACCTGTGGCTAAATTCGCAAGCTGATTTCCGAAAAGTCTAGTACAAAACCGGCTTAAGAGATAAAATAGGTATAGATATGTACAATAGTTTTGCCCCAATTTCTATTTGATGTATTTCGTGATGCTGGTTCTAGCCCTTGTCTCTTTGTTTTCTTTCATTGAATTTAGGTCAAATACATTGCAAAAAAGATCTAGCGATGTCGACATCTAAATGGCGTTAATTATAAAAATAATGCATGATTCACGCAACCTTTGTAAGATAACTACAAAAATGCCACTTTTGCTCTTTAAATAACAAGTTTAACTATTTGGTGTACTTTTGGACATTTTGGAAAAGTTCTTTCCTTGGTTTTAGAAATATCAATACCCCCTTTAAGCAATTCATTAGTCTGCATCGGATATTTAAGAGTTCTTTCCTGTGTCAATTTTCCGTAAAACAGACATATGATGATTGTTAGAGAGAGAGGCTTGTCTGACAATCAATGACTTGAAGTTATCTCTAGTGGTCTGAGTCTCAACTTGAGGCTATCTTGTGAGAGTCAGTTACTCATTACGGGATAAAGGTGAAGGTCAGGGTCCCAATTTCCGGCTGGGCAGCTCGTGGCATTTAAAGGTGTGGGCTAAGAACATGCAACGCCTTGAAAGCACAAACGCACAAAATCATCATGGTGTATTTCCAAATTGACCAATCGCTGGTCCCAACCACTTACTCAAATTGTCCCGCACACTGACTTCGACAGGAAGTTCTACTTCGATTTTAAACAGCGTCATTATGCCAAATTATGGCCGAGTAGCATGGAACAAAATAGAAAAATAGTTGGTTTGCGACCTTAACGTCGTAACTACAACTTAAATAAGCTGTAGTTACGACGTTTAAGTCGCAAAACAAAGATAACGATATAAATGTCGGCGGCAAATGTTGGAGTTCAAATTTCACTTTCTGTTCTAAATGAATAATTTGGTTGTTCGATTTGTTCTTTACTTTACAACCGCGATTAATCATTTGTTTAGAACAGTATTTAGACCAATTGAATCAAAGTCAATTCAATAGTCTATAGTGGGCATTAGGGAATCTTAGTTTTGCGTCAATTTTCCAGAAACTACGATTATTCATTATGTTGTTCTGAAGATGATTTCTAGTGCTCTGGATCTATAGATGATGACTTTTGCACTCATCAACCAATAAAAATGCTTAATATTAATGTCGGAGTATAAAATTCTCGTACGGTATAAATCAATAATTTGATTGATCTATCGATTTTTGGATTGTCAGCAACTATCGGTCAATCAAAGTACTGAAAGTACTGCAAGCTAGCATAGCATTGTTTTGTTATTTAATCTTCTTTACTATTTGTAGGGTAGAAAACAGTGTGGACACTGAAGAAATTGCTTGTTACAAGCAATTCCTTCATTGTCCACAATGTTTTCCAAAGCCTTTTTGGTGGACTCTTAAAAAGCGTAGAACGTACATAAGATTCAGCTTTACTCAACCTGTAGTTACAACATTTGCACGCCCAATGACGATATGCAGATAAACCAGCCTGTCCTATACTTATCCAAGTACGACAACCGAGATCTAACCCTAGTTTAAGTTAAACGAATCTAGTTTTAGTTCGATTTCGACGAAAGTATTTGGCTTTTAGAGTCGTTCTCAAGTCCCTTAAAGAGGGAAAGTGATTTAAAACCACTGCTACCCAATTGTACAGCTTGGTGGACTGAGTCTAGCTATTAAGTTTCTTGCCCATGCACACAACCAGATGTCAGTAGGGTTAGATCCCATGGCCTTCGGATCACGAGTCAAGCACCTCTACCAGTCGGCCGTCGAGGCAGTCAATAGTTTTGCAATGTGTCTCGAAATTTAGAATATTAAAATCTATACCTTCTACAATGACTAGATCGGGCACGTCAGTGAGATTCGCAAGTTTCCGTCTAAGATTACGTTATTTTCAGTTTGCAGATGACGGATGACGTCATAATGGAATAAACGTAGTCTGAATGGTAAAGAAGAAGGGAAATCCTTTTTATAAATTAAGATTTTTATTATATTATCGAGTTTATTCCATAGAAATATATGTATATAATAAATGGAATACTAAGCTTCTGTAGCAGTCCAATACCTTGTATTGGCTTCGCGCTGCGAAGAAAATTTTTCGACAGTTATAAATGTGTTCTGACTAAGATTGGACAGTTCAAGACATATGGAAGCTATTTTTAATAATACCTCATACATTAAAACACTGCATGGCATTTCCGATCAGTGTTGTCTTGGTATCTACACTGTTTTATATAAAATTTTCTTCGATCGTCTTAATGTGCATTGGCCTAGCATTATTATTCATAACACATGTGCGACAAGTAAAACTCAGATCAGCATGTGTATCCTAACAATCTGATCACAGACTTCACTTTAGGCTCTTAAAGTAGATACTGACATAAATCGTCTGAAGAAGATTGGTAATATTCTGTAAACCCTGAGTTCTGTCCAGGCTAATCTTTGTCTACACTTCGGGCACTTGTAAAACAGTTGGAGATTTCCGGCTGTGGCTCTTACATACATTGAATCGGTATATTTCTCTAGTGCCTATAGTAAAGGCTCTTGTTAAACAATTGAAGATTTCAAGCAATGGCTCAAATAAACCCTGAGTCGGTATATTTCTCTAGTGCACATAGTAAAGGCTCTAGAACGACTGTTTGCTGACACACCTAAGTCGTTGCGCGTGAAAATGTCGTGAATTAAGCTGTAGTTACGATATCTGTCTCTCCCAAAAGACGCTTTGTCTTTGATATGCGTGTAGTTATCGGAGTTGTCATGCACGGCTCAAAACAAACTGTTACTTTTTACCACATTCCGATCTTTAACCTCAAATATCTTTATTATGCATTTCGGCACTATTTCTGCACTTCGCCAAATCAATAATAATGAATTTAACTACATGGAGCAATAACATTTAAAAATATACACAATAAATTTTAAAAAGTACTGATGATGCAAATGAAACATTTTAGACTAGCCAAATTGAAAATGATTTGGAGACGACGATTTAGAGTTCCTCTGGATTGATAAATGAGAGTCAATTAGGGAAGAAAATGTTGTGAGAAAAAATAATAATTGCTTGAACCTTTATCGCACTGCCTACACCAATATTATTCGGAAGCGTAAATGGTCAGGGTTGTAAGTTAATGGGTTAAAGGAGCAGATACGGAATTGTTTTAATGGGATTTACCGCAACTTTCAAAATTGTTTCAGTTATATCGCAGGGCTGGTGCACCTAGCCATAGCTTCTTGCTATTTCTCACACCAGTACAACCACATCACTCTATTCGAACTACCAGCTGGTCATCAAACTCAGGCGCACTGTGTGTCACTCGTCCATTAGTGAGAAACTGACGTATTTCGCGATGACTTGTTCCTAACTGAGGAAAGAATGTTGGCCGAGCTGGAGTTCAAACTTACGACACTTGGATTGACAAATCACTGGCCCCGACCACTGACTCCTCTGGTCCCGACCACTGACTATTATTTTGTGGCAAGTGATATGTAACAAAAGACTAAAACTGTTGCTTTGCGACCTAAACGTCGCAGCTACATCTTGAAAAAAGCTGTGGTTGCGACTTTTAATCGCAAAACAAACAAAAATACTTCATCTAAATGTCGGACAATGTTGGAGTTCAAAGGTTCTCTTGCGGTCTAATTGTATGATTTAATTGGTCGATTGATTCTTTGATTGACATACGCGATCGGTCAGTCGGGAGCTCAGTGCCTTCCGGTCTAGACTAACCGGTGTTACGGAGTATGTTATTTCAGTTCAGAATGGTTCAATTTAATTGATGTGTTGCCTGTGACAGGAAGTAAATAGTGACTAACTAAATATTGTTATTGAAAAATGGACAGAAACATGAAACAAAGTAGTTAAACAATTCAAATTATTAGTTGGCCACATAAACATAGTAATTACAGCTAGAATAAGCTGTGGTTACCATGTTTAAGTCGCTAAACAAAATCAAAAAATGCTTCAAAAAGATTGGGTTCAAAGTTCACTTCCGTTCAAATGTATGATTTTATTGATCACTCGAGTTTTTTATTGACAATCATTATCGGTTAATTGAAGAAGTAAATGTGAGGGGGATACAAGTTATCGTCACATTACGGAATAAACAGAGTAAAACTGTCATCACATCGTGTTTCTTCCACATAGATTCTTGCCATTTCGACAGCGAGTAAAACCCTAATGTATTTTTCAATACATGCAGATCATTAATTGGCACGTACATTTTGTACATTCACATAGCTAGTTCATTTGTAAACCACATTACAAGTGACCTGGAAGACAGTTATTTCCTCAATTCACTATTTATTTGCAATTGATGGAATACGTATCGACCTATAGGAGTATCCTTGTAGTATTAAGGAGCCTTCTCGTTCAAGATATATTTTGTATGGACCAGAGAGAGAAAGAAGCAGATGCGAGGAGATGCGGGTTCATACTTCCCCAACTCTTTTATAAATAGAAATCCTGGGTCCCTAAACTCGCAGATACACGTGAAACTACCTCTTAGTTTCTTCTAGTTAGGCCGGAGACTGCACGACACTACCTCTTAGTTTCTTCTACTTGAGAGGGAGACTGCAAGTGTCTTTGAAAGATCGTGCCGCTGTCGGAATTCAGACCCAGTAGTCTTGTGCTTAACAATCAGGTACCGTACTGGGGTCTACATTTTTAGAGTACCATTTATACGTTTTAGATGTGGATGATCAAAGACTAGTTCTACGATGAAAATATTAGACGATAACGGCTACTCGTGACCCACACGATCTTGTGGATCTCTAGATTTATAAATTACGGAGTGCGAGCAAAAAAAAAACCGTAACCACAGCATTATTAGATTTGGCGTTTGGGATGAAATTAACGATAAACAATAACCCCCTTTATAAATGCATAATACAAATCAAAGGACTGAAAGTCCTGAGAGCGGTTTTGCTGGGTTATCATTAACCGCGCTCAATTCTTCAATATGAGTAAAATAATCGTGCAATCGTGGGATGAGCAGTTGGAGGCTCAATAAGGATAAAGTAGTAGTTCGGGTGTGTGAACTACCAGGAATCCATGGTTAGGAGCTCCAGCCGCCCCGATGTAACTTAAAGACTATTAAAAGTTGAGTTAAACCCTATTAAATCAATCATGAACCCTTACCGTTTACCGAAATCGCTATTTTGATTTAATCACAACGTTTTCTTTAATATTATTTCATCAGTGCGTGAAAATGTGTGGTTGTGTGGTAAAAGGTTAAATGATAAAAGGTAAAGAAATCAAAGATAACATTCAAATCTTTTCGTTGAGCATATTATTATTACAATTGAAGTACTACATGTCCGTTTCAAAGATATAGTCGAATTCGGTAAAATGATGTTTAAATAAGTACTTTAATCGTGACTATAACAGGGTTGTAACTTGTAACATATACTGTGTATAAGGGGTGTAAATTTGCTCAGCCCTGCCAGGTCAAAACATTAACAGACAGCTTGCATGTATTCGCTAACTCCACTAACCACTGACCTAGATTCTATCTTGAAACGCGAGGAAATTATTTCTCTCATTTTGACAATTCATTATACAATATTAAGTCGAAATTTTAAACCATTTTCCTTGATATTCATTACTTAAAGGAAGCTGTTGGCATTCAGCAAGTAAGTTATTTTCTACATCAGCGATGAAACAAGATGGAGGCGATCACATAGATTTTCACTTCAAGAGCATGAGTGGAAATGAGCATAAATGCGTGAAAACTTGTTTCCGGTTGAACGATTCGAAATACCGTTTTTTTTTTCCCTAAAAAAACGCAAAAAAGTCAGAGTAATAATTGCTTTAACGTTTGACGGGTATAATTTGTTAGTGTTTGGGTAGAAAAAAAAGCCTATACAAAGTAATAACTGCCTTTTGTTTTTATTTGAATGGCTTTTAATAGTATTTCAGTCATATCGCGGCGGCTGGAGCTCCTAACCATAGATTCCTGGTAATTCTTCTAACCGGTTCTATCACTACTTCCTTTCCGAGCCTCCAGATACTCATCCCACTCAAGTTTACGATTATCCAGACGTTGTTGGGAGACAAATGTCAGAAAGGATAATTGCCGTGACCGAGGATCGAGTCGTAGACCTCATTATCGAGAGTCCGACGCGACACCAACCACACTATGGCCACATCATCAGCTTTTCCAGCCTCATGCCTAAACTTCAATAATACCATCATTCCAATAGAGTTTTACATGTATCGCTAGTCTGACTAGCGAACTTAGAACATATAAAACTCGTAAAAAGATAGTTCAAAGCACTGAATGTACTGAGGGGTACGGCCCTGTCAGAAAACTATAGCGCTATCGATGCTACACTATTGATTACATACTCGTAAAGCTTACATTTGAAATAAAATATCTTCGTAAGTTTAGTGACGTAAAACTAAATGATTTTACACACACACACAAAAGACATTAACAAAAACGAATAAAAATATCATGAAGGAAAGAAACAAAACCTCTCGTACGTCATAGCTAAATTGGTAGCGCGTCAGACTGCCAATCTTCAATTTTGGGGTGTCATAGATTCGAATTTCGGCGGCAGCATATACGTTAATTATCTTAAGCGATTGAATTTTTACACATTGAACATTTTTTGTATTATCACAGATTTGATTCGCAGATTTGACCAATCGCTGGTCCCGCCTACTGACTTCTTAGGTACCGTCTCTTAACTCCAACAGGAAGGTCCGTTTCAATTTTTAACGGAGTTATTTTGCAAAACTTGAAAAAGTTGGTTGGCGATATAAACGTCGTAACTACAGCTTGAAAAGCTCTAGTTATGACGTTCAAGTCGCCAAACCAACAAATATATTTTACAAAAATGGCGACCAATGTATGAGTTTAAAGCCCAATCCCAGGCTGAATAAATGATTTGATTGTTTGATTGATTCCTTGATTCACAGCCACGAATGGTCAATTCCTTCTGTAACCACTGGTCATCTGTCACAGTAGTTCAACCCAAATATATACTTTTGGAGTCGGATCCTCCCACAGACACAATGGAAGGGAGTCCGGCGCATTTCTCCAATATCGATGCTGAAGAGAAATCTAATCAAGGCCTAAGATTATAAAACTTTTTACGTATTCAGTTGAAAATTTATTCAAACTTCGAATTGGGATTAAAGATGTATTTCTGCTTATAACCTATGGTAATAACACGGAAACAATGACAATATTTGTAAGTTGTTATCTCTTACTCCTGATACTCGATATAAATTAAAACAGGAAATTAATTGAAATTGGAAGTTTAGTACAAATTCTCTATTGCATAGGAAAAAAGGTTTATTATCTCGGGCCAAATATGTTTTCTTTTTAATAATTAAAAATATTTACATTTTTTGTCAAAAACGAAATGATAATAATAAAACTTATTGACAAACTGACCACACATGCATTTTCATACAGAAAATAAGCAAATGCTTATCACGACCGAAAATTACCCCTTATTAGAATATTCGAAGGTTGAGACACATAAAAAGAGACAAGAAAGGCTTTATCATATAGATAATCTCGCATAGGAAGTAAATCATCGCTCGTGTCTTTTTTCCGGTATAACATGACACTCGTTTTTTCCTCCATACTTTGATAAATTCACTTTGGGTCAAACTTTCCTTACAACATCGTTTCCGTAAGTCCAAAGTTCTTCTTATCAGTATCCGGTTTCGGGTAAGATGGATAATATGGATGTATCCTGAAATAAAATTTATAATAATTTGTTATTGTTGTCCGTCATATTGTATGTACATGTATATGCTGTAATTGTGAAATCCACATGGCCAAAGACATTCTGGATACTTAGTAAATAAACTATGTTCAGGCTTTAAATGCAGGTATCGATGTTTTTTCATGTCACAGATTTTAATTATTCGTTTTTTCAAATGTTTCTTATCTACATTTCAGAAACATCGATACCCCCTTTAATTGAAGATATAGAAAGTCGCCTGGCTGACAACAGAAGCGATCGTTTAAGATATTTGTTACTAAGATAAGAAGCGTCTCGGTTCCAAAAAGATAGGACAAATAAAAAATGGTCCTACCGAATGATTAGTATGGTAGACATGGAAGTTCCATTTAAAGGAATGGAAATCAAGATAAGATAAATTTACCAATTGTCGAAAAGTACTCCCAAACGAACTTTTTACATTGAAATTTGAGTAAGACTTTACTTTCGCGGTAATCTGATATGCTTAATGTGTAGTTATATAGGAATGAAACAGTGACATTCGAGGTTACCTTTAGATATCACGATTCGGTTTTCAACACACCATGACCTCATTTGCATATGACCCAAAGTCAACGTAGGGTTACAAGTATCAACGTCCTAAATTATGTCATATCAAATGGTCAGCGCAAAACTAGGGAGAGTGCGTATATTCGTATGAACGCTTACTAATGCTTAGACATATCTTTACAGAATTGAAGACCGGGTAGCGAATATAACCCCTGATGACATCATGATGACGTTGGGTTGAGCAACTTCAAACTGAATCCAGGATTCCAGCGGTAATAAGCAATACACAAATGACCCAATAGTCATTGCATCTGTCTCGGCTTAATCTAAAGATAGATTGACCGCCTACGTAGGCTAGGGTAATACCCCGGAATATTCTGATAATTGACCTCTGATTTTCTCAAAACTACTTTTCAGATTTTTTTTTATTAAAAGTGTATGAAAGAGAATTCGAAAAAGATAATCTTAGACATGAAAAAGAAATCGATACCTACCTTTCATACTGAAAAAACCGGCAACCAGCTCCTTCTTTAGAGTATGATCAAGCTAAATTCGTTTTCAAGATCGCGCTAATTTTTAAACATGTGTATTGTTTGTCAAATGTGTACTGCATTTTGCACAACGAATATATTTCTTACGTCATAGTCGAACGCTGCCCACACAATAAAATTTCTGACTGGTCCAAATTGAAATGAGTTACAGACGACTAATTATTTTTCGATGAAATTTAAGAAACTTTGTCTTTTGTAGAGGAAAATATTGTGGATAATGAAAACAAGAGGGCCGTTGGCCCTGGGGCGCTCACCTGAGATAAAGGAACTTTTTCTTTCAACAGTCTAATTTCATGTTAACGTTAGGATTATGATACAAGTGGGTCATACTTACATATAAAGGCAATGTACCTGGGGATCCAAAAGTCTAAATTACAAATTCCAAGGCTTTGGGGAAAATTTGAAAGAAAAAATTAAATTTTTCCCCCTCTGGATCCATTGGGTTTTATTTTCAGAAATAAGAAAGAAGTCTGTGAACGGACGCTTCATGCATATAACCCCACTCCCAGGGCTCCACCCCGGCGACCCGAGGATCATGATTTAAGCTGTTTTGAAAGATGTCAATATACTTATGCTTCATGCAAAATATCAAGGCTCAACGCCTTCTTGGTCAGGAGGAGAAGATTTTTAAAGATTACTTTAGAATTTTACTTTTGTTGCCATGGCAACCAGAGATTTTAACGGATTTCAATTTTTTTAACAATTTTGAAAGGGGACCACCTAAGGATCATTTCTGCCAAATTTGGTTCCAATAGGCCCAGTGGTTTGGGAGGAGATGTCATTTAAAATCAATCTTTATTTCTATATAAACCCCATCCCCTTGGGCTCCGGCCCTGGGGATCCGAGGATAATGATTTTAGCTATTTTGAAAGAGGTCAATATACTGATGCTTCATGTAAAATATCAAGGCTCTACGCCTTCTGGGTCAGAAGGAGAAGATTTTTAAAGATTATTTTAAAATTTCACTTTTGTTGCCATGGCAACCAGACTTTTTAACGGATTTCATTTTTAAGCAATTTTCGAAGGGGACCACCTTAGGAAAATTTCTACCAAATATGGATCCAATTGGCCAGTAGTTTAGGAGGAGATGTCATCTGAAATCGTTCTTTATTGCTATATAAACCAAACCCCCTGGGGCTCCGTCCCTGGGGGTCCGAGGATCACGTTTTAAGCTATTTTGAAAGAAGTCAAAATACTGATGCTACATGCAAAATATCAAGGCTCTCCACCTTCTGGGTCAGGAGATAAAGATTTTCAAAGATTATTTTAAAATTTCACTTTTGTTGCCATGACAACCAGAGTTCATTATTTTAGCAATTTATAAAGGGGACCTCCTAAGGATCATTCCTGTCAAATTTGGTTCAAACTGACCCAGTAGTTTGGGAGGAGATGTCGTTTAAAGAAATTGTTGACGGACGACGCACGACGCACGCCGGACGGATGCCGGACGAAAGATGATCACAATAGCACCTGAGCACTTCCCACTTCGTGCTCAGGTGAGCTAAAAAGGCTTGTTACAATCAATTTCTTCATTCGCCACAATTTGTTCAATAAGCTGTTTTGATTGAGGGATGTAAAAGGCGGTATTTTGTGGGAATGGGTTAATTTCTACATTGCATAGTATATATTACTTGAAGATATAAGATTTGGAATATGTAGTATTGTCAAATTTGTGGTGCCATTAATTCGTCCTCAAAATTGACACTCTGTGTTATTCCACACGTTTACTTTATATTAATCCTGCTAAGAAGCCATAGAACCTCTGAGTCGCTAGATAATTTTCAGAGGCGACTATGAGAATGACATTCTTTTATTACACATAGTGATATTAAATATCCAATATCTCCTCATATCATGATAGCATGGTTTGCTTTCTGAAGTACTTTAGATTGTTCAAATATTGTTTTAATATGATCAATATGTTTAATCGAAGGTATTCCCGACTATTAAGCGGTTTTCTATCGCTTAGTGTAACGTGATATGTTTGAACAACTTTGATTCGTGCGTTAGAATGTCCATCAACTTGATTAATAATGGTTTTATTGGCCCAAACGTGCTTTCAATGCATTCTCTGTTTCATCTTTTCAAAACAGTTTCATTTAGAATTGACATAGATTCAATTAGATTCAACTAGATTTAAAGAACGCAGTTTGCAGGTTTGTTATGTCATGAGGTCTCCAAGTAGAATGAGCTCCGATCTACCATTCCCCTATTTTTCGCCGAATCAAAATTTCACGGACAAATTTTGCAAAGGGTCAACCATGTAACGATCCTGCCAAGTTTGTTTTCAGATTGGCTATTTGGGTGAAGATTTTATTTCTTGATTTTTAGCCTAAGATTGCGTAAGCAATCTGAGGCTAAAGTTACAATGCTTAAAATTCAAACCCATGAAGAGTTTAATGTGAAATCATAATGTAAAAACATCTACCGCAATCAATGTGATCTTCTGTCGCATGAAAAGTAGATCGGATCTGACCATAAATTAATACGCCCGATTGAGGCGAGAAGGACGAAGGCAAGATATGACTCATTGAAAGTTGTCGGCTTGATGTACAGTACTTTCGTGTGAGTGTTCTTAATTTGGCAAATTATCAAAACTTGACGAGTGGATGGAAAGAAAGGAGATATAATGTATTGGAAATTATCAAACATATATAATAATAACATATTGTTAAGAAAAAATAAGGTGTTTGTTTCATACCAAAATAGTATTACATATTCTAGAGTAACAATGTTAAAACGGTCTGGTTAGACGACGTTGCTGTACAAAGCTGATAAGCGAAGCTGTCGGTTTTACGCATGATTGGAATGTTTTGTTTAACAAATTAATTGGTCATTCATAGGATCATATTCGCACTGTCTGAAAACAGTTTGGTCGTGCTCGCTATTTTTACCTCCGAATTCTACCCAAAGGATGCAACGTCTACATACCGCTCATGTTAACCTGGTAAACGACCGCCCGTCCTCTCTCGCTCTCTTTATCAGGAGTTTATAAAGCGCATATTTACATAACGAACTTGGTCTGTGTGGTAGAATACTCACATCGCACGCAAGAGCCTCCTAGTTCGAACCTGGCTACACCTCCATTCCCCCATCTCTCTCACTCTCTAGCCCTCTCTCTCTAGCTCCACTGGCTGAAAGCCAATGAGCTTTTGTCATGATGTGATTTCCGTCGTCCGTCCATCAACTTTTACTTTAAAAATCTTCTCAGAAAGTACTGAACATAATCCAACCAAAATTCACAGGAAGGATCCTTGGGTGGCCTTTATCAGATCCCTTCAAAGCATTTTGATCGGGTGAAAAATATGTAACGATATATACATGTAAATATATCGTTACAATACCTCAACGTGATAAAAATTATTGCGGGCAGGTTGTGTACCCTAGCGCACAAATTGGCGAGCTGCGCATAATCGACAGTAGATTTGGGTAAAAAGTGGCACCTCCGATAATTCGACCATCAAACTTTTTCTGCCCAGATTATATATATCCTGTATACATATCTCAGGCTTTCAGCGCTTTCAGCGCTTTGATTTTAAGTCTAATATATCTACCCTGCGTGTGGGTACAAGGCTTTGTAGAAAACTATTATCAGATAATGCAAAATTTGTCGGATTAATTACTTTATAAAATATGCTTTCTACTTAAAATGTTATAGAATACCGATATTAAGAGTAGGTATCGATGTTTTTTGTTTTTTTTCCCATGTCACAGATATTGATATTACCTCTCATTAACTATTCAATACAATATTCTGAAAAGTAGTATTGCGAAAATCAAAGGCCGCTTCTCTGAATAAACCAGGGTATTTTCCTAATAGCCTACGTAAGATGTTAATCTATTTTAAGATTAGGCCCGAGACAGTTGCTAAGAAAATCGGTGCGTATAACCGTTGGAATCCCGCATTTCGTTTGAATTTGCTCATACCAACGTCGTCGTTACGTCATCAGGAATTATTTTCGCTAGCAGGACTTAAGTTATGTAAAGATCAGTCCTAAACTGTCGTAAGCGTCAATACGAATATATTCACTTACCGTAGATTTGCGCTAATCATTTGGTGTAATATTATACATGTATAGGACATTGGTTGTTTCGCTTGTCCTGCGGTGTCGACAACCGATATTCCACGATATCTAAAAACAACTTAGAATCCCGCTTAACCTTTCCTATGTAACCAAAGAAAAAGGCCACTTTAAGCCTATCAGATAACCGAAAGACAATATCTAACTCAAATTTAAGGGTTAAGCGTCCGTTTTGGCGTATCTTTAGAAAAATTGTCATTTTTTTCTTATCAGTGTTTGAGATACATCGAAACCCCCCTTTAAGACAGACATACAGGCAAATTAAAAATGAAATGAAGTCGGCCAAAAACAAAATTTAAATTAACCAATCGCTGGCCCCGCCCAATTACTCCGCTGGCCAAACTAACTTACTCCCACAGGAAGTCCCGCTTCGATTTTAAACAGCGTATCCTTTGCAAAATTTATGGCCAGAAGGATGTAATACAAAAGAGTAGTGGTTGGTTTGCGAGGTAACTACAGCTTGAATAAACTGTAGTTAAGGCGTTTAAGTGGCCAAACCAACAAAAAATGTTAGCAAAAATGGCGCCCAATGTGGGCGATCAAAATCCATTTCTGGTCTTAATGAATGATTTCATTGGTCAACTGGTTATTTGATCTGATTGGCAGTCAGAATGAGAACGGGAAGCGAGAATGAATGCAGATAGATCTTTAGTTTCATTCGCATTGAATGATATACTTTACAGATCTAACTATCACCACGGTTGTTATATAAAACCTCTTACGAAGTCAATTCGCTAAACCAACAAAATGCTTAACATTAATGTTGGAGTTCGATTTTCACTTCTGATCTAATTTTGTTAGTGTATTGATCAGTGGATATTTTGAATGACACAGGCGATCCGTCTCTGGACTTTGCAACTAGCGGATTGTCGTAGGATGCTAGAACCAAGACACCATGCAGATGCGAAAGTAGGGAAGAGGCAATATTTCATTCGAGTCTCTTTTGTCAAATTCGAGTGTTGGATATTCTGAACCAGATTTTGGCGAATGTTTAATTAAATATCTGTCTCATTCGGTCATTAAACAATAATTTATTTGTTAGTTTCGTCTATTAAAAACGAGCGATCTGATTGGTCGGAAAATTTAATTCATATATCCATGAACAAAATTTTGAGTACGCAGCTATTTTGAATGCTTCCGCACAAAAAAGTTCACTACAAAAAGGTATGGAAATTTGTTAAGTTGTTGCATTTTTGCTCGATGCTATTAAATTATAAGAAATGAAGAGAATAGTTTTTGTTTTCATGGAGGTATGAACCGAAAAACCTAATCACACAATGTATGAATCCGCTTCGCGTATTCATACAGTGTTATTAGGTTTTTCGGTTCATACCTCCATGAAAACAAAAAAATATTCTCTTCATCTCTTAATTAAAAAATGGATCAAAACTCATTTCTTATCGAATGTCTAACGGCTAGTTCGTGCGTTAGATGTTCAATAACTGGTTCAAGCGAAAATAATTTAATTGTTAGTTTCGTCTATCAAACACGAGCGATCTGATTGGTCGAAATTTTAATTCATACCTCCATAAACAAAATTTTGAGTACGCAGCCATTTTGTTTGCTTCCGCACAAAATAGTTCACTACAAAAAGGTATGGAAATTTGTTAAGTTGTTGCACTTTTCGCTCGATGCTATTAAATTATAAGAAATTAAGAGAATATTGTTTGTTTTCATGGTGGTATGAACCGAAAAACCTAATCACACAATGTATGAATCCGCTTCGCGTATTCATACAGTGTTATTAGGTTTTTCGGTTCATACCTCCATAAAAACAAAAAATGTTCTCTTCATCTCTTAAATTTAAACGGATTTTTTGCGTCTAGGTCGGATGTTAGACATTAAAAAACGGACCTGAACGAATGTCAAATCGAATATTTGTGTCTTAATCGTTAGTTAGACATTCAACATCTCGTCTGTTTAACAAACATTTGAGCCTGTGCACGAGATTTCAAGCCATTACATATATGCGCCAAGTAAAGACTCAGATCAACCTGCTCATTCACAGTCTGATCACGGCCTTCACTCTGCTTCCTTTAGATAGCTTCTGACCTAACGTTTTTTTTATCGATGTTTAATTTCGATTTTGGTCTAAATATATATTCAATGTATAGAGACTTAACCCATTCCAACTCAACAAAATATTACACTGGTCCAAATTGAAAGAAGCTTCAGACGATATTTTCAAATTGATGGAATTTCATTTTTTTCGTCTTTTGGGATAGAAAACATTGTGGATAATGAAGAAATTGCTTGTTACAAGCAATTTCTATATTGTCCACAATGTTTTCCAAAGCTTTTTTCTTGTGGGGCGTAAAAAGGAGGGCTTGAGTTGGAATGGGTTAAAACAGTATCACAATTAACTATTGTCATGTGCTCAGTGAACACGTGTGTGCAATTCACACACGTGTGAAACTGGCTGGAAATGCTACGTTCATGCCTTATTCATATTCTAGTGTAAAATTACACGTAAACAGCTGAGAGACTGACAGAAAGCAAGCCAGTTAGATAGACAGACAAACAAACGAATAGTATCTGAATCGGAAATAAATTAAATATTCAATTACGAATGCGAAAAGAAAGCAATCACACAGGTATTTTGGAAGTTTATTACTGCAATAAATGGGCTGTTTTATAGCTGATTGTGGGCACGGCGGTTGTATAAATGCCAACAGATTTAAACTTTGCTGCGTCATAAAATCTCTTATTAGTTCCTGGAGTCCGTTTTTCTCGTCTGAACTGCAATTCTTCAGTCGATAGATCTCCTAAACCCTTTCCAAGTCGACATTTTTTTAAAGATTATTCAGTCTATAGGTCTTTTAAAGAGGACCCTTTTTTTCTTATTATTTATCCGGCATATATTCGTACGTGGGAAAGCAACTGAAGGCTATGAAAAGATGTTAAAGTAGTACTGGTGCGATATATACCAGGAATCCATTGTAAGGTGCTCCAGCCGCCGCGATATAACTGAAAATTGTTATAAGTGGCGTTAAACATCCAAACAAATAAAACAAAAAGCAAATCGATTGTCAGAGCCCTGCCTCATTCCATATAACATTCATACATTATGATTAAATAAAGAAAAAGGTATTAAGTCAACAGTTACAAGCGGAAGGAAACGGAATCTATCATTTCCAAGAGCGTAAAGCTAAATGAGATTTTTCATTATGTGTACAATATCGGTGTCGAATGATATTCGACTTGCTTGCGCTATCGTTGATGTGTGCGAAGTAAGAAAGTCGAGCTCGTTGGATATGTTATCCAGGAAACCTGCTTAAATGACGTTTCTTTTGACGTTGGAAACTGCTTAAAGGTTTTATGATGTCGCAATTGTAATATTTTTACTACGCTCCCCAAGGAAAAGGCTATTGAAAACATTGTGGAAAATGAAGACATTGCTTGTAACAAGCATTTTGTTCATCAACCACAATGAGTTCTACCTCAAACTTCAAAATTCAAAACAACTGAAAATAACCGTCTACATTTATTTATTCAATTTTAATTTCTTCTAAATTTTTGGCCAGTCTTAAAGTTTGACGTCTCAAAATGGATTAATGTACAAGCTAAAATTCTATGTTTTCTTTTTAAAATGATGACTAATTTCATTTTTGAGAATCAGGAAGATAGTTTATTCTTAGATTGAAAAGGCACAGTTTTTATCAGTTAAATAGATTTTCTTTGATTACGGATTGTTTGTCGGTCTCGTGATGTAGAGCCTTGCTTTAGAACGATAACTTTCCTAGATGTCATCGTGATTTTGCTCTGTTATGTGTAGAATGAGGAATTGAAATCGAGGACAGAAAGAACGTGACGTCATCGCTACTTTCGCGACGTTTGCATGACCATTAATGTCAACGTTAATCGATTTTCCAATCAAATTATTCTTTATTATTCATTATTATTCATTATTATTCGTTAAGGGCTGAAATGAAATATTTACCTCCGACAATTATTTCAAGTGAAGAGAATATTTTTTGTTTTAATTGAAGTATGATCCGAAAAACCTAATCACACACTGTATGAATGCGCGAATCAGATGGCCCGTTTTTGGTAAACGAATCTAAAGATTAAATCATGTATTGACGGCTTGAAGACTTATTTCCAACCAAAACAAATCATTTTTATCTTTATTCTATTATTTGCAATCTGTTCAATCCGACTGGGGTCAATACTTTTAGCATCTTAAATATGTTCTCATTTTCTTGGGTCGATCCGGCATATAATTCTTTTACCCTAAGCATGCTGATCCTAGAATATTCCTGTTTTGGTAGAATGTATAGACTAAGATCAGCCTGCATATAAGCGGAGTCTGATCTTAGTCTACACCTCCTATTTGTCTCCTGTAATCCGGAGTTGTTTATAAAAATATTGTTCAAAAAGATTGTCCCCTTAACAAGTGCTCCCAGTGCTTTTAGGCCTTTGATTTTAATGCAATTTCAGTTAAGGATTTTATTCAGCATGACAAGGGTTATCAAGTCTCATTTTGAAAACACTCTAATAATAATGTTATTGATATGACTTGGAAAATATCGACCAACTAGTTACAGTTCCGTTTTAATCAATAATCGATAATTCACATATCGATGCAAGTCGATTATTTCAACTCGGTAAGAGACTCTTGCCTTCGTGCATCCCCACCTACGAAGTTGGGAGGGGGTATAATAGTGTCACAATTTCTGTTTATCTGTCCGTCCGTAGTGCTTTTCGTTTCCGTGATCTAACCAATAGACCAACAACCTTGAAACTCATACTTTTATTGCCAATGACCCAGGAAAGTGTCCTATTTATTTCTGTCACGTAGGTCAATGGTGAAGGTCAAAATTGAACGTTTGGGATAATGAAGGTCGAAGGTCGACTGTGCCACTTGAGTGACAGAGTGATTTGGGGATATAAGTCAACTTTACGACAATTCTAGTTTCACATTGAAGTCATACATAATGATTTGAGTAAAGCAGCACCTAAACTTCGAATACTCCTTTTCATGTCATCAAGGCTGATAGACCCATCTTCATAAGGTGCTGTAAATCAAAAAAACAATCGATCAATCAAATAATTAATAAAACTGGGCTCGAACTTTGAACTCCGACTTTGGTCGACATTAATGTGAAGCATGTTGTTTGTTAGGCCACTTAAACGCCTTTACTTCAGTTTATTCAAGCTGTTCTTTCGACGTCTAGGTCACCAACCACTTAGACGTTTTTGTTACATGGTTCTGGAATTGAAATTTTGTAAAATAATGCCGTTTGAAATAGAAGTGTAACGTCGTGTGTGAGTCTGTGGTCGAGCTCGATAGAGTCAGTGAGCGTGTTCGATAGAGTCAGTGGCCGTGTCCGATAGAGTCAGTGTCCGATAGAGTAAGTGGCCGTGTCCGATAGAGTCAGTGGCCTTGTCCGATAGAGTCAGTGGTCGTGTCCGATAGAGTCAGTGGCCTTGTCCGATAGAGTCAGTGGCCGTGTCCGATAGAGTCAGTGACCGTGTCCGATAGAGTCAGTGGTCGTGTCCGATAGAGTTAGTGGCCGTGTCCGATAGAGTCAGTGGCCGTGTACGATAGAGCCAGTGTCCGATAGAGTCAGTGGCCGTGTCCGATAGAGTCAGTGGCCGTGTCCGATAGAGTCAGTGGCCGTGTACGATAGAGCCAGTGTGCGTGTCCGATAGAGTAAGTGGCCGTGTCCGATAGAGTCAGTGTCCGATAGAGTCAGTGGCCGTGTCCGATAGAGTCAGTGGCCGTATCCGATAGAGTCAGTGGCCGTGTACGATAGAGTCAGTGGCCTTGTCCGATAGAGTCAGTGGCCGTGTACGATAGAGTCAGTGTCCGTGTCCGATAGAGTCAGTGGCCATGTCCGATAGAGTAAGTGGCCGTGTCCGATAGAGTCAGTGTCCGATAGAGTCGGTGGCCGTGTCCGATAGAGTCAGTGGCCGTGTCCGATAGAGTTAGTGGCCGTGTCCGATAGAGTCAGTGGCCATGTCCGATAGAGTAAGTGGCCGTGTCCGATAGAGTCAGTGTCCGATAGAGTCAGTGGCCGTGTACGATAGAGTCAGTGGCCGTATCCGATAGAGTCAGTGGCCGTGTACGATAGAGTCAGTGTCCGTGTCCGATAGAGTCAGTGGCCATGTCCGATAGAGTAAGTGGCCGTGTCCGATAGAGTCAGTGTCCGATAGAGTCAGTGGCCGTGTCCGATAGAGTCAGTGGCCGTGTCCGATAGAGTCAGTGGCCGTGTACGATAGAGCCAGTGTGCGTGTCCGATAGAGTCAGTGGCCGTGTACGATAGAGCCAGTGTGCGTGTCAAGGAGTATCAGTGAGCGGGCCTGGCGAGCCGTCTATTAACCCTTTCCCGTCCAATCCCTCTTTTTTTTATTTTCCTGTTATTATATCATAGAGAAATCATCGAGAAAAAGAGGAAATTGCTTGTGACAAGCAATTTCTTCTTTTTCTACAATATTTTCTACCCTGCTAAATGGTTATTTTCGAATTAAATCCACTTTGAATTTTCGTCTCCAAAACCTTAGAATTTGGACAGGTCTAAAATTGCCAAAAACAGGAAAGGGTTAAATACTCTTTGCACCAATATATAGAATCTATTCAAATGAACTGAATATCTTAAAACTGACGTGAAAATGGACGTTATTTCGTGATTTAACAATCTGTTTTATTCGATTTATTATATAAACGCTAACTTCCAAGAACTTCGTCGATATAGTAGAAACCTATAGATCACATTTAGACATAATATCGAACTTGTGATCATGAAATGCCGAATTTATTAATCTTGAAAAAACGAATCCTCGTTTCTATCTGTTTATAAATAATTAGTTTGATAAGCGAGGTATTTCATGACCAATCATTAAACAGCCTCTCTGTAAGTCATGGTTTCTATAAGATTTAATGATTTAAAACTTGAGTGGCGTCCAAAGTAAGACGTGAGCCTCGGGAGGATCCCGGATTCGAGCCCCTCTGAGGCTGCGGGATTTTTCTGAGCTAAAAAAGAAACCCAATTCATCCGGGTCATGGGTTCGATCCCTGGCGGCAGCACATATCCTTTCCGTCATTTGTCGCACACCAATGGGTGGTTAATCGTAAACCTAAGTGGAATGGCAGCTGGAGGCTAGGAAAGTATGTCGTGGTACTACTTGTGTGAGAAATACCAGGAATCCATTTTTAGGTGCTCCAGTCGCCACGATATGACTGAAATACTGTTTAAATGTGGCGTTAAACCCCAGTCAATCAATTAGTAAACCATTCGGGTGTGTAAATGGGTATCTATTACGGTTGTTAGCCAATGTGCTCTGTATGCAAGGAGCGCCGTATGTGAAGACTGTAGAAAATGAAAAATGTGTAGAAACAAACTATAGGTCTATAACATTAGGAGCCATTTTAGGAGTAAAGACCTATGCGAAAATGATTCTTCAATTTATCATGGTATCGACAAGATCAGGGCGGATTGAAGCTCCCAGATGATTAATCTTGCCAAAAATAAGCAATAAGAAAAGATCTATTCATCAAACTATGCTACAGAGAAAATATGGAAACTTTGCCAAATCAGTGCGATGTTTGATATGAAATGGTGGTAATAAAACATCATGCAAATGGAGGTGTTATTATCATGACAAGAAATATTTCTTCTAGAATCAATGGAATTTCCTTTCAAGCTACACATGTAACAAATAATTATACAATATCGTCGAGACCGTAGTATTTGTTCCCAAATACGCGACGCTCCAGGCGGATAAGGATACAGGGCGAAACTACTGGGATATCAGCCTAGTCTTTTTAACATGTTTGATGTAAAGTAGTATCACAATGGGCCATGATTTAACACGCTATTTAGGACAATCAATTTGATAGATTGCTCAGTCTGATTGCAAACCCACGATCTTGAAGTTGGAAGTCAAGTGCCCTACTAACTGAGCTAATCGGACTGAGACAAAACTGGTCATGTTCATTGACACAGATACAATATGACGTCATTGAGATACCTACTGTTCTAAGCCAATTGACGGATCGCGACTCTAAATAAAAGTCAGTTGACTAATAAAATCATTCGTTTCGGTTGGAAGTGAATTTTAAACTCCTACGGTTTTGCTATGTTTTTGATCAGCGACTTAAACGCTGCAAATCACAAATCCAGCTTATTCAAGATGTAATTTCGACGTGTTGGTCGCCAACGAAACATTTAATATTTTGTTTCATGTTCCTTGCCATAGAATTTGCAAACTAACACCGTTTGATATCGAAGTTGAACTTCCTGTTGGAGCTAGTGGGCGTGGTCAGTGATCCGTTAATTTCACCGATAAGAATGACTGATGTCGCGGCCGTCAATCAAGAAATCACTCGACCAATGAAATAATTCATTCAGTCCGGAACTGAGCTTTGAACTCCGACCTTTTCCTCCAATTTTTGTTAATCTTTTTGTTTGTTTGGCGACTTAGACGTCGTAAGTACAGTTTATTCAAGCTGTAGTTACGACGCTAAGGTCGCCGATCAACTATTCTCATTTTCGTTGCATACTACTGGCCATAAATTTTGCATAATGACGCATTTAAAAATCGAAGCGGGACTTCCTGTTGGAGTTGATGGGCGTGGCTAAGTGAGTACGTCGGCGGGGCCAGCGATTGATAAATTGCTGGAAGGAATATTATCATAGTAGGTGATATTTCTCCCAATTAAAGTTTTGAAATTGCAAGACCGTTTAAACACAATTACTTTAGCTCAATGTTACTATTTAACCGGAACTGGTCGTTTGATTTTTTTTTTCGTCGAAGAAAGCTCTTAGCAAGAGGTTAGACAATCAAAAGACAAACCGCCACTGTCAACTTATAGTTCGGTTGAAAATCAAATCGGTTCTGCATGCCGAAGCCACAACCTGGTCTCAAATGACGAGAAATCTGAACGATTGAATGCATTAATCGATCCATTTTCTGATAATAAGATTAGCTCTTCGTTGCCCCTGTCCACCTTAGTGTATAACTGGGTACCTGCAAGGGCTGTAAGCTAATGTGCTGTGGATGCCTTGAGCGCCGTTCGTTCCCAGTAGATTTGCAATTCAATGACTGGTGGTCAAACTGTGAAGTCAGTGGAATATAAAAAAAAAATAGAAACAGATGATAGAACATACTATAAACAGATAAATATGGAACGCTACAGCTGTTTGGTTTTATGAGCAATATGTTGCGGACTTGCATATATTTTGCGTTATCATAACTAATTGTAGTGTTGCTCTACCCACATGTGGCGATGGCTTGTCCAAATAATGTCTTATTATGTCAAAAAGTAGTGTATTAGTGTCCAGATGCCGTGTTTAAGCATTGCCTTATTGTATCAAAAGGTTGTGTCATTTGTGGAGGTGTTGCGTTTAGATCAAAGCGTGGCTTTGTTTATGTCAAAAAGATTTACTGTCATTATCAAATATGGTATTGACATGTCTTAAAAAGACTTATTAGGTGAATAAGTGAAGTTATCGTATCAAAATATCCTGTATGCCAAATGGGTGTCTTTTCGTGGAAAAAAAATAAAAAAAATAACAGTTAGTTGATTTGTTTAAAAAAATCTTATTATGTAAAGGTAGTGCTTGCTTGCTTACATGTAATGTTGACGTTTATATGCTTTGAATCACTTTGTCCGAAAAATATGCTATCATCTTCAATGTGTCAAAACGTTGAACATTTTTTCCAAATGTTGTATTGACTTGACTAAATATTGCCGATGATAGGTCAACATGCTCTCTACTTGAAATCTGCAGACTAGAGAATGGCAGTATTATCTCGGGTAAAAATGGCGGTTGCGATGGAAGTGATCTTTAATTCGGCAGGCTAACACCGATTACATTTGAACATAACAATACTACTATTTTAATCATAGGACTGAATTTAAACAAATCTATAAAACATTTGGATATATTAACATACATTATAAGAATATAATTTGCAGACAAGACGAATTAACATTTTAGCAAGAATATCCCACTCTTTGACACAAAAGGAAATTTTATACACTTTTTAAGTTCACATACGAATAAGATAGTACTACTCCTTACCAAGGAATGACCATTTCTATACAGGCCCACGGTAGTTCAGAAAAAATGTGATACTGAATTTTAGCGTATTAGGATAATGTGGGTACCAGTCATCAAAACATAGAAAGCTGGCAATGCTACCTTTTGACATGATATTACAGTCTTAAGATAGATCACAATAACCTCCGGGCAATACTACACCGTTTTTGATATAATAAGATAATATCTAGACAAGTAATTATTGTATAAGAGTAAAATTTCGATTCTTTTGAACAAGCAAAGACGATTTTTTGGCAAGTGAAGATGATATTTGAATATAATAGGACCAGTTTTTTCACATAACAGGACTTAGGTGAGATATGTCCCAATAGTGTTTTAAATTTGGAAAGATTCTTATGATACAATAAGGTAATTTTTTGATAAACAAATCCATCATATAACATGATAATACTTCTTCTAACATAATTTAACATTATTCAGAAAAATAAATATCACTTTCAGGCTAATAAAACTGCTTTTTGATATAACAAGACAATGTGTAGACAGGTCAACATCAATCATGAAAGCTATATCAATACGTTTTGATATAATAAAAAATTTGAACATGCAAAGACAATCTTTTGACAAGTTGAGATCTGACCACAACTTCATTTTGACATTATAAAACTCTCTTTTGAAATTATAGTACAGTTAGTCGACACGTTAATATCACATCTATACAGAATATTAGTACTTTTGGACACAAAAAACAAATCTAAAACAAATCAACAAAACTTTCACATAATAAGACCGTGTGTCGACATTTGGACGTGGCTACTGTACTGTTTGAAATGATAACACGATATAAAGTCAATTCAGCTTCATATATTGACACAATAAATCTTCTTTTATACATGATAAAACAGACTTGAAACAAGTCAACGCCGTAGGTGAAACAATAACACACCTATTGGACATAATGAGATTAAGTTAGCTTTTTAATACGTCAATGCCAAACAGAGAAATATCAATAATACTTGATGAACATGAGTAGATAAGTCAGCTTCACATTTAGAAATGATATTACTACTTTTGACAAAATAACATGATATTTAGACAAGTTAGCGCCACTTTTAAACCTAATAACGCCCCCTTTTAACAAAATAAACCTGTGTTTATGCAAGTCAGCACCACGTTTGAGCCCTAATAACGCTGTTTTTTAACAAATTAAAATGATGTTTAAGCAAGTCCATACCACAATTGGACATAATAACGGTGTCCTTTGGTAGAAATTGGACATCGATGCTTATAACATTAGACAGCTGTAGCGATCCATAGATAAAAACAAGGCTTCGTAGAGTTATCTGTTTTAGATTATGTGTTGTTTGTTTGTTTTCTTTAATCGGATTTGAGACTAAATTTCATTTGCTATTTATAATATGGCGTGACTTAACGCGAAATTTGCAGTAAGAAAAAATATCTATAAGAAAAATCCCGGGAATCACACAAGACCGATGGTAAAATGATCTCAAGTTTAGCGAGCAAAGCGTCAGCTTTGGTAGCTTAAGTTAACAGACAAATTTTTGTGGTCTCCTTAGAGTTCAACGAGAGCAAACTGCCACTGGAGGCTTAACCAATAACTGCATTGAATGCCTAAGCTATAAAAAGTAGTTCTTATGTTTTTCAGAAATATTGCAACTCTGTCTGTATCTCAAGACAACACGCTTGTAACAAGCAATTTCTTCTATGTCCACAATGTTTTCTTCTAATTAGAACCGGTCTTGGATTTTGTCATGTAATGGTTCAACTCATTGCCTACTTTTTTATCATGTTATCACCTTTGACAAAGAAGATTACTTAACAAAACTATGCTTTTCTAGCTTACAGTACTTTCAGTACTTTGATATGCAATTGCTGTCATCTTAAAAAAACGCTAGTATATACTTTCGCTTATTGCTCTAGTGTAATACACGCGTGAACGTGTGTAATATCAAAATTATGAAAAGCATTACGTTAATTTATTACCAATACTTCGTAGCTGCAATTTGAAGTTTCGATGTTTTACAATGATTTTCATAACAAGGTGTCGTCTCTCGTTAAAGTAGAATTTATGAAAAAAATGAATCGCTCGTC
Source organism: Fragum fragum (assembly GCA_946902895.1). Classification (NCBI taxonomy): domain Eukaryota; kingdom Metazoa; phylum Mollusca; class Bivalvia; order Cardiida; family Cardiidae; genus Fragum; species Fragum fragum. Next base: position 70,424,806 of record OX336370.1, on the reverse strand, counting down.
TATTTCATTATCTTTTTAAGTTTGATAAAATTATAGCGAATTGTTGTGGAAGAACGAAATTACCTGACTAGTGTTCAAGCCATTCCCACACAGTGATGCTTTTGGACAACAGGGAAAACATTGTGTTAAATGCAGAAATGGCTTGGTACAAGCATTTTTTTTTCATTTTCCACAATGTTTTCCACCAAGAAATAAGAAAAAATCTAAAATTTTATAAACGTTGAATTGACGTCTGGAATTCCTATCAATTTAGGCCAGTCTAAAATTTCATTGAGTGGGAATGGGTTAACTTACTACCATACGATCTCGATCAGCAACTGTTTTTCAAACGGGACTAGTTTTAAATTTTGTCCGGTAATGGGTAAATTGATCAATCGCTGGCCCGCCCATTAACTCCGACGGGAAGTCACAGTTTGGCTTAAGTTGGCGTTATTTTGCAAACTTCATATCCAATAGCATGTAACAAAAAGTAAATGGATTAGTTGGCGACCTAAACGTCGTAACTACAGCTTGACTAAGCTGTAGGTATGACGTTTAAGTAGCCAAACCATAAGATAATGGCGGCCAATGGCGGCCTTTAAACTGAACTTCCAGTCTAAATGGAAGATTACATCGGTCGACTATTTCTTTGATTAACAACAGCAATTGGTCAGGTAGGGTGTAGTAGCGATATAATGATCGCAAATCAACGAAATACTGTCGTTCTGGTCCAGAAAGAGAATGATAAAGCTGAATAGGTTTGCTAAGCTTGAAAATCATCTCATGCAATCCAACGTAAAAAGAAATTGATGGTATTGGCAAAGAGAAGAGCACTTCAGCCGAGTTTTCCACATGGCCGGGTCGAAAACTCAATAATTCCAAGTAGAATGGGATTTTTATGAAGTCTAGCGAACCCTTGATGCTATTTCACGTATAATGAGATTGGGTCCTTTTTCATATTTCAGTTAGACTTTCGTTCTAAGAATGCAACATATGTTCACTGAAATTGTGGCCTTATTCATTTTGGTAAGACTTTCGTTCTACGAGTACAACATATGTTCTTGTTTTAGTTAGACCTTCGTTCTACAAATGCAATTTGTGAAAATGTCCACAAAGCAGACATTCATCGTTGGGATCCTTCACGTAGACACAATTATAGTGCGATTGATCAGAGCCGCAGGGAAAAATTATACCAATTCCCTTACAATAGCGCTTTGTGAACCTCTAAGAAAAAAGCTTTGAAAAATATTGTAGAAAAATGAAGAAATTGCTTATTAAAAGCAATTTCTTCATAACCACCAAAGTTTTGTATTAGAGAGGACAAAGATTTTCAAATTTCCTTTGACTGCTGTGTGCAACTTCCTTGATATTAGATAAGTCTAAAATTTTATTGTCTAGTATTGAACCCGAAAGTTCTAGATAGAGAAAATACAAGATACCAGGTATAACAACATAAAACGGCAGTTATTATATTTTAACATATTTACGTAAAAATAAATGATGATAGGCTAGCGACAAAACCCTAAGATAGAGGTGCTTATATAGGAACAGACCTCGACCATTCCCGTAAAATTAAGGAACAGACCCCTGACGTAAATAATGCGGAGCATTAAGTTAAAAACCGATGCATTTTGTTAGCCGGAAACAGCGTAGGTAAACGTAGTACGAAATCTCGGAAAACCCGGATGGTTCGAGAGTCTCCAAATAAGTTAAAAACTTAAATTTCCTTTTGTTGTTTTATGTTCTGTTCTATTTTGCTTTGATATCAAGTTTCCTTTTAAGACAGTACTTTATAAGATGCATTTAACGCAGTTGCTTTACATAACGGGTAGCTCTATTTTGGAAATTTGTCACGTGATTTTTTAAGATAGTACTTCGATGTATTGATTGATTGAATGGGGTTTAACACCACTTTTAACAGTATTTCTGTCATACAGCGGCGGCTGGAGCAGCTAGCATGTCTGACACCAGTACTACTACTACATCCTTTCCTAGCCTCAAGCAGCTATCCCACTTAGGTTTACGATTACAATAATGTCGGAAAGGATATGTGCCGCCGCCGCCGTGGATCGAACCCGTTACATCTCATGATTGAAGATAAGGAGTCTGACGCGATACCGACTGCGCTCTGACGGCGACTGCTACGATGTACATCCGAGATTTTATTTGTAGAATTGAACGAGGAGTTCCTATTGAATGTGATAATGAGAGTAGAGCAATTTAACCCGTGTCAGGCTGAGCCCGGAATATTCCTTCTTTGGCAGGTGGTGCAGACAAAGATTAGCCTGCACGTAAGTACAGTCTGGTCATAGTCTACACCGTCTAGTTAACCGATTGATGTCAATGTTGTTTATAATATTTATTTTCTAAAGAAATAATGACACATGCCTGGTATTTCCGGTGCTTTCAGTCCTTTGATGTTGATGCATTTCTGAACTGGATTTTATTCAGCATGACAAGGGTTGAAATTGGACCGACGTCGGGTTTATTCGGGTGGCATCGATACTCCTTGGTTGTGCAAAAAAGTACCTTTTATGGTATTGAAAGGACGACTTTTTACGTCGTTCGTTTCGCTACCGATTCAACTGTTTACGAAATGTTACGTCATCAGCCGAGGTCCGACATTCTTTACTTCTTGTCAATGCTTCCATTTGATTGGCACCCGTGTTTCGATTTTTTAATTTCATTCGGACATGAGATGATAATTGACCAATCGCGACTGTCAATCAAATAACCGGTCGTTCAATGAAAACAATCATTGAGACCAGACATGAGTTTTGATCTCTGACATTGGCCGCCATTTTTCGTTAACCTTTTTTGTTGGTTTGGCGACTTCATCGTCGGAAACAACAGCTTATTCAAACTGAAGTTACGACAAATAGGTCGCCATCGAACTATTCTACTTTTTTGTTACATGCTGCTGGCCATAAATTCTTCAAAATAGCGCCATTTAATATCGAAGCGGGACTTCCTGTTGGAGTCAATGGGGCGGGCCCTTTGAAGTCAGAGGACGAGGTCAGCGATTGGTCAATTATATTGGGTATTATATTGTACACAGTACATGTAATATGTCAAATGATAAAACCAGTTAGCTATCCTAAGCGATCTGCGTAAGCGCTTACCATGACAGAGCGTTATGACAAGAGCTTCATGGTGAGAGCGCAATGCAAGCGCAGTCTAATTCTATTACGAATCTCAGAAATCGACACAAGTCTGCCGTTACTCCCCTGGTCGAACCCTACAAATTCCGTGACCGATTATAATATTTTAGAAATCCTGTTTATAGTATATTCTTTTGTCTCAACTACGGCAGTGTCTCTTGTCTTTTTACCCCTAGAGGAAAACAAATATTATATTTAACTCTTACGGGATTCGAACCTACGCGAATAAGGCAATGCCGCCTAGAGCAGCAATGTCCGATGTCTTTAATCTCTGCGCTTCCGATACATCCCAATATAGTATATGAAATTTTAGACTGGTTCAAATATAGAAATTTTGAAGACTTGAACCTAATAGTTACTGAGAAACATTGAGGATAATGAATAAATTGATAACAAACAGTTTCTTCATTTTCTGCACGGTTCGAAAGCTCTTCTTCGTGAATAGCGTTAGCAAGCGGTATTGCGTTGGAAAGAGTTACGTTCCGGTATTACGTTGGAAAATGTTAAGTGCCAATATATCGAAAAAAATGTGAGATTCAATTTCATCAAACAGGGAATACTTAGCCCTCACAAACTGACGGATCGCCGCTGCCAATCAAATCATTAAATCACACCGGAAGTTAACTGTGAATTTCGACATTAATATGAAGCATTTTTTTTAAATAGGGTTACACATCGGAATTTCGGCCAATTTAAGCTGTAGATGCGGCGATGGAACGCCATCTTACCGTTTTACTTTATTGCCAATACATTTTGCTAAAATAACCCTGTTTAATATCTTTGTCGACTTTCCTTTCGGAGTCAGTGGGCGGTTCGTTTTTTACTAAGATAGCTTGTTAATTTATGATAAATCAGGCGCCCACGATACGTAGGCAGATATGCTCGAATAAAGTCCGGCCAATAACGGCATGGATTAATTCCCAACGGTGCAAGTCTTGACCAGCAACACCTGACTAAGATGAATGGCGATGACAGACATTTCATGTTTCAAGTAACCTTTCACTGTTCTTGAAAATTAATACTTCTCGAAATCCAAAGGGGTAGCAGGCTACACTATATAGAAAGCACTATTTTAAAAATTAGCCATTCTTTACAGTAGAAAACATTGTGGAAAAGAAGAAATTGCTTGTTACAAGCAATTTCTTCTTTTTCCACAATGTTTTCTACTCAAGTATAATATCTCATGGCCGATAAAAATTTGTTTGTACGGAAAATGATTAAATTCATATATCTTCAGTCGAGAGATTACAAAATATTAGATTTTGTAAAACGCTCATCTAAACCCAATTAGAAGAGACCAAATTATAAGAGAGAAGTATTTTATAAAGCCCAGCTTCTATTCAAGAAAGGTAACCTATCTGTCCCTTGAGTACGACAGGACAGAACAAAATCAAACGAATTGTCCAATAAATGACAAGTTTGAACAGCTCAGATTGAGGCGCAGAAACCATGAAATGCAATCCGTTAATGAATACTTTATGAGGAATTCTTTTCATTTAATCGTATTGAAAGGTATTCCTCATTGTAATTGTATTGTCTGCATATGAAAACAGTTGATGAAACGGAATGCTTACCTATAAAGGGACCAAACATAATCAGTATTATTGACAATAAAATTGCGTAAATACGTGTACACTGTAAATCGATCATTCTTCGGTATCACCCACACACTCTCAATAAAATATCAATAATAGGTATTGGCAATATCATTTAGAGTTTGTGGATGATAATGAAGACTGGTAATTTATTTAGAGGACCATTGTCAATAATTTTGATACCCCATTGGTCCCTGTAAAATACCAAGGCCTTACAAAATGCTACATTGTGAGTGTGTGTGTGTCGGGGGGGGGGGGGGGGAGGGTGAAATAGTTGAATAAATATTAAAGCTTTGGTCAAAGGATATGTGGACAAATTAGATGGTATCATTTTCTTATTTACCATTACTTATTGTGTTGATTGACGGAGCGCTACCCCTTCCACTGACGTACGGCAGGGCAGCTGGACTTAAACATTTAAGGGTACATTTTGAAAAAAGAATGGTGAGGACATTGAAAAAAAGAATATCGTTCGTTGCCGCCCTAAACCGAATGGCCCTTTTCTAAATATCAGTCAACATCATACATTTCTAAACCTCTCCAGTTTTTCAAAATTTTTAGACCTGTCCAACTTCAAGGTTTTGCAGAAGAAAAATTGAAAGTGAATTTACTTTGAAATATATCCATTCAGTAGAGTAGAAAATATTGTAGAAAAAGAAAGAAATTGCTTGTGTCAAGCAATTTCTTCTTTTTCTACAATGTTTTCTCAATTATGAAATCACAGGGACGTAAAACAAGGGATTGAACGGGAAAGGGTTAAACATACTATGCTTTTCTAAACTATACAAATGACTTTTGAATTTCTATGTGGTTTGATTAATTCTATTTCCAGTTTAGAAAAGCAAAAAAAGGTAAACTTAAAAATGTATAGTGTTGGCCGATTTCATTTAGGTCGCTTACGAACAATTTTCTCTTTGTATTATATGTTACTTGTAAGGACCAACTGCGCAAAGTGTATAAGGTCCATCCTAAAATGATCTAGATAATCTTAGGAGGATGTCGACGGACAAGCAAATGAAGTAATAGAGTTGAAGGGACTGTCAACGCCAATAAACGCACCCGCTTTTAGAGGGGAGGCATAATGTGTGAAAAAGGTCAATTAATCTGGAAATATTTTTATTTTGGATGATAAGTTTCTTTGACTCATTTAATAACGAGGAAATGAAACAAGAGGGCCAGAATGGCCCTAAAATCGCTCACCTGACTAATGTAAGATGATTCAAAATTGAAATTGGCCCAATGGTTACTGAGGAGAAGATGTTTAAAGATTTCAAAGTCAAAAACTGCCCTACCCTTCCAAGCCCTTATTTGGTCATCAATCAAAATTCTAGAACAACTTTTGAAAAGGGTCACTCAAGGAACATTCATACCAAATTTGGTTGAAATTGGCCCAATGGTTACTGAGGAGAAGATGTTTAAAGATTTCAAAGTCAAAAAAGTGCCTGACCATGCCACGCCCATATTTGGGCATAAATCAAAATTCCAGGAACAACTTTTGAAAAGGGTCACCAAAGGAACATTCAAGCAAAATTTGGTTGAAATTGACCCAACTGTTACTGAGGATAAGATGTTTAAAGATTTCAAAGTTAAAAAAACTGCCACGCCCATATTTGGGCATCAATCAAAATTCTGCGAACAACTTTTGAAAAGGGTCACCCAAGGAACATTCATACCAAATTTGGTTGTAATTGGCCCAATAGTTCCTGAGGTGTAGATGTTTAAAGATTTCAAAGTCAAAAGCTGCCACGCCCATATTTGGGCGTGAAACGAAATTCTGCCAAACAACTTTTAAAAGGGTCACCCAAGGAACATTCATACCAAGTTTGGTTGAAATTGGCCCAATGGTTCCTGAGGTGTAGATGTTTAAAGATTTCAAAGTCAAAAACTACCACGCCCGGCCACGCCCATATTTGGGCATAAATCAAAATTCTGCGAACAACTTTTAAAAAGGGTCATCCAAGGAACATTCATGCCAAGTTTGGATGAAATTGGCCCAATGGTTACTGAGGAGAAGATGTTTAAAGATTTCTAAGTCAAAAACTGCCACGCCCTGCCACGCCCATATTTGGGCATCAATCAAAATTCCATGAACAACTTTTGAAAAGGGTCACCCAAGGAATATTAATGCCAAGTTTGGTTGAAATTGGCCCAATCGTTACTGAGGAGAAGATGTTTAAAGATTTCTAAGTAAAAACTGCCACGCCCTGCCACGCCCATATTTGGGCATCAATCAAAATTCCAAGAACAACTTTTGAAAAGGGTCACCAAAGGAACATTCATGCCAAATTTGGTTGAAATTGGCCCAATGGTTACTGAGGAGAAGATGTTTAAAGATTCCTAAGTCAAAAACTGCCACGCCCTGCCACGCCCATATTTGGGCATAAATCAAAAATCCGCGAACAACTTTTGAAAAGGGTGACCCAAGGAACATTCATACCAAATTTGGTTGAAATTGGCCCAATGGTTACTGAGGAGAAGATGTTTAAAGATTTCTAAGTTAAAAACTGCCACGCCCTGCCACGCCCATATTTGGGGGTCAATCAAAAATCCGCGAACAACTTTTGAGAAGGGTCACCCAAGGAACATTCCTACCAAGTTTGGTTGAATTCCGCCCAGTGGTTACTGAGGAGAAGATGTTTAAAGAATTGTTGACGACTTCCGACGCACGACGCACGACGCACGACGCACGACGCACGACGGACAAAAGGTGATACCAAAAGCTCACCTTGAGCACGTTTTGCTCAGGTGAGCTAAAAAATAGAACACAAAACAAGTTTGGTTTACTAGTTCAAATCTTCTTGTAACACACACAATCTCCTCTTTCTTGAGAACTATGACCGTCAGACGTAAATGTACCTTCTGGAAACCGTGAAAACTTTCGACTATAGCAAAACCGAACAGTCTGTTTTCAGTAGAAATATTTCACGTTTTTGTAATTCTTTCCTTAATCTAGAATGGTCATTCTGCATTATTGTTTATACGTCAGTGGTTGACCACGCTGTCGTAACTACAGCATAATATATTTTAACTATAATGAGGGCTTGATATGTCAACACAAAACACCAATGCAAAAATGGTTCTAGCTGAGAATGGTTAAGTATCGATAATTTAAACAGCAAGAACCGTTCGTGTTGTCGAATGCGATTTGATTCTTAATGTCGTGATTTCATCAACGATTATGTTCCATAAAATCTCTTTCATATTCCATATATGATCTTTCTCGAGTATTGGTCTATTTTACAATAATTGAAGTTTTTGGAAATATCTTTTCTAAGAAGCGTGTTTGACCAGTTACAATAAGTCAAACAGGCATTTATATCTGGTGGAATGGTTATCTTGAATTCCGATGACAATTTTTAGTTTATGAACTTTTGGAGTAGAAAACCCTATGAATAATAAGAATTTGCTTGTAACAAGTTTCCCAATGCTTTTGTCTTGTGGGCGTCCAAAAGCGGGGTTGTTTTGGAGTGTTGTTGTTATTTTGATTTCAACATTGATATTGATCTCTTCCTGCCAGGGTTTTGTTTCGTTTCGTTTCATTTTCAAAATGGGCGCAGGTGCTAGTTCGAGTTAATAAAATGAGGAAAATTTAGCATTAAAGTAGAATTCGTTGAATCAAGAAACGAAATATCTTGGGGAAACTAAGGAAATTGACAAGTAACAATTTTACTAGGCGAGGAATCGGTCACATTTCCGATTGAGTAATCGAGATCTCGAAAAATATAAACGGCATACGAGTATTTGATTCTTGATCGATAATACCAAAATTTAGTATCGTAGAAATCAAATAGCAAGTATATAGCCATAAACAAGTCCTCTTGTATAGAACAAACGGACACGATCAATTTGTTCGTTTCATCCTAAGCTTCCAGCATCGACCAGTATTCAATCACTTTAAGCATCTTGGCCAGCGTAGAATTATTGAATCTATATCAGGCTTGTGAAACAGCATTGAAACGTCGTACACTTCAGGATTTTGTGGATTCAATGATAGGGTAAAGCATTGTTACCAATGCAGATCTTAGGACCACCTAAAACAATCAATCGTCAAGTAAAACACGTTTATAGATAGATGACATATTTTATTATGATATGATCTTTTATTCAGCCTTAATTATTATCAAATGAATGCTTGCTGTTGATGTTGCGTGCTTTTTTGTGTGTGTTTCTTTTTCCTAATGAAAATTTAAGACCGGTAAGAACAATTGAAAGAAAAAAGATATTGTTTGATTTTTTTTCCGGAATCGGTCACTATAATTGGTGACCGATGATAGGATGTTTGATCGAGTACTCGACTAATCGTATCCTCTTTCAAATCCTTACTTTAAACAAACGATTTGTAAAGAGTTGGTGGTTACTTTGTACTGTTTTATGTTTGCTCATTAATAAATGTATAAACTTTCCCTCGTTATCATTTCAATGAAATGAAGGTTAACCTTTTCTACAAAGATTTCGAATAAAATGCCCTACTTATTTTTCAAACGTGTACAAGCTTATTGTTGAAGAGCTATGAAAAAACAAAACTTTGACCGCGTGAGTATAAAACTACATTTAGAATTTGATTTCGTTTTAATCGTTTGTTCAAATGTTTAACGGTATTTCGGTCATATCATGGCGACTGGAGCACCTAACCATGGTTTCCTTGTATTTTTCACACCGGTACTACCACTTCATCCTTTCAGAGCCTCCAGCTGCTCATCCCGCTTTGGTAAACGAATACCACCCATTGATTGGAGACTGATATCGGAAAGGACATTTGCTGCGACTAGGGATCGAACTCTATACCTGTTTTCATCGTTAAAATATGTACTTATTTTAATTTTGATATAGTAAAGAAGTATTTTTTAAATGTTTAATCGACCCATAGAAAAAACGATCTCTTAGATCTCTTCTTTTGGCGACAAATATTTCGTAACTGCAGCTTGAAATAGCTGTATTTACTACATTCTGGTCTCTATAAGACAATATTATATTCTTAAACATTAATCGTATCGTTAGATCTGGGTTCAATTAAATGATCACATGTCTTAGATTTTTTTAGTTGTGATAGATAAAGTCTACTGGCGAAACATTGCTAAAACCATTAAAAACCTGCCTCTTAAGAGGTGCTACTACTTAACAGTTTTGCTATTAATTGTATGTTGCTCAGTATATTGTCTATAAAATTCCGTATTTCTTTTCATGATGTCTAAACATGGCCCTAACAATCGTTCAAAGGATTCTCGTTCAAGGAATGCGACTTTCACATCGCCTTTGGCATACACATTTGCCGACCTAGGCTGTTGTTCTATAAGAGCGAGCTCCCCGAAGTATTTCCCCTTCGAGTGTTCTCCAAGTTCTTCTTCTTCTCCATTCGGGTTGATGATGGTTACCCGTATGACTCCTTTCTCCAGGAAAAACATACCCTCAGCTTCATCCCCTTGGCGAATAATGCATTCACTATCTTGAAATGTTTTAGACATTAAAGCATCTGCGAGGTTTGATCTTTCATATTGGTCTAATGATTTTAAAAGAGGTACATTTTCTAATAGTTCCTCGTACATTTTACGTTTCTTGAACGCACTTTTAAGAACAATCCTACGGAACGAGTTACGGTCCATTGCCCACAAGGACCCAGGAGTTTTAGCGACAACTGATGCGGAACGAGGCATATTGTACAACAAAGCGAGCTCCCCGAAACTACCCTTTTCTTCAAACGTGTGAACTTTCTTTTCTTCTCCGTTTATAGTAACAAGTACGTCGTATTTCCCAGAATCTATGACGTAGAAATTGTCACCGTCATCACCTTGAGTAATGACGTAATCACCCGGGTTTACAACGTGTTCAAACATGGCGTCCAACACGTCCTGCATTTGTTCAGGTTCTAGAGCTTTAAACAAAAGAATTCCAATAACAGCTTCAGTTAGACGTTGACGCTGTTCGTCTGTTTTAGCGTGAACTGTTTTTTCCTCGTCACTATCGTCCGCCTCTGGATCGTATCGTTCAGCCGACACAGACTGACGTCTACCGTACCTATTTAACTTTTGCGATTTTGGTTTGAACACTTCTTTGTCTGGTTCCCCGGCCTCGTCGTCACTGTCAACGATCACGTACATAGGCACCGCCTTTGGTCGGCGATTTTCACGTACTTTGGTAAAATAACCAACGGCAAAATCGTAAATATCATCCGGTCGGTCCCGTAAAACAGCCACCGTAAAATCACGCAGCAGGTCGCCAAGACCATCTGGAATATCTAGATTCATGGTGATAAATGATTGTTTCGAATTGTCTTAAGTATATTTACCTTTGAGCAGTATATGTGTTTTATGATATTCTTATCTAATCCACATTTTGTTATTGTATTCTATATTATATCTGTACATCTGTTGCTTTCCTTTCAACGAAAAAGAAAAAAAAATTCGTTCAATCTAACATCTTTGTATCATAACATATAAAATGCTCTTCCACAAGCTAAAAGTTATAATCCAATCAAACAAGTCACTTTATAACTCACAATTAAAATTTCAAATAGTTCCTGGATAGGCAAATATCTAAGCAGAAGTTTTTATATTACCATTCTAGATACCAAACTCCTAAAAATCAATCTGATATCTGTCCCAGCCACGTCAAACCACGACACTCTTCATAATTCCAATGGAATTCCGCATGTGATCACGTAGCTTCAATTCTGTCAATTAAATATTGTCAATAGATCGATTCTAATCTCAACTTTATACATAAAACCAATTAGGCGAGAATAGTATGAGGTAACATTTTCCTATATTGGAAAACTTACGGTTCCCTCTCTCTCGAATGTCTTATTGAACAGTAAAACCATTCCCTTGAACTTATCAAAGTATCATTAACACTAATAATGGGTTTTCAAGCAGTGAAGAAGTATTGACGAGAAACCTTCGAGAATTCTCATCCAATAAATTCCTGCCCGTTCAGACCTGCGCGCGGTTCCCCAGTAAATCGATGTACAACAAATCCCTGTATTATTCTGTGTATAAGTAGCAATTGGAGGCGGAGATGGGTCGATGTACGGAAATATCACCTGCGTGTTGATGTGTCGTGTTTTGTATGACGGTGTCGCAATGCTATTGTCTTGCTTTCACAATCTGAAAAGAAATAAATATAAAGTGAGACATGTGTGATGCGAAAAATTTCCAAATGAGACATTTTATAATGAACTAACTTCATAAGCAACTAATTACATTCAAATGTACACGAAGAGTGTAAATGAAGCAAAAATTGTATGCAAGGCACAGGAGTTGTCAATAAAAGAATCAATCGACCAACTAAATAATTAATTTAGTTCGGAAACCAACTTTAGCCGACATTTTTGTGAAACACATTTGTTGGTGTGGTTTATTCAATCTGTAGTTACGACGTTCAGGTCGCCAACCAACCATTTTACGTTTTGTTACTGGCCATACATATATTGCAAAATTTACTTCAAAATCTCTGTCTCTTTGTTTTCTGTAAAACCAAATCATTGGCTGATATTTACAAATATTTGGGTATAATATTTGACTTCCTTTGGGATCTATGTTGACGGCTCTCTAGCGACGCCTTCTGATCCTCGATAAATATAGCCATGGACATAAACAAACTAGGGAAGTAGTTGGTTTGATATAGCCATGGATATAAACAAACTAGGGAAATAGTTGGTTTTATATAGCCATGGACATTAACAAACTAGGGAAAAAGTTGGTTTGAGGTCTGAGTATCGTATCTACAGATACATGTATTCTTGTAAAAAGGTCTAAACAACCAGGAATTGACCAATCGCGGAAGACAACCAAAGAATTATTCGACCAATGAAATAATTCATATACACACGAAGTGAACTTTGAACTTCGACATTAGCCGACAATTATGTGAAGCATTTTTTATTTCTTTTGCGACATTAACGTCGTAACTACAGCTTTTTCAAGCTGTAACTACGACGTTTAGGTTGCCAACCAGCCATTTTACTATTTTGTTACGTGTTGCTAGGCATAAAGATTGCCAAACAACACCTGTTAAAGTCGAAGAGGAACTTCCTGTTGGAGTCGAAATGAGTGGCCAGCGGCGTCAGTGGGCGGGGCAAGAGATTCGTCGATTCTACCAGATAAATATGAAATCGGCTTAATTGAAGAGATGAAGAGCAAACCTTTCGTTTCCTTCGAACTATGAAACTTAATATATGCAAAAGAACTGTATGAAACCGTGAAAATAAAAGATGTGTTCCCTGCGTTTTCTATAATTTAATTCTTATTGTAACACCAGAATGAGACAAATGTTTTATAGTACTATCAAAATAGCTTCGTGCTGAACATTCTATATATTGATTCTTGAAACAGCCACTAGTGACATGACTAGTCATTATGATCGTATAAGCTGTTGTAATAAAAGGCTATTTAAAAGCAATTAACGGATAGTTGACCACGCCCACTGACCTCCAACATAGCCGTTTGATTGTTATATCAAATACCGTTAAGTTGCATTAGTTGAATATGCAGCAGTTACGACGTTCGAGACGACAGACCGACAAAAGTCCTCAACAAAAATGTCCGACTAGAGATACTTTGAGTATGTAGCTACATGTAGCTACAGGGCATATAGTAAAGCCGCTAATCAGTTTGTGCTGATGCACAGGCTAATCTGAGTCTTTACTTTGTGCTCATGTGTTATTGTCACATTACTGGCCACGCCCACTGGCTCTGCTGGCCACGCCCACTGACTCTGCTGGCCACGCCCAGTGACTCTGCTGGCCACGCCCACTGACTCTGCTGACCATGGCCACTGACTCCAACAGGAAGTTCTACTTAGCTATTAAACGGCGAGATTTAGCAAGATTTGTTTTTAATGATAACGAATAAAGTAAAAGAGTTGGGGTTCGACAAAAACATCGTATCTTCAGTATGAATAAGCTTGAATAAAGTGTAGTGTCGACGTTCAAGTCGCCGAATTAACAAAAATTGGTTCATATAAGTGTCGATCAATGTTTGAGTTCAATGTTCACTTCCGGTTTAGATAAATAATTTTGATTAGTCTACCGATAATTGTATTGACTATTGCGATCGGTCGTTTGTTAGAAACGTCACGTACTGGCCCAATTTATGTTTCTTTCCTTTTACTTCAAAAGCTTTTAGATAAATCGTTGACTCGGTTACACGGGATAATTCGAAATACCGAGCGCACTGCCTTTTTGGTGAAATATCAAACATTTCTAAAGCCAGTATGTTTACAAAAGTCATGAGAGGTGGTAATGGAAACCATCTGTTAGTGTGAAGTGACGAAAAACATGGATACAAAGACATAATTTTTCTATCCCCCGGGGATGTCAAAGCTTGAAAATGTCAGACAAGTGACAATCTAATAATTCATAAACCTGGGAAATGTTCTCGCAGAGAAAGACAATTCGTGTTTTCACCCTGTGGCGCATATTCAAGACTTTATTTTTCGGTTTCATTCATAGTTATCGATAGGAGACGATACTCACGTACAAACATTAAAACAATTTAAACAAAAATAGTTTTATAACATTAAGCGTCTTTTAAACAGGAAAATAAGACGTCATAAGAAGCAGCCCATATTAAACCAGTCCACACAGTTAGCCGATTCCTACAAAACAAAATTTTAGACTGGACTAAATTGAGAAAAGCTGCAAACGTAAATTTCAAGCTCGTTGAATTTTATATTTTTTACCCCATTGGGACAGAAAACATTGTTGATAATGAAGAAATTACATGATACAAGCAACTTCTCCAATATTCAAACTGTTTTGCGAAGCTTTTTTCTTGGGGCGTATAAAGGGGGGTTGTTTTGAATGTTTTTTTTAAGAAAATGTTTCAAATGGAATACGATGCCTAAATGTCTAGAAAGATATTATTTATCCGATTATTGCCGAGCTATTGAAATATTGTAGCTACAGCCTAGTTACACTGTGGTGATGGCATTGTGGTTACCTGTCCATTTAACAAATTATCGTCGGCTTTATTAAAAATATCTATTAAAGCTGTAGTTTTGAGTTTTTAGGTTATACTGCTACTAGAAAGCCAATTCTAGCAACACTTGAACAGGTTTATTTCAGTTCTGCTCGCTCGGTCAAACAAAATACAAGCTAGACTATCACTAAGTGTGAATGGTACAACAACGGCTTCGTACCAAAGAAACATTTCGTCACTGGAATAAAGGACTTTTTTTCAAAAATAGGGGCCATAACTCCAATAAAATAGACTGTAGCCAAAATACATCCGTAGTACATGCACACTGTAGATGGATACTCTGTACACATGTAAATTAAAATCAATTAAGTTCGGTAGTTGAAAACGAGCGGACAATATTTATTTATCTTTTTAAGGGCCATAACTCTAAGAAAGACGATGAAACACTACTTAAATAGCATGTACGGCTTTGCTTGATGCTGAGTAATTGAAATTTGAATGAAATCAAACCAGTCGGGTAAAAACGAGCAAACAAGGAAACGCCGACCAGCCGACCGACGGACTAACCAACCAACCAACCAACCGACCGACAACCGAACTCCTATATACATGTACCCCGAGATAAAGTGTAGGTGCTATAATG
This sequence comes from Fragum fragum, assembly GCA_946902895.1. Taxonomy (NCBI): domain Eukaryota; kingdom Metazoa; phylum Mollusca; class Bivalvia; order Cardiida; family Cardiidae; genus Fragum; species Fragum fragum. The sequence continues at coordinate 70,409,514 of OX336370.1, read as the reverse complement.
ATGGCCGCTGCCCTTCTATTCATGGTAAAACTCCTGTAAAATGGTTAGTCTACAGTACTGAACCTAACTAAACGTGTATTCCGAGGGTGGACGAGCAAGATGTCGTAACTACATCTTCATTAAAGCTGCAGTTACGATATATTGCTCGTTAGTCAACGATCTGTTATTGTAATTATTGCTCGGCTTGTATTGGTATAGGCTTGGGTGGTTGTCATCGTGTCTTTGTTCAAACTTTATCACTCTGTGATATCTCGGCTATCCAGCAAGTTATCTACTTAAACGTCGGAACTTTTGTTGACTTTCAAAGGAGCAACCTATACTAACTAACTATCAAGATAACCATGACTGTATTTTGTAGAATAAGCCATGTTAGGATTATATTTATTTATTTTTTATTGTTGTATCATAATTATCTTTATCACTGTTTAATTTACCATACAACACAAACCCGCCGAGCGTAAAGCATCCGTGTCCGATACACTTGTTAACCCATTCCAACTCAAGCCCTCCTTTTTACGCCCCTCAAGAAAAATACTTTGGAAACATTGTGGAAAATGAAGAAATTGCTTGTGACAAGCAATTTCTTCATTATCCACAATGTTTTCTATTCAAAAAGACAAAGAAATTCGAAATTCCATCAACTTTTAAAGTGTCGTCTGCAGCTTCTATCAATTTGGACTAGTCTAAAATTTTGTTGTGTGGGAATGGGTTAAATGCCAGAAGTGATCGACACGTTCTTGCTAAGATAACATTTTACCAGTCTAGGTTCAACAGATATCCCCTATGAAGGTAATTTCGTGTTACACCATATTAAGAAATATTTGCTTTCACATTATGGAAAAGTACCCTCAACAGTGGAGGGATTTCGAGATCATCTTTTTCTCGAATGTATATAAGTAGAATGTTCGACTATCTTGGGTCGACAAGATGATTAAAGAGATATAACAACGGCTACATTAACTAGTTCAAACACAATCCTTTTTATGCTCCTAAACATTGCAAAAAATGAATACATTGCTTATAACAAGCAATTTTCTTCATAAAAAAATCTTTTTCCCCAGATAGACAAAATATTTTTCTTAAATTTCATCAATTTAAAATTGTCGTCTATAGCTTCGTTCAACTCGTACCTTTCTAAAATACAGTGGTCTGGTTCTGAATTAAAGGTTATTGTAGGGAACGGGTCTGTATCGAATTTGAAATTATCAGTCTGCGTGTGTGTTGAAATATTATTTTAACACCAGGGGATCCTATAAATCCAGAACAAGCCAGACGTAATGGGCTATCACAATCGGATTCTGAATTATGTAATACTGTCATTCGCTCTTTAACACTTTATCCAGTACCGTATGGTGTTCATTCTAACGATCAGAATTCAAAGAAGACGAATACGCATTTTTGAATTCAAGATAAAGTATGATTTATAGAACTTGTTCGTTAGTTAGCTTATAAGTGACAATACAATAATTGAGAATTCCATAAATCAAATTGTTGGTGGACGACCAATCCATCGTAAGTACAAATCTTCCACGCAGTAGTCACGATAATTGTGCCGTATATCAACGATATAAAAACAAGAGACTTGGTTAATGACAAGAAATTTTGAGGAAATAAATCAAAAATCCATTACTAGCAAACTCCACTTTTCACAATTGACCAATCGCGAATGTCAATCAAGGAATAAACCGACCAATCAAATAATCTAATGGAGCTTTTCAGCTCCAACATCGGCCGCCACTTTTGTTAAGTGTTATTTTTTGGTTTGGTGACTTAAACGTCGTAACTACAGCTTATACAAGCTCTAGTTACGACGTTTAGGTCACCAACCAACCATTTTAATTTTTTGTTACATGCTACTGGCTATAAAATTTGTAAGATAAGGCCGTTAAAAATAGAGGCGGGGCTTCCTGTTGGAGTCGGTGGGCGTGGCAAACGACGTAAGTGGGCGGGGCCAGCGATTGATCAATTGCGAAGAATGAACGGTTTCGAACATGGTCAGCCTGCATCGTCTGCAAGTATCATCAAATATTGATACTTTTCAGCAAATTGAATAGGACCATTTTGGCGTAGTTATGACGCTTGGGTCGCCAACCAACCAACCAACTTTATGATACATTTCTTGGCCACCATAGATTTTGCAAGATAAAGCCGTTTAACATCGAAGCGGAACTTCCAGTCGAAGCTCAGGTTTTTTTTGTGGGGGTGGGGGGCAGCAATCGGAAAGTTACGTGGGTAGCCTTATATGTATATACCTTAGCAATCACGTTGTTTACCTGAGTGACTAAATATTTCTTCTTGCCGAAACACAGTTTCACAATTTATAAGAATAGAAAATGTTGTTGAAAACAGAATCAATTGCTTGTTACAAGCAATTTCTCCTTTTTCTTCAATGTTTTCTCAATCATAAAATAACAGGGTTGTAGAAACCAGAGATTGAACTGGAAAAGGTTAAAACGTAGGAATTGTAGAATTTTTTTGTATTGTTACAAGTTAAGTCGCATGCGTACGTAACTTATGACCTTACTGCCACAGAAGTTATCGACAGGGAAGTGTTTACAAATGACGCGACACAGACAGGGATGAAATAGTCATTACTCAAAGTGTATTTGATCACGCAACTATCGAATCATGGAATTAGAACAATATTAGCGGATAAAACTAATCAGTCGATTTGAAAAAATAGGAAGAAATGACCGATATATCAATAACTGTTAGAGAAAGCATTAAGAATTGATATAATATATCCGAGTTTAAACGTGTACACCTACCACACATTTACTAGTTGTTGTGAGTGATCAAAGGTCAATTTGGTCTATACCCGTATAGAAAAAATTGACCTTTGATCACTCACTTTCACTTGGACATCTATAAAGTGAAGTCATTTATCAAATTATCGGACATGCACAGTCATTTATCGAAAGCGCCTGCCATCTACTCCTCGTAATCAAGCAGACAATATTTCAGCCCCTGTATTTATTACATTAAATATTCGTAACCATTTTCATCATAATCCATATTTTTTAAGCTCCCAAAGAAAAAAGAAAAACAAGTGGAGCATGATGGTCCTAAATCGCTGACCTGGGGCATCTGCAAATTACAGTACTTTTTTTTGTATAAAAAAGACCCAGCTTGAGCACAATAAATATAACAAAAATATGATTTTGGGCTTTGTAGAAAACAATCCAGTAATGCTTTGAAATAAAAATGAATGCCTTTGGCTTTATAGATTAATCCATTACCAAACTATCCCAGAATTTGTCGTCCACAGAGGAAATAGGTTTAAAAAGCATTGTGAGAAAGGGATTGACAAGCAATTTCTCCATTTCTATTTAAGAGGAAGAATTCTTTCAATGCGACTTACACAATTTTTGACCCAAGGAGCAGAGACGTTTCTTTTATCCTAAAAGCAAATTTTCCTGTAACATAGTACAAAATTATTTAGTCATGCTACATATCAAATATGAATGCCCTTCACCTTATATTATAGAAGGAGAAGACTTTTGAAGTTGCGCTAATTAGGTGTTTTGCAAAATTTTGGACCTCTGGGACAGCGCCATGTTTTATCCCAGGTCTAAGATTTTAGCTAACATGGTAGAGAACCATCTGGTTATGCTATATACCAAATATGAGTGCCTTAGACTTTATATATTGGGAGTAGAAGACTGTTGAACGTGGTCTAATTGAGCATTTTTACGAACTTTGGACACCCAGGGTTGGGGTGTTTTTTAACCTACAGGCATAATTTAATCAAAATGGACAGATAATAGCCAGACAATACTACTCTCAAAATATAAATGCCCTCCGCCTTAAAATGAAGATTTGTTTTTTTAACATACTCAAATTTTGCGTTTTTCCCAATTTTTCGACCCCTATTGCAGGGCCGTTTTGGACCCTAGGAGGACAACTTTTAGTGATATAGTACAAAACCATCGAGTTATGCTACATAACAAATATGAATATCCTAGACCTTGTAGTTAAAGAGGAGAAGTCTTTTGAAATTGCCCTAATTAAGCATTTTCCAAACTTCTTGGGCGGGACCATTTTTGACCCCAGAGAAGAAATATTTAAAAATCTTGGTGATAAAGCTCCATACAAAATATAAATGCCTTTGGCCTTGTAACCTATTAAAAAACAACAACAAAGATTAACTATAATTTCCCATTTTCATATGCCGCGGCTACAAGAGTTTTTCACGGAATGTAATTCTTTTAACAACTTTTGAAGAGATTCACCCTAGGAACATCCATGCAAAGTTTCAGCTTGATTGACATACTGCTTTAGGAGGAGAAGAATTTTAAAGATATTTAAAAGAATTACTAAATATTTCAATTTTAAAATGCCGCGGCAACCAGAGTTTTGACGGAATTACATTCTTTTAACAAATTTTGTAGAACGTCACCCAAGGAACATTCCTGCAAAGTTTCAGCTTGGTTGGCCTACTGGTTTAGGAGGAGAAGATTTTTAAAGAAATTGTGGACGGACGGACAGACGGACGGACGGACAACGGACAACGACCGATCACAATAGCTCACCTCGCACTTTGTGCTCAGGTGAGCTAAAATAACACACATTCGAAATCAATGTGGATAACGCTTTTAAAAACAATTATCCACCATGTTTTCGAAACAAAAGACAAATATTGTTATAGTGTCACAAGCTGAAGTTCGTCATCTGTAACTTTTATTTTATTTTATTCATTTATTTTGTTTTTGATTTTTTATTAATTTTCACCAGTCTGAAAAATGACATTTGGTAATAGATTGATAAAAATTTAGAAACAAAGCCTAAATGTTCAATATCTCAATAAAAATAATAAAAATAATGATGAGTGTGTTACTTTTCTGAAACAGTACATTTCACTTTCGTAATCAGTTTCCAAACGCTGCTGTCAAAGAATAAACAGACCTATCAAATCACTCATTTGAGTTAGAAGAGAATTGGAACTCCGAAATTGGCTAACATTTATGTGAAGCAATATTCTTGGCTTGGCGACTCTAAAGTCATACATGTATCTACAGCTTTGAAAATGTTGTAGTAACAAACATTTTGGTCACCAAACTACCGTTTTACTTTTTTGTTACATTTCCTGGCAAAATAAAATCGTTTAACCCTTGTCATGCTGTATAAATTACCTTACTGAATTGCTGTTAAAATCAAAGGGCTGAAAGCACTGATAGAACGTGTTGTTCAAAAGTCAATAATTTTTTAGAAATCAACTTCATAAGCAACTCTTGTAGGAAAAGTACAAGCATGAGGTATAGACTAAGATCAGCCAGCACATAAGTGCAGTCTGATCTTAGTCTACACCTCCTACATAAACCAGAATATTCCGGGTTCAGCATGACAAGGGTTAATATGTAAGTGTAACATCTTGTCGAAGCCCGGTTGGCGCGGCCAGCAATCCATTAATTTCTAACTGAACATCCTAAAACTCGCCCTTGTAATAATGGAAGAAATATCCACAGATTACTGACCACATGGGACCTCTACCATTATATCGACCTCTAACGAAATAATGGAGTGAGTTCAATTGATAGTTCTGGATACAAAAGAGTCACCCCTCTTTAAAATCAGCAATGTTATTTTAAAACCTATGTTGTTGGTACTCATCGGAATCGTTTCAGTGCAACGATTCCATTTTGTATTTAAGGCAAAGGATTTTATAAATATGTGAGAAAAGGTTTGCATATTTATTCAAGATCATCTCTCCTATCTGAAACTCTGCATTAATAATGCATCATAGCGTCAAATGGTATGGATAAGATCAAACAATTTAATTCATTAATATTATTTTAACGCCAATCTCGCTGCCCATCTGTATCTGAATATCAATTCATTGAATAACTTGACATTTCATTCTGAATGACACATAACATAGGGCCAACATTATTTAAACCATGCCAAACGACAGAATTTAAGACTTGTCCTAACGTAAAGAGATTGCAGGTGACAAAATAAAAAATGCTTCAAATTGAAAAATAAGGGCCATGTGTTATAGAAAACACTAAGATCATAACGAATTTGTTTGGTACAAGCAATTATTTGTTTTCTCATAATGTTTTCAATAGATGTATGTTTCGGTGTGTAGAAATGCAGGTTTGTGTAATAATGAGGTTATAAAAGGAGCCCCTCTTACAAAACAAGCCTAAATGTTGAATTTGATGCAAATAAAATAAATTCTCAGCATACTGTACTGTCTAAGATTTTGTTTCGGTGCTTATCCTATTTTCAAACAATCCAGCCTTTTTACGCCTATCAGGAAAAGGGCTGTGAGAAATATTGTCAAAAATGGACAAATTGTATCAAGAAATTTCTTCATTATCAACAATGTTTTTTATTCCAAAAGAAAACTTATTTTGAAATTCCACTAAGTATAAAGTGTCGTATGGAACTTCTTTCAATTTGGACAAGTCTAAAATTTTATTTTGTGGAAATGGGATAAAGAGATATAAATTACGCTTTGGAGGTGTAAAAACAGGTATATACAATCATCTAAAGGTTTTCTTACCCTCAATATCTTTTATTGTCCCGATAATCTAATTGAATGAATATAATAATCCTTTCGGAAATTGTGCAGTTTTTCTGTTATTACCAGATATATTTACATGAAAGAGTGCATCGCGTATGACAAAAATTCTCTTCGTTTCGCATAATTTAAGCCATTAATATAAAATAATGCAAATATTTTACAAGTTTTGAGTAAAACTGTGTGCGCAAGTATACCAGGTAGTTGCGTGCTCAAAATTATGTTCTCTGAAGTATAAAGAAATATAAGCCAATTGAAACCCTTGAATCTTGATAGACGAAACTAAAATTAAATTATATGTAAATGAGTTATTTTGACTTCTTTCGATTCCTTTTTGTAGGTAATATAATAATTGTACAATCTAAGACGCTTCTCTAACACAGGTAGTATATGTAACACGATACGTGAAATTAGTTCATACCCCCACTCCCCTTCCCTCGAAAAAAAACAAAGAAAAATGTATGCTTCAGCCACAAATATCTGATCTTTCTAAGTTAAGTCGACATATAAAATGTTTTTTTTTTATGAATTAAGGCCATTTTATATGGAAAATGAAGTCAACATAATTTTATTATGTAATAAACGGTTAAAATTTCGTGGTGTTTTAAGTTATGATGGCGCGATATTAGCAAGCAGATTTCTATGCCAGATTTAAATATAATGATTTGTTTGTTTGTTCGAGTTACGTTTAAGCCGCTTTCAACAATTTTCAGTCATATCGCGGCGGCTGAAGCACCTAACAATGGATTCGTAGTATATCTCGCACCAGTACCACCATTACATTCATTCCTAGCCTCAAGCTGCTATCTCACTTAGGTTTACGATTATCCACAGATTGGTGAGAGACAAAGCAGTGAAAGGATAAGTGCCGCCGCCGGGGTTCGAACCCATGACATCCCATGATTGAAGATTGAGAGTCTGGTGCGCTACCACAGGCGGCAGAAGTAATAATAAAATGATGTACCTGCGGTTCTTATACATTTTATTTTTGCATTTTGGTAAACCTTTTTACTATTTCCGCTTGCTTTGTCTCTAACACGGCTTCATTAGTCCGTAGAATTGTCCAGAAAAATTGCCTAGCTATGGTGAAACGAAGTAGTTTGAGAATAAGCGCTACAAGGGATTTTGTAATATAATATAACGCGAACGTGCCAATACAAATAGTGAATTAAAAACTTGGCTTTGGGCTCTGAGCATTGATTTTCACATCATTTTAATTGTCAAGCGCCAAGAAAACGCCTTGAGGATACAGACTCTTTTATGATTTATAGAAAGATTCCAACAGCAGTTCTAAGCGACGAGTTTTTGTATCTATAACAAGTATCGATAAAATTTTGATTTTTAGAATATAAAATTTAACCATTTGTATCTCAAACCCTGTGTTGTTAATAAGACGATTCTAATGAGTACGCACAAGATAGGGTTTTGACAAAAAAATAACAAATCCTATTGGCATCACTCCCTCTTATTTTGTACATTATAGCTCTGCCTTCACCTGAACTATGAAATATTATCATTATACTTCAGACAGTATTAAGTGCGAATGACATTATGTCGTTGGTCGTGAAAAATGTCGAAGCTGCAGCTTTCTTCGCGCGAAACCGTTGTCGATTAAGAGATATTTATGTAAATGAATGGTTTCAAGATATCAGTAACCGCTCCTCATTAACAGTTTTTCAAAGATTAAAAGACGAGCTTTCCTTTTCAATTTACTTAAATAAAATGAAAATCGTAAAGTACAGAAATGCCGGTACAAAATTAAAATTATCTGATCAACAACTACTGATGGAAGCTGGACACCAAAGGAACATCCTACGAAACGAAAGAGTCTATGCGCTTTGTGACAAAATCGAGTTAGAAGATGAATTTCACTTTTTACTTGTCTGTCCCGCATAAAAAGAATTAAGACATATTTACTTGCGAAGATATTATTACATCAAACCAAGCATGATTTGTTGAAATCAGAAAATGTTTAAATCTTACACGCCATTGGCATCTTTATACTATGGATAAAAGAGAAAGACGAGTAACTATGATTTATAGTTAGATTCCCGTTCCTCTCATAAAATGTTGAAATTTCTACATTCAGCTCCTACTGCCAATTTATATTCTCTACATATTGTATTTTGGTAATATTCTATACTTTCCTTTATTTCCGCACTGAGAAATTTCATTTCCAGAATTTCTATACTAATGTATGTTAGTTATTATGTATGTATGTTCGACGATGAACCTTATGTGTTCAAGTCATTTCTCTGAATAAAGCTATGTTATGTTATGCTAAACGACGATATTTCAGGTGAAATGTAAATAATAATAATAACAAACAAACAAAAAGAAGAAAGGTAATTTGTCTATCATTGATTATTCATGTTTTCGTTATTGCTGATTTTTTTATTGGAGACACTTTTTGTGCAGTACAAATGTCATATGACTCAACTTGCAGGATGACGATACTCAACCCATTCCCGCACATTCCCTTTTTGACGGCTTTCAAGAAAAAAGTTTTTTGATAAAATTGTGGAAAAGTGATAATTGATTTTATTACAAGGATTTGTCCATTATTCAAAATGTTTACTACCAAATTTAAGAGACTGTCTAATCGAATTTCTAATGTCTAATCCGGGTGTTAGACATTCATCAACGGGTTTCGGCGAATGTCTAATCGAATGTCTTATGTCTAGTTTAGAGATTAGATATTCACAAACGAGTTTGGGCGAATGTCTTATCGAAAGTCGAATGTCTTAGTCGGGCATTAGACATTCAGGTTTGAATGTTCGAATATCTTATACCTAATGTCCTTCCAACTTCGCGCGATTGTTTTGTTGGTTTTTTTAACGATCGATAGTGCATTGACATAATTTCCTGTTTCATCGGGACCGATTGCTCACAACGTTGATTTAATTAACTCACCACACGAACATGCAAACTACGATTTAGTGATTCTGTCAAATATTGGAGATACTACAACATTCTTTTAGGTTTAATTTATGAACACACGTTTGGTGTTCCTGTCTGCAACTGACTATGTTTTAACCCATTCTCTTACGATCCCCATTTCCTATCCACGTTAAAAAGGTTATGGAAGACATAGTGGAAAAAGGAAGAAACTACTTGTAACAATCATTTTCTTAATTAATTCAGTGTTCTCAATCTTCCATCCTACAAAATTCACACACCCATAAAAAAAATTAAAGAAAAATATCAACTGGAAACTTCAAATTAGTCTTTCTTTCTGTTCTTTGCTTGAATTTTCTACCAAATGGATGAAACACATCCAAGATAACAGTGCATTCTTTAAAAAAAATCCAACATCAACGAATCATAAGCGACTTATTTTAGAATTTTGAAGCCCTTAAATAGACATTGGTGTATTGTTAGATCAGAGAAATAGACTGGATTTCTTGTGCATGCTCCCTACCACAAGCTACCCAATGACATAACAATAGGACAGCCAGGTCTAAAAATGAAACGTTAAAATTCATGGTTTTCAATGTTCATTTAAAACTGACTCAGCGGAAATGAGAGTTCATGGGTATCATAGATGAAATAGATAGACAATATAAAAAATTTGGTAGTAAGACCGAACTCATTTGATATTTTCTGGCTACAAGTGTTCTTGGGTAAAGAGTTAACGTCACTTTTTGTTTGTGGTGCCCTTGACCAATTTTCACACAATTACGCTTTTCGTCGCCTCCAAAAACCTTTGGAAAACATTGTGGAAAAGCAGAAATTCCCTGTCACAAGCAATTTCTTCATTGTCCACAACGCTTTCTACCTATTATGGGAAAAAGAAATTTCTTGTTACAAGCAATATCTGGCAGGAAATAGACATTTAAAACGAAAAGACTAACTATAGCAATGAATATACAGGATACCAACAAACAAGTCACGGTATTTGTGTCTTTGGGCGAACAAAATATCGTAACTGCAGATATAAATTTCTAAGATGTATCTATGAGGTTTTGGAAGCGAAATTACTATGTGATAAAAAATAAAATTAAAATTGCAAGTTGAGAAAAAAAAAACACAAAAAAAAACTACAAGGTACACTTTGGTTCAATTTTGTGCTATTTCGGTTTGGTTGCCGAATATCAAAAGCTCCAAAACTCCATTCTGTGCGATCGAAAAGAATCTGGCGATGGCATTTGTAAATGACGGATGATTCCCGGAAATTGAAATGTAAACAGATTTGTTCCCCGCATTCAGATAATAAATGGGTGCCAGCCTGACAGGAAATGATCGGTTTTAGATAAATTGTGGAAATTGAAAATCAGTCTGCCTTGTGAGATATCTTTATTTTGACCTTTCTTTCTTTATACAGAGGTTTGAAAACAAATTATGTTGAACCAGAGTCTTGAGGGCGCCTCACTTCTACCAGAAATTTTGTTGTTCTTATATTTTAAGACGACCTTCCCAATCGACGGATAAACTGCCATGACCACTTAACTCCAGCAGAAAGTTCTTTCATTTTGTTTTCAAATGTTAAACAAAGGGAAGAGAAATAATTGGCCTGGTTTAATTTTCTTATGTATGTGCATGTAAATTAATAATAAATAATGTTTAAATTTCAATGTGAAAAACGCTTTAGTTCCGATACATTGGCTTCTTTAATGTTACATTCTATATATTTGTTTGGTTTTGGGTTGCTTTTCTTTAGCGCGCGAAAGCAAATTAACGGATCGCCGATGCCAACCGAAGAATCAATCGCCGAATCAAAAATCATATAAGTAGACCGTAAGTGAACTTTGAACTCTAACATTGGTCAACACATATGTGCAGCATTTTGTTGGTTTGGCTACTTGGTAACTATAGCCTATTATTTCTTATGACGTTAAGGTCTCCATCAAACTATTACTTTTGTTTTATGTTACTGACCACCTATTTTGCAAAATAACGCCATTTAACAACGAGGAATTTCAAGCTTATTCAAGCTGTTGTAACAACGTTTACGTTGCCAACCAACCGTTGTGGCATTTATTACATACTACTGGCTATAAATCTTGCAAAATAACTCCGGTTAGAATCGAAGCAGAACTCCCTGTCGGAGCCAATGGACGGGCGGACTACGGAGACAGTAGGCGGGGCCAGCAATTGGTAAATTTTCTGAAGATAAAGCAACCACAAATCATTACATTTTATATCATATATTGAAGTATATAATGTTGCGATATTAGTTTCTTTTCTTTTTACTCAGTATAAAGCATAACGTAAGGCACAATTTAAATACATCTACTCGTTACAAACAAAATATTACAGGATTTCACAACTCCACAGAGTTAAACAGAAAATGTGGGATTCACCTCTTATACTTAACATAAAAGAATGTGTAAAATAATGACGTAAATAATTCTTAGGTGCGCGAGGAAGATGTCGTAACTACAGCTTTAATAAAGTTGTAGTACGATATTTTGCACGCGCACCGAAGACATAAAGCAAAAAAGAAAGAAAAAAAAAAAGAGAAAAAAAACCCTCTTGGGAGCAACTATAGAAGAAGCCCAATATTACCAAATTAATGCACGTTATCATATTTAATGCTTATTGTGCATCAGATACATGTAGAACTAGTTCTATATTTGGTCGTTCATACTCAAATACTTCTATATTGGTTGCACTCCAACGAATGGTGAATAGCAAGGTTAATAATTGAAAAAAAAAAAAAAAAAAAAAAAAAAAAAAAAAAAAAACACGGCGATGTTTAAAAGGCAGCAATTTCTCGTAAGCAATTAGCACACTGGCTTAATCGTACCAGTATATAATACCCATTGCCATTTACAATATATAGCGCCCATCATTAAGATAACACTATTTCTATATTTGGTCATAAAACACAAAATAGAAGCTGTTTTTCCCAAACCACATCCAATAACACCAATTGACGAAACTCATTTACACCAGCACTTGTCCATTAAGATAACTAATGCAATCAACACGTAGTACATTTGTGGAGTGAACAATTTTCTCAGAAACTTCCCCCTTTTTACTTCTTGTATGAAGTCCCTATCGTAGCGATTTGAATTTTCTTCTTTCTGGAAATACGACTCACAAACGCCAGAAATTGACCAATCGCTGTCCCCGCCATCTGACTCCCTAAGCCCCGCCCATTAAATTCGACAGGAAGTTCCGTTTCTACCTTTAACGGCGTTATTTCGAAAAATCTATGGCCGGTAGTATGTAACAAAAAAAGCAAAATGGTTGGTTGGCGACCTTCACGTCGTAACTACAACTTTAATAAGCTGTAGTTACGACGTTTAAGTCGCCAAACCAACAAAAAAGGTTAACATGGCGGCCACTGTCGGAGTTGAAAGTTCAGGTCTGGGCTGAATAAATGATTTGATTGGTCGTTTGATTTCTTGATTGCATTTGGCCAATAGCCACCCGACATTGATATCAACTGGATACATTGATATTGTTCTAATGCGTAAAGAATTATATTCACAAACATTAATTTAGGTTTAGGTTTTTTTTATAATTGTTCTACACTTTCTTGGTTTTTTCTTCCTTCTAAATAAACATGTTAGAAAAGAAATAAGATCTTAACGCATTAGCGCGACAAAATTTTGACTGGTTCGAGCTCAAACAATTTGTAGACGACAACTTTTAGTGGATGAAATATTGAAAATATTTGTCTTTTAGGGTAAGAACATTGTGGATAATAACGAAATTGCTTATATAAACATTTTGCTACAATGTTTCCGAAAGCCCTTTCTTGTGGGGGTAGGGGGTGGGGGGTCCAAAAGCGGAATAACTGGGGAAAATGGGATAACAAGTCACGTTATGGATGTCTTCTTAGGCTAGCATTTTAGATGACACAATAAAATATAGGCATAAGGTCTATTAAATAAAAACTAAGGAGTATATTGAAGCTAAGAAAATCACTGTATGGATACTCTGTACGCGCGTTTGTAGCAACGGTATTTCCAAGATGGTTGGGGGTGTTTCACTCCGTCAAATGCAACACACACACCTCACACAACAACAACAACAAAACAAATAACAACATACGCACAAATAACAAAACATAACAGAATAATCATACTCGAAGCCAAAAAGTATACATAAATATAACGAAATTATACGATCAAAATAATTTTTCGCGGTAAGTCTACAATTCATGAAAAAAAGCTTCGATATTCTAAATTGTGGCCAACTAAGTTTTAGGGTTTATTTAACATAAAATCATGACGCCAGTGATAGTGTTTTCACAACTGGCGTACAATTCCGTTTGGTCAAGGAGATCAAAGTCCGTAAAGTTGAGTCATTAGCGCCTGTACATATAATGGTCAATGCCGAAGATTAGCAATGAAGAATCGGATGCATTCGACTCGGTCTCAAAATGAAAGCACGCATGAGTTGCAATCGATAATAAAAACAACACAAAATAAGCTTCAAAGAACTTCACCCAAACGTCCCTTTTGTATATTGATGATTAGAAGGCTTTTGTTTACTTTAGTGATCAAATAAATGATAAATTGTTAAACTCTTTCATGTTTTGCAAGACTTTTGACCCGTCCAAATATAAAGGTTTTGCAGACGAAAATTCTAAGTGGACTTGAAAATAACCATTTAGCTGGGTAGATAATATTGATAAAAGCTACAAGCAATTTCTCCATCAGTATGTGAGTAATATTGCTCCGATCATTGTAATTTGGTGATATTTAAACTGGCCGCCAGTTTCGAGGGTCAAATAGATGAATAGATAGAAACATTTCAAAGGGTAAACTGAAAAACAAATATTAAAATTAAATAAAGCATACCATCTATCCATAATTGTACCTATATTTCAAAACAGGTTCAGTTCTTGTTGTAAGGTCATTCGCCACTAAGCAAACATTTTATCAATTCACAAAATCCAATTAATTAATAAAATTTTCCTTTGGTCTTGTTCTATAACCTTGGCATATTAAACCATTAGATGAAGAACTTTCAGGAAAAAAACACGATAAAATGGTTTCTGATTCTTTTAGTAATTAAACTAATCAATGCACAGACTCAGACAACAACAAGCCTAATTCAACGCTTTGTCTTTGACATTTGTAACGAGGGCTCTAGTTGGTAGGAACTTATGTCTAATCAAATCACAGCCCGTGTTATAGTATAGTTCGTTCGTTGAAATATGAATTATACTGATATACCATGTAGTTCATCTGTCCTGATTATGTAATCAATCAAGAACCCGAAAGCTCCTTGAATTAACGGATCGCTGGCCCTACCTACTGAGCTCCAACGGGAATTATTAACTGCTGGGTAAAATTATCAACTGTTGGGTAAAATGTAGCAAAGAGCACAATGGTTGGTTGGCGACCTAAACGTCGTAACTACAGCTTGAATAAGCTGTAGTTACGACCTTTAAGTCGCCCAACGAACACAACTACTTCAATGTTGTAACCACAGTTTGAATAAAGCTGTACTCACGACTTTTCGCAAGCCTATAGACGATTGGTCTTTTGAATTCCAGTCGATGTCTCTTCATTACATATAAAGTATATACAGAGAATGATTGCTTCTTTTACGTATAAGATAGACAAATATTTCCATTTGTAAACAGTGTAAATTGTATTCTCACTCTTGACTTCGAAGAGCGTAAAAAATAAGGCTATTGTTGTTCAACGAATGAAAGACAAATCAATTCTATGAAGAAAGGATTTATCAATATATTCAGTTATTTGAAACCCGAAGTCTTTATCTCTAGAAACAAGTTGCTATGTACTGAAAACACGTCTTTAACGAGATAATTTCCCTAGGATAATTCCTATCGATTTTGGGACAAAAGCTAAGCCAGATCGGCATGACAATAGACTAATTGGTAATTAATTGTCTCCTATTGAAATATGTCGGGGTTTAGGTCAAATGAAGGTGTCTTCCTTCGTGGAAAATGACAACATATATTGAACGTGGGTGGAAAAGGTCGCAACCTCAGCTTCAGCTTCATTAAAGCTGTGTGGAAATGGATTTAGAAATTAGCCTACGGTCTAACAATGTCGAACTTTGAGAAGCAAGATGTTGGTATTTTTTCAGTCATACTGACAGCACTGGAATATCTAAATGTATGTTAATTTTCATTTGAAAATTTATCACATGAACAACTTGGGCTTAAATAGAACCAGCAGATGGTGTAGGCTAAGATCAGGTCAGATCTAGTGGAGTCTTATCTTTGTATATATATACTAAAACAGAAAAATTCCAGATCGGCACGACAATGGCTAATACATTCATGCTTATTGTATTTGTTCCTTTTTCACATCTTTCACGTGATTTATGTTTTAAAGTCATATCTTCCTTCAGAGAAAGAAAAAACAGTATAAACAAGCTATCATTTATTTGCTGCCAAGAGCAAATAAATGCCTTCTTGATATCAATGTACGAAAGGAAGGTATGGATGGTGACCTCTAGAAAGAGGTGTGTGTGTGTGTGTTTGTGTATGTTTGTGTGTGTGTGTGTGTGTGTGTGTGTGTGATTTCACCTGTTTACAGATCTATACGAATGTACCCGATTCTTCGCAGGAATAGCTCGTTAATATTCGGACTATTTTATGCACAAGACTTAGTGCTGGTGACTAAACTGTACAGACGATTTCTTGAATCTGCGTAACTGAGCGGGCTGTATGAATGACTAGCGAAAGTTAAAACGTCATCAAACTGACGTAATTACATTGTGTTAACAAACCTTATATTGTGGTGGGTCATAGTTCAAAATATCTAAACTTCTTTTGTGAATTGAAGGCTAACCGCATACAATTATTTTGTTCTCACAATTTCAATATTTATTTATGCTTTTGTGCCTAAAGTATGAATTACTTATTGTTTTGTTATGTGTTCCGGGGGGGAAGGTCTATGGAAATAAGGGACAATGGACGATGTTAAATTACGGCAAATTAACTTGCTTGTCTGTTATTCAAATGATTTCGAAAAAAACATTTTTCTGAAAAATGAGAGGGCAATTAGTAGAGGTAACGTCAATATTGTCTCAAAAATGAGAGAAAATTACATGTTTGCAGGACACAATTTTAGTAACGGAGATAAAACCCGTCAATTACCAGCTGGCTATCGTAAAGAGCTATTATAACACGCTTTTTGTGTTATAGTGAAAATAGGTCACCTTCTATTTTAGTTTTTCCATTACTGTTCAAGTTTTGATAACAAACAGCAAATAAAGTTGAATAGTTTAATTCAAGGAATTAGCAGACTTTAAAGCAAGAAAAAAAATCAATTAAATAAAAAAGAATATGGTCCTAATGCGCTCATCTTGGAAAGAGCCCCGTTCACTAAGGCACTTTCGGTTGTAAATAGAATTGCCCGTTTAACAATTACTTTGACAGGAATGAATACACTTTTTACTTAGATGCTAATATTTTTTCAAAATAAAAAAAATCAGGAATGGGTTTTGAAAAGGGTCACCCAGGGAACATTCCAGTCAGGTTTTGTTGAAATTGGCCAAATGGTTTGGGAGGAGAAGACCGATTAGGAACTAGTTCATGATTTCTCTAAGTCAGATATGCCCCGCCCTGCCACGCCCACATTTTTGCAAAAATCTAATTTTCACGCACAAATTTTTCAAAGCGTCAGTCACCAAAAGAACATTCCTGTCAAGTTTCGTTGAAATTGGCTCAATGGTTACAAAGGAGAAGATTTTAATGAATTGTTGACGACTTCCGACGAACGACGGACGTCGCACAACGGACACAAGGTGGTCACAAAAAATAACATTGAGCATGTTGTGCTCAAGTGAGCTAAAGAGTAAAATGGTTGATTTGCGACCTTTATCAAGCTGTAGTTTTGAAGTTTAAGTCGCCAATTAAAAATGCGTAACAAAAAAGTCAACTATTATCGGGGCTCAAATTTCACTTTCTGTCGAAATGAACGATTTGATTGGTCGTTTTCATTCTTTTGGACAGCTTCGATTTGGTCAATTAAATATGTGACACGAACAGTTCCTGTAAGTTGACAGTATCTCTATCTAAAGAACAAGTGCCTGTTTGATGTATCGCTCAAATTAAACCAATTGGTAAACAAGAGTATAGCTTATTTCTTTCTTTTATATAAGAAGACATGCTTTTATAAATGTCATCTAAACTCTAGAAATATCTAATAAGGTTGCTTGGTTTAAGTAATTTCATACTGATGCATGGTGCAAATTCATTAACCCATTCCCAAACAATGGCGCTTATTGACGCCCCCAAAGAAAAAAACTTTGAAAAACATCGTGTAAGATGAAGTATCCACAATGTTTTCTTACCAAAAATACCAAGACATTTTTTAAAACGTTATCATCTACAACATTGCTGTCGACATATTTCTTTGAATTTGGACCAGTCGTGTGGAAATTGGTCAAGTCTTAAGAAAAAAAAAGTTTCGAATACATTTGTTCGTTTGATTTGAGCCCTAAGTCCTCTGCATTAGGATGAAAACATTCAAAAAACTTTATTTTTTTCAATTATCACTTCAATTGTCATGGAAACCACATTTTTCGCGGATTTCAATCATTGCCCTCCCTGTTAAAGAAGTGTACCTGAGGGACATTTCTGTCGAATTCAGAGTAAATTTGCCCAGTGTTCTGAGATTCCCTTTCTTCCAATATAGGCTCCAACACATTTTGTTCCATTTTTGTATCCTTTCTGGTTCCGGGGAATGCTATTTTTGGAGACTTTGTTGTTTTCCCTTTGGTTGTCATGGCAACCAGAACTTTTAACAGATTTCCATCTTTTTCGGTCCTGGTAAAGGAGTAAATTTATCGAGCTTTTCTGCTAAATTTGGTTGAAATTAATCCAGCATTTTGAAAGATGAACCAAAAAAGGGAGATGACCGACGACAATTTAATTTAAGAAATGAAATATTTTGTTTTCATTGCGGTAAGATCCTACAAACTTAATCACACTATATGAATACGATGATAGGATTCACACATTAGTATGATTACGTTTGTAAGTTCATATCTCAATTAGATAAAAAGTAGTATCTTCATTTCTTATACTTAAATGCCACCAAGCATTATAATAAAGCAAGAATTTTGCTAGTTTTGAATACAATTTTATGGATCTACTTTGTGCACAAGCACACAAAATAGTTGCCTGCTCATACCTTTTTTCGTAAAAAAGCCAACCGAAACGTCTTGATAGACAAAACACTATAATACAATTTATTTTGATACTAATGGATGCTCATTGGATAGCAGCTTAACACATTCCAACATGATGATACCTTTTTACGCCCCTCAAGGTAATAGTTTGGGGAAACATTGTGAAAAAAGGAGGTATTGCTTGTAACAAGCAATTTATTCATTATCCACAATGTTTTCCAAAGCTTTTTCCCTTAGGAACGTAAAAAGGAGGGATTGTGAAGGAATGGGTTAACAGGTTAAGATAGAAGGAAAATTTTAGTAAAGTTCTTTCTAATTTAAACCCCCCCCCCCAAAAAAAAGAGAAAGAATTCTTAAATTTCATCAACTTTAAATTGTCGTTTGCAACATCTTTCAATTTTGACTGGTCTAAAATTTTGTTGCGTGGTAATGGGTTAAGGGTGAGGAGTTCTAGTTAATGTCGTCGCTGAAACCTAAGGATAATTAAGTGTAAAGGAATTGTTTTTAGTCTAAAGAACACCATTTAAACGTCTAGAAGAAAAATATCGCCAAAGTGAGATAAGAATTCAATTAAGACAGTACAATGGAGATATAAATCATTTAATGAAACACATCGTGAGGTGTCATTTATGTCAAGGTCTCTAGAAAACCAAGAGTGTAAGTTACTTGTCTTTAAATGCTACTCCAACCAGGATTCAGATTTATTTATTGCATTCAAAAAGATTTGGTGATGTCTTACAACATGTTCGAGCCAATATTTATTTTCATTTATATATCTATCGATTTTCCTTACAAAGATACTTTCATTGCACACTGTAAAAATCGGACTCGACAGAAAATATATCCGTATCATATATTTACTGAGCTGATACGACGTGGTTAGATGACGTCAATACTGACGTAAAATGACCGACGTTATTTTGGTAAAGATTGATTGAATGGAGTTTAACGTCACTTTTAGAAGTATTTCAGTCATATGGCGGCGCATGGAGCACCTAACCATGGATTCCGGCATTTCTCAAAACAGTACTACCACTACACCCTTGCCTAGCCTCCAGCTGCTCATCCCACATCCATCCATGTGTGGGAGACAAAGGAAAGGATATTCACCGCGTCTGGGAATCGAACTCTGGACCTCATGATTGAGATTCCGGTGAGCTTCCAACTATGCTATTGCCGCGGCCATTGTGATTAAGAAGGATTGGTTTTAGACAAATTTCGCTGAGTTCGTTTAACTTTATAGGTATAAAATAAATGGAATACTATGATGTAGATTTTGCACAAAAAAATGCGCTTTTGATTTTGTCGAGCAGGAATTTTTGATATTTTATGAGAGTGAGTGATATATAAAAGTTTTCATAGGCGGTCTAAATCCAATACAAGGCTTTGTATCAAGACTTTAACTTAATATTCCCCACATCCTAGACATTAAGTTTGGATGAAAATTGCCGAAAGTCATCTATTGTTATATGTTTACTGTGGCATGCGTTTATCATGATCATACTCATGTTTATTTATATCGTTGGCATGACGATTTCATTTTGTAATATAGACTAAAGACTTGCACTTGACAAATGATATTTTGGACGCTATGGCATTAGAAAACAGAGTTTCATGTAACAGGAGACGGCATGCGTTTAAAGGTATAAAGAATGTCGTTTCTGATGCATTTGGGGATTATATTAACAGCGGCATATGAACGTTTGCTCCTTCACTTAAATACAATGTACTTGATTTATTGACTATGAGACGGAAAAAAATTCTCAAGACAAAGTCTGAATTAATGCCGGGAATATTATCCCCTTTGGGAATTTTCTTAGACACTTCTACGTAATTATATATAGAACTCGTGTTTAAATCAAGAGGATAAGAATCATTTATGAATAAAGCCAAGTGACAAATGGGAAACGAAAATTCTCTTAAGAGTTGAAGAGAATTTTTCTTTTTTTTTTTCGTGGAGGTGTGAACTGAAAAAACTAATCACACTGTATGAATCCGCGAAGCAAAGTGTGATAAGGTTTTTTGGTTCATACAGTCATGAAAGAAAAAATCTTCATTTCTTATACTGTAATAGCCTCGAGCCAAAATGCCAAAAATGTCAAAACAAATTTGGTACTTTTTTGTATGGGACTCTTTTGTGCTAAAGAATACAAAATAGCTGCGTGCTCGAAATAGTGTTTATTATAGGGATGAGTGTATTTTTCACTGCGTTTATTGGAGTGTAAAGTGTAGGGCGTTATGTTTAAGCCATGTGCTAAGGCAATTGCACTTTACACTCCAATAAACGCAGTGAAAAATACACTCAGCCCATATAATTGCAATACGTCTATTTTCAAATCCGAAACGGATAGAGAGATGAAAATAAAAACAAATAAACGAACTGTGGGCGGAGTTACTTTTTCTTTGACAGGCGTATGGATACATTGACACAGTTTATCGCTCGAGTCGTTGTAACGGCGGACATTTTATTTCGTCGCTTGGGTTTTTTGAAATGGAAATTCGAACATTCGTTGGATTTATTTGGAATTATTATGAGGAAATACTAACTTTAAACTTTGTAAATTATGATATCTGGGTCGATAACAGTTAGAATTATGAATAGATGTTTTGTAATAGACAAGAAATATAAACCTACCACATGGACACGATGCATGCTGATGTGGCGAAGCCGATTCGACATCTCGGATTTACGGCTAATAAATGTGAGTTTTTCGAAATCTTCATGTTTAAAACGAACATTATAATTGTTATAAAGACACTATTTGTTTATCTATATATTGAAAATCCATGGAAGTATAAAGGAATTCGAGGAAATCGAAATTCAAAAGGCGATGACTATAAATAGTAACAAAACACGTTTGGTATTTCTTGGAAGTGAATTCCCAATATCGGAAATCCCTGACCTTGTTTGTTTCTATTTTTGTCGAAAATAGTTCTGCCTTTTATCGAGGTATAAAGTGCAATTGATTTGATCACGTGATGCGATTTGGGCCAATGAAAATACTCTATTTTGAAGTATTGCAATTATGGAGGTATGAATTATTTTTGATCAATTAGAACGTTTGTTTTCGATATACGAAAATGAAAAAAAAAAAAATAATTATAAATTCATACCCTTGTTATCTATTGCGAACAGCACGAATATCCTTGTGTTACACGTGTATAAATTACGTCAACTGGTCGCATAAATTTCACGGTTTCTTTATTTTTTGGATCATATAAAATCAAGATTTGGAAATTTTCAATTTTCAACTGCGGTGTCCGACAAGGCGAAAACCTATCGCCTATCTTATTTTCCTTGTTTCTTAATGACCTAGAAGAATACCTTAAGGATTTCAATTGTACTGGTTTACAATTAAAAGACCCTAACATTGACCCAGTTCTTTATCTAGAAATACTTCTATTAATTTATGCTGATGATACTATTCTAATATCAGAAGACCCAAAAAATCTCCAAAATAATCTTAACAATTTTGTCAACTATTGTGAAAAATGGAAATTGAATATAAACACAGATAAAACTAAAGTTATGGTTTTAGGATCAAAATCAAATAACATGAAATTCAGAATAAAAAATAAAGAACTTGAAATAGTCAGTTCTTACAAATATCTTGGAACATATTTTAGTAGTAAAGGGAATTTCAAAACAAATAAAAGGTTTCTAGCACAACACGCAAAAAAAGCAATGAATTTACTATACAAAAGAATCTATAATCTTAATCTGCCTCCAGATCTTGCCTTTAAACTTTTCGATCACACTGTACTTCCAATATTGCTGTATTCGGTAGAAATTTGGGGCTATGAAAAGATCAATTACTATGAGCAAATACATACAGAATTTATAAAAAAAATACTGCAGTTAAGAAAAAGTACCCCAAATTATATGATTTATGCAGAATCTGGCAGATATCCATTAGAAATATCAATTAAATGCAGAATGATAGGTTTTTGGAACTATCTTATAGCTAATAATACAAACAAAATTTCTAATAAACTATACCAATATATGCTCAATATTCCTAACTTCAACTCAAAATGGATAAATCACATCAGAAGCATTTTAAACACTTGTGGAATGAATGATATTTGGCTAAACCAGAAAAATATTACCAGTAAAAACATAAAAAAGCTGGTCAAACTATCTTTGATTGACCAACATTTTCAGAACTGGCATTCTTCAACACAGGAATCAAATAAAGGTAAAAATTATTTTAACATTAAACAAAATATGGAAATGCCTAAATATCTGATAAAATTAAAAAGAACTGAATACTTAAATATCCTCAAATTCAGAACTGGAAATCACCATCTGCCAGTAGAAATTGGGCGTTGGAACAATACAGAATATAGCCAAAGAAAATGCACCTTGTGCAATCTTAATGATATTGGAGATGAAATGCATATGTTGCTCAAATGTCCTTACTTTCAATCAAGTAGAAAATCCTTTGTAAAACCATACTATTATAAGCACCCAAGCATGTACAAATTCATTGAGCTTATGACAAATAACTCAGTAAAATGCTTAAAAAATATTTCTAAGTTTGCATCTATTATCATAAAAAAACACAGAGAAATATTTTCAAATTAGTCTGAAATATTTGTTGATCAAGAAATTGTTATCAGAGTAAAAATTAATATTAACCCTTTCCTGTACAATCCCTGATTTTAACGTCCCAGTCTTTTTAAACTTTAGAGGGCATTGTGGAGAAGGAAGAAATTGCTTGTAACAAGCAGCTTCTTCTTTTTCCTCATAATATTTTCTACCCTACTAACTAATTAATTTACAATAAAATCGACTTTAAATTGTTGTCTGCAAAACCATTGAATATGGACATTTCTAAAAAATTTTTGTTCAATCCTTATTACTTGTACCACTGTGAGTTCGTAAATGGGAAGGTGCTGTGAAAACAGAAGAAATCGATCGCTTGAAGCAGGCGGTGTCTTCTTTTTCCACAATATTTTCTACATTTTCTACATTACTGAATGATTATTTTTCAAAACAAATGAACTTTCTTTATCAGCTAAATCCTTGAAATTGGACTGGTTTTAAAATTTTTGTCATCAGAAAAGCGGTAAACTTTTTTTCTACCTGCTAATTTACTTATCTAAAACAACCAATCCATCATTAACTAACAAATTTGTCATTACTTCAAACGTTGCCCTGTGTTTCGGGATAATTCCACTAACTCAATAATCCACTTGGTAAGAAACTATAAAAAGGGTCAAATGACAATAATGGGTGATGACCGATCATCTACCAGCTTTGTTTTGTTTTGTTTTGTTGTTGTACAATAATATCATATTCAAATAGTGACGAAATTAGCTACCAAATTAACTCATACCAAATAAATCTTTATGAAAATTTATTGACCACCGGATGGCTGCCAATCTACATATTCTTTTTTTGTAAAAATATCGTAAAACTACTCACAGACGGGTTGGTGTTTATCTAAAATCCATTCAACACAGTATAAATCCATAGATCAAGTATCACTGAGTAGAGTAACACTTTAGAAATAGAACAAAAAAATTTGAGCAAAACACAGCGACTTTTCTCATGGACATGTTTGTTTATCGAACCTTATCAATGAAATTTCGTCATCGTGTGTAAATGACTTGACCAATCAAAATCGACAAATATACTATCAAGTAATGCGTGTAATCTTCTGCCCTATAGTCTTTTTCATCAAAATATAATCTTTTTCATGAAAACAATCTGACCAAGGTAATGGCCCCCTTAACAATAATATATTTTTTTCCCCTCCTTTCCCTACTTTTTTCCCCTCTTCGCAATTAGTACCTTTCTCTCGTCACTATCTGAATGTATTGTATGTAAGCAGTTTATTTTGTTATGTTCGTATATCATATGTATGTGTATGATTTGAACAATAAACGATTTGTATTTGTATTAACAATAACAAAAATGATTGTCTCATAACCTGTAGCATAACTCGTAAAGCCATTGCTGTCACAAGGTCCATTCCCAACGGAAACACTATCCTGCAAAAGGTACATATTTATTTAAGTACCGCGACTGAAATTTATGCATAGTAATATTTTTCACATTTCTCAATTTGATTGTAATACGTATTTGTCATCGGAACGAGTTTTGCAATAAAATATTACAAAACTCGTTGCTTCATTGTATAGCCAAAGAAAATTAGAGAATTGTTTTAAGCCAATCGACAGACAAGGTCTCCGTCTCCCTGGAGATGTTTGGCTATTGTTTTCTGATAGTCCTTCGCCTTGTGAGTATTTTGTTTAGCGCTGAGAAGGTGGTAGCGTTATCTTGTAGCATACTATTTCGTGTACCATCTTAAAATATCTTTGACATGAAAATCTGAAAGATGTCATGCATGCAAATAGATTTGAAACTTATTAATATGACCAAAGAACTACATGAACCAAAAAAACCTAATCACACTGTATGAATACGCGAAGCGGATTCATACATTGTGTGATTAGGTTTTTTTCGGTTCATACCTCCATGAAAACGAAAATGTTGTCTTCATTTCTTACAATTTGATAGCATCGAGCGAAAAAAGCTTTACAAATTGATACCTTTTTGTATGGAACTATTTTGTGCGGAAGCATACAAAATCGCTGCGTGCTCAAAATTTTGATCATGGAGTTATGAATATTTTTTCGACCAAACAGAACGCCCGTTTTTGATAGACGAGACTAAAAGTTAAATTATATATGAAAGATAGGATAAAAAAGAAAATATAGCGTATTGAATATTACTGGAAAAAGATCAGCTTTTCTTGTTTTAAATTTGGTTGCGGCGAAAATGTAGTTCTTTGGTCATATTAATAAGTTTGAAATATATTTGCATGTATGACATTTTTTAGATTTTCATGTCAAAGTTGTTTTTAGATGGTACATGAAATAGTATGCAAAATCGCTGCGTGCTCAAAATTTCGTTCATGGAGTTATGAATATTTTTTTCGACCAATCAGAACGCTCGCTTTTGATAGACGAAACTAAAAATTAAATTATAAGTGCGTGAAGCACAGTCACTCAACAGTCTGAACATCCACTCAAGGAATTAAATATTTTTGCGGATCGCATAAAGAAAATTTGGGTCATTATCTATCTATATAGCACATAGTGAAGACACTGCGTAGACGGTACAGCTTTACTTTACTCATATAACTTGTGTAATGGTTGTAAATATCACACACGTGGTCAAATAAAAATTAAATGAAAAATAAGGAGACAAAAAAAGCCGGATATATATATCAATATTCATAAATATGATCAGGCATAACTCTAGCTTCGAAGTCACTTTCAGTACGAGAGGAATATGTGAAATTTTGATGAAAGTCAATCGATCAATTTCATCATAGCTAACCGATTTATCCAATAAAATTAACAATCTTACCAATAAAACGACAATCCCGTTCATCATAAATAATACTATACAAACCATAATAAGGTATCTTCAGAAAAAGTTAGCTTGTCGGACAAAAGTTCAAGTTTTAGCTTACTTTTTGATAACAGTTAAAAGAACTATTATCAAATACATTATACAAATCAACGAGATACCTTGCAAGATGACGGCAAAACCATCGAAACCATTGTAATTACCAAGGAAATATTGGCGCATCTTTTTTATTTTAACTACCATAAAATATTGATAAGTTTTGGAGATGGTTGGATTGTGTCTACGATTTTATTAATAAATTTACTTTTTTATTAAAGAGAAAACCCCTTATGAATACAGTAGATACTTAATTTACCTTAAATATGACCAGTTAAAGGTACTGTTTTGCACATCATGACTTTAAAACTGGCTTATTAAAACCTTATAAACTATATGTAATTACTCGTCGAAGTACTATCTAATGTACGAGAATGCGGCGTCATAATCAATATCATTGTGTGAGATTAAACTTTCTACTTAATCCATTCCCAAACAACAAAATTCCAACCTGATCAAAATTGCAAGAAGCTTCAAACGACTATTCTAATTGTTGGAATTTTATTTCATTTTTTCTCGTCTTTTTGGATGGAAAACGTTGTGGATTATGAAGAAATGCTTGATACCAGAAATTTCTTCATTGTCCACAATATATTTCAAAGCCTTTTCCTTAGGGGTGTAAAAAGAGGGGCTTGTATGGAAATGGGTAAATATAATCTTGTACTTTGTAAGATGCATTACAAACATTCCACCATTTTACTATTACCGCTCCCTACACCTATTAAATAGCTTGCCGCTTTTTGAGAATTTCTAGGTATAAATGAGTCCGAATTGTAGCCATTCGCTAGCTAATGAATATTTATACCTCACATCAAGATGGAAAAATGCTTAGATAAGAATACGTTTAAGATCTCGTCTTGTCTTTACTCTGTCCAAACAATTGAAAAATAAAAAGGTAGGAAAGAACTCAAGATTTTTTACTCATGACGTATATATCCTGAAAGCGTTTGTAGTAGTAAGTAAATTACAGGTAACACGATTGATACATTTTTCAAGATATATCCATAAAAAATATAGATAGTAGCTGTGCGCATGCGTATTAGAGCAAATCCGTCTAGTTTCCGCCGAAGTATTTTCGCGCCCCCTCCCGTTTTCTTCTGTAAAACAGTGGATAAGCGGCGAATATAACCGGATTTTTGAAAGCTAGCAGGCTGCATTTTGTAATGTTTTTGTTTTACCACATGTATAGGAAAGTATATGTCATTTAAAAGTATTTGTTTAAGGTAGTCTACCCGTAATATGTAATTTTAGGTTATGCCAAACGTTTGCATTCCTAGAGTCTTGTCGTTAAATTTAGGTTTCACAAAAATATCATATACTTAAATGTTACAATCATGTTTACAACGTAATTTATTATTTGAAAGGTAGCGACAATACCTGATGGTTTCCAAAAGAATAATACCATTTTATCATTATGACGTCTTATATTGTAACAAATTGTGAAGCAAACAGTTTAAAGGACAATCAAATCTAGCCATTCTATGGGCTGAATTAAAGCTGCTATGCAGCAAAACTATTCATAGAATATTTCATTTTCATTTCATTTAATAAGCAAATCAGTACAAGATAGTGCTTTTGGCCCTAACATACAATATGAAGATGACACAAACATACAAGACATCAAATGGCACCAACAATGCAAACATATACATGTACAAACAGAAAATGGCGAAAACATGTAGAAAAAACAAACATAGAAACGGAAAAGATCTGATCGAAACATCACAACATCAATTTTTAATATTTTTCGTCGCTTTAATACCAAAACAATATACACATCTTAAAGAGGGGGTAATTACATATAGTCCAATTCGTTCGTTACGTACGCTCACTTGGTTCAAACTCGATCACTCCAAAATCATTCGCTTTGTCAATTTAACCATGGCTTTAACTGTATTCGTCTATAATTCTAATGATTTGAAAAAACAACAACAACAAATCTTTCTGAAATCTCGAGGTTAATAAGCACAAGAAGCGCAAATTAGTCTTGAAAATGAGCGAAAATTACATGTTTGCAGGACACATTTTCAGTAAAGGAAACAAAATCCAATAATTATCAGCCGGCCACCACATGGGGATAGTTTAGCAGTCTTCGTATGGTTAAGAAAGAGAAATAAGTATTTGAAAGTATGCAAACAGTTTATTTGGTCGAATTAATTTCCTTTATAAATCATTACCGAAACTTTTGAAATTGAAAGAAAGTACTCCTTTTTCAAAGCTATATTGTGCGCACTCTTAATGTTTCTCAATAGTTTGAAATTTACTGCAAACAAGATTGTGGTATCCCGATAGACTTTTTAAACACCTGTTGTTAAAGTTACAAATTTTGTGTTAACACATGAATTGACTTTATTTACTTGAGAATCCGTGTTGGTTTAATTTTTATTTAAAGAAAACTGGTGGCTAAAATACTGCCCATTATTGATTTTACCCAACGCTTACGAAAAAGAAAATGCCTCAACTTTTTCCAAACACTAGAATGTAACAGTTGTTCAGGTTAGACACAAAAGATTAAGTCACAATCTTATCCAAAGGCAGAAACTTTCTGACAGCATTCGTTCTTGTGACCTCAAATCCTAGATAATCCAAAAGTGATTAAGCGTTTGAATTGTTTAAAATACGTTGAATACCGTTCAAATGTCTGGAAAAGAAATATCGTTACGGATAGATAAGAATCCAATTAAGAAAGTACAATTGAGATGTGAATCATTTAATGAAACACATCAGGGTGTCATTTATGTCAAATCGCGGATATGCGTTTGTCTTAAATTGCTCCGGCGTTCCCGCTAGAGTCCATATTTTCAATCTATTGACATAGATTATATATACAATGTAAGCAATTTGCTTCTTACGCCGAGTTTAAAACTTTTACTAACCCAATCCCATACAACAATATTTAAAACTGGTCAAAATTGAAAGAAGATGCATACAACAATTTCAAGTTGATGGAATTTCAACTTTCTTCAGTCTTTTTTAATAGAAATTACGGTGGATAATGAAGAAATTGTTTGTAACAAGGGTTGTAAAAAGGAGGGCTTGTGATGAAATAGTTTAAAGCATCAATACACATAGATCATGATAAGCGACCTAAGTATATTTTTATGTGGAAGGTATCGATATCTTATACTACTTATAGTGTCCCAAATCTTTGAAATAATTTTTTTGTCTTCAGTTTGATTCTGTAAATATTATTGTTATCTATGCGTTTTTGTAAAACATTTAAGAGTCAAATTTTGCCATGAAAATTCAATATCTCAACCGTTAGACTTGAGGAGACGACAAGTGTTCCACTCTAGCTCAAGATGGAAACCAATCCGTCAGAAGACAAGGTCTAAATTAGGGTGGGGATCTTCATCGCAACTGGGCATTTTTCAAGGCACAATTTCACCATAAAGTACGTTATGTCATCAAGAATTGGTGTTCAATTCAAGACAATTGACCAATCGCGGCTGTCAGCCGAGAAATCAAAGAACCAATCAAAAAAATATTTAGCCCGGGCCTGAGCTTTCAACTCCAACATTGGCCGCCATTTTTGTTAACAATATTTGTTGTTTTTGCGACTTAAACGTCGTAACTACAGCCTAATTAAGGTCGCCAACCAACCATTTTACTTTTTATTACATGCTACTGGCGATAAATTTTGCAAAACAACGCCGTTAAAAATCGAAGCTGAGCTTCCTGTTGGGGGTAATATTCGGGGCCTAGGGTGTAAGAGGGCGGGTCCAACGATTGGTCAATTTGCAGGTAGACGAGTAAACTATAAATCTCTATGAAAGAAAAATATGATAGTTAATGAAAATAAAAATCCGTCGTTTTATCTTAATTAGCCCCTCACTTTCCTGTGTTTCTGTAAATTAATTGTTGAAAAAGAGCTAGGATACAGTAGTGGTCAATATTAAAACGTATCGCGGCTGTCAATAAAGAATCAATCGACCAATCAATTATGTCATTTAGACCGGAGATGAACCTTGAACTCTTACATTTACCGACATTTGTGTGAAGCATTTTTGTCGGTTTGGAGACTTAAACATTGTAACTATAGTTTCGACGTTTATGATGCTAAACAACCACATTGTTGTTTTATTACATATCACTGGTCATGCATTTTTCAAAATAATGCCGTTTAATACCGAAACGGACTTTATTGTCGGGGCCTAGTGGGCGGGGCCAGCGATCCTGAAATGAAAGACACTATTGAGCTTATTACAAGCAATTTCTTCCTTATCCACTATCTTTTCTACAGCAAAATACAAGGATTTTAAAATGGGATCAACACAAAGATTCTTTTATTTTCTTACCAGTCTCAGAAATGGCTTTAAACAGTGTGATTTGTATTTTGAGATTCTTCTCGTCTCAAAAATCGCCCCTTTTCGTGTATATCATACATTAGCCAACAGTGACCCCTATCAGTAGATCTGTTTTGTAGCAGCTATGTTTTGTGCTTTGTTAAAATTAACCCATTTCCTCACAATGACGCTTTTTGACCCGCCTCAAGAAAAAAATATTTAGAAAACATTGGGTAAAATGAAGAAATTGCCTGCAACAAGCATTTTTTCATTTTCCCAAATGCCAATCCCAGAATATTTCTGTTTTCAAAATGTGCAGTCTTGTTTAAGTGTACCTTTCAAACAAGACCTCATGACCAGATTGATTTAAAAGGAAAATTGACCCTCAACTAAAGTGTCCTATGTATTCAGCCCCCTTGATTTTCACCCATTCCCACACAGTGACGCTTTTTGACGCCCCTCAAGGAAAACCAATTTTACACAATGTTTTCTACCCAGAAAGTTGAAAAAATATAGAATTTCATAAACTTTAAATTGTCGTCCGCATCTCCTTTCAATTTAGACCTGTCTAAAATTTTACAGTCTCGTAATAGGTTAACTGTTTGATCGTTTTCGTACCTCACCGAAAAAAAAAAATCTTTTCGTCCCTTAAATGATGTTACAAGGGTCATCTATGGTAATTGGTTTGCCATTTACTGTCTAGTCTCGCTGGGCTTCCAGATATCATATATCATCCCTATTCTGCTGTTGTAGACACGTCTTTACTATTGATTTACACTGAATAATAACATGGCACTAGACTTTACAACTCTTAGTACATTGAATAATAGCTCGGCCCGACACTATATAACTCTTAACTCTTGTCATGCTGAACTAAAATCCTACACAAAATAGCTTTAAAAATCAAAGGACTGACAGCAATTAATGAGGGTCAATATTCTTTTAGAAAATGATTATTTAAACAACTCTGATCGAAAGGGGACAAGAAGGGAGTGTAGACCAAGATCAGACTGCACTTATGAGGCTGATCTTTGTCTATACCACCTGCAAAAACAGAAATATTCCGGGTACAGCATGGCAAGGGTTACAGCTCGATAATAGCAAGGCGAGATGCATTGGTACTTTTTTTATATACCGAACAGAGAAGATGTTTGCATTGTGACTGGCTGAAAAAATAGTTTTTCACCACGGTGAAAATAAATTCTTTTAAGAAACAATAATTAATGGTTGTACTATAAGAAATTCAATAACCACTGGTGAATGATTTTAGTTTCAATAAAAAAAAAAAAAAATCTCCATCTGTTTATTTTATCCTGAATATGTACATGACATGAAACTTCACAATTTATATGCACTTATTATTTTGTGTAGTGTGGTATAAAAGTTCTTCAATAAATACGCTACTTATCGAATTGACATTCCCCTTCAAAATTGGTCAGACGTGCTATTGTACACGAAGCGAGCCTTAACCCTTTCTTGTTTTCAAACTTTTAGAACAAGCCAAGTTCATTGATTTGAAAAAATAACCATTCGATATGATAGAAAATGCTATAGAAAACTTGTAACAAGCAATTTCTTGTATTTCTACATTTTTTTCTAAATCATAAAATCACAAAAAACAGGCATTGAACCGGGAAGGGTTAAGTCGTTTCCCCCTCAATTTTCCTACATAAATGACACGTTTACTACAGATACTACAATTGTGCAACATAAATGAAATTTCAAACAAAAGAAACAATGCTCTTTAAAAGTTCAACTAACACCAATTCAACTTTCCAAAAAGACGAATATTAAAAAAGTTTCATCAACTTAAATTGATGCTTCACCTTTAAATCTGTACCTGTTTAAAATCGATTCGTCCGTTGGGCGTAGCAATAATCAGACATTTGTGACGTCATTAAATTATTGGAATTTTCTTACGTCATAAGGTAACGTTCCCGCATTTGTATACTCAATCTTTTGACTACTTGTATTATGTTCGGGCACATGACCTTCTCCTTTCATCAAGATTTAACGGCTGTAATTTGTCGTATTCAATTTTGGATATTTCATGCAACTTAACCCTTGTCTTGCTCATTAATCATTTTCAGAACTGTATTACAATCAAAGACCTGAAAGCACTTCATGCCATGTTTCTAGGTCAATATAAAGTATTTTGAAATTATTTCTTGATCAACTTTGGCTTGAAAAGGGAAAAATAGGTTGTGTAGAATAAGATCAGACTACACATATGTGCATGACGATCTTTTTCTATACCACCTGCTAAAAC
Source organism: Fragum fragum (assembly GCA_946902895.1). Lineage (NCBI taxonomy): Eukaryota > Metazoa > Mollusca > Bivalvia > Cardiida > Cardiidae > Fragum > Fragum fragum. The sequence goes on along the minus strand of OX336370.1, from coordinate 70,376,875 downwards.
CAGATTATGTTCGATGGCCATAAGGATGTGTGGAGCACACTTTTTTCTTAACTGAGTTCTTAGATAGCGCGGGGATAGATGAACGCACATAGTAAGTTTCTAGGCCTTATAGTAGTGTTTATTTAGAGGGGACTATTTTCAAACCTGAAGCACTAACAATGAGTACTTACTTCTAAAATATAAGCTTAGGATGAGGCGTTTTTAAAGGAAATCAGTATATGTAAGACTGTTTTTTTCTCACCAATGGCCTCAGATATGATTTGTCCATGACGAAATATTTTCAGTTATTTGTTCATATCTGATACTTAATATGTAATCATTTACCGATTTGATTCGTCGTTTTCAGAGTTTTCAATTTTAATCTGACATAATAGTTTGTCTTCCTCAAACTGGTTGATTATGTTCTCAGTCATCATCACGGATTTACTTTGCTTCCCTTTATAAATCATTTCATGTGATAGATTACACTGTCTAAAAGATATGAATATTGCATCTGAAAATCATAATGGTCGGGTGTGCTTCTATAATAAAATACATGTATTGACAACGCTATTCACAAAATATTAATGCACGAGATTGTTTATCTTTGTTTTGCTATTCGGAGAGCGCATGTTGCCGTAAACTCTTCACAGTTATCTTTAAAACGGCTTTTGAGCAGATTTTCAAAAAAATGTGAGACATGAAATTCATCTTTTTTTTCCAATAGTTACTAATGTCATTTGACGACAAAAAAATCTTTCTTCGTTTGGAATCTACTAAATTCGCTTGAAACTTGGTTGCATTTTTGCATTCCCTATGCCCTACTTAGAAAGATCGAAATGTATCGGTAAAGCTCGTTTGTCTTCGGTTACTGTCAATATCGACGGAATTTCTATCGGACGTCAATGACATAATTGATACGTCATTGAAACCACATACAATGCCAATTTTTGGTGCATTCGGCAAATTACGTATTTACCCGGTTCCATTCATGTTTTACTTCGATGACTTTTTGGCGTCTCGTAATGCGAAAAGTTTCGGCTTCTTTTCTTCTTTTTTTTTTTTTTTTTTTTGTTTTTATTTTTGTTTTTAAGTTCTGAACACTCATTATCATTAAATAATCAGTATAATTCTCTTCTATCAAATTTCTGTAAGCATTATGGCTACAGATTTGAAAATTGGGTGCCAAAATTAATCTTCCATAATCTAAGCGAGAGCCGCTTTAAGATATTGCTCAGATTTCAAATTGCCATAAAAAAGATAACCTTGTAGATGACGTCATCATGACACAATGTAAACGCACTGAATTGAAGAATTGTGAGCAGATCTTAACAAAATCTTTCGTTTGTGGGTGAAAAGAATCCAAGTCGACTTTCTTTTATTAGACAAGATGATATTAATGATTCTCATGCTAAAAACGCAATAACGCTGTTTTGACAGGAGGTATAGACTATGATTGGCCTGCAATTATGTACAGTCAGATCTTGGTCAAAACCACCTGTTTGACATTTAAATTTCAGAGTTTTAAGTAGAATTTTTAACAAAATATAATGAACCACATTTTCAGGCATACCGGCTTCTTTAGCCCTTTGATCTTTATGCAATTCTAAGTAATGATTTTATTTAGCATGAAAATGATAATTTCGTTAGAAAAGTAAAGTAAATAAGCACGACAAGGTCTGCTAACTAATATTACTTGAACCTGAGGTAAAGGACCACAGGGACTTGTCACAATTGATTTTTTATATTATATATGCAAAGTCTATATTTACATATATGGTTTAAAAAATCAAATCTGTGATAAAGACCAGCTGATATCTCAAGGAAAGCCACATGCCATATACTACATAAACTTTAGAGCAATTATTCCAGAGAACACTTTGTGGATGATATATGACAAAATCAAATCACAATGGTACATTATTAACCTTTGTCATGCTGAACCCGGAATATTCCGGTTTTGGCAGGAGGTGTAGACTAAGATCAGACTGCACATATGTGCAAGCTGATCTTAGTCTACACCTCCTGCTCATACTTTTCCTTCACAAGTTGTTTATGAATTTGATTTGTAAAAGAAATATTGATTTTTTAACAACAAGTTCTATCAGTGCTCTCAGCCCTTTGATTTGACAGTATTTCAGTAGGGTAATTTATTCAGCATGACAAGGGTTAAACAGATAGTTTGATTCTTTCTTGCTACAAGCACAGACACTTTGGAGACTTTGTTGTACATATTGATTTTTCTCTGCTTTTGATGGTTTTAGAACAATCGTCCTTATTCATAAACAATGTTAGTATGGGTCATACAATAGCTTAGATAGCCAGACGGCTTTAAGGCCGGTCAAAATTGAAAGAGCTCAAAGTATATCTAAATAGTAAAATAAGTATCCATTTACATAAAATACACTGTGAGATTATGAGAAATTGATTATAAATGTGATTAATTCTTTTCCTGCATTTTTTCCAAGTTACAAGCTTTTGAAGAGCACGTCGCATATAGATATGTTATAAATAAAACTGTGTTACTTACGTTCAACCCTGTCTATTTTTATACACTATGAAACTTTTTGTCTTACAATCTGAAAAAAATAATAAAAATAGACATTTATTTCTTGGCCATATAACAAACAATTCTTTGAAATTTTAGGATACACCGTCTTCTGTGACAAAAAGAAAACTTTCAGGCGATTCTCGGGAAATAAATCGGATCAGTAGGACGGAAATTTACAGATTGTGATTGTCAATCTAGGAATATATCTACCAATCAAATCATTCATTCAGCCCGGAATTAAGATTTGAACTCCAACATAAGCCGCCATTTCTTTTTAGCATTTTTGTTGGTTTGGCGATTTAAACGTCGTAACTACAGCTTTTCCTAGCTGTAGTTACGACGTTTAGGTCGCCATACAACTATTTAGTATACTTCCTATTTGTTACATTCTACCTGCCATAATTTTTTCAAAATAAGGCCGTTAAAACAATTTCTTTAAGGGTATTTAATCCATCGGTAAGCTTATACTATATATTATAGACACGTTTCAAATAAAAAAAATTCTTGTCATGACTGATGTTGTTCTTCTTTTCCCGGTCTTTATTCTCTATAAGATACGGCCCCAACTATAGCGCAGTTGATAGCGCGTCAGAATTTAAATCATGGGGTTCCGGGTTCGATCCTCAGTCGCGACAAATATCCTTTCCGCTGCAAAAATCCTTTCAGACTTTTGTCTCCCACCAACGAACGTGCACGTGTAAAATGGTTGGAAACGTCACACACGTGCACAGATATTCTAAAAATGATAGGTATACTACGTAACTAGGCGTTTGCTAAACGTTATGAAAATGGTCATCAACTAAAAGCGATTATATCAATTGGCACCCCCACCGTCACACAGATAAAGTAAATGAAAATAATAATAAAACCTACACCCAGTGTTTGTGAATGACTCGGTCCTATAATATGATTGAATACCATACATTTCAATTAAAATTTAAGAACCTTTGACTCCAGACATTGGTTTTGGATTCACGCGTGTATATCATAATGCTTTATTAGCTATATCACCCAATCAAGCTACATGATTCATGGAATTACTGGTTGCTATTCGTGGTCAGTATGATTATTACCGCTAATCTAATATTTGTTGTCATAAATGTATGGATTAATAAAGCAAAGGCGGTCATCGACTTCCTTTAAATGCCAGGGAATTCACAAACCCACTCTCTTAATCAAAGTGCTGTAAGCACTGTAATTGACCAATCGCTGGCCCCGCCCTATGACTGCCTAGGCCCCGCCAATTAACTCCAACAGGAAGATCCGCTTCGATTTTTAAAGGCGTTATTCTGCAAATTTGATAGCATGTAACAAAAGGTAAAATGGTTGGTTGGTGACGTAAACGTCGTCACTACAGCTTAAATAAGCTGTGGTTACGACGTTTAAGTCGCCAATCCACCAAAGGTTTTCCCACAAATGGCGGCCAATAACGGGCTAAATAAATGATTTGATTGGTCGGTTTATTTCTTGATTGACAGCCGCGATTAGTCAACTGTTCGTCAACGATAACATTTTCAACCAATGACTGGAAAATAATTATGTGGCAGTACCATCTTTTATGAAGATTCGTTCACTTCCTGTATTTTACACTACCAGATACACTCAGCGAATGGGTTGGTAATAAGACTTGTCGACGCGTACAACAGAAGACAAACTTGTAGCCTGTTTAAATCATTTGACCGTCCTGATTTTCTTTACTCCCTTTTGATATTTTTTAACTTGTAAAATGCAATTATATTTTGTTGTTTACCCAGGACTGTTCAGCCCTGTATCGAACACACTTGAAATGAAACTTTGACCAAATCTTCAAAAAAAATCCAGATGGTAGCAATAATCGAAACAGTTTGTTTACAGATTCGTCTTTGTTGAATGTGTCCAGTTGGGCTGAAGACAGTTTCGAGAAATTAGGGCACATTTATTGTCAAGAATCTGGTTAGACAAATTGATCTTTCTACCAATTAAAAACGATATATCTATTTATCAAATTGATACTTATCGGTGATTAATTCTTCAAGACAACCCTTCTGATTTACAACATTTTCACCATTTTGAATTGACGGATCGCTTGCCACGCCTACTGACCAACGACAAGAATTTCGACAGGTAAGCAACTCAAGACAATTAATGATATGACTGGCTGGCGAACTAAACGTCGTAACTACAACTTCAATAAACTGTAGTTACAGCGTTTAAGTCGAAATATCAAAGACGATACTTAGCACAGAGCTCAAATGTTCCCTCTAGTCTAATTGAACATTTGATTTGTTAATCGAGTTGTTGATTGACAGTGGCGGTCCGTCAATAAGGAGGATCACGTAGTGATTGTGTCACGGATCCGGCACATATCGTTTAGTCTCGTTTAATATCTACCGGAACATTTGGATCAACTTTTTTCCTTTAGTCTCGTTTAATATCTAGCGGAATATCTGGATCATTTTTCATCATTTAGTCTCGTTTAATATCTACCGGAATATCTGGATCAACTTTTATCCCTTAGTCTCGTTTAACATCTACCAGAACATGTGGATGAACTTTTATGCTATAGTCTCGTTTAATATCTGCTGTAATATCTGGATCAAACTTTGTCGTTTAGTCTCGTTTAATATCTACCAGAACATTTGGATAAACTTTTATGCTGTAGTCTCGTTTAATATCTACCGGAATATCTGGATCAAACTTTATTGTTTAGTCTCGTTTAATATCTACCGTAAAATCTGGATCAACTTTCATCCTTTAGTCTCGTTTAATATCTAACGGAACATCTGGGTCACCTGTTGGCGATCAGCTTTTTTTGTAGAACGAATGTGTGCTGAATCTTTTCAAAAATATACTGAATATAAAAAGTTTGATTTTTTTTTTTTTTTTTTTTTTTTTTAGATGTGAGCTCGACCATGTTTAGTACTGTTCATATCAATTCTTCTCCTGGCGCACGCACCCTGCTATCTTAAATTAACTTTCTGGTAAAAACGCGTGCCATTTGTCTTTAAGCGCATCCGTCACAGGCAGTTGACCATAGTCATTCGTCAATGTTGAAGCCCACCTAATTCGACAAAAAATGGCGAAAGAAAACAAGGATTCAACCTTGGACCGACTTCCTAGTCCCATTCAAACACAATGACACTTTTTGACACCCCTCAAGAAAGACAATTGGAAAAACATCGTGTAAAATGAAGAAATTGCTTGTTAGCAATTTCTTCCTTTTGCACAATGTTTTCTACCCATGGAAAAAAATATTAAAATTTCACGAATTTAAGATTTTCTGCGCCGCCTTTCAATTTTGACCAGTTTTAAAATCTATCTACTGGGAAGTGGTTAACCGGACAAAAGCTGTCTGTTTGATACCTATATATAGAAGATTCGTTTATGTTTGTAACCTAGTAGCAGAAAAATTAGTAAGTTATCTTTGAATTAAACCTGAATTAGTCAGAAATTGAAAATTCAATATTCTTTTTTTTTAGGGGGGGGGGGTAGGATTCATGGCGCCCAAAATGGGTCAAGGTCCACTTTGCGTAGTACAAGCTGAAAAAACGCGTTCACGCGTAAATAATACAGGTGGACTCACAAATTTACGCTTGCGCTCATAATTACTGAGCGTTAAAGGTTATAAAACGTGCGCGTCCGCCTAAATTACAAGTGCACGCACAATATAAAGGTGCTTACTTTACGCGTGCACACTTATGTTGTGAAATAACGCTCATTAACGCACGCTTAAACAAAACGGGTTTACCTATACTATTTACGCATGCACGCATTCTTTGAGCTAAGACGCCTTAAAGGGGGCTTTTGACTCAAACGGTGCACTATACTTTACAACGTCATGACGTAACGACGTAATTGGTACGTGTTGATATTGCTATTTATTTACAAACAGAAAACGAGAGGAGAGACAATGGTCAGACTATTCATGAATGAATTCGAGACATTGTAATTGCCTAAGTTTTTTGACTATGTATTTGACGTTGATTCACCTTTAAACGACACTCCGACGTTGTTTCGGTACGTGGCATGTGAATTTTGCTTAATAGACGACTAGAGAAAATGAATTCAACATAAAAATCAGAATTTAGTTCCACTGTTGCTCATGGCCGAGTGTAAGCATAGAGAGGTGGGGGGAAAGGAGCTTCAAATGTTAACCTTATTGTCGTGGCAATAAGGTATACACAAGTATGTCGCCAATCAAGAAATTGTGGTGGACTTTCTTGGACACAATGCAAAACACTTATTTCTTATTTTGTATATTATTATTATTTTTTCTTTTTTATGGACCTTATTTTCTTTCGGTTACGTTTTCGTTTATGAATTAGAAAGCTCTCATCTTTTTTAACCATGACTTTGAAGGAAATGATTCCCCAATTGATTTATCGTCTATTCTTATACATGTATGTTAGTATAGTTTGAAACTGAAGAAAGCCATTTCTCCTTTTCTTTAAATTTTCTACCTTAATTTGCATCCATTTTTATCTAATGTCACTTTGAAATATCGTTTGTAACTTCTTTAAATTCGAACCAGTCTAAAATTTTGTCGTCTGGTAATGGGAAAAGGGATTTTCCTTCTTTTCCTTAATCTTACACCTTATTAAAATTCTAATTATTTTGAGATTAGAAAAGGATCAGGGAAAAAGTAATTAAGCAAGAGTCTTCATCTAATACGACTTTAATATACCAGCAGATGTCGAAAAAGCTAATCATCTCAGCGCTTCTTTTCTTGAATTAATCAGGGCTGACAGAAACTAGAATGTGACAAAGTAATCTTCTCCAGCTTTGAATATTGTATCAAGTTGTCATTTAAAACCACAATCCTACGGTTTTTAATTAATAACTTTATATCGTCACTCAATATCACAAACATCGAATCAACTGCGTGTTCTCGGAAGCGCAAAGACAACTTTAAGCAGGGGCTCCGCAGCTGGAAGCTAGGAAAGGATGTAGTGGTATAGTACTGGTGTGACAAATACCAAGAAACCATTGTTAGGTGCTCCAGCCGCCGCGATATGACTGAAATACTGCTAAAAATGACATTAAACCCCATTCAAAGAATCAATCAATCAGTTGTTTTATGTGAATTTTGATGAAACAATCTTTCGTCGCTAGACGGGAAAAATGTTGTAAATAAATCTATATTCAAGCTGTATTTACAACATTTCTGCTCGCCTTACGACGTTATGTCGTATCTCTACCTTTTGAACGCGAACGAAAGTCTATATAAATTAACAATTAGTAACAGTTGCTCGAATTGAACCCATCAAGTCCCTTATGCCCACAAGGTAAGGCCTATGCTCGCGTATTAGATTATCTATCATATACATCAAACATATCTTAACCCATTACACCACAATATAATAGACCGGTCAAATTGAAAAAAATAAACATAAATATCAGTTGAATTTAAAATATATATACAAGTTATAAAAGATATAAAAACAACTTTAACCAAGTGAACGCCGACGCTGACGCTGAGGGTTCGACAATATCTCTTAACCCTTTCCTGTTTTAAATTTTTTAGACCTGTCCAATTTCAAAGGTTTTGCAGACGACAATTTAAAATGGTTTAATTTGAAAATTAACCAATCAGTAGGGTAGAAAATAATGTGGAAAAAGAAGAAATTGCTTGTTACAAGCAATTTCTTCTTTTCCAACATTGTTTTCTGAAGTACAAAATCACAAGGACGTAAAAACCAGTGACTGTACAGTAAAGGGTTAAGAAACATTTTTCCCGAGCGAGCTAAAAAGGAATTGCTAACAAAAATCTGAAATAGCATTATTATTCCGAGGTTATTTATGTAGAAAGAGAAATACAAATTATGCCCAATTTAATTCATTAAGTATTTTAAAAAATATTTATTCTAGTAAGAGAGAATGTTTCTCAAGGCCACAAAGTAGACACTAACCCTTTCCTGGTTTTGAAAAATCTGATTCCTGTCCAAATTCAAAGGTTTTGCAGACGAAACTACTAAGTTGTTTTAATTTGGAAAAAAGGGTAGAACACATTTTTGAAAAAGAAGAAATCGCTTCTAACAAGCACTTTCCTCTTTTTCTTTATTATTTTTCTCAGTTATAAATTTACAGGTACGTAAACACAAGGGATTGAACAGGACGCATCGCCACTATCAATAAGTCAATTAACCAATCGAATCATTCCTTAGACCGATAGTGAAATTTGAACCTCAACACCTACGTTAAGCATTTTAATTGGTTTGGCTTTTTAAAATTCGGAACTGCAGCTTGCTCATTTATCCTCGTTAAAGGGGTATTTGTGTGTAGAAACGAGCTATGCTTTTTTTTAAAGTCGCTTTATTTTAAAACTCGTTGCTACATTCCTGCCAAGTTAACATTCGTGATGAGAGAGCTAGAGAAGGATTCGTGATAATTTGGACTAAATTATAGTCTGAAGAGATCACTTTTCTTTTTCCGACAGGTAACTTTGTTTGTTTTTTTCTAGCTAGACCCCCGATTCTTTACCGTTAACCAGGAAAACCTAACAAAATGACTTTACTTCATCACTCTTTAAATATTTTGATGACAACATAATTGTCTGATTATTGCTACACCCTTCAAGTTAAACTTTTGGAAATTATTGTGGAAAATGAAGAAATTACTTGATGTTAGCGATTTCTTCAGGATCCATAAAAGTTTCTAATATTTATATATAAAAACAAATACAGATTTTAAAATTTTCACCAACTAAAAGTTGTAGACTGTAACTTCTTTATATGTAAATTTCACTCTTAAATGTTGTAGTTTCTTGACAGGTTAGTGTACAAAAACAGAAAATACTTTGTCTGTTTTTTGAGATTTCTTTCAGGCGAATCAAAAAGACGGTTTAATCTAATAATTGAGAGAAATGAAAGAAACAAGATTGTCTTTTAGGCAAGTTTTTTCCTGGACAACGGATCAAATAAATTTCAGCATTTGGCTTATATAGCCATTTCTGTTTTATGGAGTTACTGGGCCCAAACAGATGGATTTTATACATTTCACTTACTTCTTTATCCTTCTCATAATGAATAAAAACCCTTCTTCAACATTACACTACAATCAACGCATTTAAAGCACTTGAGGGCCTCTGTATTGTGGATCAATGTTTTTGTTTATTGATTCTAGATACAAGTCTTGACTTAAAATGTCGAAAAGGTGGTGTAAGCATAGATCAGCCTGTACATATGTTCAGGCTGATCTTAACCTACGCCACCTGTAAAAATGAGATATATTCTGGGTTCAGCATGACAGGAGTTAATTCCAAATGAGACCACTTGTGGATGGAAGCAGGGTATTTAACAAGTGTTTGTGACAGGCCTAGGACTGGATGGCCAGCTGAGGCGCTTAGCCAAAAATGATAGCAAATAGCAAAACTTTTGTTTTAAAAAAATCGATTAACTTTGGGGGAGGTAGCCAACAACTTTAGCATCGGTAGGGCATCGGTACACAAGATTTACACAAACACCTAGGCATGGGTTTGATGTTGTCTGGTCCTGCTGCTTTGTCTGGTTTCAGATTGGAAATAAGTTTTTGTACTCCACTGGTGCAAATAGTAATGTTCGGCATAACTGGGTATTTGCTGAAAGAGGAAGAGAATACATTTTGTCTTATATTTCCTCGTCTTGGGGGCTTTTGTATTCCCTCTGTGAACCATGACGACGTAGACCTATGTTTTAGGTACTGTTTAACAGCAGATATCAAAGCCGCCCTGATCTTATATTTCTTTCCAACAAGCAATCTTTCGGTTCTGGAAACTAATAAAAAACACGGCGGGCGAGGTCTTGGCTTTAAGAGGGTGAGAAAACAATTGCTATTTGTAAGAGTTGATAACCTCCACTGTAGCTGCGGCGCTATGGGAGGGGGTGTTATTCTGAGGAAGGAAGACATTTTTCTGTGCTAACCTGGGACGCATTTGCATGAGCTTTTCTCTGAGATTTTTCAGAACTACTTTTTAGGAGCTGGGAAAGCATCTCGTTTCCACTACTTTGACTGAGCTTTTGTCCTAGGTTCGGAATAATGAGCCTACATCTAATCTCAAGTGATAATGCGGTTCAAAAAATGTATCCCCTTCTCGATGAAAACGACCTTTTGCATTGGTTGCTATGGTTGCCTTTTGATCTACGGACAGCTGTCTAGGCACCCACCTGTCACATACTTTGCTCATGCCTAGGTGTTTGTTCTGCCTTAACGAACCTGAGAAACCCAGTTGTAGAAGGTTGAACGTGAAACACATTACAGAAAATCATTTTTTAAGCCTTTGAAAGATATGACAGAGCTTTTCACACTTTGCAACCAGAAACTTAATTAAAGAGCGTTTTTCCTCTATCAAAGCGTCCATGATAGACGAAACACCTATCATATACCAGAGAGCAAAATACCGTGTAAAATGAATGTAGTTTTCGCCAAATATAATATGTGTATACAGCAGCACGTGGAAAGAGAGGAGCATGAAAAGTTCGGATATATTCTGACCGTACCTCGTATATAATTACCAGTGGGACTTTAAAGCCGTTTTTAACAGGTTTTGTAGATATATCTCAGCGAAGTACACATGTACGTTTTTCTTTGTCGTTATATCAACAAAACATTTTCATGATAAATGGACTTGTCTTGTGCTCTCCTTTTATCACAATAATGTTTTATGCAAATAAAAATAACTAACTCCCAAATTTCTACCAATTCGTATTGTAGTATGCAATCTTTCCCAGTTTTGACTTTCCTTATTTTAGACTGGGGAAGCAATTTATTGTCTGGTAAATGGTTTTACCAGCAAAGACATTCATCAGAGAACCCCATAATTGGACATAACCAGGTCAACAGTTCTTGAATGTGATACAAATTATGTGAGTCATTATTCTGGACAATCGAGTTAGTTTGAAGAAGATTGGACTTGCCTTTACACGAAATTCGGATTAAAATAGATTAATATATTACCAGAGGGCGACAAAATCCTGGTACTTATTGCTTGAAGGGGGCATTGATAAAACAGAGAAAATATTTTTTTATTAAGTTCTAAAACCTCACTCAAAAGAGCGTTTAAAAATATGGAGCATATATTACCTTCATGATTATCTTAAAAGCGAAAGTGGATTTTTGTGTGTAACAGAGGTTCAGGGTTTCTAACAGATTTTCGGGGAACCAGACGTTATGTGTTTGTCTAACAGAGGTTCGGCGAACCAGACATTATTTTTAAAATTCACGCAGGACCTCAATCACGTAAGACGCAAATTCATCATAGGGAAAACAAAGTTACAAGGGCAGCGACAAACTTAATGAATTTTGGAACATCGAGGGTAACATTGTCGAAGGTGCACATATTGATATAACGTCAGTACGCGATCAAAATGTCGTAACTACAGCTGTATTAAAGACAATAAGCTCTTACAACAGCTTAGAAGTTGTATAAGACCTAGTGACATCACGGTGCCGTTAGTTGTAAGACGAGAGAGCATAATTAATTCCCCGTTTTTAGCTAGCAAAGCGACAGCTTTGATAGCTTTAGATAACAGACGAAATTTTGAGGTCGTCCCAAGGTTCAAAGAGTGCTTACTGCCATTGGAGGCTTAATCCCTAAATCCATTAAATGTCTACGCCATTAAAAGTAGTTCTCGTGTATTTCAGGAATATTGCAAACTGTATTCAAATTGTATTGAACTCTCTCAAAAGCACGCTATCTAACCCATTCCCTATCAATTCCGATTTGGGAAAAAGGCTATGGAAAATATTGTGGACAATGAAGAAATTGCTTGTATAAGCAATTTCTTCAATGTCCACAATGTTTTCTACCCAACAAGGAAACGTTTTCTAAATTCAACCATCCTTTGCTAGCTTAGAGTACTTTCAGTACTTTGATTTATGAAAGCGTTTGTTCAACCACTGGACACACCGTGAGACTCTTCCAAAATTCATTGAAACTATCAGAGCGAGTTAACTCGGTACTTAATCAGGTAAGAAAATACCATATTTGTTCAGATAAACGAACCCTGGCGGTTTGCAAATCTAATTTTTATAATGTTGCATTTAAACAATATGAGAGGATAAATATTGTCATTATATATGGACATAAAAAACCTACTTAAATAAGGTGTAATTACGACGATTTGTACTCCCAAAGAAGCAATTTCGTTGTTAGTCAATAAAACATCGTAATTGCAGCTTGTTGAACTTCCTGTTGGAGGTCAGTGGGCGTGACCAGTGATCCCGTAATCCCTAAATGTTACCAACGAAAGGAAAAGTCTTGCAAGATACAGTTTTGAAATTTAACCACTCTTGTTTCAAACTAATTTAACCTATTCCAACACAATGGTGCATTTTCAAAACATCTCAATCTGAGTGATTTGGAAAATATTGTAGAAAATGAAGAAATTGCTTGTTACAAGCAATTTCTTCATTATCCACAATTTTTCTACCCTAAAATACATAGATTTTTAAGATTTCACAAACTTAGAATTGTCGTCTGTAATTTCATTGAATTTAGCTAGTCTAAGATTTTATTATGCAGGAACGGGTTAATAGCAAGCGATTCTATTATATGACAGTCATAGGATTTAGATAAGCCCATTACATATTTTTGATATTGGGTTACAGGGAAGTAAAACAATTTCCCCCCATCGGTCACTACGGTGATGTAAACAAAGATCAAAGTGACCTCTGATTGGATCATACAACATCAAGACGAAATCTAACGATTTGACCCGATAATTTGATACTCTGTTAATGACTTAGGCGCGAAAAGGTTAACATTTTAATGCATTTCGACTCTTGAGCGGCGATTTCCCTAGGGTATTTTTCGGGAAATGAATAAAAACTAGCTGCGCGAAGAGGGTTATCTTAAAAATGACGTTTTTAAAGCGGCTCTGACAGAGATTATGAAAGAAGAAATTTGGCTCTCAATTTTTAAATTTCTAAATGTAATGCTTTCAGACTTATGTAAGAATGTGATTGAGCTGATTTTGTAGTAAAAATGACAGTTCATTACATTGAAAAATGTTACGTAACGCCAATAAATCAACGAAATACAACTCAAATGGAACCGGAATTCATCGGGTATATACATGTACGTTATTTGTCAATTGCACCGAAAATTGCCTTTTGGGGATTTTGAACCCTTGTCATGCTGAAACCGGAATACTCCGGTTTTGGCAGGAGGTGTAGACTAAGATCTATAAGGAATATATCACATTAAATTGAATTTATCAATTAATTGAATGAATTTAACGCCACTTTTTAGACTATTCAGTCAAATCATGGCGGCTGGACCACTGAACCATGGTTCCTGGTATTCCGCACACCAGTACTACCACTTCATCCTTTTCGAGCCTCCAGCTGCTCATCCCAGTTAGGCTTACGATTATCCGCCCATTGATGGGAGACAAATATCGGAAAGGATATTCGCCGTGGCCGGCGATCGAACCCCGAACCCCATAACTAGGAGTCCTAGCCGCTAACACTGCGCTATGGCCGCGGCAAATCTGAATTTATAATGAATTCATTAGATATATCACGGAGAAAAATTATTTATCATAAAAATGAAGTTAGTATCTATTGGAAAAGCAGTTAATATTCCCGTATGGAATTTTCAAGAAGATCTGTTTAAGAGCCGAGTTTAAATCGTCATTTTAAAAAATACAAGAACTTGCAAAACCTCGTTTTTATCTGTAATAGATGACTTTGATCTTAACAGTATCAAACAACTCTTGATAAAAAATACATGTGAACACCTTTTCACGAAAAATGGAAAATACTGCGTTATTCTCGATTTTTCTTGTGAATTCATCTTGAAAGTGGTGGCAGTTATATAATTCCATAATCGAAAAAATAGTTGGAGTTGGAAACGTAAACCTTTATCGTTGTTTTTTTTTTTTTTTTTTTTTTTTTTTTTTTTTTTTTTTTTTTTGTTGTTGTTGTTGTTGTTGTTTTGTTTTTGTTTTCAATTTTAGACTAGTCCAAATTTAAAGAAGAAAGGACGAAAATAAAAATTGAATTCAATTCGAAATGAAACCATCTGATATGGTATAATATATAAATAAAGTATAAATATGAAATATAGTAAAAGAAGAAATTGCTTGTTACACGCAATTTTATCTTTTCCCCCAATTTTTGTCAAATATAAAATCACAGCTACAAAAAATCCGTAGTTTGTATAGTAAAGAGTAAAGCCCGCCTATTTCAGGTTGCATCAAAAGCGCGAATGGTTCAATTTACGTAGACCAGGCTGGTAAGGGCTTGTAAAACAAGGAGGTTGTCGTATTTTGGCTTCGAGTTCTTGGTTTCAGAGTATCTGTAGTTTATATTAATAAATCGAAATAATTATACTTGTATTTTCGGGGAGGTGAGAAATAATTAGACGGATCCTGGGTAACATGAATTTCCCGTAACGAATCAAATGATAGGTACATATATTGTATCAGTACTCATGTAGATACCAACGGGGAACCCCGGCTTTAAGAAAAACACTTTTTGCACAAAGTTACATTGCATAAGGTAATATCTTGGAGAGAATTCCATCGCGGCGTGGAATCTTCCCAGTGATAAATGACAGGCTTCAATAGAAGATTATACCATGCAACATTATCTAATTGAATAACAGAAACATTTCGGGGACACTGGTCTGTAACACAGGGCGAAATTAGCGCTTGATATGATTTAATAAACCAAGGAAAATTTCATGCCGGTCTTTTCGCCATGTAAAGGTAACATTTGTACCAACGTACAATCAAAATTCATAGGGAAGACACGACGTCTCCCCGTTCTCTCTATGGTCAGTGCAATTAAAAGATTACACGGTGCCATACTATCTGATCAATGGATCCGACAACAGGGAAACAAATTGGTGTTATTTCACAGAATATATGGCCAACAACATGTTAGCTGTAATTACGACTTTGAAGTCGCCAAACGAACAAAGCTGCTTCACATAAATGCGACCAACGTTGGAATTCAAAGGCCACTTCCGGTCTAAATGAAAAGTGTGATTGGTAGATTGATTCTTTGATTGACATACTCGATCCGTCATTTAAAATTGGTCGAAATGAAAACACTTTTTGGGAAATAGTTTGTTTGCAATGACAACCAAAATAACGATAAAAAATCAATTATACGTTTATGCCGGAAATGAACTTTGAATTCCGAGATAATCTGGCATCTATAGGTTGCCATTTTGTTGGTTTGGCAATTCAAACGAAAATGAAGATACGGCGTTAGGCCTCAAAACGACCATTTTCTCATTTGTTACGTACTACTGACCATCTTCTTTTTTTCTAAATAATAAAGTTCAAAACTTAGTTGGAACTAGTTGTCTAAGTAAGTGGGCCCAGTGAGCGATCAGTAAATTACATAACAAGAAGGTAGAAAGCTACTGGATATCTACAGATAGACCAAAGACAGATTACTGGCCCCACCCATTAGTCTCCGTCAGGAAGTGTCACTTAGATAATAACCGGCGTGATTTTTGTAAAATGTAAGGTCTGTAAATTGTAACGAGACAGTAAAACAGCTGGTTAGCGACAATGACACCGTAACTACCGCTTGAATAAGCTGTAGTCAGGGTGTTTGAGTCGCCAAACCTACAAAAATGGTTTACATAAATATCGGCCAATGTGGGAGTTCAAAGCTCACTTTCGATCTAAATCAATCATTTGGTTGGTCGATTTTTTTTTCTTTGACTGACCTCACGATCCGTCGATTCCATTGTCGAGATTGTCGAGATATCCTCTTAAAGATACAACAGAACACAAGTATATTGGACAACATATTTGGAAGTTCAGTGAAATTATCCAAATGAACAGACGACAATTCATTTATGGTGAAATTTTAACACTGTTTGTCTTTTGAAGGTAGAAAACATTTTGAAAACGAAGTAAGTGCTTGTGAAAAGAAATTTCTTCAATTTCCACAATGTTTCAAAAGCTTAGTCCTTGTGAGGGGTTAAACCTAGCATAGTTATTTCACTGGTGTAATTATGCTTAGACATACATGTATCGATCTTATTCGACGGATTTATTTCAGTCACAATTCATTATGTAATATTATAAAGACATTTACTCACATGTACGAAAATCATTAATATACCAACGAACGAATTCCAGTAAAAACAAGGAACAAAACAGATGTATATATGTACTAAGAAAAAACTATCGCGCGGCAATATTACTTCAACTGAAAAACAATTCCAATAGCAACATACGCTGCCACCTAATCTAATTGAAACACCAGTCTATGGAGACAACACATTTACAGTTTCAGCTTTAAAAGGGTCTTACCTGAATGGTTGTCTCGCAACCATTTAGGTAAGACCCTTGTGGAGCTGAAACACCAATCTATTGGATTGACAACATATTTAGAATTTCAGCTTCACAATGATATATACAATGTACACATTTGTGTAACAACACTAACATTAATCTAATTCCAATGAACGAGTCACTTTTGTACAAAACTATATTGCACTGATCTAACGATATAAAGCTACAAGATCTCAACAAAATAAGACGATTCCTTTGGCGAGATATCCCCTCCATGATTAATGACAACCTCCAATAGAAGATTACACCCTGCCAGATAATCTAATTGAACACCAGCCCATAAGACGACATATTTGAGATCAAAGTTTCACCAAGATCTAATCTAAATGTTTGTTAGATGCATACATACTCGTGAAACAACACAATCATTGACCTTATTCCAACGAACGAGTCACTTTTATACAAAATTACATTACAAAGAACTAGCGGAATAAAGCTACAAGATCTCTTCAAATAAAGACAATTCCATTGGCAAGATATCACCACGGTGATTAATGACAATGTCTGCTGATAGAAGATTATACGTTGTCACATAATCTTATTGAATACAATGGTATAGGACAATACATTTCAGATCTCTGCTCCGCAGTTAACTATAGCCAACGATCGTATTTTCAAAAAGGAACAGGCTTGACATGCATTCCGTCTAAAATGTTCCAAAAAGTGGTGTTTCATTTTCTAATAGTTTAACTTTTATTTCGTCTATCACGATTGAAACGTTTTGATTGGATGAATTTTTCTTTTCATACTTCCATGAACAGAGTTTGAGCACGCAAATATTTTTATGCTTGCGCACAAAACAGATACGTGAAATTCTACTCAAATTAGTAAAATATTTGCTGACTTTTACTTGATAGCATTAAATAATAAGAAAAGAAGAGAATATTTGTTTTTATTGAGTTACGGAACTGTAAACTTAATCACACTCATGTATGAATCCGCTACTACAACTTAAATAGTAATTGTACTATTACATTAGCTATTTATTACACTAGTGAAAAATTACCAGTGCAATTTCAAAATTATTCAACGGGTTAACTCTTGATATTCTGACCCCGGAATGTTCCTGTTTTTGCAGGAAGTATAGGCAAAGATCAGCACATAAGATAAGTCCGGTCTAGTCTACACCACCTGCTTGTACCTTTTAAGTGATATTTGTTTGCGAAATTAATTTTAAGTAATAAAGGCCACCTGTAAGGGTTTCAAGTGCTTTCAGTGCTTACTTGGAAACCGATTTCCATTCGGCATGACAAGACTTTATCTCCAGTGATGTAGGTCCTATTACAAAACGAGCCTATGCGTGACATTTCCAACAATATCGCATGTGCGTGACTCGCACACATTGAGCACCCTGGACAGCTATTCGGGGCAATTAGAATATTCGCTGATTATTTAAAGAAGCTTTGGGTCAGTATCTATCTATAGAGCGCAGAGTGAAGACTCTGATCAGCGTGTGCGGATGCACAGGCCGATCTGAGTCTTTACTTTGCGCACAAATGTAATTGTTGGAAATATCACGCATAGGCTCAAATATTTTAATCTCATCCGAACGTATCCTTTCTATCTGTCTACTGATTCAAATCAAATATCTGAACGATTTTACTGTTTAGGCGAATCATTATGATAAAAGTAAATTGCCTACCATTCATATCCGAAAAAGGATAACTATGTTTACCCTTACCTTGCGAAAAATCACATTCACTTAACGATTTACTTTCTCATTCATATGGCGGGGTTACAATATGAAATCGGTTTAACCCGTATCCGAACGACAACATTTTTGACCTGCCAAAATTAGAACAGGTTGTAGTCGACAATTCAATTATTGTTGAAATTTGAAGATGATTTCCACTTAGCTTAGGAAATAGTGTAGGAAAAGTAGAAATCGCTTGTAACAAGCAATTTCTCTTTTACTCACAATGTTTTCTATAGTATTTGTCTTCAGTGCTTAAAACGAGACCGTGTAGAAATGGGTTAATTATATCACAGACAGTAATCTAAAATTTTCCGATTTTCTAACCTTATTTACTGTAATCCGTTACTCTTTATGATCAAGACGTCTTTTCAATTTACTTTAAAAAGTGTAAAATCTTTAAGATTTGAAGGTACAGTCGGTAAAATCGATAAAATCTCATATCCGCTATATTGTTAGTATAAAATCCTGGTGTATACTATCCTTTTGTCAGATACTTTGTATACTTCATCTCGTCGTTGGGCGAGCAAAATATCGTAAATACAGCTTGATTCACGATATTTTGCTCGCCAAACGCCGATGGAGCCCGTGCGTGATATTTCCAACTATTTCATATTTGCGAGAATCACATCGGGACAGCCATTTAGAACATTTAGAATATTCGGTGACCGTCTAAGGAAGCTTCAGGCTAGTTTCTATCTTCAGAGCGCCTAGCGAAGATCCTGATCAGACTTTGCGGATGTACAGGCTGGTCCGAGTCTTTACTTAGCGCACACGCGCCGAGGTTAATTTCTTCTCAATTATTTAGTGTAGTACTTTGTTATTTTATAGTTCTATTTGTTTATTTAAAAAATAAAATCTCAAAATTTTAGTACAGATTGCCTTTCAAGATGTTAACCGATTAACATCCCACATTTTTATGCAAAGTAGAAAAATAAACAAGGAAAACAATTTGGGGAAGGACAAATTGTAACGGACATTTTCTACCTCTCTCGCTATCCCTTTGTATAATTGTGAATTGTGTTGTGTTTTTTTTTTTTTTTTTCATTTTTTTTTATTTTGTTTGTTTGTTTGTTTGTTTGTTTGTTTGGGTTTTATTTTATTTATTTTTTTTTTGGGGGGGGGGGGAGTATTTTGGTGGCTTTCTGTTGTTGTCTTTCCATCAACACCAAATTTGAATAGTTGCCTGTTTCGTAATTACTCTAGAACAGTACAAAATTCGCTGTCTGCTTAAAGTGTGAGGGTTGAAGAGAAAACTGTTTGGGTTTGATCTATGTAAATTTCACCTACTGTATAATTATGTCGAAGACTATCTTTTTGACACTTTTGAAATTACATGAATGAGTTGTGTAAATAAAGTCCCGTTCCTGTGAAAATCCAATTATTAACATACTTATACTTTTAACAGCTCTCCGTCACGATTTTGATTTAAACCTTTTTGCCTGGTGGTCATTAGGATTACAACACCGACAGACAAAATTTACTAAGACCGAGATGCCTAGTTAACATGTAGGCCTGTCTGTGTTAACCCTTGACCTTCAGAATATTTATCCTTTCTTCACAAAATTCTGATTTTTGTCAAATTTAGGTCTACTTTGTATTCAATTATTTCCTCAACACTAAAAGAACAAGCAGATTGTGTGGATTAAGATCAGACTGCACGTCTGTGCAGGCTGATCTTGGTCTTTACACCTACCATAGCTTTTGTCAAATTATGAATATTCCGGGATCAGTGTGTTTTTTGTTTTGTCACTTTTTTTCTCGTGTGTGAATATTTTTTGTTATGTTTGTTGTTGTTGTTTGGATTTTTTTTTACTTTTAATTAATACTACTATTATCACTATCCCTTTATCAAAAATATTTTAAGCACGATATTGTTTGCTGTTGACTTTTGCCCTAACGAATTTGATCATAATTCCAAAGAATATATTCCCTTGAACAAACCGAAAGGATTTCTATAAAAAAAAAGTAATAAGATTTAAAAATTTATGAAAAAATCGGAGAACAATACTGATAAGCAATTTACTCCGTATTATAATACTTTTCCTGGTACACATATACGGAATAGCGTTAGGACCACCGCGTCTTCTGTGGAAAACAGGACCGCGAGACTCTAAGTACAGAACATTGTACATCGATGTAAATACCACGGTTGGAATGCGAGATTATAAGAATAACGCGGTGCGATCGCGAGGATGTGAAAACGAAAATAGGATATTCCGATGGTAAAAATACTTGATAATTCCGTATTTCCATCTTAAATATCTCATAATCTCGAGCTCTCAACGCCGCACGCTTATGTTCTAGTAATCTGACTAACCTAGTCTCATATCTTCATTGTTACACTATCGTGAGCACCCGACGTACTCTCGTGTTCACATTGCCATAATCCTTCAATCTCAACGCCGTGTTGTCTTGTTTTCAATGTCATTTTCTCGCGATCTCCAATTGTCGAACTCTCTCAATCTTAACATCCTTTATTCATGTTCTTATTACCATACTCTTGTGAGCTCAACCTCGCACCCACGAGTTAACATTGTCGTGACCCTCAATACCAATTTATTCTTGTCATGTTCCCATTGCCATACTCCAATACACCATTAAACTCGCGTGTTAACATTTAGGTGCTCTCGATCTCACCGTCATAGTGGCATGTGGTCTTCGTTATTATCCCGCGAGCTCACCGTTTTACTCTTCGTTGTCGTATTCTTACATTCTCGCGTTCATTGTTACATTGTCGCACTCTCGCAATCTCTCCGTCGTTTTGTCATGTTCTCACTTCCTTACTCTCATAAGCATTGTCCTACTCTCGCGGCCTCATCACCGTCGTGTTGACATGTTATCAATTGTATAAAAAGACAGAGCTCGTGGTCTTACTCTCGTGTTCACATTGTCGTAATTACGCAATCTCACCGTCGTATAGCCTTGTTCTCATCTTGTCTCTCTTGCGGGCTGACTGTCTTACTGTTGTGTTAAAATTGTCTTACTCTCGCAGTCTCACCATCCTGATAGTTTTCTCGTGTTAAAACTGTATTATCATCTTTCTGATATGCAAACGGACAGAATAGTGACGAGAACGACGTATCTAGGTATTTCTGTGAACCTAATAGGACTGTTGTAAAGCAAGTTTAGACCAATAGTATTAGTTCAAGACCGATCATAACCACTTTTACGATTTTCTAAATACAGTGTTAAAATTTCTATTTTCGAAAAAAAAAAAAAAAAACAGACGAAATTTACGTTTCCGCCTTACTTTTCTTTGAAAACTCGTAATCGTTCAAGTGGTATAAGCAGACCATAAATATATTTCCTATCAAACACTGGGATGGTTCTCTTAACATGAAACAACTGTACAGAATAAACAAACCTATGCATTCCACTCGGTCAAAAGCCATGTGTTTTCTGCAAATAATTTTATCTTAATTAGTACATCAACACCATCCTTAAAGATTTCTAAGTTGTTTCGTCTTGTACATCCTATATTGCTGTCGTCAAGTTTTGCTTGATTTCTGCTCTGCCGTTTGATTAAATCCCCATTGGGAACTTAGTCCGGCAGTAAAAATACAATCCATCACTGTAATTGTTCCAGGTTAAGCGTTTCTAAATATATAAGAATGGAAATTTCGCTTTTAATAGATATAGAGACTTTTCTAGTTTAATAAGAAAAGAAGTGCATGCACCAGCTGTCATACAACTGTAGCCATTTAAACGTCCTATGATCGAGAAGTAAATAATTTTTAAGGGATTTATTATTGGACGAAATGCCGCTGGAACGCTGGAATTGTTCAAACTTAAAACCATTATCACACAGTGACCCCCCTCCCCCACGAAAAAAAACAATTGGAAAAACACTGTGTTAAAAGAAGAAATTACTTTTATCAGGCAATTTCTTCGTTAAAACAATATTTTCTATTCAGAGAGTTGAAAAAACCTAAAATTTCATCAACTTTAAATTGTCGTCTGCAACATTTTAAATTTGGACCAATCTAAAGAAAAAAAAGCGTCTGGTAAAAGGTTAAACTGAAATAATGTTAAGGTTAATTAATAGTGTCGTTCGGGTCAGCTTGGCAATATGGTGTACCATTTTGTCAAAAGTCCCCCTTAATTCCCCTCAGCACAAAAAACGCGTATACGCGTAAATAATATAGGAAAATTCGTTTGATATAAGCGTGCGCGCTTATATTTTGAAAGTGCTAGCGTTATTTCACGAGTGCACTTTCAAAATATGAGCGAGCACGCGTCAAAAGTAAACACCTTTATATTGATTGTGCACGTGTAATTTAGGCGTACGCGCACATTTTATACCCTTGAACGTTCAGTGAGTACACCTGAATTATTTTTATTTTGCCAGGATGCTTAGTTGGTTTCAACCGGCTTTCAAATTAAAAAAAATCTTTGACTGGCAAGATATTCGTGCAGAGATTAGTAGATGGTTGTTCTGCCATCAAACCATTTAAGTACTACATATTAAGATGCAGTTATGATGTTTTGTCGCCCATCAACCGTCAACATGAAACGTCGGGTATCGATCTAGTGTGTGAACTAGTCAAGACACCCGAATACTTTGACATGCCCATTTATTCGAGTAGGACCATCCTTCTATGCAAACAAGCTCAGATCATCCCTATCTTTCTTGTCGACTAAGCAAAAATGGGTCCTAGCCGTTTTGTCTGATTTCTTACGGGAGATCTGATTGACAGGGACGTATGTCTAGTCCAATTATAATCATTTTACGAAAGTTAAAATTCGTCGACCCCCAAGTCCCGACCGTGTAATAGTTTTCGTCGAGTTGGTAGGAATGTGATCAAAGCACCATGCAGACATTTCTATGGGTTTCCTTCGTGTATCACCATTAGAAGCTTTCTCGGTTAATGAGGCTAGTTTTGGACTGGTTTCTAACATAGATCTAATTTACTTGATATTATTCGAAGCCAGTCTGGTTATGAATTATTGCTTAACCTAATAAGGCCTTGTTAGTTGCCACAAAGACTGCTTAATGAACAAGCAATTAATTTTCTTCTAGCTCATACAAATCACAGCAAGTCTAATTTTCATAATAGGCCTACCTTAACCCTATCCTGCAGTACAATCACTGGTGTTTACGTCCCCGTTATTCTATACTTGAGATAAGATTGTGGGAAAAGAAGTGATTGCTTGTAACAAGCAATTTCTTCTTTTACTACAATATTTTCTACCCCATAGCTTGATTTCTTTTCGAATTGCACTTTATTTAAATTGTCGCCTGCAACTTCTTTCAAATTAGACGAAACTAAAATTTTGAAAAACAGGAAAAGGTTAATGCAAACAGCACCCTGTTTAGTACGTATATGGGTACTACATACTCGATATCTTAGGTTATCATTTTATATACCTTATGGGTTAATCTAAACGTGAGAAGGCGAGCCTTTATTCATGTTATTTATGTTATTATGAATTATAATAGAAAAAATGACATTTACGAGCATTTAGGATTAACACGGTATTGATGTCTTCCTTATATAATGACCTTTGAAAACCGAGGATTTTTAAGGCAAGAAATAACATAAAGGCGCTTATTGGATAGGCGGGATATAGCATCGCCATTTACGCAAAAATGAATATGCAATGATGTCAACATATTTTACGGATCGTGATTGTCAATCGACCAATCAAATCAGCCATTTAGACTGAAAGTGAAACTTGACCTCCGACATATACGTGATTTTTTATGTTTATGTTTTTTGTTCGCTTGGTCTATAATTCAAACTGTAGTTACGACGTTTAGGTCGCCAAGCAATCATTTTACCTTTTTGTCACATGTATGTTACTGGCCGTTTTTTTTATTATTATTATTATTATTATTATTATCAAAATAGCGTCGTTTAATATCCGAGTAGAGTTTCCTATTGGAGCCACCGATACGTCTACTATTATAATTTACATGTAAAATTTTCCAACCGGTGTTTTCTTTACCAGCGCTTACCAATACAATGCCATAACCTTCATTTACGAATTGTAAGTGAATCAGTTTCAAATACAGTTTAATATTGAATGACTACAATCGTAAATGAGCACTATGATATGAGAGGGCATTAAGCCTGGTTACTATATAACGTGTATCAAAACATTGAATGGTCTTTTGTTAACCATAGGTACTTTCGTAGCTATTTATCAACCCATTCCCACACAATGTCGCTTTTTGACACCCCCAAGAAAAACAATTGGTAAAACATTGTGTAAGAATTGCTTGCAACAAGCAATGTCTTCATTTTCCACAATGCTTTCTTGCCAGAAGGTTGGAAACGTAAAGATTTTCACAAACTTTATATTGTCGTCTGCAACTCCTTTCAATTTGGACGAGTCTAAAAGATTGCCGTCTGGTTATGGGTTAGCCTTAATCTTTACCTTGGGTTTGATGACCCTTATTATTATTATTGTTTCTGTTATTATTATTTAATAATTTAATTGTTTGTTTCGTCTATCAAAAACGAGCGTTCTGATTGGTCGAAAAATTTAATTCATGCCTCCATGAACACAATTTTGAGCACGCAGCCATTTTGTATGCTTCCGCACAAAATAGTTTTGCTTTTTTCGCTCGATGCTATAAAATTATAAGAAATGATGGGAATATTTTTTTGTTTTCATGGAGATATGAACCGAAAAACCTAATTACACAATGTATGAATCCGCTTCGCGTATTCATACAGTGTGATTAGTTTTTTCGGTTCATACCTCCATGAAAACAAAAAATATTCTCTTCATCTCTTAATTCTTATTTTTTAAACTTTATACAAAACTAGTCATAGTGACATTATCGGTCTCTTGTTATTGACCAATCGTTGGCCCCACCCACTAAGTCCGTTGACCCCCACTTATTGACTCCGACAGGAAGGTTCTTGCCTAATCTATGGCCAATATTATGTAACAAAAAGGTTTCGCGAAAACAACAAAAAATACTTTCGATTAAGTAATTCCGCCCTTCAATAGTTCGTTCTACCATTCATTCATTTCGTCGTCCATCAGTCCATTATTTCATTCATTGATTCATTATTGAACCAATCATTTATTAATCTTAAGGCGGCTCTTTAAAAGATTATGACAGAAAATGTTGGGCTCTCAACTTACAAATTTCTAACTTTAATGCATTCAGAAATTTAAAAGGATTAATTGATTGAACTGGGTTTAACGCCGCTTTCAACAGTATTTCAGTCATATCGCGGCGGCTGGAGCACCTAACACTGGATTCCTGGTATCTCTCGAACCAGTACTACTGCTACATCCTTTCCTAGCCTCCAGCTGCTATCCCACTAAGGTTTACGATTATCCATCCTTTGGTGAGAGACAAATGTCGGAAAGAATATGTGCCGCCGGGGATCGAACCATGACCTCCCATTATTGTATTTAAAAGGAGGGGATTAAGCTGATTTTGTAATTGAAATTATTGTTTATAACTTTTAGAAAAGAGAGATAAGAAACAACAATATTCACGTTACGTAACGACACATAAGTCAACGAATAGAACATGAATTCATCGGGTAAGTACGTTATCTTTTAATTTCACCGAGCAATATCTTGTTTGTAGTTTCAATAGAGAATTAACCCTTTCCCACACAACCACTTCTTTTCACGTAACTGAACAAAACATCTTTGGAAAATATTGTGGATAATGAAGAAATTGCTTGTATCAAGCAATTTCTTGATTATCCATAATGTTTTATCCAAAAAGATAAAAAAAAAATCAAACTCCATCAACTTGAAATAGTCGTCTGCAGCTTATTTTAATTTGGACCAATCGAAAATTTGTTATATGTGAATGGAATAATTTGGTCGTTATCGACCGATAAATTTCGATGTTTCAAAGTAGCGCATAAGGGATATACTTATTTGGATTAGATTCATTTGGAATTGAGTAGGTTAAACACGAAGAAAGAACATTTATCATGAAAATCACTTTCATAACCACTAAAAAGCAGTTACCTTTCCATTATCAAGTTTTCATGAAAATCTATTGAAGAGTCGATTTTATCTATTTATCTGACAAAACCGATGCATCACTAATGAAACATGAATATATATGTAGTTGTTTTATAACCGATTAGAAATCTGTATCTTATATTCATTCATTGTTTTGTTCGTTTCTCCATTCACGTGTATGTCCATCCACTCGTTCACTGTATCAGTTTTCATAGTCCTTTGTTCACGTATATGTGTGTTTGTTTATCCGCCAACTTCTTCCTTCATTCCTGTGCATTTTCTTCCCATCATTCATTCTTCAGTTCAGTCATACATGCACGCATTCATACATTCACTCTTTCTTTCATTCACATGTTATTGTTGCTGTTGTCTTTTTATAGCCATTAGCATACGATTATGACTTAACCCTATCCTGTTTTGCACAATTTTAGAACTGTCCAAATTAAAGGTTTTGCAGACGAAAATTCAATTTCGATTTCATTTGAAAAATAACCATTCAGTAGGGTAGAAAATATTGTTGAAAAAGGAAAACATGCTTTTTACAAGCAATTTCTTCTTTTTCTTCAATATTTACTCAATTATAAATTCCCAGAGACGTAAAAAACCAGGGATTGAACAGGCAACGGCTAATAGAGAAAAAGGTCAACTCACAAGAATGTAACAAATCTACTAACACGCATGACAATAAATTTGAACCTTTGAACAAAAGAGATATAAATAAAAGAAATCTAATGGGCCATTACCTGAATAAGTGGCGCCTACGTTAGCTTTCTTTAAACTGATAACCCCATCTTCCTCGAATAATCTGAAATGAAACAAAAACAACAAGTGATTTACGTATTTCACAATCTAAATTTCCTGTATCTAAGACGGGAATAAAATAAGTCATGTTTATTTTAATCTGACTTCCAAAAATGTGAAAGGTTTTATCCGTTTTTAGAATACGAGAAATTTCTGGATATCGTTTCTTGGTGTTATTTATTTATCTATTTCTATTTTCATTATTATTTTTCTTGCTTGGTGGGGGCGTTTTTTCACGTTTCTTTTCCTCTTACAATCTGAAGTCGCGTTTTCCTAATTCTTCTTATATAATGGACCAATCGCTCGTCCCATCCGCTTACTCCGTCGGCCCCGTCATTTGACTCCGACAGGAAGTCCGCTTAGATTCTTTTGTCACGAAATATCCTCTCATCTGCAGGAAGCTAATAAGATATCAGTGACGCTGATCTATCTTACAGTCTGAGCTGTATCTGTACAAGTAGCAGTGTATATCGTCGACGGTCAGCCAAAGTGATTTAAGTAAAGCTTCGTTAACCCTTTTTTTGTACAATCCCTGATTTTTTCGTACCTGTGATTTCATAATTGAGAAAACATTGTAGAAAAGAAGAAATTGACTGTAACAAGCAATTTCTTCTTTTCCACAATATTTTCTACCCTACTGAATTGTTATTTTTCAAATCAAGTCCCCCTTAAATTTTCACCTGCAAAATCTTTGAATTCGGACAGGTCTAAAAGTTTACCAAACAGGAAAGGGATTTACTGTAGTTACAAGGTTACAATATCGCAAAAAGACGATATGCGGTTCTTTCAAATATAGGTGTACGAAGCGCCGGTCCGAGCGAAATATCTAATTAACCCTTTCCTGTTTAATCCCTGGTTTTTACGTACCTCTGTTTTTACACTTGAGAAAACATTGTGGAAATGGAAGAAATTGCTTGTAACAAGCAATTTCTTCTTTTCTCACAATATTTTCTACCTTCCTGAATGATTATTTTTCAAAAAAAAATTAAATTTAAGTCGTCGTCTGCAAAACCTTGATTTCGGACAGGTATAAAATTTGAAAAACAGTAAAGGGTTAAAAGAGATTGGTCATTTCTACGTGTTAAATTGCACTCATTAACCCACAATTTCCCTTCTGCACATAACAATCATTTGATGAAAGAATGTTAAACCATCAAACAAAGCATTGAACCCCTCTTTTACAAACAGAGATAAATCTTTAACATAACCCATCTGTACAGAGTAAACACAAGTTATACTGGGTGCCCTGTTGAGGCCATGTGGTTCTTTTCTGCAGTTCAAACCGCAATAAATTATAGAGTAAACAGTGGAAAGAAAAAGATTCTGGGTTGGATACCTAGGCCATAGATTGAGAAACTGTTTTGTTCTCAGTCGAGAATTTTTTCAAACATTGGAGATGAATTAATGAATTGTTTTAGCATGAATCTAGCTTAACCCATTCCAACTCAATCCCTCCTTTTTACGCCCCTCAATAAAACAGTTTTAGAAAACATTGTGGGAAATGAAGAAATTGCTTGTAACAAGCAATTTCTTCATTATCCACAATGTTTTTTATCCCAAAAGATGAAAAAAATTAAAATTCCACCAACTTCAAATTGTCGTCTGCAGCTTCTTTGAATTTGGACCAGTCTAAAATTTTGTCGTGTGGGAATGGGTTAAAGGCCCTATGGCTCTCGTATGGATAAAATGTCTCATATTAATGGATCCTGAAATAGTCATCAACATTGCCTAACCAATCTACCAACAACTTCAAAATAGTGTACAGGCTTGCTATGAATGGCTTTGCCGAATAGAAAAAGTAAATAAATCTCGAGGTTATTCACTGTTGCCAGCATAAAATCTTTTTTTTTTAAAGACTTTCTACAGCAGACTTATGACTGATTCCGAATTTAAACAATGATAACCCTTTCCTATACAAACCCGGGATTTTACATTTCTGTGATTTTATTCTAAAAGACAACTTTGTGGAAAAAGGAGAAATTGCTTGTAATTTTCTACCATAAAAATGGTTTCATATCAAATTGCACCCAATTTTCATCTTGAAGGTCACGGATTCACTTAGTTTGAAAACAATTTACCTACCAAACACAAGAGTTATTCACAGAAATCGAGGGATTGCGGCAGTCAATCAAAGATGCGAGGTACAAATCAAATCATACACCTAGAGTCGAAATGGATCGACCTTTATGTGTTTTGTTGTTGTTGTTGTTGTTGTTGATGATGATGATGTTGTTGGTGGTGGTGGTGATGGTGGTCTGGTGACTTAAATACCATATCACAGCTTGTTCAGACTGTGTCAACCGGGATCAGAATAAGTCCGTACCTTGGTCTTTGGTTTTGATTGATTGGGGTTTAACGCCACTTTTATGAGTATTTCAGTCATATCTCGGCGGCTGGAGCACCTAACAATGGATTCCTGGTAGTTCGCTTACTAGTACTACCACTACATCTTTTCTTAGCCTCAAACTGCTTACAACTTAGGTTTACGATTATCCACCCATTGATGAGAGTTACAGTATTTCAGTCATATCGCGACGGCTGCAGCACCTAACAATGGATTCCTGGTATTTCCCACACAAGTTCTACCACTACATCCTTTCCTAGCCTCAAACTGCTATCCCATTTAGGTTTACGATTATCCATCCATTGATGAGAGACAAATGTCGGAAAGAATATGTGCCGCCGCCAGGGATCGAGCCCATAGTTGAAAATTGGGAGTCCGATGCGCTATCGACTGCGCAATGACGGCGGCACCTTTGGCTTTAGAGAATACCTCAAATTCAATATGCAGACTGATCTTTTTCTACACCTCCTGCCACAACATGAAAATACCAGGTTCAGCGTGACAAGGCTTAATGATTGGTCGATTCATTGCTTATTCAAAGAGACGCATACACCTTTAACAATATTTCGATCGTTAGCTACAGAAAGCGTGGGTGGGATAATATCTTGGCATGATAGAACTTACTAATAAAATCATAGAAGGATGTGACAGAGGAGTATTTGAAGATTTAAAGGAAACAACTTATAGGACCACCTAACACCACAGAAAATGAGATTTTGTTGGTAAAACGCACGTTTCCTTGTTACTTTTTGTTCTTGTTATTTCTTTGTGCTGAAATCGCAGATTATAATACCGTGAAATAATTCAAATTTGATTGTGTCTATGAAAATCAATCCACATGTCTAAAGTTATTGATACAGAGAAAATTCCAATATCATAAACCAAGCGATAATGGACAAATTAATCCTAGAAATGCTTGAAATCCACACAGACGTTAAAGGGATCGAGCCTCTCAAATGTGTTAGTACATGCATGCCTGTGTGGTTGTGTTTACGTGTGGTTCTTTTGTCTCCAATCAATTCAGCAATCAGACAAACGGTCGTGTAAAGACCATTCCTGTGAAATCTGGTTGAAATCTTGAAATTACAAAGCAAAAAATATCCAAAATTGTGATTATTTACAATGTATGGGAATTAGCCCCAGTTTTTGTCTAGTCGAATGGGTTAATGAATTCTGGTAAAGGGTTGCCAAAGGGTAGTCCCTGTGAAATTTTAATAAACTATAATCCAAGTTTCCTGGAAGAAATGTTCTAAAGATCGCCTGATACATGGGTATTTATCTTTGTACCCTTACTTGACTTAGTATACCTTGATGGTACCAAATTATTAGATATAAGAGTACGTTTTGCTTTCATTTTGATATGAAAATAATCACCAATTCAAAGTTATGTATGAAACTGCTTCGGATTCAAACAATTGTTTGTTGTTGTTGTTGTTGTTTGTTGTTGTTGTTTTTTAATTTATTTGTTGATAGTTTGTTGGTTTGTTTTTGTTGCTATTATTGTTGTTGTTTCATATCTACTTAAACACATAAATAGTTTTCAGTATCTATTAATTG
This sequence comes from Fragum fragum, assembly GCA_946902895.1. NCBI lineage: Eukaryota > Metazoa > Mollusca > Bivalvia > Cardiida > Cardiidae > Fragum > Fragum fragum. Next base: position 70,345,718 of record OX336370.1, on the reverse strand, counting down.
TGCAGAAAAGGACCAAGGGTATTTATTTTCTCTGGTTAATTGTTAATTAGGAAGCAGTCCATTTTTGGTTCCGGTTTCAACAAATAACATGGAAACAGTTACAGTAATATATTGTTTATATAATTGAATGTGACAATCTAACAATATTGTGATAAATGACGTTTATTGTCTTTACGATTTCAAGCACCCTTCAGAAGAGTTATGTAATTTGTCTTTTTTACTGATTCAGAAAATTCTCACAGTGGTGTTTAGGGTTGCAAACTTTAAAGGGAGGTATCGATCTTTCTGAAACCTGGATAAGAAAAAATTACCAAGTGCCGAAAAATAGACTCAAACGAATATTTGATAATTTAAGTTAGTTCAGGTAATGTCTGGGTGGCAATCGAATAGACCTAAAGTGGCTTTTTCGGGGTTATATCGGAAAGGTTCAGTGGAATTCCAGGTTATTTTTAGATACCACGATATTCGGCTGTCGACATCGAATGACCTCATTTGCATATGACACAAAGTCAAATGAAGGTAACAAATTTACAAGCGAACCAGCCAACGTTCTAAATCATGTCACATGAAAGGCAAAGCGCAAAATCCAGTTTAACCCATTACCAGACGTAGCATATTTTGACTTGTCTGAAAGAAGTTGAGGACGACCTTAAAAGTCTCTTAAAATTGAAAAATAGTTGACAAACAGTGTAGAAAACATTGTGAGAAGGGGAAAATTGCTTGTTTGAAGCAATGTCTTTCTTCATCTCATAGTGATTTCAACAGCGATTTTCTTCAGTGCTTTAAAAATACAGGACCTCGTCGAAATTGGAATATTTTTTCTAAATTTAAAAAATGAATGTCAAAGACTGGACTCCTTCGTGAATCTCGTTCTTTCATTAAATTCTATTATTTCGACAAGCTTTTAGACCTGACGACATTATCTGAGATATGATAGTCACTGAATTACTCTTGGACCCAGGAGGTTGCAAGACAATCTTCTTCTCGAACGATTTTATGGGTTCATTTTAACTTTCTCACGTACAATTGTGACAGACGTGAAGGAAAATGGGGACTTCATTATAACATACGAAATATCATCCCTGGTCACACTGCGCTGTCTGACCGGGTGGAATATATAGAGGACATTCGTTTGTTGTTCACTCGTGAAAATATGCTTGAGTTGCTTACGAAATGGAAGATAAATAGATCTAACACAGACAACAACAAAATAAAAACTATAAGTCAACGAAGAACGACCCGGATGGTTATGGATTTCACAGGATAAATACGTTATCTTTCGATTCGACCGAACATTGCCATTTTTATGGTTTCAATATCGTATTAATCATGTCATTACGCCGCTAGCAAGCCAATCGTTATCGACATCACCGAAGATTAAAGAACTCATCCAATGTTTTCAAGGGCATAAGGAATGTAATGCATTAATAAGTTTTAAAAAGATCAGCAGATTTAACACTAAGAAAGAACATTTATCGTGAAAATTACATTAATAACTACTGGAAAGCAGATAGTTTTGTTTTATCAATTTTTTTATGAATAACTGTTTGAGGGCTGCTTTAAAGAGCTGCTTTAAGATGCTTTGATGCAGTGTGATAATGAAATTGAGACTAGTCTTGCACTAACCTTATTTGCATATTCCTGGTCCATGGGAGATTTCAGAAAGCGATAAAGTTATTTTTCTTAGACAAATTGTCGCCAATCATATTTGAGCCTTCTTCCCAAACAAAATCATCTGTCTTCGACTGATTTAATATATTACCAGACGACAAAATTTTAGACCGTTCCAAATTGAAAGGAATTAATTAAGTCACATTTAAGAAGGAACGTGACATTTACAATAAACCGATCATCCACTCAGCCCGGAATGGAGCTTTTAACTTTGACATTGTCTGCTATTTGTGTGAAACATTTTGGTTGGTTTTGCGACTGAAACGGCGTATCTACAGCTTATTCAATCTGTAGATACGCCGTTTAGGACGGAAACCAACTATTTCAATTTTTTGTTATTCCATACTGACCAGAATTTTTACAAAATTGCGCCGCTTTAAATCGAAACGGGACTTCCTGTGGAAATCAGTGGGCGGGGCCTACGGAGTCAATGGGCTAGGTCAAAGATTGTCCAATTATTCTTAATTGCGTATAGACAAAGAACAGCTTTGACATCAACGCATTCACGGTATTTAGAATATTCTTCTAAATATTTCATCCAGTAGCTACTTATAGACCACACTGTTATGACATTGATCAGTCTGTACAAGTGCACAAACGACTCTGATTGTTTATTCGGCGCACCTGTTGACTTGATGTATCGCTTGTTCCACAGACTGTCTCCACTGGTCCCGTCCACTGAGCTCCTACAGAAAGGTCCACATACATTTTAAGCCGCTTTATTTTGCAACATTTATTGCTACAACCATGTAACAAAAAATAGAATGGTTGGTTTGCGACCTAAACATCGTAACTAAAGCCTGAATACTTCGCCAAACCTACACAGAAGCTTCACATTAAATTTGGCAAATATCGGAGTTCAATGTTCATTTCCGGTCTATATGCATGATATCATTTGTTTGTCGTTTTTTTAAAGCGGTGATTGGTCAACTGTTGGTAATTCCACGATCAGGCTTACTTTATTATGAACTAGAAACATCCAATAGGCTTAAGAATGTTTTTCTATATTGTAGTAGAGAGGATAAGGGGAAAAGAAAATCTCATCCGGAAGTAAACACCAAGGTTTGCATGCTAATAGTCTATTAGATGAATATTACATTGCGTATTCTCGTGTGAAAACTTCATGTAATTGAAAACCACCGCCGATTATTTAAGATTCTCCGTAAGAAAATATGCTTTTGCATATACATAAAGTCGCATTCATTCGCGAAAAGTGTCACAAAAGAAAAGGGGAAGGAGCATTTTTCGTCCTAAAGGTACCATTTTCTTTAAGCACATTTTTTTGTTTGTAAAACAATCGGAGCAAAGAATAATTGTTTAATGCTAGAACTATAATCGTAACGATGTTTTACATTAATTTCATACAATATAAATCAAAGCACCGAAGTTACTGATGATGTGTGATGGACGTCCTTGTTGGCATGGTAGAGTGATATATATACCCGTTAAGGTGTAAAAAACAGCAATTTTCATAAAGACTATCTTTTTAACTCTATCCTGTACAAACCCGGGACTTTGCGTCTCTGTGCTGTTATACTTAAGAAAATACGAAATTGCTTGTAACAGGCAATTTCTTTATTTTCCAACAACATTTTCTCCCACGTAGGACGGTTTTATTTCATTTATATCTGATTTTAATTGCCGTCTGCAACCTCTTTCAGTTTTAATCTGTATAACCTCTCATCTAGCATGTTTTTAGCTAGCAAAGCGTCAGCCTTGACAGCTAAAGTTAACAGACGAAATTTTGAGGTCTTCTCAAAGTTCATCGAGTGCAAACTGCCACTGGAGGCTTAACCACTAAATTTATTGAATGCCTACGCCATAAAAAGTAGTTCTCGTATATTTCGGGAATAAAGCATACTCTATTCAAATGGTAGAGAACTCTTTCAAAATCATGCCAATTAACCCTTCCTAATAAATTGCGCTTTTTAAGCATCTCAAGAAAAAGACTTTGGAAAACATTGAGGACAATGAAGAAATTGCTTGTCACAAAGTTCTTCATTGTCCACAATGTTTTCTACCAAAGAAGGGAAAGGTTTCTGAATTCAACCAACTTGAAATCGTCGTCTGCAACTTATTTAATTTGGACTAGTCTAAGAATTTGTCGTGTTGTAATGGGTTAACTCCTGGATTACTTAAACCTCGTTTATTTATCATGATAACCTTTAGCCTAGGAAGAATGCTTAACACGGCAATGCTTTTCTAGCTTACAGTACTTTCAGTACTTTGATTTAATAGATACATGTCATACAGGATGTTCCTATTCTAGAAAATATTGTATATCTACTAAACCTTCCGTGAACCAGTAGAAGCTTCACCCATTCCCACAAAATCACGTATTTAAGTTTTTGAGAATTGTATTAAAGAACATATTTTGAAAAACGGAGAAATTGCTTGTTTCACAAAGTTTTCTACGCTCTCAGGGTCCTAGTTTTGAAACTCAGTCAAAAAACTGAAAGTACTGAGAAGTTGGAATGCGCTGAAAGGGTCATAACTAGGGAATTCGGTTCAATTTAATTTATACTTTCCGAGTAAGCCTCCCTCCTTTTAACTTGAACCAGCATTCCCATTCGTGTACATATGTCCGTGAATAATGCACAAAAACATAAATCCACATACAGAAATCAAAACCTAGCTTTGTCTAATCCATTCCCAGCCAGTGACGCTTTTAAATGACCCCCATTAAATAAGTTTTGGAAAACATTGTGGAAAATGAAGAAATTGCTTGTTACAAGCAATTTCTTCATTATCCATAATGTTTTCTGTCAAAAAAGACTAGGATTTTAAAGATTCCATCATTTTACAATTGTCGTCCGTGTTGCAATGGGTTATAAGCTCGAGTCACGCACAGCAAAATTAGAATTTTCAAGCATAAAATTCTCTAATTGATCAACTGTAATACGTGAGCTCCTTTTAGAATCTTGAAAACAGAGAATAACAGCTTCTACACAAAGAATTCAATGACCTCGATGATTATTTGACCCTCAACTCGGCCAATTCTGTAACGATCATACTAAACTCACGTAGATTTTCACTTCAAGTTTATGAGTGAAAATGTGCGGAAATGCGCGGAAACTTGCTTCAGGGTGATCAAATTGAAATACCGGTTTAGACTTAGGAAAGATAATATTTAAATCGTTGTGAGAAAGTTCTAAAGAAACAAAAAGAGACGTTAACGTTATTGTAACGTTATTGTTTGCACATGGTAGTTTTGCCCTTTTCCTGAAAGATAGTATCAAATTATCTTCGGCGCCCTGTAGTCGCGCGATTTCCTTATTCGTTAATCGGCTTTAGAACCGTAAAAAATCTTATGTAAAAGGGACCAAGCTGAAAGCTAGTAACACTTGTTAAAGGTTTGATGTGTTTTATTGATTTAAACTTGTAAATAACGGTATAATAAAGTGTAATTATATAGTAAATAAGTAGAAAGCGGCGGTTGATAAGTTTACATTCTAATTTTCAAAAACTTTGCATCTTTTTTATTTTTATTGAGGAAAAGCTGTAAATCCCACAATAATAGCGTTTGTTTGATGCCTAGGATCCCCCTTATCGTTCTAGAATGATTTAAAGCACTGTGCGGCGTGATTATTGTAAAAATGCATTTGCGACTTGAGCCATATTTGTAAACATTGCCTATCTATGGTAACATGACTACCACGCGTCACTTGAGATCACGTGATTACTAACACGGGACGGCGAATCACAAAAAAACAAATTACTTCTCTGATTATTACCTAATTTTTCAATTTTTCTTGTTTTCATTTTGCGGTTTTGTCAAAACTCAGTTGGAATAGCTCCGCATTCCAACTAAAAAACTTAAAAACCAGTTGAACTGTCGTCTGCAACTTGTCCAACATTTTGTCGTTTGGTAATGGATTTAAAATGCTATTTCAAAATAACATTAAACATTTTAAAATATATGTACCTGGATAGCTTAACACCTCCGCGGTATACAGTTGGTATGCTGACTTAGGCAAATTTCTTACTATATAATTGAAAGACTCCGCGTTATTGAAAACGTGACCGCATCTACGCCAAGCGGGCTATTGATAGATGTTTTTTTTTATACTAAAGACGGGTCTTTACGCGTGCTATGAATCATATTGAATCCTCGTATTACGCCATTTTCAAAATGTACAGGTTTTGAAAAATGACAAATCGAACAAAAATGGACACTACTTCTCTTCTAGCATAGTAACATGCAACTGGATTTTCCAAACTGGGTAACACTGGTGGACGTCTACGGAGTGCATCAAAAATGAGGTTCGCACATATCGGTAAATATTTTGATTCGTGGACAGTAAGTGAATCGGTTGGTATCACTACATTATGTAGGATCCATTATCGAGGAAAATCTGCCTTAAATTGACAAAATCAAAGTACTGAAAGTACTGTAAGCTAGCAAACAATGGTTTGGCTAAGTGATCTTCTTTGTCAAAGGTTATCATGATAAATAAAAGATGTTAAACTAATCAAGAGAGTAACCCATTCCCACACTATCCCTCCTTGTTACAAGCAATTTCTTCATTGCCACATTCACATTGTTTTCTACTCAGAGAGATAAATAATTTAGAATTTTCAACATTTTGGAATTGTCGTCTGCAACTTCTTTGAAGTCAGATCAGAGTCATTTTGAACACGATATGCTCAAGCGAGCTAATAAAACCTAGGAGACGAACGTGCAGACAGAATTTTCAAAATTCCTGAAATACATAAGAATTACTTTTTATGGCGTATTCATTCCATGAATTTAATGGTCAAGCCTCCAGTAGCAGTTTGCACTCTTTGAACTTTGAGAAGACCTCAAAATTGTGTCTGTTACCTTAAGCTATCAAAGCTGACGCATTGCTAGGTAAAAAGAAGGCTTTTCTTCTTCTTCTTTTTACATTAAACTATCTTTCCGAATCACAAAAATGACAAAAGGTCATTTTCTTAAAAACTGACAAAGTTATAGTGTCCTTCACATCAAGCCACTAAAAGAGCCTAAAGTTTCAGACAGTTCCAAATTCAAAGAAGATGCAGAATTCTAGTTCATGAAATTTTCAAACTCTCTATTTAAGTGTAGAAAGCATGTTAGATAATGAAGCAAATTTAATTTGTGAAGAAAATTTCAACAATGCAGCTTTTTTCTCGGAGGATATAGCAATAATCAGACAAGAGACCAAGCCCTGGCCCCGCCCACTTACTTTATTACTTTACAATGTCGTCTATATACCCCTTTGAAACTGAACAAGACAAGAAAATGGTTAGGATCATTTTCTCCATTCCTGCAGGCTTGACAAAGTCTTTCTATAGTAGGGACAGTGAATTCACTGGCGTGATCTTGAAGCAACAATAAAGACTAGTTGATGGCTTTCTGGCAGATATCATTTTACAGACAAAATTACTCCGTGGGTGTAATTCACACCTGATTGTTAACCATTTTTGTGGCAAAGGCAATGGTGATAACTTAAGGCCTGGCATTTGGCTTTAAGAAAAGATTAGCCAAAGACAGATCGTATTAGCCTTTTTCATGACAAGTGTTGAATCTTACTTATTTATTCCATGCCCACACAGTGACACCTTTGGACGCCCCCAAGAAAAACAATAGGTAAAACATTGTGTAAAATAAGGAAATTGCTTGTAACAAGCAATTTCTTTAATTTACACAAAGTTTTCTACCCAGAAAGTTGAATAATTTGAAATGTCATAACTTTTTAATTGCCGCCTGAAACCCGTTTCAATTTTGACCAGTCTAAAATTGTGTTATGTGGGATTGGGTTTAAGAATACGTTGCTTTTGTACTTTTGATGATACCGTTACGTGCTCATGAAATCTTTTAATCTATTACGAATCGTCAGAGCTACAAAATGGTCCGAAGTGAAAATAGTTGTAGATGACGAATCAAATATGTTCTTTATTTCAATATAGTGGAAAATGAATAAATACCTTTTTGCAAGCAATATCTTCATTGTATATAATGTTTTCCCACTTGTTTTTCTTGGTGTTTGTAGGAATTGGTTAATCGAAGTTCGATTATCTTGAATTGTGGTTATGCTAAATTTTAGGCAGTCATTGTCGGACTTCTTGCGTCACCAGCGTTGGCCTTCTATTTAACTCATTGATTTCTCGGCTTGTAACTAGGTAGACATACCAGTTTTAGTCATCCTAGTAAAACAACTGAATAATTGACGTGTGCCCTCTATAGACTCATCGTAAGGACTTGGGAACTATTTAATGCCCACTCGAGAACTCTGCCAAAATAATATCGGATCTAGCTCTGGTAAATTAGAGATAGTATTTCGAGAAATCAGTGAGGTAGAATGTCCCATTTAAAATCAGAAAATCGACATTGTACCTGGTGTGCGGAAAGCACAGGCTGATCAGGTTCGAGAACTTTCGCATCTTCAACGAGGTCCTTTTTTACTTAACGGTAGATACATATGCATTTATATAATGGAATAAGAGAGAAGTGAAACAAGTTTTTTTTTTATTCAAGAATATTTTTTAGGGGGTTAGGGGGGTTGGTTAAGGTACAGTGCATTTTCAGGAAAGATACTATTCAACTACTCACGGAATATAACCATCACAAGTGTAACATAAGTCTATGTTCTAAAGTGCTTTTCCATGTAATTATCCCCATTCACGAAGGCTTCACGTTACTTTGAAAATGCAATTGGAATGAATGCTTGTCTGTGAGCTACTCACAACTCTAAGTTTCTTATTTTTAGACCTTAGTCGACCATATCCTAGTGGGACTTTGAATTTAATGTGTCCGATATCAGAGTTTGGAGCGGGGTTATTATGTGTTTTGTTTAAATCTCAAATTTTCATAATGTTTATAGGTCAAGCCTTAATTACATGGATCGCGTTTGTCAATCAAAAGGTCGATTGACCAATGAAATCATTCTTTTAAGACCGTAAATGAATGTTTAACTCCTACTTTTATTCAAGAAATTTTGTTTGTTTTTGGCCACTTTAAAGTCGTAAATACAGCTTATCCAACCACCAATTGGCTTTAAGGTTATGTTGCCGACAATGAATAATATAAACCTAACCTTGTTTGATATCTGCCTTGTTGGAGGTGAGTGGGCGTGGTCAACCAAACGTCAATAAGAAGAATGGGTTCGAATCGTATTTGAGTGTGTGTGTTCGTAAGGTTCTGTCACTCTGTGCTTTAGCTATATATGGTATGGACTACCAACGAAACGAAACGGATAGAAAGAGATTTGGGTTAAAGCTTTCATTGCTCCCCTACTTATAGACAGTCTTGATTAAATAATCCGTTACCAATCAGAAAAAAATAGACTATCTCAAGAGGAAAGGAGTTGCGGGCGACAATTAAAAGGTGATGAAATCTTAATTTTTTCAACTTGTCTACTTGAAATTAATGTCTGCAATATCTTTCTATTTGGACTGGCCTGAAATGCGTTGAATGATAATGGGTTGATGAATTAAAACACAAATACATACTAAACCACCACTCAGGTCGAGAGACAGCCACTGTCCATGAAGAAAAAGTGCCGCGCTCGGAATTCGAACAGTGGATAATAGAATTAAACAAAGGTTAATGTGACATAATTCACTCTTTGTACAAAAGAAACAAAATAATCTACAATGTCTAGTAGACTTCGCCTATCATTTTATGTGACGGGGCCTTCAATCAATGTCTATAACACTAGGAAATATTGTTTGTGGATCATTTCCCTATCTCATACAAACGGCCATTCTAGGGTATATTAAGTGAACCTCCCTTATAAAAAAGTAATCCGTCTGTCTGTCTTTAAAGTAGGCGGGGCTATGTAGTGTAATTGACATTAATTAAGGAATATAATAAATGATCAAGTCGGGCTGTAGTTACGACATTTAGGTCGCACACTTACCACTTTACGTTTCTACTATATGTACATGCTACTGGCCATAGATTATTCAAAATAGCGCTGTTGTACATCGAGGCGGAACTTCCTGTCGGAGGTCAGTGGGTGTGGCCAGCAATACGTCACATACAGTTGAACGGGTCAGTGTGTTGTCAGTAGTTGGGTTGTAAACAACGATAATGCGTTTTATTATATACCTATAAAAGATATGGAGTAAAACCTGGCTGTCAAATTCAACTCGACAGAAAAAAATCAATATTCGGCGTGTAGCAAAATACCGTATTCGTCGAGTACCGTTAAACACTGACTTCTTTTTTGTGTATTGACGTTCCGGGTTTTTCGGAAAGTTGGTTATTTCTTTGCCATTTATGAGAATTTCTTAATGTCATTTTCTAAAAGGTATATAATAAAAGGAATATTACAACAGTGTGTTTTTCTATTTTTTGTTATCGTGTTCTCGAATCGTGTGTAGGTATTTTTATTGGATTCGACCTTCGGTCTCACCCAATAAAAAATACCTACACACGATTCTCGAACACGATAACAACGCATAGAAAAAGACACTGTGGTAATATTTCCCTATATATATATGAAAAAATCTTTATCATTATACGGACAATTTTTTAACTTTCTTTTTGTCCATCCTTATTATGTTAATAATCATCATGTGACTGTTGTCCTATTTATTTTGTTGGCATTTGTATAATAGACTATTTGTGAAGCTCATTTTTGTGCATGCTGAAAATTGTACGATTGAATGAAAAGCGAATTCCTCCTAGTTTCTTATCCAGGTCAGACTGTGTAGACCTCGCTATCTGATCAGGATCGACACTGGCCGCACTGCCAACAGAATCCCTTCTGTGTCACAAGTCAATCTAATTACGAAGAAAAATTACCCTAGACCTTCCAGTAGACAAACCCTATCATCACATGTAACAGAACCGCTCAATCAAAATCTATAATACCAGGAAAAACGGTTTACAGACCAATATCCTACACCGACTTGTGTTCGTTAAACAATGTCTGCAGACGGAACTAGCTTTTATAAATATATTTTTTCATATCTTTTTATTATTGAATAAGTTAAACATGTAGTTCAATGCCAAAAAGTCAAGTCGGTTTTTATTAAACAAGTACCAACAGCATTAAAATTCAATTAAAATAACGATATAGAATGTTATTGCCGAACATTTCTATTGTAATTTAAATAGTATTGTTGTCTATTTCTCGATATACATGTTGTTATTGGTTGAACAAAATATCGCAATTAGAGCTTGAATTAAACTGTATTTACGGCATTTGGGTCTCCCAAATACGCTGCTTATTTCTAGGTTTACCCGTGTGGATGGCGACCATTAACCTTATGTCTACGATTTTCCGTATAGGATCCAGCTTTATTTATGCCATTCCCACACAGTGACGCTTTTTGACGGTCCTAAATCGTAGGACGTGGGAACTCAATTGGGAAATTATTGTGTAAAATGAAGAAATTGCTTCTACCCAGAAAGTTGAACAATTCTAAAATTCCATGCACTTTAAATCGTCGTCTGCAACTCCTTTCAATTTGGACCAGTATAAAATCTCCTCGTCTAGTAATGGGTTAACACCAAATTGTCCGTCATTTTTAGGCATTGACGATCAGAATAGCAATAGTAAAGATTGTGAAAAAAGAAAGATTAGCATCTTGTAGTATTTATTGCGCTTAGGAAAAACCCAAGGGGAGAAGAGCCTTTTGATATCATCTACAAGTTCTTTAAATTTAGACAATTGTAAATTTATAAATGGGCCATACGTGAAGACTTACATGGCATAGCCTGTTTCTAGTTTTGGGCTACGGAATATATCTCTCTCACTGTTACATCTTGAGTGGCCTGTTATAGTCTCGGCTTGGTTGGCCTTCTACGTTCAATTTGGGATGTGACGATTTTGAACAGAAAGTAGGACGAAGGTTGGACAACGAAGAATGGCCGATCAAAATGTTTAACCCTATATATATAACCCTATATACATATCTCTCAATTAAACTCAGTGTAGTGTAATCTGAAGCCTCTTTCGATTTTTATCTGTCTTGAATTTGGTCGCCTGGTAAAGGGTTAAAAACCTTAAGACATAAATACCTTGTAAGATTGCCTCTCTGGCTTAATTTTCTGTTTCATTTCACAAAATTGAAAAGATCCGTGAAAATCTGAAATAATTCTAATCTTGATTTCACGCCTTTTCTTCTCTTGACTTGAGATTGTGAAATAATAAGGTAGGTTTCGAGTAATATAGAAATAGGTCAACATTTTTCTCCAGAAACGTGATCGAGGGATTTTTATTGGGTTAATACTCTCTCATTTAGATCAAGTCAAAGCTAACTTTTTCGTATATCGTCGATGCGCGTGCAAATGTTGTAACTACAGCTTCACTAAGCTGTAGTTACGACATTTGCACGCGCATCGACGATATATGATTCGAATTCTCGGACATTTCAATATTCTTCAATGCTAGTCAAATCAAAGATTGATTGATTTGATGAGATTTTTACTCGTTTTGTGCAATCTTACAGTTATATCATGGAGAAATTCCTATGCTTGCATGTGCTTCCTTTACATCATACGGTTAAATAAAAGTGTGGCCCAGGGATGCGAACCCAAAACCCTCAGATTACGCGCCATGATTCTTTGATAAAGAACACTAGACAATTTAGCTTAAGCTCGGATAAGTCATTGTTTACATATAACGTCGTTGGGTGTGCAAGCTGTAGTTACGACATTTTTGAAGCCTAACAACGACGATAAACTGAGGTCCATTAAAACGCTTCAATGAGATAGGTAACCAATTCCAACACATGTTTTCAGATTGGTCCAAACTGAAGGAAACTGCAGGCGACAATTTGAAGTTGGTGGATTTAAAAAAACGACAACACCCCGCCTTTTTGCATATAAAACATTGTGGATAATGAAGAAATAGACCTTTTCACGCAAAGCGCCAGTTGACTAAAAAGTCTACATGCGTTAGACGCTTTCAAAAAATAACAACAACAACATTTTCCCGTTGCGGGGAGATTTTACTTCCGGTTTGAAAAACTCAATAGAAAATAAGAAGGCTCCATACGACCCTGAACTTTAACACTGTTAAAATGTCAGAAAACAAGTTTCTTTTTGTGAAGTCAGTGTTTACAAATTCGAAAAATAGATGGGAAAATGGTTTGAAAAATGTTCCGGCCTTTGACATATCAAAATTAAAAAGATATTTAGTGGAATCGCGGGACAAATCGTTTGACAAAGAAAGCGTCCGGGCCTACAAGTCGTTGAAGGCGTTTAAATACTTTGAAGAGGGATTTGTCCAGAGACTCAGTCACATTGAAAAAAACTGTGGAAAATATCAGCTTGTATGTCCTTGCTTCATACCAGGGAAAATCCTACCAAACTTACGTTAGATTTTAATTGAAATTGTACCTCGCAGGGGATTTGGCAATGCAGCATTTCGCATTCTGTCATTTCATCTGACCGCTCATGTGAAATCTGAACTTCGTTCTGCACATTTCTAAGATCAATTTCTGGAAACAAAACGCGTTTCTTGGTGTAACACACGCTACAGTTTTCTTTCACAAGGGTTTCTACTGCTCCGTCATATTTGGACGATTTCATACTGGAAACAGTAGCTCTTCTTTGCCTCAATGTTACTGGCAAAGTCACCGGAAGATTCATTGTCGGTATAAAGTCCACAGACGTTGGATCATCACTTCTCTTCCCATTCACAATATGTTGACCACAAAATAAAGAATTATTCGTTGGTGCAAATTTATTTCTTCCATGGAGGACTCTTCCAGTTGCCTTTATCCATAATTTTCTTCTAGACTCCGGTTCCTTCGGAATTCTATGGAAGGATATATTAGAGTTATGCCTTGTCGATCTACAATCTGCCACGCAACAATTGTCATTTCCACCCATCTTTTTAGGATAATATACATGTATATCCCACAGCAAAAAGGATCCACTCAAAGTTGTTAAGCGTATTCAATTTATTTTTATTTTGGTAAAAGATTGAAATGATAATGATAAATAAATAATCACCATGCAATAATATTCCCGTGCCGATTGAAAACGACGTCTGGTCGGATTCTTTGATTCGTCGATCAGGGCCCAGTACTTGGCGGCATATCGGTTGAACTATAAAAAGACAAATTTGTTTCATCAATTCCTAAATTTTACTAATATACACAAAGAGTGTGCGGTGTTGTTTATTGGATGCTTGGTTACATGTTGCCGTCTACACTTAACACCATATAGATATGTGATATACCAAAGGGAACCCTTTACATCAAGACTGTTTACCGAACAGCACTCCATTATAATCATTACATTTGATTATTTCTATTTTTCATTCTTTTCTTCGCACTACTAACATCGTCATCATACTATTATGATTTCTGTAATAATCCTTTTGCTCTCAATTTTGAATTTCCATATACACTTTTTAATCGTTATATTGCATATCTAGACGAAAAGCAGATTATATAAATCAAAGAATATATTTTCTCCTTTCCTCCAACACTTCTATTACCAGAACGCTGCGAATGACAATTTGAGAAGAAGCATATGAAAACATTGTGGAAAATGAAGAAATTGCTTGGATAAAGTAATTTCTTCGGTAACCACAATATTTTTCCTGTCCCATAAGGAAAAAAAGAAAATAAATAAGCAATTAAATTCCATTAGCTCTAAAATGTCGTCTGCAGCTTCTTTTGGACCAGTCAAAAAATTCTTTCATTGGGAATGGATTAATATTGGAATGTTATTTTAGTCAATATTATTTCTGTCAAGATGTTTGACACTTGTCCGTATACTGCAAGGCGGGATTTTCCATTCATCAACGTAATCATTCAGTGTTTGCGTCGAGTGTCAAACTATAACTTTTTACCTTTCCTTCCTTCTATGTATGTGTGTGGGGGGGGGGGGGGCGGGATTTAAAGATATGTCCAAAATATCTTATTTCGTAGGAGATATTATTGTATGAAAGGGTAATTTTCGCAAAACTCGAGGTACGTAATGTTTCATATGGCCTAGACACCAGGTCGTTTTAAACTTAATTTTGTTACTAATACACGATAATATCATCAATATTACTCGCTACAACTAGTCTACATATATCTGCCCACATATCTGCTTTGATACAAGCAATTTCTTCATTTTACACAATGGTTTTGATAGCTTTTTTTCTTGGGACACGTTAAAAGGTTGGATTGTGTTGAAATGGGTTAAATGACTTTAACCACCTATAGATTTCTTTTCTGCACTAAACTTAGTTAAATATGGAATTTATTGATAAGTAGCCATCACCATGGCCCATGCAACCGTTTGGTCTACGTGCGCGCTCGTTCATCAAGTCTTAAGTTTTTTGTAATTAAAAATTTAGATACTTGTTTAGGGTAATTCGTTTGTAATTAAAAATAATCTTATGTTAGTGTCGTCTACAAAGATTCAAGCGTTAAGATTGGTGGACCTATCATTACTTCCTTTTTCAAAATATCAATCACTACTATACGTATGCTAGCGCAGAAAGCAGATCCACAACTATATAAATGTTTTATTTGTTTTGATTGATGACATTGATTATAAGAAATGAAGAAAATATTCCCCCCTTTTTTTTTCTTTTTTCATTGAGGTGTGAATCTAAAACTTAATCACACCTTATGTTAGAATCGACAAATGTTCTCTTTATTTCTTATATTAACCCTTTCCTGTTCAATCCATAATTTTTACGTCCCTATGATTTATATAATTGAAAAAACATTGTAGAAAAAGAAGAAATTGCTTGTAAAAAGCAATTTCTTCTTTTCCCCTAATATTTTCTACCATATAAACGGTTAATTTTCAAGTTAAATTCACTTTAGGTTTTTGTAAGCAAAACCTTTGAAATAGGACAAGTCTAAAATTTTGCAAACAGGAAAGGGTTAAGAACTAACGTTTGAAAAGATGCATTCTGAAAAGCCAACAGAAAATGGTTAAAATGAGCGCTCCGATGAAGCCTAATCGAAAGCTGTCTGTTTTAAAATCACATCACAAGGATCCTTTAACCCTTGTCATGCTGAACCCGGAATATTCCGATTTTGGCAGGAGGTGTAGACTAAGATCAGACTGCTCTTATGTGCAGGCTGATCTTCGTCTACACCTCCTGCTTGTACTTTTCCTGCCAGAGTTGTTTATGAAGTTGATTTCTAAAAGAAATAATTATTTTTTAACAACAAATTCTATCAGTGCTTTCAGCCCTTTGATTTGACAGCAATTCAGTGAGTTAATTTATACAGCATGACAAGGGTTAATATGCAAGATAAAGAATAAAAGGACCAATAAAAATCAAGCGAAGGAAATATACTTCACGTTCAATTGACCAATCATCGCTATCAAGCAATAATCAAATTAACCAATTAAATGATTCGTTTAGGCCGGAATTGATCTTTGAAATCCCACATTGGTCGACATTTATGGAAAGCTTTTTTACTGAGTTTGGCGACATCTAGTTTCGGTCGTCAACTGACATTTTACATTGTATTTTACTCGTTAGGGTACTCTCTGTATTTTTTTTTTTTTTTTTTTTTTTTTTAAAGCCTAACGCCTTTTAACCCTTGTCATGCTGAACCCGATATATACCGGTTTTTGCAGGAGATGAAGACCAAGATCAGCCTGCACATAAGTGCAGTCTGATCTTGGTCTACACCTCCTGCTAGTACTTTTCCTGCCAGAGTTGTTTATGAAATTGATTTCTAAAAAAAATATTGACTTTTGAACAACAAGTTCTATCAGTGCTTTCAGCCCTTTGATTTTACAGCAATTCTGTGTGGTAATTTATACAGCATGACAAGGGTTGATATGAAAATGGTTCTTGCTCACGGTTTGAACTCAATGGACATGCGGCGATCCGTGAATCGACCAATGGCGGCTGTCAATCAAGGAATCAATCGATCGATCAAATCATTAATTAAACTTCGAAATTGAACTTTCAACTCCAAAACTGGCAACCATTTTTGTTTACATCGCCAATCAACCTTTTGAAATTTTTGTTAGATCTAGGCCTACTGGCCATGGAAATTTCACAATAACGCCGTGAAAAATCGAAGCAAAACTCCCCGTTGGAGTTATTTGGGCGGGCCTATGGAGTAAGGGGCAGGGCCAGCGATTGTTCTATTACTTCCGGCGATGATTATTTAGAATCGAGAGGCTTTTATAGAGTTAGGCCTACCCAAGAGAGTAGGACGGTAGCGTCTTTGGGTTTTAGACAGAAGTTCACGCACGAAAATCTAATCTGTTAACGTCGAAAGTTATGCATCTCCGGTGCTAATCAATGACCGTATATTTTCTAAAATCAGCATACTGTCAACTGACGGATCGCGTCTGACGATCCAAAATCGATGGACTAATCAAATTAATTCCATTAGTTGGACCGGGTGAGGTCGGAACTCCAAAATGTATGCTCAGTAATTTTGTTGGTCACAGTTAAGGACTTAAAAATCGTAACTAGAGCTTATTCAGGTTGAAGTTACGACGTTTAGGTCACCAAGCAACGATCTATGTTATGACCCCGGCAACATATTACAAGAGAAATATCGTCGTTCTTCTTTCGGTTGCACTTGGAGATCTTGTATTCCTGACTGTAACAACACATTTTGTTTCTTAAATATTACCTCCCTTTAATATAATTATTTGTATTTCTTACAAAACGTACTAATTTGGGGAGAAGTTTTAATAAAACATCAAAATCTACAAGATATGGATATTTTTGTCGTAAAACATGTAAGAAATGCATTCAATTTGTAGAACTAATATAATTTTTTAAATATCAAACCTTATACAAAAACTAAATCTTTTTAATTTATATTTGTAGCGATACTCTGCATTTTCGGACGGGAAACATGCCATCGCGTTTATAACGCTCTACTGGCTTTCAAGCCAATATTGAAATTTTGGATTGCTCTTCGGGAGCACCACACAAATCACTCACTGGATCGAAAGATGCAATGCATAGTTGCAAACATTATCAAACTTATGTAAGCAACAGCAGTCATTGGTTCCAAATAAAGTACATTAATAGAAAGAAACTGCAAGGGCATACTAGCCCTTTTCTGTTTTTTAAGATGTTAGTCTCGTCCAATTCGAAAGAAGTTGCAGACGACAATTAAAATTGGGTGCAATTTGAAGAGTAACCAACCTACGGGGTAGAAAATGTTGTGGGACACGAAGAAATTGCTTGTTACAAGCAAATCATTATTTCCCCACAATCACCACGGTTTGCTAAATCACGAATACTAAAAATCACATTGGCTTTAGAACAGGGTATTGTGTATGAAATGATTAAGTGAGCACTTTTTGTATGTCCCTGGGGTGTTTACTTTATAAAGCCGGGTTGGTCTGTAATTCGACATTTCCAGAGATGTAAAACTAGACCTACATCACATTACGTCCTGACATTACTTACTGCCAATGCTTTAAAAAAATAAAATAAAAATGATCACATCAACCCTTATATAGCCCGAATGAAAATACACGAAAACTAGAGGCGTTTGAGCGCCTGTATCGCTCCACAGGCCTGATAGTACTGGTTAGGTAAATGATGATTTTTGGAATTGAATATAATCCAAATTATTTTCACTGGTCTAAAATTTTATTATGCGGGAATGGGTTTAACGTCAAGTGTTGAGTTAATTCAGTTTTTCGAACTGTTAATATGAGAGTACTATTGCAACAACTATCTTTTGGTTTTCTAATAACTTATTTTGTATGCAGAGGCCTGAACCTGTGCTGTAACGTTTGAAAGGATCGAGGTTAGTAATAGCCTGCGAAACGAAAAAAAAAAGAAAAAAACTTTTCAAAGACAATCTCGCCATTTTACGTCTTTCCAAGACTAAAAAGAAACTTTTGAAGACATTTCGGACTATGAATGAATTGCTTAAAACAAGCAATTTCTGCAAAGTCCACAATGTTTCCTACGCTAAAAGACAAGGAAAAGAAAAGAATGCTGCGAAACGAAAAAGTAACATTTTCAAAGACAATCCCGCCTTTTTACGTCTTTAAAAAACTGAAACGAAACTTTTGAAAACAATTTGGACTTTGAAGAAATTGCTTAAAGCATAATGTTTTCTATGCTAAAAGACAATGACGTTTTAATAATTTCACCAACTGAAAAGGTTATCTGCGACATCTTAAAATTTAGACTAGTCTAAATCTTTCTCACTTGGTAATTGGTTTATAAACACCGAATTATAAAAAAGTTAACACATGAAATAGCGTTCCGTTACTTTGATCCCCGTGACACACGCCCTCTTGATCTTTTCTGAAGCTGCAGTTACAAAGTTCGAATCCACTTTCAAACAATCACATTAAACGCACTTAAAAGCAAGTTAACAGCTAGTTTACCATGGCTTATCAGATTTACAGATAAACACCATCAAAAAGCACCTGGTGCCAAACTATTACACGAAGAGAAACTGGATGATTTCAAACGCCCCTTTCTGTCAGTACAATTTTAGTGCGGATAAATGAAAGAAATAAACCAGTTGAAAGTCAGATCTATTTGCGGATAAGCGACCCATCACATGAAAAGGGCATTCGTCATAACTCGGTCCAATTCCGTTCCTACCGTGATCGGAGACTTCCGGGATCGAACGAGAATGGCCAGGCTTCGCAAAATAGGCTGGCTAACCTGAATCGATTGTGCTTGCCTTCCAGACGATCTAAGTTTGAAATGGTTATTATATACAATCATATACAAAAAATCAGTCCGGTTAGCTCAGTTGGTAGAGCACTTGACTTCAAACCTCAAGATCACGGGTTCGAGCCCTGGGCTGACGATATCAACTAACAAGCTAATTGTCTTTCGGATGAGACGTTAAAACGAGGCCCCGTGTGACGGCGCTATCCACCGAGCACGTTAAAGAACCAGGCGGGGCTCTCAGCAGTTTCGTCCTGTTTGTTTGTTTGTTTGTTTGTTTGAATTGGGTTTTACGCCGCTTTCAACAATCTTTCAGTTATATCGCGGCGACTGGAGCACCTAACAATGGATTCCTGGTATTTCTCACACCAGTACCGCCATCACATCCTTTCCTAGCCTCCAGCTGCTATCCCACATAGGTCTACGATTATCGACCCATTGGTGGGAGACAAATAGTCGGAAAGGATGAGTTCCGCCGTCGGGGATCGAACCCGGTTTCGTCCTGTATCCTTGCACTATCCCTCGTAACAACTAACTGCTTCCGGGGGCGTCGCTCATATGGCATGTGCTACGGTAGCGACAATAAATAAAAGGAAATACACGAAACTTATATTAAGCGACCGCTCATGGGACGACCAGAATGTGGTCGCTTGGGAGAATGGTCGCTTGATATATTTAAATGATTTATTTGGTTGCATTCATAGATTATTCCAGAATTTGTGCTTAAAATTCGTCGCAAACCACCATTGTGGATGAAAATAGGAACCGTATTATTTTGTATGCTTGCACAAAGTGGTTCTATAAAAAACCTGGCGAAAATATTGGTTCTTTTTTATACACATGAATATTCATTTTCGTGAATCAATGTCATATTTTATGCGATTAAAGTTTTTCGTTTTTAAATTGTATGTCATAATATTAGGGCAAATTAATTCAAATCAATGTCTTCAAACATTGAATTACAATGCCCAACATCTACATCGCACAGAATATAATCATTATTCGAGGACTTTGAGCAAAAACATAGTATGGGTCTATACAATGTATAAACCCATACTATGTTTTTGCTCTAAGTCCTTTATATGATTACTTGACTAATCAGAACTTAAATCACTTCTTTAATGTCTATTCGAAATTAACATGACACCTCGTGTTTAATTACATTTGTATTTCATATTTCCCTCGTCGTACCCAAGGGGCCTATTTGGGAAATGTGAAAAGCGCCGACCTTTCTTAGCTGTGCGTAACTGCGTGTGCTAGTGCCAATATTTTTTGGCTTTAGGTATGTTTGATGAAGTTAGAGTTATCATTATTATGTTACAATTCATTCATATTTAACCGATCAATCCTGGTTGACCTGGTTGGATCTGATCTTTTTTCAAAAAAAAAAAAAAAAATTCTAGAGGATCCCCGGCTGATGCCTATAACCGTCATTGGCGAAGTAAAGAGTCAAAACTTTTGTTAAAAATCAATATTACACTCAGAATAAGATGCCTACAGTTGCTCTAAGTGTTCTACATAACTCTTTAACCTACATACAGACGACAAAATTTTAGTATAAACAACATTGAAAGGGGTTGATAACGATAGTTCAAAATGCGAAAAAAAGTTTGAAATACGTAAGAATCAAAACAAGTGTCAAGCGACCTTCAAAACATTATAAGAAAAGGTTAAATTACTCATAATTTCTGTACCCGTTCCAATAATCCCGCCTTTTTTACGCTCACCAAGAACTTGGTTTAGGAAAACAATGTGAAAAATACAGAAATTGCTTGTTAAAAGCAATTTCTTCCTTTCCCACAACTGTTTTCTATCCATAATTACAGAGATTTTTGAATTTCTATTAGCTTGAAATAATCGTCTGCAACATCTTTGAATTTTGACCAGTCTAAATTTTTGTCGTCTTGGTAATTGGTTTAGTGCTTTAAAAAGTTGGGATTTAGTTTCATTATATTCCTAGCTGCGAAATCTTGGGATTTCCCAGTGTAATAAATTTTGATATCATCACTAGTGATGATATCAACTTTCACTCCGAAAATTTGGAACTACTTTTATTTTCAAAGGGCCAGCTCGCTCGGTGACCTAACATTCAATTTCTTAGGCAAAAAATCAATTAAAAACCCTTGATAAGAAGAAATTAACGAACATAACTACAACACCAAAATAACCGTTTTGTTAACAACTGGTTTGAAACTATAACGAACCTTGATGTTTGTGTTATCACAGATGACTCAAACAAATGCATAATTTTCCGTAACGTCCAAAATTATTCCTCGAATACTGATGATATTGCCGTTAAAGTGATAGACGCTCAAACCTAACCCGCATGAGCTTGTTTTGTACGCCCAAGTCAGGAGACAAAGTGATCACAGACTGCCTATCCTATAATTCTGTCCAAGTCCAAGTCATGAATCGTCGATTGATGTTCGAATAATCCCGGGGCCTTTAGATCGGCGATCAGATTGTCGCCCTTAGATACAGTATATGTTTCGCCCAAATTATTTTTGTGCCTGACACTGCAATGCGCACGGATTCTAGGGCCGATGATGTCGAATATGATTGAAATAAATCAGCAACTATTGAAAAATAAAACTGTTTCGAATATAATAAATAGAATAATCAACTGGTTATTTTGGATATGAAAAATCTCTCACTCGAATACGTTGTTATGCGTTAGAAAAACTCGTCCTTCGGACTCGTTTTTCAACGCCTAACAACGCATTCTCGTGAGAGATTTTTCATATCCAAAATAACCAGTTGATTATCCTCTATATAATGAGTTGTTATGTCCAAGATTAATTCAGGCCAAACTTTAGTTTATACTAGATCTAATTTATTTCAGTTCGATTTCAACAAAAGATATCAGCTGATAGAGTCGCTCTCGAACACTCCCTATCCAGATGTTTTCACGTCCCTAAACGGGAGGCAGTGATAAAGGATTATGAATTACTGATCTGGTAGAGTATAATTAGATGACGTCATTCACTCCATCAAATGACGTCACGTAAAAAGCTTATTATATACTAGTTTCGTAAAGTTCTTTTATTTTATACAGTCTAAGTTTGGTTGTATATAACAAATTGAATACTATCGTGTCGCAGGTGATTCATAAACTTCGGTCTCGTGATATATCTCTATTTCTCTATGCGACTCGAATCCAATACAAGTCATCACAAGTTATCACACCTATAACCTGATATTTCTTATTTCTTCTTGATAAAAGTCTTTGACCGAAATATTGAATATAAGTTATTAAACTAATACACGATTCAATTCTCTGAAATATTGAGAAAAACATATTCATGTTGTTGTTGTTCCTAATAGTTTCCTGTGAAAAATTGATAATTAGTAAGAAAATAATGCTTGAAACAGATTGAATTACACGAAAAAGACATTATTTCTGAAATAAGAATTAATCTTGTTAGTTCTTTTGATGGTTTTTCAATTAGATTAATTATTTAGATAATGAGGAATTTACTATTACGTTATTTTCATCTTCTATTTAGAAAAAAATAAATAAACAGCCATGGCATATAGAAAACGGGAGATAAAAATAACGTTCAATTGACAAATCGCTGGCCCCGCCCACTTCTCCATTTGCCACGCCCATCGACTCCATCAGGAAATCCAGCTTTGATTTTAATCGGCGTTATTTTGCAAAATTTATGGTAGGTAGCATGTAAGAAACGTAGAATAGTTGATTGGCAACCATAACGTCGTAACTATAGCTTGAAAAAGCTGTAGTAAAGACGTTTAGTTCGCTTAATCAACTAAAAAGGTTAACAAAAATTGCAGCCAATGTCGAAGTTTAAAATTCATTTCAGGTATTAATGAAATACGTGCAAAATGACGTGCTTTGATAGATTTTGTCCGAGAAAATATCGTCATATTTTGTCTCTTTTTGTATTATAGAAAATTGATCTATCTAACTGCCACTCGTGTAAAATAGATTTTTTGTTCACTCCATTAGTTAGAAAATTGGAACTCGTACAAAGGTTCACAATATGGTGACAGTTTTTCTTTAACGCATGTGATGCTAAACCCGAAATATTCCAGTTTTTTGCAGGAGGTGTAGACAAAGATCAGCCTGCACATAAGGGTTTGAGATCCTTATACCAACCTTTTATTTTTATGATGTTAACGGATAAAAAAATACTACTATTTGTAAGTAACAGAGAACATTTATTTTCAAGTTCCTCTTAAGTGCCGTATCGCTTGCATGGCCAATACGGCAATCAAAAAATGAAATAAGCCGTAGTTTTTGTGATTTAGTCTCCAAACCAACAAAACTGCTGGAATTATATATCGGAGGACAACTTTCAATTACGGTGAAAATAAATGTTTGGTTTAAAAATATCAATTTTGTACTGACAGCAGCGATCTGTCTTTGCTCCTGATATCCCAACTTAAAGGGAGGTATCGATGTTTCTGAAACCTAAATAAGAAAAAATACCAAGTGCCGTAAAATATACCCAAACGAACATTTAATGCTTTAAGTTGGGTCAGGTATTGTCTTGGCGGTAATCAAATAGGCCTAAAGTGGCTTTTTGTGGTTATATCGGAAAGGTTCAGCGGAATTCCAGGTTATTTTTAGATATCATGGAATTCGGCTATCGACATCGAATGACCTCATTTACATATAACCCAAAGTCAAATGAAGGTAACAAATTTACTAGCGAAACAGCCAACGTCCTAAATCATGTCACATGAAAGGGTTAGCGCAAAGTGCAGTAAGTGTTTATATTCGTAAAAACGCTTATGACAGTTTTGGACTGATCTTTACAGAGTAAAAGAGCGAACATAACTCCTGATGACGTAACGATGACGTTAATTTGATGTAATTTAATCTAAATGCAAGGTTACGCACCACGATTGATCCCATATTCTTCGCAACTGTCTCGGATTAATCTACAAATAGAAATAGCCTACGCAGTTTATAAGGGAAATACCCTGCTTTTTTCAGATAAGCGACGCAACTGGAGGCTTAACCACTAAATCCATTGAATGCATACGCCATAAAAAGTAATTCTTACGTATCCCGGGAATATTGCAAACTATGCATGCACGCTCATTTCCTAGGTAGTTTTAGCGCATTTGAGCATATCGTGTTCAAAATAAGTTGGATCAGAGTCTTCAATATGCGCAGTGCTTTGTATTGCCTCATGAATAAACTTTATCCAAATTGTAGAGAATTCCTCAAAAAGCATGCTATTTAAAACATTCCCGACAAATCCGGCTTTTTAAGCAGGTCAAAAAAAAAAAGGCTTTTTAAACATGGTGGATCATGATGAAGTTGCTTGTTTCAAGCATTTTCTTCGATGTCTATATCAATTTCTACCCTACAGGACAAATATTTTTTAAATTTCACAAACTGTAATTTGTCGTCTGCAACGTCTTCCAATTTAGACTAGGGTAAGACCTTGTCGTGTTGTAATGGGCTTACTCCTGGGTTACTTTAACTTGTTTATTTATCATGATATCCTTTGACAAAGCAGATTACTTAAAAGCGTGCTTTGATTTATAGGTATAACCTCGCGTATTCACCCTTTAATACAACATTTCTACTGAATTCTAGACAGTGGTAAAGCTAACATTTCACCCACAGACTAATCATTCTAACAAATATTTATCTTTCATGTAAAGGCTGTGAAGTGATCTGTAAACCTTCGCAATTGTTCTTGTAATTTACCAACGATCTGGAATGAATGTTTTCAAGGTTAGAGTGTGAGCTTTGTCAAGATCAATGTATCAAACATCCGAATTTCCCTTACAAAACAATAATTCAGAAAGCACGTCAAGACACTTCTGGACATAATACGAATAAGTGACCCGTTACAAACTAACAACAATCAGTTTGAATGCACAGTCGAACTTAGACGATTCCAATGACTCTTAACAGCATAGGACTAAGCGAGATATTTGATAATTTCTTTATTCAATCGAAACGATCCTTTATATCTTTCACAATAAAGTGTATTACCATTCTTTTAAGCGACCACTGTTTGGTCGTCCCTTCAGTGGTCGCTTAATAAAAGATTTATTGTATTCCTTTAACATAGGATTACGTCTTATTTTGAAGACCACCTTGATTATAACAAATTCAATTCAATTAGCGGTGGACCCTTATCTTTGTTGATTGTAATCTAGCAAAGCCAACTAGAAATGACGAATACAGAAAAAACGACAGAAAGCTTAACGGGTTGCAACTGTCAATCAAAGAATCGTTCGATCAATCAAATCATTCATTTAGGCTTGAAGTGAACTTTGAAACCCGACTTTGGCCGACATTTCTGTGAAGCATTCTTTGTAAGTTTTGTGGCTGAAACACTGTAACTGTAAAGCTGTAGTTACGACGTCTAAGTCGAAAGCCAACCATTTTGGTTTTTTTTGCTTCATACCACTGACCTTATTTTTCGAAAAGTTACGCCGTTACCCCTTTCCTGTTCAATCCTCATTTTCTACGTCACTGAGATTTTATAATTGAGAAAAATAATGTAGAAAAAATATTTTATACCCTACTGAATGATTTTTTTCAAATTCAATTCACTTTAAATTTTCGTCCGAACAAAACTTTGAATTTGGACAGGTCTAAAATTTGAAAATAAAAAACAGAAAAGGGTTGATATCTCAGTCGAACTTTATGTCGGAGTCAGTGAGGAGGCCGGCGATCCGTCAATCTAATACAGAAAGAACGTTTGTGAATTTCCGTACATTTTTCTACGAAAGAATCGACAAACAGATACAACTGCTCATAAAGGAATGTATTGGCAGTTTTTATCATTCTATGACAATTTTCTTAAAGGCTTCGGTGCTCTGAGGTCTTGTTCCTAATACATGTCTCCGAGGTCTTTGTTGTCTTAATGTTCTCGGATTACCTTATAAATCCAGACAGCGAAGAAACATAAAGCATGCACTTAATGACTTTAGACACGAGGTGTAAGCTTTCCCGTATTCTTTGTGCTATCGGATAGGAATCGCAATGTAGGAATAATCCATTTTCCAATGAATCCACTTCATTAACCCATTCCCACACAATCCTGCTTTTAAACGCCCCTCAAGAAAGAGTCTTAAGAAAACAAAGTGGAAATAAAAAATTACTTGTTTGACAATACCTCGAACTTAAGTCAATAATTATTAATAACTTGATAACGTTGATAGCTTTTAATAATGAAAAAAAGGTTGCTATTTCTGTATAGTTAAAATAAACAGGTATCTCGGAGGGCACAGTATAGAACAGATTGAACTTTACGAAATGAATAATTTAATTTTTAGTTTCGTGTACCAAAACCGAGCGTTCTGATTGGTCCGCAAAAAATTCACAACTCCATGAACAAAATTTGGACGCAGCTATCTTGTATGCTTCCGCACAAAATAGTTCCATACAAAAAAGTATCGAAACTATATATGCTTTTTCACTCGATGTTATTATACTTTAAAAAATGAAGAAAATGGTTTTTGTTTTCGTGGAGGTATGAAACGAAAAACATCTTCTCATCTCTTAAATGATTTGAGTTGTAAATGATTGGGTAGGATGAATGAGTTTTGAAGGATTTGGGTGTTGTTTTGAATGAATGATATGCAGTTACTTTCCTTTATGAAATGTATGCGATAATCTTTAACGCGGCTCTGGCACAGATTATGAAAGAAAAATTAAGATTCTCAATTTTCAAATTTCTAACTGTAATGCTTTCGTAACGAAAATGCGTGTTCATAACTTTTAAAAAAGAAAGAATGGAAAGAAAAAAAAAATCGTGTCACGAGACGCCAATTAATCCAGCTAAGTAGAATCCGCATGGAACCGAAAGTCATCGGGTAAAAACGTCATTTGCCAATTGCACCAAAATTATCTGATTTGTAGTCTCCATGACGTATCAATTACATCATTGGCTTCCACTAGCAATATAGTCGTTATGAACATCACCTGTAGACTTACGACCGCACCCGATAAATTCCGGCGATTCAAAGTGGGGCATAGGGAATTAACCCCGTTCAATTATAAACATAGCGAATTTAGTAGATTTAACTAAAAGAAAGAACATTTGTTGAGAAAATGACACAAATAACAATTGGAAAAACAGCTAACCTTTCTAAATCAAATTTTCATTAAAATCCCTTCATGAGCCGTTTTAAATGGGTTTGTTTATTATAAACGTTCATCGGTTATTTTGAAATCTTGGTCAGCAAATGAAATCGTGGAATGCTTCAAACAATGTGAATTAGAATAAAATTGGGTGGGATGGGAAATATTTGAAATCTGTGTCAATAAAAACAAATTTGACTTATCAAATAACTTTGTACACAATTAAGATGTCTCAATCATGGAAATCTGACAGCAGGTCTAACTAATACTCGCCTAACGCCGTTTTGGCATGCAAAATGTCGTTAATGTGTCGTGCCCATTCTTGAGAATGCCCATTCTTAAGAATGGGCAAATGGTAAAATCAAGGCTTTGCCCATTCTTAAGAAAGGGCAAAACGTCGATTTTAATACGAAAACAGGCCTGTTCGCTGGTATTACTGTAAGAAATATTAATTTTGGAACATTTAATTTGTATGTGAACCGTAATATATACCATAATAAAACGTTATTATAAAAAAAACCCCAAAAACACTCCGATACGGCTTCACTACAGTCGTTCGATATAACTTCCGGTGAACCAATAATCTTTTTAAAAGGTCGTCCCATGGCAAAATAAAATATCATGATCATGTTGTTTTTGTAAGATCAATAAGATCTAATATTACGTAATCTTATTCTGAAAGCTACATCAATCTTCCATCTTAGAAAACACGAAGACGGAACGCAGTCAATCCTTAAGAAATGACGATGTCACTATGACTGTTTCTACCGTATTCTGTCAGCGTGTAAACCCGTCTTTTGATTAAAAATAAGGCATATATGACATTATTAAGTGTGTGAAGTTATTCAACGAATTGTAACCGTGACAATTAGAGGTTTTACACCTCAGTAAAAACGGTAGCACCTTGATACAGTCGTGTCCGGTGATCTTGCGCGTCTGGTGATCTTGCGCACTATGGAAGTTACCTTAGATGCGCAAGATCACCGGACAGCATCGGAAAGGAAAAAACCTTTTAACACAATGGCCCTTTTGACACCACTAAAAAAACAATTGGTAAACATTGTGTTAAGTAGAGAAATTGCTTGTAACAGGCAATTTCTTCATTTTCCACAATGTTTTATAACCAGGAATATGTAATATCTAAAATTTCATTGAGTTTAAATTATCATCTGCAACTTCTTTCAATTTTTGGACCATTGTAAAATTTTCTTGTGTGGGAATGTGTTAACCAATTACCAGACAAATGATAGATAATGTTAAAACTGAAAGAATTAAGCTGCAGAAAATTCTGCAAAGTCTTCTCAAATTGGAAATAAGCACCAAATAAGGTAGGAAATATTTGGCAAGAAGGCGAAATTGCTTGTTACAAGCCATTTGCTCCTTTTGCTTCAAATTTTCCTTAATCATATTTCTTCAAGGCGGTAAGTGAAATTATGTGGTAATCGGCTACAAACAAGAGTAACAATGTAATGCTAAATCACTTCCATCTCATGTCATCTATTCTACTAAAGTAACCATCCCTTTATAAAGGGGCCATTTTGGTGACTACTATAATGGACAAAAAGGGTGATTAGATGAGTAGTTACAATTACATTGCCTCTAAGACAACACAATACTTCATATATATCTAACCATGGATTCCTAGTATTTCTCACAAGCACACAATAACTACATCCTTTCCGAGCTTCCACAAATGTTGGAAAGCACAAACACCCTAGCTGATTAGGAGTCTGACATGCTACCGAAAGCAATATTGCCACGGCCACAGAATTCAATATAAACTGAATTATCTTTGCCATATCTGGCAAATAAATCTGGGCAATGAATTCTTTGAAATAGTTCTACAGAACCATTTAAAAAATGTTCACTTTTTTACAATAGTCAAGTTAAGGTATGTAAAATTCATTCAAATGAAAAGGTATTTACAAAATCTTCAAAATATCCATTCTATGCCATGGACATAAAAGCCATGTTTTTCAACTGACCAAGGTTATATGAAGGTATCTGACAAAGAGTCATTGTGAGGGTCATTCCTGTGAAATTTGGTTAAAAATCCCCATCCACAGGATTCTGTGATGATTTTAAAGTTTTCAGAATATATTTCATATATGGAAATAAGCCCCCCACCAGGAAAAAGCCATGCTTTTCATACAATCAAATTCATTGAAGAAATCTGTTAAAGGGTCTCCAAAGGATAATTCCTGTGAAATTTGGTTGAAATAAGTCGACTTGTATCTGAGAAATAAAAGTTTTCACTGTCTGACATTTTTGGTAATAAGACTCCCCCATTTAACCCACATTTTTAAACCGATCAGTATTCTTTCAAATAATCTGATGAAAGTCACCAAAGGCTCATCCCTGTGAAATAAGAATGAAATCAATCAACTGGTTTGTGAGAAAAAGTTTCTTAAAAAATTTCACCATATTTGGAAATTTGCCCTGCCCGTTAACCCTTAACCATTTGCAAAGTTTTAGACCAGTGCAAATTGAAAAGAGTTGCAGCCAACAAATTGAATCCTGTGAATTTTCTAATTTTTCATTTTTTTTAAAACATTGTGGAAAATGAAGAAATAGCTTGGTTCAAGCAAATTGCTTCATTTTACACAATGTTTTCACAATTGTCTTTCTTGAGGGGTGACAGAGAGTGTCATCGTGTGGGAATGGGTAAAAGACATGATTTTCATCTGATCAAATTTGTTTGAAGGAATCTGATTCAGGGTCACACAAGGATCCCTCCTGCAAAATTTGGTTGAAATCTATCCACTGGTTTCTGAGTGGTTTTTTAAAACTTTCAACATACAATTTTCCACCCATTTAAGTCATGTTACCATCTGATCGCAATTCTTTGAAGGAATCTGATAAAATGTCACCCAAGGATCATTTCTGTGAATTTGGTTGAATTCAGTTCAGTATTCTGGTGAGAGGATTTTTACAGTAAAACTTACGGACAGAGAGATTACTGGATGCACAACAGACACCAAGCCATGTCAATAACCCCATGGCTTTTAGCCAGTAGAGCTGAAAATTGTGATCTATTGTGCCGTACCAATGAATTAGTCACTAAAGCCCCTTTTCCAGCGACAATGGATGGAATGTAATCATGATCCATAGGCATCAATCATACATTTTCAGCAGGCTTGAGCCAAAAAGAGTGATATGTTGAGAGGAACAAGGAAGTTGGCTTTTCCCCTGGTATAGGCAGAATGGAACCATGATAATTTAACCCATGACACTAACTGGAAAAACATCGTGTAAAATGAAGAAATTGCTTGTTACAAGCAATTTCTTCATTTTACACAAAGTTTCCTGCCCAGAGAGATAAAAAATCTAAAATTTCATAAACTTTAAATTGTCGTCTGCAACTCCTTTCAATATTTACCAGTCTTAAATTTTGCCATCTGGTAATGGGTGAATGGAGATCATCCCCATGACAATACAAACATTTTCAGCATGTTTTAGAAAGATTTATCCCAAACTGTAAGGGTAGAGCGGCAGCCTTGACATGGTCATTATTACAATTTCCCCCCTTGATATTGGATGGAATGTCAACATGAAAAATTGAAATCATCAACAGTACAGTAAAAAAAAAATCCAGCATATTAGGGTAGGGTTACACCAAAATTGATCCTGAATCCAAAGGTCATGAGTTTGAACCACAGAAGCGCTAAATTCATGTTCAACATGTGTCATTGCATGTGTGATTAATTTGTCTCTCAGCAATGGCCAAATGAATAGTACTCTTCATTGACATTATATGGTAGCTCCTTAAATGTTGATGTTCTGGTATGGAAAACAACAGGAAGCCATGGTTAGATGCATCAGTTGTCCTGATATAACTGAGATACAGTTGAAAATAGCAAACAAATAAAAAAGAAAGATAGTAATTAACCCTTTCCTGGTTAATCCCTGGTTTTTACGTCCCTGTGGTTTTATAATAGATAAAACATTGTGGAAAAAGAAGAAATTGCTTGTAACAAGCAAATTCTTCTTTATCCACAATATTTTCTACTCTACTGAATGGTTATTTTTCAAATAAAATCAATTTGAAATTTTCGTCTGCATACCCTTTGAATTTGGGCAGGTCTAAAATTTTGCAAAACAGGAAAGGGTTAAATAGTTGGCAAGTGAATATAAAATAAGCTATGTTTACAGGCTAAATGCAAATGTATCAAATCCATGTGGAATAAAAATTCGTATTTAACCCATTACCAGATGCCAAGATTTAAGACTGGCCCAAATTGAAATAAGTTGCAGACAAAAAATTAAAATCTGAGAAATTTTAGATTTCTTTTAAAATTTCTGGGTAGAAAACATAATGCAAAAATGAAGAAATTGCTTGCAACAAGCAAGTTCTTCATTTTTTACAATGTTTCCCCAATTGTTTTTCTTGAGGGGCATCCAAAAGTGTTATTGTGTAGGAATAGGTTAAATGAAAAAAAAAAAGCAGAAATAAGCCAAGAAGTTTCCCTCATAGCTAGCCTGTGAAGTTGGACAATCAACCAAGGGTTTTGCATGTCTCAGTAGTGGCAGGCTATAAATCTGAGAGAATTTGAGGGTTGCAGGTTCGAATCTCTACGACTGCACTGCTTGTCACATAGGTATCTATGTTTTGGGGCAAGATATTCAAAGACCAGGCCTACATTTACTGATATGGAGGAAGCTCGTGAATACTGTAATAATTCTTTCCTGTTTTTTCAAAAGTTCTCACAATGTATTCTAAGTTTAAAATTACAATGAGATTGGAAAGGGATAGGTGGACTAAGTGATGATATAACTAGAGATCTTTAAAGTGTGGCATTAATTACCATACAAATAAACAACTGACTTCAATATAGCTGTTCTCTTCAAAGTAGTTAAATGAGTTAACTTCTAATCCATGACATACAAGTGAAAATAAAGGTACATGTAATATTAACATTGAAATGGCAAAAATCACTATTACAACAAGATGCTTTCAATGATATACTAAATCAATTGGTATGTTGTTGCTATCTCACCTGTTCCGTGTCGGGATTTTACCTTGCTGTGATTTTATACTTGAGAAAAGGTTGTGGAAAGAGAAGAAATTGCTTGTAACAAGCAAATTCTTCTTTATCCACAATATTTTCTACTACATAGAATGACTTCATTTCAAACTGCATCCAACCCTATTGTTGTCTGCATTATGTAGATGCATAATTAACCCAATATCAGTCAACAAAATTTTAGCCTGGCCCAAAGTGAAAGGGGTTGCAGACAACATTTTAAAGTTCACAAAATTTTAGATTTTTTCAACTAACTGGGTAGAAAACATTGTGCAAAATGAAGAAATCTTCATTTCTTACCATGTTTTCCCAACTGTCTCTATTGAGCGTCAGAAGGCGTCATTTTGTTGTAATTGGTAAAGCCCATTGAATGCTACTGATATACTGTTCTAACCAGCATAATATCCCAATACAACTCATAGGCAAAAACAAATGAAGGATAACAAAATTTAAATCTGTTTTACAGAGTGATGATTTTAGATTCCCCCCATCAAATCAAAGCTCAAGGCCTTATGGTTTGGCAAAAAATTTCTTTCTTTATTCCATTGCAAAGTCAGGGATCGCACAGGAAAGGGCTATTTTTCAGATTACAGTAATACTTTGAAGTATTTTGGTAGATGGTCAATAGGCATTGATACATACAAAATATCAAAGCCTTCCGCCTTGTGATTTGGGAGGAGAGGATTTTTTCTTCCGGTTGCATTGCAACCATTGTTCTTCATTGATATCAATTCTTTGAAGTATGTTGAAAGAGCATGACCTTTGGCTGATTCTGTGAAGTTTGGTTGAACTCTGATAGTTAGTTTGGCCTATATTGACAAAAAGGTTATCATTTATAGAATTGTAGTAGGGTTCCATAAGGCAACAATTTGCATGCAAAATGTTGAAGACTTGGGACTTGTTTTAGGGTGACAATTTTTGAAGATTCCCTTTTGAATCTGTTTGTGAAGTCAAGGGAACCCGAACACAGGGTTTATATTGTACTCCGAGTAATATAATTTAGGAACTTAAGCAGAAAACTTTTGAATAAAAAATGTACAGGCTCTTTAAGACTTCTGCTTTAGGGGATGTAATTTCTAAAGAATTAATTCTTCACCAATTCTAACATAATTACACCTTTTGATGCCCCTCAAGAAAAAAGCTTTGGAAAACATTGAGGATAATGATGAAATTAATTGTGACAAGCAGTTTCTTCAATAGCCACAATGTTTTCTACCCTAAAAGATGAAGATTTTCTAAATTGCACCCATTTTAAATTATCATCTACAACTTCTTTCAAATTTGGCCAGTCTAAAATTTTGTTGTCTTGTAATGGGTTTATCAATCCATGTAAGATTGGAATGGACAATATAGAGCTTATGTTAAAAAACTTCGACATTGAAGTTTTTAGGCCAAGTTTCTGCATGCAAAATTTGAAAGATTTAGGCCATGATTTTTTCAAGATTTTCTAATTGCTATGAAAAAATTAGGAACCCAAAACAAAAGGCTCATGTTCAACTACAAGTAATAATTTGAGAGAGTTAGGCACAATAAGATTTAGATGATTCTGCATGAATAAACTGAAAGCTCATATGTCATTTGTTAAGGATAGAGAAGTTATCCTGTCTAGCTATTTCCTGTAAAACATGAGCTCACAACATAGGGCTTATATGTTGATCCAAGACCAAAAATCAGAACTTTTTGATTGAGTACCGTAAAGTGATTCTGCATGTAAAATCTGAAAGCTCTAGATCTCATGGTTTAATCGAGAGAAGATGTTTAAAGATTTTTTTATTTTAATTTTAGGAAGCATCAAGGAAAACACAACAAAGGGCTTAAGTACATTACAGAAATATATGGTAGCTTTTTTTATAGGCTACCATGGATTGATTCTGTATACAAAATTTGAAAGGGATGAGAAGAATTTTCAAGAATTCTAGGTAAAATATGGCTCCCCACTATATAGGGCTTCCTTTGCTTTCATAGTAATAATTTAAAGTATTTGGTAGTGAATCATATTGAGATGATAATTTGGAGGAGAAGATTTCCAAAGATTACCTCAATTATCTCTTTGAAAAATCCAGGGAACCCATAACATAGGGCTTACTGTGATCTTGGAATTACAATTTGAAGTATGTTGGTAGACTATTACAAGGGGATATCACATGCAAAATTTGGAAACTCAAAGCCTTAATGTTTGATAGAAGATATTTAAAGATTTCCCTCCATATCTATGCAAAATACAGAAACCCACAATACAGGGCTTAAGTTGTTCTCAGAGTAAAATCCAGGATCTAACAATGAAGGACTTATTTTGATCTCAGATTAACAATTTGAAGAATTTTTGTAAAGTATCACGAGGCAATTTTCAAATTTGAAAGCTTTAGGCCTTATGCGTTTGCAGGAGGAGATTTTTTAGAGATTTCTTTCATTATCTCTATGTACAATCAGAGAACTAATATCTGAGAGCTGAAGTTGATCTCGTGACAAAAATTTGAAGTATTTTGGCACAGTATCATAATACAATGTCATAATCAAAATATGAAAGCTTCGGACCTTATGGTTTGGCAGCAGAAGATATTTTTTCTCCCAGTTGCTATAGCAACCAAAGACTGTCATTGATTCCAATTCTTTGACATTTGATGAAAGAGCATGACCTAAGGATCCTTTCTGTGAGTTTGCTTAAAATCTGATGGTTAGTTTAGGAGTAGAAGATTTCTTTGAAATTGTGAGCAGTCTGACAGTCAGACAGTTGACAGACAGAAATTTACCAAAATACCTCACCTTGAGCAATTCCTGTTCAGGTGAGCTAAAATCAAATCATGTAAATGAGATGGACCATCATTCAGCATAGATCAACCAAACTCAACCAACTGAATACAGTTTAGAAGCATGAAAATTCTTTGTAGTAATTAAAACTAGAATTGTTGCAAAGCAGACCAGTACTTTATCAGCAATTGACCTTTGACCATGGACCCAGTTAATAGAGCACTCCTTGTGTTATGCACAACATGCATAAAAGTTTCAAGGTTCTAGGTCAAAGGGCTTATGAGTTAGAGTACAGAAACCGTTTTCAATCAAAGTTCAATTGTGATCTTGACTTTTGATCTATGTAACACAAAAATATCAGGGCACCTCCTTGTGTCATGGACAATATTTATATAAAGCTTCATAGTCTTGGGTCTAATGGGTCCTATGAGTTAGAACACAGAAACACTTTTCAATCAAAGTTCGATTGTTACCTTGAGCTTTGACCTACCTGAACCAAAACATAAGGGCACTTCCTTGGATCATTGGCATTAATTGTATTGTATTAAGGTTGTAGGTCAATTGTTGATTGGGCTAGAGCACAGAAACGAAAATGTCTATGGACGGACAGACAGATATGGTGAAACCAATTTATCCCTCTCTACTTCATAGGTTTGGGGTATAACAAATAAGAAAGTCATTCAGAGATGCCATGAGTAGCCTGCCAAAATTTACCTTGAACTGTGACCTTGACCTTTGAACTATCTGAAAATTTCATCCAAATAGCATATCTACTCTTTATGTTGAAAAAATGTAGTTATTCATGTTATATCCAGCCCAAAATATCTCTGTATCTCTAAGGGCCTATCATTTCTCTTGTCTTTTGCTAAGCCATCTCACAATTCATAAAAGTAATGTTGATAGCAATTCTCATAGAGGACCATGATCTTATGCATAATGCCAAATATCAGAGCTATAAGCTATCCTAGTCATGGGGAGAGGATATCCAATCTTACCTGTCTAAATTTTCATTTGTCAGTTGCCAAAGAAACTAGTTTGTAAAGAATGTAAAAGAAAATCAAGTGATATTTCTTACAGCATTAGGGGTTTGTGAGATGCTTTTTTTAAATCCCACTCCACCCCAAATCCACTAATTCTATATGGGGTGACCCTTTGGGACTCTGCCACTTTAGACATGTTAATTCATACATGGTAGGAAACTTTTTTAAGCCAGGAAGCAAAATTATTTCCGTGGGTCTCTGCAACTTGAGACATGACTCTCTATGGTCATAATTGGTATCAGAATCATTGAATTAAGCCTGGCCTATAAAACCCCGTTGTTTTTTATTGGTTATAATAAGGGATCTGCATTATAAGGGATCACCCAAGAATCTTTCTTGTATATAAAAGCCATATTCTCAGAAATATGAGAAAGCTTTTCCAAGACCTATTGTTGTGGAATTTGGTTGAAACCTGACCAAAGGTTCTGATAAATGGATTTTTCACTATACATAATCATTTTATGGGATTGGACTAGCCAATAAAAAAAATCATTTCAGATTAACATAAGGAATCAGAAAAAAAGGGTAACCCAAGGATAATCCCTGTGAAATTTGTTTTAAATCCATCAAATATTTTCTGTGGAAAATTTATAAGAAACTGTTTTATTGGGTCATGACTGAGTCAACGCAATGACAAATCCCCTTCAGCCAAAGTTAGAATTGGCCCAAAAGCAAACTGATAAAATATTTTTTTTTGTATTGAAATACTTATTTTGTATTTTGTTATTGCAAGAATTAGTAGGCAAGGTTGATGTTAGGCTAGTAGAAGTTAGATTGTATATTGCCTGAGGGATATCAAAACTATGTAACTACAGCAAGGTATTCAAGCTGCAGTAACATACTTCAAGTAACCTATCAACAATGCATATAATTTCAATCCAGGCATCTCCATTTAATAAGCTTTATTAATCTTTTACTTCATTATTGAACAGATTTCTTTTTCATAAAATTCATCAGAATTAGTATGCAATACAGTAGTACCCGTAGTTACTACAGTAATTCAATGATTCTTTTTTAAAAAATAGAGCTGTTTCAGCGCGATAATATAGTAACTCACACATTTACATAACTCATTATATAAAACTTTTTTCCAATTTCTTTTCTTTAGTATTTTCTTTTAATGAAAAAAAGGAAAATATGTTCAGAATTTTTCCTTTATTAAATTAGAAATGACAAAATGAGAATGTTTTTCCTCTCTACTGTAAAATTTGAAAAAAAAAACAGAGTTATTACAGTTTTGAGATATCTTAAAGGAAAACTGAATAACTGTAAAGGCAAACAAGATGTGTTTGTCCCGCTGTACATGAGTGTTTTGGGGGGGGGGGTTGCATTTGATCTTGGTATGTGACCTTGACTTTATCACATGACCTTGACCTTGAAATTAGGAGATGCATATTATGGAGATGTATCTTGAATAGGCTGGTAGTAATTGGCAATGTTAAGTTTTTTGATTAAGTTTTACAGACAGACAGACTCAATGACAGACAGATGGACAACGGTAAAACAATATGCCCCCTATATGCAGGGCATAAAAGTATAAAATGAGCTTCAAAGCTGTTATTAATACTTAGTCCCCTTTTTACTTGATATTTGATGGAAAATAATTATTTTGTTACATTATGATTCTTTCTACCAATTTGACTAATTAACCCATGACCAGACAATTTCGCTTTTTGGCAACCTGAGGAAATATGATCACAGAAAACTTTGATGGGAAAGAAGACATTGCTTGTAACAAGTAATGTCTTCTTTTCCCCAGATGTTTACTACTTTATTTGGCAGTTACTTTCCAATCTTAGTCCGATTTGAAATGTCAACTGTAAGTTTTTCAATAAGAACCAGTCTAAAATTTGTTGTGTGATAGTGGGTTTGAGTTGCTAGGATATTTTCACCTAGCCCATTCCCACACCATTCCACTTTTTGATACCTGTCATTTAAAAAGCTTTGATAAACATTGTGGACAAACAAGAAATTGCTTGTTATAAGCCATTTTCTTCATTATCTACCCAAAAGACAAAGATTATCATAATTCAAGTCATGATGAAATTGTTGTCAGCAACTTCTTTTAACTTTGATCAGTCTAACATTTTGTTAACCTGTATGAATGGCCCAGTTTCTCTTGATATTGGGTGTAATATGCTCTTATATTTGATATTGGGACTTCCACATAGCTTAAAAAAAGATTGGGAATTCCCCTACAGCATAAAACACAGAGACTAAGCCAAGATTTTTTACTATATAACCACTTCCAGCAAGTTTGAGAAAGATCAAGCCAAAATTAAGCACCTGTTGCATTGTAAAGAGGAAACTGGCATTAAGAACAGTTTTCCTGTGAAATAGGGCAGAATGTCATCAAAGTCCAAAGGGATCTTCCTAATGACCATTCAGAAATTTCTGTAAGTTTTGGAAAACCCACCAAAAATTGTGAAATCTAAAGTGGTATTGCTGAATGTATGCCCTACATTAAAGGATCACAGAAACTCACCATGAACATATTGTGACCAGGTGAGCTAAATGACTTATTGCTTTTGATCACCCCTTTAATGGATACAGGATATTGATTGTTTGCATGAACAGTGATGTCAATGACATTGCATTTCATTGGGTGATATGAACTTGAAATTAAAATCTAAAAACAATAGACTTTGTATGAGTGATCAAGTCAACACAGCAGATGTTAGCTTTTAGCAATTAACTCCGTGTGGAGAGCATATTTACTGACCATCTTTGTTGAGTCTGAAAGTATTAATTCTTATTAGACTGAAAAGAATTTGTATGTTCTTAATTGGCATATTCTTTTATATTTAACACTTTCCTGTACAATCCCTGCTTTATAAGTCCTTAAGATTTTATACTTGAGAAACCATTTTGGAAAAAGAAGAAATTGCCTGTAACAGGTGATATCTTCTTTTCCTACTATAGTTTCTACTCTGTGGGTTAGTTACTTTTCAAATTGCACTCTAATTTCATTGTTGTCTACAACTTCTTTAACTTTTGACAAAGTAAGTCTTAAACTTTGTAAAGAGTTAAGAAAGGTTTTGTTTGAATTAGGTTTAATGCCTCTCTGAATATTCTTTCACAGTGAAGTTCAATTATTTATTGCATACCACTAGTGCTCGGCTTGAGCCCTGAAATGTCTTGCCCAAGGACAAACCCACATGACCAGTGGTGCAGCTGGGATTCAAAGCCATAATCCTTGACTTCTTGCTGATTACATGTCTGCAGACCTTACCATTTAGCCATACAAGACCCATTTGAAAAATTGTTCTTCTTCACCAAGGTTTGATGGTCCAAACTCATGGGTGTGGAATTCACATGCCCATTTGTCTGACATGACAGACTTATCTTCTAGGGAAAAAGTACATTTTTCAATGCAACTTGCCGAAGGAATAGTAAATACCAGGGCATATCTTGGAATGGTACAAAACAGATCTTAACCCGTTCCCTTACAGTCACACTTTTTGATGCCCCTAAAGCAAAACAATTGGAAAACATTGTGGAAATGAAGAAATTGCTTGCAACAAGAAATTTCTTCATTTTCAACAATATTTTCTACCCAGTAAGTTAAAAAAAATTTAAAATTTCATAAACTATATATTGTCTTCTGTAACTCCTTTCAATTCAGACCAGTCTAAAATTTTGCCACCTGGAAATGGGTTAAGAAAACTGGTTATATATTGGGAAATTATGGTGATTCTATAGTGAAGGGTGTAAAACATTGATATAAGGAAGAAAATAGCATTTTCTTCATTAACAACAACTTTTTCTCTAAATCTATCTCTTCAGCTTTTAGGAGACAAGTTTGTTTAAATTATGGAAAAGTAAAATGTCTTACTTGCCCATAGAAAAGTAGAGCAAATCTGTATTTCCACACAACTGTACAATCTATAATGATGGGTTAAAGCATGTAGTTTTAATTCCTTGTTGAAAAGATTTAAATCCATTTCATTTGGATTGATTGTATCTCACTTAATGTCTATCAGTTTTGCAACAATTATTCAGTTATTATGCAGAAACTGGTCACCTGACCATGGCTTCTTGTCATTCTTCTCAATAGTGAATCTGGGACAAACGATAAAGGCCACCAAATGCTCATCTACTTTAGGGAACTACTTATAATTACTTATATTTTACATTGGAGAGAGATACAGAAAGGACAATGTCAAAATGACTTTTGTCAAATTTCAGAAAGAGTTATAGCTTAGCTGGGGTTAGAACTCACAACTTGTGAATTTAGCAAAAAGTGTGTTTCAAACTGAGCTAACTGTATTGTACAATGCATTTCAATTGGTATGTGCTCTTGAACCTATTCCCACTCAACTCTACATTTTGATGCGTTAAATAAAGACTATTGAAAACACTGTAACACATTGCCATGTATATTGCCTATTACAATATAACTTTTTGGGACTGCAGCCATAGCACAGTTAGTAGCATAAGCCATTCCCAGTTGCAAGGTCATGAATTCAATCCCGGCTGGGACAAAAATCCTTTCAGACATTTGCCTCCCACAATTGGGTAGATAATTATAAACCTAAGTCTAATGTTCAGCTGGGGGCACAGAAAGGATGTTGTTGTTGCACTATGGGAGAATCTAGGGGTAGGTGCTCAAGCCTCATTGATATGACTGAAATACTTTTAAAAGTGGCTTAAAATAAAATGTAAGGGAAGTCAGTTCAATAAATATGTGTTGTTATCGTTTATCTTCGGTCCAACTTCAAAATGGGATGTCATGGGTTTGATCCCCGGAGGCGACACATATTCTTTCGGACATTTGTCTCTCACAAATGGGTGGATAATCGTAAACCTAAGTGGGATAGCAGTTGGAGGCCAGGTAAGGATGTAGTGGTAGTTACAGTGTGAGAAATAACAGGAATCCATTGTTAGGTGCTCCAGCTGCTGCGATATGACTGAAATACTGTTACAAGTGGCGATAAGCCCCATGCAATCAATCAATCTTTGGTCAAGTGAAGGTGTGACTTATTGAAATGCAGTTTTAATGGGTCTTATTCTTTTTACGTTTTTAACATCTGAAAGTATTTTTTAAACATGTCAACCTTTTGGTGGAAGCGATTATCTTAGTCGGGTCCCAAAGGAGGGAGGAGGGTGCAGCTGTGATACCTGATATTGAAATAAAACAACTAATTTCAATTGATTTGGTGAATGATGTTTTATGGTTTATATATTTTTTTTTATCATTCTTTTTCATAGCAATTTGATTAAAACATAAGCTGAGCATTTTGTATTTAATACAAATAGCTCAAAACATTCAAAATACAACATCAAACCATTTCTGTTCTGATCTATACCATTCAAAAGACTATTCAAATTCATTCATCATGTCAATATCATAATTTATCCTTAACTGCAGAACCCGGGTCCATGATTCGACTCGGGTGGACCTACATACACATTTTATACTCTACCTCCCAGGCATTAATTGACAATTCCATAATTTCCTTAATTGTAGAACCCAGGTCTTTATTTGGACCAGGGTGGACCCACATAGACATTATACCCTACCAACTGGGCTATGGCTTAATCAAATGCTATTACAAATCCCTATATGGTGCAATAGGATAATGTCACTACATTAAAAAGTAAAAGGCAACAGTTCTAGAATTAAGCCTATAACCATTCCTTGCATAAGAGCCCTCAACACTTTCCTGTTTTTTTTTTTTTTTGTTTTGTTTTTTTCTTCAAAATTTTAGAATTTTCCAAATCCTAAGAAGTTTCAGATGACAATTAAAAGAGGGTGCAATTTAAAAAGGAATCATCCGACAATGTAAAAATTATTGTAGAAAAAGGAGAAATGGCTTGTTACAATTTCTTCTTTTCCCTCATTGTTTTGTCAGGTATAAAATCACAGGAACGTAAAAAACTGGATTGTACACTAAACGAAAGGGTTAAAGTATAAAACAACGAGTAAAAATCAAGCGATAGGTATACAATACGTCCACCCGGCATAAACGGTACGAAATAGTTCAGGTACGACCTGACGGATCATGAGTACATTGCGTTATCTATCACAATGTGATAAATCTTGACTATTTAAAGTATTTAGAGTCCAGTTTGTAACAGAGACTTGTAAAAGTTGAAAATTAAACCTGTTTATTTATCTCGGGGTGCGAGCTGCTCCGAATGTTGTAGAGAAGTGCGAAAAAATTGTGTTCTGAAGAAGTGAAAGCTCTTCGCTTTGTATATGTCAGCCCGCACGGTTAAATATACCATTTATTTATTGATTGGTTAATCTATTAATTGATTGACGACTGGTTGGTCGGTTCATTAATATATTGGTCAATATTGATCGAAAAAACGCTTCCGATAACAGATACAAACCGCATTGACCATTCTTAAGAATGGGCGACCATTCTTAAGAATGTGTAACGATTCCAGGGGAGGTAATTTGCAGTGGTTATGCAAATTAGGGTACCCTCTGAAAGTTAAGTGACTATTTGGAGTTATATATAGACAAGGTCGACCCATTTAGGGTTGAGGATCCTTTTCTCTGAATGGATAGGCTTTGTCTACGAGCTCGGAACGTTACATTGGTGGCAGCGGTGGGATAATGACAACTGCCAGACCGGAGTTGCCTTGCCCACGGATCTCCCAGGCCAAGACTCGGGACGAGTCTTCTCGGAGGGGAGAGTAGTGTAACGATTCCAGGGGAGGTAATTTGCAGTGGTTATGCAAATTAGGGTACCCTCTGAAAGTTAAGTGACTATTTGGAGTTATATATAGACAAGGTCGACCCATTTAGGGTTGAGGATCCTTTTCTCTGAATGGATAGGCTTTGTCTACGAGCTCGGAACGTTACATTTGGTGGCAGCGGTGGGATAATGACAACTGCCAGACCGGAGTTGCCTTACCCACGGATCTCCCAGGCCAAGACTCGGGACGAGTCTTCTCGGAGGGGAGAGTAGTGTAACGGTTCCAGGGGAGGTAATTTGCAGTGATTATGCAAATTAGGGTACCCTCTGAAAGTTAAGTGACTATTTGGAGTTATATATAGACAAGGTCGACCCATTTAGGGTTGAGGATCCTTTTCTCTGAATGGATAGGCTTTGTCTACGAGCGCGGAACGTTACATTGGTGGCAGCGGTGGGATAATGACAACTGCCAGACCGGAGTTGCCTTGCCCACGGATCTCCCAGGCCAAGACTCGGGACGAGTCTTCTCGGAGGGGAGAGTAGTGTAACGATTCCAGGGGAGGTAATTTGCAGTGGTTATGCAAATTAGGGTACCCTCTGAAAGTTAAGTGACTATTTGGAGTTATATATAGACAAGGTCGACCCATTTAGGGTTGAGGATCCTTTTCTCTGAATGGATAGGCTTTGTCTACGAGCTCGGAACGTTACAAATGGGCAAAATGTGTCTGCCCGTTCTTAAGAATGGGCATATTCTCAAGATTGGGCACAACAAATGCACCTTGACAAAAACTGCAGTACGACAATTTGATCGCCGAAACAACACAATCAAGATTTTGCATTGGATCATTTTATCCAAGTATCAGTAAGAAAAAGTACATTATATTTGTAAAATAATTCAAAACTCACTTATCATACACTACAGTTTTATCGGAGTTCAAAGTTAACATCCGGTCTAGATGAATGATTTGATTAATTGACTGAGTCTTCGGTTGATAATGGCGTTCGGTCAACTAACCGATCATGTCGTGTTTTGTTTTGTTTTCGTGGTAATCTGATCCAAGAAACTTAAGATCTAAGAAATGTTTTACCAACATTTAAGACGCGTTA
Source organism: Fragum fragum (assembly GCA_946902895.1). Lineage (NCBI taxonomy): Eukaryota > Metazoa > Mollusca > Bivalvia > Cardiida > Cardiidae > Fragum > Fragum fragum. The sequence goes on along the minus strand of OX336370.1, from coordinate 70,301,852 downwards.
TGCGGAGAGGGGCTGACCAAAAAACTCATCAAAACTAATATTTGAAACATGTATTTAATCACACAGAGGTCATCAGAGTTCGTGTCTCCAAAATATATTTATTATAGTCTATAATAATCATTCTATATAGTAGCTCTTGTATAAAGCGATTGCTAAAAGAACGACCAAAAAGTGGTCTGTTAAGAGTATGTGAAATATATGAAAATTCATTCGACTGCATACATATACAATTACACAATTCTCACTCAATACTATATTGATACAATTCTAATGATTTTCAATAACATTGGAATAAATTAATATATGTTTTCAAGAAATACGACCTCTTGTTAAAGAAATATTTTGTCTTTCAAAGGGGATTTCAATTGTGGTCGCTTAATAGAAGTGGTCTTCGAGAAAGATCGATTTTGTTCAGAAAATCTGACTTGATCAATCATTTCAAGCCTAGTGTATCCTGAACAAACTGGCTAGGGACGATTTTTTTCTCCGAAAATGGGCTTTTTCGCGAGATTTGTCCCATTGTTTTTCTTGGAAATGTAATTATTTGTAAGAAATTCAAACACCATACACACGCACCAAGGGACTGCCACTGGGACATGTTAGAAATGTTTCTGTAAATACTCGACGGTCCTCTTTACAAGTTTTGTGTCATTTTGTCTGAATAATATATTAACAGTGGAAAAGCATTAGGATACGGAGTCATAAAACTGACATCAAATTTCGAGCAACATTATTGGTGTCTGGGCAAAGACGTTAACATGTCTTCAGTTGAACATAATAGTTTTTAAAAGAAATTTTGTCTTTTTTTTTAAACAAAAAAACCTTTATCTAACAAAGAACTTTTGAAATCTGCACTTTTTTCTGACAGGAAAAAGATTTAACCGACCCCATCTTTAACCAATTTCCATACAACAAAAGTTTAGATTGGTCCAAATTGAAAGAAGCTGTTGACGACAATTTCAAGTTGATGGATTTTGAATTTGTTCGTCTTTTAGGTAGGGAAACATTGTGGATAATAAGGAAATTGCTTGATACAAAATTCTAATGTTTTCAAAGTGTTTTTCTTGATGGGCGTAAAAAAGGGTGGGGTCGTGTGGGAATAGATTAAGTACTTGAACACTGTACATTATACAGGTACAAGGATACAAGGAATTTCTTTCGTCAAGAGAGGCCGGTATTGTCAAGCGAAGTACTCTTTCACCTCGTAATCGAGCTGTCAATCAAGGAATCAATCCATCAATAAAATTATTTATTCAGCCTGGAATTGAACTTAAAGTTTGTTATAACAGCTTATTCAAGCTGTATTTACGACATCTAGGTCGCCAAACAACAACTTTACTTTTTTGTTGCATGCTACTGGCCATAAAATTTTCAAAATAACGCCTTTGAAAATCGAAGCGGAACTTCCTGTCGGGGTTAATTGGCGGGGTCTAGGGAGTCATTGGGCGGGGCCAGCGATTGGTCAATTACTTTAACCCTTGTCATGCTGTATAGACGCCTCACCGAATTGTTGTAAAATCAAAGGGCTGAAAGCACTGATAGAACCTGTTGTTCAAAAATCAATATTTCTTTTAGAAATCAATTTCATAAACAACTCTGGCAAGAAAAGTACAAGCAGGAGGTGTAGACCAAGACCAGACTGCACTTATGTGCAGGCTGATCTTGGTCTACATCTCCTGCCAAAACCGGAATATTTCGGGTTCAGCATGAGAAGGGTTAAAGATACCTTTATATTTAATTTATCATCTTTTATTTTCAAATTTATCGTCGAGACTTGATTTTCCTTTACGAAAGGATGTTTTTACGTTACAGAGTTTTGCTTTATTAAATCGGATGTTCCGAGAAGAAACAAATCGTCGGTGCGCGATCACAATCTTGTAACTACAGCTTTATTCAAGCTAATTGCTCACGCACCGACGAAATATCATCGTCATGCTATCATGATGCCTAAGATAGCCTTGATGATTCGATTTTTGGTCGTTAAAACATTTCTGATTTAAATTTCAAAATCACTACAAACATACTTATGCTATTTCCAGTTCAGTAAACGAAATGACACTTAAAAAATTCAAATGGCATATATGATATATATTGAATTATGTCATTTACGGCATGTGACTCCTGTCATTTCAACACTAGTGGAGAACAAATATTACTTTTTACTCTTACTGGTTTCGAACCAACGCGGAACAAATGTTGCTTTTTACCAACTCGGATACAACAACATCGCCAAGCGCTGCAACGTCCTACATCCTTTCCCACTACACTACCCAGATCTAAGGACGACGAACATTGCAGCGCTATCCAGCGTTACCGTATCCGCCTTGGTTCGAATCCCGTAAGATTAACAGGTTTTTTGGTTGCATATCATTAGTATTTCAAGTCTTCTTTAGCAATAAATCTTGTTGGAATTGAATCCTATACTCAAAATGTGTTGATAATTGTTAAAGCTAAGAGAACTACTCAACATGCATAATTGAAGGCGGGATGAGGTCTCGGCCTCGTTGATTTCCGACGGTAATCTTCTATAATTGACCGATCGCTGGACACGCCCACTGAACTCCAACAGGAAGTTCCACTTCGATATTGAACGGTGTCAGTTTGCAGATTTATGTAATATAACATATAAAAAAAAATGCACGCTGGTTGGTTGTCAACCTACAAGCCATGACTACTGATTGTATAAGATGTAGTTACGATGATTTTTTGTGTGTGTGGTTTTTATTTTATTTATTTTTTTTTTTAAAAAAATGGCCAATCGCGGCTATAAATCAACTAAGCAAACGACCAATGAAATCGTTCATTGACCAGAAATGAGTTTTGATCTCCAACATCGTCAGGCATTTTTGAACCTTTTCAGTTGGTTTGGCGACTTAAACATCGTAACTACAGCTTATTCAAGCTGTAGTTACGATGTTTAGGTCGCCAACCAACTATTCTCATTTTTTTTCTTGCATGCTACTTGCCATACCTTCTACAAAATAACGCCTTTAAAAATCGAAGGGGGGCATTCTGTTGAAATCAGTGCGTGTGTCCAATGGGGTTAGTGGGTGGATCAGCGATTGGCCAATTCTCTTACATAAAATGTCGGCTAATGTCGGAGTTACAATTCTAGATTTTTTATTTATTATCAAAGTTTCGACCCTTGTCATTCCGCTCAGTTTGACCAGTGCGGATACTTTTTGCTCGACCAACAAGGTCCTCGTTCGCTCGACGGGTCACACATACTAAAAGACCTGTCATCAGATCTTCGTGTTCTCCTGTGATATAAGACGTGACTTATATGTCGTAAAACTAGCAAGAATTCTCCAAGATTTACGACAATAAAGTTTATAATAAAGCTTTAATCTCTTACAAATGTCTGTTCTGTAAAAACTGACAATAAAAAAGAAACAATGGGTTTGAAAATAACTTACTTATAGAAGGTTATTTTTATTTGATTTGAGAAAAGGGATTTGTTGTTGAAATAACCTTCTTCTGAATATAAGAGTAAGATAGAATACTGCCAGGAATCTGCGATAAACACGAAATTGAACAACTAGCCAAACGTATATGTTACACAGAGTAAGGAATATGTTTGTAATTGACCAATCGCTTGCCCCGCCCACTTACTAAGTTGGTCACGCCCACTACCTCAAACAGGATGTCCCGCTATCTAAAGACGTTGTTATGCAAATTTTACCATGGCCAGCACCATGCAATAAAAATTTTGAATAGTTATTAAATTATAAGAAATGAAGAAACTAAATTTTGTTGTTTTCATTTAGGTATAAACATAAGAATTTGTTCACGCTAATCTATGAAAAGGCTTCGTATATATACAGTGTGATTATGATTGAAGCTTTTTACTTTAATGAATACAAAACATTATTCTCTTCATTTCATAATTTTGATCGTTGTTGTTGTTGTTATCACTATTCTTTAGCCTATGATCTGGTGGTTCCGCCGGGTATGATCATTACTTCAAATATTTGTTTTGCGTACATTTAGAACGGCCCCTTTTCTATCGAGGTTATATTTCATCGGTGGGCTACCAAAACGTCGTCATTACAGCTTGTTCAAGCTGTAGTGACGACGTTTTGGACGCTCACTTACGAGTAATATATTCCCCGTTCATCTTGTACCGAAGAGAAAGAATGTGATATTTAGTGATAAAATTGTGTACCTGTGAAGATCTTATCATTTTCATGAATTTCTAGACAGATAAATCTGATTAAATCTTTTAACGAATATGAGATCTACTCGGATTCTAATTCAAAACAGCCTTTCCGATACCTCAACCCATTACCTGACTACAGAATTTAACACAGGTCCAAATCGAAAGAGGTTGCAGACGATTATCTTTGGTGCATGAAATTTTAAAAAATCTTTGTCTTTTTGAAATGAAAGCATTGTGGATAATGAAGATATAGCTTGTATTAAGCCTTCATTTTACACATTGCTTATGGAAGCGTTTATTTATTTTTTATGGGAGTCAAAAAGAGGAGTTATGTTGGAATGGGTTAAGTCAGGATAATGTGTGTGCATCGACAAATCATATTTTTCATTCATACCGGAAGTTTAATCTAAAATCCTACATTTTCATATATTTATCTGAAGCATTTTTTTGATTCGACGACTTAAACGTCGTAGCTATAACTAATTCAAACTGTCGTCACGGCGTTTGTGTCGCCATTAAACCATTTAAATTTTTGTTACATGAGACTGGCTATAAATTTTTAAAATTTCGCCGTTTAATATCAAAGTAGAATTTTCCTGTCGTAGCTCAGTGGGCGTGACCAAGAAGGTCAGTCTGAACGGCAGCGATTCATTAATAGACCAATCGCTGGCCCAGAACACTGACTCCACAGGCCCCGCCCACTAACTCCAACAGGAAGGCCCGTTTCGATTTTAAATGGAGTTATTTTGCAGAATTTATGACCAGTAGCATGCAACAAAAAAGCTGAAGTTACGAAGTTTAAGTCGCCAAATCAACAATAAAGGTTAACAAAAATGGCGGCCAATGTTGGAGTTGAAAGCGCAGGTCCGGGCTAAATGAACAATTTAATTTGTCGGTTGATTTGTTGATTGTCAGCCGCGATTGATCAATTACAAGATGAAAGAGTACTTCGCTTTCAAATGTTAATTGGTGAATTGTCCATGTGTGTGACATTCCCAACAATTTCACTTGTACGCCAAGTAAAAACTAGGAGAAGCCTGTGCATCCATACAGTCTGATCTGAGTATAAACTGTGTCCTCTGTAGACAGTTACTTACTACATGTTTCTTTAGATCATTAGGAAACATTCTGTTTTGTTGCTTGGATGGGGTTAAATGCCGCTTTTAACATTTTTCAGTCATATCGCGGCGGTTAGAGACCTAACAATGGATTCCTGGTATATCTCGCCCCAGTGCCACTATTAAATCCTTTCCTAGCCTCCAGCTGCTATCCCACTTAGATTCTACACGATACGAATATCGACATCATTCAATGTTTACGCATCATGTACAGTTAAAACGGACACGGATTCCCTTCATATCAACTCTTTCCAGTACAGTCTCTTGTTTTCACGACAATGTGATTTTATACTGAAGAAAACAGTGTGAATAAAAGAAGAAATTACTTGAAACAAGCATTTTTTTCTTTTATCACAATATTTTCTACCACATAGGGTGGTTTCATTTTAAATTGCACTCAAGTTACATTATCGCCTCCAACGCCTTTCAAATTTATCGAGTCTAAAGTTCCCCCAAAACAGGAAAGGCTTTATAGGTACCTTACCCAATAGAAGAAGACAAAAATTTAACTGGACCGTATTCAAAAGGAAATTAAAACGACAATTTCATGTTTATAGAATTTCACATATTGCTGCATTTCTGGGTAGAAAACGATGTTGAAAACGCAGAAGTTTCTTATAACAATAATTTTCTACATTTTCCACATTGTTTTCCCAAACCCTCTCCGTAAGGGGTGTCAAAAAGCGGCATTGGGTGGTAATGGATTTGAAAAAGAAAAAGGGAAAAAGTACCGTAAATCAATGTTTCCTGACAGTCATATTTTTGTAGTTATTGATGTAAAATATGGATAATGACCGCCATTTAGGAATCACAGGAAAAATCCTCATTAGGCTTGAAGACATATCATTAATGACTTCTGGTAAAACATTCGTGTTGCTCTAGGTTGTTCTGGTGTGATTTCTCTCAATGTCCTCCTGTTTTTGAGACACTGGATAGGTTTATATAACACTTATCGAAACAACGAGTTCTGTCTATTTAACCTTTGTCGTGCCAAGCCCGGAATATTTCTGTTTTCAAAAGGTGCAGAGGAAAATGAGCCTGAAGAATGTGCAGCCTTGTTTCAGTGTACACCACGTGTTTGTACCTTTCAACCCAGACCTCGTTACGGAATTGATTTATAAAGGAAAAATGGCAAGCATCTAAAGTGACCTATGCATTCAGCCCCTTGATTTTAACCCATTCCCACAAAACAGTGCTTTTCGTCGCATCTCAAGGATAACCGATGGGAAACATTTAAGAGATGAAGAGAATATTTTTTGTTTTCATGGAGGTATGAACCGAAAAACCTAATCACACTATATCAATACGCGAAGCGGATTCATACATTATGTGATTAGGTTTTTCGGTTCATACCTCCATGAAAACAAAAAATATTCTCTTCATTTCTTATAATTTGATAGCATCGAGCGAAAAAAAACAAAAGCTTTACAAATTTTGATTCCTTTTTGTATGGGGCTATTTTGTGCGGAAGCATACAAAATCGCTGCGTGCTCAAAATTTTGTTCATGGAGAAATGAATAATGTTTTTCGACCAATCAGAACGCTCTTTTTTGATAGACGAAACTAGAAATTAAATCACTCTGTAATGTGAAGAAATTGGTCGTAACAAACTATATATTTTTTTTAATTTAACATAATATTTTCTACCCAGAAAGATGAAAAAATCTGAAATTTCAAAAACTTTCAATTGTCTTCTGCAAATCCTTTCAATTTTGACCACTCTAAAATCCTGTCGTGTGGGAATGGGTCAATGCAGTTCTCTAAATGATTTTTTTTATCATTTGACAATAAGGGTTAATCATTTTCCTTCTAGCTATATTTGCAAACATATAAACGCAACCCAGTAACTATGTCTTCAATAAACTGTAGTTACGAGGGTTTTGTGTCAAATGACACTATAAAACTCGTTTTCTGTCGATCTATCTTTATATGAGTTTACAAATAAGAAGGTGTATTTTCCCCTTGGATCTAACAGAATAAATCTTCGTGCCTTTATTATTCATATAAGATTTAACCATTTACTGTCTTTCAAAATTGTAGACGTGTCCAAATTCAGCGATTTTGCAAACGACAGTTCAAAGCCGATTTCCAATAAAAAAAAAGTAGGGTGGAAATTGAGGTCAAATAATAAATTGCTTGTTAAATGCGATTGCTACTTTTTCCACAGTGTTTTTTCACGTATAACGAAATAGGGGCGAATAAACAGGGAACGGAACAGGACAGGGTGAAATAATTGTGGAGACATGGCTGGAATGACTGACAGAGTGACGTGAAAAGCTCATGCATTGTTGCCGCTTTTTACAGGACACGTATTTTGCATACCGTATGGTCTATAGTCTTACTTAATATTTCATGATATTCGGGCCACTATACAAGATGAAATTAGGAAAAAAACTTACTTTACATTAAGTCTTCTTTTTTTCCGTGAGACAGCCTTGGTTTGAGAAACAGAGGAAAACGTATCAGGGAAATATTCCAAGGAATTCAAATATGAAGTTTCATTCAATTTGGTCAAAGTTTTGAGAAGAAATGGCATCGGACAGACTGACTGTCCGACGGACGCACAGTGTTGCGACTATATATTCCCCGAAGCATGAAAATATAACCCAAAAAAGTAAGTTCTTTCAATTCGCCAGCAAGTGAAAAGGAGAGTAACTGATTATGACATATTCTAGTTTGGCTACCAAAGCCCAGTAAATCTACCATTAAAGAGAACTGTAGCTACGAGGTTTATGTAGCCCCCCTGACTTACTAGCTGTATTTGTTCTTGGTAATGGTTATGTAATTGGATGCTTTAATTTGAAAGCTATTGTGAAAAACTATAGTATCTCCACATTTCCGTTTTTCACTAATGGTTTAACGTTTTTATAGAATAAATAAAGACCATCTGCGCCGGTATTTGGTTTCCACCTCCGCATTTCCACGAAAATGGCACATGGTTGTCTTGCTTAATCTTTAATCCATTACCACGCTATCTCATATTTTAAGGAAAAAGTTGAAACATAGTTGGAAAAAGAGAAATTATTTGTAACACTTAATCTTTAATGCGAATACACTTACAAAAAAACTCCCGAGCCCTCTTGTATCCTTTGGAATCAATTTCTTATCTGAGTACTCTTGCTGTCTTGGTATAACTAGTCTCGGACATATAACGAAAGGGACACTTTTCAAATTCGTGGAGTAGGGAAACCTGTTTGAATAAAAATCTTATATATCTAAGACCCTCGAAATGACAAATCGCTAACCCCGCCCACTTACATCGTTGGCCACTCTCATCGACTCCGACAGGAAGTCCCGCTTCGATTTTAAACGGCGTTATTTTGAAAAAATTATGGCCAGTAGCATGCAACAAAAAATATAGTAGTTAGTTAGCGACTTTAACGTCGTAACTACTGCTTGAAAAAGCTGTAGTTACGATGTTTAAGTCGCCAAACCAACATAAACGTAAACAAAAATGACGGCCAATGTTGGAGTTCAAAGATCACTTCTGATCTTATGAATGATTTCATTGGCCGACTGGTATTTTGATTGACAGCCGCGATTGGTCAATTATACCCCCGTCTACCTCAATACATATTTTATCGGTTTGCGGAACACAGTCCGGTACTCCGTGTTAAGTATATGTTACAGATACTGATATACCGCAATGGAATTCAAAACGGTTCCCTGCCAATATTTCCTTTATCTTGGGAAAATCAAAAGTCACAGGGGGACAGGTCAGATATGGTCTAAAATATCGAGCCAAGATTAACTCAGGTTTCAGAGCGGAATCATTTGCCGGTGACCACGGATTCCATTTATCAATTCTTGCTACAACATGCGATTCAAGTCTAATCCGACTTTATTTCTGATCGTCATTGAGCAATGGGACACCAATCGCGCACAGATCTTACGTATCCGAAATCATTCACCAAAGATCTTTCAAAACACTTGATGGATTTATCCGACATAACTTTAGCTAGCAGAGCGATAGCTTTGATAGCTTAGGTTAACAGACAAAATATGAGGTCGTCTCAAAGTTCAACGACAACAAACTGCGACTGGAGGCTTAACCACTAAGTCTGTTAAATGCCTACGCCATAAAAAAGTAGTTATGAATTCTAGAAATATTGCATAGTCTGCATGCTTGTTCATCTCCTAGGTATTTTCAACTCACTTAAGCAGATCGAGTTCAAAACGAATCTGATGAGAGTCTTCAAAGAAGTTGCAAAATGTTAAAAAATCTAAAATATTTATCTCTTTAGGTAGAAAACAATGTGGAAAATGAAGAATTTGCTTGTGACAAGCAATACCTTCATTTTCCACATTTTTTTCAAGAACTATTTTCTTGAGAGGCGTAAAAGGAGGGAATGTGTGGGAATGGGTTTGCTCTGTGGTTGCTTTAACCTTGATTCTTCAACATGTTAAGAATATTACTGAACAAAACATTGCTTTGCTAGCTTACAGCACTTTTCAGTACTTTGATTTCTGTCTCTTTCACGGTATAACGTGCGTCTTCCTCAAATGACGTTTTCACAGTGACAACGTTCTTTTATTGTATCCCTCGTATATCATCAAGCACATTTAGTATGCTGATAGAAGTCTAGGGATACACGCCAAAATTTTAGCTTTTGACGTTTTGCTTAAGTTGATAGACAAAATTCTGAGGTCTTCCTAGAGTTCAGCGAGTGCAAACTGTCACTGGAGGCTAAATCCATTGAATGTTTACGACATTATAAAGTAGTTTATATGTTTTTCAGGAATATTGCAAACTCTGCTTGAATGTTCACATCCTAGGGTGGTTTGTTTTTCAGCATAATTTATTCCGAATGAGACTGATCAGAGTCTTCATTATGAACACTGCTTTGTACGACCACATAAACTAACTATATTTAAATTGTAGAGAACTCATTCAAAAGTATTGTATTTAACCCATTCCCACTCAATCCAAGTTTTCAAGCATCTCAAGAAAATGGCTTTTGAAAACATTGTGGTTAATGAATTAATTCCTTGTAAAAAGCAATTTCTTCAATGTGCACAATGTTTTCTAACCTATAAGGCATTTTCTTCCCAAATTTAACCCACTGGAAATCGTGGTCTGTGGTATCTTTAAATTTGAGCCAGTCTAAGATTTTGTCATGTTGTAATCGGTTAACTCCTGGGTTACATTAACCTCTTTTATTAATCATGATAACCTTTGACAAAGAAGATTACTTAACAATACCATGCTTCGCTAGCTTACAGTACATTCAGTACTTTGATTTTATTTTTTCTATTCCCAGGAGTAACAGTAAATCGCCAAAAGTACGACGGCAACTGTCTATGTACCACGGCATTTGACCCCCCCCACACACACACAAATAAATAATTAAATAAAAAATAAAAGATAGAAAAAAATACATCAAATATTAAAACACGGATCCCCAATTTACGCACGTAAACAGTTCAAATTTAGACTATAAACTGTTTCACCGTTTTGCACACTAAAACATGTCGCCAAAATCACGACACTGGTCAAGGAAGCATCTAGAAAGAGTACATCAGATAGTGTCTACTAACATATTTATCAAAGCAAATCGACAAAATTACGACACAAATCACGGAAGCTTATAGAAAGAGTACATCAGATAGTGTCTACTAACATATTTATCAAAGCAAATCGACAAAATTACGACACAAATCTCTATATATCATCCTAACGTGATATAAAGAGAATTGTGTCGTAATTTTGGTGACTTGATTTGATGTTAAATCGATTGACATTTCTTTCTGCTTTTATTCTGAAAGTACTTACACAAATGTGCTCGTGTGTCACGAATCCGTATCCTGACAAGTTAATATATCTTGTCAGGCTACCGTAGTTATATAGACCTTGCCGTCAAAATTTTGGCGACTTCTTTTGGTGTAAAAGTTCAAGGAAACTACTTCCTGTGTTCATTCCGGTGGTACAAAAGTCTTTCTTTATCACGTCGTCATGATTTACATCGATTTTAACATGATTTTTGAAAGATTTATATTTGATAGATGACCATTCGCCCAGACATATTTTCCTCCTTAGAAATCGTTTCTTTTCATTAAGATTTATATCGTCATTTGACGTGCAGAATGTCGTAGCTACAGCTTTATTACAGCTGCAGTTACGACATTTTGTTAGCCCACTGACTATATCTCCTGTATCAGATTTATGATCATTTTATGTTTCTAAATATGAATTCCGTTGCTATGGAAAAAATGTCTTTACGTCAATACTCGAGATAAATGTATATTTTATCCAAAATAATAATAATAATAATAATAATAATAATGATAATAAAAGCGAAATAAATCTTATTTGAAGGAAAAACGTCAAAATATTGGACTGGTCCATATTCAAAGAAGCTGCAGACGACAATTTCAAGTTGATAGAACTTTAGATACCTGTGACCTTCTAGGTAGAAACAAAGTGGGAAAGAATAAATTTCTTCATTTTCACCCCGTTCTCTCAAAATCTATTCATTAAAATGAGGGAGGGGGGGGATTGTTGCGTATTTCTAAGCCCCTTTGTTGCCAGACCTGATATATAACATGGACCCAAACAACGCAACTTCATCTAATTTAACCCTTGATTTTACCAATTTACATTGCGCCCAAATACCCGTCATTAAGGGATTACTAGTCCCGCCTATGAAAGCGTCGTAAATACAGTTTGAATATACAATAGTTACTACGTGTAGATTGCCAACCAACAACCATGGTTGACACACATTGCGGAAGTATCCTTGTATTCCCTGTTCAAAAGAACAGTTTGACAAGTCAATCAGGATTTTTCGATCAATTAATATTCGGCTTCTTTTTTGTTAATTTCGTTTTCTTCCGATGAAATAATACCAATGCATGCAAAGACATGCACAACGAGAGCAGGAAATTTTCTGGGAAATTCAACCCGATAAAGGATTATGGACATATGACTTGAACCGCTTCACCCATTACCAGACGGCAAAATTTTGGACTGGTTCAAATTCAAAGGAGTTGCAGACGACAATGCAAAGTTTAGATTTTTTAAACTTTCTGGGGAGAAAATATTGTGTAAAATGAAGAGATTGCTTGTTACAAGCAATTTTTTCATTTAACACAATGTTTTCTAATTTGCTATACTTGAGGGGAGACATAAGCCGTCTCTGTGTGGAAATGGGTTAAGCAAGAACGGCTAGTGGTCAATGTCCCAATTTTGAAACCCTGTAACGGATATTGATCTTGAGTCAGACATTCTACAGATATAGTCTCTTGGAAGAAAAACCGGGATGGATTAATCTAAGAATGCTAAAACTTCTTCCAGAATGATATACAATATATTTGAACTTATCTTTTTTCTCCCAATAAACGCTCACGAAAGCAACTTTTAGCAGAGAGCTTGTTTTTATTTATTATTTATGTTTTAGGTCACCAGTCATAAACAATGACTATTATTTTTCCTTCAACACGCAAAAAATTTACACAGATCAATAAATAATATAAAAAAAATCATTTCCTTCAGAGGAAATTCTCCTCAGTTTAGAGGAACACTTTCAGATATTTCTCCGAATTATACCCGTATGGCTCAACTGAATTTCAGCGTAAATATGATTATCCATCTCTTTTGTTTGTTTGTTTGTTTTGTTGTTTGTGTTGTCGTTGTTGTTTCTATTGAATGAGTCAATAATGAAACCTGTTCTCCTATTTTGAGAAATACATTACCCGAAAATTCTCGTTTTATTCATACAATCTTTGCTATCAGGCTCTGCGATAAAAGCTGTCAGAGCGTGTATGATATAAGGAGGGTACATGTTTAATAATTCATGGAGAACCATTATTTTGATATTATCGATGCTGTATTCCCCCATTTCTAAGACTTTCTTTCTAACATCTGCATTACAAATCCCGAGAAGGCGACGAAATATCGTAACTACAGCTTGAACAAAGCTGTAGTTACGACATTTTGGTCGCCCAATGACGAAAAGAAGTCATGGCGTAGTCAAGTCTTTAGTCTATACAAAGCCGAGGTCATGGCATATCTCTAAATTGACCAATCGCGGCTACATGTATTTATCAAGGAATATTTCGTCCAATAAGATCATAGATTCAGTCCGGAATTAAGATTTAAACTCCGACATTGGCCGCCATTTGTGTGAAACATTTTTGTTGGTTTGGTGACTTAAACGTCGTATCAACAGCTATTTCAAGGAGTAGTTACGACGTTTAGATCGCCAACCAACTATTCTGATTTTTTGTTGCATGCTACTCACCATAAATTTTGCAAAGAAACGTTTTTAAAAATCGAAGCGGGATTTCCCTTGGAGTCAGTGGGCGTGGCTAAATGAGTAAGTGGGCAGGGCCAGCGATTGGTCAATTGTGTTAAAAAACTGATTGTGTTGATAATAATTGATTATTTGTGCCTCGTTTTTTTTATAATTGACGGATCGCGCTGTCAAACAAGGAATCAATCAACCAATCAAAGCAATCATTTAGATCGGAAGTGGACGTTGAAGCCCGACATTGGCCGACATTTATGTTAAACATTTTGTTAGTTTGGCGGGCTTAATGTCGGTTACGATTTTTAAGACGCCAACCAACGACTTTCCTTTTTTATTGTTTTCCCAGCTGTGAAATCTTGGGATTTCCCAGTGCAATAAATTTTGATATCAATTTTCACACCGAAAATCGGGAATAACTTTTATTTCCAAAGGGCCAGGTCGCTCCTGGTTAATATTCATAGCTAAGATTGCCAATTTTACATATATATCTAAATTAAAGAACGCTTTTGACTAAATCCTCCACAGAATAAGATTTTAAATCATAAGCTACATATTTTACAACTTTTCTGTTGGAATAATGGCGAACGAGGGGAGAATGAGAATTGCAAGGTGAACTTACATTTCTTAGGCTTAAAATCAATTCAAAAGCAGTAAAATGAGAAGAGATAAACGGTCATAACTACAACACTAAAATAAATGATACAAAAATGACCTGATTGTGTTATATATTGTGACACCAGTAAACATCATTTCAACAAAATTTGACAGAAAAGCCGTCTAAATAGGCTAAATTTTGATTGACAGAGACTTAACAGAGAAAGAGACATAAGCACGAGTTTCTCTCGGGACGTTACCTCTCTCTAATATGCATATCACGTTGGGAGCAGTTAATGTAATGCAAACCATACTCTTATTCAATTAATTAAAGAGTATTCTGGCTGTTTGAAATAGTAAATTTAATCTATTCGAGCACGTCCCTAGGCCAAAAGTTATTTGGATAACTGTCAAGTTCTCCTGTCATCAAACAATATGTGTTTTTGTCTCAAAAGCACACCTCAACATATCGGCTCCAATTGCTTTGGTGACAGAGCACTCGATTTTTAAACCCGGGATCGCTGGTCCGAGACACGGGCTGCCCAATTAAGAAACTCTCCTTCGTATAGAACGTAATATTGAGACCGCGTGTGACGGTGTTGTACATCGATAGTTAGACCTTTACCGTTTTTTTTTCAAAAATTTAGACTGGTCCGAAATCAAAGGGGTAGCACAAAGTGAAGAATAATCATTTCAATACAATAGAATTATCGTGACAAATGATAAAATGCTTATTACGAGTAATTTCTTCTTTTTCCTCAATGTATTTTTGAAGTATGATATCACAGGGACGTATCACAGTGACCTAAAACATAATCAGGGATTGTACGGAGAAAGGGTTGAAGAACCAAGTTGAGCGTCCCAGATCCCTGAACTATCCTCCGTAGCAACTAACGGTCTTTTTGGGCGTCGCTCAAATGGGCAAATGTTAAAACGACGGTAAATAAACGAAACAATAGAAATACTCGTAAGAATACATACGGGGTCTGTCATGGGATTTGCTTGCTTTGAGACGAGCTGATTCAAACGGAAACAAAATTCAAAGTTAGAGTGCGAGCCTTGATGAATATAATGATTTTTCTATCTAGACCCGGTAAATCCGATTATTAAAACGGTTGTTACGATATTTTGCTAGCGCAACCACAATAATATTCTTTTTCCTCACAAGAACAGCATGTCGTTACCCTTTCTACTATCTCATTATCAAGATCGGGGCTGTACATTATAAGGGACAAACCGAGAAGTTGGCATAACGAATAGCTGAAAAAGAGATTAAATCAAGCACACGAGAAACTCTCTCTCAAAAAAAAAAAAAAAAAAAAAAAATATATATATATATATATATATATATATATATATATATATATATATATATATATATATATATTCGTCCCAGATAAACTTGCGATATTTATGCCGCCTGACGAGAGACGATTTATACGACTCACTGTGTATTTTCTGATTGGCTCCTTTCCACAGTCACTCAATATATGAATGGGAAGTGATTCTTTTTTGTTTTGTTTTGTTTGTTTTCATTGAGGAATGAAACTCTTAACTTAATCATGCTGTATGAATGCGCGATGGGGATTCACACATAAGTGAGATTTTGTTCTTAGGATCATACCTCAATGGGGAAAAAAATCTCTTAATTTCTTATGATTTAATGCCATCGAGCAAATCAAAGCAAACAATTTAGCCTGCTAGTTTTGTCTCAAATGTTATGGATCTATTTTATACGCAAATATACAAAACAAATGTGTGTACTCAAATCTTGTTCGCGGAAGTAAAAAAAACAATAACTTGGCAATCAAACGTTTGAATCTTGACAGACGAAACTAAAATTCAATCAGTAATATATGACCCGGGATTCTTTTTTTAGGTAAATTCCTAAAAGCGCGTCATTTCGCGCGAGCATTACATAGCAACCTGATGACGTCATCATTTTGTCTTTGATCCTGCTTAGGCGACATTTAGTAGCGCGCAATGAACGAAACCCGAAACCAGGGCTGTATCTACCCAAACAATGAGTTTATCATTTTGATAATTTCACCCTTTTTTCGGTGAAATCATCGAGTGATCATCCTCAGAGAAATCTCGATAATCAAAGGATATCATGTAATTCATGTCTAAAACAAAAAAAAAAAAAAAAATGCTTCTTACAAGCAATTTTGTAATTCTTAATTTTTCTCTTTATTTCATGTCACACGATTAAGTTCATTTATATCTCTCTTAGTTTGGGAAAAGTTGTAGGTTTCTGGACATTTCTGAAGGACTTCATAATCAACAAATTGGCGATCGAGCGAATCTGCCCATGATTGCTTTCACATCATCTCAGAACATATCAAAGACCTTCCCAGACCATACAGGGAAGCGCGGACAACATCTGGTTTTATTCTGGTAATACTATTTATTAGTTCAATCAGAATTTGTTTATTCTGCTAGTCAGGATTTGGTCATAAAATGCTAATCTTCCCGAGTTCTCATTTCTTTTTATCACCTCTAACGCATGAACTGAATACATGTTTTCCCAAAATGTATAGAAGACGATTTCCATTTTATTATAGGGTTTCCTTTTATAACCGACTATGATAATGCTATATACATTTATAAATGGCCAAGGAGCTTCCGTTCGATTGTCGAATTTAATGCAAAAATACAATCCAATGACTCAGTCCTTAAAGGCCGTACGTGTTTATGCGTCATATAGGCTTTTAAAATCCTGTAGCCCTGTGTTGTCGACTCTTTTAACCCTTCCTGTGTTTTGAAATTTTAGACTGGTCCAAATTCAAAGGTTTTGCAGACGACAATTCAAAGTTGAATTTATTTTGTAAATAATCATTCAGTAGGGTAGAAAATATTGTGGAAAAAGAAGAAATTGCTTGTTTCAAGCAATTTCTTCTTTTTCCACAATGTTTTCCCAAGTATAAAAACACAGAGACGTAAAAACCAGTGATTGTACGGGAAAGTGTTAATTCTCTTTAACAAACACACACACACATACACTGAAACTTAAAACACATCTTGCCTTCTTTCAATCAATAATTGACGGACTGTGCCTTTCAATCATGGAAATCAATCGACCAATCAAATCAATTATATATAAAAGAAGTGATTTTGAGCTCCGACATGGGATGAAATATATGTGAAGCGTTTTTGTTTTGTATTGTTTTGTCTTGAGTTTTAAATTATTCAAATTGTAATTACGTTGGCAACCAACCATTTTACTCCTTGTTACATGTTATTGACCATAAAGTTCACACAACAAAGCCGATGAACTTCCTGATGGAGCCCAATGGGCAGAGCCAGAGATCTGTCAATTATCAACATTAGAAGACATATGAACGTATAACTTTACCCGTTCCCACACAGCAAAATTTTAGACCAGTCCAAATTCAAAGCAGTTGCAGACGACAATTTTAAGTTGATGAAATTTTTCAAATCTTTGTCATTTGAAAACATTGAAAACACTGTAGATAATGAAGAAACTGCTTGTAACAAGTCCAGAGTGTTTTCCAAATCTTCTATGTTGAGGGGCTTTTAAAAGCGTCATTGTGTTAGAATGGGTAACCCCA
This sequence comes from Fragum fragum, assembly GCA_946902895.1. Lineage (NCBI taxonomy): Eukaryota > Metazoa > Mollusca > Bivalvia > Cardiida > Cardiidae > Fragum > Fragum fragum. Next base: position 70,284,160 of record OX336370.1, on the reverse strand, counting down.
TGTCATGGTGAATAAAATCCTTTCAAGAGGTGTATAAAAATCAAAGTGCTGAAAGCACTGGTAGTACTTGTTTCAGATGTCAATACTTCATTTGAAAAGTAAACAACTCTGGTTTAAAAAGGATAATAAATAGGTGTAGACTAAGATCAGACTTTATTCATTTGAAGTCTGATCTTTGTCAATACCTCCTGCTAAAACCGGAATATTCTGCGTTCAGCATGACAAGCGTAAAGTATGTGTAATTCGGCCAGCAAATTGTATCGAAAATGTTCAGTCTGGCTGCGGTTTAAGCATTGTAGGTTTAATTCTATTCTCAAGTAAAAAAAATTACTTTTATTTATTGCTTGGTTTAATTTTGTTGTAATTGAATGTGTATCATTCTAAATTTCAGTTTTTTCGCCCGCCTTATAATGCCCCTCGGGTAACAAGCTTGGTAAACATCGTAGATAATGAATGAATTGCTGGTACATACAATTTCTGCATTATTTACAGTATTTCCTTCCTCAAAAAACACTGATTTATAAATTACGTCAACTAGAAAAAGTCGTCTTCAACTTCTTTGATGTTTTAACAAGACTAACATTGTGTCTATTGGTACATTCCACAAGACAGGATAAATAAATAATTAAACCAAACACAATACCTTTATTTGTCCGGAATCTTCAAAGAAAATTACTCAAAACAGGTAAGTCCATAATACACGTACACGTCTGATAAAATTGTATAATTTGAAATCTCTCGAGCGCGTGCCACCACACTCTCCCACAGCGCTACCTATACCACTGGCTTGAAGGCCTGTAATAATTCCCGCGGAATAATATACCATAGAGATTACTGCAGAGTAGTGAATCAATAGACATGATCCACAATTAACTCATTCACACACAATCCCTCCATTTTAGGCCCATCAAGAAAAGGACGTTGGGAAACATTGTGGAAAGTGAAGACATTGCTTGTATCAAGCAATTTCTTCATTGTCCTAAATGTTTTCTACCAATTAAGACAAAAAATACATCTTCTTTAAATTGCCGTCTGAAGCTTATTCAATTTGTTTATATTGATTCATTCGATTTAATTCCACTTTTAACAGTATTTTAGTCATATCGCGGCGGCTGGTGCACCTAACAATGGATTCCTGGTATTTCTCACACCAGTACTACCACTATATCCTTTCTCAGTCTCTAGCTGCTATCCCACTTAGGTTTACGATTATCCACACATTGGCGAGAGACAAATGTCGTAAAGGATATGTGCCGCCACCGGGGATCGAACCCATGACATCCCATGATTGAAGATTTGGAGTCTGATGCACTACTAACTGCGTTATCCAACTAAGGTTTACGAGAAGGCTTTGTTAGCTCTTATTTTAAGGATTAAGATGAGTTTCGAACTAAAATTAATGGTGTCTTTCAAGTTCTGACGGACAGAGGGTGTCAACCAAATAATCAGTCGACCAATGAAATCGTTCATTTAGACTCGAAGTTGAGATTGAAGAGCTTATTCAAGCTGTAGTTATGACGGTTAGGTCGCTAACCAACCATTCTACTTATTTGTAACTTGCTACTGGTCATACATTTTACAAAATTAAAAATCGAAGCGGGACTTCCTGTCGGGGGTCAGTAGGCGGGGCCAGTGATTGGTCAATTGACGGATCGCGCGTGTCCATTAAAACATGATTGACGTATTAAATCATACATTTAAACCGAAATAGAGCTTCAAACGCCGACATCATCAACATTTATATATACTAGGATATTTCTTGATTTGACAACTCAAACATCGTTAGTACATCCTTTTCAAGCCGTAGTTATGGCGTTTAGATCTCTAACAAACACTTTTTATAACATGAACATAAACTTTGCAAAATAACACCGTCTATATATAAGTTAAACTCATAGGAGTAGCTGAGAGTTTCAAGCGATCCGTTAATTTTCAGAGCAACTTTACTTTTGGGTAACTGCTGATGAGATTATCGGGATCACGGTGTTCAGTTATAGTTAAAATATATATGGTCACTTTCTTAGATTCGTTCAGTACTGTTACATCAATCTGCTTTTCCTCCATAAGCGATCCCTAACGAGATAATTGCAATCTTGTGCGCTGTATTCGGGATTCAATAATAATCCAATCTTTTATGCACTTTATCACAATTTAATTACGATCTTTAAGACCAAAGATGTCCCAATCTTGCTTCTATAGCTTTTATAACTTTAAATCCGTTCCAACACATTTACGCTTTATGTAGCCCCTTGAAAAAAAATGGAGAACATAGTGTTAAATTAAAAAAATCATTTGTTACAAACATTTTTTTTCATTATCAACAATCTATCGACCATCCAGATCATTCAATCAGCCAGGAACTGAGCTTTGAACTTGGAGATTGACCGCCATTTGTGTAAAACATTTTTTTTTGGTTTGACGACATAAACGTCGTAACTACAGCTTATTCAAGCTGTAGTTACGACGTTTAGGTCGCCAAACAACCATTTTAACTTTTATTACATGTTACTGGCAATATTTCTTTTACAAAATAACGGCAATTAAAACCGAAGCGGGACTTCCTGTCGACGTCGATTGGGGGGGGGGGGACAACGGAGTAAGAGGGCAGGGCCAGCGATTGATAAATTCAATAAGTGATCGAAATATCGGAGGGCTACAAGGAGAAATCTATCCGAAAATATCTCCCCGCTCCGCCCCTGTTAAACTGCTGATAACGTACTTGAGTCATCAATGATTAAAGCCAAAATACAAGGTATTCAAATCCCAATTCAGTGGCTGTCATTTATTATAGAAAATCGTCAGTACAATTTCAGATTTTCGAATTACACTGAGGAAATGCCTTTTTAGTGTGTCATTTAAAGAATTATCAGCGAAAATACAGTTTGAAAAACGTTTCAATTTCAGCAAAATGACCAACTCTGCATAGCCTCCTATAGTTCTACATCTTCTGTCGAACTATTTTTCTTATGCATCAATTTGACTTTATATTATATATGTTAATAAGTTTATTTCAAATGAGAGTCCATAATGCACAATAACTAACAAACAATTCATAATAATGTATTACAAAACATAAACATTTTAGTTCCTGCTAAATGGCGGTTAATCACATGTTTTATAAAGACGGAAAGAGAACGAAAGATGAAAAGGGCGATAAAATAATCAGAAAAGAAATAATTTTGACATTTGTTAAAAAAATAAAATAGAAATAGATGCATATTTTTTGCACTCTGAAAATTAAAATGATGTTTCTCTGTTTTAAAAAATACATTTAAGAACATTTCCCTCGCATTACATCATGTTAATGTGTTGTAGGGAATTTTTAATAGCTCTTTGTTTTATTGAAATGGTTATATACATAATTTCAGTAAATTTAACTAATATTTTTCTAATGATTTATCTTTTGTTTTTCTTTCTTTTTTTGTGTGTGTGTGGGTGCATGTTTTGCCAATTTTTCAGGAAGATTTAAAAAAACGTAATTTCCTCCGAAAAAAATGGAAAGCCATTCTTATTTTTATAGTATATTGCAGTATGTTATTTCACAAAGATTGGAATAAGTGGGCGATTTATCGGTCTGTCTTAACCCATTCCAACACAGCAAAATTTTAGACTGGACCAAATTGAAGCTGCAGACGACAATTTCAAGTTGATGGAATTTTGAACTTTTTCGTCGTTTTGGATGGAAAACATTTAGGATAATGAAGAAATTGCTTGATACAAAGAATTTCTTCATTTTCCATAATGTTTTCAAAGTTATTTTCTTGAGGGGCGTAAAAAGGAGGGGTTGAGTTGCAATGGGTTAATCAATGTTAATTCAAAAATGGACTTCTAATAGAGAGTCCATTGCGCTGTATACCATTTCTAGCCAGTTATCTTGAAGATGGTTAGTTTATTGACCAAGTGATCCACATCGCGCTCTGGGGACGCTCGACAAAGAGACAACACTTGAAGAAGTACATTTCAAAAACCTACTCAAACTTGTTTAAAATCTATCACCATATGACATAATATTCATCATATTAAAAAGAAGTTTTACGTAAAAGTTAACTCATGCTGAAACCTGTGTACTCCTATTTTGACAGGAGGTATAGACAAAGATCAGCCTGCACATATGTGCAGTCTAATCTTAGTCTACACCACCTCTTTGTTCCTTGAAGCCAGAGCTGTTTATAAACCAATTTCAAAAGGAAATATTGGTACACAACTACTGATTTTAGGCCTTTGATTCAATTTGAATTAAATATTTTTATTCAGCACTACAAGGGTTAACATGACATGTATTTCGGATAGACGAAAAAATACTTCTTATAAAAATATCTTGGTTTTCCATCAGGTTTTCTTTGAATGCAAAAAAATAATATAAAATGCGCTCAGATAGACAGTTGTGTTTGAGAAAGTGTTAAATGCGAAATTTTGTTAGAAAAATCAATTGAATGATAGATTGATCGATCGATTATTGCATTGATTGTTCGATCGATCAATTGAATCTGGTGGTGTATTTATAAATTGATTGATTGATTGATTGAATGGAGCTGATAGATAGATTTATAGATTAATAGATTGGTTATTGTATTGACTGTTCGATCGATCGATCAATTGAATGATTTATTGAATGATAGATCGGTCGATCGATCGATCTGTTGGTGGGTTGATTGGTTAATTGATTGATTGGTTATTCTTTTATTTTTAATTGTCCCACTTTAAAATGTAGGTGATATCGAGGCTGGGCCTCGATTTAAAGTCTCGTTCAAATGATCGGGGAAGCAGGAGATCGAACCAGGGTTCCCTCACGGCAGAGTTCAAGCCGTTTCCATGACTAGACAAAATCCTCTCATTTTTTCCGTTGATGGTTTGATTGTTGTACGTATTTGATGAGGACGTAAGAAGTGATATTGGACGATTGATTGACGAGCCAACATTTCGTGACCACGAAAATCCAATTTGCAAATAATGTCGTAATAGTTCAATACACGAACCCAACAAATCTGTACAGACAACAAACAAAACCATCTTCAAATTCCCCTAATTCTCATTCAAGAATCAACGTGTCGTTTAATTTGCTTGATGTTTCAAGCAATCTCTAACTATATACATATATAAAATGCTTATTATTTTTCAATCCTGTTATCTGGCTAAAGTAAAATGTATCAATCATTTAAAACAGGTAAAGAATCATTTTCTTGACAAACAAATCAAATGATTTGATTTGTCTATAATATCCCTCATATCAAAGCTGCTACATATTATTATAAATCAGCGTGTCTGTTGGTGCACGATTGTAGCAACAACTAATTCTTAAATCACTGTGTGTATCTTCTGTATCTCTTCCTTCATTATTTTTTACATAGATGCGTGTTTATTGACCCTTGTCATGCTGAACCCGGAATATGCCTGTTTTGACGCTAAACTAGCAAAGAGGCTAACAAAAAATGGCGACCAACTATAGGAGTTCGAAATTCATTTCTAGGCTAAATGAATGTTTTGATTGGTCGACAGGTTATTTGATTGACAGCTGCGATATGTCAGTTATATTTCCTTTTCACCGACATGACTGCCAGAGAAGTTCTACCCTTTCTTTCGGGAATCTTTCAGTCAGTTGTAAAATGATCGGTTTCAGACAGAATTCGGGAGTAAACGGGTTTCTGTCTGCTGTACAAAATGAGAAGTTGAAGTATTATACAAAATCAGGTACAGAAATAAATAGAATCTGTTTCCTGTTTTCTCTATGAATAGAATTATGGTTTATCGGTATTTTTAGCTTATTGTTAATTGAAAATTGAATGATTTACATTATCAAAAATCAAAAAACAAACAAACAAAACAAAACAAAAAAAGAATAGATTATATCTAGTACAGGTGAAACAAGAAAGCAGTGTCGGCCCTTATATAGGCCATCTGACCAGGATCGGCACTTTTTATTTTTCCAGATGGCTCCTTTAAATGTGAAGGGATACCTTTATTTTTGACAATTCTAGAGAAAAGGCATCCTTATGAGTAAAGAGATATCGAGAACCTCTTTTTCTCAAATAAGATAGGTAGAATGTTCGCAGACCATGGTACGAAAGAGGCCTTAAATAAGTTAAGGGAAGCAAGTACTTGAAAAAGAGATCAGATCCAGCACAGGATAATCAGAGATAGTATTAAGAAAACGAATAAAATATGGCAAACTAATTTCAAGAAACAGTGAATTGATTCAAACATATCCGGCCTGTAGGGTTGATAAATCGAGGCTGTCAATCAAATGAACAGTCGAAAGCTGAAATCATTCATATAGACTGGAAGATGCGTTTGAAATCCGACATCGGTCGCCATTTTTGCTATTTTTTGTTGGTTTGGCGACTCAAACGTCGTAACTACAGCTTATTCAAGCTGTAGTCAATACATTTAGATAGCCAACAAACCATCTTACTGTATTACATGTTCCTGCCCAAACAGTTTTCAACTTGTGATGTACGGTATCGAAGTGTAACTCAATGTTGGAGCCAATGAGCATGGCTAGTGATCCGCCCCTGTAATAGATTTGTTGTTTATATGGGGTTTAACATCTTTTAACAGTATTTCAGTCATATCGCGACTGTTGGAGCACCTAACAATGGATTCATGGTATATCTCGCACCAATACTACCATAACATATTTTCCTAGCCTCCAGCTGCTATCCCACTTAGGTTTACGATTATGAGAGACAATATTCGAAAGAATATGTGCCGCCGCCGAACCCATTGCTTCCCAAGAATGATGATTGGAAGTCTGATGCGCTACCAACTGCGCTAGGACGGCGGTACCCCTTTAATAGAGATCTGTCATGAAAATATGATTTAACTAATACTTAAACGTTCATGTCTGTGCAGATCGTTTGGCGGGTTATTATTGTTATCTTAGTATTATTATTAGAACTATTTCATAGTCGGTAAACTTTCCTTGAATAAAGTTTGACCATAATAAAAACCAAGACAAAACTCGTATTTGATGTCTTATGCCTGACACGACATGTTGTTTAACTTTTCCTGTTCCATCCCTAATCCCTAGTTTTTACACCCCCGTGATTTATACTTGATAAAACGTTGTGGACACAAGAAAAAAAAGAAAAAGAAAAAGAAAATAAAGCTTGTAGACCAGGAACATAAAACGTTAGTTGACGTCCTTAACGGCGTAACTACAGCTTGACTAAGCTATAGCTCAGCTAAATCCAACAAATTTGGTTGACATTATCCCATGTGGTGGTATTCAACATTTTCTTTCGTTCGACATCGACATTTTCGTTGGGAGAGGCGAACCGTTAATTTCAAAGCATTGCTTCTAGACTTCGTCAAATATTCTTGTTATGCAGTGAACGCGGTGTTAAATAAATTACAATTGTTAGGGAGAGACACATTAACCCGTGGCTTTTCACGACACCGAGCCACCGTTCTTTGTAAATGAGAATAATGTTAATCGATTCCGTCACGCAAATAACTAATTTTTGTACAAAGTCAATATGTTATACGCGATAATAAAAGCACTGAAAGTACTGTCAGAAAGCTAATCATGTTCATCTTTGCTAACCAACTGGCTTTCAATCTACTTTGTTGACTACGAAGGAACATATCGTGGTTAGAGCCCTTGCCTTGCAAATGTGATATTTTTCTTAAACATAAACCCTTGATGCCCAAAGTTAAGAACCAAATCCAAAATACAAGTAGTCCTTTTTTACATCCCTCGAAAATAACAGCTTTTGAAAACTTTGCGGATAACTAAGAAATTGCTGGTAACAATCAATTTCTTCAATGTCCACAATAAGGAAAACATTTCTGTAATCCCACCAACTTGATATTTTCGTCTGCATCATCTTTCAATTAAGACCAGTCTAAGATTTTGTTTTGTGGTAATGGGGTACGGTTTCTTGTCTTACAGACGAGTAAATTCACGCCATTTTGTCGCATAATATTTCACGTTTTTCTCTTCGATTTTGAAATTTCATTGAAGAAAAAGAATCTATCACTCGTTAGTCTTTGTTTCTGGTCTAAATTCCTCTAAGAATAGAAGAATCATTAACCTCATCGAGTCTCGTTTAATAACTTTTTCTGTTTTAGACTCGGTTGAATTGCGGGTAATGAAGAAATTGCTTGTTACAAATGTATTTTCTTATTTTCCACAAATATTACTCGACTTGCTTTCCTTGAAGGGCATAGCAATAATCAAACAATTGTGACGTCATCAAACATTGTTTTTTGTAAAAACGTTATATAGTAACGTCATCTAGGCACAGGTTTCTGGATAAAGGATCAATTGACAATTTGCTGGCCCCGCCCATGTAATCTGTTGGTTCAGCCCATTTACTCCGACAGGAAGCTCCACTGTGATTCTTACCGGCGTTATTTGAGGAAACATATAGCCAGTAGCATGTAACAAAAAAGGGAAATGGTTGGTTGACGACCTAGACGTAGTAACTTCAGCTTGAATAAGCTGTAGTTACGACGATAAGTCGCCAAACCAACAAGAATGTTCCACATAAATGGCGGCAAATCGGAGTTCAAAGATCAATTCCGGGCTAAATATATGATTTGATTGGTCCATTGATTCATAGACTGACAGTCGCGATTGATCAATTTAGTCCGCCAAGAACTATAGGCGGATATGTTTTCACAAGACATTGATGATAGTGTCCGCGAACGGAAAGACAGGACACGTGAAAAGGGTATCACCTATTTTCGTCATCTTAACACAGGTAGCATATAGCTATAGTTGATCTTATTAATGGCAATAGAAGGACAAAAAGGAAGTTGGCTAAAATACAAAATCCGACCCTACTGTCGAGCTCCGACGAATTAATGCTATCTTCGCCGACGTAAAACAATGAACAACGCAACCTTAAATTGGAATATCAGTTTCGTTTGATATGTTATAACAAATAACAGCATTTTAAAAAGTAAGTAAATATTTATCATTACAAGTATTGGAAATTTATAGTTCAGTTTAAAGTGTCTTAAATTTTGTTTAATTCCAATGATTGTAAGGATCAATGATATCTCACAAGACTTGTATTAAGCGACCATTCTTTTGAATGATCACATTTTGTCTTCCCTTGAGTGGCCGTAAGGATAGGGCTATGTATACAAGCATCGCTAATCTAGGTTTCAAAACTCTAGAACTGTATGAGTTCAAACTAATAGCATGAGATTGTGGGGAAAGGGCTATTCTTCTTCCCCACTTCAACAAATCGCGTTACTAGACAACAAAATTCAGAATAGTCAAAAATCAAAAAAGTTGCAGACAACAATTTCAGTATGGTGGAATTTAAAGAAATGTCCGGTTTTCTTGAAGGAAAATATCGTAGAAAGTGCAGAAATACTTTAACAAGCAATTCTTACATTTTTCACATTACTTATCTGAACGTTGTTTTTTTCTGAGAGGCGTCTAAAAGTGGCATTGTATGGTAATGAGTTATTCAATGTTTCAAAGTGCAGAATCGTTCGAAAACAAAGTAAGAAAAATAAGTGGGATGTTGACGAAAAGTCGATTCTTCTTGCCAACTGCCACCAAACTCGTTATCAGACAACAGAATGTAAAACTAATTTCAACAATTTTTAGTTGACTAAAGTTAAGAAAGAAAAAACAGTCTTCGGTTTTCTTGATAGGAAATTATGATGGAAATGAAGCAATTTCACAATTTTCTACAATGTTTCTTGAACATTATTGTCTGAAATGTAAAAAAAAAACTCTCTACATTAATTAAGAAAAAAAAAAAAAAAATACGGACAAAAACCAATGCAGTGAAAGACCTGATGGTGGTCGCCATTGTTGGCATAAAAAAGCGATTCGGCCATTTTGGTGTAGAAAATGGCATTTTTTCATATAGATAATCTGATTGGAGCAAAACGTCTCGCCTAGAACAGCTGCCTTAATAGGTAATGCAGAACGTTTTCTATTTTATTGTCCTGCGCAAAAAGCCATTGCCATACGTGTCATTTGTCTCTTACTAGTGGATACATGGTCGGTAATTTGCCTGTTTACTTATGGCTCAAATGTAATTGTTGCACATGGACATGTCTCGGTGTACATGTCCTGGTGTGAAGAATGGGTTGTTGCACCTACCAACTGGGGCATTGCTGAAATACTACTGCAAGTGAGGTGAAACCAAAATTCACATAATCCCAGTCTAACTACCACCCAAGAGCGTTTGTATTCCCACTGTGAAGCATGACGTAGAGCTATATGTTATTTACTGTGTAACAGTAGATATCAAAGCTGCCCTGGACTTGGTCTCGGCTATAAAGAGGGTGAGACAGCAATTGCCATTTATAAGAGTTGATAACCTCAACGGTAGCTACGGCGGTATGGGAGGGGCATTATCGTGAAGAAGGAGGACATTTTTCTGTGCTAACCTGGGACGCCATTGTTTGAACTTTTCTCTGAGATTTCTCATAATTCCTTCAGAATAGTGCTTGGCAGTGACAGTTTGACCTTTTGGCATGAAATGGGGACGCACCACTCCTCGTGAATCCCAAACGGCAACAAGCATGACCCTACCAGCCGAAGGTGACAGCTTAAACTTTTTAGGAGGTGGGGAACAAGTTCGTTTGTCTCGGGTGCGGAATAATGAATCTAAATCTCCGGTTAAAAAATGATTTCCTTTATAGTTATTTAAACAACTTAAATGCTCTTTTGCATTGGTTACTCTGGTTGCTTTTTGAACTTCAGACAGCTGTCCAGGCAACAACATGGCACTTACCTTGCTCATGCCTAGGTGTTCGTGTAAAATCTTGTGTGCGGATGCCTTACCTATTCTAAACTTCTTGGCTACCCCTCCAAAGTTACTAGAAGATTTTTGTAGACAAAAGCTTTAACATTTGCTACCATTGTTGGGGTCACCGCCTCAGCTAATCGAAAAGTCCTAGCCCTGTGACAAACACTTGTTCTGCCTTCTAGAAACTGAGAAACCCATTTGTAGAAGATTGAATGTGATACGAATTTATCAGAAATTCGTTTTTAAGCCATGGAACAATGTGGCGGAGCTTTTCACACAGAAACCTAAATTACAGAGCGTTGTTCCTTTAACAAAGAGTCCATGATAGACGAAACACCTATCATATATCAGAGTGCAAAATGCAGTGTAAACCCAACTATCATTGAAAGTAAACTGACAACGTTATTAGCGAATAAATGTATATTATGTGTGTATATAGCTGCAGGTGGAAAGAGAAGAGCATGAAAAGTCCGGATGTTTTCTGACCGTCCCTCATATTCATTGCACTTCTCAGCCACTTTCGAAACCGACAAATTGTGTGACAACAAAACAGTTCGATTTGAATTACCGAACTTCTTTTCTGTTGATTTCCGTGCATTATTTTCAATATTGATTTAAGAAAATTGATTGCTACCTTTATATCAAAGGTAGAACCGTTAAATGTCGAGTTGACAATATTTTCTAAAATCAAATTTGGGTTGATGAGCGGATTTTAGACTTTAAACACCCAGTCCTTCGACGACCGCACACTGTATTGATAATGGCCATACACAAGCATTTAAACGGTAGTTGATGTTTTGTTTACAACTTTTACAGGCATGTGGTAGTTGTCATCCACAGATTACTGGAAAGTGCTCCCTCGATAACGTATCGTGCGTCGTGATTGGTTGAATTGCTGATATAAGCCACGCTATCTACTTCTCTTGTTCGTATTTAGTTGAATTTAGGTGTCGGTAATCACGTCGAACTTAAGCTATCAATAGAACTAAGGCGATGTTTATAGAAAGATCGCTAATTCTAAGACTATAGGGAGAATTTAGAAACTACTATTTGGACAGGACGATTGAAAAAAGGCAGGGCTTTGTTCTTTGAGTGAAGGTCGCCCTTCTGAAAGGGCCTAGCTTGAGCACTGCAGGTGGCAAATAACTAACTTCATTTTTGAAAGACTGCGCGTTATTGAAACTTTGGCCGCCTCTACGCTTGGCGTGATATTGGTACGTGTTTTCGTGTGTAAAAGGAGTCTTTACCCTTTCTATGAATTATATAGAATCCAGGTATCACGCCATTTTGAAAAATGTACAGTTGTTTGGAGAAGACAAGTTTAAAAAGTTATAAATCGATCATAATTGGACACTGCTTCTTATCTATCCTAATTAGGTCCTACTTGATTGTCAAAACTAGTTAATAATGGTGGACGACAACTGTCCATGGCCAAAGAATGATTGGTTCAATCATGAGCCTACAATATCGAGAGGTGTCTTAACTTAATTATGTTTTGATTAAATTTGCAGGTCCCTGCTACGCCAGCTGATCACCGATAGGAAATTCGACTCAGATATCAAACTTGGATATCTTGACAAATAACATGTAACAAATCAAAGAACTGAAAATACTGTAAGCTAGCAAAGCATGTTTTTTTAAAGTAATCCGTTATACATTAGACTGGTTCAAATTGATAGACGTTGCAGACGACAACTTCAAGTTAGTGGATTTTAGAAAGGTTTTGCCTTGTAGGATAGAAAACAAAACATTGTGAACAATGAAGAAATTACTTAATACAAACAATGTCTTCGTTGTCCACAATATTTACGAAAGCTGCTTATTTGAGATGCAGGCAGAATTTACAATATTCCTGAAAAAACATATGAATTATTTTTATGGCGTTGACATTCAATGGATTAAGTGGTTAAGCCTGCGGTGGCCGTTTACACTCATTGAACTTTGAGAAGACCTCAAAATTTTGTCTGTCGCTTTGCTAGCTAAAAAGCAAAAGAGTTGGTTGGCTTTCAGAACGTCACAACTACATCTTGAATTTCGCATTACTAATAAAACAGCTTAATATAAATGTTGGAGTTCAAAGTTTATATCCGGTTAAATCAATGATTTGATTGGTCGATCGATATTTTAATTGACAGAGGTCAACCGTCAGTTCGCTACAACTGTTGAGTTATGAGTGTTTAACCCCTTATCAGACGATAAAATTCCAAACAGCTCTAGAGGGGGGAAAAGACATTCAGGCGATAATTTAAAGTTTGTGAAATCTTAAATATAATCGTCTTTTCGATATAAGTATTGTGAGAATAAGCTATTTTCATCATTTTATAACGGTTTATAAGCCCTATTTTTTTTTTTTTTTTTTTTTTTTTTTTTTTTTTTTTTTTTGAAGGTTGTAAAAACGAAGGGTTGTGTTATAGTGGGCTGAATGTTGTTCTTTCGTTTTGCATCGCTTAATTCCAGAACCAGTTACTCGAACCCCTTTTCTGTTTTAATTATACAAGGATAGATTTAAAAAAAATACTCCGTTTAAGCAGGAATGTTACGATTACCTCAAAGCACTAATATAACGTAAAAGATAAAGCAAAAATACAATACTATTCAGAAAATATTAAAGTAATTTTGTTTGATCACAAAATATGTGACTCGCATGAAACACTCCTTCCGACGTTGGATATTACAAATTCTCCTCTATTCAAACCACCATATAATATGCATGTCTAAATATCATTGGCGACATCTTCGGTACACGAGACAAAATCAAAAATGATAAAATTCCCAAAGACTTGCATTTGATCCCTGTTATGCTGAACCAGGAATATTTCAGTTTCGGCAGGAGGTATAGACAATGATCAGCCTGCACATAAGAGCAGTTTGATCTTAGTCAGCACGTCCTTTTTTACTCCTATAACCCGTAACTGTTTATAGAATTAGATTTCAAATAAATTTTGACCCTTGAATATTGCTTCTAGTTATTCCATGCTTTGATTATAATACAAATGCACTTGGCTAATTTACGTTGTCGATTTTCATCGATTTGTTTTGGTGACAAGATAAAGAATTCAAAATTAGTTATAACTTGAACTGGAGATCATGGGTGGAATATACCCGTTGGATTTCTTTTATATAGCCTTGGTGATATATAAACACTTTGAATAGCTATGCAAAAGAACGTATGAGCTTCTCTGGAATCGATTTCAATTGCAGGCGAAATCGAAAGTAGGAAATTGATTTCAATTATGTAGATAACCATGTGAGTATTTATCAAGGAATGTCTTTGTTAATAGAACCGTGAGATATCTAAATGGATTGTCTTCAGTTCAGAAAGGTTTTATACCGGATATATGTATGATCCTTTCTAAGTATGGCCTATTTGATTATCTAGACCTATATATTCATTCGTACGGTGTTCTTTTTTCCGTCAAAATTAGTTGTCAAGTCAAAGATTTTAAGCATAAATGAATCTCATCTACGTCAAGATTTAAATAATAAGTATATGACTTCAGGATAAGTTGATGTTTTGTTTTACCCAAATGGTGTTAGTAGTATATGGCGTCGCGTGCATAATTCGATTTGGTGTAATATGTATACTTATTCGACGTCATATGTTCTTTGCGTGGTATTCTCTTTTGAAGGTATTCAAAAGTGTACTAGGTGCCAACTAGATGTATACAATATGACTCTTCATAAAATGTTCTTTTGTGGAGAAATACGAGAATCAGAGATAATTTCTGGAGATCACCCCTTAAAAATAATTGTTTTAACAGAGTACAAGCGTCTTATTTGAGAAGAAACCCCAAGAACAGCTGATAGATATGATTGGTGGCCTGGGTCAGTATTGTATCAATAGTTACTAGAGAACAAAGCGAAATCTTGTGTTTATTCTACTATTAACAGAATGTTGTATATGTAATTTTATGCACATACGTGGTAACCGCCTGGTATGCGTGACTCTGATTCGTCCTTAATGTAGTAAGTAGGTGGCCTATTATTAATTGCAAGATACAAGCTTTACTTTATATGTATTTATGTGTATATAAATTTATCTATTATCATTTCCCCCCTTATTCTCTCTTCTGATATATGGTTTTCACTATCTTTCATTTTTACTGTCTGATCTGTAATTATTTCGTTGTGTTAAACGTTCTTTTTGTATTGTATATTTGATATTGCTCTCGTAGGTATGTAGGAAATAAAAGAATAAATTAATCTATAAAAAAGAGCTTATGACGTTTAGAAAATCGCGCAATGATGTCATTTTACAAACGGTGATACAACACATTGAAACTCCAATATTTTCCGCCATTTTTGATATACTTTTCTATTGGCCTTCATTTTTGTTACGATATTTTGTCGTTTTTTCGAAGACTTAAACTTTGTAACTACAGCTGATTCTATCTGTAGTTAGGACATTTAGGTTGCCAACCAACCATTCTACATTTGGTTACATGCTACTGGCCATAAATTTTGCAAAGTAACGCCGTTAAATAGTGTAACTTTCTGTCGGAGTCAATGGGCGGAGCCAACAGAGTAAGTGGGCGAGGCCAGGGATTGGTCAATTACTCTAGGTTCACTTCTAAAATTTAGAATAGCATTGTGAAATTGAATACGGACCCCTGTCTGGTTTCAAATATTTGTGATACGGGTTTGCAGATTTTCTCTTAGAATAGAATATTTGAAAAAAAAATGCAAATGTGGAGAAATTTAAAGCAGGTTAGTGCATGCTGGCTGAATGAAGGTGATTCATTCAAACAAATGAGGAAATATGATACCCATTAATAATTCAAGAACACCGTAAATGAACAATAAAGTTCTCTTTGTCTCAGTTTTAATTGATATCCAACAGTCACCATGACAATAAACAGAAAGAACGAGGAAAAGCACGGTTATGACGCACATTGCTGTGTGAGGAAATTTTAACCCATTAGCAAACGCCAAAAATTTAGACTGGTCCTTATTGAAAGAAGTTGCGGACGACTATTATAGTTGATGATTTTATTCATTTTTATTTATTTTTATTTATTATTTATTCATTTTATTTTTGTTGTTGATGTTGTTTTGTTGTTGTTGTTTTTATCTTTATGTTTGGGGGAAGAAAACATCGTGGATAATGAAGAAATTGCTTGTAACAAGCAATTTCTTCATTTTCCATAATGTTTTAAAAGGTTTTATCCCTTTTCTGAAGGGGCATAAAAATCTGTGGGAATGAACTAACCAGAAGCTACTTATATTAGTACTACAAAATACCAAATGTCAAGTCGGAAGGCCAGTCAAGCGTCGTAAATACTTTTTATATAGGCTGCCGTTTGCATGCTTTCGTCGTCATTAACAATTTATTGTTTATGAAAGTCAACACCGAAAGTATACAAATGGTGCGGACAACAAATGGGAGACTTATCTGAAACATTTAACTCGCATTAATTGCCCAATCGATGGCTCAAATAACTGGCTTCGTTATCCTCGACCATTGACTCCAACAGAAATTCCCTCTTCGATTTTAAAAGGGTTTTACATTTTTCAAAATTCATGGCAAGTACATTATGTTACAAATAAGTCGATTGGTTGGTTGGCGACCTATACGTCGTAGCTACAGCTTGAATAAACTAATTAATTAATAAACTAGTTAATTTAAGTCGCCAAACCAATAAAAAAGGTTAACAAAAATTGCGGTCAATGTCGGAGATTAAAACTAATTTCTGGTCTAAATGCATGGGTCATTGGTCGACTGGTTATTTGATTGACAGCCGCGATTGGTCATGCAGTTTGCACAAAAAAAATCGTAAATATGTTTGTCAATAACCACCGGACGGAAATTACAAAGCAAGCAGGACTTGAAAAAGAAGTCGCGATGATTTTCTGAAAATACACTTTGATACGATGATTTTCTTATTACGCAAATATGATTGAAAGAAATATCGTTACACGGAAAAACACCATGATATGATGAGTTCATGTTTTTATTGAAATGTGTCGTAACATAAGAACGTGGTGTAAATTGCGAACCTGGTATCGAGATATCAAGATCCACACTATCGAATAGGGAAAAAAGAGCCTGACTGCCTTACTCGGACAATGATCTTTGTGCTTGATAAAACTAGCGTTACTTGATATTGTTATACCAAGATTAGAGATTTTTGTTACAACATTTAACGGTTGTCATCGTGGTAAATGTCTACATCTTGACTGTTTTTTACCTTGTTTAAAAACCATAACTGCCGTTTAACCCGTTCCAACTCATTTTTTTAGACTGGTCCAAATTGAAAGACGCTGCAGACAATATTTTCAAGTTGGTGAAAGGAGGGCTTGAGTTGGAATGGGTTAATCAGAATGTACAGTTACATGTATTCCCAATTTTTCACAGAATGTACATGTGTGTAATCGATTGATCCCTTATACGCGTATATGATATTAGAACGGTATCGTCTGCAAATAGTTAGATGAATATTTTAAAATCATTCAGAGTTAAAGCAGCGCTATCATTCCCGAAACTAAATCCTCATGCATAGCATTTATATACAAGATAAAGAGTTAGAGAGAAAGATCTCCTCGTCCTACACCTGTATAACTACTGAGTATGTTCCGTTAGTACGCAAGCATGATTAAACTTGGTCATATATTGTCCTCAAGAGTTTTACCTTTTCTGTGGAGCTCCATGAATAATTAATTTCTGTCTTATTCCTTTTAGCACCAATTTAATCTACGAAGAAAACACAAGCTCAATCGCCTTTAGAAAATCAAACATGAGCAGTACAATTTCTAACTTACGCATTTCACGACTTTTTCAATAAAAAGCAACCAATCGTGCTTCGAATTTATGAAAGCCGTACTGATAATCGTAGGTAGCGTTTTCATTCTCAGCCCACTTACGTAAACGATCGTCTAGTAGAATTGAAAATAGTTAAGAGAAAATGATCCATGGTAATTATTTACATCCTTTTAGGTACAGGAACAACAGACCAATCGCTGGTCCCGCCCACTGACTCCGACCAAAATTCTGAATCAAGGTCTCGTCGCTACTGTTACCATTCAATTAATTCTCCGTTCCTTCATTAATAAAAAAATATTTATAGTTTGAGAAAAGCATTCTAAAATGTTCGAAAAAGCGTTTCGTCACCGATTTAAAATTGCGATTTGCCAGAATTTTAATTTCCTAATCTCGTAGCCACAGCCCTACATAGCCTTATTTATCATTATGTAATTCTCTACTCAAACTAATGTCATTCTTCTTATTTCAAGTTTTCTTTGACTAGGTTGTGACGCCACCTTTAACAAGTTTTTCAAGTACTAGTGGGCTGAAAGATAAAGACTAAAGAATAATTTTGCAATCTTCCCAAACACTGATATCACATTTCTCTTTACAATTCCTATGTTTAACTAAAGCCGAAATTTTAAATCATGTCACAACAAAATTTCCTGTAATAATTTGAACACAGACATCTCTAATTCAATAATAATAAAAACAGATTTAATTTTTTCACAAGATTTGATAGCAAAAAAGAGATGCCCATGAAACGAAAGACATTGCATGGTAAACGTATCTTCAATGTATATCTACTGTCGTTATATTGACCAAAATGCCTAAAAGATTTAAGAATTCATCGCTTAGACGCCAGGTGCGATTACATATACTATATCATAACCTCATATGCATGTCGTTTTGATATGACATGTGCTGATTTGATGAGAGCGATTATAGTATTGTTGATGAGTATATTGACTGGCCGGTGTTTTAATGTGTGTGTTGGGGGGGGGGGGGTACCAAAGCAATAATATAAACTTCTTTTAGCACTTTTAGCACCAATTTAATCTACGAAGAAAACACAAATTGATATCTGATATTGAATTCCAAAATACTGCACAGCAATGAAGCTTCTTTTCATTTTTTAAAATGAGTCCTAAAACTTACATAAATTGATTCAAAACACGTATTTTCATTATAAACGGGTCACACAAAAATAAAGAAAGTAACAAATTGGGTAGCAAATTTGGTTTTTAATAAAATTATTTTTTCATTTTCAATTTACTTATAGCAGAGGTGTAATTCTTAATCCGTTTTTAAAACGTTTTGATAGCGTCTACGAGACAGAAGAAGGTAATTTATTTTCAGGTGTTTTTTTACTCAGGTAAAACAAATTAAAAAACAGTAACAGTTAGTCCTTTGATTTAAAACGTGTAGATTCGAGGAAGAAAAGGCACTAAGAAGATGGCTTTTAGAAATACAATATGTTACAAATGTCATGAAGTTTTGATTTCCATTTTAGACACTTGGGTCGTATATTGGGTAAGTAATTTATGGCTCTATTTCCATTGGTCGGACACTGCTTAATCTATTGACCGTACACAAATCTACAACATCTCATTCGCCTCGTATGTTTCCAAGATAGACTTTCTTTAGGTAATGTTGTTGCTAAAGACTAATGTGACTTCATTGTCTCTGGTGGATTGTATTATAGCATGTAAATGCTTGCAACAAGAATGATATAGAAGACGAGTTCCACTTTATTCTAGTTTGTTCAGTGTACACCGACCTTAGAAAGAAATACATTAAGAATATTATCGTACCAGACAAAATATTCGTTGAACTGATGAGCACAGGTAATAGTATTGTACTGAAAAAAACCTTGAAAATTTGTCTTAGGAGCCTTTAATTTGCGTCGTTCGTAGAGCAATGCAAACCCATTATCACACGATCCCTCCTTTTAAACCCCGAACAAAAAAGTTCTGAAAAAGAATGCGGAAAATGAAGAAATTGCTTGTTACAGACAAAATTTTCATTTCTACCCAGAGGGACTATATCTTTAAAATTCCATCAACTAAATATTGTGTTCTGCAACTTCTTTGAAGACTCTGATCAGTTTTTTTTAACATGATGTTATCAGGCAGAGTTGCAATATTCCAGAAATGCATAAGAACTATTTTTTATGGCGTATGGATTTAGTGGTTAAGCCTCCAGTGGCAGTTTGCACTCGTTGAACTCTGAGAGAGCCTCAAAATTTTGTTTGTTAACTAAAGCTATCAAAACTGACGCTTTGCTAGCTAAAAACCGAGGTACGCGTGCAAAACATACTCCAGAATAAAGATTGTTATAGCATTTTCATATAAAATAATCGAAAACGAGCAATAGGTACACACCCAAATGAGTTTTTCGACGTTATACATTTTAGCGTTACTGTTTACGTAAGCGTTTTTGATGTAATGTCATTTTGAAAAACTGGGGTAGTTTATGGAAAAAAAATTCCTTTGGTCTATTTACATGTATTTACGACAGAATGCATATGGATACCTAAGATCAAAACTTATTCAATCGGCATAGTGATTCGTTAATTCAACAAAGCGTTATGAAATTAACACACGTAAACAAATGATGGAGGGATTGGGTAGATTAAATGAAAATGAAGATTCCAACATTGACCTCTTTAAAGGCGCTCTCCATTAATGAAAACGTTCCGGTAAATAGTGAGAAAAAGTCAAGTTCTATAAAATATGAGACAACGACAGTACTAGACAAAGAAGAGGACTGACGATCGAGTAAGGACTTAGTTATCCCATTACAAGACGGTAGAACTGTAGAGTGATCCAAATTGAAAGGAACTGCGTGTGTCGATTTAAAGTTTATGAAAGTGTATATTTTTCAACTTTCTAGATAGAAAACATAGTGTAAAATGAAAAAATTGCTTGTTACAAGCAATTTCTCCATTTGGCACAATGTTTTCCAAACTGCTTTTCTTGAGGGGCGTAAAAAAGCGTCACCGTGTGGGAAATGGTGAAAGGATATACTGTGCAATAAACTTGACTGCATCCAAAATTCAGTATCAAGAGTCCATTCCAAATTGTTTTAATACTTTTTGTGTCATTGTTGTTATTATTTTCATGCTAATAAGATATACAGAAGTATGACGAGTATGACATAATGTTCCTTCATTCCTATATAAGCCCAGTGACATACTACTAATTTTTTTCAGCTGAGTTAAAGCCCTGCTTTTTAAAACAACAGTAATTGTATCTTAAGTTTCGTCTATCAAAAACGGGCGTTCTGATTTGCCGAAAAAAACATACCTCCATGAACAAAAGTTTGAGTACGCAGCTATTTTGAATGCTTGCGCACAAAAAAGTCCCTCCAAAAAGGTAACAAAAATTGTAAAATGTTTGCTTTTTTCGCTCGATACTCTAAAATTATAAGGAATGAAGAGAATATTTTTTGTTTTCATGGAGGTATGAAACGAAAAAACTAACTATACTTATGTATGATTAAGCGATTATTTTTATTTTTTCCGTTTTATAGTCCCATGAAAACAAACAAAACCAAATATTCTCTTCGTCTCTTGATTGAAAGAAAAAAGCATCACTATGAACAGTTGACCTGCAACAATAGCATATCCTTAAGTCCTTATCGTTCTATAAATGAACAGATCGGTGTTTCTTGTTACATACTGCCGACGACAATAAGAACTAGTATTAAACTTTCAAGTCATGATGAATAAAGTCCTCTCGCAAATTTTGGCAAATATCTAAGGACTGGAAACTTTAGAGACTTTTTTTGGTCATTATATACATTTTAATAAATTTCATAAACAACTTTTGCTTGACAAGAAGTGGTGTAGATAAAGATCAGACCACACGTATGAACAGTCTGATCTTTGTTTATACCTCCTTGACAGTTAATGATAATCAACCTTATGCGAATGATTCGTTATTTTGCAACAATACTGTCCCAAATATTAGATCGAAGGGTCGCGAAAACAATTAATAATGGGATTTGGAAAGGGTTAAATCTTTAGATCTTCGTTTATCTTCCGCAGTATCTGGGGAAAAGTCAGAATTTCAATCAAGACAGTAAAAATGAAATGCATACAAAATTCCATTCTCAAATCTCTGTAGACCTAAATTCAATTCATTAGTCGGATAATACCATGGCACGATTATTACTGTATTCTCTCGATAATTCATTGTTTAATAGATATAAATTTGATTTCATCCCTAGAATTGGAAATTTGCGATTCAGATATTGTCTCTTAAGAACAAACTTTACATTTTTGTATATTCATTTTTATCTGTTTTCAGACAGGAATATAAACTTATGATTTCCTGTATATTCAAACTGCATGAGTAAAATAATAGCCAAAAAAGATTCATAAATCGGGTATTTTACGGATGTCTTTTTCCTCATTATCATTTTCTTTTTACAATTATCCATTTTAAAAGAGACGAGGGAATACTTTCTGTGCGTAATTGTTGTTGTTAATTTCATTGAGATGTGAAAATAAACAAGAGGTCCATGAGGGCCTGAGACGCTCTATCGGTTATCAAGTTTTCCGTTAAAAAATCTGTTATTTAAGGAAGTTAATTGCTTAAAGAAGAATGCATAGAAATAACACATTGGACTATATCCTCTTTATCATTTTGAGCAACAATCCCCAAGACCCCTTTTCGCGTGTTTCATGACGGATCCACTCCATTTCCAAAAAGAAGTTTCCTTATGACCCTTCAATTATCCTGTGAAATTTTTATCAGAATAATCATGGTCTTTATCATACAAGCAGGATTGTTTTGGGTGAAAATCAACGAGGCCCCTTTTCCTGTATTTACTCATGGATCCACATCATTTCCGAAAGGAACTTTCCATACGACCCTACACTTGTCCTGTGAAATTTCAAAGATAATCTGATAATAATTGTGAACTTCATCACATACAAGAATGGTTTGAATGATAATCTGTAAGGCCCCTTTTCTTGTGTTTCCAACGCCACAATTATTCCGTGCATCTTTGAATAGAATCCGATAAAAACATTAACAAAGATATTTCAATCAAGTAAGTTCTCATAAGGCCCCTTTTCCCGTGATACTTTACTGTTGGTTTAATCATTCTGAGAAAGCTTAAAGTGAATCCGACTTCATTATGTTAACTAGAATATTTAAAACAACAACACATGGTCCCTTTTTTACACGATACTTGGCAGATTGTACCCAACTCTGAAAAGAACCATCCTTGAGATTGTAGAATCATTCTGGGAAATTTTGAAGTAAATCCTGTTAAATCTAGGGACACAATTGTATTACCCAGAATGTTGAAGAAAGATTTTCATAAGACCCCTTTTCGTGTGATTCTTGTCGTATTAGATCCACTTTCATTGTCAACAATTGTAATGATGGTACAATAAATCGGTGTAATCTTTGGAATTTATTGTGTTAATGAGGATTTTATAGTGAAACTTCCCTTTCCGTACGATAAATTACAGAACAACCTAAATTTCAAAATGAACAATTCTAATGAAGGTACAATCATTCTGATTTTTTTTAAAGAGAATCAATGAAAACAGTGGACTGAATTGTCAAGATTTTTTTGTAATAAAATATTCATAAGGCCCCTTTTCTCGTGAAACCTAACAAATCAGACCCATTGTACAAAGGAACAATCCTAATGATAGATATCTTCAAGAAAATGATAAAGACTGAGAACTTTATTGTAATAATGACGTTTTTTTTTTTTTTTTTTTTTTTTTCATAAGGCCCCCTTTTTATATCACTTTACAATCCAAATGTTCTAGTAAAGTATGAAGAGATTCTAATAAAGACAGAGTACATTTTTGTGTTAATGAGAATTTGGTAATCATTTTTCATACGGATGGACGGCCAGTCGGACCGTTTAATGTCTCATTAAAAAAAAACTCTTCACATCAAAAGTAATAATATTACAAAGGCATTTACCATGATTGAAGGATCGCGGCAGTCAATCAAAAATCGATAGATCAATCAAATCATTAATTTAGACCGGAGGTGAACTTTGAACAACGACATTGGTCAACGGTCCGTCAATTCGTGTCAAATAAGCAAAGATTTTATTAGTTTTGACAGCTGTTCTATATCGCTATTTTGTGCTTACCCTCCAAAAATGATTTAATTATTAGTTTCGTCTATCAAAAACGAGCGATCTGATTGGTCGAAAAATTTAATTCATACCTCCATGAACAAAATTTTGAGTACGCAGCCATTTTGAATGCTTCCGCACAAAATAGTTCACTACAAAAAGGTATCAAAATTTGTTCAGTTGTTGCATTTTTCGCTCGATGCTATTAAATTATAAGAAATGAAGACAATATTTTTTGTTTTCATGGAGGTATGAACCGAAAAACCTAATTACACAATGTATGAATCCGCTTCGCGTATTCATACAGTGTGATTAGGTTTTTCGGTTCATATCTCCATGAAAACAAAAAATATTGTCTTCATCTCTTAAATATTTGCGAATTCAATGATTTTTTCATGAGTGTATTAAACAATGTTTTCAGTCAATCAATATGCACCAGACTTTATAGAAACAACAATAATTAAATTGGTTTGTATCGTTTTCCAAGATTTACCAGAAATGTGAAAAGGCTGAAAGTATTTGTCTAAAAAAATGGACATGTCTACCACCTTTAGATGTCTAATAAGACCTTGTCTTTACAGAAAAACTCAAAATATACAAGGCCCTTAAAGCAGCTTTAAGAGCCTTGTATGTTTCGAGTTCTTCCGGTGAATATAGGCTTTAAGCGAAATATTTTTTGCGTCCTTTCGGCAAAAATTGAATTATCTACGAAAAAGAAATATTTTTTTATTTAAAAGCATGAAAAAACACGTGATTTATTCCAGAAAGATTAGTAGGCATTTAATGTTCGGGCCGAACAATTTATTTAAATGTTGATTTAATTGAATTTTAAACTAAAAATGATGTGCCGCTCCAATTAGACATTACTTTCGTGCTACATCAGACGATGTTGTTTCTTCCGATCGGGGGATGGGATTTTAAAGCGGCTCATGCACACATTATAAACAAAGAAGGTTCAAAATTCAAAATTCTAGCTGTAATGCTTTCAGACATTTCAAAGAAGGTGATTTAACTGATTTTGTAATGAAAATTACTGTTCACAACTTTATAAAAAAGAAATATAAGAAGCAGAAAAAGATCCCGTTACGAGACGCCAAATAAGTCTTACAGGACCGGAATTCACCGAGTAAATACGTTATCTGTCGATTTCACAGACCAATGTCTTATTTGAGGTACGTTTCAATTACTTCACTTAATGCCATTAGCAATACACTCGTTATCGAAATCACCCGAAGAGTATCGACTATGATGTTTCAAAGTAGGGAAAGGGGAATTTAACTCTTCCGTGAATTTAAGTACATGTATATCTGACACGAGGAAAAAATATTTATCGTGAGAATGAAATTTATACTTATCGGAAAAGCAAATGATTTTCCAACATCAAATTTTCATGAAAATCTGTTAAATAGCCGCGTTAAAGAAATGACATTTTCAAAGTTGTTTCAATACATAATCATCACACAACCGAGAGTTTTCGTGCCAGTTAACTAACTAGCCTGTTCGTGATATTTCCAACAATTTGAAACGTTCGCCAAGTACAGACTAAGATCAGCCTGTGCATCCGCACAGTCTGATCAGAGTCTTTACTGTGCGATCTATAGATAAATACATGTACTGACTCAGAATTTTCTTCGCCAGTAAAACAATATTCTTAAAGCATGATGTGGCTTTCCAGGCTGCAACATGTCAACACCTTACACACACATGTTGGAAATATTGCACACGATCTCATCTCATCTACAAAAGAGAATTGTGGGGAAAGGAGACATAGCTTGTCACAAGCAGTTTCTTCTTTCAAATTTCTTGCCTTTGTACACTGATTCTTCATAATAATCAGACTTAAATTTTAATTATTTGATTAAACTTATGTGGTATAAAACACGGGCCACAACAGTGAATTTAAACGAAACTGACCAATAAGATCGTTCAATTAGACCGAAAGTGACATTGGTGATTATTTTGACCTCTGATATTGACAACTTAACTCATCACCAAACAATCCCGTTTTATATACACCAAAGAAGTATAGGTATGTAACATCCTGTCATAAAAGAAGTAATATCTTTTAAAAAGCAATTCCATCTCTATTCACAATTGTTTCTACCTCATATGGCCGACATCATTTTTTAATTTAAAAAAACTTTATCTTGTCGTCAGAAACCTCTTTTAATCAGGAACAGTCTAAAATGTTGTCGTTTTGGGAACGGGTTAAAAGTCGTAAACTTTTCAAGATGTGGCTGAGTCGTTAAGGTTGCTCGGAAACGTTAGGTTTTTCGTTTTCTGTGCGTGTGTGTGTGTTGTTTTGTTTATTTTTTTGTTTTGTCCCTGAAAATATTTTTTCTTTCTTCAAATAACGTCGTTTGACATCTCAGCCGACCTGTCTTACCGAATGTCGGAGTGTTCTACCTCCGTTAATGGACCGATCGTTGACCTCGCCAATTGAATCCGACAGGAAGTTCCACTTCGATATAATGAGCCGTTATTTTGAAAATTTATAGCCTGCAACTTGTAACAAGAAGGTAAAATAATTATTTGGTGACCTAATCGTTTTAAATGCAGATTGAATAAATTACTGTGACGAAGTTAAGTGACACAACAACAAACTACTGAATGTATTTGTCGAAATTCAAAGTTAAATTTTCGGTCTAAACGAATTATTTGATTACTCGATCGATTTTTTAGAATTTATAAGCCATCAATTATAGCAGACTTTGAGCAGCAGAAAAGGGATAATGGCGAAAAGGTTTATCTAATAAAAATGTTTTGATTACTATTTTCTTTAATACCTAGAATCGTACAAATTACTTACATCAGACAGTAGACGTTCAAACGATTTAATCAAAAATATATTGCCTGATATGGACCAATTTCACTGGTCATAAAGGAAAAATATTTCTTTGAAATGAAAATCTCTCCTTTTTACTCTGTGATTAATTTGAATAAATACCAGGATAAATGTAATGAATTAACTAAACCGCTATACATTTTATTAGAACCTTCTTTCAAAGTTCTGTACGTTAGAATGTCCATATACGCCCTACCCGTCATGCCTATATTTACGGGTCTATAGAAATTTCAAAGAAAAAGATAGAGAAAGCTTACCCAAGGGAACGTTCCTGACAGTATAGTTGAAATAAGCCTTGTGGTTACAGATAAGATATTTAAAGATTTACAAATAAGCCAGGTCTTGTTTCGCCCGAATTTACTAGTCATTCCAAGGATCCAAGAACAAACTTTTACAAGGGTCACCTACGGAAAGTTACTGCTTGGTTTATTTGGATTCGCGAAATTACTAATGAAGGAACATGTTTAGTAAAAATATATATAATGACGATAAAATGAAATAATTAAGCCACGCCCTGCCACGTCCATATTTATCAACCTATCAAAATTCATGAATACGTTTTAAACCGGGTTCAATTGAGTAACAAGAGCCATGTCGGACATGGCCATCCCCCGCCTTAAAAGCTTGATAGTAAACTGAAGCCAGTTAGATTTAGGCACTGCATTTCTTCTCAATGAGTTCGATAATAGCTATTATACTTTCAGAGATTTGCCCCGTACAAATCTATGTCTTTAAAACAACAAAGGGTAATTGTACAAGCAAGAGTTGTGGTTCTTGTGCACTGCACTTCTCCACAACGAGTTTTATCCACCTATGAGGTTTCAAGTTAATAGCTATTATACTTTCAGAGATATGCCCTTGACAAAATCTTAGTCTTTAAAACATCAAAGGGCAATAACTCCAAAATTATGCAAGCAAGAGTTGTGGTCCTTGTGCACTGCACTACTCCTCAACGTGATATATCCAACTATGAAGTTTCAAGTTAATAGCTATTATACTTTCAGAGATATGCCCCGGACAAAATCTTAGTCTTTAAAACAACAAAGAGCAATAACTCCAAAATTATGCTAGCAAGAGTTGTGGGTCTTGTGCACTGCACTACTCCTCAATTACATCTATCCACCTATGAAGTTTCGTGTCAATATCTTTTAAACTTTCAGAGATATGCTCCGGACAAAATCTTAGTCTTTAAAACAACGAAGGGCAATAACTCCAAAATTATTTAAGCAAGAGTTGTGGTTCTTGTGCACTGCACTTCTCCTCAATGAGATCTATTGACCTATGAAGTTTCAAGTTGATAGCAATTATACTTTCAGAGACATGCTCCTGACAAGTGTAGTGACGGAAGGACGGACGGAGACCATTACTATATCCCCTTCGCCGAAACGGCCGGGGATAACAATCGGGGAAAGTTTAATTTTCCCGGAGGATACGGAGATTTGTTTAAAGGAAGGTCCACGGCTATTCACACGTGTCCAATGGACGGCGCACAACTGACACAGAGTGGTAAATCAAAGCACATTGAGCACATTGCGCTCTTTCTAGCTTAAAAAATAAAAGAATCGTGAAGAAGTTTGAAATTGTCTTTTTCTTCCAAGCTGTCAAATATTTCTTTAAGCTAAAATCAAATTGATCAATCGCTGACTCCGCCTTCTTTCTTCGTTGGGTCCACCCACTGACTGAGACAGGAAGCTCCAATTCAAAAACATTGTCAAAAATGAAGAAATGGCTAGTTACAAGCAATTTCTTCAGTATCCACAATGTTTTCTACCTCTAAAGTAAAAGAAATCCAAAATTCCATAAGCCTTAAATTGTCGTCTGCAACTCCTTTCAATTTGGACCAGTCTTGAATTTTTCCGTTTGGTAATGGGTTAAAATCCTTTTCCAGTAGGTGTAGAATGTAACAGATAAGTAAATCTTCGATTGGGGACCCGAACGTCGAAACCATAGCTTGAATAAGCTGTAGTAACGACGTTTAGGTGAACAGACCAACAAAAATGTTTCAATTAGGCGGCGGCCAATGCTGGGATTCAAAGGTAACTTCCAGTCTAAATGAATGATTTGATTGGTTGATCAATTCTTTGGTTGACATCCGAGATTGATCAGTTACCCGCCCCAAGTTTTAACAGGTCACTGTCGGCTTGATTTATACCCTCACAATCGTTTGAATTGTTTCATATCTTTTTTCTAATTACCCTTTTCACATTTTGTTTCCTTCAGATAGACAGAAATTAAAGGACAGCCAGGAAAAAAAGGAACGATAAGAAACTAACAAACGTTTTGAGTGAACTTCTCCAAGAAACTACTTGTTTGGTGCGGATCTGAGCCTAAATTATGATAGGTTGTTGTTTTTTTTCTGTACCGTGGCAACATTAACTTTCTGAGTTTCTGACAAAGGTACTGATAAGAGAAGGTTTCGAACTTTTCTTTAGTATAAATAAATGCAGAAGAAGTGCAATAAAGGCGACATTTTCAAAGAATCATTTCTGATCCCGAGTAACATAAATAAGGGAGGTAGGCACAGTGGATGTAAAACCAACAGAATACAACAATTATCTTCCTTTCTATTGCAAAACGGTTAAGGTTTATGATAAGACCAACAATTCTTGGATAAATTCATGGCAAGAACTGTTTAAATTTTTTGCTTATAAAATATATTTAAAATTAAGCTAAAATAAACGAAGAAAAAATATTTTCCTTTCCGTTGAGGTATAAAATGAAAAACATTATCTCACTTATTAATAAATCCCCTTCGTTCATTCTACGGAACTTTGATAAAAAGTCTCCGTCAAAAAAAAAACATGAATCTTACAAAAATACACTAGGAGTTACCGTCCTTGATAATTTATGTAGCTTTTTGCACAATAAAAACAACGACAAGAACAAGGTTATGATCAAATCTCAACAAAATGTCTGGTTTTCTCCCATTATCACTGTGATAGTACAAAAAAGAAATAAAAATTGACTTTCGAACTTTTATTTATATAGCTAAATATATTTTCCTACATGTATTATAAAACAACAAACAATGTTCTGCAATAAAACATGTACATAAAATTTTATCAAAACTCAAAATATCCCATTTGTGCAAAAATACGGCTTCCATTTTCACAAAGGAATTAGATGTCATTTGTGCAAATAAAACGTTACCTTTTCTGTTAGTCAAGAATGCTAATCAGATATGTGAAATACGGTTTTTTAGCAAGTTAAGCTTTTTTGCTGCACACAAAATACTGAATTTGATGTTGAAAATTACATGAAAAAAGTCACTTTTACAAATAATAAGCCCTTATAAATGAAACAAAGCAAATAAAGCAAAATCAAGCAAATAGTATATGTAGATGTACATTTTGCATAGTGTGCTTCAACAACAATAATCAAAGGACTGAAAGTCCTGAGAGTGGTTTTGCTGGCTTATCAGTTACCGCGCTCAATAATGCCAACATGTATCAAGATGAGTACATAAATCGCACACCTAAGTGGGGTGAGCAGCTGGATGCTCGATAAAGATGTGGTAATACTGGTGTGAGAACCAAGGAATCCATGGTTAGGAGCCCTAGCCGCCCCGATATAACTGAAATACTATTAAGAGTTGCGTTAAAACCCCATTCAATTAATCATGACCCTTTAACTGTTTACCGAAATCGTTATTTTGATTAAATCACAAAGTTTTCTTTAAAATTATTTCATCAGTGCGTGAAAATTTGTGGTTGTGTGGTAAAAGGTTAAATGATATAAGGTAAAGCAATCAAAGCTAACATTCAATTCTTTTTGCTTTGGGCATATTATTATTACAATTGAAGTACAGTACTACATGTTTGTTTCGAAGATACATGTATAGTCGAATTTGAGAGGTAAAATGGTGTTTTATTCGGTTGGATTAATAGCGACTAGGGTTGTAACTTGTAACATATACTGCGTATACGGGTTGTAAATTTGCTAAGTCCAGCCAGGTCAAAACTAAGAGTTTGTTTACATGTATTCGCCTACTCCACTGACCTAGATTATATCTTGAAACGCGAGGAGATTATTTCTCTCATTTAGACAGTTCAATAGATAATTTACTATGGATATAATAAGTCGAAGTTTTAAACCATTTTCCTTGATATTCGTGACTAAAAGGAGGCTGTTGGCATTCAGCAAGTAAGTTATTTTCTTCATCAGGGATGAAACAAGATGGAGGAGATCACAATGGTTTTCACTTCAAGTTTATGAGCATGCGTGGAAATGAGTGGAATGTTCATGAAAACTTGTTTCCGGTTGATCGATATGAAATACCGGTTTTGTCCTACAAAACTGCTAAAAATTGACTGACTTTCATGCCAATATACATCAACACTTGAATAAAGCAACCACTCAAAGGATAGCAAGATAGTGGTTGCTTAAGGGAATAGTTACTTAACCCATTACTAGATGGCAAAATTTTAGACTGGTCCAATTCTAAAGGAGTTGTAGAAGATTATTCAAATCTCGTGATTTTTTTATCTTTTGGGTAGAAAACAATGTGGAAAATGGAGAAATTCCTTGTAACAAGCAATTTTTTCATTTTCCACATTGTTTTCTTAAGCTTTTTTCCTTGGGAGGCATCTAAAAGCGTCACTTAATGGGAAAGTGGAAAACACATTTGAGATATTTATATATAAATTGGATAAATATGATTGCATTAATAGTCATTAAAAACTCTCTCTAAATCCTAGGATTGTCTCTCTGAGACAAGTCTAGTGAGTTTCAACGACATACGATAAAGTTAAGATTTTTTAACAAAATAAATGCATCAAATTCTTCAGAGATATTGGTTTTTGAAAAGGAAAATTTGATTATAACTGCTTAACTCATTACAAGACAGCAACATTTTAGACTGGTCAGAATTGAAAGGAGCTGCAGATGGCGATTCAAAGTTCATGAAATTTTAGATTTTCCAACTTTCTGGGTAGAAAACATTCGGTTAAATGAAGAAATTAATTAATAATTAAATGTTATTGTGTGGAAATAGGTTTATGACAAGGTTGCTTAATAGAGGTGAATGCTTAAATATCACTTACTAACATGATTCAATGTTATCAAAATATATGCCTCTTATTCAAAATAGTTTGCGGGAAAGCATTATTTCATATAATTATTTTCTATTAACCTTTTTAAACTGATTTGTTATCTTCATATTTACCAGTGATACACTAAAAATATGAAAAACAACAGAAAACATTTATGCAATGAGGGCACTTCTTGGGTTATATTTCTTGAATACTCCCCAGAAAAAATGTGTCCTTTCAATGTATCACTTGGACTTTATCTGTAGTTTTTTTGTGTTTTTTTCACTTCCTGGTTTGAAAGTCAGCTGTATAATGCAAACTTTAAAGTTGGAAAAGTTTATTTCATCTTGAAAATAAATTTCTATAATATTTCTCAACCAAAACCTAATACCGTCAAGAGATATTAATCTATAATCAAATGGAAAAATCAAATAAATTTCACATTGTCCCTTTACTAGACAAGTATTAAAAAAGGTAATGAAGTGAAAGGACCACTATACAAGTTTACACACCTCTGATTTAATGATACCAGGACAGGGAAGATTACACAGGAATGGTCCTCATCAAAGAATTTCTTGTGCAAGTAAAAAGCAGTCTATTTTCTGATTTTGTGCAAATTAAATGCTAAGATATATCACCATATCATTAATGAATGTTAAAAATAAACTTAGTACAAAAGTAAAGATCCTTAGCCCATTTCCCGATTGCAAAACTTTAGACTGGTACAAATTCAATGGACTTGCAGACAACAATTTAAAGCTTCTGAAATTTTAGTGTGTTTTTTTTTGGCATAGAAAGCATTGTGGATAATGAACAAATTGCTTGTGAAAAGCAATTACTACATTTTCTACGATATTTTCCAAAGCTCTTTTTCTTGGGGGTGTCTAAAAGTGTCATTAAGTGGGAATGGGTAAGAAATATTGAAATGAATTATGAAAGCTTTTTCTCTTACTATTCAAGAGGTTGATTATCAGATACAAACAGATAAGACACACAAGATAAAAACTATTTGTACCTGCATTGAAAGATTAGGTATTTCGAAAATGATAACAATCATTGTTCCTTGTTACACCAAAAGACACAATATGACCTGCTAAAAGTATCGAACAAGGTCATGTGCACTAGGCTGTCTTGGATACGGATACTGATTTAAGGTTCACTGTTTTAAAAAAGATATACTCTGCAGACAAATTAGAGCGCCAGGTTCATGAATAAGCACGGATAAAAAAAAATTGCAGACGGTATAGCCATTTGGTTGCAACTTAAAGGACGCACAATTTTATTTAACGTAACTTGACGTCTGATTAAGCCCGGGAACGTCAACGTCGCGCAAACGTTACCATACAACGTTAACGTCATATCCTCTACTAGATAAAACAAAATGGCTATAATGAGTGACCGTAAAATTATGTTCTAGATATAAGATTTATTTTCTTTTTCATGATAAAGGCATTTTTGCCGAAATATTGAAAACTAGAGTGATTTTGTATAGTGTCTTGGATAAAATCACTGCATGATACATACCAATTATTGGACTCTTAATGACTAATATAACTTAATAAACAAAAGTCATCAGTCACACAAAAAGGAGCCAAGAAGATCTCTGATAAGAAAATATGTAAAAAATACCAAATACAGCCAGAAAACAATAAGATCTAGTATTCATCTTTAATCAATCATTTGTTCCAAGATTCAAAAATTTCATTAGCATATTCAAAATATTTCAACATTTTTTAACCCATTACCACTTAATCCCTTATTTTTATGTGTTGAAGAAATATATCAATGAAAAACATTGAAGAAAGAAATGTTACAAGTAATTTTTTCTTTTCGCACAAACTTTTTTTACTTCATATGTCCCTTATGTCTTATTTCAACCCTTTCCTGTTTTTTAACAATTTAGACTGGTCAGAATTGAAAGAGGCTGCAATTTAAAATGAAACCATCCTATCTGGTAGAAAATATTGAGGAAAAAGAAGATATTGCTTGTTACTATCAATTTCTTCTTTTTCCACAATGTTTTCTAAAGTATAAAATCACAGCTATGTTAAATCCCGTATTTGTACAGGATAGGGTTAAACAAACTGATATTGTCATTTGAAGCCTCTTTCAATTTGGACCACTCTTCAATTTTGTTGTGTTGGAATGTGTTAACCCTTTCATACACATTCCCACCTTTTTACATCTCTCTAGAAAATAGATAAGGAAAACAATGTGGAAAATGCAGAAATTTCTTTTAACAAGCAATTTCTGCATTTTCCACTTTGTTTTCTACTCTGCAATGACTGGGATACTTTGAATTTTATCAATTTGGAAATCTCTTCTGTAGCTACTTTGATTTTGGACCAGTCAAAAATTTTATTGAATCGGAATGGGTTAAGTGATATATTTGGAAACAACTTTGGTATCTTTATTTAATACTGAACATATCTTTATATTTCATTTTTTCCCTGTGAGAAATTCTCTCATATGTTTATTTGTCTCCACAGGTGATTTGGTTTGTACAAAATGATTTGAATTTTTGATGACCTTTACTGTTAAATTTGGTACATCTTCTCGTGCTAATTCGGCTAACTCTGTGTTTAATGCGATGTCTGGTTCTCCCCAGATGATTAAAGTTTCGGTGTTGAGTTTTCTCTGTTTGGGCGGAGTTGTCGGTTGTTTAAATGCTGCACGGTAGTAGTTAATGGGACACTGTATAGCACCTGAAAGTAATGGAGAGGAAATGAAATCAAACATCTTGACTTGATAAACAAAAGCATCAAGTACTGGAGAGCTCATATTAACCCATTCCCACACAATGACGCTTTTAAACGCCCCTCAATATGAAAGCTTTAGAAAACATTGTGGAGAATGAAGAAATTGCATGTTACAAGCAATTTCTTCATTATCCACAATGTTTTTTACCCTGAAAGACAAAGATTTTGAAGATTTCATCAACTTCAAAATGTCTTCTGCAACCTCTTTGAATTTGGACTGGTCTGAATTTCTATTGTGTGGGAATGGGTTAATAAACATTGATTATCATACTTTAAACCAATTACCAGACTTCAAAATTTTAGAC
Organism: Fragum fragum; assembly: GCA_946902895.1. Classification (NCBI taxonomy): domain Eukaryota; kingdom Metazoa; phylum Mollusca; class Bivalvia; order Cardiida; family Cardiidae; genus Fragum; species Fragum fragum. The sequence continues at coordinate 70,249,638 of OX336370.1, read as the reverse complement.
TGGTCCAAACTGAAATGAGTTGCAGACATGAATCTAATGTTTATGTACTTTTCGATTTGTACATCTTTCTTCATGTTGGTTGAAACACTGTGTAAAATGAAGAAATTACTTGGTTCATGCAATCTCTTCATTTTACAGGATGTTTTCCTAACTGATTTTCTTGAGGGGCATCAAAAAGTGTCATTATGTGGGAATGGATTAAAACCCCACTAACACTTGGACATTTGAACCTGTTACCACACAACAAAATTTTTAGACTGGTCCAATTTGAAAGAAGCTGCTGATGATAATTAAAAGCTCATGAAATTTTAAAATCTTTGTAATTTATGGTAGAAAAATAATGAATCAATTTCTTCATTTTCCACTGTGATTTCTAAAAAAAAATTCTTCCCTGAGGGGTTTTAAAAGCACTTTGAATCTTTTCAATTAATTTGTTGGAAACAAAGCATTACTTGGACTTAGAATGATGTATTAACTATGGAGTAAATAAAGTTGCCTTTCCCATGTCTATAATAAACACAACCGATAGATCCAGCTGCCTATCAAAGGGCAGATTGACCAATCAAATCATCCATTCAGACTGGAAGTGAACTTTGAACTCAGACATTATGTGAAGCATTTATTATGTGTTTATTTTGCAACTTAACCATTGTAATGCAGAGTAAAATCCATTTCAAAATTGCGTGAAAATAAAAGGGCTGAAAGCACAAAAGTACTAGTTTTGAGTCAAAATTTGTAGTCAAAATTGAATTCTAAAAACAATTCTGACTTCAAAAGGACAAACAAATGGTGTAGATAAAGATCAAACTGCACTCATGTGTAGGCTGATCTTTGTCAATGCCCCCTATCAAAACAAAAATATTCATTCAGCATGACAAGTGTTAAACAGCATAACTGCAGCTTAATTAAGCTGTAGTTACAATGTTTATGCCACCAATTAACAATTTCATTCTTTTGTTAAAAGATAGTGACCATTAATTTAGTAAATCAATACTGTTTAATATTTAACCCATTTCCACACAATGACGTCTTTAGACGCCCGTCAGAAAAAAAGCTTTGGAAAACATTGTGGATAATGAAGAAATTGCTTGTGACAAGCAATTTCTTCATTATCCACAACGTTTTCTATCCAAAACGACAAAAGAATTTAAAATTCCATCAACTTAATATTATTGTCTGCAGCTTCTTTCATTTTGGACAAGTCTCAAATTACGCTGTTGGGGAATGGGTTCAGTGGAACTTCATGTTAGAGCTCAGTGGGCGTGGCAAGTCATCCATCAATTACGTAATTTGATCTCTTCACAGAAAAATTAATTTAACCCATATTTACATGATTCTGCTTATATACACCCCTCAAGAAAAAAAAAAATTGGAGAACATTGTGGAAAATGAAGAAAATGATTATCACAAGCATTTTATAAATTTCATGTAACTCATCAATCGTAAAGTGGTTAACCAACGCTTCCTATCACTTTAGTGTGTATTTTTAGATGAAATTAATAACCAATGAACAGTATTGTACTATTGTATAATTCCAAAACAATCACTGGTTTCAATACCTTGAGTTGTCGTATTATTGACCATCTTGCCATGCTGAATAAAATCCTCTGCAGAACTGGTTTAAAATCAAAAAGCTGAAAGCACTGGATGTACTAATACTTGGTTAACAGTTATGTTGAAAATGTATCTTATGAATATTATTGCCTTTAACTTTGTCCCGTTTTTTTTTTTTTTTTCAAATTTTAGACTAGTCAAAATTGAAAGAGGATGAAGACGACAATGAAAATTGCTTTTGAAATGAAACCATCCTATGTGGTAGAAAATATTGTTGGAAAAAGGAGAAATTGCTTGTTACAAGCAATTTCTCCTTTTTCCAAAATGTTTTCTCAAGTTTAAAATCACAGCGGTGTAAAATCCCGCGTTTGTACAGAAAAATAATGTACAGAGGAATTTGTCTATTTTTAAAAATGCTTTCTTACACGTCTGCGTAAGACTGTTATCTGAAAGCCTCAATATGGATAATTATTGATTTCTTTCATTGTTGGACTGTTCTGCTTATTTTTCTGAATATCAAATTCAATAAGTAATCAGTTTAACCCATTACCACATGAAAGCACTTTAGACTGGTCCAAATTAAAATAAAATAGCAGATAATAAACTTCAGTTGATGAGATTTTCATTTTTTGTGTATTTCAGAGCAGAAAACATTGTAGAAATGAAGAAATAGTTTGTTAAAAGCAATTTCTTATTATCCATAGTATTTCTTCATTTTTTTTTCTCGAGGGGCATAAAAAAGCAGGCTTGTATTGGAATGGATTATCATGCTGTCACCCAATTCCTAACTGTTGTAGTAATAATAAAATACAATGTGGAAACAGGAGAAATTACTTGTTCCAAGTGATTTTTCCTTTTCTCATCATGTACTCTACCTTTTATGACACTCGTTTGTCTTTTTAATTTGAATTTTCTGCAACCTCTTTCACTTTAGATCTGACTAAAATTATTGACTCAATTTTATGGTCAGTAATATTGATAATACATGATGAAGCCCCTTCAGACAGATAAAATGAATCTTACCTTTAGAGGAAAATGCATATTTGTAGGCTTCCAGGTCATCTGAGGTTGAATTTTCATCTAAATCTTTCAACAATTTATGAAAGGCTTGAAAGTCATTGGCTGCTAATGTGAGTTCTGGGACAAAAGGCACTTGGAAAAACATCATATACCTGCATGAAAATTATAGTTAATCTTTCGTCACTTATGTTAATCCTTTCCTGTTTTGTAAAATTTCAGAACTGTCCAAATTCAAAGGTTTTACTGCCAAAAGTTTAAAGTGGATTTAACTTGAAAAATAACAATTCAGTAGGCAAGAAAACATTGTGGAAAAAGAGGAAATAGCTTGTTACAAGCAATTTCTTCTTTTTCTACAATGTTCTCTCAATTATAAAATCAAAGGTACGTAAAAAACAGGATGATCAGAAAAGGTTTCCTTAAGTGAATTTGTCTTGAAAAATAACAATTCAGTAGGCAAGAAAACATTGTGGAAAAAGAGGAAATAGCTTGTTACAAGCAATTTCTTCTTTTTCTACAATGTTCTCTCAATTATAAAATCAAAGGTACGTAAAAAACAGGATGATCAGAAAAGGTTTCCTTAAGTGAATTTGTCTTCAAGGATGATCAGAAAAGGTTTCCTTAAGTGAATTTGTCTTAATCATTCAATTACAAGATGACATAACAGTTACTATTTAAAACAAGTTGAATACATATTAATTTCTGTCCATAAAGCCATGTTTATTCTGTAATAAAAAATATTGAACAATTCAGATAGAAGTATGTCAAAGGAGCATTCCTATTCAAAGGAATGCTTGGAGCAAACAATTTTTTTTTAGATTCCATAAAAAGCTGTTAAGCCCAACAAATTAAGCCCAATTGTAATCTGGTCAAATTTTTTTAAGGGACCTAAAACAGGTCCATTCAAGGAACGTTCCTGCAAAAAATGAATCAAAATAAAATCCAATACTTTTAGAACCCTCACAAAATTCTTGAAATAAACTAGGAGAAAAATTCATACAAATCAAATGAGTGTTTTGAGGGAGAAAAATTTCATAAGATTGTATCACATTTCAGAGAGTACTGATAAGCCCTGCCCATAAAAGCTATGTTTATCAACTGAAAATATGACTGCCTGAAACTGAGATAAGTCCAACCCAAGAAAATCCCTTTCTTACACCTTAACCCATTCCTAAACAACAAAATTTTAGACTGGTCCAAATTCAAAGAAACTGCAGACATCAATTTTAAGTTGATGAATTTTTTTATATCATTAACTTTTGAGGTAGAAAACATTGTGGATAATGAAGAAATTGCTTGTTACAACCAATTTCTTCATTATCCACAATGTTTTCCAAAGCTTTTATAATGAATGGTGTTAAAAAGCATCACTTTGTGGGAATGGATTAAGAAAATCCTTTTCTCAAGAAATTCATAGAAGTTATATACAAAGTCAGAGAAACATTTTTTTTAAGATTTACTATTTAGTTCAAAGTATTGCTAGTAGGCCCTGTAAAAGCCATGTTTTTCATCCTATAAAAATTTATGCCCCAATGACTTTTCTTGTGAAATTTGATTGAAATCTCTAAAGAGTACTCTTTTAGGAAAAAAATTAAAGAAAAAGTCGACTAATTATAATGCATGCACCCAAAGTGGGCACAGTTCCATGACAATAAACCCTCTCTCCAGTTGAGCTAAAATGTTTGAACCGATTTCCACACAACAAAAAATAAGAATAGTACAACTACAAAGAAGTTGCAGATAACAATTTTACATTGAAAAGTATCATTATTATTCATATCTGAGAGAAGTTCACTCAAGTATCATTATTATTCATATCTGAGAATAGTTTACTCAAGTACCATTATTATTCATATCTGAGAGAAGTTTACTCAAGTACCATTATTACTCATATCTGAGAGAAATTCACCAAAATATCTTTCATATCTGAGAGAGGTTCACCCAAGTATCATTCATATCCGAGAAAGGCTCACTCAAGTATCATTCATATCTGGGAGAGGTTCACCCAAGTACCAATCTTAGAGCAATTCAAAATGTTGTCTGCAATATTTTACCAATCTTAGAGCAATTTAAAATGTTGTCTGCAATATCTTTCAAATAGGACCTGTCTAAAGTTTGGTGATTTGGTTAATTAGCATGATTCCAAATGTTATATGATCAAAAAAAAACATTTATAATTTTTAATATCCCAAGTTTGGGAAAAGAAAGAGAGTCCAAAGATTGTCATAGGAGAAAATACATGTACAAATATTGGTCTCTGTAACATGCGTTTTCTCACTAAGATTCAGAAAATACTTTTATTAACCCTTTCCTGTTTTTCAAAATTTTAGACTCTTCCAAATTCAAAGGTTTTGCAGACAAAAATTAAAAGTGGATTTAATTTGAAAATAACCATTAGGTAGGGTAGAAAATATTGTGGAAAAAGAAGAAATTGCTTGTTACAAGCGATTTCTTCTTTTTCTATGATGTTTTCTCAATTATAAAGTCGCAGGGACGTAAAAACCAGGGATTAACCAGGAAAGGGTTAAGGTATATTTCTTGTATTAACCCTTGTCATACTGCATAAATCCTTCTGTGAGAATTGCATTAAAATCAAAGGGCTGAAAGTGATGGATGCACTTGTTGTGGATCAATATTTCTTTTGAAAATTAATCTCATTGACAACTCTGGCTTAAAAAGTATAAACAGGGGGTGTAGAATAAGATCAGACTGCACTTATATGCAGGCTGATCTTTGTCTTTACCACCTGCAAAAAACGGAATATTCCAAGTTTAGCATGACAAGGATTAAGAACGAAAGTAATCAATAATGTTGATTTCGGTAAAATTTATCATCCCCTGAAATGGAATAACTAACAAGGGAGATAATATGAACAAAGATATTGCATTATCAGTCTAAAAGACTTATCTACCTTATTGATTTGTGTAGTAATTTGGAAACACATTGTAATCCTTATTACCTCTGAGGGCTTAACCCTTTCCTATACAAAACCATGATTTTATGTCACTTTGATTTTATACTGAAGAACACCTTGTTGAAAAAGAAGAAATTACTTGTCCCAAGCAATTTCTTCTATTCCCACAATATTTTCTACCACATAGCATCCACATCAAATTTCTATTGTCAATTTGGACCAGTCTAAAATTTCAATAAAGGGAAAGGGTTAAAGAAAAGAACAGATGGAAAGAGACTAGATGGTTGTCCCAGGATAACTGCTGTCGAGCCTGCAAAGTTTTGACCATCAACTTGACATTGACCATCAATTTTAGTGTTTGACCTTGAGCTTTGACCTTGAACTTGAAGCTATCTAAAAACTTCTTTCAAATGGCATATCAACTCATGATGGAGAATAATTATGCCAATTTATTTTGAAATCCATCCATAATTGTAGGAGAAATGCTCTAATTACAATCACAATTTTAGTGTTTGACCTAGAGCTGTGACCTTGACATTAGAACTATCCCAAAAAATCCATCCATAAATGTAGGAGTAATTGTCCAGACAAATTTGGACGGACTAACGGACTAACACACTAACGCACTAACACCGACTTGTCATAGTGACAACTGTCTCGCTCACCGCAAGCAGGCTCGACAAAAATCTACAAACAACCAGACTACCAGACATTGAGAAATATGGGATTGGTCATGAAATAAGCTGATCTGAACCCTTGTCAAGCTGAATGTTCTAGTTTTGGCAGGAGGTATAGACAAAGATCAGCCTGCACATTTATGCAGACAAATCTTAGTCTACAGAGTTGTTTATAATATAAATTTTCAAAATAATTATGAACCCACAATAATTTCATCCAGAACTGTCAGCCCTTTGATTTTAAAGAAATTCCAACGAAGATTTTATTCAGCATGACATGGGTTGACCTAATAGATTTCTTTCACAGAAATGCTTTTGAAGCTTTAATCCATTCCCATACAATGATGTTTTTTGGCGCTCCTCAAGAATTAAACTTTTGAAAACATTGTGGATAATCATGGAATTGCTTGTAACAAATAATTTCTTAAATATTCATAATGATTTTAACCCTAAAAGGTGATGATTTTCTAAATTGCACAACTTGACATTGTCGTCTTGAACTTCTTTAAATTTGGACCAGTCTAAAAATTTTGTTGTGTAGTAATGGGTTAAACTATTCCAACTTTTGAAGAAAAAAAATATAGGAAAAAGAATAAAGAGCTGTAAAAGCACTAAATGTTTTCTACTAAAAGGACAAAGTCAATAAAGTTTTCATAAACTTAAAATTCTTGTCTATAACATCTTTGAATTTAGAATTTAGACCATTGAAAACTTTGTATCATCTGGTAAGGGCATAAAAAAGGTACTTGAAATCCAAAATCCAAGAACCAAAGAAATACTGAAATATCATGGATTAAGAATGACTCCATAATGGCTGTTCACTACTGAAAAAAATGGAAGCTATGGGAAGAGAAGCAAATTTTTTATAAATATTGTAACCATTAACATTACTTTTATTAAAAATACCATAAATACCATTAACCCATTACCGTACGGCAAAATTATAGACTAGTCCAAGATTTTGCAGACAATGATTTCAAGTCAGTGGAATTTGATGAAAAATCTTTACTTTCTAGGGGAAACAACATTGTGGACATTGATTAAATTGCATGTTGCAAGCAATTTCTACATCATCTACAAATTTCCTTTTTTTGAATGGCATAAAAAGTTGGATTGTGTGGGAATGGATTGAATACACTGAAGTTAAATAATAACAAACCATGATTTTTTATGCTGGACGATGTTGTACATTAGACACTCCTTTCAATTTGGACCAGCCTAAAATTTTGCTGTCTGGTAAAGGGCTAGCAGACAATGCTCTTTTTTATGAAATAGATACCAAGTACAAACCATGATTTTTTACGCTGAGAACTGTTGGACATAAGATATTTCCGAAACGTGTACGGATGCGGAGCATTCATTACAATCAGTTTATCCACCATTTCTGTGTAGGAGTAAGCGAAGTTCCAGACTACAGCGCCACCCCAATCATGGCCTACTAATATACAGCTCTCATAACCTAAAATTGATTGTCAGTAGTCATTGGACATAAAAAGATGTATACAATGAAGTGGTAAGCTAAAAATAATTGACTTTCTTGTTCCATTCAACCTTTTTTTTTCCCGACTTTATGGGTAGAAAACGTTGTGTAAAATGAAGAAATTGCTTGTTCCATGTAATTTCTTAATTTTACACAATGCTGTCTCAATTGTCTCTCTTCAGGAGCTCAAAAAGCGTAACTGTTGCGGAATGAGTTAAAACACAATATGACAATTTACAGACATATGTGAATCCATAAAAACCAAGAAATATGTGAATCAAAAAATACTGAGTATACCCCGCATGTACTACAATTATTACTGTGAAAATGAAATTCTCCATCAATGGAATATATTCGGTAAGCACCATGTTGGTTACCAAGCTGCATCTCCACACCAAGCATTGAAAAGATACCACTAAACAAGGCAAAGTCCAAAAATAGACTATTGGCCAAAAATAAGCGAAGTCAGAACACTGAAAGCAGATAACATGCATATCTCAATTTGGTAAGCACCATGGACATCCCAAGTTGGGCATTCACATAAAGTTTAAAGTCAATACTTTTGATAGTTGCTGAGAAAAATACGATGAAAACATGTATCTAACTATACTAGGCAATATTGGAGAATAAACCAAGTTGTAGAACAGGAAGTAGTTAAGTTGCTGACCTTAATTCGGAAAGCCCAATGTTGACCCTAGCTGAACCATCACACCAAGTTTCAAGTCAGTGTTATGAATAGTTGCTGAGAAAAATAGACCACTATACTAGACAATATCAGAAAACTGTCCAAGGGATCTTAATTTTGTAAGTGGAATGGAGGGCCCTTAAATTAACCTCCACAACAAGTTTCAAGCCAATACTATGAATAGTTGCTGAGAAAAATGCAACAAAAACATTGGTTACAGACAGATAGATGGATGTACAGATGGACGGGCTGACACGGATAAACTATTATACCCCTTACTTCTTCAAAGCGGGGATATAATTAGCTTCTGAAAAACATTTTGAGAAAAGGAGAAATTGCTTGTCATAAGCAACTTTTCCTTTTCTAACATTGCTTTATTTCATATTTGACATTTTATTTTCAATTCTAATTTCAAATGTATTGTTCAACTGTTGTGATTTTAGAACAGTTTGAATCAAATACTATGATCTGGTAATGGATTGAAATATTCAACCCTTCCCTGTTCAATTTCTGGTTTTTACGTCCCTCTGATTTTATAATAAAGAAAAATTGTAGAAAAAAAGAGAATTGCTTGTTCTTCTTACAACATTTTCTACCCTACTGGTTATTTTTTCAATTAAATATACTTTAAATTTCCGACTGCAAAACCTTTGAATTTGGACAGGTCTAAAATTTCAGAAAACAGAAAAGGGTTAATTTAAGTTGAGCTATAATGTAGCAAATATTTAATCAGTAAATATTTACATAACCATAACTCATTACCAGATGGCAAAATTTTAGACTGGTTCAAATTGAAAGGAGTTGCAGATGACAATTTAAAGCTTATGAAATTTTAGATTTTATCAACTTTAAGGGTGGAAAACATTGTGCAAATGAAAAAAAAAAATTGTTACAAGCAATTTCTTCATTTTCTACAGTGTTTTCTAAAGCATTCTTCTTGAGAGGCATCCAAAAGTGTCATTGTGTGGGAATGGATTAATAAGTAAATATTTGCATAACCTTAACTGTTATAAGCAGGATTTAATACTTTCATCAATTCCAACACACAAAAGATTAAGACTGGTCCTAATTGAAAGAAGCTGCAGACAACATTTTCAAATTGATGGAATTTTTTTATTTTTGATTTTTGGTTATAAAACATTGTGGAAAATGATGAAATTGCTTGATACAGCAATTGCTTCATTTTCCACAATGATTTCAAAAACGATTTTCTTGGGAGGCATAAAAGGATGGATTGTTTGGGAAAGGGTTGATACTCAATTTAACCCTTGTCATGCTGATCCCGGAATATTCCTGCACGGATGATAGCTTTGGCAGTGAATAGACTAAGATCAGTCTGCACAGATGTGCAGTCTGATCTTTGCCTACACGACCTGCTTGTTCTTGTTGTATTGAGAAAATCTTCGAACGCAACATCGATCTATTTATGTCAAAGTCTTACAATATAGTGAAAAGAGGATAAATATTCAGCAGGATAAGTGTTAATATTAAAGGTAGGTATCTATGTTTTTTCATATCACCGATTTTGATTATTCTTATTCCCTCTCGTTTACTATTCTGATACAATATTCCGAAAAGTAGCTTTGCTTAAATCAGAGGTCGTTTATCTGAATAAATAAGGGTATTTCCCTAATAGCCTTAGTAGGCTGTTAATCTATTTTTAGATTTAGCCGATACAGTTGAAAAGAATATTAGGTCATTCACATGGTGCATATAACCGATGGAATCCCGTATTCAGTTTGAATTTGCTCAAACAACGTCATCAGTCATCAGGAGTTATGTTGGCTAGCCGGTCTATAATTCTGTAGAGATCAGTCCAAAACTGTCATAAGTGTTAATACGAATATAGACATCTACCTTTGTTTTGCGCTAACCATTTGTTGTGACATAATTTAGGTGATTGATTGTTTCGCTTGTCAATTTGTTACCTTTCGACACGATCTGACTCAAATTTAAGTATTAGGCATCTGTTTTAATGTATTTTTTGGTGAGTGACAATTGTTTCTTATCTATGTTTCAGAAACACTGATACCTCCCTTTAAGGAGTATTAGTAGGAAATGCTCACAATCCAAGTACAGAGAAATGAGAATGTGTAAGAGTCATCCCCTAATTCATTTAACCATTTCCTGTTTTTCTTTTTTAATTTTAGAACTGTCAAAATTGAAATGAGTTGCAGACAACTAATTAAGGTTTATGAAATTTTAGATTTTTCAACTTTCTTGGTAGGAAACATTGTGTTCAATGTTGAAACTGCTTGTCACAAGCAATTTCTTCATTTTAGACTATGTTTTCCTATTGCTTTTCTTGACAAGTGTCAAAAAGCCATAACTAATAGATATAAATAAATAGTTTTAATAAGATTTATTCTCCAAAAATATCACTTTCTCTTTTTCTTTTAACCCTTGTCATGCTGAACCCGGAATATTCCGGTTTTGGCAGGAGGTGTAGACTAAGATCAGACTGCACTTATGTGCAGGCTGATCTTAGTCTAAACCTCCTGCTTGTACTTTTCCTGCCAGAGTTGCTTATGAAGTTGATTTCTGAAAAAAATATTGATTTTTGAACAACAAGTTCTATCAGTGCTATCAGCCCTTTGATTTGACAGCAATTCAGTAAGGTAATTTATACAGCATGACAAGGGTTAAGCTAGATCCAGTTGTAGTTTGCTTCTGAGGTAATCTCTACAAGCGGAGGGGGTCTTGATTTCAATCTTCATGAACTTTTTTTCATTATCTATCATGAACAAATAGAGTTATCACTCATTGCTTTAAAGGGAGGTATCGATGTTTCTGAAACCTTGATATGAAAAATTTGAAAATTGCTGAAAAATACACTCAAGCGAACATTTTAATACTTAAATTTGAGTCCGACTTTATCTTCGCAGTAAACTGATAGGCTAAAAGCAGCTTTTTGTAGTTGAAAAGGAAAGATAAAGTGGAATTCCAGGTTATTTTTAGATATCACGGAATTTGGTTGTGGACACCGCCTGATCTAATTTGCATATGACCAAAAGTCAACGGAAGATAACAAATTGACAAGTGAAACAAGTGAAACCAATGTCCTAAATCATGACACATCAAATGGTAAGCACAAAACTAGTGTACAACGTAACAATATGTGAATGACCCAATATTAATTTTAACTGTCTTGGTTTTATCTAAAAATAGATTAACAGCATATGTATGCTTTTAGGGAAATACCCAGGTTTATTCTGATAAATGACCTCTGATTTTCGCAAAACTAATTTTCAGAATATCTTATTAAAAAAGTTCATGGAAGGGAGTAAGAATAATTAAAAAAAACATCAATACCTACTTTTAAAAGTAAATTTGCATCATTCTCCATATATTTTGTCATAACATTAAATCCCTGCATTAGCTTATTCTCCGGCAAAATGTTTTGGGAAACTATTTTAATCCTTGTCATGCTGAACCCGAAATATTCTGGTTTTGGCAGGAGGTGTAGACCAAGATCAGCCTGCACATAAGCTTTCAGCCCTTTTGATTTTACAGCAATTCAGTAAGGTAATTTATACAGCATGACAAGGGTTAAAATTCATTACCTTCATTGAGCATAATATTTTCAAAATAAACCTAAACCTAAACTCTTGTCATATTAACCCTTGTCATGCTGAACCTGGAATATTCCAGTTTTGGCAGGAGGCGTAGACCAAGATCTGCCTGCACATAAGTGCAGTCTGATCTTGGTCTATACTTTCTGCTTGTATTGTTCTTGCCAGAGTTGTTCATGAAATTGATTTCTTAAAGAAATATTGATTTTTGAACAACAAGTACTATCAGTGCTTTCAACCCTTTGATTTAACAGCGATTCACTAAGGTAATTTATACAGCATGATAAGGGTTAAACCCAGAATATCCCTGTCTTGGCAAGAGGTATAGACGAAGATCAGCCTGTTTTTAGTCTACATCTGTTTGTCCTAGCCCTTTGTGTCAAAGTTGTTTATGGAATTGATGTAAAAAAAGACCTATAATAAGTGCAGCCAGTCCTTTCAGTCCTTTGATTTAATTGCAATTTTGAGAAAAAAGGGTTTTATTCTGCATGACAAGGTTTTAAAGGTACTGATTTTTCAAATTACACCTACTTTTGTCTTTGATTTGGACACTTTTCAAATAAACTGTAAAATTTAACTCTTGTCGTGCTAAATAAAATACTTTGAAATACTAAATGAAAATCAAAGGACTGAAAACAATTGAGCCAATATTTATTTTGAAAATGAAATTCAATAAACAACTATGATCTACAAAGGACAAACAGGTGCTGTAAAGTAAAATTAGTCTGCACTTATGTTCAGGCTGATCTTTGTCTATACCACCTGCCAAAACAGGAATAGTCTGGGTTCAGCATGACAAGGGTTAACAGGGGTCTACAGATTTGCTACTATTCTACCAACCTAGTGCTGCCACCAGCTGTTTTAGATCAGCTGACAGTTTGTTGATTTTATAGTTATCTACCCCTGAAGGCTTGTCTGAATCTGCATATCCTCTCATATCTACAGCAACTGTTCTGTAAAAACAAACAATGTACACATTAACCAATCACCACACAACAAAATTTTAAATTGGGCCAAATTGAAAGAAGTTGCTGATTATATTTCAAAAGGTGCTGAAATTGAAAATGAGTGCCAAGTAGTGTAGAAAACATTGTGATCAAAGGAGAAATTTGTTTGTTTGTTACAAGCAATTTCTCCTTTTCTCACAGTTTTCTATGATCATATTGCTAGACTGTGTCAAAAAGTGTTATCGCATGGTGATAGGTTAACCCTTTACCAGACGACAAAATTCCAACCAGGTCCTAATTAATAGAAGTTACAGATTACAAAGATTTTCAATAACCCTACTCACACATCTCATTTCTGTTTTTTGATGCACCTCAAGAAAACACCTCAGCAAAACATTGTGAAATATGAGGAAATTGCTTATAAGCAATTTCTCTATTATCCACAATGTTTACAACCCATAAAAGCAAAGATTTTGAAATAATAATAAACTTGAAATCACTGTCTGCAACTTTTTTCTTTTTGGACTTGCTGTAAAATCAAAGGACTGAAAGCACTGGTAGAACTAGTTGAAAAATCAATATTTCTTTAGGAAATCAATTTCATGAACAACTCCGGCAGGAAAAGTACAAGCAGGAGGTTTAGGTCAAGATCAGACTGCACTTATTGTGCAGGCTGATCTTGGACTACACCGCCTGCCAAAACCAGAATATTCCAGGTTCAGCATGACAAGGGGTAAAATAAGTCAAAATTAACAAATATTGCATATTTCAATTCAAAATGTTTGTTATTTAAACAAGAATCCTACAGGGCCATATCCGTCACTATCTATTGGTAGCAATATTAAGGATAATGAAAACATTACAATGTACTTGTAACAAGAAATTTCTTCATTTTCCACAATGTTTTCCAAAGCTAAAGGCTGGATTGAGTTTGAATGAGTAAATCTGAATTGGTGAGGATCTGGAGATAACCCTGATGTTATAAGTAGTAATTCCCGCGGGAGGAAGTTAAGTTGCCAGGCTTGTCCTTTGACTTTGTGTATAACGAATCTGAATTTGGAAAGTAAACAGCCAATGGTTTACTCTCATATGTTAACATTTAAAATACTTTGAGTTTAACTACCAGAACATGTAAATATATGTTTCAGGTCACTAAAATATCAACAACGAGATTATTTAATCTGAAATACCTTTGTAAAGCAAATGGCATTGAGATTGATAACAACTTCATATTTACCATCTAGTTACTAGCAATTCTGCACCATGTGCACTAACATTAATTTGTCATTCAATTGAAACATTACCAAACATCAGAATTTTGAATGGGTCCAAATCAGAAGAAGTTGAAGATGAAAGTTTCAATTACTAGAAATATCAATTTCAGTCTCTTTTGGTAGGAAACATATTTTGATAATGAACAAATTGCTTGTTACAAGCAATTTCTTCATTACCTTCATTTTTGTCCAAAATAACCCATTCCTGTCCAATCCCTGGTTTTTATGTCCCTGTAAATTTCAAAATTGATAAAGTATTGTAGAAAAAGGAGAAATTGCTGGTTCTACCCTAATGAATGGTTATTTTTCAAGTCAAATCCACTTTAAATTGGCTAGGAGAGTCTGAGGGTGTGGCTAGTGGAGTCAGTAGGTGTGGCTAGTATAGTCAGAGAGTGTGGCTAGTATAGTCAGTAGGTGTGGCTAGTATAGTCAGTGGATGGCTAGTATAGTCAGTAGGTGGCTAGTATAGTCAGTGGGTGGCTAGTATAGTCAGTGGGTGTGGCTTGTATAGTCAGTGGACTTGGCTAGTGGAGTCAGTGGGCATGGCTAGTGGAGTCAGTGGATATGGCTAGTGGAGTCAATGGAAGTGGCTTGCAGAGTCAGTGGATTTGGCTTGTGTAGTCAGTGGGCATGGCTAGTGGAGTCAGTGGAAGTGGCTAGTGGAGTCAGTGGAAGTGGCTAGTGGAGTCAGTGGGTGTGGCTACTATAGTCAGAGAGTGTGGCTAGTATAGTCAGTGGGTGGCTAGTGTAGTCAGTGGGTGTGGCTAGCTGTGTCAGTGGACTTGGATAGTGGATTAAGTGGGCATGGCTAGTGGAGTCAATGGAAGTGGCTCGCAGAGTCAGTGGATTTGGCTTGTGTAGTCAGTGGGTTTTGCTAGCAGAGTCAGTAGGTGTGGAATCAGTTGGTGTCAGTGAGTGAGCCTCTAATTGGCAAATTGCTAAACACATTCCCACACAATCACATGTTTATAAACCCCTCAAGAAGAAAGCTTTTGAAAAAAATGTGCAAAATAGAGGAATTACCTGTTACAAGCAATTTATTCATTTTCAAAAATATTTCTTATTACCAAAAATTCATAAACTTTTTGAAATTCATGGACTGAAATTTGTCATCTACAATTTCTTTCAATTTGCGCCAGTCTAAAATTGTGTCATATGGTGATTGGTCAAATACAAAGACAAAACTGAGAAGCGATTGACTTGGCTTAAGCCATTCCCACACAATGGCACTTTTTGACTCCCCCAATGAAAACCATTGGGAAAACATTGTGTAAAATGAAGAAATTGCTTTTAATTTGTACCAGTCTAAAATTCTGTCCTGTGGGAATGGGTCAATATTTCAAAAAAACAAATTATAACATAGAATGGTCATTCTAGTTCAAGAAATTCAGCCATGGCCAAGCGGTGGAAATATGTCACTCTCTATCATGAGGTCTTGGGTTAGATCCCAGGTCACCTCTCTAACATTTGTCTCTCACGAATGGGAGCCTAAATGGGATGAGCAGCTGGGGGCTGGGAAAGATTATAGGGGTAGACTGGTGTGAGAAATACCAGGAATCCATGGTTCAGCATGCCAGTTGTAGCAATAATATCGTGAATTCCTTATATTTCCCAATTTTACTACTACATTCTTTCTAGCTGCTCATCCCATTCAGGTTTACAATTATCCATCCACTGGTGGAAAACAAATGTTGGATAGATATTAAATTTGCCAAGACTGGGGATCAAACACTCAGCTTCACACTTTTTTTGTTACCTGTAATCTTTGTTAAACTCTGGTATCTGGTATTTCCAACAATACCAGAATTCTGGGAATCCATGGACAAACAACATTAATGGTTTACCCTCATCTCCTGATATTACATAGTGGAGTTTCACCTCCTGAAAAATATGAACACATTTTCAAAGGTCCTTACCAATGTTGGAAGAAATATAAAAGAACAAATTCTAAACAAGAGCCGTCAGTTCACCCCTTGAACTGTGACCTTGACCTTGGAGCTATCTAAAAGCAAGGCAAAAAGGGTTGGTGGAATATCATAAGGAGTTCACAGTCATATGAAGTTTAATCCAATTTAGCCCAAGGGTTGTAGAAATATCGGGGCAGAGGGACAGAAAACAGAAGGACTGGCAGACAAGGCAGCAGCTATATGCTGGCTTTCTAAGAGCATATTAATATATAGAGGATTATTGTTTGTTTCAGTGTGACTCACTCACTGAATGGAGTTTAACGCCACTTTTAACAATATTTAAGTCTCATCGCAGCGGCTCGAACACCCAACAATTGATTCGTGGTATTTCTCACACCTCTACCACTACATCCTTTCCCAGCCTCCAGCTGCTATCCCACTTAGGTTTACAATTATCTACCTATTGGTGAGAGACAAATGTCGGAAAGGATATGTGCCACGATGGGGATTGAACCCATGACTTCCCATTATTCAAGATTGGGAGTCTGATGCACAACTGACTGCGCTTTGACGGCAGTTTATCTTTCATTGAACAAAAAGCAAAAGCTATATTTTCCTGAGTGGCAGAGCAGAGGGAAAATATGCCTTAGTTGTGCACATATTATGCAGTCTGATCTTAGACTTTAAGCCTGTTTGGTGTTTTATGCCAGCCTTGAAATTAATTAAAAAAAATTATATACAAACTCATATTCAGGGCCTTTCAGCTTTTTGATTTTAGTGCAATTCTGAACATAGATTTAACCCATTCCCACTCAATCCCTCCTTTTTACGCCCCTCAACAAAAAAGCTTTGGAAAAAATTGTGGAAAATGAAGAAATTGCTTGGATCAAGCAATTTCTTCATTATCCACAATGTTTTTTATCCCAAAAGACGAAAAAATTCAAAATTCCATCAACTTGAAATTGTCGTGTGCAGCTCCTTTCAATTTGGACTGGTCTAAAATTCCATTGTGTTGGAATGGGTTAATTCAGAATGACAAGGGTTAAAAATCTTATAACATCAAAATAAGAGGTGAATCAGGGCCTCATTGTGCTCTGTGATTCATTCAGACACTGTAATCAATCAAAACCTGGTAATCATTGACAAGCATCCTTCCTTTGAAAAATATTCCAATTTCTCATTCTTGGATATCTTTTTTCATTCATCATGTAAAAAAGGGACAAATTTGGAATCACAAAATGTATAAAGAAAGGTTAGGCTACCAATTTTTAGATCATGGATAATAAGTAATTATTCTGTCTGACTACACAATTTCATCTCTGAAATTGACCTATGCTAAATCCATTTCTCCTCTTGTCACATTTTTTTCTTTGAATTTTGCACACTTTATAATGTCATGAGCACCTTCTTTCAGTCTTTTGATAGTGTGTTAAAACAACTCCTGGAGTTTCCTTGATTATTCAGGTTTTGTTTTAGTTAATTAGACTGGTCCAGTAAAAGTATTTTCAAAGTATAGCAATTTGTTATTTCCACACAATCTAATATTTTTTGTGGGAAAAGAAGAAAATTCTGGTTATCAGGCTTTGCCATTGCTATCTTTTTGATAATGTAAACATTTTACACTCTCAAGAAAAATAGTGATGGAAAAGCCTAATAAACAGAATTTTCTTCTTTTCCCACTATATTTTCTATCCTATCTGATACAAAATTCATATTTTTTTCTGCATTTAAATCTTTCAAATTGGACCAGTATAAAAATTTGTAGCCTGCAATGGGTTAAGTAAGATTCATCAAGAATGAATTTCTTAATTTATCAAAATGTTACAGACAATAGACATTTGTTTATATTACAGAATACTGTGGCCATGTGGCTTATGTTATACAATGCCAGGTTTATTTATCAAACTTTCAGAGTTAATTGGAATTCCAAAATTAACAAGAAGAGCATGATGGTCCTATATTGCTCACCTTCAGTGAGTTTGAAGTTTTAAAGACCTTCTTTAATTTCTCTATGATTATATGGAACCAATTTTAAAGAAGAATGGGCAAAAATTGTGGCCCTTAGAGTGCTTACAAGGAAATTGTTGTTAAGGCCCCTTTTCAAGTGTTTTCCAATGAATCATTCCCATTTTTATTAGGATTCATCCTTATGGTTAGACAAACATTTTGACCAAGTTAAACGAAGATTTGGCCATAGTTGTGCTAACAAAGATCCCTATTACTATGTTTACCAATTGATCATTCCTATTTCCAATAGGATTCCTCCTTCCTAACTGTAAAGCATTCTAATTAAGTCTAAAAAAGATTAGACAAAAACTGTGACCCCTATAGTGCTAACAAGAAAATTTTCATTAAGACACTTTTTTTCTATGTTTTTCAGCAGAAACTTCCAAATTTTGAGAGGGTTCATCTGTGTGCTCAGAAAAACATTCTGTCTAAGTTTCATGAAGATCGGGCCAAAATTGTGGCCCCTAGAGTGCCAACAAGGAAATTGCTGACAATGCAAGATGGTCATGATGAACATTCAATGGTCACAAAAGCTCACCTTGAGCACAATGTGCTCAGTAGGCACAGGAGTAATTTTCTTAATTTCCTTAACCCAGTACAAGTTGCAAATTGTAGACTGGTCCAAGCTGAAGGAGTTGCAGATGACAATTAAAAAGATTTTTTAACTTCTGGGTGGAAAACATTGTAGAAAATGAAGAATTTGCTTGCTTTCCAAATTCTATTTCTTGAGGGGCAACAAAAAGTGTCATTGTAAGGGAATGTCATTTATACATTGTGAATGCATTATGTAACTGGAATAAAACAAAGAAAATTATATCAAAAAAAAAATTAAAAGCTTATTATAATCAAAATAAAATAAGAATAATATTTTGAATTGTACTTAACCCATTCCCACACAATCCCTCTTTTTTATGCCCCTCAAGAAATAAAACTTAAGAAATTGTTGTGGAGAATGAAGAAATTGCTTGTCCATTATTGACAATGTTTTCTAATAAAAAAGACAAAGGTTTTTGAATTCAATCGACATGAAATTGTTGTCTGGAATTACTTTCAAGGGTCTTATTTTTTCCTATTTGGTTAAGGGTTAAATAAACTTAACCTTTACCAAACCTCAAATAGTCAATAGGTATTTCTATAAATTTCATTGGGTTGATGTGGTAATGCACTAGATTCCAGTGTCAGGGGTCCCTGGTTCAATCCCCACCTCACCAGTCTTTTAACCCATTCTAACTCAGGAATGCTTTTAGATGCCACAAAGGAAAAAAAGCTTTGGAAATCATTGTGAAAAACAAGAAATTGCTTGTCACAAGCAATTTCTTCATTTCCCACAATGTTTCTACCCAGAAAGTAGAAAATATCCAAAATTTTATAAATTTTAAATTGTCATCTGCAACTTCTTTCAATTTCGGCCAGTCCAAAATTTTTCCATCTGGTAATGGGTTAAACCACTAGGATGCCCTATCTCTATATTACTGAGTTGTTGAGTGTTACCCTTATAATATTTACAATCACATTAAAATCAAAGGCCTGAAAGCACCGAAACTTCCTGATTGTGAGTCAATATTTCTTTCGTTTATAATTCTTAAACTATAAACAACTATGGCTTAAACAGTCAAAGAGTTGGTGTAGACTAAGTTAACCCTTGTCATGCTGAACACGGAATATTCCGGTTTTGGCAGGAGGTGTAGACTAGGATCAGACTGCACTTATGTGCAGGCTGATCTTAGTCTACACCTCCTGCTCATACTCATTTTCCCGAGTTGTTTATGAGGTTGATTTCTAAAAGAAATATTGATTTTTGAACAAGTTCTATCAGTGCTTTCAGTCCTTTGATTTGACAGCAATTCAGTAAGGTAATTTATACAGCATGACAAGGGTTAAGACTGCATATTATGTGCAAGCTGATCTTAGTTTTTACCTCCTGCCAAATCAGAAAAATTCCAGGTTCAGCAAGAAACGGGTAAAAAATCACAAACAAAATCTTACAAAATCTTATGTTTCAAATGATTATTGCCTCTTTTTGGTTAGATTTAGAAACAGAAAACACGAATAAAAAAAACTAAAATAACAAAATTAATGACAATCATAAAGTGAAATATGTTGATTGTTATCTTTTGCATTAATGGAAGATTCACCTAAATTTAAAGTGAATTTTAATGCATGACCTGCAATACATAAACCCTTTCCCGATTTTTGAAATTTTAGACTAGTCTAAATGGAAATAGGTTGCAGACGACAATGAAAACTGGATGCCATTTGAAATGAAACCATCCTATATGGCAGAAAATATTATGGAACAAGGTGCCAAATTGTCACAAGATACGCCTGTCACACTGCTTAATATTAACTGGGGGTTTGAATAGAACTGAGGTTATTTTGAATGAATATTTTTTGTCAAACAAAGTATGAAAAACAACAAAGGACAATAACTCAAAATATACGCTAGGTAGAGTTACTTTTAATGATATACTCCGGACAAGATTCAAGTATGAAAATCTACAAAGGGCAATAACTCAAAAAATAGGCCAGGTATAGTAATGGTTCTTGTGCACTGCACTCCCCCTTGGTGAGATCTATATACCCATGAAGTTTCATGATCCTAGCTATAATACTTTTAGAGATATACTCTAGACAAGATTCAAGTATGAAAAACAACAAAGGGCAATAACTCAAAATATAGCTAGGTAGAGTTATGGTTCTTGTACACTGCACTCCCACTTGGTGAGCTCTATCCATCCATGAAATTTCATGATTCTAGCTATTATACTTTTAGAGATATACTCTGGACAAGATTCAAGTATGAAAAACAACAAAGAGCAATAACTCAAATAATAGGCTATGTAGAGTTATGGTTCTTGTACACTGCACTCCCCCTTGGTGAGCTCTATACACCCATGAAGTTTCATGATCCTAGCTATAATACTTTTAGAGATATATTCCGGACAAGATTCAAGTATGAAAAACAACAAAGGTCAATAACTCAAAATATAGCTAGGTAGAGTTATGGTTCTTGTGCACTGCACTCCCCCTTGGTGAGATCTATACACCCATGAAGTTTCATGATCCTAGCTATAATACTTTTAGAGATATATTCCGGACAAGATTCAAGTATGAAAAACAACAAAGGGCAATAACTCAAAAAATAGGCTAGGTAGAGTTATGGTTCTTGTACACTGCACTCCTACTTGGTGAGCTCTATCCATCCATGAAATTTTATGATTCTAGCTATTATACTTTTAGAGAAATACTCCGGACAAGATTCAAGTATGAAAAACAACAAAGGGCGATGAGAAGAATATAACTGCCAAGTTTAATGTCAATCGGACTTAAGGTAACAGAGTTATGCTCCGGACAAAGAAGTGGACACCGCGGGATGCCCCGACACCACGGGTGATCCCATAATACGTCCCGTCTTCGACGGGCGTATAAAAAGGAGAAATTGCTTGTTACAAGCAATTTCTTCTTTTTCCACAATGAACGGGAAAGGGTCAACTACAACTTTGTTACATACAAGGGGTGACTTACCCCATCACAAGATGACAAACAATTGGACTGAAAATTTTGGGACCGAAGATTTTGGGGATGATTTTTAACAAGGTATGGACCCACATGAACTAAAATCATAACAAATAATAAACAAGTGGACCATGATTGTCCTAAATCGCTCACCTGAGGCATCTGCAAATAACAGTACTATTTTGTTTAAAAAAGACACAACTTGAGCAAAATAAATAAAACAAATATAAGATTTGGGGCTTTGTACAAAACAATCCAGTAATGCTTTAATATAAAAATGAATGCCTTTGGCTTTATAGTTTAATCCATTACCAAACTATCCCAGAATTTTGTCACCCTCAGGGAAAATAGGTTTTAAAAAGCATTGTGAGAAAGGGAGTGACAAGCAGTTTCTCCATTTCTATTTAGGAAGAAGAATTCTTTCAATGATATTTACACAATTCTCGACCCCAGGAGCAGAGACGTTTTTTATCCTAAGAACGTATTTTCCTGTATCATAGTACAAAATTATTTAGTCATGCTACATACCAAATATAAATGCCCTTCACTTTATATTTCTTCAGGAGAAGACTTTTGAAGTTGCTCTAATTTGGTGTTTTCCAAAATCATGGACCTCTGGGGCAGTGCCATGTTTTATCCCAGGGCTAAGATTTTAGCTAACATAGTAGAGAACCATCTGGTTATGCTATATACCAAATATGAATGCCTTAGACTTTCTAGATTGGGAGGAGAAGACTGTTGAACGTGGTCTAATCGAGCATTTTTACAAACTTTGGACATCCAGGAAAGGGGTGTTTTGTAACCTATAGGCATAATTTAATCAAAACTGATAGATAGCACTCAAAATATAAATGCCCTCCGCCTTGAAATGAAGAATTTTTTTTTAACATCCTCAAATATTGCGTTTTTCCCAATGTTTGGACCCCTAGTGCAGGGCCTTTTTTGACCCTAGGAGGACAACTTTTAGCGATATAGTCCAAAACCATCTACTTATGCTACCTACTAAATATGAATATCCTAGACCTTATAGTCTAAGAGGAGAAGTCTTTTGAAAATGCTGTAATTAAGCATTTTTCAAAACTTTGGACCTCAGGGGCGGGGCCATTTTGACCCCAAAGAATAAATATTTAAAAACTTGGAAAAGAAGCATATTATTAAGCTGTATACAAAATATAAAGGCCATGGGCCTTGTAGTCTATGAAAAAAACAACAACAAAGACTTACTAAAATTTCACATTTTCATATGCCGCGGTTACAAGAGTT
This sequence comes from Fragum fragum, assembly GCA_946902895.1. Lineage (NCBI taxonomy): Eukaryota > Metazoa > Mollusca > Bivalvia > Cardiida > Cardiidae > Fragum > Fragum fragum. The sequence continues at coordinate 70,226,825 of OX336370.1, read as the reverse complement.
TTTCACTGAATGAAATTCTTTTAACAACTTTTGTAAAACTTCACCCAAGGAACATCCCTGCAAGGTTTCAGCTTGATTGGCCTACTGGTTTAGGAGGAGAAGATTTTTGAAGATATTTAAAGAATTACTAAAGATTCCCATTTTCAAATGCCGCGGCAACCAGAGTTTTTGACGAAATTAAATTTTTTAATAGCTTTTGTAGAACCTTGCCCCTTCAGCCAAGGAACATCCCTGCAAAGTTTCAGCTTCATTGGCCTACTGGCTTAGGAAAAGAAGATTTTTAAAGAATTACTAAAGATTCCCACTTTCAAATGTGCCGCGGCAACCAGAGTTTTTGACGGAATTAAATTCTTTTGACAACTTTTGTAGAACTTCACCCAAGGAACATCACTGCAAAGTTCAGCTTCATTGGCCTACTGATTCAGGAGGAGAAGATTTTTAAAGAAATTGTGGACGGATGGATGGATGGACAGACAGAAGGACAGACAACGACCGATCACAATAGCTCACCTTGCATTTTGTGCTCAGGTGAGCTAAAATTGGCAGAATGAGACTTTGTCTTTGAATAGGTTTTAAGGTAATTTTTCATTCATATACACCTGACATATGTTCAAAGGCAAAAGCAACATGTGAAAAGAAAAAAGGATTTTTCCCTTTTCATACCAGGGTTTTACAGGACACAGATTACTTAGTCCATATACGCATAAATATCTGCTAGGACACCTGCTTTTTACAATACATCCCATAGACCCCAATTTTTCCAAAACTTGATCAAACTCTGCATGTCAAGTCATATTCTAGGTTTATAGCTTATTCAAGCAGGAGGATAAGATAGTTGAGTGCTAACAAATAAATCTAGATGGGCGTAAATACAAGGGCAAAGAATTTCAAATAATTCTAAGCTACAAATTTTGCTTTTTAAAGGTAGGTATCGATGTTTTTTCATGTCATGGATTTCAATAGTTCTTATTCCCTTTCATACACTATTTGAATAGAATATTCTCAAAATATGTTTTGCGAAAATCAGGGGTCGCTTATCAGAGAAAAGCAGGGTATTTCCCTAAAATCCTACGCAGGCTATTAATCTATTTCTAGATTAACCCGGAACAGTTGCAAACAATAAGGGGTCATTCACATTGTGCAAATACCAGTCTGAATCTCTCATTTAGTTTGAATTACATCAAACCAACATCATTGTTATGTCATCAGGAGTTATGTCTGCTAGCCGGTCTTTAAATTCTGTAAAGATCAGTTCAAAACTGTCTTAAGTGTTATTACGAATATAAACTCTTACCATAGTTTAGCAATAAACATTTGATGTGATTTGATTTAGGACGTTGATTTTTTCGCTAGTCAATTTGTTATCTTCTATTGAGTTTGGGTCATATGCAAAAGAGGTCATGCGATGACGACAACCTGATTCCATGATATCTATAAATAACCTGGAATACCGCTGAACCTTTCCTGTATAACCACAAAAAGCCACTTTAGACCTATAAGATTATCGCCAAGACAATATCTGACTCAAATTTAGGTATCAAATGTTCGTTGGGTCATATCTTTCGACACTTGGCAAATTTTTATAGACAAGGTTTGAGAAACATTGATACCTTCCTTTAAAAATATCAATTCATAATCTGATATACGTCATTGCACAGAAAGATAGAATCCTTAAAGTTTATGGTAATCATTATTGTCATTTTCATAGATTAATCAAAATAGGAGGCAAATAATAAAGGACAAACTGGCAATATGTTATGGGACTCCTGAAATCTAGGCTTAGACCCCTATTTATTATAAGGTTTGCATCCCATGGACCGCCATTTTTCAAAAGCTCGGTTAAGCCATGTCATACAATTTTATATGGTATTAACCTTTCAGTTTAGATACACTTATTCAAGGTACACAGGGATTGAGATTGAGTTTTTGCTTAACCCTTTCCTATTTTAATTATTTTAGACCTATCCAAGTTCAAAGGATGTGCAAGTGGGTTTAATTTGAAAAATAACCATTCAGTAGGGTAGAAAATATTGTGGAAAAAGAAGAAATTGCTTGAAAAAAGCAATTTCTTCTTTTCCCACACTGTTTTCTCAAGTATGAAATCACAAGGACGCAAAAACCAGTGATTGTTAAATAGGATCCCTCAGGCAGGAATATGATTACTTATTACATCAGAGTAACTGAATTTCCTCCAGACAACTAGGTATCACTCGATTCATTCTCACATAATCCTACCTTGTCATGCTGAACCAGGAATATTCTTGCTTTGGCAGGAGGTAAAGACAAAGATCAGTCTGCACATATGTTCAGTCAGATCCTAGTCTATACCACCTGCTTGTTTTTTTTAGCCAGACTTGGTTATAAGATAATTTTTCAATATAAATATTGACCCATAATTTCAGCCCTTTGATATTAATGCAATTCTTCTGTGAATTTATAATTCAGCATGACAAGGGTTAAGCTATACAAGAAAATAGTTTTGGAAAAACATTGTGGAAAATGAACAATTTGCTAGTTTCAAACAAATTCCTCATTATCTACAATGTTTTCTTCCAAATGACGAAGACAAAAATCTTTAGAATTCCATCCATAAATTTTCATCTGCAACCCTTTGAATTTGGAGCAGTTTTAAATTTTGCAGTCAGGTAATTGGTCAAATATCAAAGGGAGAACAATTTGAAATTAAACTGAAACATCTTTGGTGAATCAGGATACAATATTAGATTATACATTAACATATTAGCAGGTAGCAAATTTTTTTTAGACTGGTCCAAATTGAAAGGAGCTGCAAACAGCAACTCAAAAGTTACGAAGATTTATTTTTTTTAATCTTGGGTAGAAAACATTGTGGATAATGAAGAAATTGCTTGTTACAATGTTTTCATAAACTTTTTTCTAGAGGGGCGTCTAAAAGCATAATTGAGTGGGATTTGGTTAAAATATATTGTATAATGAAAGGATCCTGATGGAATCCCTAGCCTGCAATTGCCGGGATCCCCTCTAATTTTCTTGGATCCTCGGGATTCCTGGACCACTGTTAGTATCAATACCTGGTACACATGAGTTTTATTTATTATTGAAAAGATATAAATCTTGCATTAACCCTTGTCATGTTGAATATAATCCTCTCTAAAACTATATTAAGTTCAAAGGAATGAAAGAACAGAAAACACTCATTTTGGGTAGGTAATTGTTTAGAAAATTAATGCTAGCTTTAAAGGGACAAGCATAATGTGCAGCCTGATCTTTGTCTAGACCTCCTGCCAACACAGGAATATTCTGGGTCACCATGGCAGGAGTTTAACTTTACCAGTATTTGATGAATTTATCTAGATATATGTAATGTGTATGTGCCACAGCAAATATCCTGCGTGGGATGAGCAGCTGGAGGCTCGGGAAAGGATGTAGTGGTAGAACTGGAGAGAGAAATACCAGGAATCAAAGGTTAGGTGCTCCAGCTACTGCCATCATGACTAACATACTGTTAAGTGGTGTTAAACCCCCATTCAAACAAACAAAAAAAATCATCATGAAAGGATAAAAGTATTACAGTTATTTTGCCTGTATTTGATGAATTTAACTAGAAGATATGTGCCACAGCAAATGTCCTACATGGAATGAGCAGCTGGAGGCTTGGGAAAAGATGTAGTGGTAGAACTGGAGAGAGAAATACCAGGAATCAAAGGTTAGGTGCTCCAGCTACTGCCATCATGACTAACATACTGTTAAGTGGTGTTAAACCCCCATTCAAACAAACAAAAAAAATCATCATGAAAGGATAAAAGCATTACATGTACCGTATTTTGCTTAACAGAAAGAGGAAAATTTTGCCTGTGAGAAAGTATAATCATTTAGTGTAACACACCCAACAAATAGTTTGTAACCACTTTGGATTCTTAAAAACCACAAAAATCTGCCCCAAATTTGACTTTATATCCCTTTTATTAATTCTATTTTATATGGGTAATGAAACATGAGATTTTGTATAACCCATTACTAGTCAACAATTTTTTAGACTGGTCCAAATTTAAAGAGTTTGCATATATGACATTCAAACACGGTAAAAACATTGTAAGATAAGGAAAAATTGCTTATAGTAATAAGCAATTTCTCCGTTTGCTTATAGTAATCAGCTATTTCTCTGTTTCTCAAAATGTTTTCCTTTAAGTATTGTTCCTTGGTGCATAAAAAATGGGGATGTGTGGAGATGGGTTAATTTTGCAAAGTACAATGTATTTATGATGCAAATTTTCATATTTAGAGGAAATAGGGAAAAGCAAAACTAAAATTTCAAATTATTTTAATTGAATGTAAACGTGAAGGGCTTTACCTTAAATTTGAATAAATTATGACCCAATTATTAAGACTTCTTTGAGATTCATCAAATTGGCCCATTACCAGATGACAAACTTTTATTTTTATCTAAATTCAAGAACATTTTTAGTTTACTAAATTTTACAAATCTTTTTTAAATCTTTTGGGTAAGAAATTGATAGTAACAAGCAATTTCTTCATTTCCATGTTTCCTGAAGCTATGTTATAGAGGTACATAAAAAAGAGAATGTTTGTAAGCCTTGCCATTCTGAATTAAAATTCTATAAAGATTGCTTTAAAATCAAAGGACTGAAAGCACCTGAAGATCTTAGGGAAGGTCAATATTTCTTTTCAAAATTGGTTATTTAAACAACTCCCCTTTAAACCTTTTCCCACACAACAAAATATAAGACTGGTCCAAATTGAAAGAAGCTGCAGTAGAGAATTTAAAATTGATGGAATTTTAAATTTTTTTTAATTCTTTATGATAGAAAATATTGTGAAAAATGAAGAAATTGCTTGATACAATCAATTCTTCATTTTCCACAGTGTTTTTGTAAACTTTTTTCTTGAGGGGCATAAAAGGAGGGCTTGTGTGGTAACGGGTACAAGGGGTCTAACAGAAGGTTTAGACCAAGATCAGGCTGCACTTATGTGCAGGCTGACCTTTGTCTATACTTCCTGTCAAAATAGGAATATTCCAGATTCAGCATGAAAAGGGTTAAAAAAAACACTTTTTTTGAAGTAGCTATGGAAAAGGATTTGAAAGCAAAAATATAATTATAGTAGAAAAACCTTCCTACAGTGTGACAAGAATGTCATGCTTAAGACAAAAAGACATTAGTCAAATATACCAGTATGATTTATATCATGAACAGTAAATTATAAATACCTGGACAAAACATCCTGCAATATACATGTATAATCCGTTTTGTTGGATTTGCCAAGCCATGGTCTCTCAAAGATCAATTGTTTCCAACCTGCAGGTTATGTGCCCAAAGCCAAACATTCCAATGGGCAATTTTTACAAGAGAAACCTAAAACGCCCAGCAACATGCATGATTTGTAACAGTTGGGAAAAGACTAATCTAATAACTTTGGTTTAACCCATTCCCACACAAAGACGCTCTTTGATGCCCCCTCAAGGAAAACAATCGGGAAAACATTGCGTGAAATGAAGAAATTGCTTGTAACAAGCAATTTCTTCATTTTACACAACGTTTTCCACCCAGAATGACGGAAAAATCTAAAATTCCATAAACTTTAAATTATTGTCTGCAACTTCTTTCAATTTGGACCAGTCTAAAATTTTACTGTCAGGTAATGGGTGAAACCTTTTCATATTTCATTCATTTGGAAACAAGTTGTTACAGCTTTAATTGACTCATAAACCCTGGTCAAATACGAGCCCTGATTTCAAGATGAAAAACTCAGTTTGTGTAAATTGTGTATGAGACAGGCTATAAAATGCCTTGTTTTAAATGAAAAATTGTTTTTGAGATAATTTTTCCCAATCTGAATTTTACCATATTATGTATTTAACTGTCACATTAAAATTAACCCATGCCAGACAATAATCATACACAGGTCCAAATTCATAGAAGTTGCAGATCTCAATGACAATTCTTAGATGGTGAAATTTCATCTTTGTCTTTCAGGGTAGAAAACATTGTGGATAATGAAGAAATTGCTTGTAATAACCAATTTCTTTATTTTCCTAAATGTTTTTTTGCAATTTTTTTCTTCAAGGGGAATCCAAAAGAGGAATTATGCACTTTGCTGAAGGCCTATGAGTAATTGGTATACTCAAATCAACTCATTTGGCAGCGACAGATTTAGAGCACATGGACTTGTACCAATTGATGTTTTTTAATACTATATATAAAAAATTGTGACAAGTCCCTGTGATTTAGAAGGGGTTCTGTGTTTGTTTGAATCCTCCCTCTGTTGCCTCATTACATGTACATGTATTTAATTCTTGTGGGAAATTACAACAGAAATTTGGTAACAAAAGGAAATTGACCCCCCTTAACAGAAATCCTGGATCTGCTATAGATTAATTTCATGAATTCTATGGTTGATAACAATCACCCTAAATTGTTTAACCCATTCCAACACAATAAAACTTAACTACAATGTTTCTTTCCCTTTTAGAATTCCATTTACTAGATACAATTGAAGTGTTGTCTGCAACTTCTTCTAATTCTTACCAGTCTAAAATTTGGTCGTCTGGTGATGACTTAGCCTTGCCATGCTGAATCTGGAATCATTCTCAGAATGTTCCTGCTTTGGCAGGAGGTAGAGACTAAGATCAGTCTGCACATAATTATGTTCAGTCTAATCTTAGTCTATACCACCTGCTAATCAGTTGCAGTATAAACCAGAATTTGTTACAAGATACATTTCAAATATACATAATGACCATTATTTTGGTACTTCCAGTCCTTTGATTTCAATGCAATTCTGTTGTGGATTTATAATTCAGTATGACAAGGGTTAAGCCTTACTATTTTCGTCTTTCTTCTTGTGACCGTACTAGATAACAAGCAAACACAGCAGGTATCACATGATGACACTTAAACAAGCTAATGGTAATTCTATACTGTGGTCACTTGCTATTCATTTGAACCCTGTTAAACAAGCTAATGGTAATTCTATACTGTGGTCACTTGCTATTCATTTGAACCACAGGGTAGCATTTTAACAAAGTGATAAAGATGGAAGCAGAAATGAGAAAAATAATGAAAATTTAGGAAAATTATTTGTTTTCCCAGAGATATTCTTTCTTCATGTTGAATCTACAATATTCACTACTACAAATTTAGATTAACCCATTCCCACTCAGTGACGCTTTTAGATGCCCCAAAGAAAAAAAGCCTTGGGAAACATTTTGGAAAATGAAGAAATTGCTTGCTTGCTACAAGCTATTTCTTCATTAAAATAATCCACAATGTTTTCTCCCAAAAAGTAAAAAAATATCCAAAGTTTCATAAGCTTTTAACTGTAATCTGAAACTCCTTTCAATTTGGACCAGTCTAAAATTTTGCCGTCTGGTAATGGGTCAATGTGATTATATTCTATATGCCCTACTTTGTAACAACTTATTGGAAGAGATTGTTAGTCTTCAGGTAATGGTGATAATAATATTGCAAGGGGAAGTCAACAGCGTATTTGATAATGTCAAGGAAACCATAAATAAAACAATGTTTGATGCATTCGACAGATAGCATATTTACCCCATCAATTCGGGTTCCATTTGAGTTGTACTTTGTCGACTTATTTGTCGACTTATTTGGCGTCTTGTAACATTTAACTTTTTTGCTACTTTTCATTATAAAATCTGGTTGATCGGCTTCTTTCAAATGTCTGAAAACATTGCAGTTAGAAAATTGACAATTGAGAGCTGAAATTCTTCTCTGTAATCTATGCAAGAGCCTCTTTAAAGCATTTGTATTTTGAACCATATAGCATTGTAGTGCATATTAGACTGGCTCCCAGTCTCACTGATATTTATATTTTAGTTGAAAAGCTTCTGTTCTCTAGCTGTTAACTCTCTTTTTTGCTGATCAGTTTGTGAGACATAAGTGAGGTAATTTCAAAGAATGAAATGTACTTACATGATTGATCTACCTTACTTTCTTTCAAACCCACACTTACTGACAGCCTGATAGACAGGCAAAGAGCATATGATTTAACCCTTTCCTGGAAAAACCCGGGATTTTACGTCATTGTGAATTTATACTTGAGAAAACATGTAATAAGCAATTTCTCCTTTTCCCACAATGTTTTCTACCACATAGGATGGTTTTATTTGGAATTGCATCCACTTTTCATTGTTGTCTGCATCCTCTTTCAATTTGGACCAGTCTAAAATTTCAAAAACCAGGAAAGGATTAAATCATAATATTGGTTTGAAAACAGTGTGGTATTTCAAGAAATTTCTTGGTACAAGCTATTTCTTTATTTCCAACACTGTTTTTTCTAATGAAAATGTATTAATATTTCATGAGAACCAGTGATTAACCCCTTTCCACACAATCCCTCCTTTTAACATCCCTCAAGTAAAAAAAACCTTGGAAAACCTTGTGAAAAATGAAGAAATTGCTTGTATCAAGCAATTTCTTCATTATCCACAATATTATCTATCCAAAAAGACTAAATTCATCAGCTTGAAATTGTCATCTGCACCTTCTTCAAATTCGGACCAGTCTAAAAATTTTGCCATGTTGGAATGGGTTACCTGGGCAAGGGCAAAAAAGAAAGATTTAGATGGACTAGATTTGATATAGAAAAACTACAGGTCTGAAGGTCTCACACCTTAGGAATTTTGACAGCCCTACCATTAGATCACCTGCACAGGGTTGGTTTAACCCTTTCCCGTTTTTGGAAATTTTAGACTAGTCCAAATTGAAAGAGGTTGCAGACGACAATGACAACTGGATGCCATTTGAAATGAAATCATCATATGTGGTAGAAAATATTGTGGAAAAAGGAGAAATTGCTTGTTACAAGCAATTTCTTCTTTTTCCACAATGTTTTCTCAAGTATAAAATCACACGAACGTAAAATCACGTATTTGAACGGGAAAGGGTTAAAGCAAATAAAGGAGAAAAGGGTCTTTTCATATCAGTTAGTTGCTCCTGATAATCCATATTTATGTACATGACAGACGTCCTACTTTCTTCATTTATGACCCTATGATATATTGAGAAATTGAGAGATAATTTAAGGGAAGATTCTTGTTAACCCATTACCAGACATCAAAATTGTGGACTAGCCCAAACTCAATGATGTAATTAAAAGTCAACATTTTAAAGTTGTTTAAAATGAAAACAATTATGCCTACCAAACTGGCAAGCATAAAATCTACTAAATACAAAGATTGAATAAATGAGAACAAAATGAGAACTAGTCATACAATGACAGACAGAAAGAAAGATAAGAAAGTGAATAGCTAGAGGACCAATATTTACATAAATATTATGGTCTAACACAAAAGCGTTATGGGGAAAACCATTTCTCTACTAAAAGATCTGTTCTTATATGAGTTAACTGATTTTTAGCTAGCAATGTGTCAGCTTTGATAGCTTAAGTTAACAGACAGAATTTTGAGGTTGTCTCAAAGTTCAACAAGTGCAAACTGCCGCTGGAGGCTTAACTACTAAATCTGTTATTTGCTTACGTCATAAAAAGTAGTTCTTATGTATTTCAGAAATATTGCAAACACCTTATGCAAGCTCATCTCCTAGGTATTTTAGCTCACTTTAGCACATTGTGTTCAAAATGACTCTGGCCAGAGTCTTAAAGGTAGGTATCAATGTTTTTCCATGTCACAGATTTTAATTATTTTTATTTTCTCTCATATACTATTTGAATACAATATGACGCAAAGCAGTTTTGCAAAAATCTGAGGTCGCTTATCAGAAAAAAGCAGGGTGTTTCCCTAATAGCCTATGTAGGTTATTAATCTATTTTTAGATTAATCCGAGACAGTTGCGAAGATTATAGGATATTCATGTGGCGCGAATAACCGTTGGAACTTTACATTTACTTTAAATTACATCAAACCAATGTCATCGTTACGTCATCAGGAGTTATGTTCGCTAGCAGTTCTGTAAAGATCAGTCAAAAACTGTCGTAAGCGTAATTATGAACATAAACACTTACCATAGTTTTGCGATTAGCCTTTCATGTGACATGATTTAGGATGTTGGCTGTTTCACTAGTAAATTTGTTACCTTCATTTGACTTTGGGTCATATGCAAATGAGGTCATTCGATGTCGACAGCCGAATTCCGTGATATCTAAAAATAACCTGGAAATCCGCTGAACCTTTCCGATATAACCACAAAAAAGCCACCTTAGGTCTATTAGATTACGACAAAGACAATACCTGACCTAACTTAAAGTATTAAATGTTCGTTTGTGTCTATTTTTTGGCACTTGGTAATTTTTTCTTATCTAGGTTTCAGAAACATCGATACCTCCCTTTAACCCATTCCCACTCAATCCCTCCTTTTTAGCCCCTCAATGAAAAGGCTTTGGAAAACATTGTGGAAAATGAAGAAATTGCTTGGATCAAGCAATTTCTTCATTATCCACAATGTTTTCTATCCAAAAAGACGAAAAAATTTAAAATTCAATCTACTTGAAATTGTCGTCTGCAGCTCCTTTCAATTTGGACCGGTCTAAAATTCCACTGTGTTGGAATGGGTTAAAAGAAGTTGTAGACGACAATTTCAAATAGTTGAAAATTCTAAAAATATCTATCTCTCTAGGTAGAAATCAATGTGGAAAATGAAGAAATTGCTTGTCAACATTGTTTTCCACAACTATTTTCTTGAGTTGCGTAAAAAGGAAGGAACTCGTTGGTTACTCTAACCTCATTTTTTTCATCATGATAATGTTTGACAGAGAAATTTACTGAACAAAACAATGCTTGCTAGATACAGTACTTTTTAGTACTTTGATCTTTTATAGTAATTTATCAAAATTAAGTTATAGTAAGTTAACTGGTATACAGTAGTTCAGGTTATAGCAGAGAGAGAAAGGGGAGTACATTCAAGTAAAAAGTGATGAAGATATGACCCCCATTTGCTTATCTGTAATAGTTAGTCATCACTTTAGTAACAGTAAGGGGTCATAATTAATTGAATAGGGTTTAATGCAACTTTTAATAGTATTTCAGTTATATCGGGGCTGCCGAAGCTCTTAACCATGGATTCCTGGTAGTTCACACACCAGTACTACCACTATATCCTTATTGAGCCTACAGCTGCTCATACCACTTTAGGCGCATGATTAACTTACTCATATTGATGATACATACTGGCATTATTGAGCGCGGTTACTGATAACCCAGCGAAACCGCTCTCAGGACTTCCAGTCCTTTCATTTATACTATTCTTCATATTGTTATAGTTGCAGACAACCATTTTTATACTGATGAAATTTTACAAAAATCTTTGACTTTTAGTGCAGAAAACAGAGCGGAAACTGAAGAAATTGCTTATTACAGGCAATTTCCATTTATTCCACAATGTTTTTAGAAAACTTTTTCTTGAGGGGCATCAAAAAGCTGGAATATGTGGGAATGGGTTAAATACAAAATTTATCATAATTACTATATTTTCTTGAACCACCTATTTGTTATTCCAAAACCTCTATTTCATCTGTGATCATGATATTTCTTTTCTTTACACTGTATTTACAAACAGGGTACAGTAGGTTAACATAATGGTGTTTATTTCATTGCTCTCTGATCATAAAACAATTATACTTTAACAGTCTGTACAGGTGGAAATATCATAAAAAGCTTTTAAACTAAAGCCAAGAGAAATCTTATCAACAACCCAATCTTTATGACTTTAACAGTGATACACTGTCATACCTTTACAGACATCATCATTTTTATTTTTCAAGAAGTTGAAATAGAAATAAAAATATTCTGAATTAGGGAAGCAATTAAGAAAAAGGATAAAAAATCTTTCAGGTTATAAGTGATTTCTCCCTTTGCAACAAAGTATCTCAATGTTGTTAGCTTATTTATGAGAAATGCTAAAACAACATTTTTAATCAGAACCAAATCAAATAGTGATCTGAGTTTTCTCTTTCTGACATAAATCAGACTTATTCTGTACAGTTTATTTACCTTTGATCTGATTAACCTATTACCCATGTAATGTCTTCTGGAGCAGAGTTTAAAAAATGTCATGGGATAATGAGGAATTGCTGTTACAAGCAATTTGTCTAAATTTCCACATTGTTTTCAAAAGGGTTTTTCCTTCTAGGAGATCGAGTAGACAGTGAGATTGTTGGGAATGGGTTAAAGAAATAATCTTTGATTAAAAAAAAATTAAATAACCAGATAACAAAACTTTAGACTGGTGCAAATTAGACGAAGTGATCTCATGAAGTATAAAATATAATGTCATCTATCTGAGAAGGTAAGATCATGGTAAATAAAGAAACTTCTTGTCACAAGCTACTTTCCCACATTGTTTTTAGAAGCTATTTTCTTTAGGGCTTTAAAAAAGAGGGATTTTGATGAAATGGGGAGAAATAGGATACAGTATACTATCATTCATTTATTATCATGAATATCAATAAATGATTAAAAATCTCTAAATAGGTATATCCACACTTAATTAACCGTGAGTTGTTTTGAATGTGTGCTTATTTTGTAATGGGCAGTATCAATTTTACATTGAATGTTATTTCTGCATTTTATCACAAATTCAAAGTATTGGACTCTTCAATAGTTACCGGTAAATGAAAATAAAAACTCTTACCTCTAAATACATGTACTTGTGTTGTCCCAAGCTAGGGTCGTTAAGACATGCTGGCATAACTTCCCTCTTTATGAAGAAAGTAGTCTTCACAAATGTTATTGGCGCCCGAACGAATTTGAAGAAAAGTTGTAGTGAAATCAAAAACGCAAATCCATAGCCAAGAATAGTGGCAATTAAAGACTGGATGAGGAATGAAACATTCGCCATTATTCGCACCTGTAACTAGAGTGCAGACGCTAAAACGTGAAGTAAGAGTACTCGACAAACTTTGGTTCATAAAGCGTCTGGATGATTTGACTGGTGTACGAACTTTACCAAAATCTGTGGTATTTTCCTATGCTGCACTGAGAACCAGGCTTTCTCCGCTGGCGATGAAAATAAAGATGGCGTCTGAAAACAATTTCGAGGATTGTTATGCCGCCTTGTTAGGTCTCGCAGAAAATTTCAGGACTTCTTCCCCTCCAAACATTCGCCTTTGCATTCACTGTCTTCAGTCAGTGTTCGCCCTGAATCCTCCACAGAAGATTGAAGCTCGCACACATTTGCAATTGGGAAATATTCTGTTGGTGCACACCAAGAACATCGACCTTGCCCGTGATCATTTAGAGAAAGCAGTTAGTAAATTGAAATAAATTTTGCCCAATAATTATTTCTTTCCTACTCAGCACATAACCAAATGCCCACCACTTGTAGTAACAACCTCAGAGTGAATTTCTAGCCACTCCAAGGGCGCAATCCGAGCCAAATTTTAGACTGGTTTCACAGAATATCCACTTCATCTAAATTATTATGCATGTAAGGGAATCAGTTTTCAGTGCAAATCAAAAATTGTTTTCTTCTGATCAAATAGTATTTGTATATATCACAGACATTTGATTTATTTATCTTTCAGTAAAATTTTGTCCAGGTCTATTCTGATTTCTACAAGAAATTTGTCCAGAAAGTTGCCTTGTCGACCCTTTAGAAATTTTGTATTGCTACTGCAGTTATCGTGCATCTTACCAAAAAGAGTGTTCATGACCGTAAAAAAAAAAAAAAAAGATACATAATTGTTGTTTCAATTCTTCACATAATTTCGATTGTTGGTGTGAGAAATGTTTTAACATCAAAACAGAGTAGTTAATAGCTGCAAAATTAAAGGTTTTATTGTATCGAATTGAATTCCAGCGGTGTGTCCAAATTTATCAACAATATTAGCTGTATATGGGTAAACCTCGTGTTCGATTTCAGTGAGGCAAAATTCATAAGGGGCCAGATTTCAAGTGTATGCACCAAAATCAGGGTATATCTGTCGGCTTTGTTTAAGTAAGTCAACAGTGGTACCAGTCTAGATGGCACAATTTCTAAAAAGCCCCTTGTCTCAAAATCCCACTACAACACTGGACCTTAGATAAATCTAAGTAATGTTTTTCTTATTTCAATGATATGGAAAAATGGCTGAAGGATTCCAATCCCAAAAACAATGACAAGTTTTTAAAAAAGGTAAATCCTTAGTCTTTTCAAAGGTACTCACTGGAATTCCCGAAATATTTTAAGGCGTTTATATTTCAGTAATTTTAGTGTTGTTATATTTGTTTCAATGAAATGTATAATGCATTTTTTTATTCTTTTTCAGTGGACAGCTTCCTTGAGTGTATCCTTTTTCAGAGCTATAAGTAGAGTGGGTCCTGGATTTTCACAAGCACCGAAAAGTCAAGTCATTGGCCATGACCGCAATTCTAAGAACATGCAAGTGTCAAATTTTGTCATTCAACCCAAATAATGTGAAAATTGTAAATAATAAGGAAAATGAAATGATTGATGATACTTATAAACAAGACTTACTTGGACCTTTTATCATCATCTGTTACTGTCACAGTTACAATCATTTTTAAAATCTTGTAATAGTTTAGTCATTCATTGATTTACAAAGAGATTAACTTCAGAGGGATTTTAGTATTCTTGCAATAATTACAAATTAAATCAATTCTGGAAGATCTCAAGTTTACCAGAGGATTTAGTTTGTCTTATTTTTATAAGGGCGAGTATATAGCCACAGCATTGCCTGTCCGTCCATCTGCCATGATTTCTCAACGTCATTGTGGCCATATCGGATAAAACTTCACATGTGAATTCTTTATGATATTGCACTGACACACATTACCCGGTATTTGGATAGCTCCAATCTCAAAGTCACGGTTAAAAGGTCAAGCTAAAAAATTAAAGTTTTTCCAGAGCATAGCTCCTTCAATTATGCATTGATAATAATAATAATAATAATAATAATAATAAAGTCTTTATTTAACCCTTTCCCGTTTTTGGAAATTTTAGACTAGTCCAAATTGAAAGAGTTTGCAGACGACAATGATAACTGGATGCCATTTGAAAAACATCCTATGTTGTAGAAAATATTGTGGAAAAAGGAGAAATTGCTTGTCACAAGCAATTTCTTCTTTTTCCACAATGTTTTCTCTAGTATAAAATCAAAGGATCGTAAAATCCCGTATTTAAACGGGAAAGGGTTAACAAGACAACACAGTTGGTTTGACCCAGTCTTCCCAGTGGGCCTCTACGGGCATTGATTTCAACATTACTGATGTACTGATTAAGCAGGTGGTGTTTTCAGGAATTCAATATAAACTGAATCATATTCATCATGTCTGACAAATAAATCTTGTTACTGAATTCTTTTAGATAGTTCCAGAGAAGCATTTTTAACTTTACAAAAGTCAAGTTTGTAAAATTCATTTGCTAATTGAGATGAAAAGGTATTAACAAAAATTTCACTGTAATCCTTATATTGACATATGCCACAACCATAAACACCATGTTTTTCAGCCGACCAATAATAGAAGGATTGTGACAAAGAATCACCCGAGGATAATTCCTGTAAAATTTGATTAACAAGTTTTTAATAAAATTTTCAAAATTTTCAGTATACACCATATATGGACATGGGTTATTACCAGGGCTCCGCGAATTTGATTAATTGCCGGGTCTGGATCGAATTTTGAATTGCCAGACCGATTGGAACCCGAAAAATAACACCAAAATTCGGTCCCAAATTTTCATTAAATTTCACGTTGAAATATTGATAAACTCGCCCATCATCTATCAAAATTCACTTGAAGCCGTAAGAATTCAAGGGTTTCACATGTTACCTGCAGATTAAAGGATTAACAAAAGTGCAAAAAATTGATACTTAGTTTTGCTGCCGGCCAGTCTAGTGTCGATCCGCAAGTGGACCTAATTTGCAGTAAGCCACAGTTTCACGCTTGACAGAACTTCGGGTTTCGAGATTTGTAAACTATTTGCAATTGAGAATCGGTTTGACTACACACTTTCGAAGTCTTATCAGAATGGACAACTTATACTGCCTCAATTTAAATTGCTCATGAAACGAATTTCTTTTACGATAATCAAATATGGGATGCGTATATAAATCGAGACATGAACAGACTTCATTTGCCTTTTGTATAAAGTCGGAATAGCTCAGCACAACCCTTTTGTGAAATTAATTTTATCACAAGTAAGAATGTGAGACCGAGTCGGAAATTTGTATAAAAAAGTCACGTCGTTAATAAATGTAAGAAACATGTAGCCGATAGAATTCAAACAATAAGCGGAAGTCTGCAGATGAAGATAATTTGAATATAAACGAAAATGACTGCTTATTGCTTGTTCTGTCTATAAATTAAAGAAACTATGAATCATGACATCTTACTTTAGGGGTGGAAAACGTCCAAATAATAAATCACAAATCAACTACAATTCATAAATGATCGAGATTTGCGCACAAATTCTACTCTTGGAAAATAGTGCAACACGTGGGTGACCCACTCGAGTTTGTCTCGTTGGTCTTTTTGATGTATGTCACGACTCTGTGATCCCATGGAGTCGAATGGACTGACCCGACATTTTTGTGACGTCAGCTGTTTCCATCAACAGAGGCTTGTGTTGAGAGAAAATCACTATGAACAGATTTTTGGATATCTAGCTTATTAAAAAGTACATGTATATCATTACTGTAATTCAATCAGCTGTACTGGGGGGGGGGGGGGGTTGTTCGTTACAGAAATCTGTAAAACCTGGAAATTTTAATAGTGTAATTTAGTTGTCTAATTTTACAAAATATTGGAATTTCGTGAATTCCCATACATTGCCAGAATTGCAATACATACCCTGCCAAATTTTCAAAAACTACATGAAAGTAGGATCTGTCAGTTGTTTTCATCTATCTACCACTCAGTGAAGATTGAAAAAGTAGGCAACTACTGAATGAATGATGATTCCTTATACGTACGCCTAAGGAGAAAAAGGCGGGTTATTCGTTTTTGCCGGCGAAGGGGGGGCTGTATTTGTTTTTGCTGGGGGTTAGGAGGGGCATTGTCCCGGACCGATTTAATTTCCAAATTTCCGGAGCCCTGGTTATAACAATAGAAGTCACGTTTTTCATCCAATCCAATTCATTGAAGATATCTGATAAAAAATCTCCAAAGGATAGTTCATACAAAATTCGGTTGAGATCAACCTACTAGTTGCTGAGAATTTTTTTTAAACTGTTCACAATATACCATAAATGGAAATAAGCCCAACTTATTAATTTCTTATTATTCACTCAAATAAAAATCTTATACATGATCTGAAAAAAAAGTCCCCAAATGATCAATCCTGTGAAATTTGGTTGAAATCCATCAACTGGTTTCTGAGAAAAATATCTTTTTTAAAGCTTTCACCTTATGTCGAAATTAGCCCTGCCCATTTAATCCTTGTTTTTTATCTGATGAAAATTCTTTAAAGAATCTGATAAAGGGTCACCCAAGGATCATTTCTGTGAAAGGTATCTTTTGGTTTCTGAGATGAAGATATTCAAAGTCTTTACCACATATGGAAATTAAGGCTTTCATTTAAGCTATGCTTTTATCCAATCAAAATTACTTGTAAGAATCTGAAAAAGGGTTAACCAAGGATCATTTCTGTGAAAATTGACTAAATTCTGCTCAGTACTTTCTAAGGAGAAAATTGTTAAAGTAAAAGTTTAAGGAAGCTCAGACGGATGGAAACACAACAACACACCACGACAATGGCTAAAAGTTAGATCCATAATAATGTTTGAATGAATAACTTTATATTGAAAGAACTGTTGTAGTCACTTTACCCCTTACTTAAAGCCATACTTCTAGACTGGTCTAAATTCCAAGATTTGGCAGACAACAATTTTCATTTGATAATTTTTGTAAAGTATTTTTCTAAATATTTGGTGTAGAAAACATTATGGGAAATGAAAAAATGGCTTATAACAAGCAATTTCTTTATTTGCTACCATGTGTCCTAATGAGTTTGCATGATGGGTGTAAAAAGCAGGGTTGTGGTGGGATGGGTTAATTGTAGATGAGTACACAACTTAAAGACACCAAACTGCATCATAGAAAAATAAGCTATTGGAAAAGGGTGCTTAATGCAAAATTTATTGTCTTGGCTAGTTTGTTCTCTATGGTGTATCCATGATTTTTAACACTAAATACTCTAAGTACTTAAGACTCCATGTCTGTCTTTTTGATCCAATACCTTTGACATTTTGTAATATCTTTGGTATTACTGAATTCATTCACATTAAATTTGTAATATAATTGTGTTCACTATCAAATTTTACCAACAAGTGGGTTAACTTTAAATGCATTTTTTAATATTTAAGCCCCATTCTTTACTTAAGATTTTTAGGTCACCTGACCGAATGGTCATGGTGACCTATTGCAATCATCGTTTGTCCGTCGTCGTGCGTCGTGCGTCGTCTATTAACTTTTAAACATTTTCATCTTCTTCTCAAGAGCTACAGGGCGGATTTCAACCAAACTTGGAAGAACGCATCATTGGGGGATGCCGATTCAAGTTTGTGAAAATAGGGGTTCTGGGGGTCATAGGGGCCCCAATTGGGGGCAAAAAGGGGTAATTTTGGGTTCTTCTTTAAAAATCTTCTCCTAATAAACCGTTAAAGCCAGAGCTTAAATATTTTCGTGCATGACAACTAGGACAGGTATATTATAAATTGTAAAATTCATGCCCCTGGGGTCATGTATGGGGCCACACCCAGAGGTCAAAGTTCATCATGTTAAAAAATTCACATTTTCATCTTCTTCTGAGGAAGTACAAAGCCAATTTCAAACAAACTTGGTGAAAAGCATCATTTGGTAATGGTTATTTGGATTTGTGCAAATTAATAGGCTGGGGGGTCAGGGGCCCTAAAAATGGGGACCAAAAGGGGGTAATTTTTGGTAACTTTTAAATATTTCATCTTCTTCTCAAGAACTACTGGGGGGATTTCAATCAAACTTGGTAGAAAGCATCATTGGGGGATGCCAATTCAAGTTTGTGAAAATAGGGGTTCTGGGGGTCAAAGGGGCCCAAATAGGGGGCAAAAATGGGTAATTTTTGGTACTTCTTTAAAAATCTTCTTCTAATAAACCGTTAATGCCAGAGCTTAAATATTTTCGTGCATGACAACTAGGACAGGTATACTAAAGTTTGTGAAATTTATGTACCTGGGGTCATGTATGGGGCCACACCCAGAGGTCAAAGTTCATCATGTTAAAAAATTCACATTTTCATCTTCTTCTGATGAAGTACTAAGCCAATTTCAAACTAACTTGGTGAAAAGCATCATTTGGTACTGATTATACAGATTTGTGAAAATTAAAAGGCTGGAGGTCAGGGGGGGCCTAAAATGGGGACCAAAAGGGGGTAATTTTTGGTAACTTTTAAACAGTTTCATCTTCTTCTCAAGAACTACTGAGGGGATTTCAACCAAACTTGGTCGTAAGCATCATTGGGGGATGCCAATTCCAGTTTGTGAAAACAGGTTGGGGGGGGCTTGGGGTAAAAGGGGCCCAAGTCGGGGGCAGAAAAGGGTAAATTTTTGTACTGCTTAAAAAATCTTTTTCTAATAAACCCTAAATGCAAGAGCTTAAATATTTTATGTGCATGACTGGTAGGACAGGTATACTAAAGTTTGTGAAATTTATGTACCTGGGGTCATGTATCGGGCTACGCCCAGGGTTCAAAGTTCATCATGTTAAGAAATTCATATTTATTGGTCACCACCGAATGGTCATGGTGACCTATTGCAATCATCGTTTGTCCGTTGTCCGTTAACTTTTAAACATTTTTTATTGTTTTTTCAAGAACCACTGGGCAGCTTGGCTTAGAGTTTTTATATTTTGTCCGTAGCAACCATCATCTAGAAGACTTCTAGCAAGATTTTTTAAATTATGGTACAGGGCTCAAAAGTATGCCATCATTTGAAACTAACTCTGAAGATGATTGAGCTACAATAAAGTCCACATTTTCAGCTACACTAACCAAAGGCCAGCGGGACTATTGTCATGGTCCTGTGTCCGTTGTGCATCTGTGCATGCGTAAACTTTTCTTTAAAAAACTACATCTTGAAAAATACTGGGCCAATTTTTAACCAAACTTAACAGGGGTGTTCCTTGCACAATCCTCTTCCAAACTGCTACAAATAATTTTGTTCCATGAACTCTGGTTGCTATGGAAACAAAATTAATTTCTAACAGAAATTTTGATTGCAAAATTCTTTAAAACTACTAGGAAGATTCTAATCAAATTTCACATGAATGTTCCTTTGGTGGACCTTTTTCTAATTCTTTCAAACAAAATCACTTGTCTTGATGCTCTTTTACTCAGGTGACCGTTAAGGCCCACTGGGCCTCTTGTTATTCAATATAAAGTACTAGAACAAGCAAGCATTTGCATACCCAAATAGTTCAGTTCTTTGTTCAAATAATGCTGCCACCGTCATAGCGCAGACGGTAGCGCATCAGACTCATAATCTTCAATCATTGGATGTCATGGGTCTGATCCCCCTGGGGCAGTACATATTCTTTCCGAGATTTGTCTCTCACCAATGGTTGGATAATCCTAAACCCCATTCTATAAATCATCCAAATAATGTCCCTGGGGTCATATATTGGATCTACCTAGGCAAAACTCACGAAACAAAGAAACAAATCTTATAAAAGTTCTCCTCGGGCATGATATGGACAACATCTTTGGTACTTGGTGTATATTTTCTCCTAGTGAAACTCAACCTAGAAAATGCCCAATTAGAGCAACTTCAAAAGCCTTCTCCTTCTGAAATATAAGGTAGGGGATATAACTGGATTGTATTGTAAATCTTATTTTTATTTTATTTATTTGGCTCAAGTTGTGTCTTTTTTTTATATATAAAAAAGTACTGTAATTTGCAGATGCCTCAGGTAAGCGATTTAGGTCCATCATGGTCCTCTTGTTTCATCTTTCTGAAGACATTACTTGTAAGCAATGTCTTCATTATCCAAAATGTTTTCCCAATTGTTTTTTGGGGGGGACGTCCAATGGGTTAAAAATCGACATCTCTGTGTGGTCATCTATCAAGTTTGTTCACCAAGGCAAACCCCAATTGACCAATAGCTAGCCCCAACCACTTACTCCTTTGGCCCCACCCATTGACTCTAATAGGAAGTTCTGCTTCAGTTTTGAATGGCACATCTGATGTGAGTAGCATGTCACAAATTAAAAGAATGGTTGGTTGGCAACCAAAACATCGTGACTACAGCTTGAATAAGCATTATGCATTTTTTAGTCTTATGTTGTTAGAACTCATTAGAATCGTCTTAATTTTTGCTTAGAAATATCATAACCTATTCTTTTGTTGTTCGAAATTGTTTTAAAGAGAAGATTCTTTCTAGTTCAAACGACTTAAGGTTTAGTTAGAATTCTGCAATTCAGCATAATTTCTGTATTGAAATTTGTCTTCTCAGAAACCATTTGTTGGATTTTAACCATATTTCTTAGGGAAGATTCTTTGGTGACCCTTTATGATTAGACTCTTTTAAGAAAAATTAAACCGGATTTAAAGCATTGCTTAAATGAGTGAGGCTAATTTCCATGCATGGTATATAGAGAAAACTTTGATAATCTTCATAGAAACCATTAGATAACATCAAAATACACAGGAATAATCCTTTGACGCCCCTTTATCAGATTCTTTGAAAGAACTTTGATCAGTTTAATTAAAAACTTAAAAACAGTTTTTATGGACAGGGCTTATTTCCACATATACCGTATATACCAAATCAATTAAAATGGAGGATTCAACTAAAATTAGCAGAAATGATTATTTGTTGATATATATCAGAATTAAGAAAAAAAAAATGTTTGATAATATCGCTTTGGAGGACTGGGCTCATTTCAGGAAGAGATCAAAAAGTTAGGTAAGGGAAATAATTGATACTGCTTGACTGAAAATATTTGTTCTATAGAAGGAAATTGCCTCACTACAAGGAAATCGCTAGCAAAGTAATTCTTTCTAAAATTAGTTGCCTCCTATGTTAACCCATTCCAACACAGTGGAATTTTAGACTGTTTCAAATTGAAAGAAGCTGCAGACGACAATTTCAAGTTGATGGAATTTTGAATTTTTTCGTCTTTTTGGATAGAAAACATTGTGGATAATGAAGAAATTGCTTGATACAAGCAATTTCTTCATTTTCCACAATGTTTTCCAAAGTTTTTTCTTGAGGGGCGTAAAAAGGAGGGATTGAGTTGGAATGGGTTAAAGGAAACTAAATTATCACAAATAAATTCAGTCTGGTAGCAAGTCTAAAATTCTTTTGTCTTGTAATGGGTTAATACAAGTTTTTACTGGATTGTAGTGTTTGAAGAAGCATTTAAGTTCAAATGATATTATATTTGCCCTTAATCAAGTATTGCAGTTAACCAACATGGATGATGTAAAGTTTGAAGCAGCAAGTACCCTGGCCAATATGTATGAAAAACAGGTAAAAATTCCACCCATTCCCTAACAATCTCTTTTTAGCTCACCTAGGCACATCATGCTCTGGAGGCCACAGTTTTGAACATGGCCAGAATAATTGGTAGGCCATAATGTTGATCCCATTTCATTATGAGAAGGTTCTATCGGAAATCATGGGGAAATGGGCCAAATGACAATTTCTTTGTTTACACTCTAGAGGCCACAGATTTGGCTCAATCTTCATGAAACTTGACCAGAATAATTGTTAGGTCATAAGGATGAACCCTGTCAAAAAAGGGAAGGTTCTATTTGAAAATATGGAAAAAGGGGCCTTAATGACAACTTCTTTGTTTACACTCTGGAGGCCACAACTTTTGCTCAGTTTTCACGATACTTGTTATGATTATTTAGCCCATATTGCTTTTTTTTAACAGCAGATGAATCTGGTGATATAGGACTATCATGGTGCTCTTGATTTATGATCTCAATGGCAAAAAGCTTTGCAAAACAATGTGGAAAATGGAGCAATTGTTTGTTACTAGTATTTTTTTCACATTTAACCACAATGGTTTTTAACCACAATGGACAAAATGTTTTGTAATATCATCACTCAAAACTGGTGTCTGCAACTTCTTTGAATTTGGATCAGACTAAAATTGTATTGTTTCTAAGCTATTTTATCTAGAAAAGGGTTAAACCATTCACCAAACAACAAAACCAAAAAAATAATTCAAATTAATTAAAAAATGTCGCTTTTTAATCAAGTGAAAAAAACCCAAAACAATCAGCAACACCATTATTTGAAGAGTAGAAATTTCTTTTTACACACGTATTAAACAAGAGTTACCATAGGGTAGATGGTTATCACAATGGCTTGAAATCGTAAGACAGCAAGTTTTTTTGCCAACATGTAAAAATCATTAAGGTGAACATACTACTTGGTGTTGGAAAAAATAATTATTTTGTGATATTAAGTACATATACCCCTAGTCTGCAAGTTTAAACCCATTATCCAACAAGCGATTTCTCCTTTTATCACACTGTTTTCTATCTTTTGATGCAGCTTGATTTGTTGTCAGCAGCTTATTTGTATTTGAACCAGTCCTAAATTTTGTCATCTGTTAACCCATTCCTACACAGTGACGCTTTTGGACCCACCTCAAGAAAAACGATTGGGAAAACAATGTGTAAAAATGAAGAAATTGCTTGTTACAAGCAATTTCTTCATTTTTACACAATGTTTTCTACCCAGAAAGTTGAAAAAATCTGAATTTTTATAAACTTTTAATTGCCGTCTGCAACTCCTTTCAATTTGGACCAGTCTAAAATTTTGTCATCTGTTAATGGGTTAAGTAAGAAGATTTTAGCGTATGTCCTAGCATTTAAAAAGAATTAGATGAAGTGGTTCATTTTACCCATTTCCTACTAAATTAGAGGATATTTTTTTAAACTTGGTGGCTAATTAAAAAATGCTTTTCAATTTTAATTGTCAGGCTACATTGAAAAACACTCGAAAAATAATTACTATCATCTCTAAGAAGCATGTCAACTGCCTTTTATCAAAAATTGTTAGCTCTAAGGGAGTATTTCAAAAGAAAAAAAAATAGCACACATAAGTGATAATTTTGGTTTTCATTATTTGAGAAATTGTCTATTTAAATTTTTTCTCTTTCAGCCAAATATAGACATGGCAAAGAATCTCCTTAGAAAAGGCATAGAACTTTCACAACAATCACCATTCTGGCATTGTAGACTGCTATTTCAATTATCAGTAAGTTACATTAATAATATATGCACTTATAAATCTAACAGGTGTGCTGCTTACAAATCATATCACTTACCCACTGGTGGCAATTTGAATGAGGAAATAGCCAACATTATTTTGCATAATATTTAGTTATGGACATCAAATAAAAGGCAGGTTGTTTGTGGCAAAAATCCTGTAACTTCTCCATGAATAAGAAGTTCACCAAAGTATTGCCTAGCTAACAAAAATGTTTGACATTGATGTTGTTGTTCAAAGTATACATCTGGTCTAAATGTTATTATGGGTTAATTGTTTTGTGTTGTTGTTTTTTATAACAGAGGTGATAAACAGAGGTGTTTGGTCAATCGTTTTAAAAATAGTGGCCTGTAGAAATGTATATACAGTAAAACCCCTCTAAAACAACCACTTGCGGTACTTTCTGAAAGTGGTCGCAATAGTGGGTTGATCATAATACTGAGGTTTGGTTGTTTGTTGTCAAGTATTTCATGTTCATTTTATCTTCGTTATTTTAATTAATTTAACACTACACATACAAAAATGAAAATATAAGAACATGTATTACAGCGGATTCTTATGTCATTTTCAAATTTAAGATCTTTGATAAGTTCTACTTTTTGCTATTCTCCATCTGATTCAGAAGTCCGACCTCAGATAATTTATTCGTAAGTACAGGTTCAAAGTGTCAAACTGTCGATAGCATATCTTCTATAATGCGAATACCAAGCATTAATTAAGTTGAAATCAAAATTTAATTGCTAATTAACTGTTCGGAACGCCGTAAACAAACTAATCGTAATTTCTCGGATACGTTCCCACTTTCGAATTTATTACTCAAGACAAAACCTGTGACACATCCAGTAACAATTAAAAATAATACGAGCTATAATTTCTAAAAGTGATTGCCGCTTTAATCATAACACCTATTATAATAAGGGTTAGATATCACATAATTAAAAATCCGATAATGTATTTACAATGTATTCGTACCCAATTAGTGTTGCACTTATCAAGTGTGAAATTCTGGTGGTCGGTCTCAATGTTTGAAGTTACTGGTCGTTTTAGTGGGGTTCAAAATAGTGTATCAGCTATAGTTGGTACAGAATTTAGTGGTCGTAATTCGGAATAGCAGGGTGCCCGTTTTAGATGGGTTTGCCACCATTGTAATAAAGAACGTAAAATTCCGTTCTATAAGATATTGGTCTTAATAGTGGGGTGCCCATATTTCTGGGGAGGTCGTAGGGAGGGGTTTTACTGTATTTCCTAAGTCTGAGAGATTGTCCTTTATTTATTTCAGCAAATTCATGCAACGGAGAGAGACTTTGTATCAGCTTGTAAATTACTAGGAGCTGGCGCTGAATACTCAGCTGGCGCCAAATCAGACTACACACAGCTTCTCTTTCTCTTGAGTAAAGGAATGGTATGGGTATATATTGAATAATAACCAATTCCCACACAATCCCTCCCTTTTACGCCCTTAAGGAAAGGGCTTTGGAAAATATTGTGGAAAATGAAGAAATTGCTTGTATCAAGCAATTTCTTCATGATCCACAATGTTTTCTATCCCAAAAGACAAAAAATTTAAAATTCTGTCAGCTTGAAATTGTTGTCTGAAGCTACTGTCAATTTTGTTGTGTGGGAATGGGTTAACATTTGTCATGCTGAATTAAAAACCTATGTAGAATTGCTTTAAAATCAGAGGACTGACAGCACTTGAAGGTGTTAACCTATTACCAGACCACACAATTATAGACTGGTTCAAATTGATAGGAGTTGCAGATGAAAAATTAAAGCTTTTGAAATTCTAGATTTTTTTAATTTAAGTTAGAAAACATCGTGGATAATGAAGAAATTGCTTGTAACAACAAACTTGTTTGTGTCATTGACTGGGAATGGGTTAATGAGGGTCAATATTTCTTTTGAAAATTGATTCTTTAAAAAGACTTTGGCTTAACCAATTACCACTCAAAAAACGGTTTTAGAAAACATTGTGGAAAATGAAGAAATTGCCTGTTACAAGCAATTTCATCATTATCAACAATGTTTTCTCCCCTAAAAGACAAAGATTTCAAAAATTTCAACAATTTTGAATTGTCCTCTGCAACTTCTTTAAAATTGGACCAGTCTAAAATTTTGTTGAGTGGGACTGGGTTAAAGGGGACAAACAGGAGGTTAAGACCAAGATCAGACTACACATATGTGCAGACTGGTCTTTGTCTATAATTCCTGCCATAACAGGAATATTCTGGGCTCAGCCTTTAAATCTTTCAACTTTCAGGGTAGAAAACATTTTATCATTTTCCACAATGTTTTCCCAATAGTTTTTCGTGAGGGGCATCAAAAGGAAATAGGTTAACGCTGGATACTTAAACACATAATGTTCTTATTTTAAACATTCATACAAGAGTTGTAGTAATTTTAGCTCCACTGGCTGAAAGCCAGCAGGCTATTTTCATTGCATTGCTGTCATCTAAATGTCTGTCTGTTCATCTCTCAGATGTGCCTACAGTTTCCTCTTTGTTTAACCCATTGCAGGTGACAAAATTTTACAACTGTTTACTTGGGTGTTATACAAAGGGGAGACCATCTTTGAATGGGATACTGTCTTTGAATGGGATGTGTAAATGGCACTATAAAATCTTTTAAACCATTCCCTTTTTTGGGATGATGTTGTCTTTATTGAAAACAAAAGACCATGGTGTCTTTGTTTTTTAGTTCTTATTGATTAAGTTCTCTGGCCCGCCCACTGATCTCCAACAGGATGTTCCACTTTTTGATTAAACAATGTTAATTAGAAAAAGAATTATGGCCCCTTATATGTAACAGAAATGTAAAATGATTGTTTGCCAAACTGACAAAAATGCTTTACAGAAATATCAGCAAATGTTGGAGTTCAAAGTTCACCTCCAGTGTAAATTGGTTGATTGATTCTTTGATTGGCGGTCATGGTCCATCAATTCTGATTTCATTACAGCTACTCCTAATCAACAAGCAAGCAGTCCAGGTGAATGAGACTCTATCCAAGGCGGGTTCCTTGATAGAACAATGGACTGGTCCAACTGTACAAAAGGAGTCTCTGAAAGTGTTCTTTTTGGTGTTACAAGTATGCCACTATCTCACTGCAGGACAGGTAATTGAGTTTTTGTCCAGCCCCCTTGCAGTGTGCGAGACATAGTTGTTACTATGACAAGTCGGTGTATGTGCGTTAGTGTGTTGGTGCGTTAGTCTGTCCATCAATCCAAATTTGTCCGGACAATTACTCCTATATTTATAGACGGATTTCAAAATAAATTGGCACAATTGTTCTCCATCATGAGTTGATGTGCCGTTTGAAAGATTTTTTTGGTTAGCTTCAAGTTCAAGGTCAAAGCTCAAGGTCAAACACTAAAATTGTGTTTGTCCGGAGCATTTCTCCTACAGTTATGGATGGATTTTAAAATAAATTGGCACAATTGTTCACCATCATGTATAGATGTGCCATTTGAAAAATCTTTTCGATAGCTTCAAGTACAAGGTCACAGCTCAAGGTCAAACACTAAAAATGTGCTTATCTGGAGCACAATACCTTCAAAAGTTTGCGGGCTCGACAGCAGTTGTACTTGGACAACCATCTAGTCTTTATCATTGCTTTTTGGCTACAGTATCCTTTACAATCTGTCCCCTTTGTCGGCAAAATTTTAGACCGGTCTTTTGGAATGGGTTAAGTATCAACCTTAGTTGTACAAAGGTCAAAAATTATTTCATTTGATGAACTTAAAGATCTAATCTCAAAATCATATCTGAATATAGTCATGTGGATAACATCTCTAATTAGGCCAATTATGATGTCTTTTTACAATCTTGTTTTGTATCACCTTTACTAAAGTAAGAAATATTTTTGTTTTGTTTGCACATTGTTACAGTTTATGGACAATGTTAAAAATGTGAATATTCCTTTGAATGAAATCTCAAAATCTTTAGGCATAATTTTGTCACAATCCAATACATATGTGTTTGGCATTAGATGCTCTGAACCCATTAACAAATAGCAAAATTTTAGACTGCTCGAAAATGAAAGGAATTGCAGGTGCCAATTAAAAGTTAATTAGATTTTAGATTTTTTCTGATTTCTGTATAGAAATTTTCAGCAAAGAAAACAGTGTGAAAATTGAAAAAATGCTTGTAACAATCAATTTCTTCATTGTCCACATTGTTATCCGAATCTATTTTCCTAAGGAGCATCAAAAAGTGATTCTTTGTTGGGATGGATTAAGCAGTAATGATTTTTTTTGCTTAACCCATTCCCACACAATAACGCTTTTAAACACCCCTCAAGATAAAAGGTTTGGAAAACACTGTGGACAATGAAGAAATTGCTTATTAAAAGCAATTTCTTCATTATCCATAGTGTTTTCTAATCCAAATGACAAAGATATTAAAAATTTCATCAACTTAAAATTGTCGTCTGCAACTTCTTTGAATTTGGACTTGTCTAAAATTTTACTGTGTGGAAATGGGTTAAATTACTAAGTCACAGTTCAAGGTCAATGTGGCAAAAATGTAACCAAATTATAAAATGATAAAATTTTTCGAATCACTTGGATATTTACTATTTACAATGAACCAATAGTTGATTGTTGTCCTAATCCTGCATGACTGAGTGGTAAGGGTAGAGGCTAGTAATTTGAGAGAGCTTGAGGTATTGTATACAGAACCTTATCTTGCCCCTGGTATGCCTTTTGACAATTCAGAGTAACAGCCTTGTACCATTGAAACACAGGATACACTTTTAACCCTTTCCTGCTCAAACCTGGGATTTTACATTGCTGTGATTTTATACTTGAAAAAACATTGTGGATAAAGAAGAAATTGCTTGTGACAAGCAATTTCTACTTTTCCCACAATATTTTCTATGACATAGAATTATTTAATTTCGAATTGCATCCAATTTTCATTGTTGTCTTCAAGCTCTTTGAATTTGGACCAGTCTAAAATTTAAAAAAAAACAGGAAAGGATAAAGATTGTTCAAAATAGCGTAAAACTGCCTTCAAAAAAAGATTAGCTGTGCATGATTTAAAAAAAAAATCTAAATGTTGAATGCCATAGTTCAAGGTCAGATTGTCCGAGACAATGTCTTTTTGCAAGCAATATATTTCTTATTCTTTGATTTTAGAAAAAAGAGGTACATTGAAAAAGAGTCAGGTCAAAAGTGATTAAACTTTTTACTTAAACAATGAGAAAAAATCTTGAAGAATCTTTTTGATAATTGCATTTTAGGTGAAAAGTGTGAAACCTCCACTAAAACAGCTACAGCAAAGTATTCAAACTATAACACAGATACACACAGATGAAGGTAGTAGCTTCAAATTATTCCTACACAAATCCACCGTTTGACATTTGAGCATGTGCGTGACATTTCCAACTATTGCACATGTGCACCAAGTAAAGACTTAGATCAGCCTGTGCATCCGCACAGTCTGATCAGAGTCTTCACTCTGCGCTCTGTAGATAGATACTGACCCAAAGCTTCTTTAAATAATCAGCGAATATTCTGAAAGCCCCGAATGGCAGTCCAGGGTGCTCAATGCGTGCGAGTCACGCACCTGCGAAATTGTTAGAAATGTCACGCACAGGCTCATTTCTGAATAAATTGGAGTTGGGAAAACAATGCAGAAAATATAGAAATTGCTGGTTACAAGAAATTTCATTTTCCACATTGTTTTCTACCCATTAAAAACTGAAAATTTTGCATTTTTTTCAACTTGAAATTGTGGTCTACAATGGACTAGTCTAAGATTTTGTTGTCAGTTATTGGGTTTAAATTTGGGGTATTGATATACCTATGTCAATATGATTTACAGGATCAACAAAGAATAGTCATGAAATAAAGTTAACCCATTCTGACTCAATGATGCTTTTAGATGCCCCAAAGAAAAAAGGCCTTAGAAAACGTTTTGGAAAATGAAGAAATCGCTTGTTACAAGCAATTTCTTCATTTTCAAAAGAGTTTTCTTTCCCAAAAGTAAACACAAATCCAAAGTTAGTCGAAAAATGTGCCCTGTGGTAATGGGTTAAAACATGTAACCTTGTAAGCGACCGCTCAAGGGGTGGGTAAAATGTGGTCATTTAAGAAAATAATTGCATAATACACCTTTTAGTGACATATATGAGAGACTGGCTTATCTTCATTACTGAATCATTGCAGGATTCTCACTTAATTCTATTTCAATGGAACTCATTAGAATCATGGCATTGAGAGGATTCTAATGGCATTCATCAACATAGGATTTAGTTTTGATAATTTTATCAGCAAAAATGTCCAATTATGAATAATCTTTGATTTTGGAAAGGAAACTTTGATGCTGGTTACTCAATCCAATCCCACACTATGAGGCTTTTGGACTCTCCTTGAGAAAACAGATGGGAAAACATTGTGTAAAATGAAGAAATTTCTTGAACTAAGCAGTTTCTTGATTTTCCACAATGTTTTCTACAGTGAAAATCGAAAAAATCTAACATATCGTAAACTTTAAGATGTTGCCTGCATCTCCTTTCAATTTGGACCAGTCTTAATTTTTTTGTCAGTTAATGGGTTAATGAAAGTGGTCTCTTAATAGAGGTTGTAGCTTAAGCAAGATTAACTGTACCGAATTATCAAATACAACTTGTCTGCAATAAATTGATAAATATTTAAGAATGAGATTGGATTATGTAAAGTTTACCCAAAAGAGGAATTCTGAAATGAATTTATTGTTAGTTTGAATGATTTTGTAGATTCAGGATATTTGAAAACATTGATCCTGTTTTGCCTGACCAACGCTTTTTGCACTTCCTAGGTCGGTCTTTGTCTAATGGGTCTAATTGTGTCTTGTTTAAACATATAACAAACAGGTTTTATTTGTATACAACACAAATTAAAGATCTTGATTACTTCTGTATCATTACCACAACACACAAAATGTTACGGAAAATCTTCGAGACTTTTCAGTTTTCTATAACTATTCCCACACAATCCTGCTTGACACCCCTCAAGAATAAAAATCTAGAAAATTTGCAAGTAATTTCTTCATATCCACAGTGTTCTCAACCCAAAAGTTTGAGCATATGTCAAATTCAATCAACTAAATATTCTTGTCTACAATTTCTTTCAATTTGAACCAGCCTAAAATTTCGTCGTCAGGAATTGGTTAAAATTTAGTAAAGATGCATGCTACTTTTGAAAAGGAGGTTTTTACAGATGTCATTTTGTGACATCAGAAGCAGATAGGTCTGACATTTGCTTGTTAGATTTTTATTATACTAATGCATGATTTGTCTATGTCATTTAACCCTTTTCATGCTGAACCCGGAATATTCCTGTTTTTGCAGGAGGTATAGACAAAGATCAGCCTGCACATACGTGCAGACTGATCTTTGTCTACGCCACCTGTTTGTATCATTCAAGCCAGTTTTATTTATTAGTTTGATTTTCAAAAGAAATAATGACCAGCAACTCATGCTTCCAATGCTTTTAGCCCTTTGATTTTAAATTCAAATCCAGAAAGTATTTTATTCAACATGACAAGGGTTAAGAAATAATGTATAGTTCATTAGAACTTGACTAAGAATGAAATATGAAACTTTCCATTTTACAAACAGAACCAGTTGGTACACACCAAATAGATATGTTCCAGTGGCTACCCAAAGAACATATGTGTGTCTTGGTCTATTTGGTAGGTGACTCATTATTTTTTCTTACATTATAGTTAATCAATTTCCCTTGACAAAATCTTAGCACAGTCCAAATTCAAAGAAAGTGCAGACAATTTTCAGGTAATGAAATCTTTATATATTTGTCTTTTTTGGGTAGAAATATTGTGGATAATTTAGAAATTGCTTGAAACAAGCAAATTCTTCATTTTCAACAATGTTTACCAAAGCTTTCATATTGAGATGTGTTTAAAAACATCATTGAACGTGAATTGGTTAAAGGGAGGTATCAATGTTTTTTCATGTCACAGAATTTAGTTATTTTTATTCCCTCTCATAAAGTATATAAATACAATTTTCTGAAAAGTAGATATGCAAACATAAGAGGTTGTTTATCAAAATAAAGCGGGGTATTTCCCTAGTAGCCTATATAGGCTGTTAATTCATTTTTATACGCCCGTCGAAGACGGGACGTGTTATGGGATCACCCGTGGTGTCCGGGCGTCCGGTGGTGTCCACTTCTTTGTCCGGAGCATAACTCTGTCACCGTAAGTCCGATTGACTTTAAACTTGGCGGTTATATTCTTCTCATCAATACGGAGTGCAGTGCACAAGAACCATAACTCTACCTGGCCTATTTTTTGAGTTATTGCCCTTTGATGTTTTTTATACTTGAATCTTGTCCGGAGTATATCTCTAAAAGTATAATAGCTAGGATCATGAAACTTCGTGGGTGTATAGATCTCACCAAGGGGAAGTGCAGTGCACAAGAACCATAACTCTACCTGGCCTATTATTTTAGTTATTGCCCTTTGTTGTTTATCATACTTGAATCTTGTCCGGAGTATATCTCTAAAAGTATAATAGCTAGGATCATGAAACTACATGGGTGTATAGATCTCACCAAGGGGAAGTGCAGTGCACAAGAACCATAACCCCCTGGCCTTTTTTTGAGTTATTGCCCTTTGTTGTTTTTCATACTTGAATCTTGTCCAGAGCATATCTCTAAAAGTATAATAGCTAGAATCATGAAATTTATTGGATGGATAGAGCTCACCAAGTCGGAGAGCAGTGTACAAGAACCATAACTCTACCTAGAGTAAATTTTGAGTTATTGCCCTTTTTTGATTTTCATACTTGAATCTTGTCTAGAGTATATCTCTAAAAGTATAATAGCTGGAATCATGAAATTTCATGGATGGATAGAGCTCACCTGGTGGGAGTGAAGTGCACAAGAACCATAACTCTACCTAGCCCATTTTTTGAGTTATTGCCATTTGTTGTTTTTCATACTTGAATCTTGTCTGGAGTATATCTTTAAAAGTATAATAGCTAGGATCATGAAACTTCATGGGTGTATAGATCTCACCAAGGGGGAGTGCAGTGCACAAGAACCATAACTCTACCTGGCCTATTTTTTGAGTTATTGCCCTTTGTTGTTTATCATACTTGAATCTTGTCCGGAGTATATCTCTAAAAGTATAATAGCTAGAATCATGAAATTTCATGGATGGATAGAGCTTACCAAGTGGGAGTGCAGTGTACAAGAACCATAACTCTTCCTAGTGTATATTTTGAGTTATTGCCCTTTGTTGTTTTTCATACTTTGTTTGACAAAAGATATTCATTCAAAATAACCTCAGTTCTATTCAAACCCCCAGTTAATATTAAGCAGTGTGACGGGCGTATCTTGTGACAATTTGGCACCTTGTTAGATTATGCCAGTTTCAATGAATATTGGGTCATTTACATGGTGTGTTTAACAGCATCAAACTAACGGGATCATTACATCATTAGTTATGTTCGCTAGCCAGTCTACAATTCTGTAAAGATCAGTCCAAAACTGTTACAAGAGGTAATACGAATATAAACCCTTACCTTAGTTTTAGGCTATCAACTTGATGTGACATAATTTAGGGGATAAGATGTTTTCCTTGTCACATTTTTAGCTCACCTAAACACGATTTGCTCTGGGTGAGCTATTGTGATCGGTCATCATCTGGCGTCCGTCTGTCTGTCCGTCCGTTCACAATTACAAAAAAAGTCTTCTCCCCTAAACTCACCCTCATGCTCAGGTCATACTTTTTCAAAATACTTCAAAGAATTGAAATCCATGAAGAACTTTGGTTACCATGGCAATGGACTGAAAAACTTAAATAATCTTCTCCTCCCAAGCTGTAAGGCCTAGAGCTTTGATATTTGGTACAAATCATCATCTATTGACCCTCTACCAAAATACAGTAGAACCTCATTAATTCGAACGTCACTGGTTCGTAGGAATGTGTTCGTTCGTATACTTTACGCGGTCCCGATCCTTTTCCTTCTTTATCTTTGTTAGAAAACTCTGTCTAATTCGAACATCAGTGGTTCGTAGTACATAGGCCATTTCAAGTCCCGAAAATATTATTATAACACAAACTCCAATGTTTAATTCGTAGGTGTGATAACAAATTGTCACAAATCACCACTTACCTTGATTTTAACACCTGTTGATCTTATAGACAAATAAGGGGTTATCATGTACATTTAGTTACAGGGGCTGTTTGGTTTGTAAGGTGGGTAATTAATCGAATAAATGTTCCCGTAATTATCGGCGAAAATTTTCTTTAAATTGACGCACCCCCATTAGTATAAGTGTTATTGGTCATTTAGAAATGCTTACCATTTTATTTTAATCTGCGGTTGCTTTCTTCACAATCATCGGTCCTCAATTTTATGATTTGATGAGAATACTCAGAGTGATTTGATCTAATGCATTGCAAAGGGAAATCACTCTGATGGAGGTAGAAATTTGATTTAAACACCCTGTTTAAAAAATGCCAAAAATTAAAACGGAGATAAAAGCATAAAAATACAAGATGAGTACGTTTCAATTTATGTTTTCCTCAATTGATATCTGCGGGTCTTGTTTAGAAAAAATAACCAATTTAGAATTAATTCCTAAATGGGGGACAGAACAAGACCGTGTCCGATTCCGTGTACCTCAAATAGCCAACCACTTGCCCTCCGTTTTGTTCGTACTACGCTTAATTCGTATAAATTTCCTTGGTCCCTTGCGCTATGAACTACCGAGGTTTTACTGTACTTCAAAGAATTACTGTATTCTGAAAATTAGCCCTTTTCTGTGTGATCCCCGATTTTACATAGAAATAAAGAAAGACTTAATAAATCTTCTTCTCCCTAACGATAAGGCCTAGTGCTTTGATATTTTGTATAAATCATCCTCTGTTGACTCTCTATCAAAATACTTCAAAGAATTACCATATTCTGAAAATTAGCCCTTTTTGTGCGATCCTTGATTTTATATAGAAATAAAGAAGGAAAACTTTTAAAATCTTCTTCTCCCAAACCATAAAGCCTAGAGGTTTGATATTTGGTATGTAATAATACCTATTGACCCTGTACTAAAATACTTCAAAGAATTACCATATTCTGATGATTAGCCCTTTTCTGTGTGATCCCTGATTTTAAATTGAAACAAAGAAGGAAAACTTCAAAAATCTTCTTCTCCCAAACCATAAGGGCTAGACCTTTGATATTTTATATAGATCATCATCTATTGACCCTCTACCAATGTACTTCAAAAAATTACCGTATTCTGAAAATTAGCCCTTTTCTGTGCGATCCCTGATTTTACATAGATTTAAAGAAGGAAATCTTTAAAAAGCTTTTTCTTCCAAACCATAAGGCCGAGAGCTTTGATATTGGGTATGTAATAATACCTATTGACCCTGTACTAAAATACTTTATAGAATTACTGTATTCTGAAAATAAGACCTTTTCTGTGCAATCCCAGAAAGCAATAAAGAAGGATATCATAGAAAATGTTCTCTTTCTATTAGGCCTATAGCTTTGATATTTGGTATGTATTAATGCCTATTGACCCTCTACTCTAGTACTCCAAAGTATTACCATACTCTTGAAATTAGCTCAACATGGTTGGGTTTTCACTTTACCCAGGATTAAGGAGAATATTTTTAAAAAATCTTCTTCTCCAAAATGATTAGGTGTAAGGCTTTGATATTTTGAATATTGTATCATAAAGCCTTGAGCAATCATACTCAGGGGAGCTATATAGGACCATCATGGTCCTCTTGTTACTTCTGTTGACTTTGGGTCATATGCAAATGAGATCATGCAGTGGAGACAACTGAATGCAGCAATTTCTAAAAATGATTTGGAATTCCAGTTGACCTTTCTTATATAACCAAAATGGCAACTTTTAGCCAGTCAGATTACCATGTGACAATATTTGACTCATATTTATGTATTAATTGTCGGTTTTAGCGTATTTTGGGGCACTTTGCTAATTTATATGCCCCCTGTTGTCCGTCTGTACGTCTGTCTATCTATCATTGAGTCTGTCGGTCTGTCTGTAAAACTTAACCAAAAAACTTAACATTGACAATTACTTCCAGCCTATTCAAGATACAATGCTCACATTTGGCATGATGACGCATCTCCTCATGTCAAGGTCATGTTATAAGATCAAGGTCTCATACCAAGGTCAAATGCCAAAAAAAACCTCATGTACAGTGGGCCATAGTGTTTCACAAACACATCTTGTTTATCTAGAGTATAGAAACATTAATGTTACATTGATTTTAGTCCTGAAGTCTTAAGTAAGCCTTGAATGCAGTTTTTAAAATAACATATGCCATATGCTACAAAGCTTATGGCCTTTTCATTTTCAAATTACAGTAAAACCCCTCTAATACGACCACTTGCGGTACTCTCTGAAAGTGGTCGTAATAGCATGGTGGTCGTAATACTGATTTTTGGTCATTTGATGTCAAGTAATTCATGTTTATTTTATTTTCGTAATTTGAATATATTGATACTATACTTACAAACATGAAACTATAAGTTCATGTATTGCAGGGAAATCTTATGTCATTTTCAAATATACAATCTTTGATAAGTTCTACTTTCTCTATTCTCTGTTTTGATCTGATTCAGAAGTCCGACCTCAGATTATTTATTCGTAAGTACAGGTTCAAAGTATCAAACTGTCAATATAATTTCTACTATAGTGCAAATACCAAGCATCAATTATGTTGAAATCAAAATTCAATTGCTAATTAATTGTTTGGAACGCAGAAACAAACTAATCATAACTTCTCTGATACTTTTTCACTTTCGAATTTATTACTCGTCAAAACCTGTGACACATTCTAATAACAATTAAACATAATACAAGCCATAATTTCTAAAGTGATCAGCCACTTCAATCATAACGCCTATTATAATGGGCATTCGATATCACATAATCAAAAAACCGATAATGTATTTACATCGCATTCGTACCCAAATAGTGCCGCTCTTATCTAATGTGAATTTGGGTGGTCGGTCTCAATGTGTGAAGTTACTGGTCGCTTTAGTGGTGTTCAAAATAGTCTATCAGCTATACTTGGTACTGAATTTAGTGGCCCTAATTCGGAATAGCGGGATGCCTGTTTTAGAGGGCTTCGTTTCCATTGAAATAAAGAACAAAATTTTCCGTTCTGTAAAAATTCAGTCGTAATAGTGTGGTGCCCGTACAACTGGGGTGGCCGTAAGGAGGGGTTTTACTGTATTATGTGTAAAATTTTAAAAAGAAATGTTGACTCTCAATAAGACTTTCAAGTGCTGTCAGTCCCTAGATTTTAGAGCAATTCTGTATAGGTTTTTAATTAAGCATGATAAGGATTAAGGGACTTATTGTTACTTCAAAGAAAATCTTCAGAGAGGTGGCCATGAGTCTTCGTACGAAAACTGACATTTTGTGATATCTCTGGTATTATTGTACACATTCACTTGAAACTCAGGATATGTTCACTATTGAAAGAGTAGTCTTTACCAACTAGGGGGATATTTCTGTTTGTAATTTACAGAAATTATGCCCCTTTTTTATTGGAAATTTTACTCACTATCAAGCACTTCAATAGCTGAATGTTGGCATCCCCTTGCAGTGCCTTTGTTAATGCATCTTTCTTTGAAATGTGACCACATGACAAAATTTGAACTGATCTTAGTTCAACATAGTTGCAGGTGGTAAATTATGAAATTCAAAATTATCTTTGTCTTACAAGTAGATTCAGCAGTTTCCACAATACTTTGCTTAATTTTTTTTGGGGGGGGTAAAAAAATAAAAGCAGGATCATATAGGAAAGGGTTGACTTTAATACTTAAGGTGTTCTGCTATGCTATGGCAGACAGGCACGTAAGCTTACCCTTTTCCATTGGGTGGATTTGTGTCCCTTTATGAGTCTCCTAAGCATATCTAAATTTACAGTTGGATTTCAAAATATCTTAGTGCAGTCATGCCTCTTGAAGATAGTATAGCTTTACACAAAAAGTTTGATTAATATAAGGTGATAGCTGAAGGCCAAATGCTTAAAAGTACCTTGAAGGCACCCTGGAAAGTAAAATTGGATTTTTTTCTTGTTCAGTGATCTCAAGTGAAGGTCATATATCAAAACTGATCTAAAAGAGTTTTTACCTTGACTATTTACAGAACAGGGAGGGAGGCTATTCCAGTCACCTGAGTGTAGCCTTATGGTTTGGTTGAACCTTAGGTGCAAGTGTCATATCTCAGTTTCTTCTAACGCTATCGATCTAAAAATTTGTACATGCTTTTGTGGGAATAATATCAGCATCTAGACTCAGATCTGATACTTTTACATTCGTTTTGTGGAATTTAAACACTTTTCAGACTTAAAAATTCTTGGAATGGAATTAACCCTTTTTTTTACTTTGAAATTCTTGTTTGACTACTGTAAATCGGGTAATTTTCGCATTGTCTTATTTTTGCGTGAGAAGGACCCAAAGACTTATTAGCCAGTTCATGAATTCATGAGCAGCCGTTTGGTAATTTGGTAATTTCCGTAAGTATCCTAGGAAATACACTGACGATGAAAAAAATCCATGTACTATTATAACCTGAAACGACACCTACCTTTGAATAGAATAATTACTGATAATCAATTGAATCTTTTTACCTTTTCTCTTTTCATATAGTATAACAATTTGTCTCCTGAAACCGCTGTAAGATCACAAAGTATCCATTCAAGTTTTATAAAAATGAAAAGAGCTAAAAAGCCATTATCAGAAAGATGTTTCAGGTTGTAATCACTAACCCATCAAATTATCAATACCATACTAGATATACCAACCTGTCATAAGATTAAATAATTATACCCCGGAACAAAACAGGTACAATTGTTTTATTTTAAAATTTGGCCACCTGCTAAAGATTTGTCCTTTTCTCAAACGGATCTATTCCATTTTTACGCAGAGAAGGTGATAATCCTTCAATGAATGAAATAAAGTGGGATGACACCAAAATGGGTGAATTATTTTATCTTTGTAGGTCCGCAGCTTACTTCGGACATTTCCGTATTTTTCTTACAAAATGATCTAATTTAAGCGATATTCTTGAATTTGCTAGCACATTGAGTCGTGTATATTACTGAAAATAATAAATCCCGATTTACAGAAAATTTAAAAGAAAAATGTATCTTTGGATAATCAGAAAAGTCAGTGGCTAAATCAACCCAGACCTTGGAACTTTGTTCACCAACCAATCTCTATTATTACTTAGAATTTCATATTTGGGTCTTTGATTGGACAAATCATGTGTCTACTCCATGAGCCTTGATATCAAATGTTTGATGAGACTTCTAAATCTGGCATTTTTTATAATCTTAATCCATGAAAAATTCTTCCATTCAACAGGTGACAGTTATGCATTCCATGCAGGCTGGGTTTATGGATAAAGCACAGAAATATACAGATAAAGCTTTAATGCAGATTGAGAAACTAAAAAGTGAGTTATCAGTCTTTATTGATTCCAATTCATTTTAGCTCCACTGGCTGAGAGCCATAGGGCTATTGTCATGGCACTATTTCTGTCATGTGTCCATCAGTCATAAACTTTTAACTTAAAAGAGAGTGCTATGTTAGAAGATTTTGAAGAAGAGATCATGAAATTGTCTTAATTCTCTTCATCTCTCTCAGATCCTGAGACTATTGTCATACTTAATGAAATCCACTTAAGAATTTCAAAATCAAAGGGCTAACAATAATGGATGCACAAGTTGTAGATAACTAAAAAATTTGGAATTTATCTTAAGAACAGCTATGGCTTAAAAAAAAAACAAGCAGAAAGCCAAGACTAAGATCAGACTGCACATAAGTGCAGGCTGATCTTTGTCTATACTTTCTGCTAAAACTGGAATATTTGGGTTCAGCATGACAATGGTAAAGATGTAAAGAGGGTAATTGTGTATTTCAATGTTAGTTTTGGGTATATAGAGTTAGTGTATGCCCATTTGTTATTCAGTTTCTTTTACATTAATTTCACATTAATTGATTGATTTCAAAATAACTTGGCACAGTTGTTTCCCTTGATCAGAGATGTGTAAAGTTTTGGATACTTTCCAACACCTAAAACCTATGATATTTTGTAATATTTTCAATATAACTGAACACATTCGCTTGAAACTTGGAAAGTATGTTGACTATCAAAAGAACAATATATACCAATAAGTTAGTTAACCTTAACCCTTGTCATGCTGAATAAAATTCTATTCAGAATTGCATTAAATCAAAGGGCTGACAATACTGGATGCAAGCATTGTGGGTTATTAATTCTTTTGAAAAATTATCTTATGAACAACTCTGGCTGAAAAGGGAAAAGTAGGAGGTGAATACTAAGAGCAGACAGCACTTATGTGCAGTCTGATCTTTGTCTATACCTTTTGGTAAATCGAAATATTCCGTGGTCAGCATGACAAGAGTTAAATGCAATTTTGAACAAATTATAACCCCTTTTTCAACTTAGAAATTTTACCGACTATCAAGCACTTGAACAGCCAAGAGTCCACACTGGGAACTTTTTTTATTGAGTCCGCGACATAGTTGTCTCTATGATATGTCAGTGTATGTGCGTTAGTTCATTAGTCCATCCGTCAGTCTGTCTGTCCGTCATAATTTGTCCGGACAATTACTCCTACATTTATGGATGGATTTCAAAATTTCGTGCCACAATTATTCTCCATCATGAGTAGATGTGCCATTTGAAAGAATTTTGGGGAGAGTTTTAATGTCAAGGTCACAGCTCAAGGTAAAACACTAAAATTGTGCTTGTCCAGACAATTTCTCCTACATTTATGGAGGGATTTCAAAATAACTTGGCACAATTAATCTCCATGATTAGTAGATCTGATAATTGAAAGAATATTTGGGATAGTTCTGATGTCAAGGTCACAGGTCAAACACTAATATTGTAATTTTCAAGAGAATTTCTCCTCCAATTGTGGATGGATTTCAAAATAAATAGGCACAATTATTCTCTATCATGAGTAGATGTGCAATTTGAAAGAGTTTTTTGACAACTTCAAGTTCAAGATTAAAGCTCAAGTTAAAACACTAAAACTGTCCTTGTCCGGAGCATGAGGCCTATAAAACTTTGCAGGCTTGACAGCAGTTGTCCTGGGACAACCATCTAGTATTTATTTTTCAGTGCTTGATGCCCATCCTCTATTATCATCATTTCAATTGATCCTGTTAGAACATATTGTGATGTGTAGACTCATCATGGGAAATAAGACTACAGCTATTCAAGAGGTATTCTACAAGCATACTTGAAACCTTTTCTGCTGAATCTCAATTAGTCTTCTTTTGGCAGAAGGTATAGACAAAGATCAGTATGCACATATTTGCAGTTTGATCCTAGTCTACTGCTACGATTTTTCCATTTAACCCATTCCAACTCAGAGCCCCCCCCCTAAAAAAAAGCTGTGGAAAATATTGTGGAAAATGAAGAATTTGCTTTTTACAAGCAATTGTAACAAGCAATTTCTTCATTTTAAACTATGATTTTTTCCCAGAAAGATGAAAAATCCAAATTTTCATAAAGTTTATTTTGCAGTCTGCAACTTCTTTCAATTTGGGCCAGTCTAAAATTTAGCAGTCTGGTAATGGGTTAAAGTTAGAGTTGATCAAAAATCTTATTTTCAAAAGAAATATTGACTAACAACCATGTGTTTCAGTTCTTACAGTCCTTTGATTTCAAAGTTATCTTAAAAAAGATTTTTTTCTGTAATATACAGGTTAATTTGGTTTAATAAGAAATGCAGAAAAGAATTTTCTGAACCAAGTTATTAGAAAAAATTCAAAATCGAGTGTAAATTTTATAAGAGGCATTTGTTTTGGTAGTTTATATTTTCTGTATTACAACTATGGTGATTTGTACTTCTTTACTCATTACCAGATAACACAAATTTATACTGGTCCACAATGAAAGAAGTTAAAGACAACAATCTTAAAATGTTGGAATTTAAGAATTCTTTGACTTATAGGGTAGGAAACATTGTGGACAATGAAGAAATTGCTTTTGAAATTGTGATAAGGTTCAGGTCGTATTCCAAAGCAGAACTTGTCACTGATGTCATGCCTTTTATTTTCAGATATTTCAAGCATGTCATGTTTGCCAGTCACAGCCGCGCCTCTTTACAACACACGGGTCACAAATACATACTCTATTGGTAGGAAAACTTGGTTTTTTAGTTAATTCTTTCCCGTACAATCACTTGTTTTCACAACCCATGGGTTTTGTATTGGGGAAACATTGCAGGGAAGTAATAAATGGCTTGTTACAAGCAATTATTCTTTCCCTACAATGTTTTCTACTCTTTGCAGTGGTTATTTTTCAATTTAAATTCACTTTGATTTGTTATGTAATAGGTAGCCAGTTTTTA
Source organism: Fragum fragum (assembly GCA_946902895.1). Taxonomy (NCBI): domain Eukaryota; kingdom Metazoa; phylum Mollusca; class Bivalvia; order Cardiida; family Cardiidae; genus Fragum; species Fragum fragum. The sequence continues at coordinate 70,184,254 of OX336370.1, read as the reverse complement.
TCTAGGCTGCATCTTAGTCTACTAGGTTTCCTTATAAGCCAACTGTTGCTTTGCCTTTTTCAAGTTTTTATCCAAGCTTGGTGAGGTAAGGGGGTAATATAATGTGGTCTCGGCAGGGATGTGGAAATATGGATTTTTTCTACTTGTCCATGGACAAGTAAAATGTGATTTTCTACTTGTCCAGGATCAAAATGGACTTGCCCGTGAAAAGATGAAGAACAGATAAATTTTGGGGAAATATTTTTTTTAAAGAAGGAAATGCTGGAACTCAGCATTTTCTTCATTAAAAACAATATTTCTAGCCTTTGATATGAACATTACACTCATAAATCTCTTCTATATAGTACCATACCAAGATTTGCCCTGATATTTACTTGTCCACAAAAAGGAGGCCGGAAAATGTACTTGCCCGCGGGTAGAAAAGCCTGTGTTGGTCAAGTCGGGCATGGGAATTTAACACCCCTGCTCAGTCCTGACATCATGAGTTTGAACACCTCCAAACTACCCTCATAGCGCAATTGGTAGCATGTTATACTTCCAATCTTCAATTATGGAGTTTGATGGGTTTGGCAGCACTTATTCTTTCTGACATTTGTCTCTCAGCAATGGGTGGATAATCATAGATCTATGTGGGTGGCAGATTGAGGCTAGGAAAGGATGTAATGGTAGTACTGATGCAAGATATAACCAGGAATTCAATTTTAGGTGCTCCAGTCACCACGATATTACTGAAAGATTGTTAATAGCAGTGTAAAACCTCAGTCAAACAAACAAATTGATTCCCTCCAAGCATTCTTTCCAAAATATGACAAAATAATTGATGAAATTATCTCTATCAAATAGGCGATTGATAACTAGTGCACCTAAGTAGGATGAGTGGCTGTTGTCTCTAATCAAATGTTGTGGTTGTACTGGTTTGAAAATAACATCATGGTTAGGTGCACTAACATTAAGTCATGGCTAGGTGCACCAACATTAAGTAATGTTAAGGTGCACTAACATTAAGTCATGGCCAGGTGCACCAACATTAAGTCATGGCTAGGTAACCAACATTAAGTCATGGCTAGATGCACCAACATTAAGTCATGGCTAGGTGCACCAACATTAAGTCATAGTAAGGTGCACCAACAATAGGTCATGGTTGGATGCACCATCATTAAGTCATGGTTAGGTGCACCAACATTAAGTCATGGTTAGGTGAGACATCATTAAGTCATGGTTAGGTACACCAACATTAAGTCATGGTTAGGTGCACCAACATTAATCATGGTTAGGTGCACCAACATTAAATCATAGTTAGGTGCACCAACATTGAGTAATCGTTAGGTGAACTTACATTAAGTCATGGTTAGGTGAACCAACATAAAGTCATAGATAGGTGAACAAACATTAAGTCATGATTAGGTGCACCAACATAAAGTCATGGTTAGATGCACCAACATTAAGTCATGGTTTGGTGTACCAACATTGAGTCATGGTTAGGTCATGGTTAGGTGCACCTACAATAAGTCATGGTTAGGTGAACCAACATTACGTCATGGTTAGGTGCACCAACATTGAGTCATGGTTAGATGCACTAACATTAAGTAATGGCTAGGTGCACCAACATTAAGTCATGGTTAGGTGCACCAACATTAAGTCATGGTTAAGTGCACCACCATTAAGTCATGGTAAGGGGCACCAACATTAAGTAATAGTTAGGTGCACCACCATTAAGTCATGGTTAGTTGCACCAACATTGAGTCATGGTTAGGTGCACTAGCATCAAGTCATGGTTAGGTGAACCAACATTAAATCATGGTTAGGTGCACCAACATTAAGTAATGGTTAGGTGCACCAACATTAAGTCATGGTTAGGTGCACCAACATTAAGTCAGGGTTAGGTGCACCAACATTAAGTCATGGTAAGATGCACCAACATTCAGTCATGGTTAGGTGAACTAACATTTAGTCGTTGTAAGGCGCACTTAGATTAAGTCTTGGTTAGGTGCACTAACATTAAGTCATAGTTTGGTGCATCAACAATAAGTCATGGTTAGATGCACCAACATTAAGTCATGGTTAGGTGAACCAACATTAAGTCATGGTTAGGTGCACCAACATAAAGTCATGGTAAGGTGCACCAACATTAAGTCATGGTTAGATGTACCAACAGGAATCATGGTTAGGTGCACCAACAGGAAGTCATGGTTAGGTGTATCAACAGTGAATCAATGTTGATGCACCGACAGGAATTCATGGTAAGTTGTACCAACAGGAATTCATGGTTGGGTGTACCAACAGGAATCATTGCTAGGTGCACCAACAGGAATTCATGGTCAGGTGAACCAACAGGAATTAATGGTTAGGTTAATCATATTAATTCATGGTTGGGTGCACCAATATGAAGTCATGGTAAGTGTACCAACAGGAAGTCATGGTTAGGTATACCAACAGGAAGAAAGGGTTAGGTGAATCAACAGAAAGTCATTGTGAGGTGAATCAACCCGGAAGTTTTGGTGAGGTGAATCAACAGAAATCCATGGTTAGGTGAATCAATAGGAAGTCATGATTAGGTGAATCAACAGGAAGTCATGATTAGGTGAATCAACAGGAAGTCATGGTTAGGTGTACCAACAGGAATTCATGGTTGGGTGTACCAACAGAAATCATTGCTAGGTGCACCAACAGGAATTCATTGTTAGGTGTACCAACAGGAATTAATGGTTAGGTTAATCATATAGAAATCCATGGTTAGGTGCACCAATATGAAGTAATGGTAAGTGTACCAACAGGAAGTCATGGTTAGGTGAACCAACATTAAGTCATGGTAAAGTGCACTTAGATTAAGTCTTGGTTAGGTGCACTAACATTAAGTCATAGTTTGGTGCATCAACAATAAGTCATGCTTAGATGCACCAACCTTAAGTCATGGTTAGGTGCACCAACATTTAGTCTTGGTTAGATGCACCAACAGGAATCATGGTTAGGTACACCAACAGGAAGTCATGGTTAGGTGAACCAACAAAGACTCAATGTTGATGCACCGACAGGAATTCATGGTTAGGTGTACCAACAGGAATTCATGGTTGGGTGTACCAACAGGAATCATTGCTAGGTGCACCAACAGGAATTCATGGTTAGGTGAACCAACAGGAATTAATGGTTAGGTTAATCATATTAATTCATGGTTGGGTGCACCAATATGAAGTCATGGTAAGTGTACCAATAGGAAGTCATGGTTAGGTATACCAACAGGAAGAAAGGGTTAGGTGAATCAACAGGAAGTCATTGTGAGGTGAATCAACCCGGAAGTTTTGGTAAGGTGAATCAACAGAAATCCATGGTTAGGTGAATCAATAGGAAGTCATGATTAGGTGAATCAACAGGAAGTCATGATTAGGTGCTGCAACAGGAAGTCATTGTAAGGTGAATCAACAGGAAGTCATGGTTAGGTGTACCAACAGGAATTCATGGTTGGGTGTACCAACAGAAATCATTGCTAGGTGCACCAACAGGAATTCATAGTTAGGTGTACCGACAGGAAATAATGGTAAGGTTGATCATATTAATTCATGGTTGGCCGCACCAATATGAAGTCATGGTAAGTTTACCAACAGGAAGTCATGGTAAGGTGTACCAACTGGAAGTAATGGTTAGGTGAATCAACAGGAAGTCATTGTTAGGTTAATCAATAGGAAGTCATGATTAGGTGAATAAAAAGGGAGTCATGATTAGGTGCTGCAACAGGAAGTCATGGTAAGGTGAATCAACAGGAAGTCATGGTTAAGTGTACCAAGAGAAATCATTGCTAGGTGCATCAACAGGAATTCATGGTTAGGTGTTCCAACAGGAATTAATGGTTAGGCAAATCATATTAATTCATGGTTGGGTGCACCAATATGAAGTCATGGTAAGTGTTCCTACAGGAAGAAATGGTTAGATATACCAACAGGAAGAAAGGGTTAGGTGAATCAACAGAAAGTCATTGTGAGGTGAATCAACCCGGAAGTTTTGGTTAGGTGAATCAACAGAAATCCATGGCTAGGTGAATCAATAGGAAGTTATGATTAGGTGCTGCAACAGGAAGTCATTGTAAGGTGAATCAACAGGAAGTCATTGTAAAGTGAATCAACAGGAAGTCATGGTTAGGTGTACCAACAGGAATACATGGTTGGGTGTACCAACAGAAATCATTGCTAGGTGCACCAACAGGAATTCATGGTTAGGTGTACCAACAGGAAATAATGGTTAGGTTGATCATATTAATTCATGGTTGGGTGCACCAATATGAAGTCATGGTAAGTTTACCAACAGGAAGCCATGGTAAGGTGTACCAACTGGAAGTAATGGTTAGGTGAATCAACAGGAAGTCATTGTTAGGTGAATCAATAGGAAGTCATGATTAGGTGAATAAAAAGGGAGTCATGATTAGGTGCTGCAACAGGAAGTCATGGTAAGGTGAATCAACAGGAAGTCATGGTTAGGTGTACCAAGAGGAAGTCATGATTAGGTGAATCAACAGGAAGTCATGATTAGGTGCTGCAACAGGAAGTCATGGTTAGGTGAATCAACAGGAAGTCATGGTTAGGTGTACCAAGAGGAAGTCATGGTTAGGTGTACCAACAGGAAGTTATGGTTAAATGTACCAACTAGAGGTGTAAAGATAGATCAATAGGTCGATGTATTGAGATAGTGACAGTAACGATATCGATGTATCGATTGCAATTTCCTGACATCGATAACTATAGCGATTGTTTCTTCAAATATCGATAGTATCGATAGTAAATATTCAAAGCCTACTTACACAGAAATTCAGTGTTTTCTTGGGCACTTGGGTCAAAAAAGAGAGAGAGAGAAAGAGATAGATAGAGGGAGAACGAGTTTTCTGTGTAACTTATCCTACTTTCAATTTCTATTATCATGTGATAGGCACGTTTGATTTTTGTTTCTTCCGTACTCCTTTTTTGTTTAGGAATCGATTTTTAACTTTCGATTTACAAAGTGAAAAGGTTCTCAAAAATCCAAAAGCACGTTAAGTAAAGACTTGTCATCAATGTTTTATGAATTCTCAGCACTAGAATTATAGAAAAAATAAATGATATTCGATTAATAACGACTATTAATTACTTATTTCGAGCACACTAATCAAATTATTTTGTTTTACGTATTTTTGTCGTCTGACATGGCTGCAAATTTCGAGATTGTGAAAAACAAAGGCGGAAAGTCCCATGTTTGGGACTATTTGGCTTCGTAAAGGAAGGCGTAAACATTGGTAAAAAAAGATTGGCCTGTAGACTATGCTATCTATACAGATCAACATATAAAATAAACAAAGTAACATAAAGACTGATAGAATCGTGATATAACGCGATTGATTTCTGACGATAGTGATAGTATCACGATATCAATACTGTGATAGTAAAACTATCGTGATAGTGATTTTCTTAGCCGATAGTCAGCCCTAGTACCAACAGGAATTCATGGTTGGGTGTACCAACAGGAATCATTGCTAGGTGCACCAACAGGAAGTCATAGTTAGGTGCACCAAGAGGAAGTCATGGTTAGGTGCACCAAGAGGAAGTCATGGTTAGGTGCACCAACAGGAAGTCATTGTTAGGTTCACTAACATTAAGTCATGGTTAGGTGAATCAACAGGAAGTCATGGTTAGGTGCACCAACAGGATTGACTTAACTGAAATACTGTTGAGAGAGGTGTTGAACCCCAAACAATTGATCAATAAAGCTCTATACTGGTCACTTTTCTGCCTTTGTCTTGAAATTGGCCTGAATTGCAATTTGATTAAGCCCTTGCTTCACAATCCTGTATCAAGCAATTACTTCATTTTTTTCCTCAATGCTTTCTTTAGAAAAGGTAAATAGATAAAATAACCAAAAAAAAGATAAAAATCCATCAACTTAAAGTTATCATCTGTAGCTTCTTTAATTTTGGACCTGTCTAAAATTTATTGTGTGGAAATGGGTTCATCATTTATGCTCTAGATTTCATAAAAGTTTTCACTTTATTATATTACAAACAAAAATAAAAAATAATGGTGTAATTATCAAAATAAACACACTGTTTGGGTAGATAAGGACCTTGTTCATCACACTCTACTGAACATCATCTACGCTTGACAAAAGTAATTCAAGTGTGAAATGACCTGCTTTTATGAATTACCCCCAAAAAACATCACATGCAATAAAGAGACAGAATAATTGTTTGTTTTCATGTAAGATGGATTTATTTCAGGAACAACTAAAGCATATTTTTATTATCCCAAAGGGAGGCATATAGTAATCGAACTGTCCGTCTGTCAGTCAGTCCTTGTGTCAATCTGTCCCTCCTGCTTTCGTGTCGGCTCTGTAACTTCTACAGCAATAGTTGATTTCAAGATGACTTTGCACAAATGTTCACCGCTATAAGACCCAGATTCCTATCTCAAAGATCAAGTTCACAATCTGGGGGTCAAAGGTAAAAAATGGGGACTTTATGCTGTGTCTGCTCTGTAACTTCTATAATCATGCACGCAGGTACAAATTTCTTTAATACAAATGTTCACCACCTTCAGACGACTCGGCGTAAAAAAGACCCAGGTTCCCATCTCATAGGTCAAGGTCCCAATCTGGGGGTCAAAGGTCAAAAATCGGCACTTTTTGTCGTGGCTGCTCTGTAACTTCTATAATCATGCAAGCAGGTACAAATTTAACCACTTTCAGACGACGTGTCGCGAAAAAAACCCAGGTTCCTATCTAAACGTCAAGGTAAAAAAATTTAGGTCAAAGGGGCGTCCAGAATTGTTAAATTGTGTCTTGAATGGTTAAATTGTATTTACTCTCTTATTCTTCAATGGATTGCTTCCATATTTGGACAGATGCTTAATTGGGTGGACCATTTTACATGACCTTGATCTTGACCCAGTGACCTTGACTTTTGACATACTTTTGACCTCGGAAAAATCTGTCCATAATGCATTCATTCTGTATATATAGAAATTATCATATTTGTTGTATATGTATTAAAATTTCATTTATTAAAAACCTAGACGTATAGATCACAAATGCATGTGGTTGTGTTTACAAAACAAATCAAAGTGCCACATGCTTGACCCTGTCCTTTCGGGGCATTTCTCACATGACAAAACAAACAGTTATCCTTTATTTATTGGTCTTGTCCATTTAATTGATTCTGCAATATTGTTACAGGGTTTATATGCCATGTCAATGAACTGTACCGAGGCAGCAGAAGCTCAGTTTACAAAGGCTATTCAGGTAACTTCTTACTTTAACCCTTTCCCCCACAATGCCTCTTTTTACTCCCCTAAGGAAAAAAACTTTAGGAAGACATTGTTGGTCATTTCTTCATTATCCATAATGTTTTCTTCTGTAGAATGAGAACAAATTTTTGAACTTTGTCAACTGAAAATTGTTGCCTGCAACATCTTAGAATTTGGATTTGTACAAAATTTTGCCATCTGGTATTGTATAAACCCATCTTCACAAAGTAACGCTATTTGACTCCCCTCACAGAAACCATCGAGAAAACATTGTGTAAAATGAAGAAATTGCTTGTAACAAGCAATTTCTTCATTTAACACAGTGTTTTCTACCTAGAAAAGTGAAATATTCTAAATTTTCCTAAACTTTGAATTGTTGTCTGCAACTTCTTTCATTTTAGACCAGTCTAAGATTCTGTCATGTGGGAATGGGTTAAAGGCTTATGTTTAGAGTTGTCAGTTTGTCAGTCGATATATGGCTGGTAATCACCATTACAAATGATGCATCAAAAATCAGCATTATCAGATAACATTAGTTCTTTGGTTGCCATGTATTAATAAAAAGTACATGTACATTATAGTTTGGTGGCATAAACATCTTGGTTAACCCTTTACCGATTTTCAAAATTGTAGATTTGTTCAATTTCAATGGGGTAGCAGACAATGTTATGAAGTTTATTAACTTTCAAAGACAAAAAAAAATTAACAGCTGTAAGTGCTGAAATGAAATCCTCAAGAATTGCTGTTAATCAAAAGCTGATATTTTGGGTCAGTTTTTATTATTATACATTTGTTTCAGATTAGGCAAGAATTCATACATCTTTTCATTTTTCGGATGACTAGTTTAAGAAGGGGGGCTATTTCAGTCACATTATTGTTAGAGTATTGCTTTAGTTAACCCTTGTCATGCTAAACCTATTCCTGTTTAGCAGGAGGTATAGACAAAAATCAGACTGGACATAAGTGCAGTCTGATCTTTGTATACATCACCTGCTTGTCTATTTAGGTTAGGCTTGTTTATGAAATCCAATTTTCAAAATCAAAATAGAACTACAGCCAGTGCTTTCAGTGATTTCAGACCTTTGATTTTAATTCTGTTTGAAAGGGATTTTATTCAGCATGACAAGGGTTAATATTTTACATGCAAGTGTCTTATCTCTCCTTTTACTTTGAAACTTTGTTCAAGCCTTTATGACCATAATACTACTTCAAAAGCTTTTGTATTTTCAAAGATAAGACGCATTGTACAGTCTTGCGCATGAGACTTTAATTAGATATTAGCTTTGAAAATCTATATGTATATTTAGGGTTATGATATCAACTCTTTAAGCAAAAATTAATTCTTTCTTGTCAAATTTGACCTCTTTTCAATGTAGAAATTCTTAGTTAAAGTTTTACATGAAAGCTGTTTTATCTCATATTCTACACAAGGTAATGGTGTGAAACCCTGCACATTTGTGTAATTTCTTTATTAATTCCAAAGGCAAATATGAATTACTCCCGACATCAATTATTAGAATGTTGCCCGGAGTTGATATTAAATTGATGTTACTATCCAGCATTTTAAATAATTGAGTGCTGCTGTCAAGAGATAGCTTTTATTTTACCTTTGAGCTCTCATGGTTATGCAATAATGTTGAATTTTAAGCTCTGATTATCTATTTACTACATTCCCACGCAGTGATGCTTTGAGACGCCCTTCAAGAAAAACAATTGGGAAAGCATCGTCTAAAATGAAGAAATTGCTAACAAGCAATTTCTTCAATTAACATAATGTTTTCTATCCAGAAAGTTGAAAAAATCTAAATTTTCATAAACTTTAACTTGTCGTCTGCAACTCCTTTCAATTTGGACAGTCTAGAATTTTGCCTTGTGGTAATGGGTTAAGAATAAATTTTGTATATTTTCAATTGATGTAGTTGTCTGACTGTTTAGAGCTAACTTTGTTCATCAAACTCAACCTGGCCATGGTTTTTTCTCGTATGGGTCGCCATCAAGACCTTCTTGGTTTGTTAGAACAGATAGATCCAGAGAAATTAAACTCAAGGTAAGAAAGCAATTCATATTTACTATAGCTAATAGAACTTTGAATGATCACTCATCAATAAAAAAAGAAATTATAATCTGATCAATTTGTCAGGTAGCTTTAGAAAACAAAGAAATAATTACCAGACAACAAAATAAAAAGGGGATCTGAATTCATCAAAGTTCATCGATGAAAATTTCAAGTAAATACAATCATAAATATCTCTGTCTTACTGAGTAGAAATCAATTTGGAAAACATTAAGAGCATTGTTTGCAAAGAAAAGGTGGATACATATACTTCTGTAGTCCTACGCAGCTGGAAGTTGTTAGAATGAGTTTGAATTTTGTTTTAGTTAGAGTTAAAATGTAAAAATTTATATGTCTTTGGTGGGGGGTGTTTTATCCAAGCGGTACAATAGAATATTAGACTAGTTTAATAAGAAAGAAGCTACTGATGTCAGTTCAAAGCTGGTGAATTTTTTAAAATGTTTGTGATTTAGGGTAGTAAACATTGTGGACTGTGACAGGCAATCCTATCTTTTTATACCATGTTTGGTAAAGATTTATTTTTTTAGGGGGGTTCTAAAAGCGGGATTGTGTAGGAATTTTACGCCCCTTAATAAAGCATTCTGGAAAACAATATGGAAAATGAAGAAATTGCTTGTTACAAGCAATTCCTGCATTTACTACATTGTTTTGTACCCAGAGAGACAAGAATTTGAGAAATTCAACAATTTGAAATTGTCTTCTGCAACTTCTTTCAATTTTGACCGGTCTAAAATTTCACTATGTAGGAATGGGTTAAGCAACCATGTTATTGCGGTCAAATGAGTAGTTTGCTTATTACAAGTTTCTGTTGTTATTTTTTCAGCTCCCACAGTCTGAAAGCATCAGCCTACTACGTACAAGGACTACAGGCATTTTTTCAAGCACAGTATAATGATGCAAAGTACCTATAATGACTTTATTTCTTGAATGCTTTGATGAATTGACCAATCCTGGCTGTCTATAAAATAACCAGTTGACCATTGAAATCATTCATTGGCCGCCATTTTGGTGAATCAATTTCGTTGGTTTGGCGACTTAAACTTATTCAAGCTGTAGTTACGATGTTTATGTCTCCAACCATTCTACTTATTTTTATGGCCCCACATCGATAGATCAGGGGCATATTGTTTTACCGTGTCCGTCTGTCTGTCTGCAAAACTTAACCTGCCAACTAAACATTTTCCTATAACTCCATCCCTAATTAAGTTACAATGCTAATATTTGATATGTAGATAGGTCTCAACAGTGTGCAACTGGGGAAGGTCATTTCATCAAGGTCAAGGTAAAAGTTTTTTTAAACCTTTTCCCCAAAACAAGGAAATAAAAAAAAAAACAATGAAAATCACCCGTTTCTAAAAAATTCCTGTTTTGGGGGCATGGTGTTTTACAAACACATCTTGTTAAGCTATTAATGGCCATAAACTTTCAAAATAAGGCCAGCAATAAAGCAGAAATGTCGGTCAGAGTCAAAGGGCGTGTCCAAATGAGTCAGTGGGCAGGGCCAGTGGTTGGTCAGATATCTATGTGGATTGTCACCTTACAATTTCATGGATAAATCACTGAAACTACCAAAATGATTAACAGAGGATATTTATAGATTCAGCCCACATTTTGCTCATTTTGTTCTTTTGAATGTCATCAAAGCAAAGATACTGATGTTAAAAAGATTTGACGATTTAAAAATAATGGACCACATGGGCAGAATTTTGTAAGACTTATAATTGGGAAGCAATAAATGCTGCTGAATTTTATCACTAAGTCACACACCTGTTACCTCTCCTGTACCTTTTCAAGACTGAAGATTTTTTGTTTTTGGGTTTCTTTATCTTTACAGAAGCACTTATGATTTTCCTTTACCGGACAACACAATTTTAAGTTAGTCCAATTTGAAAGAAAAAGGTATATAACAATTTTATGTGTGTAAAATTTAAAAAAAAGTCTTATTGTAAGAGGCCTTGTGGACAGAGAACAAATTGCTTGTTTTGAGCTATTTTCAATTTCCGTAATGTTTTTCTGTTGTTGTTTTTTCATGAGGATCATGAAAAAGCTGGATTTTGAATTGGAGCAATGCAGGTGCTTCTAGTTGATTAATGGTCTGGTAGTTTTTAGACCTGGTGAAATGAAAAATGGGGAAAAAGACTGCAACAATGTTATGTAATGACTTCTATTTTTACACAGTATTTTATCACAGAACGATATACTGCTTGGATTCTTTATTTATGTACTTTAAGCTTTTTCTTAAGAATTGTGTGTTCATGAATACCTTGATCCCTGAACACATGTGCAAATATCATGAATGATTTGAAGTAGTAAGAATAACTTTTTGCAAACGTATCCTACCTTGAACTATCTTTAACCAGTCAAATCCTGCATCTTTATACTGAAATCTTAGATGCAGTTATGTGTAAATGAAATTTCCAACTTCACATGTACGTTAAGTCCACATGTTGAGCAGTCTGGACTGCTACAAAGACCATTTAGAATATTTGCTGGTTGTGTAAAGGAACATTGAGTCAATAGGTGTCTACAGAGTGTATAGTGAAGGCTCTGATCAGATTGTGTGGATGCTCAGGCTGATTGGAGTCTTTACTTTGAGCTCAAATTAAATTATTGGTGATGTCAAGCTTAAATGAACTTAACAATAAAAGTGTTTGCAATTATATTTCGTATGCTTTCATATGCATATTCTTTGCCTTTCAGAAGATATTTGAGAGAAACATTAAAGATGGCTAATGCGGAAGATTTAAATAGGCTAACATCATGTTCATTGGTTCTTCTTGGACATATATTTTTGTCTCTTGGAAACAGTAGAGTAAGTAATTATACCATCCACCTATGCGGCCTTTATTGGTTTTGTCATGGCTCTCTGTTTGTTCATCTTTCCATCCATCTGTAGATTTTTTCTCTAACACTAAAACCAGTTGACGTACACCTGTGAAACTTCTTATAATTAGTGGTAATGCCCTATTAACCCTTGTCATGCTGAGCCCGGGATATTCCGTTTTTGGCAGGAGGTGTAGACTAAGATCAGCCTGCACGAATGTGCAGTCTGAACTTAGTCTACACCTTCTGCTCATATTTTCCTTTCTCGAGTTGTTTATGAGGTTGATTTCTATAAGAAATATTGATTTTTTTACAAAAAGATCTATCAGTGCTCTCAGTCCTTGATTTGACAGCAATTCAGTAAGGTAATTTATATAGAATGACAAGGGTTAATTTGGGGTGATGTAGGTCAAAGTCAAGGTCGCCTTTGAGCTTCAATTGAAAACTATTTCCATGCTCTAATTCATATGATGATCGACCTTTGACCTTGAAACTTTATACAGCTCTTATTCATAAGATATTTGACCTTGGACCTTGAAATTTTATAGAGCTCTTATTCATAAGATAGTCGACCTTGGACCTTGAAACTTTATACAGCTCTGATTCGTAAGATATTTGATATTTGAAACTTTATACAGATGTTATTCATGACCCAAGGGGCTGTCCAGTTGTTTTGTTGTATGATAGGTCAAAGGTCAACTGTGCTACTTGAGTGACCAAAACTGGCGAGGCTGACTAGTCTTCTTTGTGATAATTCTAGATGACATTTAACCTATCATAATATGTTGAATGATTCTGAGGACTTTTGTTAAAAATGCTCTTATTTATATAGGAACCTACTAAAATTATACTTTAACCCATTGACTTATATTTCACCTGTTATAAAAAGGGAAGTCTCCCACAAATGGGTGGTGAATTGTAAACCTAAGTGGGATATCAGCTGGTGGTTAGGAAAGGATGTAATGGTAGTACTGGTGTGAGAAATACCAGGATTCCATTGTTAGGTGCTCCAGCCGCGGCGATATAACTGAAAGGTTATTGAAAGCAGCATAAAACCCCATTCAAAAAGCAAACAAATCCATTGTTAGGTGCTCCAGCCGCTGTGATATGAATGAAATACTGTCAAAGTGGCATAAAATTCCCTCTTAATCAATCAATAAGAAAGGGAAATTATTTGGAATTTAACAGAACAAAGTTTGGAGAAAGATATTGGATGTAGCATGGGTCAGCTATGGTATTTGAAGAATGAATGTATTGAGGTGTTGAAGTAAAGAACAAAGTGAAATTGACAAAGTGAATGATTTTGGAATTGTTTTGAATGAAATGAACAAGTTTTGAATAATAATAAAAGAATTAAATGAATGATATGTAATTACCTGTCTTTATATTATTTGCATATTGTTTTATAAATAGATTCGATTGTAAAATGTGATCAGTCAGATATTTCTGGATCCAGGTAAGCCAATGAAATTGTGTAATAAAATGAGCAATATGACTGAACTTAAGGATATTTATTAATCCATTCCCACACTATGAGGCGAATATACTCCCCCCAAGAAAAAAAAAATTAGGAAAACATCGTGAATAATATATAAAATTACTTGAACCAAGCAATTTCTTTTTCATTCAATAAAGTTTTCAACCCAGAAAGTGGAATAAAATAACTTTTAAATTCTCATGTGCAACTCCTTTCAATTTCAACCAGTCTAAAATTTGTTGTCTGGTAACAGTTTAATAATCACAAACAATTATTGGAAAATTATCAATATCCTTTCATGCCTAAATTTTATTGCAGGAATCATTAAATATGGTAACACCAGCCATGCAGTTAGCAGGCAAAATACCAGATGTACATGTTCAGCTTTGGGCTTCTTCACTACTTAAAGGTTTGTGTTCCCATTCCCACACAACATTATGCCCTTCAATAATGAAAGCTTTGGAAAACATTGTGGAAAAGGAAGGAATTGCTTGTATCAAGCAATTACTTGTATCAAGCAATTTCTTCATTCTCCAATTTTCTACACAGAAAAGTGAAACAATCTTTAATTTCAAGAATGATGAAGAAATTGCTTGTTTCAAGTCATTTCTAAGCTATCAACAATTGTTTCTATCCAAAATTCATGGATTACGAAATCTTCAGCAACTAAAGTTTTCTTCTACAACATCTTTCAAGTTGAACTTCTAAAATTTTGTCATGTGAGAATGGGTTGATATTGTGTGAAGCGTGAATATTGATTGCTTAATCAGCCACACAGCGTGCTTATAATATTCGCCGATTGCTTTAACCCATTCCCTCTTTTTTAGATCCCTCAAGAATAAGACTTTGGAAAATGAAGAAATTGTTTGTTTCAGGCTCAAGCAATTCCTTCATCATCTACTTTGTTTCCCAAATATACAAAAGAAATCAAAATATCATCAGCTTGAAGTTGTCACCTACAACTTCTTTGACTTTGGACATGTGGAAAATTTTGTTGTGTAGGAATGGGTTAAGAAATTTAATCAATAGTTTGCTACAGAGAGCAAAGGGAAGACATTGATTAGAGTGTGTGAACATACAGACTGATCTAGGTCTTAACTTAGTGCTCATGTGATATTTTTGGAAATATTAGGGCAGGCTGATGTGTAATTGTATTGTATATTCAGGGGAGCCTCTCTGGCCTCCTTATGCCTTAATGGTATGACAGAGTTCAATGGGTAGAGGAACTGTAGAGTTGCCAATGATCATGTGAGTGTATGCTCTATTCTTGTCCAGAGCACAACTTCTATACCAACTGACTTCTAAAGTAGCTGCTGGACTGAGATACAGGCCTCCTAGTGAAACCTTTAAAACCTTTAAAAACCTTTACTTTCAGAGCAAACCTTTTAAAAACTTTACATTTCCCCAGAAAACCTTTAAAATGCCGACATAGCCTGTAATTCTCACTCAAAACCTTTTTATTTGGTCTGACTGGTTACTGTACTAGCTTAAAGCAAGTAATAGATTTAGGTCTGCATTTTCACCTCTTTTTTGTGTAATTAAACAGAAAATAGGTATGCACATTAAATTAAGGTATGTATTATATTGCATAATTCAATTAGTATATAACATCAAAAATGATTGTGGCTTTAATAAAGAAATGAGAACTATGATGAAAATAGTCTTCATTTATTATTTATTTTTTTGAATATTTTACACTAAAAGGCCTTTATTTTCATTCATTGGAGCCTTTAGAAAAAACCTTTATTTTGGTTTTGGCCTGAAAGGAAGTCTGGAGATGTCAAACAACATTATTTTGCAAAACTTATGGTCAGGAGTATATGAACAAGAGGCAAATCTTTGGATGGCAACCTTAACATCATAAATGCTGTGTGAATAAATTACAGTTAACCCATCCCACACAGTGACACTTTTAAATCCCCCTCAAGAAAAATAGTTAGGAAAATATTGTGAAAAAGGAAGAAATTGCTTAAACCACGCATTGTTTTTCATTTTCCACGATGTTTTCTACCCAGAAAATTGAAAAAATCCAAAATTTCTTTAACTTTAAAATGTCTTCTGCAACTCCTTTCAATTTGGACTGGTCTAAAATTTGGCTGTCTTGTAATGGGTTAAGATGTTTGAGTTGCCAAAACCTACAAGAATTATTGACATAATTGACCAATTTCAACATTCACTTCCAGACTGTATGAATTATTTGATTTTTCAATTGATTCTAGGATTCCCTGGGATTTGTCAATGACAAGTAACAGAGTTAAATTGTTAAGTGTCTTGATTATTATTACGGTCAAAATGTCCCCTTCCCACACAATGACACATTTTGATGCCCCTCAAGAACAAATTTGGATAACATTGTGAAAGAATGAAGAAATTGCTTACAGCAAGCAATTTCTTCATTTTCCACAATGTTTTCTTTCAAGAAAATTATAAAGAACTAAAGTTTCATAAACTTATTATGTTGTCTGCAACTTCTTTCAATTTTGACCAGCCTAAACTTTCTCGTATGGTATTGGGTTAAACAAAGATAATTTTTCTGCAGATCTCTATAGATTATTGGGAGACAGGGCAAATGAAGAGGAAGGTAGAGAATTACACACAAGCTTCTCACAGTCTCTGTTAAAGGACCACTTTCAGTCTTCACAGCTTTCAGAACATGGACTTATTCAGGTATTTTGTTTAAGGGACACTTTTAATCTGATCATGACTCATTAAAGCCTCATCCATGCCTCACTTGGCTCCTAAAATAGAAATTGTCAATAGATGGATAAAATCAAACTGCATGATCAGTTACAAATGCCTTGCATTATCTGTAAATTGTTGTTTAGCAAGTTAAAAAGGGAAAAACAAATTGATTCATTTTTCAAGACATCCAGAATTATACAAAGTAGATTGGAGGTTTGTGCTCGCACTTAACTGAAATAGATGAAGAGAATGGGCCCACAATTTTTCAAGTTTAAACTTTGCTAAATACAGTCTGTATGTAACCAAAATTTCTATATTGATATTTCTATTTTGATAATAGATTGCTTCTAACAAGCAATTTCTGCATTTTCCACAATATTTCTTCCAAAGCATTTTTTTCATATGGGCCACCAAAAAGCAGGTGACTATAAAATCAAGCAACTAGTGTATGGCGTAATAAGCTCTTTTGTTGATTAACAATGCTACTTTAAAAGGTTCATTAGTAATATTGTGGCAGCAGATGCACTTAGCTATGGTCTTCTGTGTAAATATAACCATAACATTCAATTTAAGCTTCTTATCTAGCTCCTCATTCTATCTTAGATCAATACTTATAAAGTGATATTAGTGTAGCAAAAGTTACTAGTTGAATAATACCAGATTTAGGTTTTAGCTCCACTGGCTAGAAATCAGCAAGCTGTTGTCATAGTGTTGAGTCCATCATGTGTCTGTCCGTAGGTAAACTATAACTCAAAAAAAAAAAAAAAATGCAGAATAATGAAAGTTAGAAAAAATATAAATATAGTTTTTTACCAAGTGTGCTCAACCATCTTTACTATTTAACCCATTCCAACACAAAAGAAATTTAGACTGGTCCAAATTGAAAGAAGCTGCAGTCGAAAATTCAAAGTTGATATGATTTTAAAACTTTTCTTCTTTTTGGAGAGAAAACATTGTGAAAAATGAAGAAATTTCTTGATACAAGCAATTTCTTCATTTTCCACAATGTTTTCTGAAGCACTTTTCTTGAGGGCGTAAAAAGGAGGGCTAGTTTGGGAATAGGTTAGCCCATGATTATTAAGATACCAGTCAGCTGTTAACATATGGTACTATTGGCAGCCACAGCTTATTGGCTTATAACTCTAACATGTAACTGTTTAACCCTTTCCAAGATGATAGAATATTAGACTTGTCAAAATTAAAGAAGTTTCCGATAACAATTTTAAGTTGATGAAATTTTTAAAATCTTTGTCTTATTGGATGGAAATCATTGTGGATAATCAAGAAGTTTGCATTGTAACAAGCAATTTCTTCATTTTCCACAAAGTTTTCCAACGCTTAATTTGGGGAGGTGTTTAAAAGTGTCACTGTGTGGGAATGGGTTAAAGATCTATGTGAGGAGGAGCAATATATAATTGATTTCTTGCTAAGAAAATTTACTACACCATGAGCTGGATTCAAACCTGGGATCCAATCCTGAGTCCTGCATCTCGCTGCTTAAACATGGATTCCAGATTGAAAAAAAAAGTTGACTTCCTTTAATGGAAAGTTTGACCTTAGGTCTGGTGAAATATCATAATTTTCCTTGTGCTCAAAGTAAATACAGGATATTGTACCTATAAATTTAACATAATGTTCTCCATTTATTCCTTGTTTCAGTGGACAGAAGGACCTTGCCCATTTCATCTAAACACATCTGGGGCCTCAGATATTTACCATGGCATTAAACCTTTTGATAATCAACATTGATATCATGAACAATATGGACAAACATACCTTTGTGTTCTGAAGAATTTCATGCCCCGGCCATGTAATGGCGTATAGAGTTATCTCTGCCCCTAGGTGTGTGTATGTTGGTGTGTTTGTGTGTGTGTTAGTGTGTGTATTTGTGTGTGGGTGTCCATTTCTTGTCCAGACCGTATCATCTACTTTAAAGAATTCCCACACAATGACGCCTTTGGATACCCTCAAAGGAAACAATTGGAAAAACATTGTGTAAAATGAAAAAAATTACTTGTTCTTCTACCCATGCTGTTGAAAAGAATTGAAATTTCATAAACTTTAAATTGTTGTCTGCAACTACCTCCAATTTAGACCAGTCTAAAATTGAAAGAAGTTACAAAAGACCATTACAAAATGATGAAATTAAGAAAGTCATAATATTTCTAGGTACAGAACATTTGGGGGGGGGGGGAGTCAGAAGAAATTACTTGTTACAAGCAATTTCTTCATTTTCCACAATGTTTGTTAAGCATGCTTTTGGTGAGTATGGCAATCCAAACAGGATGTATGTGCGTTATTGTGTCAGTCCATAAAAATTTGTCCAGAGTATATCACCAGCAGTTATGGATGGATTTCAAAATAAGTAGGCACTATTTGTCAATGGGCAAGCAAAATGGCGTAAATACAGTTTATTCAAGCTGTATTTACAACATTGTGCTAGTACATCGACAAATTGTTCTTCATCATGAGTGGATGAGCAATTTGAAACACATTTTCAAATAGCTCCAAGTTCAAGGTCAATACTCAAGGTCAAGTGTTCAATTTGAGCTTGTCTTGTTCAAAGCATATCTCCTACATTAACGGAATGATTTCAAACTACCTTTGAACAATTGTTCTCCATCATGAGTAGTTGTGCTGTTTGGAAGAAATTCATGGATAGCCTCAAGGTAATATATTTGGTAGACTGGACATTTTGTCTTTACACGGCCTTCTAGTTTATTATGCAAGCAAGAAAGTTGGATCATGTTACTATTTCCTTCTATACTTAAATTGCATGGAGATAAAATTTCATAACAAAAAAAAAAGAATCTGACTCAAATATGTTTTAATATAATAGTGTTGAATCACATCATTTGCTTTCTAACATTGATGGGGTTTGATCCCCGAAGGCTGCAAATATTCTTTCCGACATTTGTCTCTCACCAATGGGTGGGTAATCGTAAACCTAAGTGGGATAGCAGCTGGAGGCTAGGAAAGGATATAGTAGTAGTACTGGTGTGAGAAATACCAGGAATCCATTGTTAGGTGCTCGAGCCTCCGCGATATGACTGAAATACCGTTAAAAGCGGCATTAAACCCCATTCAATCGATCAATCTAAAATTGATGGATCCTAGCTGTGAATCAGAAAATGGATAGACCAATCAAATCATACATTTAGAATCATGGAAATAAACCTTGCAATTGGACATTGGTTGACATTTACATGAAGCATTTTTATTGGTTTGGTAATTTAAACCTTGTAACTAAAGCAAATTCAACCTATAGTTATAAAGTTTAGGTTGCCAACCAACCATGTACTTTTGATGCCTCAATACATCAAGGGGATATTGTTTTACCAGTGTCTTATTATCTGTCTGTCTACTGAAAACTTAATCTGCAACCATTTCCTCTAACTTTGATTCTATTCAAGTAACGCTTCTCAAATTAAGTTAGCAGGTAGCTTTTCACAACACCTAACTAGTCAGGGTCATATCACCAAGGTAATTTTTTAACTCTGCTGTTTTCAGAGAAAACCCGAGGTATTGTGAACACCTTTGCATGGTTTGTGTTAGCGTTTGCGTGACAAACTTTAACCTTGGATATATCTCTGTTGTAACCTCACGAAACTTGGCATGTGTATTGGACATCACAAGAGCTATCTATACTATCAAGGGGGATAACTCTAAAAGCGTTTTGTAAGAGTTATACCCATTTTTCATCTTAGAATGTTTGCATTATCCAGCACTTGCAGCCGAGCGTTGGCACCTGTTGGTGGTAATTTTGTTAACCCATATCCTCACATTAACATTTCATGAAACTTATTCAGTGAACCTTTTCAAATTTTACCATAGTTGCCATACTATTCAAGTAATGTGGTATATTGTTAGATCTCATTGATATTAATATGCTGATACTAGGTTATAGGACAAGGTCAATATAATCTTTCAACATCAAACTTGTGAAAAAAAATTACTGTTATTGGTGCTTAAGTGTTTTACAAACACATGTAACCTTGTTGTTTTATGGTCTTGGCTGTATGTTATGCTTACAAAGTAATGTTTTTTGATATCTCATTCAAAGACTTGTTGGTCAGCAGGGCCAAGTGTCTTTGAGCTTTTGTATCCTTATCCAGCCCTCTTGTTTGGCTCTGTGGCAACAATAGACTCTGGTGTTGGCTCAAATCATGTATTCTCCAGTCTTTCAGATGGGACTTTAATCCATTATTGCTTAATCCAGTGTTTTGTTATGCTGAAGAAATAAAGGTTTTGAAAACATTGTAAAAAGGGAAAAATTGCTTGTAGCAAGCCACTTCCCCTTTTCCCACAATATGACTGTTGCTTTTAATTTGAATTCCACTTTGGAATTCAAACTACAACTTCTCTCAAGTTGGACCAGTCTAAAATTTTGTTGTTTGTTATTAGGGTTAATGACTTTGGCTGTTAAAATGGACAATATATCTTACCATGTGCATGAATCCATTGCAAGATGCCATATTCAGGGCTCTTGCTAGGGTTTGAAATCGAGGAGTCTTTGACTTATTAATCCATTCCCACTTTGCAAAATTTTAGACTGGTCCAAATTGAAAGGAGTTGCAGACGACAATTTCATGATTTTTTTTTTATTTTTTCAAATTTCAGGGTAAAAAACAATGTGGAAAATCAAGCAATTGCTTGTAACAAGCAATTTTTCATTTTCCACATTGTTTTCCATAGCTTTTTTCGTTAGGGGCATCTAAAGGCGTCACTGAGTTTGAATGGGTTAGATATGGAATTCTAGTGGTCTAAACCTATTTGACGAGGTCACAACAATGAATGGAGCTTAATCATGTGTAGATTTTCGAAGGTTTAACCCATTCCCAAACGACAAATTTTAGACTAGTCCAAATTGAAAATAGTCGCAGACGACAATATAAAGTTTAGGAAATTCACAATGTTTTTAACATTCTGGGTAATGGGTAGAAAACATTGTGGAATATGAAGAAATTGCTTGTTACAAGAAATTCATTTTCCACTATGTTTTCCCGATTCTGTTTTTTGAAGGGTGTAAAAAAGCAGGATAGTGTGGAAAGGTGTTAAGTACCATCTGAATTTTTCTTTTAAAGATGTGAATTAGCAATTAATTTTCAATTGTATACAAGATACATCGTTTACAATTTGAAGGGGTGGGGAACCTGTTTTGACCCTTAGACATTTCTCACCCTGGTGGAGAAGTCAAAATAACCGGCATTGGGCGAAATTTCTAAGAGTTAGGATATTTTAGGAATTTTTAGGGGTCAAAATCCTGGTTTACTCTTCGAACACTAGTCCAAATTGACCTAAGTAGCCGAAGAAAAATGAATCTAATTTATCCAAAATAAGTAAAAAAAAAAACAATATTAGAAAAGAAATTGTTTTTTACAATCAATTTTTTCATTTCCCACTATGTTTTCTATAGCCGTCTTTCTTCAGTATCTCCCAATAAAGGTTTCATGGAACGGGAAAATTATCATAATTTGAAACCTCAAAATGTACTGGCAAATAAGTAGTCTCTATACATGAATCTTTTGATATTGTATACTTTGTAGAATGTTTTATGTTTGTACATAGATTAAAAAAAGAAAGAAAAAGAACATAGACTCATTTGAAGTTGTTGTTTTTTAGCTCACCTGAGAACGAAGTGCTCATGGTGAGTTTATTTTGATTGTCCTCTGTCTGGGTGTATCTTCCATCGCTTATTAACAATTCAAAAACAACATCTCCTCCAAAATCACAGAGCCAATTTCAACCAGATTTGGCAGAAGTTTTCTTTGGTGGTGCCCTTTAAAAATTGCTCAAAAACTTGAAATCCTTTGAAAAATTTAGTTGCCATTGTAATAAAACTGAAATTTAAATAAATTTTTTCAGAATTATCTCCTCCTGACCCGTAAGGCGTAGAGTCTTGAAATTTTGAGTGAAGCATAAGTACATTGATCTTTTCAGAATTGCTAAAATAATCAACCTCAGGTCCCCAGGGGCGGGTCCTCAGTGGAAGGGGCTTGTATAGAAATAAAGAAGAATTTTTAAAACGACATTTCCTCCCAAACCTCAGGGCAAATTTCAACAAAATTTGGCAGAAATGTTCCTTGTGTGGTGCCTTTTGAAAATTGCTAAAATAATTAAAATCCATGGAAAACTCTGGTTGCCATGGTAAAAAAAACTGAAATTTGAACTAAAAAATCCTTCAAAATAATCTCTCCTCCTAACCCAAATGTCTTGAAATTTAGTACAATGACCTCTTTTAGAATTGCTAAAATCTTAACCCTTGTGTCAAAAAGTGTTGTGTCCCAGGGGGCGGGTCTTATAAAGAAATAAAGAAAGATTTTTAAAACAACATCTTTTACCAAACCACTGGGCCAGTTTAAACCAAATTCTGAAGAAATGTTCCTTAGGTGGTGCCCTTAAAAGAATTGCTATAAGAATTGAAATCTGTTGAAAACTCTGGTTGCCATAACAATACTGAAATTTAAAAATTAGAAAATATCTCCTCCAGACCCAGATGGCTTAGAATCTTGATTTTTTGCATGAAGCGTCAATACATCGACCTCTCTAAGAATTGATAAAATTATTAATTTTGGGTACCTAGGGGCAGAGCCCCAGAAGGGCGGGCATTATATAGAAATAAAGAAGGGGTTTTAAAATTGCATCTCCTCTTAAACTACTAGGTCAATTTCATCCAAAACTAAAAGCAATTGGTTGCTATGGCATCAAGAGTAAAATTTGGGGGAAAAAATCTCCTCCTGATCCAAATGTGTAGAGTCTTGAAATTTGCATGAAGCATCAGTACATTGACCTCTTTCAAATTTGCTTACATTTTAGAGCCTCGGGGTGATTGGGCTTAATAGAAATAAAGAAGGCAACTCTTTGGCCAGTTTTAACCAAATTTTGGCAAAAATTTACCTTAGGTTGCTCCCTTTAAATAATTACTCAATATTTGAAATCTGCTGAAAGCATTGGTTGGCATCGCAACAATAGGTGATTTTAATTAAAATTTAAAGGGGCTTCTCCCGACCAAGTAGTATTAGGCCTTGAAGAAAAAGAGCCCCATCTCAGGTGAGTGCCAGGGCCACTGTCCTTCTTGCTTTCATAGTGCAGTAGCTTAACCCATTCCTATATTATCCATCCTTTTCCCACTTCTCAAGAAAAAAGAATTGGAAAAAATGTGGACATAATAAGAAATTGCTTGTTTCAAGGTTTACGATTATCCACCCATTGGTGACAGACAAATGTCGGAAAGGGTATGTGCCGCCGCCGGGGATCGAACCCATGACACCCCATGATCGAAGATTGGGAGTCTGATGCGCAAAGACGGCGGCTTTCATATTTTGGATCAAACTTATCTCTTGAATGAATGCCTCGATGGCCGAGTGGTATAGGTACTTGACTCGTGATCTGAAGGTCATGGGTTCGAGCCCCACTGTCACCGAGGTATGTTCACGGGCAACACTTAATAGCCAGCCTCAGTCTATCCAGCTGTAGAAGTGGGTAGCAACGGGGATAAGCCACTGCCTCTCTTTCAGGGACGTGAAAACATCTGGTTTGTGTGTTCGAGAGCGACTCTATAAGCTTAAAGCTTTCGTCGCAATCGAACTAAAATGAATAAGTATAAACTAAGGTAGGCGGGAACCATTAAAGTTACTATATTTATGATAAATACAATGCAGTTAGTTGTTATGTCCCGGCGGCGGCACAAATTGTTTCAGACATTTGTCTCTCACCAATGGGTGGATAATTGTGAACCTAAGTGGGATAGCAGCTTGGAGCTAGAAAGGGATGTAGTGGTAGTACTGGTGCGAGAAATACCAGGAATCCATCGTTAGGTGCTAAAGCGGCGTTAAACCCCATCCAATCAATCAATGTTATGTACTTTTGTTGTCTTTGTCATGTTGAAAATACACGCGAAAAGGACCAAGTAGTTGAGCGACCACTTTCATGAAGTTCCCATTACAAAAATAAAAGTTCGTTCTTTTAATATTTGAAGTAGAACTATTTTAACTAAACCAAAAATCTGATTTCATTATAATCATCTCACTTATTCAATTGACCAATCGCTGGCCCCGCCCATTTACTCCTTTGGCCACACCAACTGACATCAACAGGAAGTCCTAGACCGGTACCGCCGTCGACTTTACCAAAGCTTCAAATTGTGCATTGTATTCTCTTTGTAAATTCTGTATTTTGTTATTATCTACATAATTGTCGGAAATAAAGTTATTATCATTATTATTTGGTTATTGCTGTCTTTTCGATGAGGACAGAGGAGTCCATTGTGTGATGGCTTAATATAGTTAATAATCTATATAAAGAGACCGAGGTAAACTACAAACACGGTTAATTCCAATAAAACTCCCGTTGATTTACAAGAATCGTTGGACAAAAATCCTTTGTCACCAAATATTGCCAACACTCGGCTGTGCCCCCCTGTACCGCCTCTAAATTTTGGTGCGCCAATAAATACTGTTGTACCTGTCTGTGGGATACTGTCAAGGTGAGCTATGTACTCGAGTAATGGCACGTTGAAGGCTTGAAGATACCCATGCACTGTGAACTTCTTGTCGATAGCAATGTCTACAGATGGTGTATCAATGCCAACTACCTTCACATACCTCTGTGTCAACAAGAATTTCGCAGACTCTAGTGAAAAGCCAGGGAAATGGAACGTAGAGCTGTCGTTTGGTGTTGAGGTTCCAAAGACAAGGTTGGGTGTGGGATAATGAATTCCCCAACCAGAATTTAAGAAGACGATAGAGTTGTCAGGAATACGACCAAACTTGGTCTCGTTTTCCCTTATGTCTTCTACTGTTAGGGCGTAGTCATGGTCCATGGTCTTCTTTCGCTTTATTTCTTATGTCAATAACCACTCCTGGTCCAATGAGTTTATCACTGGAATCGCTTCCAACGCTTGTCTTCCCCCCGCGGCATGAATTGGTGCATCTATGTGTGTACCGTCGTGTTCGAAATACTCAACAGAACCAAAGGCAACCCTTTAAAAAAAGAAAAGCATAAGTTTGATAAACAACGTACAAATTAATGGATTGCGGACGTCAACCAATCAACCAAAGTATTCATTTAGAAAGGAAATGAACTTTGAACCCTGATATTGGCAGACATTTTTGTGTAACATTTTGTTGGTTTAGAGACTTAAACGTCGTAACAGATTATACAAGCTGCAGTTACGACGCGTAGATCGCCAACCAACCATTTTGCTTTTTAGGTCTCCTGACCGATGGTCATGGAGACCTATTGCGATTGTGTTCTGTCCGTGGTCGTGCGTCCTGCGTTTCGCGTCGTGCGTTAACTTTTTACACTTTCGACTTCTTCTTAAGAACCCTTGGATGGGTTTCAATTAAACTTGGCAGGAAGCATCCTAATAGGAAAGCGCTTCAGATTTGTACACATCATTGAGTTATCTCCCCTTGGGGCCAAAAAGGGTACATCTTTGAAAATTTTCTAGTCATGAACCGGCTGTCAGATTAGATTCACTTTTGGTATTTAGAATCTTTGGGCTAAGGACTATCAAGTTATACAAGAAAAAAAATCTGTCAAGAAATGGCCGTGCTGGGGGGGATAAAGGGGGGGGGTACATAAGCTTACATAGGGACAACTTTACCAAATCAAAAGATCTACAGCTCTGATATTTGGTATGTGGCATCATCTAGTCATCTAGTGGACCTCTATCAATATTGTATAAATTATAACCCCAGGGTCAAAATTAGCCCGTTCCCGGGCGTCACAAGTTTAACATAGGCTTATATAGTGAAAATTTCAAAAATCTTCTTCTCCGAACCTAGAGGGCCTAGAGCTTTTATATTTGGTATGTAGCATCATCTGGTGAATTTCAATCCAGATTGTATAAATTATGGCCTATTCCCGGAGACAGAATTAGCCCATTCCCGGACGACATAAGTTTTACAAAGGGCTTATAAAGGAGGATTTGTAAAAATCTTCTTCTCCCATTCAGGAGGACCTAGAACTTTGATATTTGGTATACAGCATCATATGATGGACTTCTATCAAGATTGTATAAAATGCTGCCTCAAGATAAAAAATTAGCCCATTCCCAGATGTCACAAATTTAACATAGGCTTATATAGTGGAGTTTGTAAAAATCTTCTTCCCCCAAACAGGAGGGCCTAGAACTTTGATATTTTGTCTACAGTATCGTCTTGTAGACCTCTATCAAGATTGTAAAAATTACTGCCTCAAGATTAAGGTTAGCCCGTTCCCGCATGTCACTAAGTTGACATAGGCTTATATAGGGGAATTTGTAAAAATCTTCTTCTCCCAAACAGGAATGCCTAGAATTCTGATATTTGGTATGCAGCATTGCCTTGTGGACCTCTATCAAGATTGTAAAAATTATTGCATCAGGATTAAAATTAGCCCATTCCCGGATGTCACAAATTTAATATAGGCTTATATAGTGGAATTTGTAAAAATCTTCTTCTCCCAAACAGGAGGGCCTAGAACTCTTATATTTGGTATACAACATCGTCTTGTGGACCTCTATCAAGATTGTAAAAATTATTGCATCAGGATTAAAATTAGCCCATTCCCGGATGTCACTAATTTGACATAGGCTTCTATAGTCGAATTTGTAAAAATCTTCTTCTCCCAAACAATCAAGATTGTACAAATTAATTGCCTCAGGATTAAAATAAGCCTGTTCCCGGATATCACAAATTTAACATAGGCTTATATAGTGAAATTTGAAAGAAATCTTCTTCTCCCAAAGCGGAGGGCCTAGAACTTTGATATTTGGTATAAAGCATTGTCTTGTGGACCTCTATAAAAATTGTAAAAAATATTGTCTTAGGATTAAAATCAACCCATTCCTGGATGACAAAATTTAACATTGGCTTATATAGTGAAAACTTTAAAAATCTTCTTCTTTCAAACAGATAGGCATAGAGCTTTTTTTTTGTATGTAGCATCATCTGGTGGATCTCTATCAATATAGTATGAATTATGGCACTAGGGTCATAATTATCCTATTCCCGGACATCACGAATTTTACATATGGCTTATATAATGAAAATTTAAAATCTTCTTCTCCAAAACTAAAAGGCTTAGAGATTTGATATTTAGTATGTAGCATAATCTGGTGGAATTTTATTTGTTTTTGTGCTCTGTGGACTCAGGTGACCGATAAGGCCCTATGGGCCTCTTGTTGTTACATGTGACTGGCCAGAGTAGCCTTTGCAATATAACACCATTCGATATCAATGTGGAACTTCCTGTTCGGAATCGTAGGGCCTGGCCAGCGGAATCAATGGGCGGGGCAAGCGGAATCAATGGGCGGGGCCAGCGGAATGAATGGACGGGGCCAGCGGAATGAATGGGCGGGGCCAGCGGAATCAATGGGCGGGGCCAGCGGAATCAATGGGCGGGCCAGCGGAATCAATGGGCGGGGCCAGCGGAATGAATGGACGGGGCCATCAATTTGAAAACAAAACAAACCAAATAATTCGGAAATTGAAAAGCCATGGCCAAATAATGAAAATGACAGAACTATTTTGAAAATGGACTATCAAAATGAACTCTAGGAATGTTGGCAACAATAACATACCAATAATCCGGTAGTCTAGCCCTAATAACATCTGTCCGCTTGAAGTATTTCTCCGCTGGAACGTAAGGTAATGGCCATTTGGGAGCACTACTGTCAAACGAGTGAGTGAGGTCAATATACCTTCTGTCTGCGATGCAGTATGACAAAGCAGACATTATAACCAACAACATCATTATCAAAGTCAAATTCATCTCCACAATCTACAAATATTAAAGATAAACAATTAAACCCAGGCGCTATTACACTGACTTATATGTAGACATTTTCACATTTTCTTCATGACAAAATGCCCATTGACTAAGCGCGGGTCAATCAAATAATCGGTCGAGCAATGGAATCATTCATTTAGACTGGAAGTTCAGTTTGAACTCCGACATTGGCTGCTTTTTTTGTGAATCAATTTTGTTGGCAACTTAAACGTCGTAACTACAGCTTTTTCAAGCTGTAGTTACGACGTTTAGATCTCCAACCAGCTATTCTATTTTGTTGTTGCATGCTGTTTGCCATAAATTTTGAATAATAATCGAAGCGGGAATTCCTGAGTAAGTAGGTTGGGCCAGCGATTGGTCAAACGGCTTATTTTTGTGGCGTATACGTATTGTGCATGTGTGTAATATTATAATTAAAACAGCTAATATCGGAAAAAACGAGCATTGCCATATTGTCGTCAACGTCTGCATTAGCGGCGTCACAAAAAAAATCGACATGTTTGTGATATCTCTGGTATAACTGAAAACTTGAAACTCGGAATGTATGTTCACTATTAAAGGAGGAATCTATGCTAACACGGGGTATAACACTAATTATTTTGTAAAAAAAAAAATATATGGCTTTATTCTACTTAGAAGTTTTTACCCGCTATCAAGCACTTGAACAGCCGAGCGATGGCTTCCGATAAGGTACTCTTGTTGTTATTGTTATTATTTTGCAGTGCGTCTAAGACTACTTGATTGTTTCGACTGAATTTCGTTCAATTGTCCCTTACATTAATCTATACTACTCAAAATTTACTAAGGATCACCTTTTTCTAGTTGAATATTTTTGTATCTTGAGGAAATTACATATTAGAGCGCGTGCGTGACATTTCCAACCATTACACATGTGCGCCCAGTAAAGACTCAGATCAGCCTGTGCATCCGCACAGTCTGATCAGAGTCTTCACTCTGCGTTCTGTAGATAGTTACTTCCCCAAAGCATCTTTAAACAATCTGCGAATATTCTAATTGTCCCGAATGGCTGTCCAGGGTGCTCAATGTGTGCGAGACACGCACATGCGAAATTGTTGGAAATGTCACGCACAGGCTCAAATTTTTTCTTATGTTTCCTAGACTCGAGTATCCTAGGTATGAGTTTTTGTGACAGATCGAAGGTTTCTCTGTTGTTTTGAGGGTAAGACTCACACGGTGGACGCAATGGCCTTCACGAAGGACGTAATGGTAAAAAGATAAAATGTGCGGTTCTATTATAGCAATAAAGAAATCGAGTATGTCTAAAAATAGAAGTTTTAAGTTCTTCAAAAAGGTGTATGATGTCCCCGTGCTTCATTAACCCATGACAACACCCAAGATCTAGTTTACGAAACTGAGAGCCGTCAATGTGCCGATGTCAATAACGTGGAGATTAGTTTTCCCAAGAGCACTTATGTCTACCAAATCAATGACTGAGTCCCCCCTTCCCGTAAAACGATCATCTTCTGGCAAACAAATTGGAACAAAACGCTCAATTTAGCATACTCCATACCCTAGCACCTCTATTTGTGAAGTCCGCACAAAACCTGGATTCGTCTGTTAACAGGATTGGAGCCCAGTCATGTGGGTGAAGGTGGCATGATCCAGTGTACATGCTAAACGCAATTGTACGTAACATCAGGTCAACGGAACTCGGATTGCAGGTCGTCTTGATCTCATCTTGACCTCGGGTCAGCATCATGCAACCGGTCTCTGATGGTTTTAGTACATATGCGCACACCGATAGTGTTCTGGAATTCCTTACGTAATGTACCATTGTCATATCAGTGACGCCGGAACCACCAGAAAATGGTCTTGAACAACATTGGTCGTTCGTCCCCAGCATACAAATGCCTAATATTTCCGGTCGTAATAAACTCACTCCACACTCTGCGATCAACACTCTGGGGCACACTAAGGACATTAGCAAAATGCCTTTTGGATAACCCGGAATGAAGAGTCTCAATACCCCATTCATATCATCTTACTAAGATGGCGTCTTAAGCTATCTGCCATATTGAAAAAGGGAAAAAAGCTAAAATTTGCGTTTACTTTATCGAATTTTCGTTAAACGTGAAGATACAAGGCAAAATGAGACACATGTTAATGGATAGCTTTATTCCTTAGATCCTTTCGCTTAGTATACAAGTATGCTACAGGGCCATCAAGTCCGAATACTTACCTGTCTGTAAAAAAAATTTAGCCGATTTGTTTGAAGCATTAAATCATTGAACAAAATAAATACACGTGAAGAACGCAATTTGACTATTGTTCCACGAAGGAATTTTAATTGGATGAAAAACATAACTGTTATGACCATGGCTAATTCCTTATAATTATGTTTAGCGAAAACCTTGATTTTTTCCCCCAGAAACTGCTTGCATTACTCCAATTTTTACAGAAATGATCCTTGTATGATCTTTTCCTACTTTCCCACAAGAAATGTTGACCGAATGAAAAACACAGCCTTTATGGGCGGGCTATTCGCCCCAATATCGTACACTGTGAATACTTTAGATTTTATTTCCAGAAATTAGTGGTTGGATGATATCAAAATCGATAGATGTGATACTTTTACCAGAGACCTACAAGAAAGTCTGATCTCATGAAAAACACGGGTTTAATGGGAGTGATCATTTCGATATATGGTGTAGTGAAACTTTGAAAATCATCTTCTCAGAAAGTATTGGTTGGCTTTCAACCATAACTCGCAGGGATGATACTTGATCCATTACCAGAGGCATTACAGAAATTTCGATCCTATGAAAATATCTCCTTTATTAGCGAGACCATCTCCCATATTTGGAACTGAAAACCTTCTCAGAACTATTGACTGGCTTATCAGAAAATTTCATTAATGACCATTAGTTGACCCTTCACCAGATCCCATGGAAAAATTGGTCAGGTGAAAAAATACCTTTTAGAAGGGCTTGTGTCGAATGTATATCAACCAAATTTTACATGGTGGTTCTTTGGTTGACATTTTATTAGATTTTGTGATCAGCTGAAAATTATGGGCTTAATGGGCCTACTTTTGTGAAACTTACTAAATTGAAATTGCTGGTCTGGTTAGCTATGTTGCATTTCAGTTACATCCTCTGCAATAGTTCTAGATTCGAGAAATTTTGTATTTGTGTTGCTTCATTTAAGAGATGAAGAGAATGTTTTTTGTTTTCATGGGGGAATGAACCGAAAAACCTAATCACACTGTATGAATACGCGAAGCGGATTCATACATAGAGTGATTAGGTTTTTCGGTTCATACCTCCATGAAAACAAAAAACATTCTCTTCATTTCTTATAATTTAATAGCATCGAGCGAAAAAACCAAAAGCTGTACAAATTCTGATACCTTTTTGTATGGAACTATTTTATGCGGAAGCATACAAAAAGGCTGCGTGTTCAACATTTTGTTCATGGAGGTATGAATTAAATTTTTTGACCAATCAATGCTCGTTTTTGATAGACGAAACTAACAATTAAATTATTTGTTGTTAAAAAGGGTTTCTTTTCTTCTATATTCCTTAGCTATAGACGACAAAAATTTAGATTGGTACAAATTAAAACGAGAAACCTATGACAACTTAAAGTTTGTTGAATTAAAATAAAACTTTCTTCGTGTTAAAATACACCAAATTCAATATAAATTGATTTTATGTAGTTTACTACCAATGATCTAATTCTAAACATCGCAACTTGTCGCGCGAGGTCGTAAGTCTTCGGTTGAGGTCGATAACGACTGATTGCTAGAGGGATCCAATGGCGGAATTGTTACGTCACTGAAACCAAAAAATATCACGTACTCATCCGACGATGAATTCCGATTCCATTCTGGTTGTTTTTCGTTCACTTAACGTTTATAAATTTGGCTTTACTGTGCCCGAATATTCTTGCGCCTTTTCTTTATTTTTTTAAGAAGTTTTTAACAGTCACATCCAGTCTAAAACAACCAGCTGAATTCCCTTCTTTCTGAATGTGTCAAAGTTATAAGTTTGTAAATTGAGGGCCAAAACCTTTTATCTATTATCTGTTAAATAGTCGATTTAAACATCAATAAAGCAAAGGATTTACCACAATTGACCAATCGCTGGCCCGCCCACTTACTCCATTTACAACTCCCATCGACTCCAACAGGAAGGGCCGCTTCAACTTAAACGGCGTTATTATTATTTTTTTTTATTAATAGCGTGTAACGAAAAGAGGTAGAATAGTTTCTTGACGACCGAAGCTTGAAAAGGCTGTA
Source organism: Fragum fragum (assembly GCA_946902895.1). NCBI lineage: Eukaryota > Metazoa > Mollusca > Bivalvia > Cardiida > Cardiidae > Fragum > Fragum fragum. The sequence continues at coordinate 70,151,906 of OX336370.1, read as the reverse complement.
GTTACGACTTTTAGGTAGCCAATTTATCAAAAGAAGGTTAACAAAAATGACGGCCTATGCCGGAGTTAAAAACTCATTTCTAGTCTAAATGAATGATTTCATTGGTCGACTGTTATTTGATTGACAGCCGCGATTGGTAAATAGGAAGGTCCTTTATGGATCTACACTGTGTGTCAGCATACAAAATAACCATAAATCTATTTTCATGGAGGTATGAACTGAGTATTAAATCAATTAAAATGCAGTAATTTGATAGACGAAGCGGAAATAAGATAACGGTTAAACAAAGGGAAAAAATGCAAAGGTAAAATATTTAGTCATATAACTTACATGTCCCCAGAAAGAAATATCTCTGATTAATCTAGCAAAAAATATCTCTTAAGTATATTCTTCACTGCAGATACTTCTTCTTATCGTCTGTTTAATTCTTAAACCTCGCAACTACAGCTTCAATCAAGCTGTAGTTACGATGTTTCAGAATAAAACCGTCGCTGTGTTTTATTGTGTGTTTTTTTATGACAGCATGGTAAAAGGTCGTCATGAGCTTTACAAAAAGTAGATAATTACGACCTTTCAGCACTGGTTCATTGATCTCTTGAGCTTTTATGCACACTTCAAACTAGTGTAACTGCAGTTTTTTTTAAGGTTCAGTTATGATGTTTTAAAAGTTAATTTGACATACCAACTAAGTGCTAGAGCGATGACATTTTAGTGTCTTACCCTTTCAAACAAAGTTCTTACAAGAAAAGTAGATGGTGAAAGTATAGCAAAGTGGCAAAGACCTCGAAACAAGCTATTTCTCTTAGTATGTTCTACCTTGTCATGTGTTTCTCGATATCACCACTCAATTGGTACCGTCTTCTGCAATATCTTCTCAAATAGGTCGTTCGTTTCTTTGAATGGGGTTTGAATAAGACCAATCTAAGACTGCTCTAGGTAATGAAGGAAGGGTGAAGCTTGTCCATGAGACATTGTAGGTTCTGTTAAATGATTGATTGTATGGGGTTTAACGCCTCTTTTAACAGTATTTCAGTCATATCGATGCGTTTTGAGCTCATGACTATGGATTCCTGGTATTTCTCACAGCAGTACTATCACTATATCCTTTCCGATCTTCCAGTTGTTCATCCCACTTAAGTTTTCGATTGTCCTGCCCAATATCGGAAGGATATACGCTGCGGCCAGGGATCGAACACGTAAACCCATGACAAGGAGTCCTACGCACTACTACTGCGCTATGAACGCGCCTAAACGCGCAGGCTGGTATGGGTCTATTTTGTCTCCATTTGCCAAACGACTAAATGTTTCAAAGTGGGTCAAGTTGCAAATTTTCAAAACCTTTTTTCAACTGAACTTTCTAGCATTTTGTAAATTGAAAAAAAAAAAAAAAAAAGAAAAGGGATCATCTGATTTGCAGCATTCCGATTGCTGTGAGCACTATAACAGCCAAAACCTTTTATGAATTGATCTTTGTTGTATTTTGACAATGGGGGGGGGGGGAAACGCTTTCAAAAGGATCATCTAATTTGCAGCATTCTGGTTATTTTGAGCACTATAACAGCCCAAACCTATTGAAAATTCAGGTTGTTGTATTTTGTAAATTTAAATTAACAGCCGAATAAAAACTAGGGATGGTAACGAGTACCAATTTTACTAATCGAGTACTCGGTCACCCTTCCGATCGAGTACTCGAATACTCGAATAGAAACGTCGTCTTTTTGTTATAGTCTCTGTGTTTTCAAACATATTCAGCATATGCGATTTATGCAGCATATCTTCGGTCAAAATGTATTTTTAGAATACATTTGATCGGTACTTTGTTTGAGAAAAACGGTCAATTGTTAGATATGTATACTAAAGAGCAAAGTGTACATTTTACGGTCTTGTCGTCGGCTGCTCGCTTGAAGTGCTTCCATACTGTGGACTTGGCAGGAGGCATTGTTTGACTTTCTGGAATTTATTTGTGGTATGTCGTGACTGAGATGATTCTCCCTCGGGTAACAGATAGCAATAGAATGACAATACAATAATCCAATAATCGGCTAATTGAATATTACCTTAACCCATTCCAACTCAATCCCTCCTTTTTACGCCCCTCAAGAAAAAAACTTTGGAAAACATTGCGGATAATGAAGAAATTGCTTGTATCAAGCAATTTCTTCATTATCCACAATGTTTTCTATCCAAAATGATGAAAAAATTCAAAATTCCATCAACTTGAAATTGTCGTCTGCAGCTCCTTCCAATTTGGACTGGTCTAAAATTTTACTGTGTTGGAATGGGTTAATCAACCAAATCAAAAGGTAAATCTGACGGACGTCCAATTAAAATGCACCGGTCGAAATCAGATTAAAGAGCGGCGAAGGTGCGAAAATTTATGAAATTGTTTGACAGCGAGAACAATAGCTGCTGGCACTTGATTGACAATATCGAGGGATTAGATAATCGGCAGAGTAAGTGTTACATACTCTACCCTTTGCACTGTACAGTGTTGGAAAAAAGCGATCGATATTTTGAGAAAGTATCAAAACTTGAGTATGGAAACGAATTTTCATTCTTTGGCTGTTATTTTATTTTTTGCCGATTACTCAATTAGTGATATTGGTAATCGATACTCGGACGTTCGATCGAGTACTCGATTAATCGCGTACTCGTTCCTATCCCTAATAAAAACCAAACTCTTTTGGTATTATTAGAGTTTCTAGTTAATAAAAAAAAGGATAAGCAATTAATATGTTTGTCTTGTTTTTCGTTTCGAATAATGGCTTGTTTGAGTGAATGGAGTTCACGTCACTTTTAATAGTATTTCAGTTATATCACGGCTGAATCACCTAACAATGGATTCCTGGTATTTCCCACACCAGTACTACCAATACATCCTTTCCGATCCTCCAACTGAAATTGCCTTATTTTGGATATACATGACGTTTCTATTTCGTCACTGGCTTCCGCTAGTAACACAGTCGTTATCGACGTCACTAGAAGACTAACGACTTCACCCAAAAAATCCCGATTTTCCAAAGTAGGGGAAAAGGAATATATCACTTTAAATTTAATTTATCAATTAATTGAATGATTTTAACGCCACGTTTAGAGTATTTCATTCATATCGTGGCGACTGGATCACCTAACCATGGATTCCTAGTATTTCTCACACCAGTACTACCACTACATCCTTTCTGAGCCTCTAGTTGCTCATCCCACTTAAGTTTACGATTATCCACCCATTGTTTGGAGATAAATGTCGGAAAGGATACCTCGTGGGTCTATGACCTTCTTGTTTTGAAATCAAATAGTTTGTAAAGAAAAGTGCAATAAAGTGTTCAAAAGAATGTGGGAAAACAAGAATTTTCTCCCCCTATTAAAATGCTTCTCGTCAGCAATTTTCTGGATACGCCGGCAATCAAAGAATCAATCGACCAGTAAAAATATTGATTTGGACCGTAAATGAACTATGGCCGATAATGGCCGACATTTATGTATTTTGTTGGATTGGAGACTAAAAAATCGTAGCTACAGCTTATTTATACCTTAATTACAACGTTTTAAACGCCAACCAACCATTTCACTTGTTTGTTACATGGTTTGGGCTATAGAATAACAAAATAACGCCATATCACCCACTCCGACACAGTGACGCTTTTAGACGCCACTCAAGAAAACATTTGGGAAAGCATTGTGTAAAATAAATAAATTGCTTGACGGATTTATAGTATCAACCGAAAAATTCGATTGACCAGTCAAATTATGGATTTAGAGCAGAAAAATAATGCCGATGACCAACACACATTTAAAGTATTTCCGTTTGTGGACGACCATAACGTCGTAACTGCAGCTTATTCAACATTTAAGCACAACTTCTATGTCGCCCACGCACGATTTATATTTTGTTTTCCGTCCCTGACCATATATCTAAAATAATGTTGTTATAGCTCAGTCAAACTATTAGAGGACAGTGGCCGTGACCAGCGAACCGTAAACTTGATAGATGATCCATCACTGGTCCCGCCCACTTACTTCGTAAGCTCCGCCCACTTACTCCGACTGCAAGTCCCGCTTCGATTTAAACGTCGTTTTTTAGTAAGATTTATGACAAGTAGCATGTAACAAATGAGTAGAATAGATGGTTGGCGACATAAACGTCGTAATTACAGCTTGAATAAGCTTTAGTTACGACGTTTAAGTCGCAAAACCAACAAAAAAAAATTAACGAAAATGGCGGAAAATGTTGGAGTTCAAAAGTCGTGTCTGGTCGTAATGAATGATTTCATTGGTCGACTGGTTAATTAATTGTCAACCGCGATTGGTCAACTGAACGCCCTGATATAATCTAGTAAAATGGTTTTCATAAGATGAAATACCTCGAAGTAGAGAAGGTATTCCTTACTCAGAAGGTTTGCTCAAAGTGACAAATGTCTATCCTGAAAAGTTTGAGATTTCCGGCCATCAATGATTGCATTTCTCATACTTTTTCTTTTCAAACAAAGCATTCGATCTTTCAGAACCCGAGAACCGGTCGACAACTGCGACAAAACTGATTGTTACAGCAACTCACTATTTACCACCCTTCTGCATTATGAAGTCCGGGAAAAAACGAATTCGCCTATAAATGGTCAGAGATTTTATTCTCTCTCTTTCTCTCCTTGTCTATCTCTCTATTTCTCTTCCATAACAAACGCCTTTAAAAGAACCGGATAAAATATCTTTTAATCTACGTTTTTTAATCAGAAGTAAAGAACACAGAATCCACCCATCCATTCATCTATCTATCTATCTATCTATCTATCTATCTATCTATCTATCTATCTATCTATCTATCTATCTATCTATCTATCTATCTATCTATCTATCTATCTATCTATCTATCTATCTATCTATCTATCTATCTATCTATCTATCTATCTATCTATCTATCTATCTATCTATCTATCTATCTATCTATCTATCTATCTATCTATCTATCTATCTATCTATCTATCTATCTATCTATCTATCTATCTATCTATCTATCTATCTATCTATCTATCTATCTATCTATCTATCTATCTATCTATCTATCTATCTATCTATCTATCTATCTATCTATCTATCTATCTATCTATCTATCTATCTATCTATCTATCTATCTATCTACAATGTATCTATCCATCTATCTATCTATCTATCTAAATATCTATCTATCTCTCTATCTACCAGTCTTCCCATCCATCTATACACCATCCATCCATCCGTTCATCCATCTATCCATCCATCCGTTCATCCATCAATCTATTAACCCATCTATCCATCTATCTTTCTATCCATCCATCATCCATCCATCTTTCCATCCACCAATCAATCTATCCATCTATCCATCTTTCCATCCATCCATCCATCTTTCCATCCACCAATCAATCTATCCATCTATCCATCTTTCCATCCATCCATCCATCTTTTCATCCATCAATCCATCCACCACCCTTCAATCTATCCATCGATCCATCCATCCACCATCCATATATCCATCCATCAATCCATCCATCCATCCATACACCCATCCATTTATCTATCTATCCATCCATCCACCCTTTTATTCATCCATCTATCCACATTCCATCCATCCATCAATCCACCCATCCACCTATCATCATATGTTCCTAAATATCATCTATCGTTTAAAAGAGTATTACAACAAGTGTCGTACGCTGGCACTTTCTCGTCAACATTTATTCTGAACAGGCCTTAATGTATGTCTATATGTTATGTTAACAAATTTGTGTAATGAGAAAATACTTATTGTTTAAGAATGTCTATGTCCTCAGCATCAGGGGAAATTTATAAACTATCTTGATAGATTTATTTTATTCATTGCTAATTAGGTCGTGTTTTTTTTTGTTTTGCTTTGTTTTTGTTTTTTTCCTGGATATCGGGTCATACCTATAAACCAACCCTGACTCTATATATAGTTTTGTTTTTGTAAAATCGCTGATCAAGCGACATTTCTAGCTATTTGTATATTTATATAAATGTAACAATTATTCATTTGAATTTTATGAAGAATAATGCCGGACTATTATTGACTTCTAGTCTGAAATGAATAGCTGCGTCATGTACCTTGCCCCCGGGATATTCAACCCTTTCCTGTTTTGCAAATTCTAGATCTATCCAAATTCAAAGGTTTAAAGAAGAAAAATTAAATTGGGTTTAAATTGAAAAATAACTATTCAATCGAGTAGAAAATATAGTGGAAAAAGAAGAAATTGCTTGTTACAGGCAATTTCTTCTTTTCCACAAGGTTTTCTCACTTATAAAATCACAGGGACCTAAAAACCAGTGATCGAACAGGAAAGGGATAACGCATTCCCACACAACAAAAGTTTAGAACGGTCCGAATTTAAAGAAGCTACTGACCATAATTTCAAGTTGATGAAATTCCGAATTTTTGCGTCTTTATTTGGAAAGAAAATATTGTGGATAATGAGTAAATTGCCTGTTACAATGTGAGTAAGAAAACATTTTGAGAATAGATAAAATGTCTGTTTTTAAAAATTTATCAGTTTTTTTTCTTCAATGAGCCAAAAAATGGGAATATATGGTAATGGGCCTTAGAATAGTAGATTATACCGTTAAGTTAAACTAGCTTTTTTTTTTTTTTTAAAAAAAGCATCCTTCAAAGTATACAGTGTAAATATTATCGGTTTCCCCTTATAATTTTATTTGCATTGTTAAGTTTGTCGGCGTTTTTTACCGAAAAAAAAACAAATTCGATAGGATATGTAGATGTACAAGTTACAGAGGGTGATCAAAGGTCAGCTTTTTCTGCATAAGTATTCTCTATTGTCCAGGAAGCAGAATTGAGAGGGTTTAATCTAAGTTTGAAGAACTTGATTCCAAGTCGATGTAAAATAAATAGGTTTAACCCTATTCTGTACAGTTTCTGGTTTTTACGTCTATGTGATTTTATGCTTGAGAAAATTTTGTGAAAAAAAGAAGGCATTTCTTGAAATAGACAATCTTTTTTTTTTTCTTATACTACTTTCTAAAACACAGTGCGTTTTCTTTTCAAATTGCACTAACTTTTCCTTGTCGTTTGAAACGTCTTACAAATTAGACCAGTCTAAAACTTCGAAAATAATAATAATAATAATAATAATAATAAAACGGGGAATGGTTAAACCTAATTTGTTTCGTATCATCGTCTTTTTTATTCGTCTTATATAAACCGTCATTTTATAAAAAGTGCACTTTTTATCACTTCTACAGTAAGATATTTACAAATAATCTTTCGTTAAAAGTTATATGTGTCTAACATCTATAGTATACAGCTTTACTCCATTACCACACATCGACGCTTTCTATCGGCCCGAAGAAATATCATCAGAGTAAACTTTGTGGTAAAATGAGAAATTGCTTGTAACAAGCAATTTCTTATTTTCTCACAACATTTTCTACCTTATTTTGCACTTGACTTAAAAAAAAAGAAGCTCAATTTGAAATGCCGGCCGCAGCTTCTTCCAATTCGGGCCAGTCTATAATTTTGTTGTTTCGGAATAGGTTAAGACATTACGCACTTTTTCGCCTGACAAGACTCACAGTAGCAAAAGGTCCCCACCCACTCGAGCAGACTAATAGGTCTTAATGGAATTATGGAAGACTTCCAAATATATCCAAATGACACTTCTCTCGTACCCATTGAAGTTCGCCGCCGTTTCTAAATTAACGTCAATTAACTTTTATTTTGATTGGGCACGGTGAAAAATGAAGTGACTGCGACCGAACCAAATATTGAAAGAGCAAACATTCCATTCCGCCTTTTTCGGGGACCTTTAAATTCATAGGTAAGTTATTGAAACTTGCAGCTATCGAATAATTCAAGCTGTAGTTACAATACTTTTAAGGTATATAAATCTTTGTTATGCGGAACCGGAATATTCCTGGTTTGACAGGTTGATAAGACATATGTTAGTCTACACTACCCGCGTGTCCCTTTGAAGCCAGGGTTGTTGTTAAGATATTTTTTCAGAAAATGTAACTACTTTCCAAATAGCGGCTAAACTTTATCATCAGATATTTTCGTACAGATGCAATTGCTCGATGTAGCACTGCAGTGATCGTAACGTAATACTTCGGGAGCGAGTATGTATATAGATTTATGTAGAACTTGAGATGTTTTAAAAAAATTATATATTGCATGAGGATTTAGCTCTATCTTTTATTCGCTTTGTTAGGGTTAGGGTTAGGCCTTATCTCCTAAAACATGTTTCGTTTGATAGGGATTTTTGGTGATAATGATACTAATAATGTTAAAAAAATCAATTTAAAACTGTACAAATCACTAAAACGCATTTTGAAAATAATCTTTGGGTTAAAACCACATTCAAAATCATCGATCCGCTAAATCTGCTTATATTATTCCTATTTAAAAAAAGTCGCGAACCTGACACATGCATTGGTCCCCGGTTTTTCAGAACAATCATTTTAAGTATGAAGCGAGTCCAAAGATTCTGGAGCAAAATATTGAGAAAATTAAAAGCTTTTAAACTTGCTCGAATTCCAAAGCGAAAGTTTTTATAAGAAAATTATATTCGTTTTAAATCTTTTGAAAGATCGGAAGGCGATGCTCCTAAAACTAACCTTCGTGTATTTTGTCCGAAATTGACAATTACACCGTTGATTAAGTCAGTTATGGGTGGGGAAACATAGTGGGGATTCCATCTCCGTAATTTCATAAAGACGTTTGACAGTTGGACAATACAATGTATCATTGGCGAAGGAAAATACAAGTTATTGAAATGTTGCATTTGTAGAAGAAGAATGTGTGCAGTATTTTGGCTGACGAGGGGTCGTCAAATTTCCAAATTAGGTAGTCAGTTGGGGAGGCCAACGGATTCAGTTTGAGAGGCCAGCGATGTCAGTGGACGAGGCCAGCTGAGTCAATAGGCCAGACCAGCGGAGTCAGTGGGCAAGACCAGCAGTGTCAGTTGGCGAGGCCACCGGAGTAAGTGGGCGTGACCAGCGCAGTCAGTTGGCGATGCCAGGGTAGTCAGTTGGGGAGGCCAACGGAGTCAGCTGGCGAGGCCAGAGGAGCCAGTCCTAATAGAGTCAGTTTGCAAGGCCAGTAGAGTCAGTGGGCGAGACCAGCGAAGCCATTCGGCGAGGCCATCAGAGTCAGTTGGCGAGACATGAGGAGTTAGTTTGCGAGGTCAGTGCAGTCTGTTGGCGAGGTCAGCGCAGTCTGTTGGTGAGGCCATCGGAGTCAATGGACGAGGCCAGCGGAGTCAGGGGGCGAAGTCAGTGATCCCCCCCCCCAATCAACCCGACATAGACGTTGTCTTGTGGCTCATTTGATAGATCACCCATCCTGTTAGCGAGGAATCCTTTCGAATACTGGGGAGAGGAGACAATGTATGTATGTCACAATCAATGTTTCCTTATCTCGTAAAGTTTTCATTGCTATCATTCTTAAGGGGGTTCGAAACAAGTAATGTCAAGTTTGTCAATCAAAAGTCAATTGTTTGACAGGAAGAGAATGACAAACTCCGATATGAATGCCAGGCAGATTATATTGGTGTGTCGACTTGGATATCTTAGCCACAGGTTAATCAATCCATTCCAAAACTTATTGACGCTCCTCAGAAGAAAACATTGTATAAAATGAAAGAATTTGTGTATCAAGTAACTCTGTCATTCTTCAATGTCCACAATGTTTTCTACCCAACAAGGAAACGTTTTCTAAATTCAACCATGCTTTGCTAGATTACAGTACTTTCAGTACTTTGATTATTCATAGATATAAGTGTAGATTTCCCTTCGATAACACGATCTGTGCAACGGGAGAAACCAGCGAGATAGGGTTCGGGTAACTGCTGCGATATTGTAGCCCTCCCTCTTTTTTCATATACTTTTTGTATGAAGGCTTTAGGCTGTCAACAAGAGGGCTTCTTTGTCGCAGCTAGAACCAACATGTTGATGCGGTGTAACATAGATCCAGTTGATACGGAAAAAAATGTAGGAAAAGAAGAAACAGCTTTCCATCATCATTATCAGAGTACCCTCATACACACACAAAAAATGAAAAGAAAGTACATGTAGATAAGTCCGGTGCACTATGGACTCCCATCCAAATGAAAAATATGCATTTACCCTTGCACACAGACCACTGTCTTTCTATATGTTGATTTTATTTTATAGTCGATAAAAAAATGTTGTTTTGGGAGATAGTATAGAAAAATGATATAGGACAAAAGTACTCGAAAGTCTGACTGGTTCTTTGAAATGCTCGATGAAAGCCTCGTCGCACGGGACTTCGGTTTAACCCCTGATCCTAAAGAAAATTCAGTTTGCTAGCTCGGGGCTTAAGCCCTGTGATCTTGAGGCTTGGAGTTTCAAGAGTGCTCTAGTAATGGAGCTGGCAGCCAGTCTGTAAATAAATGGAAACAAACATAACAAAGTGTGTTGATTTCAGACAAATGTTGACATTTCAACTGTTTATTTGCAAATAAACATTCCAATCCCCCGAGGGCAAATTCATTATTTAACATATAGATCTAGTGCATTTCCTTGGACAAAAATGGCTTTGGAACTCAATTATTTCAATAGCGGTCGATTTTAAAAAGCTACATTCGTAAAAGCAAATCTATAAAGGGACAATTTGTATCAGAAAATGTACAGGAAGGTCTTTCTCGCTTCAGTAACTTTAAGATCTCTTGAAATCGTGAAAAAATAAATACAAAGTTGTTTTGTTTATTTGTTTGAATGGGGTTTTACGACACTTTCAACACTCTTTCAGTTATATCGCGGCGGCTGAAGCACCTAACAATGGATTCCTGGTATTTCTCACACCAGTACCACCATCACATCCCTTCCTAACCTCCAGCTGCTAAATACAAAGATGTATATTGTTAACTAAGTTATTCACCATTTATGAAGGACTCTTTCCTGTTTAACAAATTTTTTACCTGTCCAAATTTTCAGGCGTTGCAGACTAGAATTTAAAGTATATTTAATTTGAAAAATAATCAATCAGTAGAGAAGAATATTTGTGGCAAAGGAAGAGATTGCTTGTGGCAAGCAATTTCTTCCTTTCCCACAATGTTTTCTCAATTATAAATTCACAGGGGTGTAAAAACCAGGAATTGAACAGGAAAGGGTTAAAGAACTTACATAAGATACCAACCAAGGAACGATAAAAAAGAAAAAAAAAAAAACGCATTAAGTTGGGATAGACAATCCGGTCAATAGCATTCTGAATACTTTAATTGGTTCCATAGACATCTAATAGTCCCGCTGAATAGGATGGAAAACTACTTTTTAATGAACAGATTTGAAAATATTCCAGCATTTTGTAATATTGCTTATTTAAACATGAGCCTTGCAAATAAAAAAAAAGTTTGTGCGATTTTTGTGGGATTTTGGTGTGTGTGTGAGAGAGAGTGTGGGGGTGTTCTTGCTAATTAACGTGTCTCTCAAAACAGTTACCTACGACACAGTTTAAAAGTACAATTAAACAAAAGAGCGGATGGAGAGAAGAAAGTTGCTAAAGATAGTGCCAGAAAATTAATCTCTCCAAATAAAGATCTTTAAGCAAAACCACTACTGCCAAAAGCCGTGACGTGTTTGAGAAAGAGGGTTTTTTAAAATAACCAAATGCCATAAGAAAATCGGAAGTCGATTTCTTCGACGGATCAAAATTATTTCAAGAAATTTCGCAAAACTTTGCGGAAGGAACAATCCTACAGACAACCGATGGGTTTTGGCATCCTGCACAGGATCACCTAGAACACAGGATGGGTATAAACTAGATGGCCTATTTATGAAATGGATATTTATCCGCTCATTTACATAGCTTTATTACGCGTCATTTTATTCAACCGAGTATCAACACAATTTAATTATGTTCTGAAAAATATATATTTTATTTTATAGATACGAGCTTTCAGTAAAAGATACATACATTCGACCCCCTCCAAAAAAGATCTTCTAACATAAATTGGCATAATCACCTGTCTAGATACGTCTGATTTTGAAGGAGTACGTTAGTTATGAAATACTGTTAATTTGTGTAAAACGAATCATCTATGAACAGGTAGGCCTTTATGCAAAAACGAGACTGTGCAATGTTTTATCTGTTTTAGATGACTCAGTTGAACAAACACTGGCGTCGCCCACTTACTACTTTGGCCACGCCCATTGACCCCGACAGATAGTTCCGCTTCGATTTTAAAACGGCGGTATTTTTCAAAATTTATGGCAAGAAGCATGAAACAAAAAAATAGAATGGTAGGTTGGCAACCTAAACGTCGTAACTGTTGCTTGGATGACGCTTACGTCGCCAAAGCAACAAAGAAGCTTAAGAAAATGGAAGACAATGTTCGAGTTCAAATCTTAATTCCGGACTGAATGAATGATTTGATTGGTCGATTGATTCCTTGATTGACATTGTCGATTCTGTAGTTTAGATATACAAATTCGATAGCTTCTTTATAATATGACCTTGCCTTTGCGATATATTATTGAAATTTATCGATTTTCATATTCCGCGAAACATGTACAACCGGTTATGAATGACGTAATTACAATAATCACGTAACGTCATTTTATCGTATCGAAAACGTGTTACCACAGGCTCCAGTTCATTTACATTGGTCTTAGAGCAGTATAACTAATGTAATATCTAACACAATTCTGTGCAGTTGTTGGTAGCGCAGTTGGTAGCGCGTTGGTATCTCAATCATTAGGTCCAGGGTTCGATCTGCCGTGTTGGAAAAAAAACTTTCCGATAATTGTCTCCCAGCATTTAGGGAATAGTCGTAAACCTTGGTGGGATGGTTAGCTGGAGGCCTGAAAGGATGTAGTGTTAGGACCGGTGTGAGAAATATCAGGAATCCATAATTAGGTACTCCAGCCTCAGCGATATGACAGAAATAATGATAAAAGTGTCGTTAAACGACATTCAAACAAGTGTATTAAACCTCTTAGCGGCAAGCAGGCTAAGATCTGCATGTACTATTCAGACTGATTTTAGTCTATACTCGCTATCAATGTTTTCTTGGAGAAGGCCATGATTCGTGTACACCGCAAAGTTAAAATACATAGGTAGGCTTCCGTCCCACTGTTATGTAGGTACTGTACAACATGAGTAAATTAGATCAGGCTTCTTTTAATGAGTTATATTTTCCCTTGCTACCAGGCTGTAGTGATTGTCCTTTTCCAGGAGTAACAGAGGTAGAGAGGTACCTCTGTGACAGTTAATTTGCAAGAGGAACCTCCACCCAACCCAAACACTGATCGGCTAGCCTCAGGGAAAATAGTATGATCTGTTTATCATGAGGTGTGTGTGTAGGGGGTCAGGGGGAATTAATGTACGTGTAAATAGGAATAAAATTTTGCGAGACATGCCTCATGTAATACATCAAATATATAGTCAAACAAATGTTATACCTTTTTTTTCTAGAGATAACAATCAGCTAACCTACTGTCTTGTACAATATATCTAGACTTAAAGATACTATGAAGTGAAGAAAAGATATCAACGGTGAACATCGCTTTCATCTCTTTATCATGAGCCTTCATAAATATGAACACAGAAAATAAGCCTCTGCATTTGCTCATTGGATATTTCTTTTATTTCTGCAAACGGCCAAGGAATAAAGATATTGTACGGAAAGAGCTAAAACTTAATCTATTATAATATTTTACGAGATCTTTATAAAAAGTCTTTTTGAACGGGAAGTTGCTAGTCAAAAGTTAAGGTTTGTGTTCTAAGAAAACAGTCCAACGGTTTGTAATTGGCCAATCGCCCCTATCAAACAAAGAAACAAACGACCAATCAAATCATTTATTTAAACCGTGATAGAAGTTTGCACTCTGCTATTTTGTTGAAGCACTTCTTTGGATGTGGCGACTTGAACGTTGTAACTACAGGCTATCCAATCTACAGTAACGCCGTTTATGTCGCCAACCAACCGTTCTTCATTTATGCATCATACTACTAATCATAAATTTTGCAAAATACCGCTGTTAAATATCGAAGCGGAACTTCCTGTAGGAGTCAGTGGGTGAGATTAATGGAGTCAGTGGGTGGGGCCAGCGATTGGTCAATAATAAAAGACAACGCATATTTTGTCTTTCGATTTTATTCACCAATATTTACAAATACATGAATAACGATATTCACAATAAATAACAGCATATAGACATGAATTCTAGTCAATAAATCCATAACAAATAAATAAAATAGTGCTACAAGTCTAAAGGTGGCACCTGAAACCGACTTCATTGACCAATCAGCGCCCCTATATCAAAAGACCCACTGACAAATTAAATAATCTCTTTATGATTGATCATCCGTTTTCACCCCTGACATTAAGTAATTTTTTTTTCATTGGCTTGCTACCAATTGAAGTATTTACGTCAGTTAACTTATCATCTGGCTATTTTCTCCACGTTTGACTTGAGTTACAAACAAATATAACGTCGGTGAGCGAGAAGAATGCCTTAACTATACCTTTGATTAAGATGTAGCTATGGCATTTTGCCCGCGCACCCACGATTAGTAAGTATCTCAGACAAACTCTCAGACAGACTTTCCTGTCGGAAAACGAGGGATTTTGCGGGCTGATAAGGTTCGATAAATGTCAGTAGATATATTGAATCCATATGACTATCCCACCTTACCGATGGTGTGGAGAGCTTCAACCCTGGTTAGAGTGCGCATTTGAAAAGCTTACTAGAGCGAGAAAGACAGACTTTGTTCCAGTTGATTTCTAATGTTGAATAAACGTATCATTCAGCTCAACACTAAATTTGATTGGGACAGGTCTTGGCTACAACCGACTTTCTTTTTCATAAATCATCATTGGGAGCCCCAAACCTTGTAACAACAGCTTAATTCATTTCGAGGCTTTGATGGCTCACACGAAATTTCTTTTTATCATTTTTAGATTGAGATATTATATTTCTCCACATTGTCACCCTTATACATCCACTCTTTTATTTTCAATGTCCTTCCCAACATGACATACAAAAAAAAAAAAAAAATCCATTTTCAGCACAAAAAATAATCGTAATATGGCACAACAAACATTCCATATCTCTGTTATTTAAAAAAACAAGACATTGCGTCGTTTGGCGTGCAAAATGTCTTAACAACAGCTTATTTCAACCTGTAGTTACGACATTTAGCACGCCAAACGACGCGTTATTGGTCGGCGACTAAAATATCGTAACCTTTGGAGATACGACGTATTGTTCGCCTATTGATAGAATTATATACGACCTTAACATTAAACACATATTTGATAATTGACCAATCGCGACTCTTTATCAAAGAAACAATCGACCAATCACATCATCCAATTTGACCGGAAGTTAACTTTGAACTACGTCACAAACCGACGTTCACTTAATATTTTCGTTATAAATACCATTGCGTTTCAACCACAAACAAAACATGTCACACGGTAATTTTTCTGATAAATAAATAGGAGTCCGTGGTCTTTTTCTCATTTCTGACTGTATGTTTATCATAATCACAACTAGTCAAACAAAACAAAAATATAATAAATTATCGAGGAGATAAGTTCAAGAGAATAAATAAACAAGTAATAGATATTCCGTCCAAAATTATTTCTTCGAAAATTAAAAGATTAATCTATAAGAATATGAAATTCATTTTTAGACTTCGTCGGATTAAAAGATATTTTTCTTTTGTCACAAAAATCATAAAACAAAACAACAAATAAAATGAAAGAGTAAAATAAATCATTACGACATAAATGAAAACTAAACTAGTCAGTGTATTAAAATAAATAATAAAAATAAATGGATTTAACCCATGACGCTTTTTGACGCCCCTCATGAAAAAAACAACTAGGAAAACATTGTGTAAAATGAAGAAATTGCTTGTAACAAGCAATTGCTTCATTTTACACAATAAATTATACACAGAAAGTCGAAAAACCCAATATTACATAAACTCTAAATCGTCTTCTGCAAATCCTTTCAATTTTGACAAGTCTAAAATTTTGTAGTCTGGTAATGGGTTAATAGATAGTTGTGACAATAATGAATCAAGATGGTCTATCAAAGGATCGATAGACCAACGACATTATTAATGAGTTCCGACATCGGCCGTGGCTATGTGAGATTTTTGTTGCTAAAGCTAATAAAACGTTGTAAATTCAAAACAGTATTTACGATGTTTAGGTCACAAGCTAACCATTTCACTTTTTGTTTTCTTTTTATCTGCTAATGACTTTGGGGAAAAACGCCGTTTACTATTGAAGAAGAAATTCCTTATGGGGTTAGTGGTTAGGACCAGCGGTGTCAGTGGGTGGGTCAGCGGTATCAATTTGGTGGCAGCGAAGTCAGTGGGCGGGGCTAGCGATGTCAATTTGGTGGCAGCGAAATCAGTGGGCGGAGCCAGCGATGCCAATTTGGTTGCAGCGAAGTCAGTTCGAAGGGCTAGCGATGTTAATTTGGTGGCAGCGAAGTCAGTTGGCGGAGTCAGTGATGTCAATTTGGTGGCAGCGAAGTCAATTGGTGGGGCTATCGATGTCAATTTGGTGGCAGCGAAGTCAGTGGGCGTGGCTAGCGATGTCAATTTGGTGGCAGCGAAGTCAGTTTGCAGGGCTAGCGATGTCAATTTAGTGGCAGCGAAGTCAGTTGGTGGGGCTAGCGATGTCAATTTCGTTGCAGCGAAGTCAGTTGGCGGAGCCAGCAATGTCAATTTGGTGGCAGCGATGCTAGTTGGCGCGACCAGCGATCCGTCTATTTTCTGATTATTGCCCCTCAAGGACAGAAAAGTTTTGAAAAATGAAGAATATACATAATGTTTCCCACAAAAACAATGCAGTGTTTAGGAATTACCTCAACTAAAAATTTAGACAAGTCAAAAATTTTGGCGACTTGAAATGGGTTATTGTAGAATTAGCAAGTGGCATAAGAGAAAGAAAGAAGGATAATTAAGAAACAAAAAAGAAAGTAAAAAGTTTTGCTGTAATACAAACATCCTGATAAAATAAATAAGTGAAATAAATAAAGTAAAATAAATATCTTAATCAGGTTGTAGAGGCAAATGAGGATACAATTTACTTTTTTAACCTATTACTAGACAGCAACCTTTTAGTCTAATCCAAATTGAAAGGATTTTAAAGTCTAATTTTTCGACTGTCTTAATATAAAAGGGGAAAAAAGAATTGTGCAAAATGAAGAAATTTCTTGTTACAAACGACGTTATCCTGTTTGCAGAAATGTCTTTCTTATGAACCAAGTTGAACTCTCGCACCCTTTCGAAATACCAGCCGTTTTGACCTGAACACGATCAGGGTCCGAGAATACAGTCATACTTGTAGTAAGCGACGGCTCAAAGAACAGCCAAATGGTTGACGTGTAGGAGAATGGTCGCTTAATACACTCATTGTGACATATATGAAGGATCTATTTGACTGCATACATGTATTATTACAGAATACGCATGTAATCCTGTGTGTTGAAAGAACTCATTATAATCATTTCATTGTTAAGATTCTAACGAGATCCACTAACATAGCATTGAGTCTTGACATTTCGCCAGCACAAACCTCCAATTATGAAGATCCTATGCTTTATGGACAGGGAATTTTGATTCTGGTCGCTTCATGAAAGTGGTCGATAAATAGAGGTGGTCACTTGAGCAAGATTGGCCGCATCGTACTAAGTTATAAGGAATATTACAATAGTGTCTTTGTCTATGCGTTGTTATCGTGTTCGAGAATCGTGTGTAGGTATTTTTTTAAAAAATACCTACACACGATTCGAGAACATAATCACAACAAATAGAAAAACTCACTGTTGTAATATTCCTTTCATTATATACCTTTAGGACATGACATTAAGAAAATTCTTTTCAATGATGAAGAAATGACCAACTTTCCGAAAATTACACAAAAAAGTACATGTATCCCGTGTTTAACGGAACTCGACGAATACAGTTTTTTGGTACACGCAGAATATCGATTTTTTTCTGTCGAGTTGTATTAGATAGCCAGATTTTAATCCGTATTATTTATAGGTAAATAATAAAATAATTTTACCAACTTAATCTTTTTAATAAATATCTAATTTCAATTTTTTGTGCATCAAATTTACAAGTTAAATTATCAATATGATTCTTAATATTCACGCATTTACTTAATTAATTTATCAGAAATACATCATCAATCACAATTTTAAGCTTGGGTAAATTCCCAAATGCATTTATTAAAAAGTTATAGAATCTCGGACCCATATCTATTTTCAGGATACATGTTCTTGTTTCACAGACTTCTCGGCAGGGCCTTTTACGGAGCCGACTCACAAACCAAGGGCATAGTGCATAACTGTTGTAAGTTCATTTAATTTTTATAGACACTAACAACACTTTTGCTCTACCCTCTTGAAATATTCGGTCATTAGTCTTGGACTAGAAATGATCATTAGATAAATATACATGTGTATATCATAGTAAATTTTCTTACTTTGAAAATAAAAACAGATATAAAATATTTTAAGTTAAAACAGCACTTTTTCTGTTCCTCATCGAGGCGGATTCATGAAAAAATATCACACGTACTTATACAATGCACTTACAATATTTTCACACAAATCCTTCAAATTTACGTGATAATTATCGACATGTTTTTCACGAAAAAGTCTTATTGCCAATGAACAATTGTTCTGAAGATTCCTGGTAAAATCAAATACTATTAACGATCGTTTCTTAAGCAATTGCAATACTCTACTTCGCTATTTTTCGACACCATTATTGGTGTGAACACAAAGAAATTTTACAATATTTTAGAAATAAATAGAACACTTTTGTTTTTACTTAGTAATGTACCTAAAAAACTAAGTCACACTGCATGAATACGTATATTTTAGTGATTAATCTTTTAGGTTCATATTTCAAAGAAGAAAAAATATATATCTTTATTTCTTATAATTCAGCACCATAAAGCAAAACAAAGCAAATATTCTACCAGTTATGGGTTAAGGCTTATGGATCCATTTTGCGAGCAAGCAAACAAAATAATTGCGTGCTCAAAATTATGTTCACGGGAATATGGATTATTTTTCAGTGAGTAAGACGAACCTTACAATTAGATAATCAAATAAAAAATATGATATGAGTTTTTCGTGAAAAAAATATCAATATTTCTATTCATTTCAGTAAAAATTTAACGAAAACCTGTGAGAGATACCGAATGCTCTAAAGCTTTGCGCCGAAGCGAGGCTATACTGTTTCCTCTCCAGGATTCCCCAATATCTTGTATACCACATGACGTCATTTGGGAATTTCCAATGGAGGTAGGCGGAGTTGGCGGGGATGAAGACTGTGGCGAGAGACCGTAGTTCGAGTTATACATGGAGGAGTTACCGTTCGTCATCGAAATGTTGTTGGCCAGTGAAGCCACGGCGTTCATTGCGTCAAAACCACCCATCTGACCTGGGAAAGACTGAGATATACCTGTAAATTAAAAGGATTCTAAATAAACAATCGTCAAATGAATAATTTGTCTGGTCGACTGTTTCTTTGATTGACAGTCGCGATTGGTCAGTTTAACAACGTAACATTGTATGCGCCGCGGTGTAGATTACGCGGGAAAGACAAATTATTCTAAATAGTCCTTTAAAAGCTGATGAAAAGGACTACACCAGTCTCCTTTCCACAAGACCTTAGCGTGTTTTGTGGGTATCTATAGTAAAGGTTCAGTGGAGTCGACCGCACGTTATTCTTTGAAAATACGACATTCTGATGTCGACACCACGTGAGCTCTTTTGAATATGACCAAAATTCAAAAGATAAAAAAGTGAAAGAGCGTTACATCAATGAGTAAAGGCAAAACTATTTCAAGTGCCTACATCAAATAAACTCTAAAACAGTTTTGAACTGAGCTTTACAGAATCGAGAATCGGCTAGCGAATCTAATTCCAGACGACGTCACGATGACGTAGGTTTAAAGCAATTGTAAAACCCTTTTCATTGCAATGTTAAAGAGTAGAATATCTCACCTTGTCTAGGCAGTGTTGAGAAGGGTAGATGATTGGCGTTAAGGGGAGCAGCACCCATCTGCGACATCGACGACCAGCGAGTGTCACTGGGATACAGGGAGCACAGAGGATCGTTCATGGTCCCAAAAGGGGACAGGCCTGCTGTAGGCATTAGGGCGCCAGGGGTCCGAAACACGTTTGTAGTCTTTTTCCTTTTCTTCCATTTTGCACGTCTGTTCTGGAACCATACCTGAAAAAGAAATATTAGTTTAATATCAAGCCACAGTTATTTTTTCTCTACTAAACGATCGTTTTCATTTAGCGACCAACATTAGAATTTTCTTTCCAAAAACAAAGGATCCCCATCATTAGACATATTTGCAAATAAGATCATAATAATAAAACTAACAAAATGTCCAAGTCATCATACAGTACTGTGTCAGTGTAAATCTAACGATTTTGTATTTGCAAACTACTAGAACACAAAGATTGGGCTAAAGAAACATGTCAATCAAAAATCGATTGACCAATCAAAACCATTTATTCAAATCCGAAAGTGAAT
This sequence comes from Fragum fragum, assembly GCA_946902895.1. Classification (NCBI taxonomy): domain Eukaryota; kingdom Metazoa; phylum Mollusca; class Bivalvia; order Cardiida; family Cardiidae; genus Fragum; species Fragum fragum. Next base: position 70,131,355 of record OX336370.1, on the reverse strand, counting down.
GATTCGCCTGTAATATTTGTTTCAAACATGTCTGTTTACGATAGTTTAAACGCCGTTACTACAGCTTATTAAAGTCCGCCAACGTTTCTATTTTATGTTCCCGACCATTCAAATAATATACAATATATTGATATATCAAAATAAAATAAAATGTTTTGGTGGAGGTCAGTGGGCGTGGCAAGCGATCCCTCGATTAACCCATTACCAGACGGCAACATTATAGACTAGTCCAAACTGAAAGGAGTTGCGGACGACAATTTTAAATCAATGAAATTTCAGATTTTTCTATTTTCTGGGTACAAAAAATTGTGGAAAATAAGGAAATTGCTTGTCACAAGCAATTTCTTCATTTCCAACAATGTTTTTTCCAATGGAATTGTTTCTTTCAAGGGCGTCTAAAAGCGTTATTGTGTGGGAATGGGTTAAAGCCGAGAAAACCGATTTTTGGGATTATAGATTCATCCATGCTGAGAACACGCTTAAGTTCAGCCAACTTTTAACATTTAGGCAAGCTCACGAATCTCACGTGTTCATTTATTGATTGATTGATTGAATGATTTTTATATAAGAATACACTGTAATTATAAAGCAAATTTTTCTATAATAAGTTTCATTCATATCTGCGACCTTCCGTGACGGAGATGATAGAAATCTCCGGAGATATGGCCCCGTGACTTTTGATATTGGCAAAAATTGACAGCTAATTTCTTAAAGACGAAAACCCTGTCCTTTGAGAGATATTCGGCCCATCGAAATGGCGTGACGCAAACGATTTCTGCGATCGCTTGCGTCCCAGAGTCACCTTGTTGTCAAAACGAGCAGACCTGAATTTGTGTGCCTCGTTCGATTTGCATGACAGAAAATGATTCCCAACTGGTGTGGTTTGACATCTTTACAGAATTCTCTTTATTGGGGAAAGTTTATGAAATATTTAGTTTTAAGATCTTTGTCTGGTTTAGATTTTCAAGCACATTGTGTCTTTGGTAATGAATCAAAGTACTGAAAGTACTGCAAGCTGGCAAAGCATTGTATTATTCATTAATATTCTTTGTCGAACATTATCATGATAACGAAATCATGATAGAGAACGAGGTCAAAGAAACAAGAGTTAACCAATTTCAACACAATCCTTCATTTTTACGCTCCATAAGAAAATAGTTGTGGAAAACAATGTCGAAAATGAAGAAATTGTTTGTTACAAGCAATATCTCTATAACCATATTGTTTTCTACCCAGAGAGATATATATTTTAGAATTTTCAACAATTAAAAAATGTCGTCTGCAACCTCTTTGAAGACTCTGATCAGAGGCATTTTAGAGAAAAATACCTAGGAGGTGAACTTGCGGGCAGAGTTTGCAATATACATAAGACATATACATAAGAACTATTTTTAAGGGCGTAGGTATTTAACGAATTTAGTGGTTAAGCCTCCGATGGCGGCTTTCACTCGTTGAACTTTGAGACGACCTCAAAATCTTGTCTGTTAACTTAAGCTATCAAAACTGAAGCTTTGCTAGCTAAAATTTAACCGTTGCTTACCTATGTACATCATTGTTTTATAGTTGTTGTTTTCAGATCAAAATTGACGGATCGCTGGTCACGCCTACTGATTCAGACAGGAGTTCTACTTCATTGTAAAACGACATTACATTTAAAAAATTATGGCCAGTAACATGTAACAAAAAAATAAAATTGTTAGTTGGCGACCTAAACGTCGTAAATGCAGCTTGAATAAGCTGTACTTACGTCGTCTAGGTCGTCGAACCAACAAAAATGCTTCACATAAATATCGGGCAATCATTAAGTTCACAGTTCACTTCTGACCTAATTGAATGATTATAGTAGGCGATTTGTTCCTGTATTTACAGCCGCGACGTCAATTCGTCTATTCCCATGCAATTGCTGGTGATTTGAACTATATACGCAATATACAGTGTATATCCTACAAACCTATAAATGTTATAGCTGAGGCGTCTTATACAACAGTGGTAGTATAGATACTGAATTCAAAACGTGTTGGCCATAAACAAATAGGTGTAACTGTTTGGAACACCCCCGCCCCACACTAATTTAAACTGACAATTCATCTCTTGAACTAGTAATATCACGTATGTGGTTTACGTTTTATTATAAAATGTGACGATCTAAAAACCGGAATTAGAACGAATACAAACCAAAACTCGGCTCCTAAAGGCAACCATGATTTAAACGTCTTGTTAGTATCATACGTTTCAATAATCATTGGTTAAACAATCAATCTCTTGTCATCACTTTGATATCGTATAATTAAGAGATGAAGAGAATATATTTTTTGTGTTCATGGAGGTATGAACCGAAAAACTAATCACACTGTATGAATACGCGAAGCTAATTCATACATAAGTGTGATTAGGGTTTTCGGTTCATATCTCCATGAAAAAAATTCTCTTCATTTCTTATAATCTAATGACATCGAGTAAAAAAAGGAAATGTTTTTACACATTTTGATACATCTTTATGGAACTGTTTTGTGCGGAAGCATATAAAGTAGCTGCGTGCTCAAAACTTTGTTCATAGAAGTATGAATATTTTTTTCGACCAATCAGATCGCTCGTTTTTGATGGACGAAACTAAACATTAGATTATTGTTTAATAAACTACGTCTTTTAGCAACTTCCAACACAATTCAACTTTTAACACCCGACAAGTAGAAGCTCAGAAGAAAACATTCTCATTTGAACCACTCAAAAAACTTTTTTTGTGAAAAGGACGACGAAGTTAATTTGATTTTGTCACAATGGAAATCTCCCTTTCCGCAGGCCGATTGACCTTACCCGTTTGGATTGAAATCTTTGGTTGTCAACAAGTTTCTTTAAACATTTATTTCGCATCTATAAGGCCAAAGTTCCCCGACCAAATAAAAATAAAGTCTCAAGAATATTTGTGATGTATATATGTTCCATTTTCTAGGAAATCCTACCTAATTGATGTTACTTTATGGAGTTGAAAAAAAAAGAAAAGAAAAAATAACAGCATCATTTTGATGACGAGTTGTTATATGAATTTTTTTAGCATACGCAGGGAGAATATCTATAGTTAACAAATAATTACATGGAGTATAGACATACATTTGCATAAATGCTGCATGAATTGTTTATAAAATCATCAGATACAGTTTCTCAGCTCTGCCTATTCTAATACATTCCGCTTTTTACGCCCCTAAAATGCTTCAGCGAACTTTGTGAAAAAAGAGGAAATTACTTGCCTCAAGCAGCTTTTTGTCTTTTTTTTTACAATGTTTCTACCTAATTTTTGAACGAAATCAACTAGAATTGCTGTTTGTAATTTTTTGAAATTTGAAAAATCGTAACTACTTCTTTGCATAAACTGGTGTTGCGAGGTTTTGGTGGCTTATTTATACATATCTAAAAGGTAAATTAGGTCCTTTATAATACTATCTGATATTATATCTCCCTACCCATGGAGTAGACAGGGTACATTGATTTCACCGAGTCTGTCTCTCCGTCCATAACAGCTTGCTTCCTTGCTACAAATTGGCCTACAAACTTGAATCATTGTTGCTAATAATCTAAAAAAGTGTCCTACCGTTTTTGGATCACGTAGGTTAAAGGTTAACCCCTGTAATGCTGTATAATTTACCTTACTGAATTGCTGTAAAATCAAAGGGCTGAAACCACTGATATAACTTGTTGTTCAAAAATCAACATTTCTTTTAGAAATCAATTTCATAAACAACTCTAGCAGGAAAAGTTACAAGCACGAGGTGTAGACCAAGATCAGATTGCACTTATGTGCAGGCTGATCTTGGTCTACACCTCCTGTCGTAACCGGAATATTCCGGGTTCAGCAAGACAAAGGTTAAGATCGCATTTCAACTTTGATTTAAACTCGTTTTCGTGCCCTACCTCCTACCCAATTTCGATCCGTAACGTTTTGTCGAAAAGATTTCCCAAAACCGCCATTTCGTCGAACGACAATAATGCCTTTTATTGTATTTTGGTTTTGTTTTGTTGGTGTCGAAAACCTTATCTTCGAAAGTCAGTTTCGTCGAATGACAGTTTCGTCGAACTTCATCGAAAATTCGTCGAAATTTCGCCGAAAGAATCTTTTTGAATGTTTATATTTAATTTTCCATTAGATCAAAAGGACAAATATTCTGTAATCGAACTCGATTCACATATATATGAACCCTCTCAATTCAATTTTTGCCCCCCCCCCCCCTCTTTTGCTCACAAAATATAGAGGCCAGAATATAACTGACTCAGCTAGCGCTTGCTATTTAACACTAATTCAATCGAAATTCAATATTTAAAAAGCCATTAGTGATCAGATTTTCTGAAATTCACTTTATCGACAAAGAATCTCATTATAAATTGCAACTAAAGTACAATCAAGCACGATGACCATAGCCAAGACACGAAAAGTAATTAACGGTAACGATTATATTTGTCAATACCCGTATAAAAAAAAGAAGAAAAAATCGGCGAAGTGTCGCACCCGATTTTTTAGACAAGGAGTCGCGTCTAGACCAAAAACACGTTCGACAAAAAAGGTCATTCGGCGAAATAGTCGTCAGGCGATATAGTTTTCGACGAAATATCGTGCGGCAAAAAGAATTTGACCTAAGATTTTGAAACTTTATACAAACGTTATCCATGACCTATTGTTTTTGGCAACGTTTGTCTAAGTCAACTGAGCTGCTTGAGTGACAATATGCTGGTGGGGAATAACATTAGAAAATAGCTATTATTGTCGTAAAAGATATGTTTGCACGCAGGTTTTTCTGGATTCTGAGGCTTACCATGTAACACATTTCAACACAATCCCACATTTTTACGCCACTTTAGAAAAGGCTTTGAAAAATATTGTGGACATAAAAAAAGAATTGCTTGTGTCAAGTAACTTCTTCATTGTCCAAAATGTTTTCTACTTCAAAAGACAAATTGTCTTTAGAAGTTCACAAACCTAAAATCATCGTCTGCAACTTCTTTCAATTTGGACCAGTGTAAATTTTGTTATGCGAGAATAGGTTAAACTAGTCAGGGTCTAAATAAAGTTGTACTTTAAACAAAGGAATGTACATCAGTATTTAATCTATTTCCGTTTCTAATGAAAACGTCCCAGAATCACAGTGAAGAGCTACTCAATCAAACAGAACATTATTCTTCAACGCTGTGTAAGCAATCATTTCACCACAAACGAATCGCCTCCCTACTGTTTTACTATTACGCCATTGTTGAAATTTAGAACAAATATATTAATGGGAATTTATTTAATCGTGTATCAATGAACGTGTGTCTTGAAGAAATATTGATTTAGGATGGTTTACAAGATCATCTATTGTATCGTTTGCAGATGTTTGCACAGTAATCAATCGAGAACCCGACAATAAATACGACTTAGACTGCGGCGCCATTGTCCTAAACGGATAGCGCTTGATGGGTCCTTTCCGGTTTGTTTTATCGACTTTTTGAACTAGCCTGTCTAATGCAAGGTCAAAGTCATATCTTAACTGTACAAAGAAAATTCACATTTCGGTATCAAGTCAAAGGTCATGAAATGTTGAGCGACAAGACTGTATTCTGAAAAGGCGTCAATTCCACTTCGGGAGGAAAAGTTCTATATGACACACGATAAGTGAGATAATGATCTTAGATGGAATAAATACACTGTACATCATGTAGACCAAATTAAATGTGCAAATGACGGGTCGCTGGCCAGGTCCACTTAGCTCCGTCAGGAAGTCCCTCTTAGATATTAAAATTGTGATATTTTTAACCCTTTCCTGTACAATCACTGGTTTTTAAGTCCTTGTGATTTTATACTTGAGAAAACATTGTGGGAAAAGAAGAAATTGCTTGTAACAAGCAATTTCTTCTTTTCCCCACAACATTTTCTACCCTGTTGACCAGTTACTTTTCAAATTGCATTCACTTTTAGATGTCGTCTGCAACTTCATTCAATTTGGACAAGTCTAAAATTCTGAAAAACAGGAAAGGGTTAAGCATTTGGCCATCAATATGTAACAATAAAATAAATGGTTGGTTAGCGACATTAATGTCATAATTACAGCTTGAATAAGCTGTATTTACGACATTAAGTCTCAAATGACAACAACAACAAAAACAACAACAACAAAGGATTCACAAAATCATCGACAAACGGCGGAATTGAAAGATTATTCCGGTCTTTATAAATGATTTGATTGTTCGATAGCTTTGATTAACAGCCGGGATCCATCAATCAAGCGATCATCATAGAAATGCTCTCTACAGGCTTTAGCAGGATCCTTATTTGTTTCAAATATATATGTAAAAAAGATCTTTTTTGTCATTTCATTAAACATTTTGCTAGAAGTATTCATTCTCGAACTCATGCACGCTTATAAAAGGATTTTCTTTAGTTATGATTCTATATTCGTGGATAAATAGACAGATATCGCATTAACGAATCGCCAGTTTTTTGTTGTTTTTTTTTTTTTTTTTTTTGCCAAATTGACGAATCAAATTATTCATCTATACAGGAAATGATTGGTGACCTCTGGTATTCATGTCAAATATTTTTATTGTTTTGCCGACCTAAACGCCTTATCTTCAGCTTATTCAAACTATTGTCCCGGCGTTCTATCCTACATGAATTTTATCCGTTTAAGAAATGATATTTATAGAAAATTGAATTCTCTCAACTGCGACAGTGACTTTTGTCTTTTTCAACCCGAGTGGAGAATTAATATTGTATTTAACTCTCACGGGAATCGAATCTACGCGGATTCTGCAAAGCCGCCTAAAGCTGCAATGTCTGACGACATTAACCAATTGCTACCGAGACATGTCCTTGTGTTAAGTGTCGTGTATCCTTTTTATTTTATGTTCCTGAGTTTATATCTAGAAAACTAATTTCGTTTGATATCTCAGTCCCTGGTCGGAGGTCAGTGGATGTGGCAAGTTGTTTGGCAGATAGATAACAATTTGTTCTTATTTCAACCCAAATATAACCCGTATCACTACGATATGCTGAACCAATGCATACGCTTAATACAGTATTGACAGACTAAAAATTGTTTACACTAAATATAAGGAGAACATCCACATCTCCGCTGTGGAAGTATAACAAAGGTCGACTATAAATAAGGAGGGCATTTTGCTAACAGCTGATTTGTTACGTGTAAGCTGTAGAACTATATTTATGAAATAGGTGTCAATTTAACTTTTACACTTGGAGTAAAAATGGATTTCATTAGCAAAGAAATCTAACGCTTTAACCACGACAGAGTCAACTGTGAAATAATTCTCCCCAGCGAATTATCACTCTGTCTGTCAGGTCCTGTAAGTTTGTTGTCTCAACCTTTGTTATACCTCCATAACGGTGAGGTGAATGCCCTCCTTAGACCGGAAGACTTATCTGTTCCTTGCTCATATACCCATAAAGATCTTATTTAAAAACACCAAACTTAGAATTGTGTGTCCAACACAGTCAAGAACAACGTGTAATGACAAAATGAGTGGTTGCGAAATGATTTCGGAAAAACGTGGAATAGGCGAGATGACCGAAATACCGTTAAAAGTGGCGTTAAAACCTTTTAAACAATCTCTAGCGTCTTCGGGGATCAAATATGTTTAGTAAGTGCGTATAGTTTTCATAGTCCGGGGTAGGCCCTTAACCAATTTCTATACATTGACGATTTTGAACGACCCTCGGGAAAAAGAGACTTCTTCATTTTACACAATATTTTCTATCAAGAAAGTTGAAAAAATCTAAAATTTCCTTTACTTTAAGGTATCTTTTTGAACCAGTCTGAAATTTGCCGTCCGATGATGGGTTATGATGACCGATCGGTTATGAGTTTAGTAAATCAGAGTCGATTATAATCTAAATCTAAAATGCAAAAACAATAAATAAAAGTAATTACGCCCACCAAATTGTAATAAATTGCCAAAATATACGGTCACAGTATCCGTTTGATAACCAATCCCTGTTCAATCCCTGGATTTTACGTCCCTGTGTTTTTGTAAAGGAGTGAACATTGTACACAAAGAAGAAATTGCTTCCCACAACATATTCTACCTTACTGAATGGTTATTTTCCAAATTGAATCCACTTTAAAGTTTCGTCTGCAAAGCCTTTGAAATTGGACAGGTTTCACTTATTGATCGACCAGATGGACATCTGTAAAGCGGTCATTTTAATTGAGTTTATAAGAATTAAAGTTTGTTGATGATTTTCAAATGCGCGTACATGCAATAATCAATTTGTTCATGCTTGCCGCCATTTCACTTCTATTTGACCCTGCAACAACAAAATCAACAAAAATCACAAAAATCTAGTAAATGCCGTTTTTTTTATCTTGATTATCAATCAGTGCCGATTTCTTGTTTCTAGTTGAAGGATCGCCGGGCGCACCGAATAATCTCCGAACGAGGCAATAAAATACATTGTTTTGTACAATATATATAGTTAGTGTCACAAAATAAAAGAGAGATAGTTGTTTTACGCTCTAAACGTTGTAACTCCAACTTGAATAAGCGGCAGTTACGCGAGTTGAATAAGCTGGTATTAAGACTTCTAAGTCGCCGAACTAACAACAATGATTATTAGTTGATATTGGAGTTCAAAGTTCACTTCCGATCTAATAAATAGGTCAATAAGGTTTTCGATTTATAGCGGCGCTCCGTCAATTGGTGTTTTTTTGCCATATTAAAGTTTGGTTTCTATTTTCATTTTCATTTGCCACTCTACTCCGTACGCCTAGACAGAAAATTGTTTGAATGATTGAATGGTTTTGACGACACATTAACAGTATCGCGGCGACTAGAGCACCTTACTGTAGATCCCTAGTATTTCTCACGCTAGTTCTACCAGTACACCCTTTCCAAGTCTCCAGGGGTCATTCCACTTAGGTTTTCGATTATCAACCGATTGTAGGGAGACAAATGATTGAAGGATCGAACCCGGGACCCCATGACAAGGAGTCCTTCGCGCTACCACCGCGCTATGACCTAGGCGCCTTAATCGAAAATCGGGACATAAGAAAATATGTGACGGATGTCCTTCCCTTGAAGACAAATTAATCATTTAGAGTCATCAGTTTAGAAATATGCTAACAAATGTATAAGAGAATACAGTAATTGTACAGTGTTTTATCTTATTTATGAAAAAAGAAATCCATTCTCATTTGTTAAATTCTATTCTGCTCAGTAAGGAATGTTTATCAAATTCTGTTATTCTGTGTAATATTTTGTATGTAAACTATGATATAGACTAAAAAAAGAGAAAACTAAGGACAAATATTACAATATTTTTGATTATCACCACCACCAACAACAACAATTTTAAACAAATTGTTTTTGAGTAAACACAAACGCTTAGATACAGGGTCACTGTTCGATAGATCACTGAATGAAATACAATTAAAGCCATATTTTTTCAAGATGATAGCCTATGAGTTGTCTGTAAATAAACGTGGAATTTTCAATGCCATACTGAAGCATGAAGCCGCTATGATAAATAATCCTCGCTATAATGGATAGATGTACTAGAGCTCCGCAAAAACAACTAGTTTTTGTAGCAAAACGAAAACATTTATTGATTGAATAAGGTTTGACACCACTTTTAACAGCACTTCAGTCAAATCGCGGCAGCTGGAGCACCTAACCGTGGATTCCTGTTATTTCTTACTTATAATACCACTACATCCCATACGAGCCTCCAGCTGTTCGCCTAACTTAGGTTTACGATTATCCACTCGTTGTTGGGAGACAAATCTCGGAAAGGATATTCGCATGCTTTACATGGATAGATGTACTATACAGCTTCTCAAAAACAACCCAATTTGACGGCAAAACGAAGACCCTTCCACTTAACCCATTCCCACACAAGCCCTCCTTTTTACGCTCCTAGAGAAAAAAAGCCTTGGAAAACATTGTTGAAAATGAAGAAATTGCTTGTATCAAGCAATTTCTTCATTATCCACAATGTTTTCTATCCAAAAAGACAAAGAAAATTTAAGTTCCACCAACTTGAAAATATCGTCTTCAGCTTCTTTCAATTTGGACCAGTCTAAAATTTTGTTGAGTTGGAATGGGTTAACGATCGAATACTTCACATGGATAGATGTACTCCAATTTCGCATAAAAAACCAGTTTTTGAAGCAAATACGACAACACTTCCCCGCAACGGCATTATCGATATACCATATACAGAGTAAATTTACTGAGTTGTCATGATACACCGAATATATTCGACGAGTCATTTTTTTTAAGACAAAGACGAGGATTTGTTTAAGAGAGGAAGAAAATATTTTTCTTGTTTTCATGGAGGTATGAGCCGAAAAAACAAATCACACTGTATGAATACGCAAAGCGGGTCCATACATAAGGGGGATTAGGTTTTTCGATTCATACCTCTATGAAAACAAAAACATTCTCATCATTTCTTATAATTTAATAGCATATATAGCGATAAAAAGCAAAAAACTTTAAAAATTGTGATACTTTTTTGTATGGGACTACATGTATTTTGAGCGGAACTATACAAAATAGCTGCGTGCTCAAAATTGTGTTCGTGGAGGTATGCATAATTTTTCTGAAATCTGAACGTCCGTTTTTGTTAGACAGAACTTAAGATTGAATTGATTAATTTTTAACAGTAGATTTAAAGAACTTCATATATATCCGTGGCTTGTGTTTGACTTTTGACCCTAAAATACTTATCCTATTTTGACTCTTAGAACTTTCTCCCAAAGGGGTCATTTTGACCCCTTTGGGAGAAATTTCTAAATGGGTCATTGACATATTGAGGTTTTATCCCTTACTTTTTTATTACGAGGTCTAATAACAATTAAAATTATACAAAAGAATTGCTTAGTTCTTATCTTTACACATAAAGATTATTTAGCACTTAGACCTTCGAATTCGTACTCATTATAAGCCGTTATTGATGTTTTGACTTCTTCAAAATCATCCTTCAGTTTTTCATCGTCAAGGAGACGACGACTCATCAATTTAAAATGTTAGCACAACTCCTCCCTATACGGCTGATCATGAACTCGAAAGTGATATTCTGTTTAAAACGTGGTTCTTTCTTTTCGACAAATATACAAAATTATTGGAAATATTCGATCGAAAATGATACAGCTTATTAAAGACCGCCAACGTTTCTATTTTACGTTCCCGATCATTCAAATAATATACAATATATTGATATATCAAAAAGAAATAAAATGTTTTGGTGGAGGTCAGTGGGCGTGGCAAGCGATCCCTCGATTAACCCTTTACCAGACAGTAACATTTTAGTCAAAACTGAAAGGAGTTGCGGACGACACTTTTAAATTAACGGGGTTTTAGATTTTTTTTTTTCAATATTCTTGGTAGAAAAACATTATGGAAAATGAAGAAATTGCTTGTCACAAGCAATTTCTTCATTTCCCACAATGTTTTTCCAGTTGATTTCCTTCAGGGGCGTCTAAAAGCGTCAATTGTGTGGAAATGGGTTAAAGTCGAGGAAACCGATTTTTGGATTGCAGATTCATCCATGCTGAGAACACGCTTAAGATCAGCCAACTTTTAACATTTAGACAAGCTCATGAATCTCACGTGTTCATTTATTGATTGATTGATTGATTGATTTTTTATATAAGAATACACTGTAATTATAAAGCAAATTTTTCAATAATAAGTTTCACTCATATCTGCGACCTTCCGTGACGGAGATGATAGAAATCTCCGGAGATATGGCCCCGTGACTTTTGATATTGGCAAAAATTGACAGCTAATTTCTTAAAGACGAAAACCCTGTCCTTTGAGAGATATTCGGCCCATCGAAATGGCGTGACGCAAACGATTTCTGCGATCGCTTGCGTCCCAGAGTCACCTTGTTGTCAAAACGAGCAGACCTGAATTTGTGTGCCTCGTTCGATTTGCATGACAGAAAATGATTCCCAACTGGTGTGGTTTGACATCTTTACAGAATTCTCTTTATTGGGGAAGGTTTATGAAATATTTAGTTTTAAGATCTTTGTCTGGTTTAGATTTTCAAGCACATTGTGTCTTTGGTAATAAGATCAAAGTACTGAAAGTACTGAAAGCTGGCAAAGCATTGTATTATTCATTAATATTCTTTGTTGAACATTATCATGATAACGAAATCATGATAGAGAACGAGGTCAAAGAAACAAGAGTTAACCCATTTCAACACAATCCTTCATTTTTACGCCCCATAAGAAAATAGTTGTGGAAAACAATGTGGAAAATGAAGAAATTGTTTGTTACAAGCAATATCTTTATTACCACAATGTTTTCTACCCAGAGAGATAAATATTTTAGAATTTTCAAAAATGTCGTCTGCAACCTCTTTGAAGACTCTGATCAGAGTCATTTTAGCGAAAAATACCTAGGAGGTGAACTTGCGGACCGAGTTTGCAATATACATAAGACATATACATAAGAACTATTTTTAAGGGCGTAGGTATTTAACGAATTTGGTGGTTAAGCCTCCGATGGCGGTTTTCACTCGTTAGCTAGCAAAGCGTCAGCTTTGATAGCTTAAGTTAACAGACAAAATTTCAGGTCTTCTCAAAGTTCAACGAGTGCAAACTACCACTGGAGGCTTAACCACTCAATCTATAGAATGCCTACGCCATAAAAAATAGTTCTTACGTATTTCAGAAATATCGTCAATTCTATGCAAAATGTAGAGAACTCTGTCAAAAGCATGTCATTTAACCTATTCCCATTCAATTCCGCTTTAAGCATCTCAATACATGCAATAATCAATTTGTTCATACTTGCCGCCATTTCACTTCTATTTTACCCTGCAACAACAAAATCAACAAAAATCACAAAAATCTAGTAAATGCCGTTTTTTTTTATCTTGATTATCAATCAGTGCCGATTTCTTGTTTCTAGTTGAAGGATCGCCAGGCGCACCTAATAATCTCCGAACGAGGCAATAAAATACATGATTTTGTATAATATATAGTTAGTGACACAAAATAAAAGAGAGATAATTGTTTGACGCTCTAAACGTTGTAACTCCAACTTGAATAAGCGGCAGTTACGCGAGTTGAATAAGCTGGTATTAAGACTTCTAAGTCGCCGAACTAACAACAACGATTATTAGTTGATGTTGGAGTTCAAAGTTCACTTCCGATCTAATAAATAGGTCAATAAGGTTTACGATTTTTAGCGGCGCTCCGTCAATGGTTTTTTTGTTTGTCATATTAAAGTTTGGTTTCTATTTTCATTTTCATTTGCCACTCTACTCCGTACGCCTAGACAGAAAATTGTTTGAATGATTGAATGGTTTTGACGACACATTAAACAGTATCGCGGCGACTAGAGCACCTTACTGTAGATCCCTAATATTTCTCACGCTAGTTCTACCAGTACACCCCTTCCAAGTCTCCAGGGGTCATTCCACTTAGGTTTTCGATTATCAACCGATTGTTGGGAGACAACTGTTTGAAGGATCGAACCTGGGACCCCATGACAAGGAGTCCTTCGCGCTACCACCGCGCTATGACCTGGGCGCCTAAATGGAAAATCGGGACAAATGAAGTACATATGTGACGGATGTCCTTCCCTTGAACACAAATTAATCATTTAGAGTCATCAGTTTAGAAATGTGCTAACAAATGTATAAGAGGATACAGTAATTGTACAGTGTTTTATCTTATTTATGAAAAAAGAAATCAAATTTTGTTATTCTGTGTAATATTTTGTATGTAAACTATGATATAGAATAAAAAAAAAAAGAGAAAACTAAGGACAAATATTAAAATATTTTTGACAATCATCACCACCACCAACAACAATTTTAAACAAATTGTTTTTAAGTAAACACAAACGCTTAGATACAGGGTCACTGGTCGATAGATCACTGAATGAGATACCATTCAAGCCGTTTAATAACATATTTTTTTCAAGATGATAACCTATGAGTTGTCTGTAAATAAACGTGGAATTTTCAATGCCATGCTGAAGCATGAAGCCGCTAATAACATGATAAATAATCCTCGCTATAATGGATAGATGTACTAGAGCTCCGCAAAAAAACAACTAGTTTTTGTAGCCAAACGAAAACATTTATTGATTGAATAAGGTTTGACACCACTTTTAACAGCACTTCAGTCAAATCGCGGCAGCTGGAGCACCTAACCGTGGATTCCTGTTATTTCTTACTTATAATACCACTACATCCCATACGAGCCTCCAGCTGTTCGCCTAACTTAGGTTTACGATTATCCACTCGATGTGGGGAGACAAATGTCGGAATAGATATTCGCATGCTTTACATGGAAAGATGTACTATACAGTTTCTCAAAAACAACCCGCTTTGACGGCAAAACGAAGACCCTTCCACTTAACCCATTCCCACACAAGCCCTCCTTTTTACGCTCCTAGAGAAAAAAAGCCTTGGAAAACATTGTTGAAAATGAAGAAATTGCTTGTATCAAGCAATTTCTTCATTATCCACAATGTTTTCTATCCAAAAAGACAAAGAAAATTTAAATTCCACCAACTTGAAAATATCGTCTTCAGCTTCTTTCAATTTGGACCAATCTAAAATTTTGTTGAGTTGGAATGGGTTAACGATCGAATACTTCACAGCGATAGATGTACTACAAATTCGCATAAAAAACCAGTTTTTTAAGCAAATACGACAACACTTCCCCGCAACGGCATTTTTGATATACCATATACAAAGTAAATTGACTGAGTTGTCATGATACACCGAATATATTCGACGAGTCATTTTTTAAAGACAAAGACGAGGATTTGTTTTAGAGAGGAAGAAAATATTTTTCTTGTTTTCATGGAGGTATGAGCCGAAAAAAAAAAAATCACACTGTATGAATACGCAAAGCGGGTCCATACATAAGGGTGATTGGGTTTTTCGATTCATACCTCTATAAAAACAAAAACATTCTCATCATTTCTTATAATTTAATAGCATATATAGCGATAAAAAGCAAAAACTTTAAAAATTGTGATACTTTTTTGTATGGGACTATTTTGAGCGGAAGCATACAAAATAGCTGCGTGCTCAAAATTGTGTTCATGGAGGTATGCATAATTTTTCTGAAATCTGAACGCCCGTTTTTGTTAGACAGAACTTAAGATTGAATTGATTAATTTTTAACAGTAGATTTAAAGAACTTCATATATATCCGTGGCTTGTGTTTGACTTTGACCCTAAAATACTTATCCTATTTTGACTCTTAGAACTTGCTCCCAAAGGGGTCATTTTGACCCCTTTGGGAGAAATTTCTAAATGGGTCATTGACACATTGAAGTTTTATCCCTTATTTTTTTATTAAGATGTCTAATAACAATTAAAATTATACAAAAGAATTGCTTAGTTCTTATCTTTACACATAAAGATTATTTAGCACTTAGACCTTCGAATTCGTACTCATTAAAAGCTATTTTTGATGTTTTGACTTCTTAAAAATCATCCTTCAGTTTTTCATCGTCAAGGAGACGACGACTCATCAATTTAAAATGTTAGCACAACTCCTCCCTATACGGCTGATCATGAATTCGAAAGTGATATTCTGTTTAAAACATGGTTCCTTCTTTTCGACAAATCTACAAAATTATTGAAAATATTCTATCAAAAATGATCCGCAAAATTCATTACTACGTTTGTGACATGAAATCACATGCGCTATGGCGTGAAATAAATGTTGGTTGGTTGAATGGGGTCTAACGCCACTTTAAACAGTATTTCAGTCATTGTTCAGAGCACCTAACAATGGTTCCTAGTATTTCTCACACCAGTACTACAGTTACATCCTTTCCTAGCCTCCAGCTACTATCCCACTTAGGTTTACGATCATCAACCCATTGGTGAGAGATAATGTAGGAAGGGATATGTACCGCCGACGGGGATCGAACCCATGACATCCCATGATTAAAGATTAACGTAGCGAAAAGGTATTTAAGAGATGAAGAAAAGTTTTTGTTTTCATAAAGATACAAAACGAAAAACCTCATCACACTGTATTCATGAATACGCGAATCGGATTAATAAATTAGCGTAGTTAGAGTTTTGTTTCATACCTCCATGAAAACAAAAACTATTCTTTTTATTAACTTTGATTTAAAAAAACATCAAGGCTATAATAACATGAGAGAAAAAGTGGGATGATTTTACGATTTTTGATACATTTTTATTGATCTTTTTTGTGCGCAGGCATACAGAAAAACTGCCTGCTCAAAATATTGTTCATGTAATTATGTTTTTTTTTTTTTTTTTTTTTTTTTTTTTTTTTTGAATCAGAACTCTCGTTTTTGATAGACGAAACTAAAAATTAAAAACATGCCTCAGCTCATTTGTATGATTATAGCAAAATTGAAATATCACCCATGTAGGCATTGTTTGTTGTGTTTCACTCCCAGGACCAAGGTCATATTATCTACTTTTTTAACTGGCCTAATTACTTGAATTTCATTGTAGAAATATTTTCATCTAAAATGGATTTGTGTATTAAATAATAGTGAAAAGTGTATCTGGGTGTGTGATTATTATCAATTTCTTTCCCCAGTTATTACGGATTGAAAGGATGCACATGTTCACAGATCTACTTCGATGAAGACTTGAGATTTTCTTTTAATTGCCGACGAAATATGATTACAAATAGCCAGACTGAGCATGCGCATGGGATGGCAATCATGTTAACAAGATGTTTTTATGGCGAGTGTACGATGAGGATTTCGCGCCTGTACGATGACGATAACGCTAGGGTAAGATGTAGATATCGTGAGAGTACGACGATGATAAAAAGACAATACGCTGTTGAGATAACGAGATTTACTCGATTTCTCGTCATCGAATTCTCGTGCGCTCGCGTTCTCGTCGTCCTACTCTCATAACCTCGTGTTCTAATCAATATAAATTCCCGTTCTCATCGTCAAACTCTCATAACCTCGTGTTCTCATCATCGTGCATTCCCGTTCTCGTCGTCAAACTCTAATAACCTCGTGTTCTCATCATCGCATACTCCCGTTCTCGTCGT
The DNA here is from genome assembly GCA_946902895.1 of Fragum fragum. NCBI lineage: Eukaryota > Metazoa > Mollusca > Bivalvia > Cardiida > Cardiidae > Fragum > Fragum fragum. Next base: position 70,114,337 of record OX336370.1, on the reverse strand, counting down.
CCTACTCTCTTAACCTCGCGTTTTCATTACCGTATACCCGCAATATCATCAGAGTCCTTCCGAGCTATCAATATCGTATCCTCGCACTCTCGCGTTCTAGTCGTCATACTCTCATAACCTCGTGTTCTCATTATCGTATACTCGCAACATCATTATGATCCTCCCGAGCTATCATCATCGAATTGTCGTGATCTCCCGCTAGTGTACTCTCGATCCTGGTATATAAATTCTACAAATCATTTTGTCATGGCGTTAACGGTAAAAGGAGAGATGGCTTCAAGCAATTTCTCTTTTGACCGCGATATTTTCAACTGGTGAAACCCTCTTCAATGTCACTCACTTTCACGTAAAGTCAACGATTTATCAAAATTCTAATAGAATAATGCAATTTTCTCGCATTTAGAATTTGCTATTTTTGATATATTCATCAAACTTTGGATGAGAACATAGCTGTATAATTGCAATACTTCAAAATAGAGTATTTTCATTGGCCCAAATCGTATCACGTGATCAAATCAATTGCACTTTATACCTCGATAAAAGGCAGAACTATTTTCGACAAAAATAGAAACAAACAAGGTCAGGGATTTCCGATATTGGTGGCACTTCCAAGAAATACCAAACTTGTTTTGTTACTATTTATAGTCATCACCTTTTGAATTTCGATTTCCTAGAATTCCTTTATACTTCCATGGATAATCAATAAATAGATAAACAAAAAGTGTCCTTATAACAATTATAATGTTCGTTTTAAACATGAAGATTTCGAAAAACTCACCTTTATTAGCCGTAAATCCGAGATGTCGAATCGGCTTCGCCACATCAGCATGCATCGTGTCGATGTGGTAGGTTTATATTTCTTGTCTATTACAAAACATCTATTCATAATTCTAACTGTTATCGACCCAGATATCGTAATTTACAGAGTTTAAAGTTAGTATTTCCTCATAATAATTCCAAATAAATCCAACGAACGTTCGAATTTCCATTTCAAAAAACCCAAGCGACGAAATAAAATGTCCGCCGTTACAACGACTCGAGCGATAAACTGTGTCAATGTATCCATACGCCTGTCAAAGAAAAGTAACTCCGCCCACAGTTCGTTTATTTGTTTTTATTTTCATCTCTCTATCCGATTCGGATTTGAAAATAGACGTATTGCAATTATATGGGCCGAGTGTATTTTTCACTGCGTTTATTGGAGTATAAAGTGCAATTGCCTTAGCACATGGCTTAAACATAACGCCCTACGGGCGTTATTTGCCATGTGCTAAGGCAATTGCACTTTATACTCCAATAAACGCAGTGAAAAATACACTCATCCCTATATTAATATCCATTTTATACGGTATAAACTTTAGCTTTTTTGCTGCGCCGGCAAAAATAGTATTTCCCCCAACACGAAATAAATCTGACTACGTGGTCTATCATGTGTAGTTGATAACAGGCCGTTAATAAAGGTATATCAAATTCAAAAAAACCTTTCATTCTAGCAATAGCAAAAACATACTGAATGACCCGTTATCTTCTAGACAAACTGAAAGCAGCTCATCTTTGACACGATACTTCTTGCACCTTTCAATTTCTGAAATTAACCTTTCTGCCAATAACAGCGGAAAATTAGCTCTATTATCCCAAAATTAATTATCTTTTAGACCACTTTATTGAATCCATAGTGACGCATGGCGACTCTCACGAGATTTCCTCTCGACCCGTATCGTATGAAATCCGAGACGAAAACCGGAAACACGCAACGTCGGTTGGAATGTACACAAATAATGGTTCCCGGGGCTAAACAAAACGCGATTCGCTGGTCCCCAGGTAGTCCAATAATGGAGAAACTAGTGGCAAGAGTTAATACTTTCATTATAAAGGCATCAAAACTAAATCGACCCGGGTTCTCCTGCTATACGCTTTATAATCTGTATGTTAATTAATGGTTCCCCGCGGGAGAGATATTCTAACACCTCGGCGAGGCCGGGCTCAAGTTGTCTGGAGTCAGAAATCTTTGATAGTTTCTAATATATCATTCTTCCTACTATGTTCGCTGTATTTCGGTGCTGCGAATTGGATTAATTTGGGTCGAAGATTTATCGCCAGGCATTTACGTAGATCTAGTAGTTAATATTTCCTTATTTGTTGTCTTAAATCATCCGATATTTTCGTGGATTTTCAGAGGCAAGTCTTGCCACCCTCTCACTGCAAAACTATGGTAGTTAATATGATTGAAACCCCAGAGTGGCGTATGACAAAAAGTTTGATCGACCAATCAAATCATTCATTATGACCGAAAGTGATCTTTGAACTCCAACATTCTTCGACATTTTTGTGGAGTATGGTTTGGCTTGATGGCCTGTTGAACTCAACAGTGCATTAACTTTATTCTCATATTACAGTAGATTCATGAATAACTGCCTTCTAAAGTCGCAAATGCATACTTTTAGAGTGTTCACAACCGATAAATCGGTGCTTTATACATGTTCGTCTAACGATTGCACATAATTGTCCATACCCTTTATAAATGAGTGGATATCATTCGTCGAAAAACACCATTTTGATAATTTCCGTAGTTGATGTATTATGACGTCATTGTTTAATAGCTATAGAATACATGACGTCATAATTTCCTAATCCGCCTGTGGGCCCCGTAATGTATGAACTTCAATAAAAATATAGTGGTAAAAGTATAATAGCACATTCGTTTTCATTTGATAGAATATATAATCAATGAGCACTCATGTCATTACCAATATATTCTTCTGTTCTTCAACACTACCGACCACTGTAATGTTTCAACGTATCTCTTAGAAACACATCCATTCTTGAAACATGCTACATGAGCAGGTAACATATCTTTCTAACTTATGTCTTATACTGAACCCGGAATATTCCTTTTTTGGCAGGAGGCATAGACAAAGAGCAGCCTACATATATGTGCAATCTGATCTTAGTCTACATTACCTGAGTGTCCTTATTCAACCAAATTTATTTATAAAATGGATTTTCAAAAGAAGTTCTGACCTTCAATAAAAACTTTCAGTGCTCTCAGTCCTTTGATTTTCATGCAGTTCAAAGACAGGATTTTATTTAGCATGACAAGGGTTTTTTAATGCTCAGAAACCAGTCTAAATGTGTCTTTTAATGTCACTACAATGGCTGTAAAAGCAAAGTAAAGTAAATATTTATTTATTATAGTGACTTGTGTTATACAATATAATATACAAATAAAGAAAAGTTGGCTTTAAACACCCGGCCCCATGGGCCTATAAGTCACCTTTATACTTCATGATAATTTTCCAAGTTTATGACCGCTGTAATTGGCCGATACATTTACCAATGTCGCGTTAAGATTGTTGTACAATATAATACTCCGCCGTCATAGCGCAGCTGGTAGCGCAGCTGGTAGCGCATCGGACTCCCAATCTTCAATCATGGGATGTTATGGGTTCGATCCCCGGCGGCGGCACTTATCCTTTCTGACATTTGTCTTTTACAAATGACCGAATAATCCAAATACTAAGTTGGATAGCACCTAGAGGCCAAGAAAGGATGTACTGGTGCGAAATGTACCAGGAGTCAATTGTTAGGTGCTCCAGTCGCAGGGATATGACTGAAAATTTGTTGACATCGGCGTTAAATCCTATTTCAACAAACAAAACCATATAACACCTCATTTCAAATCACAAATTTCGTCACAGCTAACTACTACTGCTGTGTAAATGATAGACTTCGAGTTTACACATTCAGATATAATCCGCTTTTAACGCCACCCAATGAAAAACGCTATAGAAGATATCGTGTAATGTTAAGAAAGCTGCGATATCGTAGCCAGCAGATTATCAGAAAGACGGCTACGATATCACATGTATCCATTCCCTTGTTCGAATGGAAAATAAAGATTGGATTTAGGGAAGTTATGTTTGAGCAGGAATCAAGTTTAGCAAACTCCTCCACATGCACGATGCTTTTCCTTAATTGACGAATCGTTGGCCACACCCACTGACTCCGACAGGAAGTTCCGCTTTGATATCAAACGGTGCTAATATGCAAGATTCTCGGCCAGTAACATTTGTGTTTTTTTGCGATCTAAATGTGAAAATAATGTAGTTGCGACGATTCAGTCGCCAAGATTACAAGAATACCGCACATAAACTTTGGAGTTCAAAGTTCACTTCTTGTCTAAATGAATGAGTTGATTCGTCGATTGATTCTTTGATTAACATACGCGATCTGTAAAATACATGCGTTGATGTGCATCACTTGATACACGTCGTCATCACAGTGATTAGTCGAGATTGGTCATGTCCTAATGGTTCACTCACGTGTTTTATCAAAGACAAAAACCAATTAGAAAAACGTGAATTTAGGTATAGGAATTTCAGTTTTCAGAGTATTTTCTAAATACGGAAACTTGAACAAAGTCGGCGAAGATCAAAGGGTACTTCTATTTATTTTTACGAATCGGCGTCAAATGTTTGTTCAAATAGTTGTACATTGTATATCCCTTTGCGTTTTGAGATTATTTTCTGTCTCAACCATTTTATCTAACATTAAAAAAAAAAAACAACATATTTTTCTTTTTGTATGGGTCGTTTTTGAAAATCATTTTTCAGACTTATTGATATACTTTTAATTTCCTTTTTATCATACTGTGGAAATTAGTACTCATTTACGATTTTTATATTGATCAACCGGAGACAGGTTTGGTGTTTATTATAGAAAAAGTTTTCTTCGAGTATCTATAAAGCTGTTTTCTAAGACAGGGGTGTTAATTCCAAATAAGGGACCCTTATGTCACAGACAAGAAAGTAATATTTTGTCTGTTGTCAGTACAATAAGCATACTTCAAACTCAACTAATGTATAAGATTTTTCATTATTTTAGCATTGGAGAAACTCTGGACTAAAATTGAATAATATCTTCTTAAAGTAAAAGTTTCCTGTTCAATACCTGTTTTTTACGTCTCTGTGATTTTTTGCACAAGAAAACATTGCTTGAAGCAATTTCTTCTTCTCCCACAATATTTTCTACCCTGTAGGTTGGTTACTATTCAAATTGCACTCATTTTAAGTTGTCGTCTGTAACTTCTTTAACCTTGGACAAGTCTAAAATTTTGAAAAACAGGAAAGGGTTAAAGGTTCTATGGCTCTCGTAGTGTCAACATTTCTCACAAAAGGAATCCTTTAATTTTCGTTTAAATAGTTAACCAACCCCTCTAGCAGCAATATGTAACAAACTCGCTATGGGAAGCTTTGTCGAACAGAAAACGAAAACAAATTTCAAAATTATTTCATGTTGCTAAAATAGGATAAGACCTCAGTGCCAGAATGGGTAAAAAGACATTATAAGAAAAATTGAAACATCTTATTACAACCAGTTTTTTTCCTTTTCCCACTTCGTATATGTAGTGCACGTGTACTAATTCCCATACAGTGACGCCTTTTTGATGCCCGGACGAGCAAAATGATGAGGAAATCTTTGTGGAAAATGCTTTCTGACCAAAAATGCAAAGACTTTTTTGCTTTTTGAAATTTAATCACTTTGGATTTGGACCGGACTAAAGTTTTTTTTCTGGTAATGGGCTGACACGAAAATAGATTTTTACTATTCAAGTTGCATCACATTGAAGTAAATCCGTCGAAGTAATGCCCCTTAATCCACTCCCACACAATGACGTCTTTTGACTCCAATAAAAAAACGATTGAGAAAACATTGTGTTAAAAGAAGAAACTGCTTATAACAAGGAATTTCTTCATTTTCGACTGTTTTCTTATCTGAAATTGGGGAAAAAATTGATTGACTTTACATTGTCTTCAACTTCTTTCAATTTGTACCGGTCTAAAATTTTGCAATCTGGTAATGGGTTAACAGATAACCGATAGATAGACAGAGCCATCACTAGACGAAAAGGATGAAATAATTTCCTTGTAAAATGTCAAGTTATTAGAGGGAGTTACTCTGTTAAACCCTTTCCTGTACAGATCCGGGATTTCATGTCACCGTGATTTTATTCTTGAGAAAACATTATGGAAAAAGGATTAAGAAGCCAAACCAATCAAAATGCTTAACACAAATGTCGGGGTTTAAGTTCGGTGTCCCGTTTTGGATAAGTGATTTCGTTGGCATGGCGATTCCTCTTCTGACAGCGGCGATATGTTTAGATTTTGAAAAGTGAGGGACTGAGTGGAAACTTGTTATTCAAGCTGTTGTTACGACGTTTAGGTCGCCAACCAACCATTCTATCTTTGATTGAATGTAAGTAGCCATAGATTTTGACATATAACGCCGTTTAATCTTTAAGTCGAACTTCCTGTAGGAGATGACTGGGTTTAGCCATCATTATGTCAGTTACCATGCGAAATACATGTACATGTTCATACATAAGGAACTGTATATTCTAGCTTGACGTTGCTTTTTGTATTTTTAACCCATTCCCACACGAAGTTTTAGACTGGCCCAAATTGAAAGGAGTTGCAGACGAGAAATCAAAGTTTATGAAATTTCAGATTTTTTCAGGTTTCTGGATAGAAAACATTGTGCAAAATGTAGAAAGTGCTTGTAACAAGCAATTTCTACATTTTGAACAATGTTTTCCCATTTTGGTTCTTGCAGGGTGTGGGAATGGGTTAATGTCCTGCAATACAAAATTCATTGAAAACAGGTGATTTTTTTTCTTAGTTCAAATAACATTCAGTATCTTATATTATTTCTGGCAAAAAATTTAAATATCAACAGGATGAAAAACCTATTAAGGGAAGGGTGAAATGACCATTTTAATCTCCGGTAACCTTGGAAACGCACTAGGAGGTATAATGGACTTGCGATTTTGCAATGTTCTTCAAAAGGATGGCCAGAAAAAAATAATGTTTTTCGAACATGGTGCCGTTCGTTATAGATGCGTAGATTGGTATGAAAAGGAGACGCGGAAGTATAATCACACACCAGATGTTAGAAGAAATGACATGTTTCGATTCTGATAGCAACTTGAAGCTGTTGTTAAGACAAATTGGTCGCCCAACGTTGTTTTGTATTGAATTCAATCTACCATCATATTTCATCTTTCTGTTTTGATATCTACATGTGATGATTTAATCCATTCCAACACAATGACGCTTTTGGCTGCCCCTTAAAAAAACAATTGGGAAAAAAACATTACTTAAAATAAAGAAATTGCTTGTAAAAAGCAATTTCTTCATTTTACACAATATTTTCTATCCAGAAAGTAAATCTAAAATTTCATCAACTTGAAATTGTCGTCTCCCACTTCTTTCAGTTTTGATTAGTCCAAAATTTTCTGTGGTAATGTAATAACTGAAAACAACAACAATGGCAAAACCCCAAACAAACAAACGAAAAACAGCCTTAATAGCGTTACGTTTGAAAATCACAATATTAAGCAGACGTCATTACTGTCCGGTCATTGCTTCGTCCCTCAAGATAAAAAAAAGGTTGCAGAAAACATTGTAGAAAATGAGCTTGTTACAGGCAATTTCTTTATAATTCACAATGTCTTCTGCCTCAAAGTCTTTTTTTTAATTTCATCTACTTAAGCTAGTCGTCTGCAACTTTTTCTTAACTTGGACTAGTTTCGAACATTGTCGCCTGGTAAGGGGCTAATGTACAAAAATACCTGTCTCGTTGTCAGCCTTTTCTTATTGTTTTCTCTTTCTTTATTTTTTCCCCTTTACGTGAATCAGATTGATAGTTTATTGCAAAACTTGAAACAGTAAATCAATAGATAAACTAACATTTCATTCTGTCATATAGGCAGGTTTGCGTATATATTTAACCCATTCCAACACAAGCCCTCCTTTTTACGCCCCTCGAGAAAGGGGCTTTAGAAAACATTGTGGAAAATGAAGAAATTGCTTGTATCGAGCAATTTCTTCATTATTCACAATGTTTTCTATCCAAGAAGGAAGACTTTGAAATTCCATCAACTTGATATTGTCGTCTGCAGCTTCTTTCAATTTGGACCAGTCTAAAAATTGTTGTGTGGTAATGTGTTAATGATTAAAATTGGCGATCAAATAAATCATGATTAATCTACTATTTGTTATGTAGTGTAGGAAAATCATACATTTTACTTTTACCAGTCACAGCCTGTCAGATGTAGAAACCTGCTTTTTAATTCTTCTTCAAATCATTAACAGACGATAAAATTTTTGACTGCTCCAAATTGCAAAGAGTTGTAGACGACAATTTAAAGCTTGTGAAATTTTAGATTTTTTCAACTTTATCGTAAAAAAACTGAGGAAAATGAAGAAATTGCTTATTCCAAGCAATTTCTTCATTTTACACAATGTTTTCAAATTTTTTCTAGATAGACGTCAAAAAAGTGCCATTGTGCGAATAAGTTAAGTACTTTTTAATCAGTGGGGGTATGTGTTGTGTCTTAGATGAGTTTAAAGTTCACTATTTTACAATAAAACGGGATTTTGAAAAATCGTTGAGTATATTTTTCACAGTCTTTACATATTATGGATAGACTGAGGGCATTTTTCACAGTTTCCGCAAAAGTCTTCACTTCAAGTACAATTACCATGACCACCTTGATGTTTGACAAAACACATACGACCATTCTTCTCTTGGAATCCGCTCCCCACAAACAAAGCTAGTGTAAAGCGGGTTACCATTTTTCAATCGTTATGGAGCGTTTTGTGATTATGAACGCTGGGCCGGTGTCGATGCTGATACGACAGTTGACCTCGCCCATTGACCCCCCGAGCTTCGCTCATTTACTACGGCAGAGAGTTCGATGGGGCTTTATTTTGCAAAATGTATGGCCAGGATCATGTAACAAAAAAGTAAATGGTCGGTTGGCGACATAAACGTTGTAACTACAGCTTTTAGGTCGCCAAACCAACAAAAAAGGTTAACAAAAATTGCGCACAATGTAGGATTTGAAAGCTCATGCCCGGGCTTTAAAGGGATTTGATTCATCGTTTGATTCCTTAATTGACAGCCGCGATTGGTCATTTCAAACTTGCATGGTTTTAGATGTCCAATGGTGATACCTCGATTAGTCTTCCATTAGTCGATATTTATAAAAAATTGGTTGTGTTTTATTGTTTGCATGTAATAAATCAGGATTTTTAGTGTTCGAGTGTTTTTTTTTTTCTTTTGAAGAATGTAACTTGGCCAAGCTTATTTGTTCAATTGGCATATTGCCGTTGTAGATAAAAAACTTAATAGACCAATCAAATCATTCCTTTAGCATCAAAGAAAGCTTCTACTCCCTGACATTAATGTTGAGTATCTTTGCTAGTCCTAGTAGCTACATCTTACTCTAGCTTTGGTTTCGATCTTTCGATCACCGATCAAAGATTTGCCTGTTAATTTATGCCCTTGATAACAAATTTTACAAAATAATGTCGTTTATTAGTTCAGTCGCACTGTCTGGTAGGAGGTCAGTGGAAATTGCTAGCGATCAGTCATTTATGGAAGAAATCGTTTAAACGGTACAATAAAACATCCTTGAAATGTGTTCTTAAAAAAAATCATAATCTCTATCAAGATTATGATACCATAACGTCATCCGCGTCTTTTAACCCTTGTCACGCTGTACAAAATCCTTTACGGAATAGCATTAAAGTCAACGGCTTAGAGCACTGATAGTACTTGTTCAATATTCAATATTTCTTTTCAATTTCATAACTGCACTTGCAGGAAAAGTACAAGCAACAGGTGTAAACCAGGAGCAGACTTCACTTATGTGCAGGCTGATCTTTGTCTATACCTCTTGCCAACTTGAAACCGGAATATTCCTGGTTCATAAAGACAAGGGTTAATGTCTTTATTTTTTAACTAGAAATTATAAGTATGTTTGAAAATGATTTCTGCTTTAAAAAGCCCTATAATCTAAATGAATTTAAATAAAGTCTCAAAATTAACGAAATTAATACAAGATCTACTTTAAACAGAAGACAATTATATGTTGTGCTAACATGAGTGTATACTATTGTAACTTTCTATTGATATGTTTGTTCTGCTCTGTATTTTTTTCCATTTTTTTTTCTTTTTTTTTTTGTTAAAGAAAGGAAAGTAATAAATTATAGACTTGTCGGCATATCGTTCACAGTTTCCTCCAAAGCTTCGTATTCAAGTGCCATTACAAGGTGTGGCGGATGCACACACTATTATGTGATAATCGACGACAATCACCCAATCTGTTCCAACTTTTCACACATTTCTATGACATTTTCCCGTTATTGTCACTTTAACTGTCTGGTCAGAAAGACATCTGCTGAATTTCCACAGTTTAAATGATTGTGGCATCAATATTTCACTCCAATGTAGCGAAATTCATCGGTTTCGCTTAAAAAAATATCCTACCCTCTAAATCATATGTTATGTGTCAAGAGAAAAGTAGCTTCCTTAGAAATGTGAAAAGTAACAACCTGGTCAGATTTCTGAAGCTGTGTAATCATTCCATCTAACTTTATATGGATCATCCGGAAAGCACCTTTTTGTCGGACGTATCATTGAGTAAAAAGATAACACTGCATACATGCTTGAGTAATCTTTCTAGCCTTGTCTCTAAACGACTAAATCAGGTTGTTATCGACCAATCGTGACTGTCAATCAGATAACCAGTCGACCAATACAATCGTTCAATTGGACTGGAAATGAGTTTGACTCAAACATTAATCGCCATTTTCATTGAGCTATTTTTTGGTAGGCGACTTAAACATCGTAACTACAGCTTATTCGGGCTGTAGTTACGACGTTTAAGTCGCCAACCAACTATTCTACTTTTTCGTTACATGCTACTAGTCATAAATGTTGCAAAATAACGCCGTTTGAATTCAAATCGGGACTTCCTGTTGGAGTCAATATGTGAGACCAACGCAATAGGTTGGCGGGTCAGCGATCGATTAATAAAAAGACCGCATGCTTGTTTCTATATCGTAGCTACTATAGTATAATCCCTAATAAGCCCATAGCATAAACCCATAGCATGATTCTCTAGCTCCATTACGTATGAAAATTACATTTGAGCGAAATCTCAAGAGGGAGGTTAGTTGCTCTGGGGGCTAAGCTGCTGATGAGAGCTCTGCCTGGTTCTTTAACGAGCTTTGGATATAGCAACGTCGCACGGATACTGGTTAAGCGTAAAAAAGACATTAAGTTCGTTAGTAGGTTCAGCCTGGGGCTCGAACTCGTGATATCGAGCTATGAAGTCGAACACATTACCAAGAGAGCTGATCGTGCTGACAGCAAGAATATACTTTGCGACAAAACAACCTCTCTCTTACTCTATGATATCTCTTGCTTAAATATCTTCAAATAAACTATTAGCAGACTAAACTCTTGTTCGCATCTGTACCCAAGAACCCTAGAACAGGAAACTGACTAGTATTGTGATATAAAATGATTGGTCCTATTTCTTTGTAATTTGCAATAAAAGACTTTTAGATATAATGTACAGACTAAATGATCAATCGAAGAGATGTCGTGCACCCCACCTATAAATAGACCATGTTCAATCATTGAGTGTAACAGACGAAAATCTCTATCAATTCAAAACTTTAGTTTGTAGTGTTATGACGGGACACTTTTCGCGTGACAATTCACACTTTCAACAATTACATCGTGAACTTTCATCTTTAAGCACATGAAAATTAATATTAGGGAAAACAGCATTGGAAAAGGATGATTACTTGTGCAACTTCTCTTTTTCTCACTAAATGTTTTTTCTATCATTTTTCAATTTCAATGCATGTATAAAATGTTGTCTGCAAGTTCGTTGAATTTGGACCAGTCTTGAATTTTGTCGACCGGTAAACCCATTCCCACACAACAAAATTTTAGACTGGTACAAATTTAAAGAAGCTACAGACGACAATTTTAAGTTGTCGGGATTCTAAATTTGTTCGTCTTTTTGGATAGAAAACATTGTGGATAATAAAGAAATTTTGTGATACAAACAATTTCCTCATTTTTCACAATGTTTTCCAAAGCTTTTTCATTGAGGAGCGTAGAAAGGAAGGTTTGCGTGGGAATGGCTTAATCCTTTTTCTGTTCAATCCTTTTTCCGTCCCCGTGATTTTATAGTTGAGAAAACATATCTTCTTTTTTCCACAATATATTGTCCACCCTAATTAATAGTTATTTTTCAAAGTAAATCCACTTTGAATTTTAGTCACCAAAGCCTTTGAATTTGGGCAGGTCTAATATTTTGAACAACAGGATGGGGTTAATGACAGGTTACATACCTGGACTCTGGATTCTGTCAGTCCGATCCTCAGAGCCAGCTCTTCTCTCATAAATATGTCAGGATAGTGCGTCTTGGCGAAGCTTCGCTCCAGTTCATTCAGCTGTGCCGGGGTGAACCGTGTTCTGTGTCGCTTCTGTTTGGAGGGCTTATCGTCCCCACCCCCGGACGAGTCGTGCCCGGGGCTATAGAGGGAATCTTCCTCTTTGATATCCGAGTTTAGGTGATCTAAATCCTTCATACCTGCAATGTAATATAGTTATTATCAACTTAACATTCTATTTTTTAACATTTTGTAGACTTGTCGATTGTCAAAAGAGTAGTAGACGACTTTATAAAGTAAAGCATCATTGAAAACTATAACTATCAAGTAAGAAAAAAATATTGTGGTAAAAAGGAAATTGCTTGTAACATGCAATTTATCTTTTCCAAGAGGATATCTCAAGTATAATATCATAGAGTCGTAAAAATCGGGGACTGCTCGGGAAAGGGCTGATTTTTAAAATGATGATAATGATAGAGGTGTATTGGTGATAATGATAATAACACAATCAAGTTTAATCATATTACACGTAGCAATTTTGAATCAAATAATGATAATAATAAATTGAAAGGTCATATAAAAAGTATTGACTGGTGGTCGTAGAAACCTATAAGACTGTAATAAAATATTATCGAACTCTGACCAACCTCGAAACTCCTTTTCCGCGGCCTGATCGCAGTGGTAGTCCGTAGGACTCCCAGTCACGGGGTCCCGTGTTCCATCCCCGGCCTCAGCTAATATCCTTTCCGACATTTGTCTCTCACCAATGGTCAGATAATCGTTAATCGTAAGTGAATGAGCAGCTGGAGGCTCGGAAGGGTGTAAATACAGGTTTGAGAAATATCAGGGATCCATGGTTAGGTGCTCCAGTCGCCACGATATGACTGAAATGCCGTTAAAAGAGGTGTCAAACCAAATTCAATCGATCAATCGAAACCTTTTCCTCGTGTTTGTTTTCTTCAAATATTGTATCTAGTAGATAAATTGCTAGCCATGGCCCCCTGAGCTCCAACCAGAAGTTCAACTTAAATGGCAAACGGAGTTTACAAATTCAAAGTCAGCGACATGTAACAAAAAAGTAAATCGTAAGTTGTCAACCTATACATCGTAACTGCAGCTTGAATATGCTGTAGATATAGGTAAGACGTTTAAGTCGCCAGACTGTCAAAAATGCTAAGTGTGTTTGTAGGAGTTCAAAAGGTTAATTTGTGGTCTGAATGAATGATTATACATGTCGATCCATTCTTTATTGGTAGCTGCAATCCGTCAATTCAATCGGCATTGCTTCTTTTTTCCCCTTAATCTATAGATTGAATAAACGATTTTGTTATTGATAATATGAATTGACAAAGTGAATGATTTCGAAATAGTCTTGGACTGGACTGGCATGTTCGCAATGAGATAGTGTTAAAGGAAAAGGGCGTTATATGATTCTCGCCACGTATATTTGTAGGTAAAATCGATATTACACTCGACTTCTGCTCTCGCATTATATTCAAATTTTCCTACGCGTCTCTTTTCAATTACAATACTTTGGTTATACCGTAAGATGATATTTCATTTCTCTACACGGGCCAATCAGACGATTTAAATACTGAATAACCATTAAAATCATGGCATATCTTTAACTAACCTATCGTAACACAAAACAAAGTGTGGTGCCGTCGAAAAGTAATTCAAAGAAAAATTTGTTGGACAAGGATGAATTGCTTATTGCTCAGTGCTCTATATATCATCAGTAGGCCACTAAAATGTCGAAAATACAACTTACAACTGGCGATAGATATCAATTTTATTTTACACATTTTTCTATCTGATTAGACAGGACGGCATTATCATATTTTGATTTATATTTAAACTTTTTTCAAAAATATAGAATGAATCTTAGATTTTCTTCGGGATGTTTTATGTACCTGCACTATTCTTTATCTATTTTCCAGAGAGGCGGGAAAGGGGAGGGGACACAAAACCCTCTACATGTATTTTTACACAGATTTAGTGATAAATGGTTTTGTAGTAAGACTTCAAAAAAAAAATAAGAATGTTTTGAATATGGCAGAAACAAGTTATGGGAAGTTAAGTTGACCCCCCCCCCCCAAAAAAAAAAAAGATAATAATAATAAGGTGTCTAAAACATCTTATATAATGACAAATAAGTTTTGCCTCTTTATCAATAAAAATAAAAAAAAAAAAAAAAAAAATAAATAAAAAATCAAAGAAAAAAGATAAACAGACACCGAGTCATTATATCATATGTCTAAATTTCGGGATACTATTTCTAAATATTCCAATTAACAAAATACATGTTAATATATTTTTGCTCTTCGTTGTTCAGGTTTCAAGTACTAAAGCTCTGAAATAATCTTTTTTTTTGTAACACTCTCGATCCTCTGAATAAAGCTATGTTATGTTATGTTATGATAATATAGCCCTATCGTCGCTAGGCTACCGATTCTTCGTAACCACAGTTACCAGGTATGATCGCTGTTTGGCAATAAAACGTGACTGACGAGAGGAGAAATTGTTGACCTGCTAATTAACGGCTTCGAAAAGAGAAAAGTATCCGATAAAAATTCTAGGTAAGGGGGAAACAACTGTATTATATATAAAACAACAACAATAACAAACGCACAGACACCGTCATTGGTCGACACTTTTGTGAAGTATTTGTGCTGGTTTTTAGACTTAAACGTCGTAACTACAGCTTATTCATGTTTATGTTTGCAGGCATTTTGAGTTGATAGTGTGAGGTCATTTTTTTCTCCCTATTTTGTGTAACATTTGCGTTGAAAGCAGAGCTAAAAAGGTTCAATCTTAGGCAAACGCCATTCCCACAGAATGTTGCTTTTTGACGACCCCAACAAAATATTCTAGTAAAAGCATTGTTGAATAAAGAAATTACTCAATATTCGTCATTTGTTTATTTCCTACATTGTTTTCTAACTACAAAGACGAAGATTTCTTAATTCTCACCAACCTTAATAAATATATAAATAAATGACACCCGTCAGCCCCCCCCCCCCAAAAAAAGAATCTTCTAAAAAATGCTAAATATGTCGACACAGGTCCCACTGCACAGGTTGTCCAAACTCCTCGCTCTTGCAAACTCCAGATCGCTCCTTCAAAATCCAAAAAGGAAGATTTCCGAACTATTATACTCTATAGTGAAATCATTTGTGAATTTGCCAATATGGCGAAATTGAAAACGAATTTCAATTTTCATTCGTTAAGTTTAACCCATTCCAACTCAATCCCTCCTTTTTACACCCCTCAAGAAAATAGCCTTTGAAAACATTGTGGAAAATGAAGAAATTGCTTGTATCAAGCAATTTCTTCATTATCCAAAATGTTTTCTATCAAAAACGACGAAAAGGTTTAGAACTCCATCAACTTGAAATTGTCGTCTGCAGCTTCTTTCAATTTGGACCAATCTAAAATTTGGCCGTGATGGAATGGGCTTAAGCCAAAATACACGGAAAAGTCTCATTTGGATAGTCGACAAAGGCGCATCGAAAGTATATTTTGATCGACTTCTAAAATATAGCAACTGCAACTTGATTCTGTCATAGTAACTATCCTTTGGTCGACCGTTGACGATTTGTATTCGAGTTTAATAACTTTTCGAGCTATTATATATTTTCTAATAAATTATTCACGGTGTTATTTACTATATACGTATTTTATCAACGTACACGGGACACAAGCCTATAAACTGTCAAAGTGAAAAATTGGTTATAAGTAAAAAGGTCAAGATGGAACATCTTATTTAAATCCGTGGATTTTCTTTTAACGCATTACCATACGACACAATTTAAGACTGGTCTAAATTGGAAGAAGTTGCAGACCACATTTCAAATCGCTCTAAAATTTGAAAAAAAGGGTAGATAACATTGTTAGAGAAGAGGAGAGTGCTTGTTGCAAGCACTTTCTCCTTTTACCACTAAGTTTTCTATAAATGTTTTTCTCCGAGACGTCAGAATGCGTCATTGTATGTTAATTGGTTAAAGAGCATTTTAAACTTAACCCTTGTCATGCTGAACCCGGAATATTCCGGTTTTGGCAGGAGGTGTAGACTAAGATCAGACTGCACTTATGTGCAGGCTGATCTTAGTCTACATCTCCTGCTTGTACTTTTCCTGTCAGAATTGTTTATGAAGTTGATTCCTTAAAGAAATATTAATATTTGAACAACAATTTCTATCAGTGCTTTCAGCCCTTTGATTTGACAGCAGTTCAGTAAGGTAATTTAAACAGCATGACAAGGGTTAATTATCAGCAAGTGGGCTAGATTTAAATACATTTTCTGTCAGCACTAATCTTTATTCTGTAACAAGCAATTTCTCCTTTTCCAACAATATTTTCTCGACTATAAAATCATTGGGACGTAAAATCTTCGGTTTCGTACACGAAAAGGATGAAGCGACATTTGAAGTAAAAATTGACTCCCAAGAAAATCTTTGTCATACTGAGCTTTATTTACGCAATTTGTCAATTCGACCCATTACCACACAACAGATTTCCAAAGTTGAAGGAAGTTATAGAAAACGATTCAAATTTGCTAAGTTTGTCATTTAAGTGTCAAACGAGACAGAAAATGTGTGCTAAAGAAGACGATGTTCGTTTTGAGCAATTTCTGCTTTGGCTAGATGAATTTCATAGCTCTTTTTCCTTTCGTGAGTAAGTGTTGATCGTTTGGAAATGGGTAAAATCGCATAAAATTCTTTTCATTGCAGATACTATATACGTGTAAGGAAATGCTTACTTTAAATAGAGAAAATAAATCAATGGTAATAATTTGATTATCTATACGTCTATCAAGATTCAAGCGTTTTGATGGGCTGGAACTTTTTTATGTTTTTTTTCCTTCATATTTCCGTGAACAAACTTAACCCTAATGTTTTGTATACTTGCGCGAAAAGTAGATCAAGAACATTTGACTCAAAACTAATATAGTATTTGTTTTTGTTTTGCTTTGTGGCATTATACTTTGGGTGGTAAGAGAATAGTTTTTAATTCTATTTAAGTATGAACCTAAAAGATTAATCCTTAATATATGAATTCACTTTTCATAAAGAATGATTTAGTTTCAAGCTCCATACCTTAATGCAATAAATAAACAAATATTCTTTATCATTTCTGTATTGATCTTTTTGGCAAAAGCTCGGATTCAACAACATGTCTTTGAAGATAACAGACAAGATCATTATGGGGGATACAAGATTTGTAAGTTGTGAATTACACAACAATAATATAATTCTAAATTTATTCGTTTCTTTTTAATCTACATTCTGGATCTCATTGGAATCGTAACATTCATTCTAATTGTAATTACTAACTAAACTAAAGGATTTGTTGGGTAATAAACGACACTATTTGTATGTGATCAGTAATGTAGCTTGACTAGAATGTAGATACGACGTTAAAATCCCCAAAAAGAATAGAAATACTCAATGTGTAGAAGTCCAAAGTTAACTTATGATCTAAATGTATAAATCTGATTGGTCAATCGACTGCTTGTTTGACAGCGGCGACCCGTAAATGTTTTTTGAATTTCTTTGTTATTTTAATCGTTCATTCACAATAATAAGGAAGGGTAAACCTACATGCGAACAGTAAAATACCCCTCCATAAAACAACAACAACAACAAACCCGGGATCCGTCATGAGTATCCATTTATTGTTTTAATCCGAACAGCTAAATGGTTTCGGCGTTGAAGTGTATGTATTCCGATAAAGTCTTTCTCACTTTTAGTGTAGCTAAAACTAAGAACTCAACGCCGAAACCATTTAGCTGGATATTAAAAGCCGCTGTAAAACGTTGTCTCTAGCAGAAGAGTTTGAAAGATGCCATGCTTAAAAAAAGGTTATACTTTTAGGTCTCAAGGCCATATTTCATTAATATGTATCAAACAAGCAGCGATCGGCCAACAGATTTGTTTCATATATTAGATACAGCCTTTGCACGTGCGCGCCTCGTTTCCACAAGATAGGATAAACAAAAATATTATTCAAGTCAAAAATCTATTAAACCCCAATTGATTCGCTTCTTTGGATTATGCATTAGCTAATATTATTCCTAAGAAAAGATAATTGTTTGTCCTACTTTTTAAGATTTGTGTACTGCGTTTACTGAATATATTGCATACGTTACTCTTTAAAAAAATGAAAAAGAAACACACACACACACACAAAAGCACCACAAAAAACAATACAAAACAAAAAAAAAAAAACGAGTTGATCTATCCCCGAGTGACAAGCGCACTTTGTGTGTTCGGACCGAATCCTTAAATGAAAAGGTTGATAAAACTGAATCTAAAAGTGAAAGAAACAAGCCACTCGAATATGCCATCATGTCGAAATTAAAGAAACTATTTTGTGTTTAACCGTTTATGCATTAGTCTAAGCGTTACTGGGACTTTAAGGGGCGATTTAGAAATAATATATCTGAAATTGTAATGGGAGTAGGTTAACCGTTTACCGCACCACAAAAATTTAGACTGGTCAAAATTGAATATGTTGCAGATAACATTTTCAAGTAGATGACATTTCAAAAATATTTGTTTTTCTTGTAGAAAACATTTTGGAAAATAAAGAAATTGTTCATAACATGTAATTTCTTTGTTTTCCAAAATGTTTTCCAAACTTTTTTCCTTAAAAAAAGTGGGATTGTGTGGACATGAATTATAACAACATTTTTGTTTCGAATCGAGCGATAGACAATGTTAATGTCCACGTGTGTTTCCAACAAATATATTGACTTACGCTGGATAATATATGATTCAATATATAGAAAAACCTGCCGAAACGACAAAATATATATTTTATTTTTATCGAATTATAGATTAAGTGACTGTAGGATTCACAATGAAAATTTAATAAAAAGTCAAAATCCATTACCACATTTTCTGACCAAAAGATTTTCTTGGATAAAAAAATATGCTTTAGATACGACGTTTATGTCGCGAAGCAGACAAAAATATTCGGCATAAAGTTATTACCTTCTAAATACCCAATGGATTATTTGATAGACAGCAATTTCGACTACATCAGAGTTTTTATAACAACTTGTCGGACCGGGGTCAACAAACTTCCTTCTTGCTCATTCGAAACTTAAAGAATTCGCGAAGAAAAAGATCTCGATAGCCCTTGGCGACGATGGGACTATATGATCGGCCATGACTAGTTGGTCGTAACCGATCTAAGAATTGAATGCTATTAATCGAGCTTTTGCAAGCTTATTAACTTTTCTACTCTAGGCGATTGAAAGACCAGGATATCTAAAAGGAAAGTCGAGTGACGGATTTTTTCTCTCTCTCGCTTAACCGATTACCACACCATCCTGTAATTTCACGAACTTATGTTAAATAGCTTGTAGCAGCAATTTATTCTTTTCTAACAACGATTTTAACAGCATATGACCCTTGATTTTCAATTTAACCCAGCTTTTTTATGTGGTCTGCAACCTATTTCAATTTGAACCAGTCTAAAAATGTGTCATTTAGGAATGAGTTGAATCTTTCGAAAGCATTCTTTGGATCCCGGGGGGTGGGGGAACAATAATGCCTAATATTATCCGTTCAAGTAATACTGGACCGCAACCATGGCACAGTTGCTAGCCAACCGGACTCTTAGTCATAAGTTCCAGGGTTCAATCTCTTGATGCGGCAAATATCCTTTCCGTCATTTGTCTCCTACAAATGGGCAGTTAATCGAAATATAAGTGGAAAGAGCAGCTGAAAGCCCGGAAAGGGTGTAGTTGTAGTACTGGTTTGGGAAATACCAGGAATCTATTTCTAGGTGCTCCCCATGCTATGACCGAAATACTGTTAACAGAGGCGTTTAACCGCTTTCAACGAATCAAATTTTACCACTTATTAGACTGCAGACAAAAGGCACGTCATTTCATGACAATATCTATATACATAAGTCAACCTCAATTCATTAGGTTTACAAATGATTATCCTTTATAGAAGGAACAACAATAATTAGGAATGGTACACATAAAGCTTATTAACAAGACACTTGAATTTGTCATCTATGTAAATTCAATTGAATTGATTTTCTTATTTTAATACGACTTTCGAGAATTTTGAGCTCAGACATTTTGTGAGGTATTTTTGTTGGTGTGGTGGCTTGAGCATCGTAACTACTGCTTATTCAAGTCGTAGTTACAACATTTTAATTCGCCAACGAAAAGATTAAGTTATTATTACACATTACTATCATTATTATTATGATTATTATTATTATATTTTTTGCGAAATAACGGCGATTGCTATCTTAGCCATTCTCTTCATTTGACCGATCTCTAGTCCCGCCCAATGACCTTCAACACGACATTTTGATCGATAAAAAGCGTCCTTATTTGCTTAAATTTGTTCTCGGGGACCTAAAATGGAAGAAAAATGGTTGGGGAGACAATGGTCGCAAATACAGCTCAATAAAGGTGCATTTACGACGTTTACGTCGTCAAATTATTAAAAGAAATAACACAGATTTCCGAGTTCAAACCACACCGGGTCTGAATGAATGATTTGAAATTAGATTGAAAACGGCTCTCCGTCAATTGTGTATTAAATATTTAAAAATCGACGTGGTTCAGTCGGCATCGACTCGTTGCCCGTCTGTCCCCACGAAATGGCCGGAATAAATAAAACATTCTGTTGCTAACGCCTATTTTTCTCTAATTGTCGAATTCATAACGGTACATTTTTAATCTTTTTATTCCACAGAACAAAAGTAAACGAACAATCTTTTTGGGGCTATCATTAAAATTGCAGATAAAAAATGAAAATTAGGAAATCAAATTTCGCCAAAATTGCTTTGCCTTTTTGAAATATTGCTGTCATACCTGTCTAATATTCTTTTTTAAAAATAGAACTAAGAGGACAGTCATTTCTGTGTGTTTTTTGTTGATGCTGAAATGAGTATATTACAAAAAAATTCTCGAGATTTGCTCGAAAGTTGTATACATTTTTTTTTATATTTGTAGCAAAGCGTATTGACGAAAAATGATTTTTTTTTAAAAAGACTCGGTTACTTAACAAAATGCGGAAAAAATATAACGAAAAGAAATAAACAAGTTTTAATGTGAAAAGATAAAAAAGAAATAAAAGAAGAGTATAACGATTCGATTCGATCAAAAAAGAAAAAGAAAAAATCATTACTTCAAAAACGTTGAAGCGTTTTTGACTCTATCCCATTGGTACCAATATCCCACCGAAATTAGAAGACAAAATAACAAACAATAAAATAATCCAGAAATCCCGTTAATCCGACCGGATTCACGCTCTCTGCAATAATTTCATCTCAATTTTCGCCGTTTATAAATTAAATATACCAAAAGCCAACCGTGGAGACTTTAAGCTAAGTGTGCAAATTGGCACAAAAAACGCCTGCAAATTAGTACAAATTGAAATAACACGTCACAGAATCGGGTCTTTTGTGCTTTAATTTAGAAAATTTGGCTTAATTGGAGGGTAAATAAATGGGGAAATTATGACTAATCCTTACCTGTAGAAAGGCCAGTATGTCCGATCTGAGTCGTTAACTCTACTCCACCCGATAAATTGGACATTGCCATAATTTGGTGGCCGACACTTTAACAAGATGAAATCTGATTTTTAAGAAATATTCCACCGGCAATTTATATTACACAAATTTTCCATAAAAGGAACGATCCGATTTTACAGCATTGGTATTCTTGGGAGGCAGGCTCCACGCAGCGAGTTCCCTGATTGGTTAATCGATAGCACTATGGTATTAATATTCATGAGGTGACTGCCGAACAGCGAGGCAGATCGGGTTTTGTTTGTAGCGGGTTTGTTGACTGCCGATAAAGTATTGGCACTTCTGTTTGCTTTCTGTAATTGATCTTTTGTCGCGTTTTCCACCATTCTGGTTGAATTTTCACAAGTTTTTGGACATTTTCTAAAGGATTCTCAATAGGTTGGACACCTCTTTTCATTGCATTTAAAAGGTAGTTGATGCCAATACAGTACCGTCATTTTTGTAACGAACTCTTTGATTGCTGTCAATATGAAAATTGTGTCTGTTGTTAAGGCAGCGGCCTTTAAAACATTGTAACATTAGCATTTCTCAACCTCTTCCTATGATATTGTCTAAGCCTATTAGGGAAGTGCGCTTTATTCTATCAACAGTTGCATATCGCTTATATTTAACCTTTTCCTGCACAATCGATTGTTTTTACGTCCCTGTGATTTCATAATTCAGAACATATCGTGGGACAAGAGGAAATTGCTGCTAACAAGCAATTTATTCTTGTCCCACAATATTTTCTCCACTCTAGGTTTGTTATTTTTCAAACTTAACTCACATTTTATTGTCATCTGCAACTTTTTCGACACACAAAACATAAGAAATTGGAAATAAAACGGAAAGGGTTAGACATATTCAATTGTATGCTGTAGGTTAGATTTGTAAAGAAATTAATAAAATGTTATAATTGTTTTCTAAAACATCGAATAAAATGTTGGAAGCTTTAAAACGTTTCTAAAAAACCGATTCCTTGAACGATAAAAGTCATTTATTGAGTTCAATTCTTTATCACTTTTGTTATCAAAGGATCGCTGATCACGCGAACTGGGCCCGACAAGAAGTTCGGTCGTTGTTTTTGTGTGCTTTTGTTGTTGTTGTTCTTTATGTAAAACTTAAGTTCAGTAATATGTAACAATAATAATAAAATGGTTGGTTGGCAACTAAATATCGAAACTACAGCTTAAATAATCTGTAATATCGACATCTGAGTTGTCAAACCAACAAATAAGCTTCATAGAAATATGTTGGATGCTGGAGTTTAAAGCCCGTACCCCTTCAACATATTTTTTCTATTGGTCTTCCGCTCTATTAACCCTTTCCTGTTTTGCAAAATCTTAGACCTCTCCAAATTCAAAATTTAAATTGGCTTTAATATGAAAAGCAACAATTTAGTAGACAGGAAAATACCGTTGAGGAAAACACACGCAAAAAAGAGGGACTTGCTTGTTACAACACTTGTGGGATATTTAAAAACTGTTATTAAAACCAAGTCTGTACGCCTAATATCAGAAAATATGTTACTTTGATTTTCTTGACAATAGAGTTTACACATTTGTTAGCATAGAATTAATCTAAAAGTACTATAAAACTTCATAATACTTCCAGCTAAATCGGTTGTAATGAAAAATGTATGCATGTTTTTTGCCTTTTTGGTTTGCCTCTTTAAATTGCAATTTAATAAATGTTTGTATCCAACTGTAATCCGCTGTTGTCAATTGTTCACCAAAGCCACTTCGTAAGTTGATCACACTTCATGTTCACATAACCTCCCGTTTTCAAACACTTCAAGATCAAGGATTGGGTAAACCTTGTGCATTATCCACAATGCTTTCTACCACAATAGTCAAATATTTTATAAATATTCACCAACTTAAAAAATGTCTTCTGAAACATCCTTGAATTTGGATCAGTCTAACAACAGGCAATTTCCTCAATTTACACAATGTTTTCTACCAATAAAGTTGATTTCTTTTAAACTTTCATCAACATTAAATTGTCTTCTACAACTCTTTTCAATTTGGACAAGTCCAAAATTTTGCCTTCTGGAAATGAATTGAGGATGATCTGTAGCTATAATCCATCTTCAAACAGTAATAACTTTTTTTTACTTTCAATCTTTTTTTAAAGAGCACTGTTTATTAAAAAAAATAGTTTGAAAATGGGTTTTCGCTTAGTTTGTTTTTATGCCCCCTCGTGTACTAGCAACAGTTGTAGAGAGCTGCTGTATTCGTGTGTTTGTGTGTATCAATTTTTTTGTCCAGCAATATTATGTTTATTATACAACTTTGCACAGTTGTTCCCCTTGGTGATTACTAGTGTCTTGCGTAATGTTGTGTTGGATGCTGATAAGTTCAAGGTCACAACTGATGGTCATGTGACAAGCACTTAGTCGGGGACATACAAGAAGCATTTAAAAGGGAATGTAATACTATCAATTCTATGAAAAATGAGGAACACATGTGAGTACGGCCTAGTTAGTTACACAGTATAGATAGATAATTAGATAGATGGATAGATAGTTAGTTAGATGAATGGATGGATGGATGGATCGATAGATGGATAGATAGTAAGATATACTAAACCCTAACCCTAACCCTATTGTATATATATATATATATATATAAAACTTCAAACGGGCATCTCCTTATCTTTTTCCGTATATAATTATCCGTATTGTATTTTCAATACTTTGGATATATATATATATATATATAGATATATATATAGATAGATAGATAGATAGATAGATAGATAGATAGATAGATAGATAGATAGATAGATAGAAAGATAGATAGATAGGTTGATAGATAGATAGATAGATAGATAGATAGATAGATAGATAGATAGATAGATAGATAGATAGATAGATAGATAGATAGATAGATAGATAGATAGATAGATAAATAGATAGATATATAGATAGATAAATAGATAGATAAATAGATATAAAATGTACACAAAACGAAATCCGTTTTCTTGAGCGGAAACGACAAAATCATTCCAACTTTCGTTACTCACCCAATCAAATATTTCACTATCATTCCCACGACATAGTTCCGTTTTCTTTGTTTTTTTTTAAAATAAAACTCAAGAAAGCCGATCCTCTTTCTATTGCGTTTTAAATGATAATACTAGTTATAACATAAATTATAATGATAATAATAATTAAATGCATTAGTCACCTCTATTTTCGTTTAACCCCCTCCTCCAACTCTCTATTTCAAGAGAAGAGATGCTACTTTTATAACCATATACCAAACGACAAAATTTCAGACTAGTCCAAATTAAAAGATGTTACAAATGAAAAATTTCAGTTGATGAAATCTGTTAATTTCTTTTCAACTCTCTGGCTAGAAAACATTGTTGATAACGTAGAAATTGCTTGCTACAAAGTTATTTTTTTGGCGAAAAAAGCGTCATTGTGTGTGAATGGATAAGCCTGTATCCAATGATAAACCTAGTATACTAAAAAAATGAGGATTGGAATGATCCCTTTCACTTTGTGTGTCCAACCCTGTGTCGTGGGTACTCGTAAGAATCGTGTCATCGAGAGGATTCTAATAAATACACATATCAAACGGATTCGTTTGAGGCAATGGCAAAGTAAGACGAGCAAGGTGGTTATCGAGTGACACATTTTCGCCGTCGATTATTAGTGATTGATTGATTGAATGGGGTTTAACGCCGCTTTTAACAGTTTTTCAGTCATATCGCGGCGGCTGGAGCACCTAACAATGGATTCCTGGTATTTCTCACACCAGTACTACCACTACATCCTTTCCTAGCCTCCAGCTGCTATCCCACTTAGGTTTACGATTATCAACCCATTGGTGAGAGACAATTGTCGGAAAGAATATTTGCCGCCGCCGGGGATCGAACCCATGACACCTATGATTGAAGATTAGGAGTCTGGCGCGCTACCGACTGCGCTATGGCGGCGGCCCCGTCGATTATTAGATCTAGGTGGTTCTAAAAAACATCTAAAAGATGAAACATGTAGATTACTTAAGAGACGAAGGGACTATTTTTTGTTTGCATGGAGGTATGAACCGAAAAAGCTAATTCCACTGTATGAATAGACGAAGCGGATTCATACATAAGTGTGATAAGGTTTTTCGGATCATACCTCCACGAAAACAAAAAATATTCTATTCATTTCCTATAATTTAATGGCATCGAGCGATAATAGCAAAAACTTCACAATTTTTTATACTTTTTTTGTATTGGATTTTTTTGTTAGGAAGCATACAAAATGGCTGCGTGCTTAAAACTATTGTTCTTTGAGGTATGAATATTTTTTTCGACCAACCAGAACGCCTATTTCTGATAGACGAAATCAAATATCAACTTATATGCAAACAAAAAATGCTATCTGGAAGGAAATGTAAAGAAAGTGTCCATCTTCATGTATGTATCACGGATTACCGTTAAAAAAAGATGTCATGGTAATGACAGAAGTCAGAATTTACATTTATTATGTATTCTTATGATTTCTTCATCTATCTCGGTAAAGGACAGGTTTAATCGCAAGCTTTGTGAGCTGTAAATGACGACGTTTTCGACAATCGTTGATGGCCCTATTTCCAAAAACATTTCCTTTAACTCAGCTGGTCGCATACAATACTGAACATAATAATAAGCAGTTCGAATGGCAGCCATTAAAGGAACATCTGAATTTCTTTGGATGTTGAGTCCGGAATATCTTTTCACAGCATGTCAAAATGATTTGGGACACTCGGTTTCTTTAATCTTACGTCTAATATTGAAAAAATACAAGTAAACGCGTTTCGAACGTAAAGTAAAATACAAATTGGGATCGATCCAGAGTTTGGTTGGGAAAAACCGGTAAAAACTAAATATAATGAATGTTTATGATAACTTATCTACCGTAGTGCGCATTGTCACTGAAATAGAACGACAACAGACGGTGGATCAGTAAAAAAAACATCCTGGTGGTCGAAATATAGAACGAGGAGTTCCGGTAGTGGTCTTACGAATCAATCTCAACAGAAATAACAATTTGTGACTCTATCAATCTTTCTTTCTATCTTTCTCTTTCTTTCTCTCTCTCTCTTCTTTCTCTCTTTCTCCTCTCCTCCTCACCTCCTTTATCTGTATACCTTTATTTCTCTAATAAGTAAAGGTAATAAAATCAGTAAACTATCAGCTAAATGTAAAAAGGAAAAGGCACATTTTTCCGAGAGTTACCAATAACCTCGAAATTACGGTTTTCAAGCTGAAGTCACGATTTTTGCACGATGCTATCGTTTCATACAACAAGTACGAATCGACAACTTTACCTTTAATCAATCAATAACCTTATGTAGGTACTTCAAAATAAAACATATTTTTAACATTCAAAATATTTTGGTTCTCAAACTACTAATGAGACAGGAGAAAATGTGTAGGGTAAACTGAAACAACTTCTATTCGAGAACACAGCAGGCACAGACACAGGCGTACCTCAAGGATCTATTTTGGTTCCGATGTTGTTTCTTATCTATATTAATGATATAGTTCAAAATACCGAGTCTGGTATGAACTTATTTGTTAATGATACTTGTCTTCCATTATCGTCGACGATTCAAATTAAGCCGGGGAAGTCATATAAAGACATATTGACACAATTTATAATTGAGAGAATAAATGGATAGAAAGGTTCCAAGTCTGAATCACTTAACATTTCAAGAAAAGTGAATAAAACGAAACATCCTGCCATTCTAAAGCTTAATGCAGATATTCAACAACATAAAAAACTAGGTGTATTCATTTCGTCCAAAGGAACATGATA
This sequence comes from Fragum fragum, assembly GCA_946902895.1. Lineage (NCBI taxonomy): Eukaryota > Metazoa > Mollusca > Bivalvia > Cardiida > Cardiidae > Fragum > Fragum fragum. The sequence continues at coordinate 70,086,728 of OX336370.1, read as the reverse complement.
TATTTCATATAAACCATGTTACAAGCAAAGCATACAAACAGATTCAAGTAATAAAGAAACCAAAGTTCCTGGTACATAGAAACTCACTGCAAATAATCCACTTTATTTTCTTGCAGCCTTTATATATAAAATGGGGCAAATGACTATAGAAAAGCGCTTCGTTAAGCAGTAAGAAACAAACGAACATTATGTGCTTCCGATGCATATATTGACAGAAATAAACCGCAACAAAATAAGATATATTTCTATGAAAAAAGGATGGTTCAGATAATTCACACAAGGCTACGCAATTAAAACAGTTCATTCAACCCAAATTATTTTTTTAAAAAATATTATCACATCCTCAATCTGCAAATGTGGTATAACTGAATCTACAGAGAAATGCGTTTAAGATTTCGGTTAGTTTAAAGGTATTGTTGTGTGGAGAGGATAGACTAATTTTGGACCATACTCTTTTTTTTTGTTTTGTTTTATTAGCGGAAGTGCATTTGTCCATTAAATGAGTGGCAGTTTTTGGTATTTAGCTTTGTACTGGGTTGTTCATTTAAGAGATGAAGTGAATATTTTTTTGTTTCCATGGAGGTATGAACCAAAAAAACTAATCACACTGTATGAATACGCGAAGCGGATTCATACATTGTGTGATTAGGTTTTTCGGTTCATACCTCCATGAAAACAAAAAATATTCTCTTCATTTCTTATAATTTAATAGTATCGAAAGAACAAAGCAAAAACTTTACACTTTTGATACCTTTTTTATGGGACTATTTTGTGCGGAAGCTTACAAAATTGCTTCGTGCTCAAAATTTTGTTCATGGAGTTATGAATAATATTTTTCGACCAATCAGAACGCCGGATTTTGATAGACGTAACTAAAGATTAAATTATTATAAGTTATTCCAACAAAAAATGTTAACAGTGGCCATTTTACCTACTGTTCAATCTGAACATTCTTGAACCCTAAATAAATTCTTAATAAATTCTAAATGAATTCTATTCCAATTCCCGTGTAGAATTATTCATATTCTTATCACAGTCGCTGTGGCCAAATCATTGTATGTCCAACTCATGTTAGTTGTATGAAAGGTAATTACATTGCTTTGGTAACTTACCAGGATATTCTTCAACCCTTATTCTTGTGATAATTTCTTTTCCTTTGATATACTAGACATATCTGACCCAATTTCGAAAGAAACAATCATTTTATAATAGTAGAACCATTCTGTGTCAGTTTGAAGAGAAACTTATGGAAACTGTGGACTCTAGAGTGTAAACGAAGATACAAATTTTCGTAATGTCCCGTTTCGATGTTTCTTCACGGATCAAACCCAATTTCGACAGGAACGATCCTTATAATGGTGTAACTATTCTCTAAAACTTCGAAGAGATTCCGATGAAAATGGCGGACAGTAGGGCATTAACGAGGTCGAGCTTTTTAATTAAATTTTAGGTTTTTGATAGATCATGCAATTAAAATTAAAAAGGCCGTTTTCCCGTGTTTCTTGACGGATCGGAGCGAATTTTGACAGGCACGATTCTTATAAAGATACACTATTTCTGTGAAAGTTTAAAGAGAATCTGATGTAACCTGCAGACTCTAAAGTGTTAATGAGGATTTATTTTATTAAATTCTAATTTGGCCCCTTTTCTTATGATTCTTGACGGATCGGACTCAATCTCGAAAGAACGATCCCTATGATTAAGATTATGAGTAAGTTAGAAGAGAATCTAATGAAAACTTTTGATTCTAGAGTGTTAACAACGAAAAGTTAACGGACGGACGGACGACTTGACGACCAGACGCACGGACACACGGACGCCAGTTGTGCTAAAATCACGAATAGTGTTCAAACTGAGATAAGATAGACCGCAGAACCCTCTTAACCAATTCCAAAATAATCCCTCCTTTTTACGCCTCTCAAGAAAGAAACTATTGAAAATTTGGTGGAAAATGGAGAAATCGCTGTTTTCTTACACAAAAGAAGAAGGAAAAGAAAAATACAAAAATCAAATTCAAACAACTTAAAATCGGTCTAAAATTTTGTTGTGTTGGAATGGGTTATTGTCTGTATCAATTTATAGATGCCAGAGTAAAAACTATTGATAGTTACTTGTTTTATATCCCCTCATGGAAGCTCTGTGCGAATTGTTTGATAGTTGTCCGTCTGTCTACTTATTGATACTTAACTCATATGTATCTAAATAACTCAAAGATACAATGATCGAATCTGGTATACAGGCATCTTCAACAAATATATGCACCTGCTGATGACAAGCTCGAATTCTATTATTATGGGGCATTATGCCAACTATTGACTCACTGAGATAACATCGTTTTACTAACATCTGTGTACAATAATATTTTCTTCAAAATTCATACTTTAGGAACTGAAAACAATGAATTATTTGTTGTATTGTAAAAGGCTAATGTAGCAAGTTCTTATTCACCCATCTTTTTTCCACCAGATGTATATTGATTTAAAAAAAATGTTTGCGTAAAACTTTAACAGTCACGAAAACAACGACAACAACAAAATCAGTGGCGAGAGATTACAGTGCTGACAGCACTTTGATTTCTTTAGGGTTCTAAAGTGAAATCTCTTAGCAACTTTTAACATTAATTTGCGGCTAGGAATAGTTGATAATGTTCACATACTAAAGTGATAAAAGTCCCGGAAGGATACGAGGTGCGATAGCCTAGGACAGAAACATTCCTCCAATGAACATACCAGTGGAAATCTCTGTAGATAATAATTACTAAGAAATTTTGTCTGACATAAATGAGTAATTCTAAACAAATAGACAATGTTGACCGTCGCGCGGTTATTCAATACCTTGGTAACAAATGCTTATCGAACGAGAGCATGGTATGAACGAAATGGAATATGCCCCATATTATATAGACGATAATCAACTGGTTATTTCTTTATATGAAAAATCTCTGGCGAGAATGCGTTGTTAGGCATTGAAAAACAGGTTCGAAGAACGAGTTTTTCTAACGCATAACAACGTACTCGACTGAGAGATTTTTCATATTTTATTATATTCGAAACAGTTTTATTTTCCGATCGTTACCTATTTATTTCAACCATATTCGCCATCTTCGGCCCTGGGAACCGTGCGCATTAATAGCAACGAATTTTGTTTTCAATAATTTTTGTTCTACATTTTTTATTCAATTTCCATGTGGGAGAGAGTTTAAAAAGAATCTTTAAGGGATAGTCCGTATTTTAAGACACTTAAAGATTTGCAGAGTCAGGCACGAAAATAATTTGGGCGAAACATAAACTGTATCTAAGGGCGACAATCCTTTCGTCGATCTAAAGGCCCCGGGATAGGCAGTCTTTTATCACTCAGTTTCTTGACTTGGGCGTACAAAACAATTTCATGCGGGTTAGGTAGAGTGTCTGTCACTTTAACTGCAATATCTTCAGTATTCGAGGTCTGGAATAATTTTTGACGTTACGTTAAATTTCGGTACTTATAACAATCACTTAATTTGATAAAAAAATTGATAAAAAATGCCTCAATCTTCAGAACACAAAGCGTCATAAATGCAGCTTATTAAAGCTGTAGTTACAACCTTAAGGTCAGTAATCAACCATTTTATTTTTACGCTGCATGTTGATGACTAAAACTTCTGCAATTCTCATGGCGTCCGATATCCGTAGGAGACAGTGGTCCCATTCTCCAGATATGTAACCAAGTTCTGGTTTTTCTTCTTTCATTGGATAAACAACCATTTCCAGATTGGCGATCGGTATACTCTTAAAATGATTTTACTGATGTCATCAAACTTTTATGATATAAAATTCGTGCGTTTATAGACGGGTCTTTTACTACTTCCAGAGCTTTGTAGTTACTGTATTATGGTCGCACGATGACGACATTTTCTCAAAGTCCGTGGTAGATTAGTTTTAAATATTACTATACTTCATCGGAGATAAAATGTCACGTGTTTACAAACAAAACCTTTTAAAATCACAACATTGCGACTATTTTATAATAATCAATCAGCGTCTATTGATTAAGATATTGAGTGTTCTCGGTGTATAAGTTATATATTTTTTTATTATCATTTTTTTACCATTTAACCCTTTCCGGTTGTTGAAAATTTAGGCTTGTCCAAATAGAAAGGGCTTGCAAAAGAAAATGAAATTGGGCGCAATTTGAAATGAAACCATCATAAGTGGCAGGAAATATTGTGGCAAAAGTATAAGCAATATCTCCTTTATCCACAATATTTTCTCAAGTATAAAATCACAGTGACGTCAGTTTGTACAGTAAAGGGTTAACCTGAATAATGTGAGCGAAGACGAAAATCGGTTTTTGTCATTTGACGCATTATCGCCATTGAAATATACTTGTAAAAAAATCATGTTAATGTTTCTGAGGGTTACGCGGTCACTCAACCCATTCCAACAGCAAAATTTCAGACTGGTCCATATTGAAAGAAGCTGCAGACGACAATTTGAAGTTGATGGAATTTTCAATTTTTTCGTCTTTTTGGATAGAAAACATTGTGGATAATGAAGAAATTGCTTGATACAAGCAATTTCTTCATTATCCACAATGTTTTCCAAAGCTTTTTTCTTGAAGGGCGTAAAAAGGAGGGATTGAGTTGGAATGGGTTAATTGACTGTTTAATAGTGTTTAAAAATCGGGTAAATAGTACAGTTGAATTCAATTAGTTTTACGCGGCTATATCGCTTTAAAATGTTATTTTATTTTTACAACTTAATAAACACCAATTACAATTGTCAAAGAAATGTTTTCGTTTCTAATTTCGTCCATTATTGTTGTAAATGATAAGGTTTGTGAAAGAAATCAAATACAGCGAAATAACTAACTCGCTAATAGTATTCGCTTGATGTCAATTTTGCTGCAGTTTGACATGTTATTTACAAAATATGCTTTCTTGTGATTTCATGCCTAGTTTTGATTTTGCGAGAATGCAAGAATAAACCAAATAGTTATATTCCGTTGCCGAGGGAGATAGAAAGAAAAAAAAGAGAGAAAAAGGAAGAAAGAGAGAGAGAGAGAGAGACAGACAGACAGACAGACAGAAAGACAGACAGAGCGAAATAGAGAGGGGGGAGAGAGGGGAGGAAAGTTTAAACATTTTATTCGTTTACCACATTCCCAATCAAGTCCTCCTTTTCTGTCCCCAAAGAAAAAAGCTTTGTAAATCATTGTGGAAAATGAAGAAATCGCTTGTAACAAGCAATTTCTTCTTTATCTACAATGTTTTCTATCCTAATGGAAGAAAAAATATAATTCTATCAACTTAAAATTGTCGTTTGCAACATCTTTTATTTTGGACCAGTCTAAAATTTTGTTGTGTTGGAATGGTTACTTTTCAAAGGCCATCGGCCCATAGTACAGTAAGCAAACAATGGATACAACAATAACAAACATGTATTCGAGCGAAAGTATACATTGTGTTAACTAGAACCGTCATCCGTGGCTGCACACAAGAGTGACAGAGAGAGATTTGGTTGAATGAATGTGTAAACGCCACTTTTTTCAGTGTGTGATCCATATCGCGGGGACTGGAGTACCAAACTATGGATTCCTGAATTTCTTGCACCTGTATTACCACTACATCCTTTCCGAGCCTTAAGTTGCTCATCCAACTTTAGGTTACCGTTTACGATTATCCATCCTTTGGATGGAGACAATTGTCGGACGGATATTCGCCGCGGCTGGGTATCGAACTCCGGACCCCGTGACTTGAAGTATATATGTGTGCGTGTGTGTGTGTAAGCCAACTAATTACCGCATAATACCAAAATGATTAAGTTCTAACGAAATATTGAAAACACGTTAAAGAAAATAATGGTTACCGTCTGGTAAAAATGTTTTTATTTTTCTCCAGCATATAGTGTCACCCCTTTACAAAATGCTTTTTTTGCAATTTATAAATTGAATTACGATAACTTGTTTGAAAACATTGTGAGAATTCGAGAAATTGCTTCTGACGCACAATTACTCCATACCTCACAATTACTATTTTGTACCACAGTTGGATCTGTTTCCCCCTTTTCAACATACTTTGTATTGTATGTCGTCCCTTTAAATTTTTCTCCGTCAGCAGACAGATTATCCCCATTACTTTCAACCACTTTCCTGACGTCTCTAGAAAACTATGATAAGGTGGCAAAGGAAAAGAAACTTGGTAAAACTATATTTCTCTTACTCTCTCAATGCTTCAGAGAGATTTGTACGTATCATCAGTTTACAAGGACTGAAAATATCTTCTGCAACTTCTTTGATTTTGACGAGCATGTGAATTTACTGATCACCCTTCAAAGAATCAATCGACTAACGACAACATTGTACGACATATATGTGAGGCATTTTGCTGGTTTGAAGACTTAAACGACGTAATTACAGATTATCAAAGCCGTAGTCACGACGTTTAGGTCGCCAACAAACCATTTTACTTTTTTATTAAAGTTTTGACTGACCAACAATTCTGCAAAATCTGTTCGTTTCTTAATGTCTAAGTGGAACTTTCTGTCGTTATACGTCAATTTTCATTTTGAAAAGAGTTAAAATTTTGAGATAAATGAGAACAAACGCGTCTAGGCCATGAAAGAATCGATGTTGTAATTTTTCAAACTCCGCCTTAATGTTTCTGAGACCATGAAAAGAACTGTAACGATAATTCTTCTTTCTACAAATGAATTTAATTTTGTTCACTCCAGGAAACTTTATTACCTCGTTATCTTCCAGAAACAAGATGTGGTAAATCCCGTATTAAGTTGTACTGCTAGCGACCGCACGTGGAACCATGTGACGGCCTGCTACCGATTTTAACCCTTTCCCACTCAACAAAATTTTAGACTGGTCCATATTGAAAAAAACCTGCAGATAACAATTTCAAGTTGAAGGAATTTTATTATTTTATTTTTTTTGTGCCTTTTTGGAAAGAAACATTGCGGATAATGAAGAAATTGCTTGATACAAGCAATTTCTTCATTTTCCACAATGTTTTCAAAACTTTTTTTCTTGAAGGGCGTAAAAAGAAGGGATTGTTTGAGAAAAGGTTAAGGGCTAGTAATTAGATCGATCGTTATTCCTTTCCAGCAATCACCAATTTTTATTGAACCTATTACCAGAGGACAAAATTTTAGACTGGTCCAAAATCAAAGATGTTGTAGACGACAATTTTAAGTTTATGATGTTTTAATTTTTTCTGTCTTTGGGGTAGAAAGCATTTTGGATAACAAGGAGTTGCTTGTAATATGCAGTTTCTTTATTTCCACAATGGTATCAAAAGCTTTTTCTTGAGGGGGAGTGGGCGTCTAAAAGCGTCTTAAAGTGTCATTGTGTGGTGAAGGGTTCAATCATCCCATTTTTCAACAAAAAAATGAAGTATGAAGGTTTTTATATTCAATCTATTCGAGGACGTGAATAGACTTTGACTAAAATAGATAAATAGACAAGTAAGAATTCTACCTCAAAAGAGACGGGGAGGGGCAAACATATTTGTGGTTATTTTGAAATTAATGAAACACCTCGGTCATTCAAAAGTCTTTTGACCAATGAAATCATTCATTTAGACCGGAAGTGAACGTTGAACGTCGACACTGACGTCGATTCGATGACTGACAAGTAGTAGTTACAGGTTATTCAAGCTGAAGTTACGCCGTTCAGGTCGCAACTAGCGATTCACTTTTCATTTTATGTCCTTTACCTTACTTCGGTGAACGAAAATCGTAAGATATCTCAGTTGACCAATTGCTGCCTCCGCTCACTTACTACGTTGGTCCTGCCCACTGGCTCCAACAGGAAGTCCCGATTCGATTTTATACGGCGTTATTTTAAAAATAATTGCAATACTTCAAAATAGAGTATTTTCATTGGCCCAAATCGTATCACGTGATCAAATCAATTGCACTTTATACCTCGATAAAAGGCAGAACTATTTTCGACAAAATAGAAACAAACAAGGTCAGGGATTTCGGATATTGGGAATTCACATCCAAGAAATACCAAACTTGTTTTGTTACTATTTATAGTCATCACCTTTTGAATTTCGATTTCCTCGAATTCCTTTATACTTCCATGGATTTTCAATAAATAGATAAACAAATAGTGTCCTTATAACAATTATAATGTTCGTTTTAAACATGAAGATTTCGAAAAACTCACATTTATTAGCCACCCTAAATCCGAGATGTCGAATCGGCTTCGCCACATCAGCATGCATCGTGTCCATGTGGTAGGTTTATATTTCTTGTCTATTACAAAGCATCTATTCATAATTCTAACTGTTATCGACCCAGATATCATAATTTACAGAGTTTAAAGTTAGTATTTCCTCATAATAATTCCAAATAAATCCAACGAATGTTCGAATACCCATTTCAAAAAACCCAAGCGACGAAATAAAATGTCCGCCGTTACAACGACTCGAGCGATAAACTGTGTCAATGTATCCATACGCCTGTCAAAGAAAAGTAACTCCGCCCACAGTTCGTTTATTTGTTTTTATTTTCATCTCTCTATCCGTTTCGGATTTGAAAATAGACGTATTGCAATTATATGGGCCGAGTGTATTTTTCACTGCGTTTATTGGTGTATAAAGTGCAATTGCCTTAGCACATGGCTTAAACATAACGCCCTATTGACAGCCGCGATTGGTCAGTTGAACTGCCTTGACGGAGGTCAATGGGCGTGGTTAGTGAACAGTCAATAACACTTCGGACATCTAGCACCAAAACATTTTTTAGACATTTGGCCAATCACCTTTTCCACCAGTCGTTTAACCTCGGCACGTTTGAATATTACCCAAACAAGATATCATATTGGAATTTTTCAACAGCCATTTCTAAACACAAACAAAATATCGTTTACGCCTCCATGAAATCGTGCTCTATCATATGAAATAAAAGTCACAAGGATGTCTAAAATGCCTCTTTAACCCTTTCCGGTATTTCATAATTTTAGACTGGTCAAATTTTAAAGAATCTGCAGACAATAGATAAAAGTGGGTGCAATTTGGAAAGTAACCGACCTACAGGCTAGAAAAAACAGTGGGAAGAGAAGAAATTGCTTGTTACAAACAATTTCTTATTTTCCCACAATGTTTCCTCAAGTATCAAATCACAGGGACGTGAAAGAAGGGTTTGAACCGAAAAGGGGTAAATGGTATTTCATTTAAAAGCTACTTACGAGGTATATGTAGGCGTTAATATGTGTAAACTGTTTGTATTCCACGGCTTCAGAGAAAATAGTCTGATTAGTTGAAATTCCTTAAGTAAACTTGAAGTAAATACGGGGATCGAACTCCTTTAGTTTGTTTTTATAATGGGGTTTTACGCCGCTTTCAACAATCTTTCAGTTATATCGCGGCGGCTGGAGCACCTAACAATGGAATCCTGGTATTTCTCACACCAGTACTACCATTACATCCTTTCCAAGCCTCCAGCTGCTATCCCACATAGTCTACGATTATCGACCCATTGGTGAGAGACAAACAGTCGGAAAGAATAAAGCCGCCGTCGGGGAACGAACCCGGGACCTCTAGATTGACAGTCCGACGCGCTACCAACTGCGCTATGACGGCGGCTCGAACTCCTTTAGAACGCACAGGATATTACATCTGGTTTAACTCTTTCCTGTTCAAACCCGGGATTTCACGTTGCTCTAATGTTATGCTTAGGACAAAATTGTGGAAAAGAAGAAATTGCTTGTGAGAAGCAATTTCTCCTTTTTGCACATTATTTTCTACCATATAGGATGGTTTAATTTCTAATTGCATCCAATTTTGATTTTCGTCGGCAACCACTTTCAATTTGGACCAGTCTAGAATTTCAGTAAACGGGAAAAGGTAAAATTTCTCATTCTGTTTTTCATTCTATCTTTCATTCATTCTATTTCTCCGGATACCGTTCCAAACACGAGACTACGATTAACATAAGATGTTATTAAATGAACTGTGAAATAGCTTCACTAATATTTGCTCCAATTTCTACATTAGCTCTGTGACGTATCATTGACCCCGCCCACTGACTCTGCTAGACATGCTTAGTGAGCTCTTACAGGAAGTTAAGCCACGTTATTTTGAAAACCAATATGGCCAGTAACATGTACAAAACGAAAATTGTTTGGTTGCCGACCTAAACGACGTAACTGCAGCTTTAATAAGATGTACATATGACGTTTAAATCGCCAAATCAACAAAAATAATTATTGCAAATGTCAGCAAAAATAATAATCCGTATTACTGATCTGCCTCGAAACAGCAAGTATTAATTTTTTGTTATTAAACAGTAAGTGACGATCGTGCCATCAAATAGAGATCAGCAGGGTGTATTCTAGAAACGGTTAATTTTCGGTTATAGCTCGTTTACCGGACCAGCATAGTTCGGATAAAAACGGTTGGTTTTCCTTAAAATGTGGGTGTTGGATGGAGTTATCCCATTGTCGTCTGCATCCCAAACAAGGCTAATCATTCTGACAGCAGACGATGTTTTGTGTGGAGACATTAATAAAATATTTATAAACACTCGGCAAAGATGTATTGACACGGGGCGCAAGGATACAACAGCGGGACTCTACATCCATTGTGGAATGACAAAAACTCCGAATTCTCATTTGTCATACGTGGGGACAATTTTTCTTTTTTCTTTTTTTTCTTTTTATTGGCAATCCCAGTGAACTTTTGAAAAAAAAACTTAGAGAAGTCATATAGTCGGTGCGCGAACAAAATGTCGTAACTACAGCTTTATAAAAGCTGTAGCTACGACATTTTGCTTGCGCACTGACGACATTTCAATGCCTCATACATACTTTAAACTGACATTCATATCCTACGGAACGTCTTAATCCTTTGCCATTTTTTGAAATTTCAGACTGGTTAAAATCAAAAGAGGTTGCAGACGACAATGAAATTTGAAGTGGAACAATCGAAAGTTGGAGTTAATATTGGGATAAAAGAAGAAATTGCTTGTTACATGCAATTTCTTCTTTTCCACAATATTTGTCAAATATAAACCCACGGCGTCGTAAAATCTTGGGTTAAGTAACACCCCATACATTTTAACACACGAAATTCAGTCATAATTTGGGCCGTCGGAAGCGCGTCGGATTTTCAATCATGAGGTCCAGTCTTCGATGCCTGGTTGGTAAATATCCTTTCCGATATTTGTCTTCCACTTGATTGGTATAAAATAGTAAAGCCTAAAAAAAATAGCTGTGTTTCCGCTAACGGGCTAGAAAAAAGAGGGTAGGTAGGTAGGCGAATTTTTTTTTTTTTTTTTTTTTTTTTGCTGCGGAAAAAACAGGGTAGGTAGGTAGATCGTTATTTTTTATTTTTAAATTATGTGATTTGGATGCGCTTCTTCTTGCGACATTCGCGCTTTGTAATTATCCGGGTTATTTAGTCACATCATAGTCGTCTTGATGTTTGCATTTACGGCGACGATTCTTCCGTAGGGCTCTTGAGTAACTCAGGAAGAGTAACTCCGAACGAAGCAAACGAAAAAACTACCGAAATGTAATAAAAACATACATTTCGAGAATTTCATGGGTCGGACGAAAATAAGGATGGGTCGGGCATTTAATTTTTTTTTTTTTTTTTCATTTTGCCGATAAAAACAGCCGGGTCGGGGGTCAGAATCAAGGTCGGTCGGGTTAGCGGAAACACAGTTTTTTTTTTACGCCTAAACTTGAGTGGAAAGAGCAATCGGAGGCTGAAAGGTAAGGTACTACAGCTGCTGTGATATGACTGAAGTACTGTTAAAAATGGTGTTGGACCCCATTCGATTACTACGTCGAAACCACGAAACAACATTTTACGCGGAATACTAATTACATGTCCAAAATACGAAAGAACTAGTTCGTAAATACGAAGATGGTACAAACAAAGTGTAATCAAAGATATATATTCAGTTTCATTACTAGTAACGTTCCTGCATCAGTTTGTGTGTGTGTGTTAGTCTGTCTGTCTGTCTATTCAAACCACCCCGAATAAGCGTATTTCTGCATAAAGTATGTAACTAATCCACCAAAAAGTTTCAAAAGACTTTTTTACATCGCCAAGTTGACAAAATGAGTGTCCATTAGCCGTTTGATATTGACAGTATTTAACCTAGATGCATCAAAAAGGGCGTTTGTTTTTTTTAATTGAAAACTATATTTAAATATATGACATTATCTGTGCCCGAGTGACGAACAGATTTGATGTATTCGAGCCGAACTCTTACTAGACTTTTTTTTATTTAAGGGATGAAGAGAATACTTTTTTTTATTTTTATGGAGGTATGAAACGAAAAAACTAATCACACTGTATAAATACGCGAAGCGCATTCCTACATAATTGTGATTAATTTTTATTTTCATACCTCCATGGAAACAAAAAATATTATCTTCATTTACCAATATTTATTCACATCAAGCGAAAAAATCAACAACAAAACAACTATTTTGTGCGCAAGCATACAAAAAGTAATCAAAATATTGTATGGATAATGATCTTTTCGGCCAATCAGAACGCTCCTTTTTGATAGACGAATCTAAAAATTAAATTAGCCGAAAGAGGTATGTAACTCAAATAAATACTGCAATAGTTTGTTTGTGTCTACGTGTTAACCCATTCCAACACAATCCCGTGTTTTGATGACCCCCTTTGGCAAACACTGTGTAAAATGAAGAAATGGCTTGGTACAAGCCATTTCTTCGTTATCCCCAACGTTTCCTACCAAAAAGACAAAATTTTTAGATATAATTCTCTAAAATTGTCGTCTACAACTTCTTTCAATTTTGACCGGTCTAAAATTGTGTAATGCGTTTATGGGATTTTAACCGCATTTTTTTTCATCTTCAGCAGTACTGAATCAACAAGCAGTATTATAAAATTGACGAGTCGCCGCCGTCAATTAAAAAAGTCGATTGAAAAATCAACGCTCAGTTAGACCAAAAATGAACTTTAAACGCCGAGTTTAAGTATAACTTTAAGGTTATTTCTTGGTTTTGCGATTTGTCTTTGGTTTATGTCTCTTGTTATATGTTTTACAAAGCAATGTAGTCCTTAACCCCAGTTAATTGAATTGGGATGAACACCACTTTTAACAATATTTCAGTCATAATCGCGCCGCTTGAGCACCTAAACATGGATGCCTGGTATTTCTCACACAAGTACTACCGCTACATCCTTTCTGACCCCAGCTCCTCATCCAACATCGGTTTACGATTTTCTACCCATTGGTGGGGGACAAATGTCGAAAAGGATATTCGGCGCGACCGGGGAATCGAATTCGGGACAGCAAGAATAGGAGTCTTACGTGATACGACTGCGCTATGGGAAGCATGCTCCGTCAAGTAGAAATATAGTCAAAATAACATATTTGACGGAAAAAAAACTGTGTATATATTAGTTTATCATAGTCATATCTACATGTAAAGTCCAAAGCACAAGATTTTCTCCTTGAAGTAAGAAATGCCGAAATATCACATATTCTACTATACCCTCAGAATAGTTTTCTATGCAGGCTACAGGTAATTTTAAAGCCATAGCTTCCCCAAAAACACACTATGCAATTCACAAGAAAACCATGCTTCAGGCTAAAAGCATAAAAAATATGACGATTGAAATTTTAAGACCAACATAATTCTACTCAGTAATCCTACAATTCATGAGAGAAGTTACGCTATATCAAAATGTGACCCATCACAATCAAATTATCATCACATTATGACACCAGTGATGACGTTTTAACTTTCGCTAGTCATTCAAACAACTAGCTATAGGTCATGAAGATTGACGAAATCCTACGCAAATTTTATCACCTGTGCATATAACAGTCAATGCCGAAGATTAGCGAAGATTTCCGGTGAAGAATCGGGTGCATTCGTCTCGATTTCAAAATGTAAACAAACACAAATTGAAATCGACAAGATAAACACAAAATACTCGTTCTACAGAACATCACTCATACCCTGCTTTTGCATGTCGATATTGTTTGCTATAGTGACCAAATAAGCGAAAGATTATTTCAATTACCTTTTTTCTTCCTCGGAGGGCAGATATGACTTTAAATGATTTGTCAAATCCGTCGAGAACGCTTGACATAAATGTAGGAGGTCAATGTTATCTTCTGATAAAACCGAATTATTTTATCAGTCAATCGATTTGTTGATTTGCAGCAGCGATATGTCTATTGATCCCGTGAATTTCTAACCGTTTTTAAATGCGTTAGAGGCTATCAACAGAGTGCCATTTAAACACTTAGATCAGCCTGTGCATTTGGACAACCTGATCAAAGTCTTCACTATGCACTGTACTGATAGCCACTAACGCAATGGTTCTTTAGTCGATCAACGAGTATTCTCAAAGAACTTTTTCGGCCTACCATAGTTCTCAATGTCTGCCCAACGTGCTGCATACGTGTGCATATTGTTTGAAATGCTACACACAGGCTCAACGTCTGCTAACCATGCACATTTTAAACCGTTTGAAATATTACGCAAAGACTAAACGTCTGCCTATCAGGCACATTTTAGATTGTTTAAAATATCACACAGAGACAAAAGGTCTACCAATCACGCACAAATTAAACGTCTGCAAATCACGCACAGGCACAACGTCTGCCCATCATGTACATTTAAATTGTTTAAAACATCACGCAGAGACTGAAAGCCTGTCCATCACGCACATTTTTAAATATTTAAACTATCGCGCACAGAATCAACGTCTGCCATTCACGCACATTTCAAACACTTTGAAATATCACGCATAGGCACATATTCTACTCAACACGCACAGTTTAAAGTTTGAAACATCACGCACAGACTCAACGTCTGCATATCACGCACATTTGAAATGTTTTGGAAATTGCTCACGTGCTCAAAGCCTGTTCCTCAGGCATGTACAGGCGTCAGGAGATCTGAGGTAGGTGCATTGCGGCTAATATTCCAAAGCTTAAGTAAAGTAGAATAACTGTTTTCCATTGAGTAATTAAGCATAAAGCAAACGAGATCGATCATTTTCGCGAAATTTTCGAGTCATTGCAAAACCAAAAAGGGTGTCGAACAGGGGATCTCTTACTCGCGAAGCCAATACCATACCTCAAAAAATTGTAGCACCAGGATCTACCCTTATGGTCTAATAATGGTGATAGGTCATAGATAAAATTTTAGACTGGTCCAAATTTTAAGTTGATGAAATTTTAGAACTTTTTTTTCTGGATAGAAAACTTTGTGTAAAGTGAATAAATTGCTTGTTTATAGGCAATTTCTTCTTTGTCGGAAATGTTCCCCACCGTTTTTATATTAACCCTTGTCATGCTGGATCCGAAATAATCCCGTTTTGACAGGAGGTGTATAATTAGATCAGACTGCATGTATGTGCTGTCTGTTCTTTGCAGACACCCCCTGTTTATCCTTTTCAAGATAGAACTGTTTACAAAACAATTGTCAAAAAAGAATTAGTCACCCTCAATAAGAGCCCAAACAGTGCTTTCATTCCTTTCATTTTGATGTTTTTCTCAATAAAGATTTTATTCAACATTACAAGGGTTAAAGAGTGTAATGAAGCAAGATTCTGTGGGAATGGGTTACTTATCTTTTCCTTTCTTGAGCCTTAAGACAAAATATGGCGAAGTCTCCTAACCGAAGATTCAGGAAATATCGCCAAACAATGAAGAAAAACAGAGGCAAATAACTATTTTCAATTTACCGGCCTCCTAGCGCGTACTAATATGTGGAATGAATGCATCGTCAATATTTAATTCTTCTCATTACTTCTACAGCGGGCATGGGGTAAAACCCGAGCAATCCGACTAATATCCGTTTTGGACGAAATAGTTCCTTTTGAAATCGAGCGTTACTGATGGGTTATTGGTAATACTAAACCCTTTGAATGAACACAGGGCGTAAAATAGTGAAATACATGTCGATGATCTCCATTGGTATACAGTGTCATTGCTATGTGAGATAGGTAACTGTAGTTACGACAGTTTGGTCACACCCAGCGGTGTAAAAGGCAATTGATAGAGACGTTAACGATGTACAACCTCATTTACAGTTAGGAACACCATTAAATTGACAAAGTGAATGTTTTGAGAAATTTGAAAGGATTGAGCGAAATAGGCTAGTTTTTCAAAGAAATTGTGTTTTGAGTAAAATAAAAAAAATATGTAATTTGCCAATCACTAGCCCCGCCCATTTACTTCGTAGGTCACGCCAACCGGCTCCAACAGGAAGTCCCGCTTTGATTGTAAACAACGTGGTTCTGTAAAATTTATAGACAGCGGTTTGCAACAAAAAAGAAGAATAGTTGATTTGCGACTTAAACGGCGTAACTAAAGTTTAGATATGCTGTAATTACGCCGTTTAAGTCGCCAAACAACAAAAATGTTTCATATGAATGACAGTTTATGTCGTAGTTTAAATCTCAATTTCTGAATGAAGAATTCAATTGGTCGCTCTATTTCCTTGATTGAGAGCTGCGATTGGTCAAGTGTCCCTCTTATATAAACTGCACACAGTTAGAATTGTTTTAACCCTTGTCATGCTGAATCCAAAATATTCCGGTTTTGGCAGGAGATGTAGACTAAGATCAGACTGCACTTATGTGCAGGCTGATCTTAGTCTATACCTCCCGCTTGTACTTGTCCTGCCAGGTTTTTTTTTATGAAGTTTTTTTCTAAAAAAAAAAAAAAAAAATGAATTTTGAACAACAAGTTCTATCAGTGCTTTCATCCCTTTGATTTGACAGCAATTCAGTACTGTAATTTATACAAAATGACAAGGGTTAATAAACCACTCAAGGGAAAGCCAAAATGTGGTCATTTAACCCGTTCCCACAGAATGACGCTTTTAAACGCCTCTCAATATAAAAGCTTTTAAAAACATTGTGGAAAATGAAGAAATTGCTTGTTACAAGCAATTTCGTCATTATCCATAATTTTTTCTACCCCAAAAGGCAAAGATTTTAAAGATTTCATCAGCTTAAAATTGTCGTCTGCAACTTCTTTGAATTTGGACTAGTTTAAATTTTTATCATGTGGGAATTGGTTAAGAGAATAGTCGCTTAATACACCTTGTGGAGCTATACTCGAGGGATCGATTCCACTCGATACATGAATTATTGCAGGATTCTCACCAATGTTGATGGTACCCATAAACTAGATACAAACTTTTTATGAATTACGATTGGCCTGCACAGATTTTGAAAGAAAAATGCTGACCCTACCCGATAAATTCTTAATTTTTGAAGTAGGGCATAAGTAATTTATCACATTAATATAGGGATGAGTGTATTTTTCACTGCGTTTATTGGAGTATAAAGTGCAATTGCCTTAGCACATGGCAAATAACGCCCGTAGGGCGTTATGTTTAAGCCATGTGCTAAGGCAATTGCACTTTATACTCCAATAAACGCAGTGAAAAATACACTCGGCCCACATAATTGCAATACGTCTATTTTCAAATCCGAAACGGATAGAGAGATGAAAATAAAAACAAATAAACGAACTGTGGGCGGTGTTACTTTTTCTTTGATAGGCGTATGGATACATTGACACAGTTTATCGCTCGAGTCGTTGTAACGGCGGACATTTTATTTCGTCGCTTGGGTTCTTTGAAATGGAAATTCGAACATTCGTTGGATTTATTTGGAATTATTATGAGCAAATACTAACTTTAATCTCTGTAAATTATGATATCTGGGTCGATAACAGTTAGAATTATGAATAGATGCTTTGTAAAAGACAAGAAATATAAACCTACCTCATGGACACGATGCATGCTGATGTGGCGAAGCCGATTCGACATCTCGGATTTACGGCTAATAAAGGTGAGTTTTTCGAAATCTTCATGTTTAAAACGAACATTATAATTGTTATAAGGACACTATTTGTTTATCTATTTATTGAAAATCCATGGAAGTATAAAGG
Organism: Fragum fragum; assembly: GCA_946902895.1. NCBI lineage: Eukaryota > Metazoa > Mollusca > Bivalvia > Cardiida > Cardiidae > Fragum > Fragum fragum. The sequence continues at coordinate 70,068,819 of OX336370.1, read as the reverse complement.
AATTCGAGGAAATCGAAATTCAAAAGGTGATGACTATAAATAGTAACAAAACAAGTTTGGTATTTCTTGGAAGTGAATTCCCAAAATCGGAAATCCCTGACCTTGTTTGTTTCTATTTTTGTCGAAAATAGTTCTGCCTTTTATCGAGGTATAAAGTGCAATTGATTTGATCACGTGATACGATTTGGGCCAATGAAAATACTCTATTTTGAAGTATTGCAATTATATAATTATGAAATTAGTAGAGTTTACATGAACAAAGATTATTTATCGCGAAAATGACATTAATAACTATTTGAAAAGCATATAATTTTCCTACATCACATGTTCTTGAAAATTTGTTCCCGCTTTACAAAATCGCCAGGCTTTTGAAAGGTCTGTACATTGGTACTGTTTCTTGTTTAACAATGTTATATATCTGTGGGGTGGAGGAGGAGCTGTGTTTACATTATACGGACGCATGAACGTATGTACGGGCGTGTGGACGCACGGACAGGTCGAGAAGAGAATGACAATATACACCCTCGTTTTGCTGTCTATATGTTTAGAAAAAAAAATTGAGACGAAACTCACTGCATTATTTTGATCGCTCGTATTCAGAGAGCCCTCTAGTGAATTTGAACTACCAGAGTTTTCTGACTGAATTTCATCACCAACTTGTACAGAAATAGACATAAATGGAGAATAAGTAATCTCCTTTTTTCCTTTTTGAAGTCTTTGCTCAAAACCATTTCTCAATTTATAATGAATGAAATTCTAGCGTTTTCCATATTCTTAGTTAGCGATTAAGTGATGTTCATGTCTTTTCTTTACAATCTCACAGATTATTCTTAGCGCTCCTTTGGTAGCTCCAAATTTCTTATCCAAGGTCATATCCATGTGAGCAGTCTGGCGCTCCGAACTCGATATAGCAAGTACCGATGCCTCTTATAGACGAGTCCGCAGCTCTAAGCACAGATCTATACGGGTTCCCGCGTTTTTCATTTGAAAGTAATTAAAGCGTAACATTCTTCTTTCTGTAAATGTACTTCCGCTCTATTAGAGTACCATCTCTGGACTGTCTGAATATACGTTGATTAGATATAGTTCTATTTTCTGTTTTAATACAAAACTACCCGCACGACACTAAATTCAAAGTTATACAACATTTAAAAAGTTAAAGAAAAAAAACAACAAACAAACAAAAAAACAAACTTGAAGACATGAAAATACATGTATTTAAAAGGACCCAAGTCATAATGCACTTTGAAATACGGGGGATGTATACTCAGTATTTGAGTAATGGCAACATCTAGACCACCCTTTATGCAGACAAAAGCGAGAGAAAAGGGAACTCATTTAAGAGATGACGAGAATATTCTAGTTTTCATGGGGGTATGAAACGAAAGACTTAATCACACTCTATGAATTCTCTTCATTTCTTATAATTTAATGACATTGAGCGGGAAAAAAATTAAAAAACCTTAAAAGTTGAAACAGTGACGTCATCAATCAACTCTTCAAATCCGCGAATACTAATTCAGCACAGTGTAGACTCTGATCGCCGACCTACGCCTACCTACCTATTCGGTTTTGCTTGTTTTTTTTCCTTAATGACAGGTTGTAAAAGTTGTAGTCAGTTTGAATGCTTTTTACACCCTGTAAGTGTCAATATAAAATTCATGGTATCCGTTTTTTTTTTCTTTATGAAGTAATGTTGTTTTCCTTTAACCCCTTTTCATGCTAAAAAAATCCTCGACAGAATTGATTCAAAATGGAAGCAAATAGATAGTGGATAATCAACTGGTTATTTTTGATATGAAAAATCTCTCACGAGAATGCGTTGTTAGGCGTTGAAAAACGAGTCCGAAGGACGAGTTTTTCTAACGCATAACAACGTATTCGAGTGAGAGATTTTTCATATCAAAAATAAAAGTCCAACTTATTTGAAATATTACCATTCAGTAGGGTAGAAAAATATTGTGGAAAAAGAAGAAATTGCTTGTTACAAGCAATTTCTTCTTTTTCCACAATGTTTTCTCAATCATAAAATCACAGGGACGTAAAAACCAGGGATTAACCAGGAAAGGGTTAATACACCTTGTGGAGCTATACTCGAAGGAACGATTCCACTTGATACATGAATTATTGCAGGATTCTCACCAGTGTTGATGGTACCCATAAACTAGATACAAACTTTTTATGAATTACGATGGGCCTGCACAGATTTTGAAAGAAAAATGCTGACCCTACCCGATAAATTCTTAATTTTTGAAGTAGGGCATAAGTAATTTATCACATTAAATGATTATGAAATTAGTAGAGTTTACACGAACAAAGGTTATTTATCGTGAAATTGACATTAATAACTATTTGAAAGCAGATAATTTTCCTTCATCACATGTTCTTGAAAATCTATTTCCGCTTTACAAAATCGCCAGGCTTTTGAAAGGTCTGTACATTGGTACTGTTTCTTGTTAACAATGTTATATATCTGTGTGTGTAGGAGGAGTTGTGTTTACATTATATCGACGTATGAACGTATGTACGGGCGTGTGGACGGACGAACAGGTCGAGGAGAGGATGACAATATACGCCCACGTTTTGCTCTCTATAAGTTTAGAAAAAAAACTGAGACGAAACTCACTGCATTATTTTGATCGCTCGTATTCCGAGACCCCTCGAATTTGAACTACCAGAGTTTTCTGACTGAATTTCATCACCAACCTGTACAGAAATAGACATAAATGGAGAATAAGTAATCTCTTTTTTTCCTTTTTAAAGTCTTTGCTCAAAACCATTTCTCAATTTATAATGAATGAAATTCTAGCGTTTTCCATATTCTTAGTTAGCAATTAAGTGATGTTCATGCCTTTTCTTTAAAATCTCACAGATTATTCTTAGCGCTCCTTTGGTAGCTCTAAATTTCTTATCCAAGGTCATACACATGTGAGCAGTGTGGCGCTACGGACTCGATCTAGCTAGTACCGATGCCTCTTATAGACGAGTCCGCAGCTCTAAGCACAGATCTATACGGGTTCCCGCGTTTTTCATTTGAAAGTAATTTAAAAGTAACATTCTTCTTTCTGTAAATGTACTTCCGCTCTATTAGAGTACCATCTCTGGACTGTCTGAATATACGTTGATTAGATATAGTTCTATTTTCTGTTTTAATACAAAACTACCCGTACGACACTAAATTCAAACTTTTACAACGTTTAAAAATTAAAGAATAAAAAACAAAAAAAAAAAAAACAAAAAAACAAACAAACAAAAAAACAAACAAACAAAAAAACAAACTAGAAGACATGAAAATACATGTATTTAAAAGGACCCTAGTCATAATGCACTTTGAAATACGGGGGATGTATACTCAGTATTTGAGTAATGGCAACATCTAGACCACCCTTTATGCAGACAAAAGCGAGAGAAAAGGGAACTCATTTAAGAGATGACGAGAATATTCTAGTTTTCATGGGGGTATGAAACGAAAGACTTAATCACACTGTATGAATACTCTTCATTTCTTATAATTTAATGACATTGAGCGGGAAAAAAATTAAAAAAACCTTAAAAGTTGAAACAGTGACGTCATCAATCAACTCTTCAAATCCGCGAATACTAATTCAGCACAGTGTAGACTCTGATCGCCGACCTACGCCTACCTACCTATTCGGTTTTGCTTGTTTTTTTTCCTTAATGACAGGTTGTAAAAGTTGTAGTCAGTTTGAATGCTTTTTACACCCTGTAAGTGACAATATAAAATTCATGGTATCCGTTTTTTTTTCTTTATGAAGTAATGTTGTTTTCCTTTAACCCCTTTTCATGCTAAAAAAATCCTCGACAGAATTGATTCAAAATGGAAGCAAATAGATAGTGGATAATCAACTGGTTATTTTTGATATGAAAAATCTCTCACGAGAATGCGTTGTTAGGCGTTGAAAAACGAGTCCGAAGGACGAGTTTTTCTAACGCATAACAACGTATTCGAATTGATCATTCTATTTATTATATTCGAAACAGTTTTATTTTTCAACGACGATTCATGACTTGGACTTAGACAGAATTATAGGATAGACAGTCTGTGATCACTTAGTCTCCTGACTTGGGCGTTCAAAACAAGCTCATGCGGGTTAGGTTTGAGTGTCTATCACTTTAACTGCAATATCATCAGTATTCGAGGAATAATTTTGGACATTACGGAAAATTATGCATTTGTTTGAGTCATCTGTGATAACACAAACATCAAGGTTCGTTATCGTTTCAAACCAGTTGTTAACAAAACGGTTATTTTGGTGTTGTAGTTATGTTCGTTAATTTATTCTTATCTACTGTTTTTAATTGATTTTTAGCCTAAGAAATTGAATGTAAGGTCACCGAGCGAGCTGGCCCTTTGAAAATAAAAGTAGTTCTAAATTTTCGGAGTGAAAGTTGATTTCATCACTAGTGATGATATCAAAATTTATTACACTGGGAAATCCCAAGATTTCACAGCTAGGAATATAAAAAAATGTTAATAATTACATTTCTATCTTGAAATTTATCTTATAAGTATTTCTGGCTTGAAAGAGACAAGTAGGTTGTGAAGACTAAGGTGTGCAGTCTGATCTTTGTCTTTGTCTTAACCTCCTGCCAAAGCAGGACTATTTCAGGCTCAGCATGACAAGGGCTAACATTTTCTTCTTCTAGCCATTGCTCACTTTGTTGCTTTGTTTCGTTTTCCTTTCATTTAAAGGCAACACGCTTGTAAGAAAATACCCATATTTGAAATGAGGCTACAACTGTTACGGAAAAAAATGTCACCATCCTTTGAGTCAAAGGTTTGCTTTTACAGAACAAAATTTCCTTCTAATACCTCCAAAGGAAAATTTAATTGGTTGGTGGAAAATCGATGCATATATATATGTATATGAACCCCCTGAACTTCTAATTAATGTTGTTCCTTGATATGATCTCTCAGGACCGCAGCCTAATAATAGCGAGTCCAAAAAGGAGCATGAAGAACTGATCTTTTTCGTAATGCGATAGGTAGATTGTTGAAAGTGGAGTTTAAATATAAGTTAACCGATTGAATCACGTCAGACGACCGTTTGCGGTCGGAACCATTTCTTTCGGTCGACAACTTTAAATTATAAACTTTATTTTAAATACATATTTAATTATAAACTTTATTTTACACTTCCTTCGGTATAAAGATCGAAAATGCACGTAAGGGGAGAGGGAGGGGGACAGAGAAGGGCAGAGGGAGGGAGAACGAGATATATATATATAGAGAGAGAGAGGTCGAAAGTCAGACAGTACTAGACTCGAAGAATGCCAGGGAGATAACAAGGAAAAGTCAGATGAGTATGCCAACAATACTTGTAATTAATAAACCCATTCCAACTCAAGCCCACCTTTTTACGCCCCGCAATTAAAGAGCTTTGGAAAAAATTGTGGAAAATGAAGAAATTGCTTGTATCAAGCAATTTCTTCATTATCCACAATGTTTCCTACCCCAAAGACGAAAAAAATCAAAGTTACATCAATTTGAAATTGTCGTCTGCAGCTCCTTTCAATTTTGACTGGTCTAAAATTTTGTTGTATGGGAATGGGTTAAATAATAGGTTTTAATATCTGCCAAGTGTTTCGGGGAAGCCAAAGAAATATTTCCCCAAGGGAACCCCTTTACCGGGAAATTATTCGAGGCTTTTTTTTCGAAACAGTGAAAGAAGTTAAAATTTCTACCTCATTCATATTGGAATCTGACTGAAAGGTGATTTTCGAAAAAATAAACATAAAGATTACTCGAAGAGGGGGCAATGATGACTAGGAAAGGATCTTCATATCTCGAAAAGTAAACCCTTAAACTCGTAAATCAGAACTCGGTCTAATTTACATCTATTATTTTGGAAACCGTCGCGTGGAGGCCTTTTGGTTGTCCGTGATTTATGACAACATTGTCAGCGCTGTGTCGTATGACAATTCCTTTTCGGAAGTTTTCTTCCTTGTGTCTCAAAATGACTGATTATAAAGGACAGATATTACGAATTCATAAATCCAATAAATTTGCCTGCCCGTCTACGAGTTAAATCAGGGTATTATTTTTTGCTTAGTAGGCGCGCTTTTTCGGGGAGATTTTAATGCGTCGAATTTAGCGATAATTGAACGTAAATGACGAAAAACGAGATAAAGTATCGGAAATCACCGACAAACACTTGTATCATTTTGTTTTTCATTAATGTTCCCCAATCTTGATGTGTTTTCCTATTTCCGAAAGTTCAACATGTCACCAAAAATACGCCGAGACGTCGTTAAAAATACCAAACATATAATTAGCAATTTGTCTGCTCAAAGACCACACTGGTGGCTGCTTATGAAATTTTAATTGGCTGAATGATGGGTTTTCCGAGTTCATTTATTTCCTTTTTTATCCCTTTTATTATTTGTAGAAGTCAGTTTTTGTTTTTTTCAAGCTACATTACATTTTATTTATTTCTTCAAATCGATAGAAAGCGGTTTTAAAAGGGAAAAATTCATTTTTGAAATGACCTTAATTATTCTTAATCAGAACATGTTTCATATCTGTTTAAGAAAGAGAAAACATCCGCTTGAATAGAATGCTTTTTCTCAAAAAATGTTAAAATGGTGTTAAACCAAATTCAATCAATCAATCAACAGACGTGAATTTATTTTGCATATGTGTAGAACCGTTATTTTTATGACGTTATTTATGCACATTGATCTGCTCAGTGTAAAGCAAAGTTGGGGACCAAAGTCTAGCATTCGGTTTTCTTTTAACTGGTCTTATATAATGAATATTTAACCCTTTCCTTTATTGCAAAATTTTAGACTGGTCCAAAATGAAAAAGGTTACACACGACAATAGCAATTGGATGATATTTGAAACGAAACCATCTTATGTGGTAGAAAATATTGTGGAAAAGGGAGAAACTGCTTGTTACTTTTCTCACAATGGTTTATACCATATTTGACACATATTTTTAGACTCATCCGGTATAAAATATCGTGTGCAACTTCTTTCAATTTTGGCAGGTCTAAAATTTTGTCATCTGATAAAGGGTTAATTAAAATTAAGAAAGCTTTGATTTCCTTGTGAAACTTGAATCTTAATAACCTGAAATTTGACAAGCTTGGCTTCAGCAGATCACAAGAATAACCGAATTGTTAATTCTTTTTTCCATAGATCTTTTTAACATTATCATTAGATTTGATTTTATTTGTACGTATAAAAGTTGCGTAATCTTTCCCTCAAAATTTTGTTGAATGGTCATATTCAAGCCCATATGCATGGATTAGATCCCCGGCGGCGGGACATGTCTCTCACAAATGGATGGATAATCGTAAACGATAGGTTGAGGCTGGGAAAGGGTGTAATAGTTTAGAACTGGTGCGAGATATTCCATGAAATCATTATAAGGTTCTCCGGCCGCCGCGATATGACTAATATTTTTTTTTTAAAGCGGCGTTAACCCCCATTTAAACAAACATATCAAGCTCATATACGACGTTTTCAGTGATTTTGTTCTCATTCCATTGTAATATATATAACAAACGATTTAACCTTTTCCATGCTAAATCCGGAATATTCCAGTCTTGACAGGAGGTACAGGCAAAGATCATCCTGCACAGATTTGCAGACTGATCTTATTCTACATCACCTGTTTGTGCCCTTTATGAAATAGTTGTTTAAAGTATTGAATTTCAAACAACAACAACAACAACAAATAAAATAAAAAAACAAATACTCCGAGTTCTTTCAGTTCTTTGATTTAATTCGACTTTTGAAATAGGTTTTTATTCAGTATGACAGAGATTTATCAAATTAGATATCGGAAGAGATTATTTTACTGCTCATTCTCAATAAGAAAGAGCAGTTGATTTTTGTAGTCTAGTCAGTTGTTTCCTGATAGGTTCAAAAACGATCTTATTTGATTTTGATAAACCGGTAAGTCATATCATTACCCGGGATGTTGTTTTGCTGTTGAAGGATAGCTTGCGTTATTTTCAAGATTTAAACTAGTAACACACAACAAGAAAGTACAATGCTTGGTTAGTGACCTATGCGTCCTTACTACAGCTCGAATAAAGCTTTTTCTTATTTTTATTTTTTTTTTGGGGGGGGGGGTCCGGAAAATCTTGGGATTTAACTGAAAACAGACAAAAAATATGGCATTGAATTCGAATGCTACCAGTCATATACCAGCCACAATTCGGCATCAAAATAATTCGTAGATAATAATTTCCTTTATCTTACATTACCGTTCTCCTACCACTCTTCTTGGTTCATTCTTCATTTCTGTTAACTTCGAGGACTTTTTAAGTATACCTTTTCCCCTCAAATCATCTTTTAAAAATCGCTGTCGTTATTTTTGTTGACTTTTGAGGACGGAACCGGCCAATTTGTGAAGAGCTCTTTGTATTTATTGGTTTTTGAACGGTCCTCGCTTCGATTTTAAACTACGTCATTTTGCAGATTTTATTACGAGAAGCATGCAACAAATGGTAGAATAGTTGGTTGGCGACCAAAACGTCGAAAAAAGAGCTTGAAAAAGCTGAAGTAACTACGTTTCAGTCGCAAACAAAACTGGTTGTCAATATAGGTGTTGAAAGATCAGGTTCGGGCCGAATAAATCATTTGATTGGGAAGTCGATTCCTTGATTGACAGTCTCGATTGGTAATTCCGGCATAAAAAAAAAAAAAAAAAAAAAACTGTAAATAATTATTTTCTTCACCCTACTAAGCCGATCTTCTTTCGTTCTGCTAGACTTCATTGTGATTTAGACGATTTTGCTAACTGTGCAATAAGCAATTTCCTTATTAGCTCAAGGTGAGCTTTTGTGATCACCCTGTGTCCGTTGTGCGCCGTCAATCGTCCTTCGGAAGTTGTCAACAATTCTTTAAAATCTTCTCCTCTGTAACCATTTGGCAAATTTCAACCAAACGTGGCAGGATGTTTCTTGGATGACCCTTTAAAAACTTGTTCGTGAAATTTTTATTTGCAAAAAATAGGGTTGCGGTAAACACGGGCTTATCAGACTATAGAGATGTAATGGAATATTTCTTTAAGAAATCTTCTCCTTCTAAACCACAAGGCCGATTTCAACCTAACTTTGCAGTAATGCTTCTTTGGGCACCCTTTTCAAAATCGGACCAGGCTTATCAGACTTAGAGAAATCATGGATAATTCTTTAAAAATCTTTGTTTCTTAAAGCATTCGGCCAATTTAGACTAAACTTTGCAAGAATGTTCCTGAGGTGACCCTTTTCAAAACATGTTGATGAAATTTTGACCAATTTGAACCAAACTTGGCAGATATTTTCCTTGGGTGGTATTTCAAAACTTGACAAATTTCGGAAAGGATATGTGCTGCCGCTTGGGATCGAACATCCCATGATTTTCGACCCCTGGAGAAGAGACCTTTTTGTACGTAAGGGCAAATTTTCCTGTAACAAAGTACAAACTTATTTAGTTATGCTACATACCTAATATGAATGTCCTTCACCTTATATTTCAGAAGAAGAAGACTTTTGAAGTTCCTCAAATTTGGCGTATTCCAAATTTTTGGCCTCTGGACCAGGGCCATATATTATCCCAGGGCTATGATTTTAACAAACATGGTAGAAAACCCTTATGGTTATATACCAAAATGAATGCCTCAGACTTTGTAGATAGGGAGCAGAAGACTGTAGAACATGGTCTAATTGAGCATTTTTAGAAACTTTGGACACCCGTGAAAGGGGCGTTTTTTTCATCCTACGGGGATCATTTAATCACAAGTGATAGGTAACAGTCAGGCTATGCTACATTTTAAATATAAATGCCCTTGGTCTTGAAATGAAGATTTTTTTATTTAAACTTAATCAAATTTTTGCGCTTTTTCCTATTTAGGTCACTGCTTAATGCAGGACCGTGTTTTACCCTATGAGCACAATTTTAAGTGTGAAATATGAATGTCCTGGACGTAATAGTTTACGAGGAAAAGTCTTTTGAACTTGCTCTGATTAAGCATTTTTCCAAACTTCGGACCTCAGGGGTAGGGCCTTTTTTGACCCCAGGTATTATTTCTTTTTAACTTGGCAGAGAATCATGTGATTATGCTACATATGAAATATAAATGCCTTTGGCTTTATAGTTTCTAAAAAAATCCAAAGATTCACTAAAATATCCTATTTTCAAATGCCGCGGTAACCAAAGTTTTTCACGGAATGAAATTCTTTTATCAACTTCTGTAGAGCTTCACTCAAGGATCATCCCTGCAAAGTTTCAGCTTGATTAACGTACTGGTTTTGGAGGAGAAGATTTTTAAATAAATTGTGGGCGGACGGTCGGACGACAGACAATGACCAACCACAACAGCCCACCTTGCCCACACCGTATTTTGTGCTCAGGTGAGCTAAAATCTGCTTCTCAGAAACCAGTAGATGGATTTCAATCAAGTTTCACTGAAATAGTCATTCGGTGTCTCTTTTTCAAATTCCATCAGTGTATTCAATATTAACCAAATTGAAATCCGTCGATATTAGACACAGAGGCGTTTCTGCTAGGTGAAGAGGTAACCGTGCTAGATTGAGAAATGCTTCAATACAGTTTTCTCGTAACTTTCCTATCGCTAGCCCAACCAACTTACTTCGTTCACTCCAACAGGAGGTCCTGCTCCAATTTTAATCGGCATCATTTTGTAGAATTTATGGCCAGTTGAATGTAACAGAAAGGTAATTTAGTTAGTAATTGACGTAAAAGTCGTAACTACAGCATGAATAAGCTGTGGTTATGACGTTTGAGTCGCCAAACCAACAAAAAGGATGGCAAAAATGGCGGCCAATGTCTTAGATAAACACTAATTTCTTGTCTCATTGAACGATTTCATTGATCGACTGGTTAATTGATTGACAGACGTGATTGGTCAATTCATGGATTTTTTTCTCAGTTCTCTGATTTACTTTTCAATTAATGAATCGTAGCCATCAATCAAAATTTGGGTTAAATTTTGGACTCCGACATTTATGTTCAGCATTTGGCTTATTTTGTAACTTAAACGTCGTACGAGAGATTATTCAAGCTGTAGGTATGATGTTTAGGTCGCCAACCAACCGTTCTACTTTTTTGTTACATGTTACCAACCATAGATTTTGCAAAATATCGCCGTTTGATACCTATTTGAACTTTCGAACTTTCTTTCAGAGGAGAGGACGAGACCAGCCACTGGCGAATTGTAGAGATAGGGGTAATTGGATATTTTAACAGTGTGCTAGAAAAGGTAATACGTCTGATCTCTTATTCAGACAAATGTACAAAAAAATAAAAATAAATAACATTTTTTCCAAAGTTTGTGATAAATTTTACATTTTTGTATCTCTCATTCACAACATGAATAGTTATAAAAGTATTAAGAATGAAAGAAAAATAATAATAATAAAAACCCAAAAACAGAAAAATAAGAAAACAAGAACATGTCACTATCTTAGATATTGACTAAGCTACGAGGTTATTGTAAAGTAACCCAATTCATGAAAACAAAAGAATGAACCATTTTTACTTTCTTAGAAGTTGCAGACAAACATTTTCAATTGATATTTTTTTTAAAAACTGTATTTTGGAGTAGATTACATTTTAGATAATGAAAACCTTCCTTGTTACCAGCATTTTCTTCATCTTTCATAATGTCTTCTAAAGCCTATTCTTAAGGGGTGAAGCTATTATGAAACAATTGTGACGTCAACAAAATATTGGAAACTTTCAAGTAAAAAAGCCTGAGAAAAATTGTGGAAGATGAAGGAATTGCTTGTTACATGTAATTTCTTCATTATCCACAACGTTTCTATCCGAATACGCAAAAGAAATTAAATATTTAATGAAATAATGAAAAGAAATAAAATAAATGAATAAATAAAATGAAATGAAATTAAAAGATAAAACACCAACATAAAATCGTTGTCTGCAACTTTATTCAATTTGGAACAGTCTAAATTTTCTCTGTCTAATAATGGGTTAAGTAGGAAAGTTACCCAAAGGGCGTCCTACGTCATAAGGAAAAGCCTTGTCTCCAAACTGTTAAGCATCGATAATAAATGACATCAGTTACCATAGAAACGGTATCTAAAGCAACATTTTCGACATCAAAGTGTATAACACATCACGAGACGACAAGATTTCAGACTGGCCTAAATTGAAAGATGATACAGACGACAAATAAAAGTATGTAGATATGAGAAAATAAGAACTATTTAAGATAGAAAACTTTTCGCGAAAAGGAGGAAATGCTTATATTAACCTTTTACCAGCCAGGCAATTTAGACTGATCCATATTCAAAGAAGTTTCAGACGACATTTTTCAGTTTTGAAGAAATATTAAAAGTCTTTGTCTTTTGAAATAGAAAACATTATCGATAACGAAGAAATGACTTGTAGCACGTAATTCCTTCATTTTCAACAAGTTTTTCAAATTCATTTTCTAAACGGGGCGTCCAAAATCAGGATTGTATGGGAATGGGTTAAGCAATGGTTCCACTAACACAATGTTTTATTTTTCAAACTGTTTTCAGTTCTGTGGTGATAGGTTAAAGGTCATAAGGGCCCTCATAGCGAGAAGGCAGATTGACCATGTCTTACTTGCAACCCAAAATCATCAACAAGAGCATTAACAAGCTGTAGTAATGACCCTGCGGTCACTGAAAAAACAAACATACAAAAACCTTTTTTATTCCATTTTACAAAAAGGAAACGAATTTCACAGTCTATTTGTTTTACCAGATGTGTCTAGTGATTGAGGTTTGGCACAACTCTGGGTTATATCACGGCGACTGGTGTATCTTAACATCGCTTCCTGACGTCTCTCCGTCAAGTACATCAGAAGCATTGGATGTTAATGCATCCAGTCTAGGTTCTAGCATCCAGACTATTTATTCAAATGAACCGATTCCCTCACAGTTACTCTTTTTTGACGCACAATTGGGAAAACATTGTATAAAATGAAGAAATTGCTTGTAACACGCAATTTCTTCATTTTACACGATGGCTTTTTTTACCCATAAAGTTGAATAAATCTAAAATTCCATAAACTTTTATTTGTCATGTGCAGCTCTTTGCAATTTGGACCAGTCCGTAATTTTGCTATCTGGTAATGGGTTATACAATCATCTTTATTTCGAAAGAATTGTTATAAATACAATTTTATGTAGAAACTATTTCCTTTCAGTTGGATAAAAAAAATTCATAGGTTAGCTATTTCCTGTCACGTGTAAAGTTTCACTTATCTCGAATTATCACTTACGATGAAGTAAAATTCTTGTCCTCTTTAGTAACTTCAAATTTATAACAAGAGAGAGAAAACCTAGGAAAGTGATCTGAAGTAACCAGCCAGTTAGAGGGAGCTCTAGGATGCTTTGTTAATGCAAATATTTAAAATTGAATTCTGATCAAGCAGAGGTCAACCGGTGGTCGCATTTCGACAATGTATATATTATGGTAGAATGGCCATTCAAGATTCTAAAAAATCTGCCAAAAAAGCGTCTCGATCCTTGTCATTCTGCACAATATGACCAGTTTCTAAATTTTTCACATTTCCAAGGAAGTCCTTTTTCGACCGATGTTTCACAACAGTAAAGATAAAGAGAAATGCACTATGTCCTTTGTTTACTCCATTTACACGTCATATGTATGTTCAGGATTCATAGCTTAAATGCACGATTTGATTATAGATGAAAAATGAAAATCGGAAAATTGAAATATGGATAAATTGTTGTTTTTCAGACCACCCCCAAATATTTTGACATGGCGGACACTGGTTGCAGTACGTAAAGCAGTAATATGGTACATGTACTAGGTTTGAGTAAGATTCATTCAAAAGAGACTTTACCTTAGATTTTCAGTTAATCTTTTCTTGATATATAGTTTATCGCTGATATAATTACTACCAATCATAAAATTTTCATTAGTGCAATGGTCTGCTGCAATATTCAGAGGACAATGACTGAAGCCAGCTGATGACTAAGTTTTGTACAGTATTAGCAATTTTCATAACTAATTACTTCTTAAGGACAGTTATTTGATTGTTTCATCTTTTATATTCAAGCTGTTCAGCTTTTAAATAAATTGTTTGAGTATTATTTTATACTTCCTCACCAATTGCCTGTTTGCTGGCCCCGCCCACTGAACCCACATGCTCCACCCAATCACTCCGCTTGCCCCACCCACTGACTCCAACAAGAAGTTCTACTTCGGTATTAAACGGGGTTATTTTGCAAAATTTATCGCATGTACCCTGTACCGAAAAAGTAGGCGACCTAAAAGTGGTAACGACAGTTTGAATAAGTCATAGTTACGACGTTTAACTAATACTTCACATAAATGAGTCGGTGTGTGACATTTCCAACCATTACACAGGTGCGCCAAGTAAAGACTCAGATCAGCCTGTGCATCCGCACAGTCTGATATGAGTCTTCACTCTGCGCTCTATAGAAAGATACTGACCCAAAGATTCTTTAAACAATCAGCGAATATTCTAATTGCCCCAAATGGCTGTCCAGGTTGCTCAATATGTGCAAGACACACACATGCGAAATTGTTGGAAATGTCAGGCACAGGCTCAAATGTGATAATCGTAAACCTAAGTGAGATGAGCGGCTGGAGGCTAGGTATGGATGCAGTGGTAGTACTGGTGTCAGAAGTACCAGGAATCTATGGTGAGGTACTGCAGCCGCCGAGATAGGACTGATATAATGTTTAGTGGCGTTAAACCCCGACTAAGCAAAATTATATGTTGTTGGCCAATGACGGAGTTTAAAGTTCACTTCCGGCCTAAATGTATCATCTGATTGGCCTATTGATTCTTTGATTGACACCGCGACTTGTCAATTAAAGAAAATGTTTGAATGAAAAAATTTGAATTCTCATCAAAACTATAAACTGTGATTGCGAAACAAATCAAAAGTGATATCTTGTCTTCTGTCTCGGGAAGATGAATGTTCGCATTCACATAAGGCTCACAATCTTTGAGTAAATTGACCAAATGAATTTTTGTTGTAGAAAGATATTTTAGGAATCGGATTATACATTGTATTAGGAATAAAGTATGTTCCGTTTGCGATTTATTTCGAAACCCTGAGAGATAATAATGCTCCATAATGGAAAAATACAATTTGGAATACTTGAAAGAAGAGTTTATCATTATAAGAAGGTAAATCCAGATGTGTTCAGCCGTTGTAGTTGTTCGTCGTCGAATGGTAGTGCGTCGGCTTCCCGATCTAGAGGTCCAAAGTCGAACAAACTATATATTCTAATGTTCGGTCTAAGAACTAGTACAAAAAATGAAAATAACAGCCACTTCTGCTAGAAAAGCAAATTGACAATAGATAGCGAGCATAACTCCAAGCGATGATGACGTTGGTCGCAAGGGGTGTAATAGATCATAGCCATTTGATTCCATGATTTTATCATTAACATTCTTTTAATGATTATTTTTTATCTTTGACACAATATTATAAGCGAATATGTTTTTATCGATTTGAATCTTTATTAGGCTAGAACTTCTTAATTTGATTTTAAGCGCTAAATGGCCTCTGCTGTCAAGGGTTCATCTAGTTCAGTATCTCACTGGTTTCCTTTGACAAACGCGGAATGGTGTAAATCCATATCTTAGGTGTCATTATGAAACCTCGTAACCTCGTCATTACCAGAATTATACCGACGATATAGTATATAATTCTAATCATTCCACTTCGACTTCTATGAGCTGATTTGCTATGTGTTTTAATTTTTCAATTATAATTTTATGAAACGTAGGTTTACGGTCGTTATAGGTATGTAATAATCGGCAGTTTCGCGAGTTTACGTTGAGAATATATGTATAAATTAATAAATTCATGTACCGTAGACGTTTACTTTATAATCCTTTACCCTGATCATTGCAATTGGAAACACAGATAATGACGGAATCTACAAAATTTCAGCACTTTTTTGTATATCTTGACAATAATTGAAATCTGTGGAAATAATATAAACGTACCATATTTAAGAATTTACCGACTGATAAGAATGTGTAACAAAGTCAATACTAAGCCACAATATAGAGGATAATTGAAAAACGTTGCCCCCCCCACACACACACAAGAAAAACACCCCACTTTAGTTGTGACGTCATTTCATCCTGCGGCGTGATTGTAATTAAAAGTGACTGCGCAGTGCATAACACAGTTTTTTTTACTCTTCCTTTGGTTCTGAGGAAGTCACATAAATTTTGAGCAAGTTGTTACACATTTTTTACTTTTATTCTACCGGAATCATGTACCACTTCAGTTTATATTTTTATGCAATATTAGCTTAATTTTAAGTTTTATAGGTCGATATCATTTACAAAAACAAGAGAAATTGTTTAAAGCCCGAGTAGGAATAAAAGTTTTTCATGACTTTTCTCCTTATTGTTTTTCACGAAGCAACCTCGTGAGATCAGATTAACACCTCCAAGTTATAGTTTGACGCTTTTTCAATAGTCAAATAGCGGCACACATTGTGCACTACAGAAATCAGTGGTTATCACCTTCCAAGAGGATATTGTTGACTTGGTTATTTTCGGGCCCGTGATCCTGGAAGTTTCAGTTGTTTTGGCCATTGTTTATATTGGGTTTTTTCGTCAACAGTCTGTTTAAGAAGTTTCTCCCAATCTCGCTGAAACACAGCAAGGTTTCTTTGGCCATGTTGCACGGAGGTCGTTTTATGGTCAACAACCAGAATCTTTGTGATGCATCTGGCAGAAACCGTTGTCATCTGCATATAATAGCAGACCATTGTATGGACTCAGCGGCCCAATACTTTGTCCTCGCGAATTTCCTTGGGCGACAGGTCTTTTTTATACGAGTTTTATTTAGTTCAATTACGACGATTGATTGACTGAATGGGGTTTAACGCCACTTATAACAGTGTTTCAGTCATATCGCGGCGACTGGAGCACCTAACAATGGATTCCTGGTATTTCTCTCACCAGTACTACCACTACAGCCTTTCCTAGCCTCGAGCTGCTATCCCAATAAGGTTTACGATTATCCACCCATTAGTGAGAGACAAATGTCGGAAAGGATACGTGCCGCCGCCGGGGATCGAACCCACGACATCCAATTATTGAAGTTTTGGAGTCTTATACTCTACCGACTACGCTATTCCGGCGGCGAAAGCTTTCAGGTTATAGACTCGCTCTCCAACACTCACAATGTAGATGTTCCAAGTCCCCGAAAGAAGGGCACTGATTTAAACCCTCTGCTACCCAAAGTTTACAGCTTGGTAGACTTGGGCCGGCTATTAAGTGTCTTGCCGATGAACACAACACAAGTGAAGGTTGGGATCGAAGCCGCGACCGTCAGATCACGCGTCAAGCACCTATACAACTTGACACTTGATGCAGTCAATAAGCCTTTGAGACCAAGGTATTGAATTACCACATAGTGACCAACATTATTATAATTACTCGCAGTGGGTAGGTTTGGGAATTACAGTCTGTTTTTTAACCCTTTCCTGTCCAATCCCTGGTTTTTGACGTCCCTGTGAATTTATAATTGAGAAAATATTGTAGAAAAAGAAGAAATTACTAGTAACAAGCAATTTCTTCTTTTTTCTACAATATTTTCTACCCCACTGAATGGTTATTTTTCTAATTATAAGGGGTCTGTTTCTGCCACGTACTTTACAGTCGCCCCTCGTATAAAATTAGTTGATACAATGTACGTGTAATAAACCTTCAACATATCACCCTTATATGCTGGCTGAAAATAAAGCTATTGGTCAGTTTCAGAGATTTCCCCAAAGTAAATTTGCGAACAAGAGTAAATGTACCATATACCAAGAGTGAAATATCGACAATGTAAAATTGAAAAATGAGTGTTTTCTAGTGACTAACTGACCAATCTCTTCTGTCAATCAAGGAATGTATCGACCAAGCAAATAATTCATTTAGTCCGTAATTTTGATTTGAACTGCAATATTTACCGCCATTTGTATGGAACATTTTATTGGTTTGGCGACTTAAACGTCGTAACTTCATATTATTCAAGGTCGCCAACCAACCAACCATACTACTTTTTTGTTGCGTGCTTTTTGCCATAAATTTTGCAAAATAACGTCGTTTTAAATCATAGCGGGAATTCCAGTCGGAGTCAGTGGGCGTGGCCAAAAGAGAAATTAGGCGGAGCCAGCGATTTGTAATTTTAATTACGTTTCTATGTTTGAAATAACTAATGATGGAAACACCTTATCAATTGATAAATGAGCCTGTGCGTGACATTTCCAACAATTTCGCATGTGCGTGACATGCACACATTGAGCACCCTGGACAGCCATTTGAGGCAATTAGAATATTCGCTGATTGTTTAAAGAAGCTTTGGGTCAGTATATATCTACAGAGCGCAGAGTGAAGACTCTCATCAGACTGTGCGGATGCACAGACTGATCCGAGCCTTTACTTGGCGCACATGTGTAATGGTTGGAAATGTCATGCACGCGCTCTAATGTATTTAGATAGTTTCTGTAACTGTTCTTATTATCTTATGAAAATTGACCATAGTATTTTAGGTGTATTCAATTTACAAAGTGTGTTTCGGCTATGGGTGTAAAAGTTATATCTTCGGTGGGCGGTCAAAATGTCGTAAACACAGCTTTATTTAAGCTGTATCTGCGTCATTTTGTCGCCGATCAACGAATTATCAATACTGTTTAATTTGGATTCATTTTAATGCATAAACGTTCAACCCATTACCAGACCACAATATATTAATAAGGAATGCGCGAAAATTTAAGCTTTGTCCAAAGTAAAGGGTATGTAGATGACAAATTTACCGATTCTTTGCGTTTCGAGGTTGAAAACAAGGAATTGCTTGAAGAAACAATTTCTTTATTTTCCAAAATGTTTTCCAAAGATTTTTGGGGATTGTGTTGGAATGGCTTAAAGTCTTGGTAGACCAACTTCAAGTCACTATGGAGTAAATTGAGTCGACAGGGATATTTGTATACGAATCCGCATTAGTTCGAAAAGTAGTAATATAAGTACTGCTGAGAATTTCTATTGTCTCAGCCTAGACAAAGTCAACCAGTTCAACAAAGGGGTGCGATCTGTTAGTAGGTTTTTTTACTAATATGACCAACGGCGAGAGAGTGAAAAAAACTCCTTGGATAGATTTTGTACCTGGCCTCCTGCAAACTTATAAACCCTTTCTGCAATGTTCACCGAGTCAGAGTCAGCCTGTCCAAGTCCCGAAAAAGTATCTAATGTTTTCTTTTATTGCATACAACTTTTAAGCAATTGTATCCTATGTTGTAGCTGTGGTTTGTAGATTCTAAAGTCAACACATTTTATCCAGTCGACCCAGAGAATTTTCGAAGCCCATCGAGCACATAAACACACCGGGCAACTAAGTTTCGGTAAGAACAAGTATTACGATCGCTTCATTGCATTATTTTCCGCAATATCTTAAATCGGCAGTCATATTAATTACGTCCGATCCTGGCCGCATTTTTTATCTTTGATGGAGGTCTATGCAAGCTACGCAGTAAGTAATGGTTGTTTTACAGGGAAAATTTTTGGCCATTGTCCTTGGTCATTCATAAATTCTGATTGGGCTCCTTTTTGCAACAACAACCCTGCCTCGACGTGGAGCAGAAAGTTCGGCAACTGTTTAAGGCCTGTTTACACATTCACGATTTTTGGCTAAAATCGTCGTGTACCGTGGTGATTCGTAGTAGAGCCTTGGTGAATCGTGGTGACTCTTGATGAATCGTGATGATTCGGCAAACTCCACGGTAGCGCTACGGAAGTTTAAACTGTTTAAAACATTCGTGGCGAATCTTGGTGGTTATTGGGCGTGGCCTAATTCGTAGCGCAACCGTAGCGGAATCGTGCTTATTCGTGCTGACATCGTAGCTATATTCGCGGCTATTCGTGAGAGATCGTAGCCAGTCGTGGAATCTTTGACATCACGAATTCTCACGATTCACCACGAATTGTGTACGGTTGTCTTACGTATCATCCACGGTTTTGCTATGGAACTCCACGATTGGCTCGTGTGGTTACCGCCGTGAATCGTACTAGTATCGTATCGAACCGTACAAGCACCGTAAGCATTCGTTGTGCCACCGTGGTCAGTCCTCATTGACCGTAGCGTTGCCGTCATGGATCGTCATTGATTCGTAGCGATACCTTACAGACACCATACTAATATCGTGGACATTCTTACTGGAATCGTAGTGACACTGAATATTTCTACTTTTCGCCACGATTCATCCCGATCCATCTGACCATGAGAAATCTGAGTGAATCGGGGTGAATCGTAAATGTTTAAAAGGGTCTAGAGGGAGAGAGATATACAAAGAGACTCGTGACCAGGTAGAGTAAATAAAAGATCTAAAACCTATCATGGCTCGTTTGGGGTTATATGATTTGTGGGATATTCCTGGATTAACTTTCACACACAGGACATATTACAAACAGAATATCATATCCTTGTTCATAAAACACCAAGTTTTCAAAGCCGATAAAAATGCCAAAGCCTGGTTTTATATGTGTATAAATGATCCGCATGGTACATTTGACTACGCTTGTTCAAGTTATCTAACGAACGGCGAAATTATTTTCGCAGAAATTTTTAATTTTGTAAATAATTTATCACCTATACATGTAGGCTACATTAACCATTACTGTTCCAAACAGCCAATGTATCGATCATTTCATTCGTCGACAGATCACCAATTCCAGTGTCGGATCGCGTCTGTCAATCAAAAATCTATAGACCAATCAAACTATACATAATGACCGGAAGTGAGATTTGAAACCTCACACTCATCAACTTTTGAATGGAGCATTTTTGCTGGTTTGGCGACTTAAACCTCGTTACCACAGCTTATTCAAGCTGCAGTAACGCCGTTCAGATCACCAAATAACCGAATTATTTTTTTCTTGTGGTTGGATGGGTGGGGTGGGTTCGGTGGTCGGAGTTTGTAAGAAGCAATTTCTGCCTTTTCTATATTGTTTTGCAGAACCAATGTCTCCAGGGGTATAAAAAGGAGGGGTTGTATAGGAATGGTTTAAATTTTCTACTCATTGATGACTTGGTCAGTTACATCAGGCGGAGCATTGGCTTGTCATTTCTGGGTATGAGCTCGATCCCGGGTATACCCAACAATCTATCCAATATAAGACAAAAATACCATTAGATTGTACGAGCGTAAGTGTGTCATTTGCACTCCCTACTTATAAAGGATAAATAGTTCACCTAGGTCGGATGAGAAGTTACTTAAGTTGTTTAATCTATTACCGGACGACAAAATCTTAGGCTGATCCAAATTGAAAGAAGTTGAAGGAGGCAATTATTTCACAATGGGAAATTATAAAAAGCTGTGTTCTATTGAGAGAAAAACATTTTCGACAATGACGAAAATGCTCGTAATAAGCTATTTATTCCTTGTCCACAGTGATTTCTAAAGATTTTTCTCTTGTGGTGTCAAAAAGCGTTATTGTATGGGAATGGGTGGATCGTTCTATTTGTGCTGATGTTATTAACGACAGGGAATCATTTACATCCATACAAATCCTTTCTGTTACCCCTTGTTATGCTGATTTAAAAACCCTAAAACAGAATTTCTTTTAAATCAAAGAACTGACAGCGTTTGAAGATCTTCATAGGGGTAAATATTTCTTTTGAAAATTATTTTTTCAAAACAAAGCCGGCTTAAAGGGGACAAACATCGGTGTAGTCAAAATCAGACTTCACTTATGTGCAAGCTTATCTTTGCCTATATTTCCTGTTAATCAGAAATATTCCGGGTACAGCATGACAAGGTTTAAGATTGTCTCGAGAATTTTGGAAGTCAGTTAGAACAGAGAAACAAGGGGGTGACGTGACACGCTCGTTCCCTGGTGACGTTTTGTTTGTCAAGAGTTTACCCGGATGACAGGAAGTCATTGTTTAGACTGTCACTACGGTAATTACCAGGATAGAATAACGGATTGGTTCGCGTGTTTTCCATAATTGAGAAGGAAAGATGGAGTCGGTGGAATACGAAAACAACACAACTCAAGCTCAAACAAGCTTGGATTATGACGTTTTGGTATCCTGTCAAAGATAAAACATTGTCTTGGACCGTCCTTTGTCATTACTCCATTAAAATTTAAATTTTTACAAAGCTTGTAAACACGGTAAGTAATATTTACAGAAGATGATTATTTTAGAGTCGATTATTATATTTTTTCTGTCTCCTTCTAAAATTTACAATTACTCCTTTTTATGAATCACTTATTATAGTATTCCTTTATTTTGATGAGAACCAAGGAAATAATAAACGCCTATAATATCCCGGCCTTAAGGCAATACCGTCTACATATATCTATTTGAAATATGACCTACGACGCATGGGTGAAAATAATCTGTTGAATAGTTTTCAATATCAAATAATTTAATTTTTAGTCTCGTCTATCAAAAACGGGCGTTCTGATTGGTCGAACAAAATTCTGAGTACGCTGTCATATAGTATGCTTCCGCCCAAAATAGTTCCATACAAAAAAGTATCAAAATTTGTAAAGTGTTTGCTTTTTTCCGCTCGATGCTATTAAATTATAAGAAGTGGAGAGACCATTTTTTGTTTTCATGGAGGTATGAGCCGAAAAAACTTATTACACTGTATGAATTCACTTCTTTTTGTTATCATGGAGGTATGAACCAAAAACCAAATAACACCGTATTATTCCGTGAAGCGAATTCATACTGTGTGATTAGTTTTTCTCGGTTCATACCTCTATGGAAGCAAAATATATTTTCTTCGTCTCTTAAACGACAATACATTATACTATTATATAAGTAATTATGAAATAAGCTAAAACCACATATATACATCGAAATGTCGTCATGCAATGACGTCATTTACCAAATGGCGTTATATGTGCTCCCAATGCTTTGATGACAATTGTCCCATTGATGGTACGCCCTTAAGGAAAAAATGACCTTGTGTAAAATAAAGAAATTGATTTTTTTTCATTATCCACAATATTATCTACCCAGAGATTCAGCTTTTTTAACTTTATTAACAAGAATTTGTCGTCTTCAACTTCTCTAACTATGGAACAGTCTAGAAATTTGTCGATTAGTAATGGATTAATGTAAAAAAAAAGTTAAGGCTTTCTCAGTTTTAAAGATATTGACATTTTTGACATTGGCTCTCTTTTTTCAATAACCTGTCGATTTATAAGTTAGAGTGTAATATGTAACTTTTAATACATGTATTGTACGGCGGTCGTTATCGAAACCAGGGTTCGAATCGTTATCAAAACTTTCAGATCCCAGGTTCTTTAGGCCTTATGAAAAGAAATGCACAAGTCATTCAAGAAATGAAGAGAAAATGTCTGATCTAACTGAGGTATGAACCTAAAAAAGTAATCACACTGCATTAATACGCGAAACGAACTAATAGATAATAGATATACAAGTTAAAGTGAGAGATCAAAGGCCAATTTTGTCTATACAGGTATAGACAAATAGGCCTTTGATCACTCACTATAACTTAAACATCTGTAGTGTGATTAAGTTTACAGTTTTACAACTCAATGAAAACTAACAGCGAAGTCTACATTTCTTAAACATGTAATTTACTGCCACCAATAAAAACATATTTTCTTGATTTCGGGAAAGGAATTTGGATGTACTTTGTGTGCAAGCAAAGAAAAACTTGCTTGCTTAAATTTTGTTCGCGGAAGTGTGAAAAACCAACCAATCAAAACGTTTGTATTTTGATAGACGAAACTAATAAGGGACATTTTTAAATCTCTCCCCCCCCCAAGTTTAGAAATAAAATATTGCCTGCAATGTGCATATATTGCTAGTATTCGAACTCGAATGTTTGTAACTGGGGTCAACTAAAACGAATTACTTGATTATAGGTCATAATGTACGGCCGATCTACTCTAACACTTATCTGAAGATTGGTGGCAGTCTGGTTGTTTTTGATGTGCATCTTGAAAACGAAAATGGTCTAGTTTCAGGTTACCATACCTAGAAGGAGAAGAGAATATTCGGTGAACATTTTATGCTTATATCATTAACTGAAATATTTATAAAAATTCGCCCAATCATCCGTCCAACTAGTGGAGGAAATTCAGTTTTATAACCAGGCGTTAACGGTGTATGAATTTACCGATGAATACACGTTTTCTCTCGTAAATGCCCGTTCTGTTTTTCTCATTATAACATTACAACACGACAAAATCTTAGACATGTTCAAATGGTTCAAAAGAAGTTGCTTAAAACAATTTCAAGTTCAACTTGCCTTTTAGGGTAGAAATCATTGTGGACATTGAAGAAATTTTCCAAAAGTTTTTTCTTGAGATGCGTTAAAAAGCGGGATTGAGTGGAAGTTGGTTAAAGGATTTATCCCATTTACCTGTATATGCAGAACTTCCGGAAAGGATGCTTCGTTTTCTTCGCAATGAAACACAATACCTTTTTAATATATTCGCAGACGATAGAATGATGGACAGGTCCAAAAGCGAAAAAGTCCCAAGTAGATTACCTTTTTAAACAGAAAAGTATCCTTAAATATGAAATACTGTGGAAAAGGGAGAAATTGATTCCACCAAGTAATTTCTCATTTTTGCTACAACGTTTAAGGCAATTACTTTTCTTTAGCGCGTAAGAATTCAGATTTTAGTGGAATGCGATTAATGTTTATCATGATTAGGCTATTTTTTCAAGTTTTTTTTGTTGTTGTTGTTTTTTAAATTGTTTATTATAGCTATTTATTCTTGTTTTAAAAAAAATCTGTACTTCTAAACAACGTTTGCTTCCAAAATTAAAACCCATTTTGAGTTCACTCGAGTATCTTCGTTAAAGTTCAGTCAGTCTCGAATTCTTCTGGACAAAATATCTCATTATTGATTGGTTGTTTTACAGATGCAGCGAAATATTGTGACAAATATCCACTTTCTCGCGCTAGTGGTTTTCAATACATCGGTGACCGACAGGGACCGAGAGTAAGCGGAGAGGATATTTGATAGCTTATAATCGAAAGCGCTACCTGGAGTCACGTGCAGCAATTCGGACCATAATTGGACGATTAGATCGGAAATAATCCGTATAATACGGCCTCAATGAGCCGCCTTTTAATTAACTGTGAATTAGCATAGCTCATTGAACATCCATAGTTCAAGCAAATCATTTCCTTTCATTTCCATTCAAAGGCGTGTCAGAGAAAAATGTTACAAAAATGTGGAGTTTTGGTTTGAGATGAATACTTTGCGGATAGTGTCTGACAAAAATCAATCGATTAATCGATTCATTCATTTAGATCGGGTTGCAGTAAGAACTCCGACATTCGCCGGCATTTTTGGTAAGCTTTTTGTTGGATTGACGACTTAAACGTCGTAACAACAAATTTTCAAACATGTAGTTACGACGTTTAGGTCGCAAACCAAACCTTTTTCCGTATAAATCGCATGCCATGAGATGTCGTTCCAAACCTCAGACCTGTTGATAATGAAACTATTTCTGTGTAAGGTTGTTCTTGGCATTTTATCAAGAAACAGATTACTTTGGGTGTCAGGTCGAGGCATATAGATCTTATCTCTAGAAATATCAGGCTTTATCAAAGCACTGGAAAAAATCTGATGAAATTTCTATCAGCTTGAGCATTCACGCACATGCTCTTCTGTTGTGTACGGTGGCTTAGATGTGACATGTGCGGTTGTTTTTTTTTTTTTTTTTTTTTTAATTCAGACCTTGGAAAAAAATATTCAAAGAGGTGACATGCATTTTCTTTCTTTTTTTTTTCCTTTTCTAATTTAGACCTATCTTATAAAAATAATCTACAACATTTTTCGTTTTATAGTTTGTTGAGGATTTTAAAAAAAAAAAATCGAATCAAAGAACTTTTTTTATATTAGAGAAACGATAAAAGAAAACGAATTGCTATCTCGTAAAAACGAGATGCACAGCCAATCAAAATCGGTCTCTATGTCGTGCGCACGAGATAGTTAGTCGTTCCCCCAAGATAGTTATCCAACCAGGTTACTTTTCTAATGTGGAATCCGTTGAGAACTTTTTAATAGTTCAACTAAATAAAGACGGACTTTGATTTGCTGTATATCTCGTTCCCGCAAGATAGTAGATCTGATTCGTTTTCTATCCATCCAAAAAGGGAAACTTTAGACTTAAAAAAGATATCATTGCTATATCTTTTTTTAAAGAAAAAGTATAAAACGATATATTTTTCGAGTTGTGTGTGTGTTCAACGAGAAAGGTAAAAAAAATAAATAAACAAAATTGGCACATCTATGTACGGTGGTAAAGAGATAACGTGTACGTTTTTATCTTTTATTATTATTATTATTTAGGCCTATCTCGAAAGCAACGGTTTACACCTATTACAAATCTATTTCTTCGCTAGCCTTGGGTGACAACCACTTCGATTGTTTTCCTTCGCAAGCCTAGGTAGAAACCCAGCACACGTCTAGGCACGTGAATAGACGCGAGGTGCGAGTTACTCTTTGCTAGCGAAGATGACGGAGAGTAGCCGTGGTATTGTCAACAATAAAGCGCTGACATCCAGTGGCCTTGACTGATAAATCGTGTATTAAAATGTTCGCTTGTCGTCTGTACTTTAGGTCGGTAGCTATCTACGTATTACAAATTAAAGACTCTGATCAGACTGTGCGGATGCGCGGGCTGTGATCTGAGACTTCATTCGACGCTTTAAGAAATCGCATATAGAATCATGCATGCTTGACTTTATCGACATTAAGTATTTGACAATTACTTGACATCTTACGCAATGTCAGGTTTTTTTTTCTAAATGCTCAGATCTTTTTGTTCTTGAAACCATTTAACACCGTACACAGTTTATTGTGTCCCTTGAAGAAAATACATTGTGCACCATGAAAAATAAGTGACGTCAACTACTACGTCACCTGGAAAGTTTCATAATTTATCGGCCATCTTTAAGTTTTTTTCTAGCTTCCGGAATGAATTGTGCATAGTTTTGGAGGAAAGAAACTGTCTTAAAAATCAATCTAGTATTGAAAAGAAGATTTAAGATTTGCCGATCTAATATTTTAAATGGCTTTGAAAGACTGTGTCCCTTAACATCATAAACCAAAGTGAGCCCTGAAACTCTAGACAGGTTATATGCCTAGCTTTTTGTGAGTGAAACAAAATTTATTTCCTTTAGAAAAGATGACCCTTTATTCGGACTGAGTATCAGTTTGTAAATGTTCACTTAACCGCAGTCATACTGAACCCGGAATATGCCTGATTCGGCGGGGGGGGGGGAGGTTAGGCAATTAACAGCCTGCATATAAGTGCAGTCTGATTTTTGTCTACACCATCTGCTTGTTCTTGTTAAGTCAGGCTTGTGTATTATATCTAATGTTCAAAATAGATATAGATCCACAGCTAGTGATGTCGGTGCTTTCAGCCATTTAATTGTCATGATGTTTTAAAAAGAAGTTTATTCAACATGACAAGCGTTCATAACAGTCACTCAGTACACCCAATTCACCAATTCAGATCAGCTTATCAGCTTGTTCAAAAGGCAATGCATTTATATGTATCTTATTTCCTCAAATCGTACGAGAAAATCATTGTATGAATCAGAACATGAAATCAAAAGGGGAAACCAAATATATCCTAAATACAAGTAAATTAACCACATATACAGAATGTTAAGTTATATTGTCGGTTTATTTGTAGAACCTCGCCGCAATTGACAAATCGCTAGCCCCGCCCACTGACTCCTTTGGACCCGCCCCTTGACTCCAACCGAAATTCTGCTTTGAATTTTAACGGCGTTAGTTTGCAAAATGTATGGTCAATAGATCGTTACAAAAAAGTAGAATTGTTAGCCGGCGACGTACACGTCGTAACTACAGCTTGAATAAGCTGTAGTTACGACGTTTAGATCGCCAAACCAACAAAAATTATTCACCAAAATGGCGGCCAATAATGAACTTCAAAGTTAGCCTCCAGTCTAATTGAAATATTTCATTGTTCGACTGATTATTTGATTGACAGTCGCGATAAGTCGATTCGTTGGTGCGAGAGCAAAATGTTATAACTACAGCTTTATTAACCATTTCCTCTTTCCTAAAATTTTAGACTGGTCCTTATTCAAAGGTTTCGCAGGCAGCAATTTAAAGATAAACCTATCATACAGTAAGGAAGAAAATATTGTGGAAAAATAAGAAACAGCTTGTTTCAAGCAGTTTCTTCTTTTCCACAATGTTTTACACGGAGACGTAAAAACCGGGGATTACACAGCAAAGGGTTAAAGCTGTAGTTACGACATTTTGCTCGCGAACTACAGGACTGCTTTTTTCAAGGCTAGGTTACGATGAATTACACATAAAACGGTGGTATATATCTACAGGATTTTGGTCAGAGTTATGTTGTAATACAACGTGATAGAATAAAAGACTACTAAAGTTTCTTTCTTTTTTTTTTCATTTTTTTTTTGAAAATTCGTTTTCTATTTTGCCACATGTTTTATCCCGACTGAATCTTTATTGCAATCGTTGATGTTTGAAATACTCGATAAATTGTGTTATATCCAATGTATTTGATAGATCGGATATCCAGTCTTATTTAGAAAGTAAAAGTTTCAAATCAACTGTTTGTATATTAACTCATTCCCACACAACCCCGCTTTTTGATAACTCTCAAAGAAAGCAATTTTTTTCACCATTCACAATGTTTTGTTTTTTCCTGAGAAAGGTGAAAAACCCAAAATATCATGTATAAAAGTTGTCTCCAACTCCTTTCAATTCGGACCATTCCAAAAAATAATGGATTAAGATGCATAACCTTTTCACTTGTTACGATCCTCGGTCAACAAGCTAAGTATGTCTGAAAGATTTCAAAAGCCAAACGGTTAATTAGAGCTATCACATAGAAAAGGAAAAACGCAATATCCTCCTTGATACTCCAGTCATCACGTCGTTTACCGAGTAAAACCGAAAGCGCCGTGCGCACGTGCGACTTCATTAATATATACAATACGGCGTTAATGCCTTTAAATGTGAGGCTTAATTGAAAACGGAGTCGCGTAAAACACGGTGTAACGGATGGTTTTGCCTTGTTTTCCGCTCCGCTATGTCGTCTCACGACTTGAGGACAATTAATAAATTTTATTGACCGGTTCCCTTCCGGTGAGGTATTAGTCTAATGCCCCATAATGCACTCCGCCACGACAAATTTTAGAAGGATAGAATGAATGATTGAGAGGTTTGGTTTCATCTACCCTTTACCCCATTTGATGAAAGTCTCACTCGAAAATTTATTGAAGCTTATACAATGAAATTGAAAAAGGACTTAAAAATAGAACTTTTTTCCTTCTTTTATTCTTCTTGTTCATATCAACGTATATAGTGCTTAAAATAATATTAATTAAAAAAAGATACTTAACAATGTAAATGATAGCACAATGACGCTTTTTGACTACCCTTAACAAAAATAATTGAGAAAACAATTTTACTCTATGTTTTTTACAAAGAAAGTTAAAAAGATCTGAATTTTTATTACCTTTAAATATTCACCTACAACTCCTTTCAATTGGAGCTAATATAAAGTTTGGTAATTAATTAAACTGAAAAAGAATAAACGAGCACAAACCTTTCCCTAAATTTGAAATACCAAATGGAAATAAAACGTGTTTGCATGACCGAAATTTTGTCTAAAATTAATTTCACACGAAAAGGAAACGTTAAATAAATCGAACCTGATCCGACAGCCTTTGTGACAGATTTTTCCGAATGTGAACTATGATTTGACCTGTTTATTGTGTGTTTTTGTGAAATATAGAGATAGACTTGATTGAGCTAGACCAGACCCAACTAAAATATGTGTGACCCGTCTTTCAAAAAAAAGGACACAGAAACAAATTCTTGGAAAAGGATCGAATACGGAAAGATGTTTATCGCAGATAATTTGTCGAAAATTAACTTATTGTTAGGAAGAAAGACCATTAAAGATTTGAAAAAAAAGCGCGAAAAATTTCGACTTAGGTCGGTCTGCGCAGTTTATCTGAATCACTATTTCCCACTCGTTTCGTGGGCCCCTTGTCGATAAATGGGTCTCATATTTATTTTACGAATGTCCCTGAATATCCCTTTTTGCGTGAAGGGTCACATTTATTCAAATAAAAGACCGTGAATTGATTGAATAAGCCATAAACGCTGGGATATTTAGATCAATTTTGCCTGGGAAACGGAATTCATAGCCTAAGGGCAAAGGATATTTTCTCCATCAATAATGGACTACTTAACGTAATCTGTTTCAATTAAACTTCACCGAGCTAAACGGTTGCGGAAAAGGATTCTTTCGAACAGATCCCTCATAGATGTCACAATAAATAGGGAATATTACAACAGTGTGTTTTTCTATTTATTGTTATCGAGTTCTCTAATCGCTCGAATCTTGTGTAGGTATTTTTTATTGGATGAGACCGAAGACCGAAGGTCTCATCCAATAAAAAATACCTACACACGATTCGAGAACACGATAACAACAAATAGAAAAACACACTGTTGTAAAATTTTTTTTATTATATACCTTTTAGGACATGACATTAAGAAAATTCTCTTAAAAATGATTAATAAATAAATAACTTTTCGAAAGATACCGAACGTCAATACACAAAAAAGTAGTCCGTGTTTAAAGGAACTCGACGAATACGGTCTTTTGGTACACGGCGAATACGGATTTTTGTCGGTCGAGTTGTATTAGATATCCACATCTTTTATAGGTATATAATAAAGTATGTTAACCTATTCCCTAAAATTTACGCTTTGTGACGTCTCTAAAAATTCTCTGCTTCAAAACACTGTGTAAAATGAAGAAATTGCTTGTCAACAAATCTGAAATTTCATCAACTAAAAATTGTCGCCTGCAACATCTTTCCATTTGGACCAGTCTAAAATTTGGAGTTGTTGGACAGCCCCTATTTGCATAATTGATCAATCGTTTTGTCAATCAGGTAAAAACGGGCATTCTTTTTGACCGAAAATAAAATATGAACTCAAACAATGGCCGACATTTTTGTGAAGTATTTTGTTGGGTTAATGGTTTCAACGTCGAAACTATAGCTTATTCAAGCTGTTGTCACTACGTTTAGGTCGCCAACTAACCATTTTATTACAAGCCACTGGCCAAAAACTATCAAAATAACGACGTGTAACGTCGAAGACTAACTTTCCTTCGGAGTCAGTGGGTTTGACCAGCGGAGTCAGTAGGTGGGGCCAGCGATTGGTCAATTTATAAATCCCTTTTCAAATGTATGCTAAGATCAAACTGCACCGAAGGGCTGATATCTGTCCGCATCTCGTGAAAAAGCAGATCCATTCCGGGTTTAGCATGACGAGGACTAATAACCCAACAAAGTATTTTAGTTTTGATTAAGGCTCTTAAGATACAGTATTGAAAAGTCTTTCAGTGCAATAGCTGCGTGAGATGTTAATTATGTTCGATTCTTTCCGGGGGTATGATATTTAGTTCAACATAAATTATGGTGGAAGGCCATATCAGGTCGTTCCTCCGCATCTGAAGATTCTCTTGCAGTGTATTGACTGTTCAGGGATGGTTGTTGTTGTTCGAACAACCCTTCAAACAACAACAACAACAAAAAAAAAAAAAAAAACACACACACACACACACACAACTTTAAACCCATTACCAGACGACGTTATTTAAGACTGGCCAGATTTCAAAGAAGTTGCAGACGCTTATTGTTATTTGGTCAAATTTCAGAAAAAATCTTTGTCATTTGGGTTAACAAGCAATTCCCTCATTTCCCACAATGTTTTATAAAACCTTTATTTCCAATTTTTAGGGGTAGGCGTCAAAAGTGTGATTGTGTCGGAATAGGATAAAGATGCCATTCCCTTTCCCCTGTGCCTATTACAATGAGTTGATCTTAGGTTCGCTTATCAGGATTCCTGTATATTTATTTGCTGTTGGCTTTGTTTCATACCTCTAGGAAAAAAATCATATAGAACTACATGTATTTGTATACCTGCGCACAAAGTAGTTCTATTGAAAACTGACCTAAACTAGTTTATATATGGTATATGGCTTCATCAAGTGTGATAAAGTGTGATCGTTTCATACCTTATTTAATTCCCAGACGACAAAATTTTGGACTGACGAAAGTTCAAGAAGCTACAAATAACTTGACAGCTTCAAAAAGAAATGTAAATTCTTGGTATTCTATGGTAGAAAACATTGCGGATAATAAAAATGTGCCTGTGGTAGGCATTTTTCTTCATTTTCCATAATGCTTTCCTAAGCTACTTTCTTAAGAGGCGTCTAAAGGCGGAGTGTGTGAGAAAGGTTCGATAAAACAAAATCATTCTCGCTATCTCTGAAACATACAGCAGTACCTCAAGAGCTTTCTCCTTGAAGTGACCAGAATTAGTTTATTACTCGTTCGAAATGTAAGTGAAAGAGGTCTTAGGTATTGATGTGATCGTCTGTTAACTATTTCTTGAGATAAGCAATTTCATCATTTTCCACAATGTTTTACAAATCTTTCATATTGAGGGGCGTTTAAAAGCGTCATTGCGTGGGAACGGTTTAATTTCTTAATGTTGTTACTGTACGTTGTATATATATTTAAAAAATAACATTCTCACGAGTATGCACCGGCGTGCACGCAGAAGATTTTTTTTCACCATACTGTGAAATAATTGTAAATTGACGGATTGCCACCGTCAATTGAACAAGTCAGCCAAACCTCATCATTCGTTTAGATCGGAAGTAAAAATTGAACTCGGACACTAATATGAAGCATTTTAATTTGTTTGATGAGTTATTTCAGTTGTAGTTACGACGTGCAGATCGCCAACCAAACACTTTATTTGTTTATTTTGTTATATGTTACTGACCACAAATTCTGTTAAATATCGCCGTTTTATATCTGTGTTGAACTTCCTGTCGGAGGTCAGTTAACGTGGCGAGCGATCCGTCAAATGATAATGTCACAAATAAAACTTATTTCGAATTTCTTTTGTTCGAAAAATATAAATATTTTCAAACCGTCGTTAGACAGGTCCTTTACAAAATTTGAAAATGAATGAATGGTACTTTTTGCTCGTTTTTTAAGACCAATAACAGACATTCGGCCAGAATGAAAATGAATATGGACATCAGACAATTAGTTTAACATTATTTTTACATCGGCCAATCGATTTATTCATTTTGATCGGAAGTGGAGTTTAAACTCGGACATTTTGTGAAGCATTTTTGTTGAAACGGCGACTTAAACGTCGTAACTACAGCTTATTAAAGCTGCAGTTACGACGTTTAGGACGCAACCAAGTATTTGTTTTATACCAAATATTTTTGAAAATAATCTCCTCAATCGAGCAGTCATGTCGGAGATAAGTGGACGTAACAAGCGATCATCAATCATGATATTTCTGGTGTTGTTATGCTTCAAATGTAAAAACAACTTTTAGTCGAATACTTACCTATTAAGAAATTCTTCCCATTTATGAGTCATTCACATATTGCTATCTTTGGAGGAAATTTGCGTTGGTAATTAATTCATTCCAAGGCCGATATAAAACCATTCCTCTACTCCAGAAAGACAGTCGTAATAATTCTCATAAAGTGAATCAAAAGTAGACGACCTCTGTTTTTCCTCTTCGTTTTACAATGTCCTACAAAATTGACGAATAGAAGCTGTCCATCGAACAATTAATAGACCAACCAAATCATTAATTCAGACCGGAAGTGAACTTTGAACTCTTTTGTCGGTATTTCGATTTTTGAAATATCGTAACTAAAGCCTATATAATCAGTATTTACGACGTCTAGGTCGCAAGCCTTCCATTTTCCTTTGTTGTTACTTGTTCCAGGTTATAGGGTTTGCTTTAGAATGTCGTTAAATATAGAAGTCGAACCACCTGTCAGAGTTCTTTGGGCGTTGCCAACGGATCAGTTCAATTAAGAGACGAAGAGAATATTTTTTTTTCATGGAGGTATCAACCTAAAAAAACACACAAACTAATCACACTGTATGAATACGCGAAGCGGACTCATAAATAAGTGTGATTAGGTTTTTCGGTTCATACCTCAATGAAAACAAAAAATATTCTCTTCATCTCTTATGATTTAATAGCATCAAGCGAAAAAAGCAAAATCTTTAAAATGATACTTTTTTTGCAAAGAACTTTTTTGTGCAGAAGCATACAAAATAGATGCGTGCACAAAATTTTGTTCGTGGAGGTACGAATAATGTTTTCGACTAATCAGAACGCCCGCTTTTGAGAGACAACGCTAAGAATTAAATTATTCATCAATGTCCTTCCGTCTTATACATACATTTAAAAACAAAAACTCACAGAAAAAGTAAACATTTCACAATATAGGGACAGTTTATTATAGAGATTATTTTTTATGGAGGTTTGGCATGATTTTATTTATCATAATAAAGGACTATATCAAATTTTAATATTTTTTTTTAAAGAGGGCTGGGCAAAATGGAGGGAGTTACTTTTCCTGACTTTATAAGTAGACTGTATGTCATCAGGTGGATCATTTTGTCTAATTTGTCTATACAGCAAAAATGTTCAATTTATATGCTACCTTTCGTTAGACAGCCATCTATATTACATTTTAAAGAAATCACAGAGTTCGCTGTTTTACACAGGTTGATTATCAATAAATTGAACCAGCTAAACTTTTCAACTCACATCCCAAAGTATAGATATCTAGTGATCTAACCAATCAACCTGAATGCAAGTCTCAGCTAGTTTAACACAGTAAAATATTTCAATTTATATGTTTTTCAGAAAGAAAAAAATCTTTATAACTGCATAAAGACATAATACTATTTTGAAATTTATTTTTGATTTCTGTTCGGCAAAGCTTTTCTCAGCGGATTTTGGCCTATTCTGAAATTGAATTGAGAAATATTTCAGGATTCCTTTTTTTTCGGAAATTTTGTCACGGAACCTTAAAATGTAGAGAACGGTATGGATGTCCTTGTTTAGGATTCCTTCCCTTTTACGAGTCATTCACAT
This sequence comes from Fragum fragum, assembly GCA_946902895.1. Taxonomy (NCBI): domain Eukaryota; kingdom Metazoa; phylum Mollusca; class Bivalvia; order Cardiida; family Cardiidae; genus Fragum; species Fragum fragum. The sequence goes on along the minus strand of OX336370.1, from coordinate 70,033,801 downwards.
AATTTTATTTTTGTTGGAAATGTACCAACCCATTTAATGCATTCCAAGGCCGAGGAGGTTCATTCCATGTGGAATATGAAAGGTAGTCATCCTCATTCGGATGCATTTCATTGGCAATAAATGCCGGCCCCGCTTATTCCCAACGTATTTCTACGAGAAGATAAATGTTCTACAAAAAAAAGTTTCACACATATAAATACTCGCGAATTGAATAACACGAATTAACAACTTAACAAAATTCAAATAAAAAGGGTGAGGATTTTGACTGTATGTATCAAATTAGTACCCTCAAGAAGCGAATTCAGTATCTTGCAGTACACAGGAACAAATATATTGGTGCCTGTCATATTTATAATTGTAAAAAAAATATTCAGTCAATACTATTTGATTGGTTTAGTACCACCAAACTTTGGCCACATCTGCGTGATTCTCGACATCCATAATGAAGAATTGAACATTTTAAAAAAGTGTTCCCATTCTTTCTACAATCAAGGCCTTGAATCATTTACCATTAGAAAATCGTAATCGAGATTCATCAGCCTTTTTTAACCCATTCCGATTAAATGACGCTTTTAGACGCCCCCAAGATAAAAAAACTTTAGAAAATATTGTAGAAAATGAAAAAATGGCTTTTTACAAGCAATTTCTTCATTTTCCACAATGTTTTCTACCCTAAAGGTAAAAGAATCCAAAATTTCTTTTGTTTTAAATGTTCTGTAACTCTTTCAAATTGGACCAGTCTAAAATTTTGCCGTCAGGTAATGGGTTGTAAGATTACCCTCTCGAACAAACCAAATCCTAAAAAATCATACTTTTATAGAAAAAGGAAGCTACGAGTTATCAACCGACACATTAGAAAACACTTGCAGCTCTCAAATGCCCCACCCTTTTCTAAATTTTTTTGTCCATCCATTTGTACTGACAATTATTTTGTTTTAGATTTTGATTATATATGCTCTTTAACACACACTTAGAATTTGGCGATATCGACATTAACATGCTACATTTTGGAAAAAAATATTTGATTTGGCGAAAAGATGTTTATTGCTATGACGGCCGTTCATTAGTTATATGCTTTTTGACGTTTTGTTTTATAATGCAATCTAACGACTTTAAAAGAAAGCAATCTTGGAGCGTTCATGTATAGCTGTAGGCTGTTGTTCTGCAAATTTTTAATATAATGTTGGTTTATTATTTAAAAAAAAAATCTTTTTGATTCTTTAAATATCTTATCGCATTTTTTAGGAATTTTATAGGAAATAAAGCAATATAACATGATGTTAACATAAGCTTTATATCAATAAATATACTACGTGAATCGGCGTCTAAATCATCGCCTGCATAGCTCGTTCAAACCACACGAGCCTATCAACGGAATAGAGATACAAGTAAACAAAAACATTTGCACCCAATAGATGCTGTTGAACAGATCCAAGCCTTTGGGTTCTCCTAGAAGTTTGATAGTCCTCCAGCCAAGAGCAGCAGTCGTGACAATGAAATGACGTTCCCGCCTACTTATTTATCTTTACCATTTGCAAGACGATACACTTTTAGACTGCCCCAAATTCAAAGAAGTTACAGGCGACGATTCAAGTTGATGAAATTTTGAAAATCTTCGCATGTCTTTGGGGGAAATATTGTGGTCTCTCAACCCTTTTGGAGGGGCGTTAAAAGATAATGTTGAATTAAGCTAGTTGGCTTTCCCCAATGACTTTAATATTTAAAAAAAGAAGAAAAATTGATAAAGATGTGATAAAAGTAAGACAGAAAAAAGCAAACAACATTGAAAAGGTCCACGTGTTTTTCCAACAGCGTAAATATCTACATATGAAACATAAAATAGAAAGATAAATTCTCTACTGCTATTTACACCGAAAAGCAAATCAAAGAAGTTCATAAAATTGACCTTGGAATGTATTGAATAAGCTGTAGTTACGTTTAGGTCTCAAAACTAGCATTTTATTTATTTTATTATATTTTTTACTTATACTGACGTCAACCAACCCTGTATTTGTCTTTTTTAATTCATACCACCAGTCTCAATGAAAGATTTGATTGGTCGATTAGTTCTTTGATAATCAACGGCGACCCGTCAATTTAAAGTTATTACCACAAGTCGCACTTTTAAAATATTTTTGATTCCACCATAATACGATTTACAAAAGCTTACTAATCAGTCACACTTGAAGCGCCTAAAATGGTGAAATTGCAAATAATTTAATTTTGGACAGTTAACAATGTAATAGTGTGGGTAAAGTCTGTTTAGAAATTAATTTAAGAGATGAAGGGAAAATCTTGTTTTCGTGGAGGTACGAACGAAAAATTTAATCACACTGAATAAATACGGGAAAATACATTTTAACATATTTTGATACATTTTATGAAACTATTTTGTGCGCAAGCATACAAAATAGCTGAGCCCTCACAATGTTGTAAATAGAAGAAAGGATATTTTTTCGACCAACAGAACGCTCGTTTAGTAAAGGAAACTAAACATTAAATTATATCCAAAACCGCTTTGAAAGACACCATTTAGAAAAGCTAAAATATTTTTCTCGTTCCCAAGAAGGGTTAAGAAGCTTACGAAGTTAATGCGACATTGACGTTTATTTGTCTCGAAATGGATCGGGGACGAATGAACCACGTGCCCATTTAAACATAAAATTCCGAGCGAAGACAACCGAGAATCGCCGCAAATATCTCCCATAATCCGTCAGGATAAAAAGCGTGTTTGATTGGAAACGATTAGATGTAATTGGGAATAATAAAGCTTATCCCTCTCTATTGGCGAACAAATTGACTCCTGTAATGCAAGACGAGGCATCGGTAAATTTACCAGGAACATGGAAACTGATCAAATTTACTGTTTTAAAAGGTTTGATGCCAACCTGATCAATGTCAAATTGTCATTGCGATTTACGAGGATGATAATTTACAGCATCTATATACATTTAATATCATATAATTTGTTGGAATTAAACAGTATTATTGGTCATATCGCGGCGGCTGTAGCGCCTAACCATGGATTCCTAGTATTTCTCACATCAGTAGTACCACTACATCCTTTCCTAGCCTCCAGCTGCTCATCCCACCTAGCTTTACGATTATGGGAAACATATGTCGTAATGGATATTTGTCGTGACCCGAGATCGTACCCTGTACCTCATGATTGGGAGTCCCACGCGCTACTAACCGCGCTATGAAAAAATCTAGTTTGCATGTTGTTGCCGGATTGCAACTGCCAATAAAAGAATCATTCGACCAAATCAATCATTTAGACAGGAAGTGAACTTTGAACTCTGACAGAAAAGCATTTTTATTAGTTTTGCGAATTAAACGTCGTTACTAAAGTTTATTCAAGCTGTAGTAACGATGGTTAGGTCTCGAACCAAGCATTTTACCATTTTGGTACATGTTACTGGTGGTGAATTTTGCAAAATGACACCGTATTATATCGAAGTAGAAACTCCCGTAAGAGCTCATCGGGTGTAGCCGGTGACCCATGAATTGACTAATCGCTGCCCCCAGCCTACTGACTCTCTTCGTTCCGCAGGAAGTTCCGCTTCAATTTTTAAAGGCGTTATTTTGCGAAATTAATGGCTAGTAGCATATAGTAAAAAAGTCAAAAAGGTTGGTTGGTGACCTAAACGTCGTAGCTATAGCTTGAATAAGCTGTAGTTACGAAGTTAAAGTCACCAAACCAACAAAAAAAGGTTAACTGAGATGGTCGCCAATGTCGGAGTTGAAAGCTCAGGTCTGAATAAATGATTAGACTGATCGGTTAATTCCTTGATTGACAGTCACGATTGATCAATTGTCTAACAAAAAGATGAAGATGAATCTTTTAGATACAGAATGTAAGTAAAGAATAAAAGCAGAACCTTTCAAAGATTGGTTGATTGATTGAATGGGGTTAAACGCCAGTTGTAATAGTATTTCAGTCATATCGCGGCGGCTAGAGCACCTAACAATGGATTCCTGGTATTTCTCACACCAGTACTACCACTACATCCTTTCCTAGCCCCCAGCTGCTATCCTACTTAGGTTTACGTTCAAAGATTGGATTGATATTTAAATAAACATAATTCAATGTAAATGAAGACAGCGATTCTTACGCAATTGATGTTGCCATTTACATAAACAAAGTAATAATTGATGGGTGTAAGGATGTACACTAGGGCATGGTGGTAGCATTAAGGGAGTATTTTCAATTTTATAGCGAATTAATTAAATATAAAATACGGTACACATAGTCCTGAAGATGATCCCATCCTCGTGGTTGATTGTTTGATTGAATGGGGTTTAACGCCATGACAGTATTTCAGTCATATCGTGGCGGCTGGAGCACCTAACAATGGATTCCTGGTATTTCTCACACCAGTATACCACTACATCCATTCCTAGCCTCCAGCTGCTATCTCACTTAGGTTTACGATTTTCCACCCATTGGTGAGAGACAAATGTCAGAAATGATATGTGCCGCCGCCGGGGATCGAACCCATGACACCCAATGATTGAAGATTAGGAGTCTGACGCGCTACCGACTGCGCCACCCCGGTGGGGTACTAACTATCACCAGAAAGGACACCATGGATAAAATTAAAATGATTTTGATAGATAAGCCGTACATTGCTACACATTTATGTATCTCACAAGAACGGGCCAATGCAATTAATTTATCCAAATTCCAGATGGATCCCAAAGCTTCTGACTTTAGGCATAAACGAGCTTGCAACGACGGAAACCTTGACTCATTAACGGGGCCCAGAGAAATTCATAAGCAGTTTGTTGTTTAAAGAGAAGTCTTGATGAAAATATCAAAATAGCTCTTACTGCTATCACATTTTTTTTACTCATATATCGTCTTTAGGCGTGATAATATCGCACCTGCAACTTGAATAAAGCTGTAGTTACCACATTTTGCCAAACAACGATAAACTCACAACTGCTTTTCACGGAAAAGATATTAAGATATGGTTTCAGACAGATTTTGTCGACTTTTCGATACAAAGACTAGGTTTTTTTTCTTGTACAGCCTGCACAAATTTCCGAATTTATCCGAAATTTCATGCTTCTATTGCTGGATGTCGAAACACCTGATCTTTAATTTAAGAATGTCCGAGCACAACTGTACGATTCGCTGATCCACCATCTAATCTCTTAGGGGTAGAAAACATTGTGGAAAATGAAGGAATTGTAATGTTTTCAGAAACTTTTTTTTCATAAAGGGGGCATAAACCGTGATTGTACGGGAATGGGTTAACACATTTGCATGAATGACTCGTTTGATAACATTGATCTCATAAATGATAAAATTAATTTGGAAAAGAAGATAATATTTTTTATTATATACCTTGTTGTGAAATCTTTGGATTTCTCAGTGTAATAAATTTTGATAACGTCAGTGGAGTGACGATAACACTTTTCAGTTTCACTCCTTGCCGTAATTTAGGAACTACTTTTTTTCCAACAGTGACATTATAAAGAGTCTATCAAAGAGATTGTTTTTGATATTTTAATAAAAAATAAAATAATAAGGTATATGATAAATAGAATAATCAACTGGTTATTCCAGATATGAAAAAATATTTCACAAGGATGCGTTGTTAGGCGTTGAAAAAACGAGTGCGCAGCACGAGCTATTTTAACGCCTAACAACGCATCCGAGTGAAATATTTTTTCATATCTGGAATAACCAGTTGATTATCCTCTATGTTTTCATTGAGGTATGAACGTTAACACCTTTAAAAGCACACAGTATGAATAGGTGAAGCGGATTCATACATTAGCGTTTTAATAAAAATCTCATGTTTCAATGAAAACAAAACCGACTAAAATATTCTCTCCATTTTTTATAATTTAATGCCATCAAGTAAAACAAGGAGTTTTGAATAAAAATTTCATGGATATATTTTATGTCCAAGTGCATAAAAAGTTGCTGGCTCAAAAGCTTTGGTCACGGAAGTATGAAAAGAAATAATTTAGCCAGTCATAACTCTTAAATCTTAATAGAAGAGACTAGAATTAAATTATTTGAGAGACAAAAGCAACAACAACAATAAAACCGACAACAACAAAAAACAACCCGTCAACAACAATAAAATGAGTGGTATAGACTGACAAAGAAAACATGTAGATTTCTACCTTTGATTTGCCATCGCAAAACATATACGAGTCAGTGTCTTCCCCCAACACTCACACCCCCTCCCTCCTCGCTGGCTCTTGAAATAGAACGTTTAGATAAGAATGTTGACAAATGAACACTCATTCATATCGAGAGACACTCTTTTAATATACTAGCCATACTATCAGAGTCGCCGAAATGTCTTTCTGTACTTTGATTCACACTCCTGACCTGACCATGATAGAACCCGAACATTTCTTTTTGTCAATAGAGACCACGGAAAGCATAAAACCTAATAACTTATGGCCCTAATTGTAAATAGAGCCCTCTTCAAAATATTATTAGAATTAACCCATTCCCACACAGTGACGCTTTTGGACGCCCCTCAAGAAAAACCCTTGGGAATACATTGTGTAAAATGAAGAAATTGCTTGTAATAAGCAATTTCTTTATTTTACACAATTTTTTCTACCAATAAAGTTGAAAAAATCAAAAGTATCATAATCTTTAAATTCTCGTCAACATCTCCTTTACATTTGGACCAGTCTAAAACTTTGTCGTCTGGTAATGGGTTAAGATTCATAATCGGTTTCTTGTCACAAAAGCTTGATTAAAATCATACTTGATGTAATCCTATTGTTTTAACGATAGAGATGAGTAATTCTAATATACTAGAATCATAACGACCTTTTTAGCTGCACCGCTAGGTAAGAATCACTCCTGCAATAGTCACATAAAGTCAATCTTGCACAAGCGACCTCCTCTTTTAAGCGACCACTTTGATTAAGCGACCAGCATCAAATTACCTTTCAGAGAGAAAAAAGGATGTCCATAATTAGGTGCTTTTGCTAATAAAATCATTTAAAACAAGTCGATTGTAATGAGTTCAATCAACATAAAATGAGAATCCTGCAACAATTTATGTATACAGTCGAACCGGTCCCTCATATATGTCACAAAAAGTATATTGAACGACCATTCCCTTAAACGACCATATTTCGGTCGTCCATTGACCGGTCACTTAATACAAGTTTAACTGCATTCAGAAAATTCTAATGGTAGTTATCGAAAAAGCACATAAATGAGCTTTAGGCTCTAAAATCCTTTTGTATTTTAAATGCATTGTAGCAGTACCGTAACTTAATGAGTGCTGAAACAAGGATTTTGGCTCCGAACATGTGCCTAGACCTGTTGGTTGTTGGCTGACGTAGTATGTCTAACAGGACACGTAAAAATGGGTCTTTTAATTGATCAACAAATGGCCGATGATGTCTTCAGATTTAAGATGAAAATAAGGAATGTCAAAATTCTTACTCAGATTGAAGAAAAAAGATATTTGAAACAATTATTTAACCATTTCTGTTATGCAAAAACCTGTCCAAATTCAAAGGTTTTGCAGACCAACATTTAAACTGAATTTAATTAAAAAAAAAACTTCAGTAGGGTTGAAAATATTGTGGGAAAAGAAGAAAGTGCGTGTTATAAGCAATTTCTTCCCTTTTCCACAATCTTTTCTCAACAATGAAATACCAGTGCCGTAAAAAAGGGATTGAAAGGGAAATGGTTTCGCGTTTTATTTCTAGGTACATTCTACATCGAATATTTTATCCGAGGTCAGTAGGCGTGACCATCGATCGGTCCGTTTCTGCTTCCCCCTAAAAAAGATGACTGATCCCTATCTAACAATAACAGAAAAATAATTAAGAGATGAAGAGAATATTTTTTGTTTTCATGGAGGTATGAACCGAAAAACCTAATCACACTGTATGAATACGCGAAGCGGATTCATACATTGTGTGATTAGGTTTTTCGGTTCATACCTCAATGAAAACAAAAAATATTCTCTTCATTTCTTATAATTTAATAGCATCGAGCGAAAAATGCAACAACTTAATAAATTTTGATACCTTTTTGTTTGGAACTATTTTGTGCGGAAGCATATAAAATGGCGTTTAAAACCGCGTGGTCGATTCATTGTATCACCACCAACAAATAAACCATCTAAATGGCTCCAACGTGGCTTCAACGCCGACAAAATAGTTTCATAAATATTCGAAAATGAGGCTGGCAATTTTTCCCGTTATTTTCCCATAGCGTGAGGAAAACTCCTTCTGTGCCATTGGAAATATAGTCCAGGATCATCCGTCATAGAGCCAAAAACACCGGTGATTTTTTTACCCTTATCCTAACAAACACAACTTAATTATGTATTATGTTTTATATATTCTAAATTTTGTCTTTTTCCTACGAACCAGTAAATGATTGGTATACAAGTCGATAATTTCTTAAGTCGACAGTATGCAAGCTCTTAACCTTTTTATCAGATGACAGAATTTTTAAGTCCAATTTCAAAGAAGTTGCATACGACATTTAAATTGTGCTAGAAAATAGGCGCCATTTCATGTGGAAAAGAGTGAGAGAAGCTATTTCTCTTGTTTTCACAATATTTTCCAATGCAATGTTTCTTTATTGTCTATCCACCGGATTTTTTCAGCCAAATCAAAACAAACAATACCCCGAATTTCATCCTATACTTGTATACTTATTATTCTTCTTTTCAGCACTTCAGTAACAATTACTCTTCCCCTCTTTCGAGGGGTAATCGCCTAACACCGAAATAAAAACGTTTGTGCGTTCATTGCTATTTGATAATCGATTGAAATTTATGCATTTATAAAGAAACAAAAACAAAAATACATCGATTTAATTTTTTAATTATTATTCTATATGCTAGTTGGTATTTTAGCTACATTCTTCAAAGAGGAAATTCTTATAAGAAAGTGGTACGTAGGATTGGACTGCAGGTGCATCACATTTTGCATTAGCTATCATAAGACCCTAGGCGTGACAATTCCAACCATTTCGCATGTGCGTGACTCGCACACATTGAGCACCCTGCACAGCCATTCGGCGCAATAAGAATATTCGCTGATTGTTTAAAGAAGCTATAATTCAGTATCTATCTACAGAGCGCATAGTGAAGACTCTGATCAGACTGTGCGGATGCACAGACTGATCTGAGTCTTTGCTTGGCGCACATGTGTAATGGTTGGAAAATTGCCGCATGCGCTCATGAATTATCTTCAATGTAAAGGGTTAACGTCGGCGGGCAGATCAATTTATCATATTCCTGACAACGTAACGGTCTCGGGAAAACAGTTGAAATCTTAAATGACCTTAAAGCATGATCCCGTGTCCCAAAGGAAAGATTCGCGGGCTAATTTCCCGTCGCATACAATAACCGATGGGCGTAAAGTATCGAAAGGGGGTCAATGAAAATCAGCGAATGATAAACGCTGAAATACTAAACGGCAATAGGGGTAAATTTATCATTATGTCACGCTAATTACTGCCTTGTATAACTATTGACTTAATGACCATTTGGGTAATCAGAAATGAAACTTAGTAGCTAATGTTAGAAGATCTAACTTAGATTGGGATTTTTTTTCATAAATTTGGACAAATCGCTTGAAAGGGGTCTGCATAATTTATTTATCGCGGCTGTCAAGATAGAATCAATTGACTAATAAAATAATTAATGTAAATTGTCAATGACTTTGAACTCCGACATTGGTCGATATCAATGTAAAGGATATTTGCTATTTTGGCGATTTAAACGTCGTACCTATAGCTGAATCAAGCTGTAGTTACGATTTTTACGTCGATAATCAACATACTCTCTTGTTACATTTAACTGACCAACTTTGCAAAATATCGAAGCGGAAATTCCTGTCTGAGTCTGAGGGAGTGACCAGCGGAACGTGGACAGGACCAGCTATCCTTCAAAGGACATATCGCTAACGTTGCCTTTATTTAGTTATTGCGGTTTGAAAAAAAATATTCTCTTCATTACCGTTATAACTTAAAGGTAGGTATCGATGGGGGTTTTTTCATGCCACAGATATTTATCTTTCTTATTCCCTCTCGTGTACTATTTCAATACAATATTCTGAAAAGTAGTTTTGCGAAAATCAGAAGTCGTTTATCTGAATAAAACAGAATATTTCCCTATTAACCTGTGATTAAGCCGAGTCATTTGCAAAAAAATATTGGGTAATGCACGTATAACGTGTGTATACCCTTTGGGAGCCCTCATTCAATTAGAATTTGCTCATACCAACGTCATCAGGAGCTATGTTCGCTCACCGTAAAGATCAGTCCAAAACTGCCGTAAGCGTTAATACGAATACAGACACTTAACCTAGTTTTGCGCTAACCATTTCAAGTGACATGATTTAGGACTTCGGTTGTTTCGCTGTCAGTTTTAACTTCCGTTGACTTTGGGTCATATGCAAACGCGGTGTCGACAACTGAATTACGTGATATTTAAGAATAACCTTGGGTTCCACTGAACCTTTACTATATAACCGAAAAAGCCTCTTTAAGCATATCAGATTACCGCGAAGACAACATCTGGGTCAAATTTAAGTGTTAAGCGTTCGTTTGCGAGTATCTTTAGACAATTGGCTTTTTTTTTTCTTATCAATGTTTGAGAAACATCGATACTCCTTTTAATGCGAGGCAAAGCTTTTCCAATTTTTAATACTCTTGTTTGGATCTTCCTTACGCTCAAGTATACAACATAGTCAAGTGCTCAAAACTTCGTTCATGGAAGTATTAAAAAAAATATCAGCCAATCAAAACGCTTTGATCTTGATAAATGAAACAAAAAATAAACCGTTAAAATTAAAACCTTTCCATCAATGATGGTTTTTTTTCTGTCATTGGATACAAATCAAATAGTAAACCTATCTTAACGGACACTGTCCATTCGATATCGCAGTACGCACGAGTGTCGTAAATACAGACACCAGTCCCCACGCGCGAGACCTGTGAATGAAAGAATGACTGAAAGAATCCCTAAGTTTCGAGTGCTTTGGGTATGTAATATTTCTTATTCACATATCTCCCTTTTTTGTCCTTACCAAGTCATTCCCTAGTTTCATGCGAAATAGATATCTAATTAGGGTAAACAGTGTGGGAAAGAATAGATGGGATTTAACCAATAATTTTCTTTTATTCATATATTTATTAACTTCAAAATAAGTTAACTTTTGTATATTCGTGAAATGACCATAGATTTTGCGGATAGGAACAAACTGGACACAAAGGCCTGTTGCAAATACTGTTAGTGTCAATCCCTAAAAGTAGAAACTCTAGTAAGAGAAGCAATCTAATGGTTTCTGACAAAACAACTATTAAGAGTCGTCTCTCCTTTGCACGAATGTTTATGATATGAATAGATTATCATTAAATTCCATCAGATTCTCTTTCAATTTATACAGCTGGGTGGTAAAGAAAAGCCCTAGAAATTGATTATTTGTACACGTAAGTCTGATACAGGATTTAAATTGTACATGTATGACATTGGTCGGCATTTATTTGAAGTATGTTTGTTGCTTTGATGCTTTTAAACGTTGTAACTGCAGCTTGAATCAACTATAGGTACGACGTTTAAGTTGCCATTTTGTCATTTCACATTTATGCTACATATTACCGACCATAAAAACACCGTTTAGTATCTGAGGCAAAATTCCCATTGGAGCCAGCGATTGATCCGCGAATACTAGCTAGCCTCTTTCTTTGAATTATAATCAGAGCACTGACAGTACTGTAAGCTAGCAAAGTATTGGTTTGTTAAGTAATCCTCTTTGTCAAAGGTTATCATAAAAATACAGAAGTGAGTAGAAATGAGTTAGATAGCATGCTTTAAAAGAGTTCACTGTAATTTGAATAGAGTAGTTATTTTCCTGAAATACACCTGAACTACTTTTATAGCGTAGGCATTCAATGGATTAAGTGGTTTAGCCTCCTGTGGCAGTTTGCACTCTTTGAACTTGAGAAGACTTCTGAATTTTGTCTATTTACTTAAGCCATCAAAGCTGACGCTTTGCTAGCAAAAGAAATCTCATATTGTGAGATGAAATATTGTATCATGAAATTGCCCAAAACATCATGAAGGAGCTCATCGCATTCGGCAATCCTCGGGCCATCTACTATCAATTAGATGATGTAGGCACGAATTCGGCCGAGTTTTGACAAATGGGACTAACCGTCCAGTAAATCGTTTGAAATAGTTTTGTAGTGAGACACCGCAGTTTGAAATGCACGTTGACTTTGTTACAACGACTTATATCTTAACATATTAACACTGTTATTTGTTTCCCAAATAGTTTAAATTTATATCAATGGTTTTGTTTTGTTTTTCGTAATATGCCCGATGCATTTTAACGAAAGATCGACCTGCGAACAACCACCTTAGCCTGCGAACAGCCTCCTTTCATGTAGTATTAAATAGCGAATATTTCTGTTTATCATTAATGTCATTCTAAAACGTCGTAACTACAGCTTGATTCAAGCTGTGATTACGGCGTTTAAGAATGACAACGACGATATGCTGATATTCTTCTGGGTATTTTTAAACACATGCTTGTAAAGATAGCAAAAGCTTTTTTCTAAATAAAAACCCGAAAAATACGAAATGTCGCTAGAAATTGAATCCTCATCAATTTCGAAGAAATATTGCGGTTTTGACAACAGAATCATTTTCTTTCATACTTTATTTATCTTTTTATGGTAAGCTCAGTGGGAATGCGAAAAAATGACATTAAAATCGTCTACGAGGAAAATTAATATAAATGGGATATTTTAAATATTTCGTAAAAGCTTCAACGCTCCTCAGTTTTTAGAATCTACTACCACAAACCTATCGAATGATGTTTTTACTATTTTTGGGGGGATGCAAAATTTTCCAGTTCATGGTAGAAACGGAAAAGATTCCCCCGCCTCCGCCTCTCTGAAAATATGGGGAGGATTGTGAACAAGGCTTTGACTCATGGGCGGGGATATTTTAAATATTTCATAAAAGATCTCGAGAAGTTTGAGTCTACTTCCACTAATCGGATTTTTTTGTTGTTGTTTTTAGACTCTCTCTCTCTCTCTCTCTCTCTCTCTCTCTCTCTCTCTCTCTCTCTCTCTCTCTCTCTCTCTCTCTCTCTCTCTGATTATAAAGAAAAGGCTGTGACCGAGTCTTGGAGCCATGGTTGGGCTTTCAGGATAAAAATTTTCAAATTGATTTGGCGAGACCTTAAATACCTAGTTTAAGAAATGCCATCATGGACTTCTGCTGTTGAATATAATTTCCTTGTTCCTTATAGGTAGGTGTCGATGTTTTTTTCATGTCACATATTTTGATTATTCTTATTCCCACTCGTATACTATTTTAATACAATATTCTGAAAAGCAGTTTCGCTTAAATCAGAGGTCATTTATCTGAATAAACAAGGGTATTTTCCTAATACTCTACATAGGCTGTAAATCTATTTTTAGACTTTTTAGACAGTGGCGAAGCATATTCGGTCATTCACGCGGTGCGTATAACCGTTGGAATCCCGTATTCAGTTTGAATTTGCTCAAACAACGTCATCAGCACGTCATCAGGAGTTATGTTCGCTAGTCGGTCTTAAACTCTGTAAGGATAAGTCCAAAACTGTTATTTGCGTTTATACGAATATAGACACTTACCATAGTTTTGCGCCAACAATTTGATTTGACATAATTTAGGTCATTGATTGTTTCGCTTGTCATTTTGTTACCTTTCGTTGACTTTAGGTCATATGCAAATGAAGTCATGCGGTGTCGACAACCGAATTCCGTGATATCTAAAAATAACCTGGAATTCCTACGAACCTTTCCTATTTTACCGAAAAAGTTCACTTTAAGCCTATCAGATTACCGCGAAGACAATATCTGACTCAAATTTAAGTATTAAGCTTACGTTGAGCGTATTTTTTGGCGATTGACAAATATTTCTTATCTTGGTTTCAGAAACATCGATACATCCCTTCAATAGTCTAGGTACTCCTTTGGTGATTGTGGATTTGTGAATATTACTCAACACCTGCACCTTTCCGTTTATTGGGGCGGATCCAGGATTTCTGCAATTTCCAATGGAAGGTTTGTTTTCTCTACCATTTCCAAACATTTCTTAATTTTGCCAGGAATCTGAAATAATTAGGCTACAAAGGGGTTTTAACGAACCCCTTCTAAATTCGACTCTAGTTTATACTGATGAACTTTTAAAAGAGGGTAATCGTAACTTGTTTTTTTCTCTCTCTATTGAAAAACAAGTTGATACTTATTTTATAAACCAACACTCTTGAGATTCAAAACAATTAAAATGTATATGCCAGTAGCGGCTCAAGTGTGATGTAATATATTATAATGCTTTTATATATATTAGAGTTAACCTCAATGGATAGGTTTTGTTATAATTGAAGCAGCTTTGTCATTGTAACCCTTCCACATGTAAACCAAGATAATTACGATTGTAAGACAGACACCTTTGAAAGCACACATATATATAAAACAAGCTCATGCGGGTTAGGTTCGAGTGTCCATCACTTTAACTGCAATATCATCAGTATCCGAGACCTGGAATAATTTTGGATGTTACGGACAATCAGTGATAACACAAACATCTATGTTCGTTATTGTTATAACCAGTTGTTTACAAACTGGTTATTTTGGCCTTATAGTTATGTTCGTTAATTTCTTATTTTACTGTTTTGAATTGATTTTTTGCCTAAGAAATTGAATGTAAGGTCACCTTGCATTTCCCAATCTTCCCATACCTCGTTCACCATTATTTCAACAGAAAAGTTGTAAAATAAGTCTACCTTATTTTTTAAAATGTTTTAACAGTTGATAATTTGTGTTGAGGATTTAGTCAAAATCTTTCTTTATTTAAGATATAAAATTTGGCAATCTTAGTTATGAATATTAACCAGGTGCGAGCTGGCCCTTTGGAAATAAAAGTAGTTCATGATTTTCAGAGTGAAAGTTGATATCATCACTTTTGATGATATCAAAATTTATTACACTAGGAAATACCAAGATTTCACAGCGAGGAATAAAATTAATAAGCTAACTGATTACAAATCATGAAATTAAAGACCGACGATTGTGAAGAAAGCAACTGCAGATTAAATTAATGTGGTTAGAATTTCTTAATGACCAATAACAATTATACTTATGGGGCTGCGTCAATTTAAAGTAAACTTTCAGCGATAATTAAGGGAATCTTTATTCGATTAATTACCCACCTTACAAACCACACATTATTTGTCATGTAGATCGGCAGGTGTTAAAATCAAGGTAAGTGGTGATTTGTGACAATCAGTTTATCACACCTACGAATTAAACATAGGAGTTTATGCTAGAATCATACTTTCTGGACTTGAAAATAGCCTACGAACTACAAACCACTGACATTCGAATGAGCCAGAGTTTTCCTACAAAGCTAAAGAAGGAAAACGATCGGGACCGCGTAAAGTATACGAACGAACACATACCTACGAACCAGTGACGTTCGAATTAACGAGGTTCTGTGGTATTTAGGAAAAGAAAGAGAAATACCAAAGTTAATATACAGAATTGTACGATTGCAAACTTGCAACTTTGAAAGCTGGCAATAATCAGAGAGAGTTAAATGTCAGAAGATGTTCCATGCTTGAGAAAAAAACAACAACAAAAAAGCACTAGAAAAAAAGTTTGAAGATAGGATCATGCACATCATAGAATTTGATGAGCGATCACGTTAAATGTCTGAGAAAGCTTACACCCTAGAAGATAAAGTTCTCCCTTAGATGATACACAAGAGTAAGTCAAAAGTATACAATAATAAAGAGATTGGCGGCTGTAACACCAAAAAACCAATACAAGTATAGAATGGAACGGAGTAACATTTGAGTATAACTAACCATCGAGTAATCTAATGTCAAAGGTGATCACCATTCATTATGTAAACTAGTGAAAGATACAAGTGAAGACGAAGCCATAAGATTGAAGAATGAACCAGTCAAAAGGAAAAAAAGACGTTAGTGAGAGAAATAACACAACGGATAATGCATCGAAAATTATAAATAATGGTTGATACCTAGGGAGTCACCCTTGCTGTAAAAAAATGTTGCAATTGATTGGAACTTCTAATACAAAACATATAAACACAAATTCTATTTGGTGAAAGAGTTTAAAGTCTCTGAAGTAATCGAGAATACGTTATCGATTTAAAACCAAGTTTCAAGATTCAAAGATAATAATCTCGTTTGGTCGTCCACGTATGGATCAAAAGGCTAACATGTATGTTGAAATACTTAATATAATATTCAAGGTAAGGTGGAGGAGAACCCAAGTAAACTTATTCATGGTAATAGCAACAATCTATATGATTAATTGTGGTCTCAACTTTAGTAAACATGGTACCAGAAAATTGGAGAAAATATGTTAGATGAGTTATGGAACGCCTTAGAGATACCACTCTACCAGAATTATAGTCTCTATACCAATAAAGTATCAAAATTCTATAAATAAGTGTTAATGTGCTTTTAAAAGTGATTGTAAGAAAACACCAAGACTTTATACATTTAAGTGTGTTGGTGGTAGGGACGGTGTAATTGTTGTGCAAGTATTTATTTTGAATAGAAATTGTTTTAACCCATACCTTCCCCAAAACACACAACAAAATTAATAGGAAAGCTATACTCGAGGCACCAAAGCATGAACAAATGTGTAGATTGAAATTATAAGATCAAAATAATTCTACGCGGTAAGCCCATAATTCGTGGAAGAAGTTTTGATATTTTATTTTGCGACATACCATAATTTAAGGTTTGTTTACATAAAATTATGACGCCAGGGATGACGTATTAACTTTAGCTAGTCATTCAAATAACCCATTTGGTCACGGAGTGTAACATAATCGTCGATAATGATTTTGCACCTGTCAGTATATGCCAAAGGTTAGCGAAGATTTCCACAGATTAATCAAGTGCATTCGACTTGCTCTCAAAGTCTAAACAATATAAAGTTGAGATTGATGAGAAAAACACTCAATACTCTTTCGAGAGAACTTCACCGCCACCCTCCTTTGCATATTGATATCATGAAGGCTCTTGTTTGTTTTGATGACCAAATAACCGATATACTGTTTAAATTGTTTTTCCTTCCTCGGAGGGAACATATGGCTTTATCTTTCTGATGCAGAAATTTAATAATC
The DNA here is from genome assembly GCA_946902895.1 of Fragum fragum. Classification (NCBI taxonomy): domain Eukaryota; kingdom Metazoa; phylum Mollusca; class Bivalvia; order Cardiida; family Cardiidae; genus Fragum; species Fragum fragum. Next base: position 70,016,621 of record OX336370.1, on the reverse strand, counting down.
AAGTTTTTGCTTATAGTGTTGAAGTGGAAAATAAGCATGCATGTTTAAATATATGTATGTGTGTGTATTTGAGTCAGTAGGTATAATAGTTGCTGTACCTTTGTGATTTTTATATGCATTATAAGTACCTATACTCTTAGAGTAGTTTAATTATTACCTTAACCGTTGCAGTAAATATTTAATTTTTGTTTTGAAATAAACTTTATATCAACTCTTAAAAAGGCCGCGACCAAAGTGCAGTGGTAGCACATCTGATTCTCAATCATAAGGTCCAGGGCTCGATCCCCTGTCGCGACATATATCTTTTCCGACACTTGTCTCCCACCAACAGATGGATAATCGTAAACTTTAGCGGGATGAGCAGCTGGAGGCTCGGAAAAGATGTAGTGGTAGTACAGTTGTGAGAAATAGCGGCATTCCGTGGTCAGGTACTCAAGCCGTCGCAATATGACTGAAATACCGTAAATGTGGCGTTAAACACATTTCAAATGAAACCAATTTTGTATGAAATTCATAATTAAAAGCTGACTAATACCGAATTAATTATCGCTGTTATCTTATTGTTCTTGAAATATTGGTAGTCTCATTTCGAAACGTACTGAACCATTCTTTTTTGACACAAATGATTGATTTGAAATAGTTTTCTCTCTGCAAAACTGATGATAAATATGACACAGTTATAAGTATTGAGGGTTTTCAACATTTTCCAGTGTACAGATGAAATAGCAGACACATTACTTCTGTACCTATAGTTAGAAAAGGGTGAAGCTTTTTTGTTTGTTTTTTGTTCCGATTGTCAGTGGATTGTAGTTGCAAAAGCTTTGATTAATTTAGATCAAGATATTTATATAATTCGTTTTCAAATGCTCCATCTTGCTCTTTTTATAATTAATCCCACAATGACTCACGAATTACAGAGATGTTAAAATTACGAAAATGGTGGGTTAGTTGTGCTTTGTGGGTCCTTAAATGTACGAACAGAAATGCATCTCAATATTATAGTCAATGTCAGTGAAAAAAGTATACTTGAATCTGTTATCTGTTTGAGGATTTATGTCGTTGCAAAAGCAAAGAATTGCAAGAAGATGATATGGGTAAACAGTTGATGTACTTGGGAATGTCATGCAGAATGCGGATTTTGACTAGAAGAAGTACAGGTTACCATCTTGGAAGATTTAAACGTAAAAACGACTAACGGGACATGCGCAGTTGACTAGTTTATTTTTTTTCGGAAGATTTGTTAATTCAGGTCTAGGAGAAGAGAATCATTTTCACGTCGTCTGCCGGTTAGCTTCTAATTGGTCAATAATATTGGAATTCAAAGTCAATTATTTAATGACCTTACAAAAAAGTTTAGAACAATAATACCTATTTCAATCAAAGAAATTATAATGATTGGTATAATGAAGAGTTGTATGTAAAAAGGTAAGGATTCCATATTCTAAATATAAAAGGGATGACATAAACTTGTAAAATACAAGAGGAAATCCTTTACTTAGTCATTACTCTTAAATTCGACGATTTGATAACGACTTATTGGATATTTATCCATTGAAAGAAGAGTCCGGTTCGGGAGATCCAGAGAAATAATTTAATTGCAATACTTGGTTTAAGTACTTAAAAGATCTGAATGTCAAGGAGAGAATGAATTGCAAGATCACATTAATTCTATGTCTATTATGATGAAACTCAAATGGGATTCACTAAAAGCCAGGAAACAAAATCATATTTTTGTGGTAAAATGTCCAGTAGGTTAATACGGTGTCAAGTTTCAAAACTTGATTTATCGTTTAAAGAATGACTTTTGATTCTACCTTGTATTAAATAAAGACAAGACTATGAAAATATTGATAAGTTCTGTGAGGTTGTAGATTGCTTGATTGATCGAATGGAGTTTAAAGACACTTTTAACATTATTTCAGTAAAATCGCTGCAGCTGGAGCCCTTAACCATGGAATCCTGTTATTTCTCACACCAGTACTACCACTACATTCTTTCTGCGCCTGCAGCTGCTCATTTCACTTAGGTTTATGATTAGCCATCCATAGATGGGAGAAAAATGTTGGAAAGGATATTTTCCGCGGTCGGACTAGGAGTCCGCCGTATATATAATATTGTAGACGATATGAATTGTAAAACTATAGGTATTGTATTAAGGAAGATGAAAAGCTTATCCCTTTCTATTTAGGGCTACACAAGGAGATGTTTTCGGCCCAAATCTCTAAGATATTTATGAATAGTTTACCTGATTACCTTACCAATTGTTCTGGTTCGGTTAAGCTAAACGGAGAACATTTTCAGTGTCCTATGTATGGTGATGGTACGGTTATATGTACTAAATCTAACAAAGATTTACAAGAAAGACTTTACCAAATGGAAACTCTTTGTGAAGATTGGTGCTAAGATTTTTATGTCGGTAAAATTAAAATTCTTACATGTAAGGGTGATTAGTTAAATAAAGGTTTCCCTTCTGCAATGAAAGTAAATCTAAATTGCGATATCGATAGCTTGGAGATACATGCTAAAATATGTAACACAGCGAGAAAAGCAAAGCCGTCTATTCTCATACATATTCATAGTTTGATCTTTATATATTTTTTACTGTATAGCTCTGATATTTCGTGTGCTTTCAAAACTAAAACTTAAGCTTACAATAAAGGTCACCACAAATTTCCATGAATTTATAAGAATTATCTTGCATACAAATCTTAATTACCCGAAGTATGTAATACATGGCTCAAATATAGCAGTCGTATCGGGAGTCAATAACATAATCAATTGTTAAATATGCACAAAGACTTGAAATGTATCTGAACAAATGTGTCTCAATTCTGTGTTCTGTTCAGATAAAGATTGTGCTTAACAGTTTATTTTGGGGATTTGAAAACGATTTAATAGCAACTTCAGTGAGTTTTTAAGATGCAAATTATTCTACTACTGTTAAAAGTCAACTAAATTAACCTGTTAATCATGGCTTTTTAAAAGATTCATTATGTATACCTTATGTAAGAAATTTGTGTCAAAACAATTTAAGTTCTCAAAATACAAGCTTTAAAATAATTTTGTTGAAGAACAACTCTGGTAGAATATTTCGGTGGTGATGTGAAAAAATGTGTTTGTAGAATGTCTTAAAAGGAATATCAAAATGAATTCAATTAATCAACCTATTTAGTAAAGTGCCTAATCAAAAGAATCATAATGATTAATGAATGAAAAAAAAAAATTGTAGAAAAAAAAAAAACAAAAACTGGTGACATATAGTTTTTAAGCCTTTTGCAACAAGTTTGTTACCTAAATACATTTTTGAGGGAATGAGCAAATCTGAATGTTACAACCTTCAAAATATCTAATTTTGCTTTATTTGCATTTTTCATTAAACTTTCAAATTTTCAGAAATAGTGGAATAAATTGTCAGGTCCTTATTTTTCACTTAATCTGATGGTTTACGTTAGAAATAATGAAATTGTGCATCTTAGTTTTCCTTGGTGCAACTCTTCAGAAGTTATCTTTTAAACCCGAATGTGAAACTGTAGTGATTGTCCTTAAAATAAATTCTAATCTTGCTTACTTGATTACTCAAAGAAATCCCCTTGATGTTGTCACAAGAAAACTTAGAACCTGTAAAGAAATTAGCTTCATTTATTTCAATTTGTTTTGACAAAAGAAAAAAAGTTTACTCCCTTATTTAAATGAGTCTGTCGGCATACAAAAATGATTTTTACACGCTTTCATAAAGCATGTGTGAATGTGTGTACATGATTTCAACGATATTTAAATCACTTTAATGTTTTGTTTTATTTTGTTGTGTTATTGCAAAATTATTATAGACCGAATGGTTCCATGATTTGAATTGAATCTTTCTATTCTGTTCTATTCAAGATCGACAGTGAATAGCCCAAATAGTAAGCCGTCAGACTAAAATGGAATTTCTTGCGGCGCGAAAATTAACGGTCCTAACCAGGCTATGCGAACTTAACAGACTTGCCAAGTTTGAAGCTTTTTTAATTTTCTGAATTTAGAATGGCCATACGAAACATTGTCTTCAATTGGCTGTATTTTTGCCGCCGTCATAGCTCAGTTGGTAGCGCATCAGACTCCCAATCTTCAATCATTGGGTGTCATGGTTCGATCCCAGCGGCGGCACATATCATTTCCGACATTTGTCTCTTCGCAATGGATAGATTATCGTAAACCAAAGTTGGAAGCTGGATGCTAGGAAAGGATGTAATGGTGGAACTGGTGCGAGATATATCAGGAATTCATTGTAAGGTGCTCCAGCCGCCGCGATATGACTGAAAAATTGTCAAAAGCGGTGTTAAACACAATTCAAACAAAATCTCCGATTGGTGTCTGTTTGATCGGATTTTTTTTTTCACAAGACTTTTAACGGAACACCCGAGAGATCCCTTTTCACTTGACGAGATACAGATATAAAACAAGGTAAAATGATTCGCGATACAAAAGAGTTTCTCTGATGACGTTTTTTAATTGTAGATAATATTATAAACTTTTTTTGTTTTAGAAGGAATTAGAATGAGTTAATAACCTCCCCCAAAATACATAAAATAACCATTTATCATAACACCGTATGACGTCATAAAACGGACTTGTGCTAGGTCATCACGTTCTGATGCGGTCGATTTCATGTTTATCTTCTGAAATTTAGTGCGTTTTGGGATATGCCTGTGTCAAAACAAGTATACACAAACATATCCAGCCCTTTGCACTGACGCTCAAGTCGTTTTTAACTTGATATTTTTAGCTCAAAATAGATACCTTTTAAATATGTCGAAAAAATAATTTTAGGTTTTACATCATTCTATACTGGTCAAAATTGAAAAAATGGCAGGTGATGTTTCAAAATGTGCTAAAATTGGTAAATAAGTGCCAAAAATGGTAAAAACATTGTGAAAAAGGAGAACTTAAGTGTTTCAAACAATTTCTCCTTTTCAAACAAAGTTTTCTCCTGACTGTATTTCTTCAGATAGTCGGAAAGCATCATGGGTTAAGATTTCATAAGAAGCTGCAAATGAGGTCTTTGGGCAGATAAATCTTTAAGTATTTTGGGGAAATTCATGATTCCTGTGTTTTTAACGTCTTGACGTACTTTTGGTGACATGTTGAACTTTCGAAAATAAGAAAACACATCAAGTTTCGGGAACATTACAGGAAAGAAAATTATGCAAGTGTTTGTCGGTGGCTTCCCATATTAGTCCCCCACCGGCTACCGGTTGAGGGACTATAGATTTGCTCGAGTCCGTCTGTCCGTCACACTTTTGTCCGGAGCATATCTCCTAAACCAAAAGTGCTAGGGACTTGAAACTTTATACACTTATAGATTACAATGTGGAGAAGTGTCATGTTCAAGAACCATAGCTATATAGCTTGCCTACTTTTTGAGTAATTGCAATTTGCTATTGTCAAATTAAGATTTTTGTCCAGAGCATATCTCCTAAACCGTGAGTGCTAGGAACTTGAAACTATAAACACTTCTATATCAAATTGTGTAGAAGTGTCATGATCAAGAACCAAAACTCTAGCTTGCCTATTTTTTTAATTTTTGCCCTTTTTTGTTTTAAACTTAACATTTTTGTCCGGGGCATATCTCCTAAACCAAAAGTGCTAGGAACATGAAACTTTATACACTTCTAGATCACAATGTGTAGAAGTGTAATGTTGAAGAACGGTAACTCTAGCTTGCCTATTTTATGAGTTATTGCCTTATGTTGTTTTTAACTTTACATTTTTGTCCGGAGCATATCTCCTTCACCATAAGTGCTAGGAACTTCAAAATTTATACACTTATAGATCACAATGTGGAGAAGTGGCATGTTCAAGAACCATAGCTATAGCTTGCCTATTTTTTGAGTTATTGCCATTTTTTTTATTTTCAACTTAAGATTTTTGTCCGGATCATATCTCCTAAACCGTGAGTGCTAAGTACTTGAAACTATACACACTTCTAGATCACATTGTGAAGAAGAGGCATGTACAAGAACCGTTACCCTGCCAGGCCCATTGTTTGAGTCATTGCCCTTTGTCTTTTTAAACCTTGTATTATATGAACCGTTGCTCTCCTACGACTAATCTTTAGTTATTTTCAGTTTTTGCCCTTTGATTCTTTCCCCTCTATATTTTCTGTGATAAATCATACACAAATCCTATCTTTATCCAATCCATTTCCACTTTTGCAGAAGCCTTCAAATTTCTTTAAGCTTTTCAATGGTATATTGAGAATTAATAGTATATTATCACTTGATAATCTCACTGCAAAGCAGTGAAATTATCAAGAACCTATGCCCTGCTTTTGTTCATTTCACTTTATTTCACGTTATCTGAACGGACCCAAAAAACAAATCTTAATGACGTCATGATGACGTTGCCTAGTAATCACGTGCAAAATGAGGCTCTTTAGTAATTTTGTCTCAAAATTTTCATATTTCGTCCTATTTTTGCATTTAAGAAAAAGAATAATTGTTTCTTTCATTCATGAACAATAAAAAACGTATTTTCACTCTGCCACTCTTGAGAATATAGCTTTTGTTGTTTACTCAATGAAATATAAATGGATCTTACACTGAAACAAAAAATTATCTTCTATTTTTACCTTTCACAAGCAATTCATTTACACTTCTCAAAAATTAAAGCGAAAAGGTGTACTACAAAAAAGACTTTTTTAATCCGGTGGGGATAATCCTGCATTGCATCACAATACGACATGCACTTGTTTCTTCTCATTTTCGTCATTTACATTCAATTATCGCTAGATTCGGCGTATCAAAGCAACTCGACTAAACAAAAAAAAAAAAAAAAAAAAAAATACCCTGGTTTAACTCGTAGACTGGAAGGAAAATTTATTGGATTTATGAATTCGTAATATCTGTCCCTTATAAACAGTCATTTTTAGACACAAGGAAGAAAACTCCCGAAAAGGAATTGTCATACGACACAGCGCTGACAATGTTGCCATAAATCATGGATAACCAAAATGCCTCTACGCGACGTTTTCCAAAATACTAGATATAGATTAGACCCAGTTCTGATTTACGAGTTTCAGGGTTTACCTTTCAGGATACAACGGACATCCTTTCCTTAACCCATTCCGAAACAAAAGAAGGCAATTTCAAAATAGTTGAATATAAATATTTTTCGTTTTTTTTAGATAGAAAAAAATATTGATATTGAAGAAATTGCTTGATACAAGCAATTTCTTTATTTTCAAAATATATTTGCCAAGCTTTTTCTTGACGGACGTAAAAAAGAGGGATTGAGTGGGAATGGGTTAATAAAATTAATGTACATTCAAAATATTATTTCTAGATATATTACTGAAGCAATGAAAATTTGGGATAATAGATGGATTGTTAGCCCCGCTCACTGACTCCGACAGGAAGTTTGACCTAAATATTAAACAGCGTTGTTTTGGTAGCTTGAATAAACTGTAGTTATAACGTTTAAGTCGTCATACCTAAGTTTGAATTCAAAGTTCTCTTTCTATCTAAATAAATAATATGATTTATCAATCGACCTTTTGATTGGTAGCAGGGATCCGTCAGTTTTAGTCGTGTCTATTCGTACATTCTTACTGACTCAGAAAAAAGTTTCATGCCTCGGTGGAAAAAAAAACTAAAAGAAAAAAAAAGAACTAAATGAAAACTAAGGGATAATCGACTTCCCGAGCCTCCTTATGAATGGATTCAATTTTCCATGAGCTGTGATCTAAAGCTGTGGTCTGAAGCATTTCATTAGTCGAAAGATTTTCGTAGTCAGCAACCTTGTGGAAGTCAAATTGAAACAAATGGACATTATTTTACTAACTTATGAACAGGGCTATCAAATTATGTGTGTGCCTCGTGCCTTGTCAGAGGGAGAATTTCAAAGATATTCTTCGCTTGCCCTTAAAGCATGAAAATCAAAGGGCTGAAAGAACTATGAGTAATCTTTACTTATTTTGAAAATGAGATTTCATAAACAAACCTAACTTAAAAGGGACAAGCAGGTGGTGTTGATAAACATCAGACGACCGCACTTATGTGCAGGCTGATCTTTGTTTATACCTCCTGCCAAAACAGAAATATTCCGGGTTCAGCATGACAAGGTTAATATATAAAATGTATTCAAAGGAACCTTATTGTAACAACCTTTGTAGATAGTCATCAATGTCACAAGCAAAATATGGACACCTAGATCTTATGTTTTGTCGTACGTTTTGCCAGGAGGAGGCATTTAGAAGATTTCCTTCGTCCAAATAGGCCGCGGCCATTGTCAAGTTTTTATCACCTAGACACAGAATTAGACTCAAATGGGCACATGCCTTGTAGAGGCTCACCGGGCATTGAAACAGTCAACCAGAGCGCCTCGTAATATTCTTAAGCCATTCCAAAACATTGACTCTTTTTGACGCCCCTCTAGAATAACCGTTCGTCGTTGGGCTTGCAAAATTGTCGTAACTACAGCTTGAATAAATCTGTAATTACGACATTTCTTCATTTTCCAGTATTTTTCCAAAATTTCTTTCTTGAGGAGTGTTAAAAAAGCAGGATTGTGTGGGGATGGGTCAAAACATGTTTAATAAGACACCAGTAACGCTCGATTTCAAAAGGAACTATTTCGTCCAAAACGGATATTAGTCGGATTGCTCGGGTTTTACCCCATGCCCGCTGTAGAAGTAATGAGAAGAATTAAATATTGACGATGCATTCATTCCACATATTAGTACGCGCTTGGAGGTCGGTAAATTGAAAATAGTTATTTGCCTCTCGCTTCAAGGGTTGTTTGATACGAAGGATACTTTCTTGAACTTTGATCGTAGGTTTATGACGATATTTTGTCTACCAATTTTCGATAAAGAGAAGATTCAAAGCACGACGGCAAAACCTTACTAGACGGGAGAAAATTCGTATCGGACAGTACTGATACGCATAGAGTTAGATGATGTCATTTTCATGTTAATGACGTCAAGCAAATGATAAATAGGCAGTATTACGCTGCGGTAGAGATACAAGATTCTGTATTTGCTTCGAGCTGCAGAGTAATGATTTGATATTTAACGAGACCGAGAAGCAATTATAAGATGTTGCACGGTAGTCATAACATAATATGACAATTATTTATACTTTTTTAAAGATAATGTCGATAAAATGAGTAAAAAAAAAACCAATATTTCTACAGGTATTATGACGTCATCTACAGAATGAAAATAACGTCATCTTAGACTGCTATAAATTGAATCGTATTTGACACTTTCAGATTATCCGATTTTTTTTGTCCTGTTCGACTTTGTCTGTGTGGAATTTACATATTTTATTTGAAATATAAATAGGTATATAATAATGTTAATCATTAAAAGGTTGAATTCAGGCAATTTCGTGAGCTTTTTAGATTCTTTTACCGTCAAAAATCGTGGGTACATAACACTTAGCGTTGGTAGGCAAGCACAATGTCGTAACTACAGCTAAATTTGCATTGGACACATCAACCACTAAAATTCGGGACGACCTTTCCTGAGGTAGGTTATTTAAGTCTCATCACTTAAAAATAAATGGTTCCGAAAAAAAACCAAAAAAAAAAAACCATTGCCCACGAATGTAATGAGGCAGTGGTCTGTCAATGTGCAGAACAGGATTTCAAACTTATAGCAACCACTAGGACCCAACAATACCATGCCAAAGGAGAAACAATAGTGATCCTCATACTCAAATATTTAATTTTCCGTGGGTTCTTTGTCTATTTTATAGTTTTAAACTTGATGTAGTCGTCTCGATCCTTGACTTTATATTCCAGAGGATGGCAAACGGATATGGGCCTACCCAAGCTAACCAACCGTTTCATAAGTGGAAAAAAGACGGATCCACTACTCTGGCTAGACTCGCCTAAGTGAAGTCTTCCTTCATGACCTATGAAATTTAGTCCAAAAAGACAGAACGTTGAAAGCCGCCGTCAAAGAGCAGTCGGTAGGGCACCAGACTCCTAATCTTTAATCGTGGGATGTCATGGGTTCGATCCCCGGCGGTGGCACATATCCTTTCCAACTTTTGTCTCTCATCAATGGGTGGATGAATTTTATCACATATTGGAAAGAATGATTGTTGAGCTTGGCTTTGAACTCCACACCACAAAATTGAGACCACAAAATGTTAACGACTGACTTTACTGTGCTAGAGTATGCTGGTATCATGGGATGTCATGGGTTCGATCCCTGGCGGCGGCACATATCCTTTCCAACATTTGACTTTCCATTGTTAGGTATTCCAGCCGCCGCGGTATAATGAAATACTGTTAAAAGTGGCGTTAAACCCCATTCAACCAACCAACGGAACGTTGAAATGGGATGAAGCACTTCAGAGGTCAGATATCAACGATCATTGTATAACCTACAAAAGTTTAAGGTTTTTATATTTTACTATTAGTCCTGTCCTGCTTGTGGATAATAGCTGGGGGCTAGGAAAGGATGTAGTGGTAGTACTGGTGTGAGAAATACCAGGAATCCATTGTTAGGTGCTCCAGCCGACTCGATATGTCTGAAATACTCTTTAAAGCGGCGTTAAACCCAATTCAATCACTCACCTATCCTGCTTGCTACATCGAAAAGTCGATTTTTTTTTACAATTGTGAAGGGAAAAACTCCCACTTTTCCACTTTTCGACCCGAAAATTAAAAAGTTAGCAGTTTCTAATTTCCTCATTTCTAGACAAACGTGAAGTCGAAAAGTCGAACGTTTTATGATAATTGTCCGGCGAAAAACTTCCACTTTTCGCGATAACATTTTTACTAGAAAAATAGAAGTCTGATTTCCACTTTTCGAGTTCCTCCTAGGTCGAAAAGTTGATGGCGGAAACAGGATTCCGTACCTAATAGTTGATAGTTATTTCTTAGTCAAGGGGTTGTCTGCAATCCTCATTGTATAAGGAAATATCGCTTTAAAAGGCAAGTTTTCTCTTGCTCTAAGTCCTTTGTTTTTCTCGAATGAAATTATTGTTATACAAGAGTTAGAATAGTTTATCCCATTACCAGACAACACAATTAAAGACTAGTCCGAAACTTTTTGTTGATGGAATTTATAAAAACTTCGTCTTTTGGGGTATGAAAGATAGTAGATAATGAAGCAATTTCTTTATTTCCACTAATGTTTTCAAGTGCCCTTTTCTATAGGGGCGTCTAAAAGCGTAATTTAGTGGAAATTGATTTTACCTGGGGTGTTGAACTACCGTCGAAAATAAAAAAAGAAGGAAAAATGTCCCTATTTATGATAAACGAGAATTCGGAGTTTTGTCATTCCACAATGGCTGTAGAGAGTCTCTGTTGTATCCTTGTGCCCCGTGTCAATACATTTATAAATGTATTATTAATGTCTCAACACAAAACATAGTCTGCTGTCAGAATGATTAGCCTTGCTTTGGGTGCAGACGAAAATAGGATACTCCAACCAACACAATCCAACACCCGCTTTGTTTTGAATTAATTTTATTTTGTTTTTGAATTCCTAAAATAAGATTTCGCTATTCCGAAAATCCGTTTCATACATTGATATTATAATTCATAGTTTCGTCTATCAAAAAAGTGACGGCACTTATACTTTCCGACATTTGTCTCTCACCAATGGGTGGATAATCGTAAACCTAAGTGGGATAGCAGCTAGAGGCTAGGAAAGGATATAGTAGTAGTACTGGTGTGAGAAATACCAGGAATCCATTGTTAGGTAATCCAGCCGCCGCGAAATAACTGAAATACTGTTAAAAGTGGCTTTAAACCCTATTCATTCATTCAATCAATCAAAAACGGGCCTTCGGATTAGTCGAAATAAATCAATGAACAAAATTTTGAGTACGCAGCCATTTTTTATGCTTCCGCACAAAATAGTTCCATACAAAAAAGTATCAACATGTCTTTTTATTTTTCGCTCGATGCTATCAGATATTAAAAATGAAGAGAATATCTTTTTGTTTTCACGGAGGTATGAACCGAAAAAACTTATAACATTGTATTAATCCGCGAACTATTTCTTAGCCTACGCATTAAGTAGCTCCGCAAAAAATGTTAATTTATTTTTGGCGTTTCTGTATGTTGTTAATATTAAGTAATAAGGTATCAAGATGATACTTCTTGTTTTCGTTGATTCAGATTATACACGTCTATGGTCGATCTTGAAAAAATGTATAGAGATTCTTATAGAGATTCTTAATGCCACATTTTTTACTTAATCATCCTAAACTAAGTCAACCTTAAATTGGTAAAAATGTTTGTTTGGCAGGATACAAATTTGGTCGCTTTGAGTCAAAGGAATGCCACATGGCTAATAGTCATGGTCTAGAGGTTACATCATAGTAGTCTATGAAAATAAATGCTTTGACAACAAAAGTAAACGAATTTTAAATTTGTTCATTCGTAGTAAAAAGCTAGACCAAAACCCTTTCGGATACTGAAGTAGCATTTTTTCCTGTCTACTTGACAAACACAAAAAATGGTCAGATTGATAGTCTTAACTTTAATTTCAGAAAAAAAAATGTTGAGCCAGTACAGACTTGTGGTTACAGAAAGTCCTCTTGTTTTTCTGGCCATTCCCGTAGACCGGCCTCATAGTGGTCATCTGTCAATTCTTATAGACTAGACCCAATCGTGGTCCTCTTGTTTTTCTCTAAGTTTTTTTGTGGACTATCCCCATACTCGTTGGCTAGCCCTATCAAAGGTATCTTGCTTTTTATTCCATTCTCGTAGGCTAGCCCTATCAAAGTATTCTTGTTTTTTTTTTGTCCATTCTCGTAGACTAGTCACAAGGTGGTCCTCTTGTGTGTTTTCTTTTTTTTTTGTCTATTCTCATAGACTAGACCCAATCGTGGTCCTCTTGTTTTCTGTCAATTCTCATAGATCAGCCCAATAGTGGTCATCTTGTCTTTTCTGTCAATTCTCATAGATCAGCTCCATAATTGTCATCTTGTCTTTTCTGTCCATTCTCGTAGACTAGCCCCAATCGTGATCCTCTTGTTTTTCTGTTATTACTCGTAGAATAGCCCCATCGTGTTTATCGTAATCTAGCCCCAATGTTAGTCCTCTTGTGTCCTTTCATTTAGCACAAAAGAGCATTCCGTCAATGGACCACCAATATACTGTATTTATTAGCCTATATACCTATAAATCATTCGGGGCTTTATCCCGGCATCCGATCCAACTTGACAGAAAAAAAACAGCATTGACCGAGTATCAAAATTCGTATTTGTTGAGTACCTTGTTTAATGCAAATGTCAACATATATGGTATTTTCGTGTTAAACTATAATGAAGATCAGCTTCATTCATTTATAAAACATGCCAATACTCATATCTGTCAGACTGTGTTGCATCTTATCTGGGTTTTCCACTCGTTTTACACATTTTGGCACTATCGGTCTGTTTTTAGATTTGTGTATTGTGTGTATTGAAATGTCGACCCAGAGAAGTTTAAAGCGGCTTTAATTTAACCGTCTTGGGTTATAGAGCTCTTACATAGAATGGAGGTAGGTGTCAACCCTATGCAGGTTATTTTTCATAGAGTAGCTTACAGAAGATTTGTCATTATCCTGAAGAATTACAAACTCTATGAAGGTTTCCGTGGTTGAAATATTTATCATCCATTCATAAAATTATCAGATTTACTAAGTTTACAAATTATGTAAGGTAGATATTTAAATGTCTACTTATTTTCTGGTATATAATAAAAGGAATATAACGACAGTCTTTCTGTCTTACAGGCCGTATCTTGTCGAGTAGCTTGTGTAGAATACCATTTTACTCGACCTACGGTCTCGTCATATAGTATTAGACTCGACCTTCGGTCTCGTCAAATAGTATTCTACACAAGCTACTCGACAGATACGGCCTGTAAGAAAGAAAGACTGTTATTTAGCTTTATTATCTAGCTTTAAAGGTATGATAGCTTGAAACTATTGATATGACTTGATTTTTAAGCCAGGAATAAATTACCTATGAAAAAATATGTTCTCGGGAAGTGCATTACCAGTGATCTCGCTCATACACGGAGAAATAGATTCTACATTAAATAATTATAACTCAATAAAAATGTGGTCAAGGTGTATAGTACGCCAGGGCCTAATGCTGATACCACATGCGTGAAACCGCCAAGATACGTTATCTTTAAATAAAAGCCGATGCGAAATTGGAGTGCACCTAGATAATATTAGGACTACGCGACGAAACGAAAAGAAAGAAACCAACAAAAACGTAAGTCCATTTAATATAGCTTGCTAACAGGAGCGAAGTCCTTTTACAAAATGAACAAACAATAGACCAATAGAAATTGAAAAAAAAATGAATATCCTCGCCTCGAACTCCCGACATTACGGACAGAGGGACTGCACCCTCGCGCTTTGTAGATCTGTCGATTGTTCGAATGGTGTGTATTAAACAAATGAATAAATGTCATTGTCCACAAGCGGAATAAAACGAGAAATGCCGAAGACAGGCAGTCAAGCGTGAGATTATGTTGATATAGGTTACGGTCCGTCAGGTCAATAATATCTTACTATACTCATGGTTCTTTAATAATCAACGGAAGGATAACGACTGTGAATCAAAAATGGATTGACCAATCAAAGCTTTTATTTGTACCGAAAATGAGTTTTGAACTTTAACATTTTTGTTACACTCTTTGTTGGTTTGGCGTCTTAAGCGTCGTAACTACAGCTTGAATAATACGACGTTTTAGTCGCCAAACAACCATTCTACTTTATTGTTACATGTTATTGATGATAAAGTTTGCAATAACAGCACCGTTATTATCTTAACCGAACTTCCCGTTGGAGTTCAAAGGGTGAGGCCAGCGGTCCGACAATAGCGGATGTGTTTCAAGAATATGGAATCTAAGGTTGTTGTACGATTGTTTATTCCCACACTTTCTATTTATAGAATGCTTTAACCAAGAAAGAAGGATTGAGTGTCATTTACGATATACATCGATATGATTATTGTTGCAGCCAAATGACCCGAAGTCTTTGGTACTTAATCTTTATCAATTTTGATTTAATTGAAAGCGATTTAATGCCACTTTTAACAGTATTTTAGTCATATCACGGAGGCTGGAGCACCTAACCATTGATTCTTGGTATCTCACCAGTACTACCACTACAGCTACTCATTCCACTTAGGTTTACGATCATCCACCTATTGGTAGGAGAAAGATATCAGAAAAGAAAATTGCCACAGCCGGGATTCGAACCCTGGACCTCATGATTGAGATTCAGACGCGCTACCACTGCACTAAGGCCGCGACCCCAAAATCAATTTTGAAGACTAGTATTTATGTTGGACTACGGAATCTTGACTGGCTAACCTATCCTTCTCTTGCAATATCCGACAGCAGCGCGGATTGGACAGGTTCACCAATCACGTTGGCACAAAACTGCGATCTCAACTGTAATTGTCAAATCGCTGGCCCCGCCCACTCACTCCGGTGACCACACCCAATGAGTCCAACAGGAATTTCTACTTCGATATTAAATGTTGTTATTTTGAAAAAAATCATGTTCTAAAGGTATATAATTGAAGGAATATTATAACAGTGTTTTTCTATTTGTTGTTATCGTGTTCTCGAATCGTGTGTAGGTGTTTTTTTTTCTTCTTTTATTGGATTCGACATTCGGTCTCATCCAATAAAAAATACCTACACACGATTCTAGAACACGATAACAATAAATAGAAAAAGACACTGTTGTAATATTCCTTATGTATCCAAAGAGAAATCACGAAAATTGACGATATGGACACATACAGTCAGCGGGTTATCAGAACCTCATAACTCAAGCTATTTCGAGCTGTAGTTGCAAGTGCTTTGACGCCTGTCCAAGATATAGGTATTTAGGATATGAAATACCAAGCGTCGAATATCTAAACACATCAACAGTGAGAGGTTTAGTGTGACATCTTTAAATGAATATAAACTCACGAAAATGTTTATCATACTGGGTCGAAATACTCTGAGAAATCGGAAGAAATTATTGTTACTTGTATGGGCAAATATTTAATTGCCGGATCTTGCTTGTCAATGAAAGAATCATTCAATAAATCATTAGTGAGCTTTGAATTCCAATAGTGGCTGAAATTAATGTGAAACATATTTGTGACTTATGGTACTTGAACGTCATAACTACAGCTGATTTAAGCTGTAGTCACGACGTTTAAGTTGTCAATCAGCCATTTTATTCTCTCTTACACATTTCTGGCAATAAATAATGCAAGATAACGTATTTTAATATCTAAGTCGAAAGGCCTGTCTGAGCTCAGTGGGCGTGGCCGGCGGTACATCTTTTATACCAAGGTTTGAAAAAAAGTCAAGGAAATGTTTAATAGTTGGTGATTTCGAAACCGCCTTCGACAGACTTTGAAGAAGTTTTATTTACATATACATGTAGTTCAATATTTCAAGTACACCAGCCCCCAACCAAAAGAGCACTTGATCCAATCCCGATATATCTCATGGAAAGTGAATAAACTTCTGTTTTTGTAAATAACCTTCGTTTGGTTACCATAATATTGCAACAACAGCTTGATAAAGAAATATTTTCGGTAATCTTTCGACCTTAAATCGTCAACGTTCTTCGAAAACCTCGTAACTACAGCTTATTCCAAGCTGTAGTTACGAGGTTTTCGTAGAACACCATCGATTATTATTATACAACAATTCAATAACAAGGCTAGGTGGTCTAATCCTAACTTAGCGGAGACATAATATACAGTAGGATAGTCCTAAAAGATTGGAGTTCTATGTCACTGACTTACTGATCAAGGATTGACATAGATCGACTTAAAAGATACACCCATCAGTCAAATAACCTCCAAACAACAAACAAACATGCTATCGGCTCTGATCAAACGGCACAGGAATACTTTAGTCGAAACGATTTTACCCGGTATATTTTCCGAATCTGAATTGATCAATTTAAAATCTATCATGACCTTACCTTATAAACATAATCCGATCCGACATTGGTCAATTCTGAATCCATCGGTCTTGAAAGTTACATTCCTTGTAATAAGTCATTGTTTTTCTTTGTGGTTGTGTATCGAAGTGCATCTGCTTGCATTTGAAGTAGCTCGATAACATTAGATAGCCACAGGTAGCAGAAAGTCGAAGAACCTCTCCGGTTTTTCTGTCGTTGTTTTCAATCGGGAAAGAATGCATGTATACCGACTTTCTCGGTCGCGAGCGGATTATATCAAAAATGACGAGACAGATTATATCAATATCAAATATGCAAATGTGTTTCTATAATTAAGGAAAAAAATACACGGTTTATTTTTTTTATCCGAACTAAATTGGATAAGTTTCGTAAATACCTCCTTTAATTAATTCTGGAGATCCGACTGAACGTCAGTCACCCCCACTCTAAATTTGGACCAATCTAGTATTATGCCGTCTTGTATACTAGGTTAATCCATTCCAACACTGTGACGCTTTTAGAAGCTCTCCAAGATAAACAATTAGGAAATCATTGTCTATAGTGAAGAAATTGCGTGTGACAAGCATTTTTATCATTTTACACGATGTTTTCTACACAGAAAGATTTAAAAAATGGAAAATTTCATAAGTTTTGAATTATTGTCTGCATCCCCTTTCAATTTGGACCAACCTAAAATTTTGCCGTCTTGTAATGGATTAATTTGGTACTGTTTTCGTAAACGTTGTTATCAGATAATAGGTTGAAAGATTTTGTCATTGATTTCTGTGAATGATTTTTCTCAATCGTTTGATAGCACGGACAGCTTTCCAAAAATATTATTCCGATCAAATATTTTTAACTCAAAGTGTACCGTTAGTACTAGTAATTTCTAGGATACTTCCTTTAAGACAAATGATTTACCCAAACTTCAAATTAATAAAAGCCATATTTGCCCTCCGAGGCAGAAAAAAATTGTTTGAATAATCTATCACTTATTTGGTCACTAAAGCAAACAAGGGCTTTCTTAATATCGATACGCAAAATCAGGGAATGAGGAGGGATGTTCTCTAGAAAGGGTTTTTATGTTTTTCTTGTCGATTTCAATTTTTGTTTGTATACATTTTGAAATCGAGACGGATTCGCCCGATTCTTCACCGGGAATCTTCGCTAATCTTTGGCATTGATCTTCACATCTGCAATTTCATCTGGCGGAATAAACGTGACAGAGGCGACTAAAGGCTCGTCATTTATCATTGTTTGTTTCATTTCTCATCTATCATTTAAAGGGAGGTAGCCTAGTTAAGAAAAAATACCAAGTGCCGAAAAGCACACTCAAACGAACATTTAATACTTTAAGTTTAGTCAGATTTTGTCTTGGTGGTAATCTAATATGCCTAAAGTGGATTTTTGTGATTGTATCGGAAAGATTCAGCGGAATTCCAGGTTATTTTTAGATATCATGGAATTCGGCTATCGACATCTATTGGCCTCATTTGCATATGACCCAAAGTCAACTGAAGGTAACAAATTTACTAGCGAAACAGCAAACGTCCTACTTCATGTCACATGAATGGGTTAGTGCAAAACCGTAAGTGTTTACATTTGTAATAACGCTTATGACAGTTTTGGACTGATCTTTATAGAATTAAAGACCGGCTAGCGAACATAACTCCTGATGACGTAACGATGACGTTGGTGTAATGTAATTTAAACATTCGTCACAACTCGGCCGATTCCGTACCTACATCTAACCTCGTCCGTATTACGTAGGTTTCCATCTTGGAACTACTTTCAAAAAAATGTAAACAAAAATGGCTGCGCCTTGACACTGTCGACTCAAATCTTTGTTAAAGCCGTTCGGAGGGTAAATACGATATTCTTACAATGTTACACAGGTTTTTCGATTTAGAAAAATGTACTTCATTGGATGAAAACTATATAAACTTGACTGATTATTGCTTCTTTAATTTTGAACTTGATGCAGAACCGCTGCATGAAGGTAACTCTAAACACGGGATGCGTTCTTTTCGTCAAGATTCCCAACATTCTTATTTAGATTTTTAAACTAAATCGTTCTTTGGATTAAGAATTTTGAGCGGCTAAATAAGAATCTTAAGAATTCTTAATGAGGAATTTAAGCGTACTCAGTATTGGCTTAAAGCAAGTAGCCTTGACGACGTCGAATATTTTCAGTAAAAATAACAAAAATCGTTCTTTAAAATGTCTCTAAAATCTTATTTAGCGGGATTTTTCATCTCGACGAAAAGAACGCACCTCTGGTAGCCTAATGTTTATGCAAAATGATGTAGTAGGCCGGATTTTTTTTAAAGATTTTAAACCTTTAATGCCAAGCTGTATGCAAGAGATGTAATGATAGTTTCTCCTTTACACATGATGTTTGTTCTCTATCTAATTTTCAAAATGATCAGAAAAAAATCAGCAAAAAATCATTTTTATGGTACACTAAGTAAATTTTGCCACAGACCTGTAGGACCTGATAATTCTTGCAGTACATGTACTAATCTCAGTAATCTGGTTGATTATGCAATAATTTCTATAAATTTAATTCATGCGACCAGTCTAAAAAATTGCCACATTAGTTCATGTTTAAAAAAAAGTAATAATAATAGTGTGAATTGTATAATTATGATTGAAAGCAACATTGAAAGAGAAAACATTGTGGGAAAAGAAGAAACAACTTGTTACAAGCAATTTCTTCTGTTTCCACGCTGTTTTTAAATTATTAACCATCTATATTTAATTAAAACCAATGATTGAATTGGTAAGAGAAAGGGATATATATATTGGATTCAAATAGACTGTTGATTTTAAACTAATCAAGGAGACTTACAGGAATTTGATTAAGTGTCACTCAAGAATCATTTATGATAAATTTGTTTGAACTGACCAAGTGACATTTTTAAAGAAAAGGGTCACAGAGGGAAAAGCTGACATACAAAGGCTACACCATGGCAATAGCCTGCTGGCCTCTAGGCCAGTGAAGCAAATGAATAAAGGATATCAAATTTAGGTAAATAAATGAGACAGGGATAAATGAAATGGTAAAGTAAAAAAAGGAAAAAGATACGTATGATTTTTTTTAGGAAAGTTCATATATTTTTATTTTGACCAATTTGAAGAAAAAAAGAATGAATGATATGGCAGCTTGTTTCTTCTGGTCTACAGTTAGATATATCAAGATTAACAGGTTAATACTCATTTAGAAATCTAATCTTATAAACAACTCTGGCTTGTAAAGGACAGGCAGGTGGTGAAAACTAGGATAAGACTGCATGTATCTGCAGGCTGATCTTTGTCTTTACCTCTTGCCAAAACAGGAATATCCCAGGTTCAGCATGACAAGGGTTAATTCAGTGATACTTGATATATGGCTGGATTTCTTCACTTATCAGTAAAGAGAATAAAATTGACTGTAGCAGGGGATTATCTGCAGTATTTTGTTTTTACAATATATTGCCACCTGCCTGATGAGACCCATGGAGGGGTTGAAACAGTCTTTTTTCCAACTCTCTTTTTTTTCTTGTTAATTCAAAAAAGAAAATATGATAATAATGAAATATAAAAAGTTATATAAACAGTATGAAAAAACTTGCCATGGCATGCCTTTTAGCTTTTTAAGATTATTAAAAGATTTCAAGGGATGACTCTATCAACCAGTATATTTTAGGTAGCAGATGTGTAAATTTTTAATTTTCATTGTTGTTTAAAGTTTGTGATTATCATCTGAAATAAGAACATGTATTTTTAAAACTAGGTATTGGCTACAAAATAGTTACCTTTTGGTCAAACCTACTTGAAAAGAAGTAGTTTTTACAAGAACAAGAGCCCCTTTATATTGGGGCAAGATTATTGTATATTTGGGATCTCACTGTCATGGAAAATAAAATTGTCAGACTGTTTTTAAACCTTTCCTGTTCAAACCTGGTATTTTATGTTAATGTGATTTTATACTTGAGAAAAACATTGAGGAAAAAGAAGAAATTGCCTGTAACAAGCAATTTCCTCTTTTGCCACAATATTTCTATCACATAGGATGGCTTTATTTCAAATTGCATCCAATTTTCACTGTTGTCTGCTACCTCCTTCAGTTTGCAGCAGTCCAAACCTTTGAAAAAAACTGGAAAGGATTAATTATAATTTTGGTTACTTCTAGTAATTTTAATGGCTTAATGATAAAGGGCTACATTTTTGTCTCCTCTTTCTTCAGTCATTTCTAAAAAATATCTCCAGATCTTCATAAAATATTTTTTAGCTCAGCTGAGCATGAAGTGCTAGAGGTAAGCTATAGTAACTGTTATTGATAAATATTTGTCGTCCATCTGTCAGTCCATCTGTCTGTTCTTTCACAATCTAAAAACAATCTCCACCTGAAATAACCATCAGATTTCAACAAAACTTCACAGAAATAATCCTCTGGTCATATTTTTTCAATTTTTTGAAAGGATAGGAATCAATACAGAACTCTGGTTTCCATAGCAACCAGAAGAAAAACCTTTCAACATCTTCTCCCAAACCTTTAGGTCTAGAGATTTCAAATTTTGCATGTAGCTTCAACTGATAATTTTCTATCAAAAAACATGTACTTCAAAATATTACTGCATGATCAATGTAGGCCCTATAGTGTGGGTTTCTTGCCTTACATGAGTCTGCTCCTCCAAAATCATAAGGCTAGAGCTTTCAAATTTTGCATGTAACATTAACTGGAATTTCTCTATCAAAAAACTTCAAATTATTACTCCAAAATCAATATAGGCCCTTTGTTGTGGGTTTCTGGCCTTACATAGCCCTTTCCTGTTTTTCAAGATTTTAGACTGGTCCAAATTTAAAGAAGTTGCAGACAACAATGAAAAGTGAGTGCAACTTGAAATGTAACAAACCTACAAAGTAGAAAATATTGTGGGCCTCCCAAAATAAATGATTTGAAAACATTGTGGATAATGAAGAAATTGTTTGTTACAAGCAATTTCTTCATTATCCACAATGTTATCTACCCCAAAAGACAAAGACTTTAAAAATTTCATCAACTTAAAATTGTCATCTGCAACTTCTTTGAATATGGACTGGTCTAAAATTTTATCGAGTGGTAATTGGCTAAAGAAGGAAATCTTAAGAAATCTCCTCCCAATGCGCAAGACCCACGGCTTTCAGATTTTACACATAGCAGCGCCTTATGATTCTTTACCAAAATACCTCTGAATATGACTCTGAGAAGAACTTGAGCACCATGTTGTGGGTTCCAAGATTTAACCAAGGGTAAAAGAGGCTAGAACTTTCAAATTGTGTATGCAGAATCACCCTATTGTATAATTATTCTACAAAAATCCTTCAAATTATTATTTTGTAATGAACTGAAGCCCTTTGCCGATGGTTCCTTGATTTTAAACAGAATTATGGAAGAAAATCTGTTAACATCTTCTCCTCAGAAAACATAAGACCTAGAGCTTTCAAATTTTGCAGAATGCAGAATCACTTTTTGGTGCTTTATCAAAATTTCAGATTTCAGTCTTGGATCAACATAAGCCTTATGTTGTGGGTAGCTGTTATAAAAAATGTACCCCAAAACCATTTCAAAATTCACTGACATTATTTTTTTCTTAAAATGTGTTGACCCAACCCTAAATAAACATGCTTTTTGATACCCCAAAGAAATAAATCAAAGAAAACTTTGTGGGAAAAGCAGAAGTTGCTTGAAACAAGCAATGTCTCCTTTTCTCACAGCCCTTTTCTGCCTGTCTTATTTGGCCCTTATTTTTATACGCCCGTCGAAGACGGGACGTATTATGGGATCACCTGTGGCGTCTGGGCGTCCGGTTGTCCGGGCGGTGTCCACTTCTTTGTCCAGAGCATAACTCTGTCACCGTAAGTCTGATTGACTTTAAACTTGGCAGTTATATTCTTCTTATCAATACGGAGTGCAGTGCTCAATAACCATAACTCTACCTGGCCTATTTTTTGAGTTATTGCCCTTTGTTGTTTTTCATACTTGAATCTTGTCCGGAGTATATCTCTAAAAGTATTTTAGCTAGCATCATGAAACTTCATGGGTGTATAGATCTCACCAGGGGGGAGTGCAATGCACAAGAACCATAACTCTACCTGGCCTATTTTTTGAGTTATTGCCCTTTGTTGTTTTTCATTCTTGAATCTTGTACTGAGTATATTTTCATACTTGGACTTTGTCTGGAGCATATCTCTAAAAGTATATAAGCTATGATCATGAAACTTCATGGGTTGAAAGATCTCATCAAGGGGAAGTGCAGTGCCCAAGAATCATAACTCTAACTGGCTTATTTTTTAGTTATTCCCCTTTGTTGTTTTTCATACTTGGATCTTTTCCAGAGCATATCTCTGAAAGTATATCAGCTATGATCTTGAAACTTAATAGGTAGATAGATCTCATCAGGGAGAAGTTAAGTGTACAAGAACTATAACTCTTCCTAGCATATTTTGAGAGTTATTGCCCTTTGTTGTTTTCAGACTTTGTTCATACTTGTTTTTTGTCTGAATTATATGATGAAAGTGTAATAGCTATGATCATGAAACTTCATGAGTGGGTAGATAACACCAAAGGGAAGTGCAGGTCACAAGAACCATAACTCTACCTTTGCTTATTTTTTGAGTTATTCCTCTTTGTTGTTTTTCACATTTGATTTTGTTTCAAATCTCTCATAGTGTGACAGTCTATGGTTTTCAAAACCTCATGAAAACAAGAAAAACACCAGAACCATAAGTTATCATTGTGAATTGTTACTCTTTCTTGAAGTTAGACTTAAATTTTAACCCCCTTCCCCAGTCAACAACCAGAAGTGTTACGGACATATTTTGTGACAATTTGCCACCTTGTTCAATTTTGGTACAATTTGAAATGTTGTCTGCAACTTCTTTCAATTTCTTTGTAATAAGCAATTTCTCCTTTTTCCGCGATATTTTCTTCCACACAGGACAGTTTCATTCAAATTGCATCCAATTTTAATTGTCATCTGCAACTAATTTCAATTTTGACCAGTCTAAAATTGAAAAATCCGGAAAGAGTTAAAGAAATTTCTAAGGAAATCTGGTCTCAAATAAAGATTTCTTCACTTGGAATATTCGATGATAAAAATATCTCAGTTTGACTTTCTATCTGATGTACTGTGTCATAGATGAATGGCAAAACCATCACTAAAGTCTTGTAGAAGAGTTACTTTTAGATTTGATTCAAGGTCAAGGTCACAGTTCAAGGTCAGATGTTGAATTGAGATTGTCTGGTTTATTAATGGATTGAATTCCAAATAAGTTGGTACAACTGCTATCCATCATGACATGAATGTGTCAATTCGAAGAATTTTTTGGATAGCTTCAAAGTCACTGATCAAGGTGAAATATTAAATTTCAGCTTGACCCTTGTGACTCCTTATGAAACAACTTACCTGAGATATCCTTGAGACAATTTTTCTGTCTAAATATCAAGACATTTGAGAAAAAAGTAGGGATCTATGATTGCACATGTTTTTAAAAGATTTAGCCCAATTAGCAAGCTTTTGACCCTGTGTGTCTTGGTATCAAACTTGTATAAGACAAATAAAGACAATCATTCTAACCAAGTATCAAGGCATTTGCATAGTTTGTGTAAAAAATATGGCCTCTAGAGTGCGATCTAGGAGAGCTTTTTTGTCTGTTTGAGTGTGTGTGTTTTTAGGTCACCTGACCGAGGTCATGGTGACCTATTGCGATCTTGTTTTGTCCGTCTTTGTGCGTCACTGCATTGTGCGATAACTTTTTACATTTTCAACTTCTTCTTAAGAACCCCTCGACAGATTTTTACCAAACTTGACAGGAAGCATCCCTATGGGAAGGCGCTTCAGGTTTGTACATGTCGTGGAGTTATCTCCCCTTGGGGCCCTATATGGGGCCAAAGGGGTACTTCTTTAAAATATTTCTTGTCATCAACCAGCTGTCGGATTGGATTTACATTTGGTATTTAGAGTCCTTAGGGCAAGGAATATCAAGTTTGTACAAGAAAAAAAAATATGTCGAGAAATGGCTGTGGTGGTGGTGGGGGGTTACATAAGCCTACATAGTGGCAACTTTGAAAATCTTTTTCTACCTAACCATAAGCTCTAATATTTGGTATGTGGCATCATCTAGTTGACCTCTATCAAGATTGTATACATTATAACCCCAGGGACAAAATTAGTTGGTTCCCGGATGTGACAAGTTTATTATAGGCTTATAAAGTGAAAATTTCAAAAATCTTATTCTCCCAAATAGGAGGGCCTAGTGCTTTAATATTTGGTATGTAGCATCATCTGGTAGATCTCTATCAATATTGTAAAAATTATAGCCCCAAGGTCATAATTAGCCCATTAACAGACATCACAAATTTTAAATAGGGCTTATTTAGTAAAAATTTTAAAACTGTTTTTCTCCAAAACTGGAGGGCCTAGATCTTTAATATTTGGTCACAGCATCATCTGGTGGACCTCTATCAAGATTGTTTAAATTATGGCCCCAGGGTCAGAATTAGCCTTTTCCAAGATGTCACGAGCTTAACATAGGCTTATTTAGTCAAAACTTTTAAAAGAAACTTCTCCAAAACAGGAGGGCCTAGAGGTTTGATATTTGGTATATAGCATAATCTGGTAGACTCTTATCTGCTTTATGCTCTTTGGACTCAGGTGACTGATAAGGCCCTATAGGCCGCCTATTTGTTGTTGTTATTTGTTTGTTTTATTTTCACTGTTTACCCTATAATATTATGAGTCTCAATTATGGACCAATTTGGATGAAAATACATTGGAATGTTTGTCTGGTCAAAAGGATGACAATTTCTATGTTTACACTCTAAAGGCCTCATATTTTTTGCACAATCTTGTCAAAATTCAGTCTTAATGTTTGTTAGATTGTAAGTATGTACTCTGCCATGACAACCAATGAAAAAGGTTTTTAAAAAAATCTCATCCTCACAAACCATAATCATTCTGACTTAATCTGAAAACTAAACGTTTCTTGACTTGTACTTCAAGTGATAATTCTTATGTTTGTAATTTTAAGGCTCATTAGGTGAACATTTATAAGATTCATTACAGATTTTTTCAAATGCTGAAAATAGCACTTTTTAATGCGGGGCTTATTTCCTTATGTGATATATCATGAAATTTTTTATCCTTTGCTACCATATTGATTTCAGCTAAATTTTACAGAAAGCTCCTTGGGTGACCCTATATTTAATTCTAGGTTACAATAAATATTATGCATTGTGTGATTGGGCTGATGGGGGAGGGGCATAAAAGTAATTTCCATATGTCACGGAATTGTAAATATGCTTAAAATCTTTTCTCTGAAACTACCAAGAATAGTTGAGTAATTTGGTTAATTTGCAGCTTGACTGACATTTTTTCTGACATTTGATTACAGTCATTGTCTTCTCATCAATATGCAAATGATAAGTAATATGCTTGGATGCATGGTGGCTGAGATTGAATGTTGTTATGCTAGTGATAGAAATGGCAGAAATCCATAGTTAGGCGCCACAGATACCCGGATATAACTGAAATACATTTTGAAAGTGGCGTGAAAACCAATTTAATCATATTTAATGTCTGTATTGAATTCTCTTTAAAAAATAATAATAACCTGGTGTGAATTCAGTCTGATGAAATGATGTAGAATCTTTGAGTTGTGTTTACAATGTTTAAAATTTTGGAAAGATGGGAAAACAGATCAAATAGAGACAGACATCATGAAAATTTCTAACCAAATAAGGCACCTCATGTCTCACGTTTCAACAATTTGATGCATTTAAAATTCAAATGAAAACATGATTGCAAAAATAATATGGCTCCTGTTTTCATAATGTTGTTACCAAATATGGCATGTATTCACCGATTCCTATTTGAATCCTTATTGTCAAAGTGATCAAGAGTGTTTGCAACAATTGCATCATTTTCTGCGATTTCTCCCTTTCCCAGAATGTTTTCTGTTGCTTCTTTTTGTGAATATGTAGTATTAAGGAAGGGTCCAAATATATTGACAATCAAATGTGTACGGCATAACTTACACACACACCGACACGACGCCTCTGGAAAAAAAATCAATGCTGATTGATTGAAAGTCGCGGTATTTACACTTTAATGACTACAACAACAAAGATTGCCGGCATCCTTTAACTTGAATCTACGTAACTTTAAATCGGCTTAAACAATTTGTAGTATCTTAAAATGTTTACAAACGGACCATTAACTCGCTATTTTATTCAGAGCATCTGCGAGTAAAAACAATAACAGAACTATTTTCTTTGCAGCGGAGCACTTTCTTGTGATCTGTTTCCGGCGAAGAAATGTTGAGATTTGATGCAAAACATGGCTACCTAATACGTCCGAGGTATAGATCGGAGACTTCGGAGATCGCCCGAGGATTGCCGAATGGTAATTTAAACTAAATTCAAGGTTCCAACGGTTATTCGCACCACGTGAATGCATTCGTCACAACTCGGCCGATTCCGTACCTACATCTAACCTCGTCCGTATTACGGAGGTTTCCATCTTGGAACTACTTTCTAAAAAATGTAAACAAAAATTGCTGCGCCTTGACACTGTCGACTCAAATCTTTGTTAAAGCCGTTCGGAGGGTAAATACGATATTCTTACAATGTTACACAGGTTTTTCGATTTAGAAAAATGTACTTCATTGGATGAAAACTATATAAACTTGACTGATTATTGCTTCTTTAATTTTGAACTTGATGCAGAACCGCTGCATGAAGGTAACTCTAAACTTGGTAGCCTAATGTTTATGCAAAATGATGTAGTAGGTCCGATTTTTTTTAAAGATTTTAAACCTTTAATGCCAAGCTGTATGCAAGAGATGTAATGATAGTTTCTCCTTTACATATGATGTTTGTTCTCTATCTTATTTTCAAAATGATCAGAAAAAATCAGCAAAAAATCATTTTTATGGTACACTAAGTAAATTTTGCCACAGACCTGTAGGACCTGATAATTCTTGCAGTACATGTACTAATCTCAGTAATCTGGTTGATTATGCAATAATTTCTATAAATTTAATTCATGCGACCAGTCTAAAAATAGAATTGCCACATTAGTTCATGTTTAAAGAAAAAGTAATAATAATAGTGTGAATTGTATACTTGGGTGTGTTGTTCTCTCAAAACCTGAAATTTAGTCGGCATGTAAACCAGAAGATAAATAAGGCAAACAGCATAGTAGCACTTATAAAGAGGACTTTTGAATATCTTGACAACCAGAGTTTTTTGAGGATTTATACAGCATTGGTTCGTCCACATCTTGAATTTGCTAATGTTGTTTGGTTTCCGTATCTTCGTAAGGACATATTAGGCCTTGAAAAAGTACAAATGAGAGCCACAAAATTAGTTCCTAATTTGAAAGATTTACCATATTCATCAAGACTCAAAGAACTAAATTTACCATCATTGACCCATAGACGTAACCGTGGTGATATGATTCAGACGTTCAAATTGGTGAAAGGTTTTGAAGACTGCCAAATGGAAAATTTCTTCAATTTTGCACACTATAACAAGAGGGGTCATTCACTTAAATTGGAAAAGCCAAGATGTGTATCTTCTTTTACTTTGAATCAATTTTCCCACCGTGTAATCAACAACTGGAATAGCCTACCACAACAAGTCGTTGATGCTGACACAGTGAATTCCTTTAAGATGAGACTTGATAAATACTGGCAAGGTACCAAGTTGTATGAGTACTAACTGTAAAAGTATCTACTAGTGTTATTAGTAGTGTTAGTGCCATAACCAATTTTTTGGCAACAATCAGTCACCACACCACAATCATGACAACATACGAGGCATGAGACCCATACCCGATTATGACCAAATGAAGACAGTAAGACGGAGGGCTAAAAAAGGACTTATCCTTACAAACGAGCCCGAAAACCATCCTACAGGTATCCTACAGGTATAATTATATGATTGAAAGCAACATTGAGAGAGAAAACATTGTGGGAAAAGAAGAAACCACTTATTACAAGCAATTTCTTCTGTTTCCACGCCGTTTTTAAATTATTAACCATCTATATCTAATTAAAACCAATGATTGAATTGGTAAGAGGAAGGGATATATATATTGGATTCAAACAGACTGTTGATTTTCAACTAATCAAGGAGACTTACAGGAATTTGATTAAGTGTCACTCAAGAATCATTTATGATAAATTTGTTTGAACTGACCAAGTGACATTTTTAAAGAAAAGGGTCACAGAGGGAAGAGCTGACATACAAAGGCTACACCATGGCAATAGCCTGCTGGCCTCTAGGCCAGTGAAGCAAATGAATAAAGGATATCAAATTTAGGTAAATAAATGAGACAGGGATAAATGAAATGGTAAAGTAAAAAAAGTAAAAGATAAGTATGATTTTTTTTTTTAGGAAAGTTCATATATTTTTATTTTGACCAATTTGAAGAAAAAAAGAATGAATGATATGGCAGCTTGTTTCTTCTGGTCTACAGTTAGATCAAGATTAACAGGTTAATACTCATTTAGAAATCTAATCTTATAAACAACTCTGGCTTGTAAAGGACAGGCAGGTGGTGAAAACTAGGATAAGACTGCATATATCTGCAGGCTGATCTTTGTCTTTACCTCTTGCCAAAACAGGAATATCCCAGGTTCAGCATGACAAGGGTTAATTCTGTGATACTTGATATATGGCTGGATTTCTTCACTTATCAGTAAAGAGAATAAAATTGACTGTAGCAGGGGATTATCTGCAGTATTTGGTTTTTACAATATATTGCCACCTGCCTGATGAGACCCATGGAGGGGTTGAAACAGTCTTTTTTCCAACTCTC
This sequence comes from Fragum fragum, assembly GCA_946902895.1. Classification (NCBI taxonomy): domain Eukaryota; kingdom Metazoa; phylum Mollusca; class Bivalvia; order Cardiida; family Cardiidae; genus Fragum; species Fragum fragum. Next base: position 69,986,846 of record OX336370.1, on the reverse strand, counting down.
TTTTTTTTCTTGTTAATTCAAAAAAGAAAATATGATAATAATGAAATATAAAAAGTTATATAAACAGTATGAAAAAACTTGCCATGGCATGCCTTTTAGCTTTTTAAGATTATTAAAATATTTCAAGGGATGACTCTATCAACCAGTATATTTTAGGTAGCAGATGTGTAAATTTTTAATTTTCATTGTTGTTTTTAAAGTTTGTGATTATCATCTGAAATAAGAACATGTATTTTTAAAACTAGTTATTGGCTACAAAATAGTTACCTTTTGGTCAAACCTACTTGAAAAGAAGTAGTTTTTACAAAAACAAGTGCCCCTTTATATTGGGGCAAGATTATTGTATATTTGGGATCTCACTGTCATGGAAAATAAAATTGTCAGACTGTTTTTAAACCTTTCCTGTTCAAACCTGGTATTTTATGTTAATGTGATTTTATACTTGAGAAAAACATTGAGGAAAAAGAAGAAATTGCCTGTAACAAGCAATTTCTTCTTTTGCCACAATATTTCTGTCACATAGGATGGCTTTATTTCAAATTGCATCCAATTTTCATTGTTGTCTGCTACCTTCTTCAGTTTGCAGAAGTCCAAACCTTTGAAAAAACTGGAAAGGATTAATTATAATTTTGGTTACTTCTAGTAATTTTAATGGCTTAATGATAAAGGGCTACATTTTTGTCTCCTCTTTCTTCAGTCATTTCTAAGAAAATATCTCCAGATCTTCAAGCTCAGCTGAGCATGAAGTGCTAGAGTTGAGCTATAGTAACTGTTATTGATAAATATTTGTCGTCCATCTGTCAGTCCATCTGTCTGTCCTTTCACAATCTAAAAACAATCTCCACCTGAAATAACCATCAGATTTTAACAAAACTTCACAGAAATAATCCTTTGGTCATATTTTTTCAATTTTTTGAAAGGATAGGAATCAATACAGAACTCTGGTTTCCATAGCAACCAGAAGAAAAACCTTTCAACATCTCCCAAACCTTTAGGTCTAGAGATTTCAAATTTTGCATGTAGCATCAACTGATAATTTTCTATAAAAAAACATGTACTTCAAAATATTACTGCATGATCAATGTAGGCCCTATGTTGTGGGTTTCTTGCCTTACATGAGTCTCCTCCTCCCAAATCATAAGGCTAGAGCTTTCAAATTTTGCATGTAACATCAACTGGAATTTCTCTATCAAAAAACTTCAAATTATTACTCCAAGATCAATATAGGCCCTATGTTGTGGGTTTCTGGCCTTACATAGCCCTTTCCTGTTTTTCAAAATTTTAGACTGGTCCAAATTTAAAGAAGTTGCAGACAACAATGAAAAGTGAGTGCAACTTGAAATGTTATAAACCTACAGAGTAGAAAATATTGTGGGAAAAGAAGAAATTGCTTGTTAAAAGCAATTTTTTCCTCTTTCTTTTTCAACAATGTTTTCTCAAGTATAAAATAACAGTTGCATAAAATCCTTGGTTTGTACAGGAAAGGGATAGAGAGAAAGAAAGAAACATCTAAGTCTTCTACTTAAACGCCCCCCCCAAGATAAATGATTTGAAAATATTGTGGATAATGAAGAAATTGTTTGTTACAAGCAATTTCTTCATTATCCACAATGTTATCTACCCCAAAAGAAAAAGATTTTAAAAATTTCATCAACTTAAAATTGTCATCTGCAACATCTTTGAATATGGACTGGTCTAAAATTTTATCGAGTGGTAATTGGCTAAAGAAGGAAATCTTAAGAAATCTCCTCCCAATGCGCAAGACCCACGGCTTTCAAATTTTACACATAGCAGCGCCTTATGATTCTTTACCAAAATACCTCTGAATATGACTCTTGAAGAACTTGAGCACTATATTGTGGGTTCCAAGATTTAACCAAGGGTAAAAGAGGCTAGAACTTTCAAATTGTGTATGCAGAATCACCCTTTTGTATAATTATTCTACAAAAAATCCTTCAAATTATTACTTTGTAATGAACTGAAGCCCTTTGCCGATGGTTCCTTGATTTTAAACAGAATTATGGAAGAAAATCTGTTAACATCTTCTCCTCAGAAAACATAAGACCTAGAGCTTTCAAATTTTGCAGAATGCAGAATCACTTTTTGGTGCTTTATCAAAATTTCAGATTTCAGTCTTGGATCAACATAAGCCTTATGTTGTGGGTAGCTGTTATAAAAAATGTACAACAAAACCATTTCAAAATTCACTGACATTATTTTTTTCTTAAAATGTGTTGACCCAACCCTAAATAAACATGCTTTTTGATACCCCAAAGAAATAAATCAAAGAAAACTTTGTGGGAAAAGCAGAAGTCAATTGAAACAAGCAATGTCTCCTTTTCTCACAGCCCTTTTCTGCCTGTCTTATTTGGCCCTTATTTTTCAATTTTGGTACAATTTGAAATGTTGTCTGCAACTTCTTTCAATTTCTTTCTAATAAGCATTTTCTCCTTTATCCACAATATTTTCTTCCACACAGGACAGTTTCATTAAAATTGCATCCAATTTTAATTGTCATCTGCAACTTATTTCAATTTTTACAAGTCTAAAATTGAAAAATCCGGAAAGAGTTAAAGAAATTTCTAAGGAAATCTGGTCTCAAATAAAGATTTCTTCACTTGGAATATTTGATAATAAAAATATCTCAGTTTGACTTTCTATCTGATGTACTGCGTCATAGATGAATGGCAAAACCATCACTAAAGACTTGTAGAAGAGTTACTTTTAGATTTGATTCAAGGTCAAGGTCACAGTTCAAGATCAGATGTTGAATTGAGATTGTCTGGTTTATTAACTACTACCTTAATGGATTGAATTCCAAATAAGTTGGTACAACTGCTATCCATCATGACATGAATGTGTCAATTCGAAGAATATTTTGGATAGCTTCAAAGTCACTGATCAAGGTGAAATATTAAATTTCAGCTTGACCCTTGTGACTCCATATGAAACAACTTACCCGAGATATCCTTGAGACAATTTTTCTGTCTAAATATCAAGACATTTGAGAAAAAAGTAGGGATCTATGATTGCACATGTTTTAAAAGATTTAGCCCAATTACCAAGCTTTTGACCCTGTGTGTCTTGCTATCAAACTTGAATCAGACATATAGAGACAATCATTCTAACCAAGTATCCAGGCATTTGCATAGTTTGAGTAAAAAATATGGCCTCTAGAGAGCACTCTAGGAGAGCTTTTTTGTCTGTTTGAGTGTATGTGTTTTTAGGTCTCCTGACCGAGGTCATGGTGACCTATTGCGATCTTGTTTTGTCCGTCTTTGTGCGTCACTGCATTGTGCGATAACTTTTTACATTTTCAACTTCTTCTTAAGAACCCCTAGACAGATTTTTACCAAACTTGGCAGGAAGCATCCCTATGGGAAGGCGCTTCAGGTTTGTACATGTCATGGAGTTATCTCCCCTTGGGGCCCTATAAGGGCCAAAAAGGGTACTTCTTTAAAATATTTCTTGTCATCAACCAGCTGTCGGATTGGATTTCCATTTGGTATTTAGAGTCCTTAGGGCAAGGAATATCAAGTTTGTACAAGAAAAAAAATATGTCGAGAAAAGGCTGTAGTGGTGGTGGGGGGTTACATAAGCCTACATAGTGACAACTTTGAAAATCTTTTTCTACCCAACCATAAGACCTACAGCTCTGATATTTGGTATGTGGCATCATCTAGTTGACCTCTATAAAGATTGTATACATTATAACCCCAGGGACAAAATTAGTTGGTTCCCGGATGTGACAAGTTTATTAGGGTTATAAAGTGAAAATTTCAAAAATCTTCTTCTCCCAAATAGGAGGGCCTAGTGCTTTAATATTTGGTATGTAGCAACATCTGGTAGATCTCTATCAATATTGTAAAAATTATGGCCTCAAGGTCATAATTAGCCCATTAACAGACTTCAAATTTAACTTTTAAAGAATCTTCTTCTCCAAAACAGGAGGGCCTAGAGGTTTGATATTTGGTATATAGCATAATCTGGTAGACTCTTATCTGCTTTATGCTCTTTAGACTCGGGTGACTGATAAGGCCCTATAGGCCTCCAATTTGTTGTTGTTGTCAAAGTTATCAGGAGTGTTTGCAACAGTTGCTCCATTTTCTGCGATTTCTCCCTTTCTCAGAATGTTTTCTGTTGCTTCTTTTGGTGAAAATGTAGTATTAAGGAAGGGTCCAAATATATTGACAATCAAATGTGTACGGCATAACTTACACACATACCGGCACGACTTTTCTGGATAAAATCAATGCTGAAATTGATTGATTGAAAGTCGCGGTATTTACACTTTTAGGACAAGAACAACAAAGATTACCAGCATCCTTAAACTTGAATCTATGTAACTTGAAATCGGCTAAAACAATTTGTAGTATCTTAAAATGTTTACAAACGGATCATTAACTCGCTATTTTATTCAGAGCATTTGCGAGTAAAAACAATAACAGAACTATTTCTTTGCAGCGGAGCACTTTCTTGTGATCTGTTTCCGGCGAAGAAATGTTGAGATTTGATGCAAAACATGGCTACCTAATACGTCCGAGGTATAGATCGGAGACTTCGGAGATCGCCCGAGGATTGCCGAATGCACGCGAATGGTCATATATTCTTCGCAACTGTCTCGGATTAATCTAAAAATAGATTAATAGCCTACGTAGGCTTTAAAGGAAATACCCTGCTTTTTTCTGATAAGCGACCTCATTTCTTTGCTAAACTACTTCTCGGCATATTGTATTCAAAGACTGTGCGAGAGGAAATAAAAAGAATTAAAATCTGTGACATGAAAAAAACATCGATACCTACGTTTAATACGTCTTGTGGTTGTCTTTTTGTTGTTCTTTTTTTTTTATTATTAGTATTTATTTATTTATTCATACAATCATTAAATTTCTTGCGCGCTGAATGACCACAGCTGTCGATGGGCCGAAAAACACCCAATCAATGAACCAATCAATCAATCAAATTAATAATGAGATAAGAATGATAACAATATTACGGATAATGATAACCATAATTCTAAAAATAAATGGTAAAATAAATTACTAATAGTAACTTCAATAAGAACACCGTGTGATTACTTTATTTCTTTCGAGCAAGAAAAAGAAACTAATTATGAATGTCTTAAAAAGCGCGTCATTTTGCACGTGACATGATGACGTAATTATTGTCTTCGTTCCTGCTAAGACGGCGTTTAGTAGCTCCAGCTTAATCTTTCCTAATAGTGGTAATGTTACTGATTTGTCGGTGACATTATCCAGTGTCTAGTTTCAGATCAGATCTTTTGCTAAAGCCTGCCTAAGATTGCCAGTATTTGACAACTCATTCGATCCATTGCCACACAATCCCATATTTGGTGAAATAAGCGATAAGTTTTAAAGAAAATATCATAAGAAAACGAGAATGTGTTTGTAACCAGCAAAGATTCTCCTTTTCTTACGATGTTAACCACATTATTCTGTGCTTATTTTCAAATCGCAACGCCTTACCTCTTTAATCTTCAGCAATGAGGGCCCTTATAGCCAAAATGTTAATGAAGGGAAGTTATTCTCACCGAGTTTTATAACTTTGAATGTGTGGATTCTGTCCCTTGTTGTGAAAAATAAATTTGGTCGAAATTAAAGATATTCAACTAAGTGCAGTGGTTAGGTCTATAGGATTCTAAAGATAAGTTAGTTGCGGGGATATGGTAATCCAACGACTATTTATAATACGATCGTTTTATTGGTCACGGGTTTGAAATCCACTTGAGTTCTTCCACGTGAGAAGGTCCTTCGAGACACGTGGTACTGTTACATGTAACAAATACCATAAAGTGATTTGAACAAATCAACATCTAAGTGGCATGACTTTTTTTTTAAATGACTGTAATACATTCCGTACCCTAATCATGCTGAATACCCCCCCCCCCATACAACCGCGGTAAAATAAAAAGGCTTGAATCATCTGAATTCCTATATGATGGCCAATACCTCTTTTGAAAGATCCATTAAAAAGCCTCTTATCTAAAAGGGACAATCATGTGGTGCAGACTAAGACCAGACTGTACACATGATTTATCACCAAACGGCCCAGTGCATTTATATACGTTGTAGAAAAAAGACATACACAAATGTGGGAAAAGGAATAAATTACTTGTAGCATGGAAGTTCTCATGTCCCCTAATATTTTTACCATTCATTGTATATATTAAGTCCAACCCACAGTCGCCGTCATAGCGCAATCGGTAGCACACAAGACTCCTAATCTTCAATAATGGGTGTCATGGGTTCGATCCCCGGCGGTGGCAAATATTCTTTCCGACATTGTCTCTCGGCAGCTGGAGGCTAGGAAAGGATGTAGTGGTAGTACTGTTGTGAGAAATACCAGGAATCCATTGTTAGTTGCTCCAGCCGCCGCGATATGACTGAAATACTGTTAAAAACGGTGTTAAACCCATTCAATCAATCAACCAACCTGAACACTATTTCAAATCTCTACAACGTCTTTCGGTATTTCTTATGATTGGTTAAAAACCGGCTATTTTAGGAGCCGTAAAGAAGATGAAGCTTATGATCAGACCGCACATATAAAGACATGATCAAAAGCTTAGGGCCTTGATAAATCACAATTCGCTGGCCCCGCCCACTTATTCTGTTAGACCCACTGTTGACTCCAACAGGAAGTCCCGCTTCGATTTTTAACATCGTCATTTTGAAAAAAAAAATACAGCATAAACATGTAACAAAAATAGAGTAGTTGGTTGGCGACATATATGTCGTAACCACAGATTGGTTCATTGAAAGCATCCACAGTTAACAGAAGGGCGTTGGTGGGAAAACTAATCCATGCGAATAATGAAAAAGTACTTTAAAGGGGCAGAAAAATAAGATATCCATATTATTTAAAAGAAGCATTATGTATTAGAGAGAGGGAGTCGTTAGAGAAAAAAATATCATTTCCGCGATACATCCTTTGTATTTCGTTCTGACCACAAACCGCTAACATAATTAGCGGGAATATACAAATAGTCCTGAAAACCCTGCAAACAGGTACATGGCAAAGCAATTTTACTAATTCCTATTGTAGATACTGTCCGTCCACACAAAACCCGTCAGTGAGAGGAAAAGTGTATACTCAACATGCACTAAACAACTTTGTGTTTCCAAGACTATCCATAGGAAATCTAGTCTGGCGGATTTCAGCTTTCCGCAAATTATCCCTTACGCTTAATCTACAATTCGAATGGCATTGAAGAAAATTACTGCCGACTCGTCTGAAGTCTAACGTGGAACTAACTAGATACGATTAAAAACACACAAACTTCACGCCAACCTGTGCTCCCCGTGCACGGCTTATCACGATGTACCTATACGTTTAAACCATATTAAGACAAAACTCTCTGCTTTACAGCCCTAAATCAGATAGCAGCTAGAGGCTTGGAAAGGATGTAGTGGTAGTACTGGTTTGATAAATGTCAGGAATCCATTGTTAGGTGCTCCAGCCTCCGCGATATGACTGAAATACTGTTAAAAGCGGCGTTAAACCACATTGAATCAATTAATCAACCTGCTATACTGCGTAACGCGGAGAATTTATTATTCCCTATCACCATCCTTTGACCCCCACGAAGTTATTCGCTCTTCTAAGCAACACGAAAAGCAAAGGCACGGCGATTTGTTGAATTCATCAAAAATATCAAAATAAATACACTTTCTCCTCATGAAAGGAGTAGATTTAAGGTTCAGGACAATATTTTGTACTTCATCAGTGAACCCAAAGGTGACATAACCAAATCTAAGACTTTATGTACCAATGCACTTGCCACGAATTATGCAATAACGGACCTCTATCACTCAAACATTTTCCTGGCCTTATCTCTATAAGGACATTATTGCACATAACTTCAAATATGTTGATTGTAAGGCTTTTAACATAACAAGTCATAAGAGTCCGATATTAGAAAAACAACCTCCCCAAGGAAGTTTTTTTTTTTGGGGGGGGGGGTTGGTTTGCGTTTTTTTGTAGAGCTGTGACATTATTCGCTCGTTGCCTATTACGGAATCACAGAACAGATATCTAATTATGTTCAAAGCTTGTCAGGTTGGCTGTAGCAACAAGTTACGACCGATGATGTTATTAATACATCCATGGATACTTTATTTTTTTTCTGTAAAGTTCCCCTTGAAAAATTTTGACCGATAACAGATTTGTTTTTGTAACTCGAAAAATGAAACAATTCTTGAATTCTATGAATATAAGTCATGGCACGACGTATACTTAAAGACCCAAGTAGAATGGAAAAATATCCTAGGAGTTTTCTGTTTGCATTTAAGAGATGAAGAGAATATTTTTTGTTTTCATGGAGGTATGAACCGAAAAACCTAATCACACTGTATGAATACGCGAAGCGGATTCATACATTGTGTGATTAGGATTTTTCGGTTCATACCTCCATGAAAACAAAAAAATATTCCCTTCACTTCTTATAATTTAATAGCATCGAGCAAAAAAGCAAACTTTACAAATTTTGATACCTTTTTGTATAGAACTATTTTGTGCGGAAGCATACAAAATGACTGCGTGCCCAAATTGTGTTCATGGAAGTATGAATTAAATTTTTCGACCAATCAGATCGCTCGTTTTGGTAGACGAAACTAATAAATAAATTATTATCTATTAAATACAGTCCTTGTAATGTCCTTTTGGCAAAGGACAAATTCTCCTAGTCAGTAGATTAATGGATAAAAGAACATAATACTACGGGGATGATAATTATATATTGTTTTGTTAGAGAAAGAAATCAAATAAATGGTACATAAGATTGATTAATTGATTGATTGAATATAGTTTAACGCCACTTTTAACAGTATTTCAGACATATCGCGGTGGCACGAGACCTAACAACAGATTCCTGGTATTTATCACACCAGTACTACAACTACATCCTTTCCTAGCCCCTAGCTGCTATTACGATAATCCACCAATTGGTGAGAGACAACTGTCGAAAAGGTTATGTGCCGCCGCCGGGGATCGAAAACATGACACCCACGATTAATGATTAGGAGTCTGGTGCGCTACCGACTGCGCTATGACGGCGGCAAATGATACATAAGTGCAATGTTAAACAATTTCTGTTAGTAGAGATAAAGGACACTCCAGGTCGACTGAATCGTAAAGAAAAGAAAAGACAAACTTGAGATGGAGAAATATATTGGATATTCAAATGAAATCCTACCTACATGTGCATAAGTGCAAAGTTATCATTAAGTAATCTATAAATAATCATTCAACGATACTAGATTATACAGAGTAAAAATAATTTTATTATAAAATTGCTACAAATTTCGGTAATTGACCAATCGTGGCTACCAATCAACGAATCAACCGACCAATCAAATTCAGCCCGGACCTGAGCTTTAACTCCGATGATGGCCGCCATATTTGTTAACCTTTTCAGTTGGTTTGGCGACTTAACCGTCGTAACTTTTAAAGCTGTAGTTACGATGTTTAGGTCGCCAACAAACTATTTTACTAATTTGTTACTTGCTACTAGTCTTTCATTTTATAAAATAACGATACTAAGAATTGAAGCGGGACGTTCTGTCGAATGGGTGGGGCCTAGGAAGTCGATGGGCGGGGCCAGCGATTGGTCAATTTTATACGTCTTGTTAGAATAACAATGAAGAGTAAAATTACTATTAAGACCAGTAACGGGTAGCCAATGATCAAGTTGCCATCAAGACCGTGTTGTGTGATCATCCCTAGTTAATTTCATAGCCTTCTTTTCGGGTACCATACAAAATCCAAACTTTTAGTTATTACAGTTTCTAAGTTTGCCGTATTTATGCTACGCTCGAATATCATACTGCGTAAACTGGATCTACAATGTAGAGAAACCAATCCATGGACAACCACATGAATTAATGTTCTTGATTACCAAAGTTTATGATTATAAGTTACCAAGACAGCTGTTTATTCGGGGCCATAGTATTCTTGAAAGCTTGACAATGCTTCTGTTTAGACTAACTATCAACCTATCTGTTTGTTCCTGTTGTCAGAATCATTATCTTTAATATATACTAGACTATCAGCGGTTTTGCTATTACAGACCGCTATTTAAAATCGATCCAAAAACCGGATGTAAATTTCACACATTTCTACGCATGCTCATAAACTTGTGAAAATCTACGTGATCGCCTCCAACTTGTTTCGTCGCCTATTAAGAAATGCACCGTGTGCGTGTGCCTTTATTGTGCCTTTACTGGCACTTATAATGGTGATACAGTGGTGGTATGTAGACATCGTTATTGAACGTTAGGACTGATAGGCCAACAAAAGCGCTTTTAAGACTTTTATATTAGTTAGAGGAGTTATGACACCACTCAATTTACTATTCGGGTCCAGCTCTTCTATTATGATAGTTTTGATGCGACCTGGAACCATAACCCAATCTGGAAAAAGCGGAGAAGATACCCTTCCCTTTCAAGGAATCTAAAGAAGTAACACCTGGGAAACAATCCTGTTTAATTTGCTAAAATCTTACCCGTGTAGTTCATGTGGAAGATTATGATAAAAGAAAATACCAAAATTGTTCACAAACTAATGGACGAACTAACCACGATGGAGCTTTAAAAAGCGGAAATCTGTTGGCATAGGTTAAAGACCGTGCATCTCTACTTTGAACGTCTCGGGAAATCTGATGACAAATGATAATGTTTTTCCGGAAGTTATAATAAAACGAGCATACTCGGAATACCACTATGCCTATGCATTATTTTGTATAAATCTTAACAATCATCGCTTAATAAATATTGAAAAGTTTGTCAATGATACATTATCGTTAGTAATATTGTCGTATTCCGGGAGATTGGTATTCCGGCGTTAATGGATTTTCTTAATTGGCAACGGAAAAGGTAGGGGCATTGCCCTATATTTCTAAGGGTTAGTATTTCACGCTCGATCATGATTTCGAATTGCCACAGTGGAGCAAATATGTCATACGGGCGAAAGACCGCACCGAAGGCGCGGTCTGGAGACTGCATATAGGTTACACGAATTACAGACTCAGACTACAATAAGACTTTTCGGTGGTCATTTTTTATTGCCCATTGGTCAACTTTTGACGGGTACTCAACTTCAACTTCCTCTAGAGCTAAAATACGCATGAAAACTTGATTTAAGAAAAGAGTCAACTTAACCGGATGATTAACGATAAGCAAATACAATTCCGTATTTATTTTTTCATGATAACTGTACATAAAGCAAATTCTTGTGTTATTTAGACGACAGAAAATCCGAGTTGAAAAAATGTCAACTAAAAACTTTTTTCAGTCAAAATCATGACGTCATGGAGTCACGCGCTGCTATGGAGGCATCCACCGTATTTCGGTGACTTCCGGTTCGACGAATGTTAGACTAGAATACCTACCTAGCTTCATGGTGACTGTAGGGTTCTCAAAAAAAACACACAACCTTAAAGTTTTAACAAAGGATTTTTGGAACTTTAGAAAGAACTACGGATAAAAAAAACAAAGATCTAGCATTACCATAACTGATACCAACTGATTATGGTCGCGTGCTAGCACTTTTTTTTTCTAAATGTCTGTCTTTTGTTTTTTAAAAAGACTTGTTTGATAAAAATTCTAAAGGTAGATGATAAACGCAACAATGGGGGGGGGGAGGGGCTAATGGCCAGATTTAAAATAGACCATGATTGCTTTGAACCTATATTCAATGTACTATTCTTTTTTCTTATCAATAGTTGGATTTGAATATTAAAAAGCCTATTTATAGATGAAGTGTTGCTTATATTGATATTATCCCTCTTAAATCTGTACTATGCTTATGAAAAAAGTACTACCCTTCTAAAAAATATGTATGAAAAGCATTGTGTTAAAAGGAGAAATAACTTATTAATTCAAAATGCACTTACATAATTTTAGCGATTTTGTAGGACAAAACCGGTATTTCACATCTATCAACTGGAAACAAGTTTTCACACATTTCCGCTCATTTCCACGCATGCTCATAAGCTTGTGGTGATCTTGTTTCATCGCCGATGGAGAAAATAACTTACTTGCTAAATGCCAATAGCCTCCTTTTAGTCATGAATATCAAGGAAAATGGTTTTAAACTTCGGCTTAATAGATCCATAGTAAATTTTCTAATGAATTGTCTAAATGCGAGAAATAATTTCCTCGTGTCTCAAGATAGAATCTAGGTCAGTGGTTAGTGGAGTAGGCGAATGCATGTAAACAAACTCCGAATCCTGTCTGTTAGTTTTGACCTGGCAGGACTGAGCAAATTTACACCCCGCTTATGCAGTATTTATTACAAGTTACAACCCTGTTATAGTCGCGATTCAAGCGCCTGTTTAACCCCACCGAATAAAACACCCCTTTACGTCTCGAATTTGACAACGGACATGTAGTACTTCAATTGTAATATGCTCAACACAAAAAGAATTGAATGTTAGCTTTGATTGCTTAACTTTTTATCATTTAACCTTTTACCACACAACCACAAATTTTCACGCACTGATGAAATAATATAGAAAAAACGTGATTAAACCAAAATAGCGATTTCGGTAAACATTGAAAGTGTCATGATTTATTGAATGGGGTTTTAACATACTAACTTTCGATAGTATTTCAGTTATATCGGGGCGGCTGGAGCTCCTAACCACGGATTCGTGGTAGTTCTCACACCAGTATTACACTACATCCTTATCGAGCCTCCAGCTGCTCATCCCACTTAGGTATACGATTTATTTACTCATCTTGGTGATACATGTTGGCATTATTGAGCGCAGTTACTGATAAGCCAGCAAACTACTCTCAGGACTTTCAGTCCTTTTTTTCTCTGCTGTTTCTTATGCAAATGTGTACTCTGTGTCCCTGCACCTCTAATCATCTTATAAAAAAACAGCAACTACGTTAACCTTTATCAGAAATATAGTCTTTAATTGTTTATTGCACTATATCTTGTTACATTGATTATATAAGACATATAATTATGTAGTATAGAGTCTGTTTTTAATGTAATCAAAGAAATTATTTTGCTACTGTTCTTTTTCTTTTTATCATCTTCTTACTGCTGCTGTAAAGAGACTTAATCTCTTGTTAGAAAAGGAATAGGTAGATAGGATAATATCTTTGTTTTAAGGGGTTTAACGCCTCTTTGGACAATCTTTCGGTTATATCACGACAAAATCCATTTACTCATGTGCTGCCTGGGTAAACCAAGTACTAGGTGTTCTGAAATGTGATGCCAAAAGACAGGTCCATGTGAACAGCGGCACGGCTTAGATTCAAACCTACAACCCTAAATTTCTCTCAGGTTTATAGCCATGGTGCCATGGGACCTGGACATAGGATAAAAAACTTCAGAAAATGATGTACAGAAATAAAGTAAAAGATTTAGATTACCATTATGATGTAATATCCAATTCTTTTGTTGAGCAAGGTTGCTTGTTTAGAGAATGATTTCCCCCCGTTTTCTAGGCTTTGCCTAATTCCATATTATCTCATGTACAGTTCATTTGAGCAAAATGTCATTTGTTTACAAAAAAGATTTTTAACCCATTCCCAGAGGACAAACTTTTAGTCTGGTCCAAATGGAAAAAAGCTGCAGACGAAAATATTTAGTTGAGGGAATTTTTAAAATCTCTGTGTTTTTGGATAGACAACATTCAGGATAATGCAGAAATTGATTGTAACAAGCAATTTCTTTATTTTCAACAATGGATTCAAAGCATTTTCTTGAGGGGCGTCGAACAGCTTCATTGAGTGGGAATGGGTTAAATCACAACAAAGACGACGGTTTTGTTATATCCAAATGGGTTCTTTGGTTTCTTTAATTATTGCTCCCAGTTTATAATCTGTAAGATTTTTAGTCTTCAACCTGGATTATATAAGTGTAGACACAAGTCGGTCTTGTCAGGTGACACGTTATCTCTGTTTGACTGCACGAAACTAATGTGAAACATTATTGGCCTTTCACCCATGTAATAATCATTTGACCCTCATTAGTATTCGGAAAGAACTTCCAAATATAAACTGACATAGCTTTACTATTTGGTTTTATAACAAGTTTTTACGCTGTATTAAGGAATAGCTAATAGCTAATGTAGCGGGCTATGAATCCTAAAGTTGAAGGTTCGAACCTGTTAGAGATTCTTTTTAAAACCTGTATATAATATTTTCTACTAGATTTTTTTTCATTTTTTAATGTAAAATGACCGCACTTAAGCTTCAGAATGTAAAATTGCGTAAATCATTTACCAGAATTAATTGTTTGGGTATTTGCAATGTCTCATAAAAAGAATTCCCAAGAGTACTCACAACTTTGATTTTTTTGAAAGCTTTTAATTTCTATCACTTCCTTTTATCTACAGCTATGGAAATGTCTCTTTAAAATACAATAAAATGCAAACATGATTTCAGATGGAGGTTCATTGCTTTTTAAAGAATTGAATTGAACTAAAGGTCCATATAATTTTACCACTATTCTTAAGTAATCTCGGACTTAATAACATTTCGATTCAAAGCTAACACTATATTTTGAATGATCCGCTTTCTACAGGAATATAACCTCTATTGGTATCAATGGCCTCGCAATTCTAATCCAAGCTGTAGTTATACGGGTTTGGTTCTGTCGAATACTTCTTGAATATACGGTTAACAATATCAGGATAAATTATCAAAGGAAAATAAAATCAGAACAAAGAAGCTGTTGACATAGTAGAGTGATTGGCTAATTTTTGTGTATGAAATGGTATTTTTCATGAAGACAATCTGATTAATGCAAAACGTCTCGCCTAGTCCGACTGATTTTATAGGTAATACAAAAAAGCTTAACAAAAAAAAAAAAAAAAAAAAAAACAAAGAACATGAGGTCAATGATGGTTCTATATCTCTAACCTGAATATGACAGTTCTGAGTTTTATCGTTAAGTACAAGTTTTTCCTTCATTTTCTATCTAATTTCTTGGATTCTATAGCAAGGGGATACTTTGAAGTATTTTAAACGAAGAGTTTTGAACAACCATAAATGCCACACAATAAAGGTTTTAGACTAACGATTTTAAAGAAAGGTTTGTATGATATTTCCCTTGCCTATTCAATGTTAACTGAGCAATATAAGGCTAATTTGTAAGACAGAGCAATACATTGATGTCATTTGATATAGGACTATTAGGAGATGTCACACGCCAAATATCACACCTCTTTAAGTTTTAGGAGGAAATGGTGAACTACAATTTCCTTATTCATTTCTGCGAAAAGTCCTTGTTTCCACAATAAAAGGCTAATTTTCAAGTCAGAAAATTAATTCGGGGCATTACGGTAGAGAGCCATTGGTTGATGAACCATTCAGGTTTAGACTAGGAGATTTCCTTCTTTCTTACTATGTAAAATCCGGGCCCACAATTATTTTGCAAATTTTAAGAAGTAGTTTGGCAGAGGGTCTTTATGTGAGGTTATACGCCAAATGTAAAAAGCTCTAGGCCTTTCGGTTTGGGAAGAGAAGATTTAAGAGTTCCTTCTTTATTTCTATGTAAAATCAGGGATCGCACAACATAGGACTAATTTTCAAAATGGATCACAACTGTTGGGTATTTAAATTCCGGACATTTAGTTAATGTAACATGCCAAATCCCAAAGCTTAAGGCCTTTTGGATTGGGAGCAGATTTTTCAAGATCTTGAAAATAAAAGATCGCATAACGTAGGGATAATTCTTAAGTATGAGCAATAGTTTGATGCGTTTTTGTACAAAACTATTAGGCGATGACACATGCCAAATATCAAATATCTGGGCCTTTTTGTTTGGGAATCGGATATTTTTAAGAATTCGTTCTTTTTATCTATGCAAAATCAGCGATCGTTCAATGTAGGGCTAATTCTCAAGTAAGAGCAATATTTTGAAGTATTTAGGTAGACTGTAATAAGGCGATGTCCAATGCCAACTGTCAAAGCGCTATATATTTCGGTTTGAGAGGTGATGATCTTTTAAGTACAATGTATTTTCACTCCGTTTCCACGGCAACCAAAGTCCTCATGCATTTCATGTCCGTGTTGTATTTTGAAAGAATGAATATCAACCAATGATCATTGTGAAAATGTAAGGAAGTTATATGAGAAGATTTTAGGTAATTGTGAACGGACAAGCAGACAAATAGACAGACAGGCGGACATCGGTCAACCGACTGATCACATTACCTCACCTTAGGCATTTCTAGCTAAGATAAGCTGAAAAAAATACCATTGCCGCATGTGTCATTTGCCTTTCACTGATGGAAACATGTTTAGCAATTTCAACTATTACATTGACTGAGTAGCAAATTGCTCATATTTAATGTTGCAGTTTTGACAATTAGGTGCACCTATCAACCGCGATATAATAGTAATGCGACTGAAATTAGACCTTAGACCAAATTGACTTAATCGCAATTAGGCATTCAGGACCAATACGTATTTACTTCCCCAAGATGACCATTCCCATGACAATCCGCAAATAATCATTTTGGACAATACTCGATTAGTAAATCATTGAGCTTGTTTACTTCTTGAAATTATTGATAGACACTGTTTATCTTTTAAAGCTTCAGCTTAAACATTAAAGATACGCAAACTTACGTCCATTAATCTATACATTACTATGTAGTGAAGTATGGCTTATAACCCCCGCGGCATATACAGCTCTAATCAAAGTATTGTAAGTACTGTTGGTGAGTAAATTTCATTCCAACGCTTTGTCTAAAGAATTTGTTCAAAGAAAAGCACCAATTGTTTTTCTTCGATTGCCTAAGATTGTGTTAAGCAAGGTCTGTCACACAACAGACAAATAACTTCATAACAATAGTTGGAATGCATGTAGAATACGGTTAACACAAGGTCCAGTGAGCCTATCCATCAGAGGATAAACAACTGAACAAACAGACAGACAAAGTGAAACCAATATACTCCTTTCTACTCTGGGGTATAATGAAGCTATTGAAGTTTCATTAAAAGTCAGGAAGTTAGTACTTGAAGTTGACCTTGAAAGCCGATATATGTTTTCACAAGTATTGTGGAATAAAAATAATATTTTTGTAGCTTCTTCTGTTTGATAACGTCTTTTACCCAGAATAAAGGAGTTTAGAATTTCATGAATCTTCTCTCTGCATCCAACAAGGATGCTAAAAGTGATGAAACATTTTAGATTTTCCTTAAAAGTAAATAGGGTTAGGGTTAGCTAACCCTACAAACTCACAGTAAAATTGAATTTGTTCAAAGCACTTAAGATCATCATTTTTTCTTAATATTTTAAGTCAATCAAATACAGAAATCCTTAAAGACGTATCGAAAATTGAATGTAATTACCAAGGTGGCTCGATTCGGGATAAACAGGTGGTGTCAAAACCTGGGATCTGTACATGCCTGTATCTAGAAATGATACAAAGGCAACCTCGGGTAAGAAGTGCGTTGTAGTTAACAAGGAATAATTTAATTTCTAGTTTCGTCTATCCAATACGGGCGTTCTGATTGGTCAAAAAATATTCTTACCTTCGTGAATAAATTTTGAGCAAGCAGTAATTTTGTAGGCTTCTGCACAAAATAGTTCCACACAAAAAATCAAAATATGTAAAGCATGAAGAGACAATTATTTGTTTTCATGGAGGTATGAACCAAATAACCTAATCACACTGTATGATTGATACATAAGTGTAATTGGGTTTTCGGTTCATAACTCCATGAAAACAAAAAATTGTGCTCCTCATCTCTTTGATAATTATGTCAACAGCTTTCGAATGTTTTTCGAAAATCAATGCACGTTCATATTAGGAATGGGGTCTTTTTCTTGCAGCAATATAATTTTAGATACGGTTTAGTCATAGCTCGTAAATATTGAAAAAAAAAACTATTTTAAGGCAAAAAGTCGTTTTTTAACATTTATAGTTCAACTGATGTTCTTCACTTCACGCTATAGAAGTTAAAGAAAGGAGGGAGGACGAACTATTATTTTATCTTCTTTGTATTAATTGTATATATAAATAAAAAATATCAAATTTCCATCTTAAAATTGGCAATTAAATGTCCCGCCCTGTCTTAAAGCGTTTTTTTTTTGTCGCAGATCTTTTATTATTTCTTATTGAATCTCATATATTATTTGAATGAAACATTCTGAAACGTAATATTGTGACCGTCAAAGTAAACTAGGACATTTCCTTAACAGACTATGTATTTGTTTGTTTGAATGGGGTTTTACGCCGCTTTCAACAATCTTTCAGTTATATCGCGGCGGCTGGAGCACCTAACAATGGAATCCTGGTATTTCTCACACCAGTACTACCATTACACCCTTTCCTAGCCTCAAGCTGCTATCCCACATAGGTCTACGATTATCGACCTATTGGTGAGAGACAAGTAGTCGGAAAGGATGAGTGCCGCCGTCGGGGATCGAAACCGGGACCTCTAGATTGACTAGCCGACGCGCTACCAACTGCGCTATGACGGCGGCAACAGACTATGTAGGCTTTTTATCTATTTTTAGATTTGGTCGGGACAGGCGTATTGAAAGTTGAGAAAGCAACGAGGTGCAATTAATCGTCGAAATCACACTTTAAATTTGAACTCTCCCAAACCAACGTCGTCGTTACGACACCAGGAGTCATATTTGCTATCCGAGTTTCGATTCTGCAAGGACCATTTCATAACTATCGAAAGAGTTTATATAAATATTGACACTT
Source organism: Fragum fragum (assembly GCA_946902895.1). Taxonomy (NCBI): domain Eukaryota; kingdom Metazoa; phylum Mollusca; class Bivalvia; order Cardiida; family Cardiidae; genus Fragum; species Fragum fragum. The sequence goes on along the minus strand of OX336370.1, from coordinate 69,968,140 downwards.
ACTATTGTTTTGCGCTTACCACTCAATGTGACATTGGAATGAAATGAAACTATCAGTTGATGTTACGATGTCAAAAGTCTGTTAGATAGATACGGGTTTAGCTTTGTCAGGAGTTATACTGATTATATAGATCAAAGTAAATTTTACCAAGTTCTAGATAAATAGTTATTGACGAATTCTATCACAGTGTGCAAACGTACATCGATAATAGAACATTGTTAACACATAAGATACTTTACCATTGCATTTAAAAGTAAGCCTTTCATCTCATCATCTTTTTTTAAATAGAGACCGGAAGGTAAGATTGAATACAGTAGGATTGAGAGAAAACAATTGTATTCGTGGGTTATGCCGTAAACGCAAGTCGAAAACGAATATCATTTTCTTTTTCTTATGATTTTTGCAACACGTGTGTAGATTTAAGAAAAGCTTTCATTATTACCATCATATAATGTTTAAAATGACACGTTAAAGTAATAATCAAAATAGAAAAAATATTATTAAGCCATGCCAAATACATTAAATAAGCTTTATTTCAAGAGCTGAGATCTACTTTGCTTATTAACATGTTAAGAATTAATTGATATTTTCGTTTTGAAAAATTTCAACGATCCAATCTTTTTTACATTTTAAATTTGCTTCTTTACACCCTTTTCTTTTTCCTTGAATAGCAAATTTGTATTTAATTAATATTCTCAATTATAAAGCTGTAGAATATTTTATCAAAACTGTTAAACTTATTTGTGTTATCTTTATGCATAAGACATCGTGACTTTCCATGTATTACCATTTTGTTATTTTGTATGACTAGAATCTGTAAAGTTTACTGCAATAATATATTGTCTATTATGACATCATTCAGTTTTTCAATTGTCGCTTTGCTTTCTTTTATTTAATTTCGACCATATGTAAATGAGGTCATTCGGTGTTAATGACCGAATGCAGTGGATTCTGAGAATAGCACGTGATTCCGATTAACCTTCACTTTACAACAAAGAAAAAAGAAATAGTCTAATCTTACCAGATTACCATGAAGCCGATATCTGGCTCTTATGTAAGTATTAAATGTGAATTTGAGTATATTTTTGAACATTATCATTTTTTTAAGCTTAAGGACTATCGATATCTCCCTTTAACCCATTCCCCAACGAAAGAAATTTAGACTGGTCAAAATTCAAACAAGTTGTAGATAACAATTTCAAGTTGGTCGAATCAAATAAACATTTGTCTTTTAGGGCAGAAAACATTGCGGATAAAGAGGAAATTGCTTGTGACAAGCAATTTCTTCGTTAACCACAATGTTTTCCTAAGCTCTTTTGTTAGACAGCGTAAAAACATGAATGTTTGGGAATGGGTTGATATTTCACGAGAATTAAGGTGTGTGTGGTTAAGAGGCATTGAGAGGAGAACTGAAGTGTGTGTGAGTATGTTTTATATATATATGATTTATCGAATTACAAATACAATTTATTAGACAGTGCATCTAAACATATTTCGAATACTTCTACGAAATTGTTCAGAAAATAGGGCATAAATAAACGGGTTAAATGAATTGTTTACATACAACATGAGCATACCAACGTCACGAAGTGTGACGGACATATGTCTAGATGGATATTTGTAGTTTGATTTTTCAAGGATGTCGTATGCAAATTTGGGTATCGGGAAAACAAAAGCACAGAAAATTACAAGCAAAATAACTCGTGTCATCCTTTGTCTTTGCCTCTTGGTTTCGCCACTTTCTTCGAAACGCGAAGACCTGCGAAACATTCTAACCTTGACCATGTGAAGGACACAAGTTATGATCCCGGGTACAAGATATGCCACAAACCATAGCACAAACATTCTCTCTGGGGTATCAGCCTCTTCTTTTCCTTTAACCATGTTATCTATATATCTTCCAACAAAAACAATCACGCTGATCATCCAAATAATACCGGACGACACTATCACTTTCCTTGTCGTCAAGAAAATGTGTGCTTTTAGTGGGAAAACTAGCATGACAAATCTCACAATGGCCAACAGGCACAAGTGTCCGTTAGCCGCAAACCAGCAAGTCCCTGTAATGAGGAGGTAAACACTGCCTTGAAGCTGAAGCGGACTCCTTGGGCATTGGGTCAAACTTTTGACTAGTATCTCACAAGCAAGGGCAACTTCTGTAGACACAAACAAGGCATCACTTATGGCCAGGCAGGCAATTGCAACAAAAGTAGGCTTTCTCAGTTTTTTGTCGATGATAACTCTTAAAATTACTATTATGTTTGCGACAATGCCAATTAAGTGAATTAGTTCTACGGCCTTGAAAAGACAGTTCGTGGTACAAACGTAGCAGGGGGCTGGTGGCCCTCTCTTTGGTCGCGGTGGTCTTCGTGTTTCAGATTCATTGCAAACAACAATGTCTGAAATTGTTTCGAGCAGGGAACCGTTGCACATCTGTATAATGTTTCTTGTCATATTTGCACTTCTATCATTCGCCATTTTTTAGAACCGGTGTATTTTTCTTATCTCAAAGGCAACTTTTTTTAAAACAAAATATCTGCACGGCTGTTTAAAACCTGAAAAGAACGAAAACTTACTTCATTCAAACCGTGTAATACATGTGAGAGAGATTTTTAGTTGACAACGGGGACTTCTATCGATATAAATTTGAGTAAGATATCTGTATAAAAGTTATACCACCTATATAAAACCACATTTTTTCACGTTCTTTGCTCAGAATGTAGACACTGCTCTTTGCTTTCAGAAATGCCGTAAACAGTCAATATCGCATATGATCGTTGTTCGATCAAATAATAATTCGATCTTTAACTTGAACTAACCTGACGTTGAGATTGTATTTACCTCCACCTTCAATATCTTTCTTGGGCCGTATATGGAAAACCATATATTATCAACGATGATGCTAGCTAAATTAGAAAAAAATAATAATTATAAAATATGATGTAAACCCTTAATTGCTACAATGATTATGCAAAGCAACTCCTGCACATGTATCAACGCCAAGTTTTCCTGTCCTAGGACAGGGCGGAGACTTTTAAGCAGCTGAAGGCCAACAGTCGGTTTTGGTAACTGGTCGACTCTTGAGCCTATGAGTAGAAACTCATCATTCACCATACACATTAATTTGTCATTGAAATTCTAGTATAACCAATGCGAGTGGTAAGAAATTAGGTTGTGAGCCACATTTCCAACGGTTTCACTAATGCTTCAAGTACAAACACTGAGTGACCTGGCCGCCACACACAGCATTTCGAATACTCGATTGTCGTCTTAACCCATTACTAAGTAAGGTCGAAATTGAAAGAACTTATAAACGACAATCTACGAGTACTGTTCAACGTTTAAACATTTTCTATATACATTTTTCCTCCTAAAGCACTTCGCTAATTCAGGCAAAACTTGGCAGAAATGTACTTTTATGACCCTTTTCAAAACTTGTTCGCAAAAGTTTTATTCGCGTAAAAACGGGGGAGTTTTAGGGCGGGCTTATCAGACTAAAAGAAATCATTAAGGGTGAGCGATTAATGGTCATTTTGGTTCTCTTGTTTTACCTTGGCTATATCTAAAGCTTATAGCTTTTTAGCTTGCCCATTGTCGTTTTGCGGAAATTCTAGTTTATTATTATAATTATTTCTGCTTTTATTCACTTATTGTTAAAAATGCCATCACCCCCTTAACAACAAAAACACGCAATGCGATGCTTTTCAATGAATCAAATATAATACTTACATATATATGTCAGTATACGGTAAACTCCAAAATGTAAAAGGAATTAATATCTCGGATAAATCAGATGATAGCCGGTAGTCAATACCTTAAAAGTGCAGTGTATGAAATTTTTTTACTCATCTAGCATTCACCTTAAAATAGAAATATAGATATGACGTCAAACACAGAAAAAGTCCAATCACTAATGCTAGCTTAGTGATTAACATAATACTAATACCTTAGCGCAAATATATGACAACAATTATTGAGTTCAATCAGCAAAATGGTGATTTATCCACTACAAATGGACCAATGGTTTATAATACATTAAGACCTCACAGTTCATGTTGAACAGTCGTCTGAAAAAGTACCAGTAAGAAATTCCTAGTGGAAAATGCTACCTGTCACGTAAATATTGTACAAAACAATTAAACCAATCAAGACCAGGTTGTAATGCGTCACCTAACCAGATTTTCTGAATTTAGATTGGTTTTCTTCACCTATTACTAGATGACAAAAATTTTAGCGTGGTCTAAATTTAAAAAAAGTTGGAGAGGATAATTTTAATTAAAGCAATTCTAAAATATATTTTGTCATTTTGTGGGAAGAAAACCTCGAGGAAAGTGGAAAAAAATGCTTATTACAAGCACTTTCATAATTTTCCATGATGTTCAACAGCTTTTTTCTTTTTGATGTAAAAATACGCGATCGTTCAAACCTGATTCACCTATCCTAGATTTGACCAGATTAACAACTTTTGCCTTACCGCATTTGCAGAATCAAAAATAATGTGTCAAGTTCGGCAAACTTCAACTAATGTAAATTTTTCAAAACAAAACAAAACAAAACAAAACAAACAAACAAACAAAAAAAATACAATAATAAAAAAAACTACATACAGAGAATATACCCTAAATACGTTTTTAGTGTTTTTTAAACACACAAGAAGCGATTCAAAGTCAGTGAGCTAGGATATGAATAGAACTCTTGAAAACATACCAGTTGAGGTCTGATTGATTGGTTGCATTTGGTTCAATGTCACTTTCAAGGTGTAGTAAGTAAACGCCTCTCTTCTTCGACAAATGTGCATGGTAGTACTGGTGCGAGATATACCAGGAATCAATTGTTAGGTGCTCAAAGCGCCACGATATGACTGAAAATTGGTAAAGCGGTGTTGAACCCCGTTCGACAAATCAACACAACGCCGAGTTTCAGAAAGGCTCATATTTATAAAATTTGTAATTTTACCAGCAAACAGATGTAGCAATATTAAAAGTATGTCATTCTACATTCAAATTCATGGTGGAGCCGCCGTCATAGCGCTGTTGGTAGAGCGTCGGACTGTCTATCTAGAGGTCCCGGGTTCGATCCCCGACGGCGGCACTCTTCCTAACCGACTATTTGTCTCCCACCAATGGATCGATAATCGTAGACCTATGTGGGATAGCATAGCAACTGGAGGCTAGGAAAGGATGTGATGGCGGTACTGGTGTGAGAAATACCAGGAATCCATTGTTAGGTGCTCCAGCCTCCGCGATATAACTGAAAGATTGCTGAAAGCGGCGTAAAACCACATTCAAACAAACAAACAAACAAATCAAATTCATGGTTGTATAGAAAGTTTTATGCGTTTGCAAAACCAATTCTTGTCATTGGTATGAGAAAGGTATATTAAGAGAAAGAAAGCAGATTTTTTATTATGACTCTTCAGTGAAAAGGGGCTTCTTAAGTGGTGCGAAAAGTATCAATACTGGTCAGATTCGCTTACTGTGGAGTTTGGCCATGGTCGAAATTCAAATTAGCATGTATTTCTTGTACAAAACGTCTGGAAACAGACCGCTAAGCTAGCGAAATTGGACAGTTTGGATGTCTGGTTGAAATGACAAAAATCTGCGCGTCGATATGGTCACGAACTTGGATACGTGGTCCCAAAAATGTCATTCTATTTTTTTTTTTTTTTTTTTGTTATTTGATTTTTGTCGAAATTGTTTCATAATTACTAATTAACGTTTCGTATTTTTTGAAAAGAAAGGTAGATAGAAAGAAAGAAAGACACACACACAAAAAAGACCCTAAAGTGTTATCTAATTACTAAATGATATTTTGATATTACGAAATAAGGTGAAATTTTCTTATAATCATAAAAAATGTGTACTATTCTTCTTGGTGAAATTTTGTGAAACAATGTGGAAAATATTTGTTCATTGCAATTTGATAATGAAATAATTTCGCTAGAAAGAAAAATACTTTCTATTCTAGTCTGATTGTGACGAAAGCCTTAATCTCAAAAAATCGCTATCGAACCGGGACCCTTTTGTTGGAGAGATGTTATAGATTCTAAAAATGTCTCAATAATTTCTTACTGTTATTTACCACATTTACATATCGCTTTTTATACGACAGAGCGCTAAAAAGCGCTTTACAAAATCAGAAACTAGTTTGTACATGTGAACAAATAAAAAAATAAATACGTAATCATTTTTAAAGCAGTAAAATTGAAAAAAAATCTGCTAAATACGTAATAATTGTTAAAGCACAACTATTTATTGAATAGAAATCTTGTCGTCAAAAAGGACTTATGTTACAGTAAATTGATACATTTGTGAAACAAGATGAGTCTTTTGTTATTTTCTAAAAGGTGTAATTGTTGTGGAAGTTCTGATTAGAGCGTGAAGAGAATTGCACATGGTTGGAGCTACCGTCGTAAAACTACGATATCGATACGTTCTAGTTCAGCGTTTTGCAACAACAAGAGTCATAGCATATGATCCAGCTGTTAGATCTCGTTTTGGTATATATATGTCTCAAATGGATTTGATGTACCCGGGAGATTGAACATATAGAGCTTGAAACGTATAAGTTAAGATTTTAAAAACAAATTCTATGTTTTACAGGTTTCCAATGTGCTATGGTGCCTCTGTGCTCCCGTGATAAGACAGGTAGATGTTTTTATTAACTATCTTCATCTTATTCAGAGGGGTTTTATAGTCTAAACAGTAAAGAGTTGCAACAACCTAGCCCAGAAGTAACAAAGGACTTAGCGGTGTACTTATTACGATAATCTCTGATATGACTGATTTGTAAATGCTGATTATAACACGACCTACAAATACTTTCTACGCGTGATTCTATGTTCATTTGTGAATATAAAAGAGATTCCTTCAGATGTGCTTATTTTTGTTGATATATCTTCGCTTTTTTAAAATTACCCCTTTTCTGTGCGATCCCTAATTTTATAAAAAGAAAAAAGAAGGAACTCTTTGAAAATCTTCTTCTCCGATACCATAAGGCCTAGAGCTTTTGTATTTGGTATGTATCATCACCTATTATACTTCAAGGAATTACCGTATTCTGAAAATTAGCCCTTTTCTGTGCTATCCCTGATTTTACCAAGGAAATGTTTTAAAGTTTTCTTCTCCCAAACGATAAGGTCTAGAGCTTTGATATTTGGTACATATCATCAGTTATTGACCCTCTAGCAAAGAATTGACGTATTCTGAAAATTAGCGCTTTTCTGTGCGATTCTGATTTCACAAAAGAATAAAGAAGGAAATCTTTCAAAATCTTCTTCCCCAAGACGATCAGGCCTAGAGTTTGATATTTGGTACATATCATCAGCTATTGACCCTCTACCAGAATACTTCAAAGGATTACTGTATTCTGAATATTAGCCTTTTTCTTTGCGGTCTTTGATTTTACAAAGAAATAAGGACCCTCTACCAAACTATTTCAAAGAATAACCATTTTACAGTTTAGTAAGTTCATTGATACACGATTTAAGAAGCGATGTCAGTATGGGATGTAACCCACAATGCTTGTTTGGAGATTGCAGTATGATGCGTTTTACAAATCAGTTGTAACTGGTCTGAGTTCTTTACGAATATGGTTGATGATTGCGTTTGTTTGTCTTCTGAAACAACAGGCGTCGATGGTGGCTTTTATATCGTTTAGTATCGTCTCAACTTTTTTGACAAACAAGTCACTCAAGTCCTTGTCAAGAGCTTAGTACGAAGATGAAGAAGATGGTAAACTTACATCTTTTTTGACCCCGAATAGATGATTTGTCATTTGAAATGTCTTTTTCCTACCCTCGTCCATAGAATCAATCTTTTCCAGGTAATAAGATGACTTTGTTCATTTTAGAAGTTTATTTGCAACGGAGCATTAGGTTCTATATATTTCATGATGCAGAGATATTTTGTCTTATGCCACTGACGTTCAAGCTTACGTTAAGTGTTTGCCTTCAATCAGATCCTCTGTAAACCTTTATCAAAAGTTCCTATCCATAAAAAATAACCTTCGTACTTGGACGTGTTTACCTAAACTATTATCAAAACTTAATCCCATTTTTGTGGAATCATTTGAATCGTCTCCAAATAATGATTCTTATGAGTTCCACCAACATATAATTTAGTAAGAGCCCTGCAATGATATGTATAAGAAGTCGAAACTTCCCTCCTGTATGTACAAAAAGTTTATTAAACGATCATTTTATCTTACGACCACATTTTCGAGGTCCCTTGAGCGATTGCTTAATACGAATTAAATTTCATTTCACATAATGTATTATTTTCTTCGCCCATTTTAGGACCGACTATTTCATCATTTATTGCTTAGTGATCTATCGAAATAAATTCTAAAACGTATGAGCAATTTTGTCGAGCCCGCTTGCGGTGAGTGTGACGTAGTTGTCACTATGATAAGTCGGTGTATGTGCGTTAGTTAGTCCGCCCGTCCGAATTTGTCCGAACAATTTCTTCTACATTTATGGATGGATTTCAAAACAACTTGGCACAATTATTCTCCATCATGAGTAGATGTGCCATTTGACAATATTTTCGGGATAGTTCTAATGTCAAAGTCACAGCTCAAGATCAAACACTAAAATTGTGATTGTCCGGACAATCATTCCTGCAATTATGGATGGATTTCAAAAGAACTTAACACAATTATTTTCCATCGTGAGTAGATGTGCCACTTGAAAGAATTTTCAGGATAGTTCTAATGTCAAAGTCACAGCTCAAGGTCAAACACTAAAACTGTGATTGTCAAGAGCGTTTCTCCTACAATTATGGATGGATTTCAAAATAAATTGGCACAATTATTCTCCATCAAAAGTTGATGTGCCATTTGAAAGATTTTTTTTGTGATAGCTTCAAGTTCAAGGTCAAAGCTCAAGGTCAAACACTAAAATTGTGCTTGTTCGGAGAATGATGCCTACAGAAATTTGTGGGCTCGACAGCAGTTGTCCTTGAACAACCATCAAGTTTCACCAAAGGCGAGTGTTTACCGAGGCTTTTAAATCTAACCACTTTTCACGTCATTCAGTATTTTAACGAGAGAAACTTACTGCCTACAAAGTCTTGATTCTTGGACATAAGCGATTTCCTCATTTCACTTCAGGGGCGTCAAAAACCGTCATCGTGTGGGAATGGGTTAAATACAATTCGTCGAATTTATCACCACTAAATCCAAGCTAAAGGGCAAATTTGTATGGAGTTTATCGCCACTTTCGACAGTATTTACATTATATTCTGGCGACTGGTGCACCTAGCTATGGTTTCCTGTAATTTCTTATTCCAGTAAGACCACAACATTCAATCCGAGCAACCAACTGCTAATTGATTTTGGCGAACTGTTTGTTACTTGCTAATTGGTCAAATGGAGATGGGTGGCCGAATCCATGGTTTTTCAAGCAGTATTTACGACATTGAGGTCACCCATTGACGAAGTACTCCAAATGATAAGCTGTAAAGTACACTAGTGTAAAGTAAATCCTATTAACAAACTTGAAGATCGACCTACAAATAAATCCAATCCAATCAAATCAAATGATATCCATTTAGATTAAACAAAATGGCGTTGAACTGATTGTATCAATACAAACATATTAACATTTTACCGCATTTTCGAATGAAATGGATCTTTAATCAGTGAATTGTATAGGCATACTTATATATTGATTTAATCTTTCTATAACGTTGTTTAAAGGAAAGCACTTTCCGCATATCCTTATGTATATCGCCGGTGATGTATGGTGTTAGAAAAGGACATCAAACAAACACACACAATCACACGGAACTGTAGAACTGATTCATTCTAGAAAACTGTCCAAGTACAAGTGTCGAGTGCGAAAATATTTAATCCTTATTTGTAACCGTGACCTTGGTTGATTAACTGACGGCTCGATGGCGCCGCCTACTGTCACCGCTGGTCACGCCAACTAACTCGGCTTGCTGCGTCCACTAAATCCGCTGGTTCCGCCCACTGACTCCGCTGGCCGCGTCAACAGACTCGACTGAAAGTTCCACTTGATATCAAACAGTGTTATTTTGCAAAAAATATTGCGAGTATGTCAGTAAAATTTGTAAGTTGGCAACCTAAACGGAGTGAAAAGCTGTTTTAGTTAAATACTTAAATCGCTAAATCAACCAAAATGCTTCACATAAATGTCGGTTACTGTCCGAGCTCGAAGTTCACTTGCGGTCTGGATGGTTAGGGTGGTCATTTCAGTTCACCTGAGTACGAAGTGTTCTGGGTGAGCTATCGTGATCGGTCATCGTCCGGCGTCCGTCCATCTGTCCGTCCGTCCGTCTATCCGTTTAAAATTACAAAGAAATCTCCTACTACTAGACGAACCATAGAATTTCAACCAAACTTCATAGAAATGATTCTTGGATCATGCTCTTTCAAAATACTTCAAATAAGTGAAATCCATGACGAGCGTCTCTTCCCAAACCATTAGGCCTGAAGTTTTGGTATTTGGTATGTATCAATGTCTAAAGACCATTTACCAAAATACTTCAAAGAATTACCGTACTCTGGAAATTAGCGCGATATTGTGGGATCTTCGGTATTCCTAGGATTAAAGGAGAAAATCTTTTTTCTCCAAAATAATTCGGCATAGAGCTTGATATTTTACTTAGATCATTTGGCCATGAGCCATCATACTAGAGGCAGCGATGTAGATCCATCATGGTCCTCCGGTTTTCCTGCATTTCCAAAATTACTTTCTATACATACAGGCGAAAGTTTTTAATATTTTTATCTTCTTCTTTACTTTTACTGAGTTGACGAATCGTGATTGTCAATCAAAGAAACAATCGATTTATAAAATCATTCATTTAGACCGGACGTGAACTTTGAACTCTGACATTGGCCAACATTTATGTGGAGCATTTTCATTGGTTTTGGAGACTTCAACGGTCGCCAACCAACAACAGTATTTTTTTGCTGGCCCTGAATACTGAAAAATAATGCCTTTAAAAATATCAAATTGGACTTTCTTGTAGAATTCGGTTGGCGGGGCAATCGATCCGTCTGTTGCACCAGTGTGTAACTTTTTGGTCTGGTATAGTAATCGATATTTCAACAACAGAAAGGGGCATTACTCGCCCTGTGCCGCCATCACTTCTGATTTGTGCATTTTGATTTAAAATCGCATCAAGACTTAATGGTATTGTTTAAAGTAGAATACCCGTAATGCACTTTTTTGGAATCTGGATGAAGTCGGGATTTCTCATGACGGTCATTTCATTTTTCTGCCGTTCATATAGACACCAGTAAATGTAAGGATATAGATTTTATGACATTTCCTTTGCTCTAAATTGTGTACAGAGAAACATAATCTAATTTCTAGTTTCGTCTATAAAAAACGAGCGATCTGATTGGTCGAAAAAAATATTCATAACACCATGAATAAAATTTTGAGCATGCAGCGATTTTGTATGCCTCCGCACAAAACGGTCCCATACATAAAGGTATAAAAATTTGTAAAGCTTTTTTTTTTGCTCGATTCAATTGAATTATAAGAAATAAAGAGGATATTTTTTTATTCATGGAGGTATGAACCGAAAGACCTAATCACACAATGTATGAATCCGCTTCGTGTATTCATACAGTGGGATTAGGTTTTTCGGTTCATACCCAAATGAAAGCAAAAAATATTCTCTTCATCTCTTATTATTTTTTTAAATTTATCTCGAAATGCCAAACAACACGGTTTGTGAGCAAAATGGTTTGTTTCGATAATCTCCGAAGAATATATTTAAACAGTTTGTAAGTGTGTCACAAATTCCGACCAAGAACAAAAACAAAATCAAAAAACAAAAGACAGCAACAGCAAAAACAAAAACAGTCTAAACAGTGGAAACATCCAGGATTACCGCCCATAAAATGGCCAAGTCGACACAGTTTTCTGCGATGAGAAGAGGATTTTACTTTTGAATTATATTCCAAAAATACCACACTATGATTGAGGGGTAATATACTGATTTTATAACTCCGAAACGGGTTGTTTCTCCAACAATTACATATCATTAAAACCTTATTTGAAATAAACCTTCAGCCTTACAATTAACCAATCGCTGGTTCCGCCCACTAACTCCATTTGCCATTCCAATCGACTCCAACAGGAAGTTTCGCTTCGATTTATTCGGTGTTATATTGCAAAATGTATGGCAAGCAGTATGTAACACTAAGTGGAATGGTTGGTTGGCGACCTAATGTCGTAACTACAGCTTGAATAAGCTTTAGTTACGACGCTTAAGTCACCAAGCCAACAAAAATGTTTCACACAAATGGCGGCTGATGTCGGAGTTTAAATCTTAATTCCGGACTGAGTGAATGATTTGATAGGTTTATATAATCCTTGATTGGCAGACGCGATTGGTCAAATGCGTTTATAATGAAACAGAAAACAATTATTGCAAAGTCGTGTGTTTAGAATTAAAAAAAAATAAAACACGTTAATTTCTCCAGTCATTTTCTTGCCGAAATATTCAAAGGACACAGTTTCTATCGAAGTGGATTATCTTACTTTACTCAGATAACAACCGTAACAACCCGTTTTGAAATAATCACATTTTGAAACAAACCAATTAGCCTTACAACGTAATTTTTCATTTATTTATTTTTCTTACATATAGATTTATGCAAATGAAAACAACATTCTTTATTTGAGTATTTTTAGAGGAATTCCTGAGACGTCTCTCTATATGATAAAGTTTAATTTAGTGAAGGGTGTTTTAACCTCAATACAGTTTGTACCTGTAACAACCCGTTTTGAAATTAATTAGGTTTTGAATTAACCTTTCAGTTGACCAGCTTACATTCTTCTAGATTTGAGCAATTCAAATCGAGACGTGAAGTAGCTTATCTAACATTGTAACAGTAAATCCCAAATACCTGTCTTTCATTAGTTAAAATTCATTTAAAAGTGGGCCGTTTTACTTCAAACGGATTTTAACCGTGACTACTCATTCTGAACCAAAACCTCCTTTTGTATTTTAACCTTTTTTCTTAAACTTGCTTCAAAAACGTTCGTAAACTTAACTTTACTTCAACACTTTTTTTTTCACTTCAATACGGGTCATCACTAAAATAACTTGCTTTGAAATAAACTTTAAGTCTAACATTTTACTGAGTTGAAACTCATATCTAGTTCTTTGGGAGGAAATTGAAATATCAATTTGCATGCAGTCCGAGGCCAGTGGTAGCGCTTAGACATGGGGTCACGGGTTCGATCCCCGACCGCGACAAATATCCTTTCGGATATAAGAGTTCCACCAATGGATGGATAATTGTAAACCTAAGTTGGATGAGCAGCTGGATGTTCGAAAAGGATGTACTGGTAGTACTGATGTTAGAAATACCAAGAATACGTAGCTACTTGCGCCGACTGTACAGATATGATTTATATACTTGTAAAGTAGGTGTTAAACTCCATTCATTCAATAGTAAAAAAAGATTCATGCTCGTATGAATCTGTCTGCATTTATACATTAGATTCTAAGAAATAATTAATGAATTTCAATAGACAAATAGCAAAGTGGTAATTTTGTCATTACAAGTTCTTATAGTTACTCCCATATATACTTAAGGTTCATTTCAAAACTTAACATATGTGTTTATTTCAAAACGGGTTGATGTTGAAAACTAACAATAATGCTTAAATGAAATTCGGAGGTCAAAGTTTACTGCCTGTAGCATTTGGCAATTCATTTGACCAAGTGACCAATCGTTGCTGTCAATCAATGAATAAATCAACCAGTCAAATCATTCAGACCTGAAGACAACTTTGAGCTCAAAAAATGACTGACATTTTTGTGAAGCGTTTGATTCGTTCGGGGGCTTCATCGTCGTAACTACACGCTACATCGTAATTACGACTTTCGGGTCTCCAACTAACCATTTAAGTTCTAGCCATAAATTTTTGCAGAAATACGCGGTTTGATATCGAAGTAGACCTTCCTGTCGGAGTCAATCGTTGTGGAAAGCGGTGTAAGTGGGCGTGGCAAGCGATCCCTTATTTACCAGACAAACCCACATTTGGGAAATTAAACAATTAGTAACAAGGAGGATCTGCTCTTTAGTCGCAATTTCTACTTTCTATCAATGTAGGTCACAATGGGCTTATTTTCATATTTTAACGCACTCGGCGTTGGCGTCCGCTGTCTATTTCACTTTGGTTATCTTCGGTCTCAAATTTAGCCGCATGATAATGGGTCAAAATTAAACTGCATTTTTTTTCTTTTGTACATAAGAATACTCCGTTACTTTCGCTGTAGGTTCTGAAAGTTTGATTACTTTTTGGAGATATTAGAATCTATCCAAGAAAAAATAGAAAACCCCTTGAAAGCAATAATTGATAGATTGAATGGGGTTTCACGCAATTTTTAATCGTATGTCAGTCATATGGCGGCGGCTGGAGCACCTAACCATAGACTCCTGGTATTTCTTAAACAAGTTATATACCACTACATCCTCTCCTAGCCTCCAGCTACTCATCTCATTTAGGTTTACGTTTCCCTCTCACTGGTTAGAGATAAATGTTGGCAAGCATATTTTGCCGCTACAGGGGATTGAACCCGGGACCCCATGATTTAGAGTTCTTTGCGCTACCAACTGCGCCATGGCCGCAGTCAGAAAGCAATAAACTGTTTGTTTGTTTGTTTGTTTGTTTCACAAAGGAAAGCTACTCTTTTCGACTTTTTGGTGACAAAGCTAGGATGCTGTCCCTTCTTAGAATTAGTCCATTTACAATATCAGACAGTGTATTATGAAATTATCAATTAACTCGCGTAGACAATACGAGTCATATAAAGTACTAAAAGAACAAATAAAAAGATAAATACATTTGTCATTTTTTTTGATGTTTTCAAAAGAACCGTAAAACTTTCAAAGCTCGCCTGAAAGGTCTCTCAATTTGGAACAGTGTAGGAATTCTTCAACCCTTTCCTTTACAATAACTTGTTTTCACGATAATAAGATTATATGCAAGACATTGTGGAAAGGGAAGACATTGTTTGTCCCAAGCAATTTCTTCTTTTCCTACAATGTTTTTACCCTAAAATCTGGATACTTCTCTGTGTACAGGCAATTCAATTTATCGTTTGCAGCTTCTCGCATTTTGGGCCAGTCTGAAATTTTGTAGTTCAGTAAAGTATCAAAAGAATACCGGTTATTTTCTGAGACGTGAAAGTAGATAAAGCTTATAATAAAACAAATAGAGACTTGATCAACAGTAATAGATCTTGATAATTCACCAAACGCTGGCCTCGCTAATATACTCCAGTAGGAAGGCCCCCCCCATAATTTCTAGCATGTTACAAATTAGTAGAATGGTTGTTGGCGACCTAAAGGTCGTAAAAAGCTGTAGTCACGACGTTTATGTCGCCAGACCAGTCAAAGGGTTAACAAAAATGGCGGTCAATGTTGGAGAACAAAACTCATTTCTGGTCTTAATTAATGATTTCATTCGTCGACTTTTTATTTGATAGACATCTGCGATTGGTCAATGCACCGTTCTGCCTTAATGGCATTATAAATTTTATTGATTCTATCCTTTGAAGCGACAGTTGATTTCTTGTCTAAATGAATGATTGAATGTTCGACTGGTTATTTGATTTACACTTAGGAGATGAAGATAATATTTTTTGTTTTCATGGAGGTATGAACCGAAAAACCTAATCACACTGTATGAATACGCGAAGCGGATTCATACATTGTGTGATTAGGTTTTTCGGTTCATACCTCCATGAAAACAAGAAATATTATCTTCATTTCTTATAATTTAATAGCATCGAGCGAAAAAATGCAACAACTTAACAAATTTTGATACCTTTTTGTAGTGAACTATTTTGTGCGTAAGCATTCAAAATGGCTGCGTACTCAAAATTTTGTTCATGGAGGTATGAATTAAATTTTTCGACCAATCAGATCGCTCGTTTTTGATAGACGAAACTAACAATTAAATTATTCGCGATTGATCAATTAGAGATCAATTAAAGATGATTTGGCCCTGAGAATAAATTTTCCAACAATTTCAAATGTGCTAAAGTGAAGAGATACTAATCAGACTTGACATGCGTATGCTGTGCATTTACAGTACTCGCTGGTCGCCTTAACGATGAAAAAATATTTTGATTTCTTAAATTTTCAAATGTCTGGCTTATTTCATTGAAAGTGCTTGAAGCAAGAAATAAGAAACTAATCCCCCCCCCTCAAAAAAAAAAGAAATACTTTATGACTTATGTAAATGCTTTAGAAATAGGGTATCCATACCTAAAATTTTTGCTTTGATTCAGGCTTAGGTCGCAAATGGAAAACATGCAATTTCGGAAAAAAAATTGTTGATATTTTGTAAATTTTTAGAATATCAAGTGAAAGACAATCCTATTATTATTATTTTTTTGCCAGTTTCTATCAAGAAAGCCAAGAGCGTAGCTAAGTCGAGATATAATAACGAAGTTTACGTCGCCAACCAACGTCTATTTTATATACTTTACCATATATTTTACAAGATGATACTGTCTTTACCTGAATTAAACTGTCAATGGGCATAGCCAGCGGTACGTTTATTCTAATGAGGACGTATAAATGTACGGCTTTCACAAGTACACAGTAAGGAACTAGTTAAGTGCCAGGTAGAAATAACCTTTATTTGAAATGAACATAGATTTTTTTGTCAAGCTTCTTCATTGTCGGAAAGGATGTTATTAGAATACAATGCATACCTAATAAGCGTAACTATCAAGGTCGTATGATCAAAAGGCCGAAGAGCGCATGTGTCGCTCAAATTACTCTAAGGTTTCCATACACTGAAAAGACATTCAAGATTACAATGAAAATCAATAGGGCATCTGAGAGATAAATATTGTTGAATAACTAGTAAGCTTTGTGTTAATGGATTGACTTTTCTTCACGATGAAACAGGGACTCTGAAATCAATTTAAACAATTTTATCCGACCTTCAAAGGGCATCGGATGAATAAACCATTGTATCATTGTTTTAGTTATTATAAGTAAGCATTCTCATGGTACTACGCTTTTCATCATTTTGATATAATTCAGAATAACTGACCAATCGCTGGCCCCGCCCTCAGATTCCTTTGACCACGCCTATTGACTACAATAGGAAGTTTCGCTTCGATTTTTAACGGCGTTTTTTTTTTTTTTTTTTTTTTTTTTTAAATATATGGCCAGTAGAATGTTACAAATAAGTACAATGGTTGGTTTGCGACTTAAGAGTCGTAACTGCAGCTTGAATAATTCTAGGGTTTGATATTTGACGTGCGAGCACGATCTTGCATCGAATCTATGCATGTAGAGGTAACATTTGGGAGATCTCTGGCCACGTTACTGACTCCAACAGGAAGTTTTATTGAGACAGTTAACGGTGTCTTTTTTCGGAATTCTTGGCCGTTAGCATGTGACGATTATATATCGTAGCTACAGCTTGCATAAGATGTAGTTACAACGTTTCAGTTTCAAAACCGACAAGAATTTTTAGTATAAATGCCTAACATGTTAGAGTCCAAAGTTCGTTTCCGGTTAAAAATGATTGATTTGATTGGCCAAACGATTGATTTGACTGACAGCCCTTATACGACAATAAAAGGTATTTCATAAATCTATGTGATGTTTCCTTCAATGGGGTTTTTGTATTCATATTCCCGCTGTTGTTAGACACGTGTTGATGGCTTAGGGCAAAATTCGTTATTGTCCGTGAATTTAATAGATATTTGACAATTTCAAATGTTGGTAATAGAATGCTTGACAATGTATCGTTGAATTAAGTATTCCGGAAGTTTCATTTCTTATAATTCAATACCAGTTTCTCCTATTAGAATTCGTACATTCCGTTTTGGTGAAAAATTCGTTCTATACCTCAAATAAATCAAAGTGCTGTAGGCACTGTAATTGGTCGTCACTGAAATATTCACAGAAAGTTACATTTCGACTTAACAATTTGGGTAAGAATAAAAAAAAAATACAAAGAAAGACAGACGGATTCGATTCAGGTTCTCTAGCATGGTAAGCGAGCGCTCGTATGGTAAGCGAGCGCTCTTACATCTGCGCAAGCCTAGCACATTCAATAAGTGATAAAGATAAAATTCATTTGTAATACGTTGAGAGACCTCTTTCGTCACGAGACTCATTTTTTTAACATTACTGTAGACTTTCCAACCTATCCCAACTAATATAGCCTTCGATATATCTATAGACTAGCACAGGCTGGCATATTGCTTCATAATCTTTCACCCAATGATGGTTTTTTCAACTCATGACTGGAAAACAATTATAATCTACAGCATTTTTAGGTGCAGGGGTTAATGAAATATCAGTCATTATAGTGGACACAATTTATTCCGATCCTGAACCTGTCATTTAGATTAACTAAACTTTGGCTGGGACCAACGTTCCTACCGTTTTAACTAAACGTGCCAGTCGAACAAATACAGTAGTTACCAAAATGAGGTCATCTAACCTTTACCCCTTGTTATCTCTAATTTGATTCGTAGAATTGATCGCGGGGATCCGATTGAGTCTACTATAGTAGGAACGCTAGTACCAGCCGAAAAAGACCGAGTATTTATCCACGGCATAGCACGAGCAGCCTTAGGAATTCACTCGATAGATATAGGGTATTTTCTACCGCACACAAATATCAAATTCATTTTCTGTGTTTTAGATTTCAAATAAAAGTCATCGCGCAAATGACTGGTAAGCTACCAGTTAATTGAACAATCGCGGCTTTCAATCATATAATCAGTCGACCATGTCGCGAAGATCGCGATATCTTTTGAAAGGGGATATTTTTGGCGCCGTTGGGTCAACGGTCACGATATGTACTCATAAAACCCATATTTTTGCACGTGTTTCACGTGGCATTAATCCTTATAAAAACATACTGACGCACGAAACGGCACCCGTTTATAGTATATAAACGAATGTCCTTGCATGTATCGGTAGAGTTCTTGATTTGGTGAATAGTAGTTTGGATTAATTAAAAGTGGATTTAACTGACATCTGGATTTTAAGTGAAAATATTCCATTATTCTATTTTTTGATTTTTTTATGATTGTTGAAAGCTTTTGTTTCCCATAAATAGAATAATTAAACGTTTATGATCTTCAATTATTTGACCAGAACTCTATTTTAACTAAAATTTCATGTGGCTCAAACTCCGCCACATTGAATTGATCCCGCGAGCAGGATACACACTGACAAAGTATCATACAAATAAAATAAAGAAAGTGTTAAAATAAAGTGTTCGTGTGTGGTGCTTTGTGATTAGTGTTTACTCGTAAAAATAAAAATGACGAGTACTTCGAACATTAAAGGTGTTCCTATTAGGTACCGTAATTCATTGGAATTAGCATCTAAGGCTGCAAAAGATGTTGTGTATACGGACGGTGGTTCCGATATAGACGCCAAAATTTCAAAAGCTTCGAAATGCATTGAAAAGATAAAGTTGTAGTGTGACAAAGTGGAAATATAAAGTGAGAAGTTTGCTTCTACTTCTGAAGAAAGTGATAGTGAGCAAATAGAAGAAGTGTTAGCTGATGATTGTAATCTTTGTTCAATAGCAATGAATATATGCTTTGAATTACACAGTTTTAAGGATAACCTGCTATTGTTTAAGGAAAAGAAGGACTTTAAACGAGAGGTAAGTCCAGATTCAAATACAGAGCAACTGATTGAGCTACAAAAGAATATGCAAAGGCTGTTCGAAAATCAAATGAATCAGAGTGAGAAATATACAAAGCCAGAAAAAGAAAAGGCACATTCAGTTAGATTGCCAAAGATTGACAGGATAACTTTCAGTGGTGATAAGACATATTGGTCTGGATTTTGTGATTCGTGTCAGTGTTCAGTTCATAGAAACAAATCATTGTCAGATGTTGAAAAGTTCAACTATCTATAAAATAAGCTGTCTGGTGAAGCCAGAGCAGCCATTGTTGGGTTATCACTGTCTAATGAAAATTACGAAATTGCTGTCGACATTCTACAAAGCAGATTCAGCAATAAACAAAAACAGTGGACTTACACTATATTAAAATAATAAATCTAAAGGCTGCAAAAAAATGAGATGAAAAGTCTGCGGTATTTGCTATATAATGTACAGAAACATCTACGTAGTCTGCAAGTGGTAGGACAAGATGTGCAATAAGATGTGTGTGTGTGCCAATTATAAGGTCTAAAATACCAAGTGAAGTTTGAGTGCAACTTGAGATCCAAAAGGGATCAGGTGATAAATGGAGTGTTAAAATTCTCGAAGATATCTTACAAGAGTATGTTGAAGCATGTGAAAAAGCTCGTAAGGCTACCAATGTTGGAGGGAGTAGGCCAGGTGATTCAGGATCAAAGAGCAGTGCAAGTGTAAAAAGTGGATTTGTTGGGACTGTCAATGATGAAGTGCAACAGGAAAAAGTTGGTGCTCATGCTCTTGCGTATACAGATGTGAAGGAAAAGAAAAAGTTTGGACCTCAATTCAAAATATGTTGTTTCTGCCAAGCTGGTCATTGGAGTGATAAGTGTTATAAATTTAAGACGATAAGTGAACGCAAGGCGCAGATAAAGGACACTGTTTCAGATGTTTGAAGTAAGGTCATTTGTATAGTGAGTGTAGAACAAGTAACTACTGCGGTGAAATGAATATGCATCATCGTAGTCTAAGTCCACAGAAGTTCAAGTATAAGAATACTATGATGAATTTGGCAAATGAGACAGAAATGATTGTGAAAGTAAGGAAAGTGAATTTATGGCTATGAATGAAATGGTTCTTATGCAAACTGCTACTACAGAGTTAAAGAATCCAGATACAAATCAAACTCAAACAACTCGTCTTCTGTTTGATTCAGGATCCCAGCGTAGTTACCTAAGTGAATCTCTGGTGAGAAAAACTTTAGTTGAAATCCAACGGAGATCAGGATATTCATGTTGTTACGTTCGGAAGTACAAGTTTGAAGAAAATCAAGACCGATTATGTTACATTAGAAGTAAAAATGAAGAGAGGCAATCACATTCGTGTTTCAGCAAACACTGATTCGGTGATAAGTGGTGCTATCCAAAGACGTCCAGTGAAAGATCTTGATATAGATCACATACAAGAGAAAATTTGAAATACTGTCCTAGCAGATAATGTTCCGCGTATATTTGAGTCCTCATCGATAGAGTTCCTCGTGGGTAATGATTATTACCTAGGTTTGATCATTGGAGATAGAATCGAATTACGACCTGGACTGTATCTTCTACCATCTAAACTCGGGTGGATACTAAGTGGAAGAACAAGTGATTGGGAAAAAGAACAAGAAGATTGTCACTCAGCAAATGAAGCAACTGTGCTTATAATGACATGTTGTGTGCATGCTGATCAGTGTAGTTCAGTAGCTGCTCTTGATAGTTCAGTGTCCTCAGAGATTAAATTACAACGTTTGTGAAATGCTGAGTCAATTGAAATCGATGACAAATGTACGAAAATTGCTATGGACCAATTTCACGATAACATCATGTTTGAAAACAATCGGTACTACGTAACATGGTCATGGAAAAGTGACAAAACGGAATTATCTTCAAATAAATAGCTCGTAATTGGTCGATTGAAAACATCCATAAATAGAATGGAAAATAGACCAGATGTGTTCAAGAAATACAATTATATGATTAGTGATCAATTCCAAAAGGGAATAATCGAGAAGGTTAGTGGAAAAAACTCAGATGGAAATATCCATTAGATGTCACCGCAAAAGGCGACATCTAAAATACGTGTGGTATACGATGCCTCTGCCAAAACAAAGCAGGAAAATCTAAATTTGAATGATTTTTTGTACAGGGGTCCGGTGATGATAAACGAATTGACTGGAATGCTAATTCGTTTTCAGATATATCCGATTGTCCTTGTGGCAGATATTGAAAAAGCCTTCTTGCAGATTCGACTACAGAAATAACAACGTGACGTGACACGATTTCAATGGCTGAAGTGCGTGAACGATATGAGTATCAACAATTGAAATATTCAAGAATATCGTTTGTTTCGAGTACCGTTTGGTGTTATTTCTAGTCCGTTTTTGCTAGGAGCGTCCATTGAATACCATCTAGATACAAATGAAAACCCTGTTGCAGAGAAGATCAAGAGTGATATCTATGTGGATAATCTTATTACCGGAGCTAAAAGTGATCAAGAAGCGGTGAAATTATAAACAGATATTCAATGAAGGATCGATGAATCTGCGCGAGTGGATTTCCATTAGTGAAAGTGTTGAAGCGAACTTTGCAGAATCAAACAAAGGCGCACCTGAAGAGACAATAAAAGTGTATGGTCATAACTTGAAAAAGAAGAGTGATAGCTTGGGCTATAGATCGCCGACAATTGCAAAAAATACAACGAAACGTGCCATAACGAGAAAAAGGCTGATTTTGAAGCACATCGCTTCAATATTCGATCCGTGTGGGTAGATTTGTCCAATTACTCTTCGTGGTAAAGTTCTAATTCAAGATATATGGTGTAAAAATAAAGGATGGGATGAACCGTTAAGTGTTGAAGACCAAGAAGTTAGGTCGAAAATTGAAAGTGACATTAGAGAAATAGAGATCTGCATTCCAAGATATGGGTCATTAGAACACCATGTTGGTGAAGAATCAAGGCTATTGTTGTTTCTGTGATGCTTTTAGGAGAGCATATGCTGCAGCAGTATATTTACATCAAAAGTGTAACGGTGCTTCTCAGACAAAATTGATCTTTGCTAAGACCCGTTTGGCACCAGTGAGGCCGTTGTCAATACCAAGATTAGAATTACTAGCGTACTGTTGATAGGAATAGAGTGTTTACGTTTTGTTAAAACGAATTTACACAGAGAAGTAGTCCATTCGCATTTGTTAGATAGATTCGAAATGTTTTTTACAGTGGCCAAAGACAGATAAGCACTTGACAGTGTTTGTGAAAAATAGGGTGATTGCAATTAATGCAATGCAATTTCGTGCAGCAAGTAAGGTGCTTGACAAACTCTGGAATAACATAAAACAAGATAGTGCTTTGGTGAGTTATGTGTCAGATGCTGGTATAAAGTGGTCTTTCAACGTAGAGCTCGCTCATTGGATGGGAGGTTTCTACGAAAGCTAAATAGGATTAGTGAAACGTGCCATAAGAAAAACGATAGGAAAAAAGTGGTGACAGTGGTTCAGTTACAGACGCTAGTGAAAGAAATTGAAGCAGTGCTTAATTCAAGACCCACCGTTTACGTTGGAGATGATATTGCTTCAAACATACCTCTTACCCCAGCACATTTTCTCACTCAAAATCCTAAAACCGGAATTCCAAATACTGATATTACAGATGACGATGATTATATCCCAAACGAAACACACGCAACGAAATTGGTAACATTGTGGAAGAAGGGCCAGAAACTATTAGACGTTTTCTGGCAAATATGGAAGAATATGTACTTGCATTTTTTACGCGAACGAACTCAGAATACGTTAAGATCGAACAGATTAAGTGCCAGTTTTCCAACAAGTGAAAACGATTTAGTGATAATCAAAGATGATTCACCAACAGGTAATTGGCTAAGTTATCGAACTATTGAAAAGTAGAGACGGGTTAGGGAGATCTGTGAAAGTGTTATTACTATCAGGTAGAGCACTAGGAAGGACAATTTATATGCTTTATCCTTTGGAAGTGTGTAGAAATGAAGCTGAAGAAGTAAGACAATGCGTTAAACAGAGTTATAGTTCTGAGAAAAAATGAAAGCTGATAAGAGACAAGCTTCGATTGCAGCAGAAAAGGCAATTAGATTCAAGAAGAAGAAGGAAAAAAGACATGGGATAACGTTCCATAGAACGTAAGAGAATAGAAGATAAAGTGTACAGAAAATATCAATCTGTGCAAATGTATCCAGAAGTGTTCTTATTAACGTAAATAGTCATACTTTTATAAATGTTAGAATCGTTTCATAGTTGTGAGTTGTGTTATAACAACTCTCATTTAACAAAAAATTCATTTGGCTCAACTCCGCCACAGACTAATTAAATTATTTGTTTAGACTGGAGATTCCGTTTGAACTGCAACATACGCCGCCATATAAGTGAATCCTTTTTGTTAGTTCCCCACCGGTAGGATACAATAAGTTTGCGATCCGTCCGTCTGTCCGTCCGTCCGTCTGTCAGACCGGACATATCATTTTTCCGGACTTTTTTCCCTAACCCTCGGAGATATTGAGCTGAATTTTGGTATGTGACTCCGCATTAATGAGTTACAGAACAAGTTCGAGTTTGGTTCCGGTCCATTGATTTTTGTATAAGATACGGATGCTGGACTGGGAAATTACCAAGAAATTTCAGTTTTCCGGACTTTTTACTTAACCCTCAGAGATATTGAGCTTATTTTTTGTATGTGAGTCCCCATTTAAGAGTTACAGAACAAGTTCGAGTTTGGTTCCAGTCCATTGATTTTTGTGGAAGATACGGATGCTGGACTTAGAAATTACTAAGAAATTTCATTTTTTCCGGACTTTTTCCCTAAATCCTCGAGATATTCTTAGCTGATTTTCGGTATGTAAGTCCGCGTCAAGAACAAGTTTGAGTTTTGTTCCGGTCCATAGATTTTTGAGAAAGATACGGATGATGGCCTTAGAATATTACCAGGATATTTCAGTTTTCCGGACTTTTTTTCTTAACCCTCGGAGATATTGAGCTGATTTTTGGTATGTGAGTTCGAATCAATGAGTTACAGTAAGTTTGATTCCTGTCCATTGATTTTTGAGGAAGATACGGATGCTGGACCTAGAAAATTACAATTCATTTCAGTTTTCCGTATTTTTTTTCTAAACCCTTTGTGATATGAAGGTGGTTTTTGTATGCGATTAATTATTGATAAGTTACAGAACAAGTGTAAGTTTTGTTACGGATCATTAATGTTTTAGGAAGATATGGATGCCAGGCCTTGGATATTATAGTTTTTTCCAGACTTTTTTCTTAACACTTGCAGGTATTGAGCTGATTTTTGGTAAGTGGGTCAGCATTGATGAGTTACAGAACGAGTTCAAGTTCTGTTCCAGTCCAATGATTTTTTAGCAAGATATGGATGCTTTTACAAAATAAGTTACATATTAATAATATTGAGTTTAATTGCAGTCCGTTGCCTTTCCAAGGCTTGTAAAGGATGTTAGGGTGGTACTGGTGAGAGAGATACAGGAATACATTGTAAGGTGCTCCAGCCACTGTTATATGATTGAACAAGTTGTTAAAAGTGGTAGCATGAAGTGATCAAGGCAAAATATATTGATAACCCTATGTCCGAAAAGCATTCATAATCCTAGACAGATTTTTGAAAGCTTTTGTTCAAAGTTTACTTGGGCTTTAGGGTCTTAATTCTCTTGGAACAGATGACTTTATGAAGTATATTTTGACAACAAGAAGACACGCCTATTTTTATGTTTGTGTGTATGTGTGTGTGTGTGAGTTTATGACTTGCTCATAAAATTTGATAGAACTGTAATATTTAAAAGAGGAAGTAATCCCTTTACCACCAAAAAAAAAATCTACCGCTCTAGGGATATATTTATAAGCCGGTAGGGGACTTGGTATTGTCATGCAATACTTCAGAATACTTGATAGTTATTGAAGCTATAGTTACGGCGTTTAAGTCGACAACCAACCAATCTTCATATTTGTAACATGCTTCTGGACATAGATTTTGCAAAAAAAGCGCTGTTCTAAATCAAAGGAAACTTCCTGTTGGAGTCAATGGGAAGGACAAGGAGAGTCAGTGGGCGGGGTAAGTGATTTGTCAATTACATCTTTGAAGTGAGGGAGCGAGACACATACACATCCGTATTGGGGTTGTATTTCGATTACCAAATTGCAAAATCTTAGACTAGACCAAATTGTAAAAAGTTGCAGACAATTCTAAGTTCACGAAATATATTTTTTTTAAATTTCTTGGTAGAAAACAGTTTGTAAAATGGGGAAATTGCTTGTTATTTAAAGTAGTGAAAAGAACGTATTACATGTAAAAATCAAACACTGATAGCACTGATGATGGATGTCCCTGTGGGCATAGCAGAGCGATGTGACAGTTCTTCTATAGAAAATAGAGTTTTGAAATAGATAATCTTACTTAAGTACAACGTCTCAACAAGCCTGTTTGGCTTAATAGATAATGCAGGATGTTTTCTATTCTAGAGTAATGAGCACGATCCTAGGTTTGGCGAAAAGATTGACATTGCAACGCGCGTCATTTGTCTCTGACCGATGGAATTATGATTAGAAATTTGTCTATTAAGTTGGCTGAGCAGTTAATGCCTCAAATTTATTGTTTAATTTGTAGATGCCCTGGTATGAGAAATGACAGGGGCCATGGTTTGGTACATCCTTCAACCGCGGTTTTACTGAAACACGACTGAAAGTGACAATAACCCAAATTCACTTGATCGCAGTCTAGCTAGCTTTCAAGATCAAAATTTCCAATACTTTCCGCGGGGATCCACTCCAATGACATCCCAACAATAATTAAGATAACATTGGACAATGTTAGATTAGCAATTTTCATTGAGAACTATTATTATAAGAAATAAATGAGAGATTTTGTTCATCTTTTAAGCGTTCTGCGACCATGTAGTACTTTAACCCATTACCTCATAATCACGCTTTTTACGCCTCTAAATGATTGCTTTATAGAAAGCATTGTGAGGAAAAGAGAATCTGCTTGAAACAAGCAATTTCTCCCTTCATCGCAACGTTTTCTACCCTATCTGGGCCCAAGTTTCAAATCTCAAAGCGATTTGAATTTCTGTCTGTAGCTAGTATCAGTTTGGACAAGTCAAATATTTTGTGTGGTTATGGGTTAAAAGGCTTATTCAAAATAATAATATACATCCACGGACCTCTTTGGACAAAATCGTATTTGTGTAGCAGTATACATCTTGTATGTTGAGCTCTAGAAATACAAGACTAATTACTAACTACATAATTCAAAAACTGTGCATTATTGAAAGCGTGGCCGCATCTATTGGTAGGTGTTTACGTATTTAAGAGGAGTCTTTACGCTTTCTGCGAATTATATAGAACCCTTCTTTTTCAAAATGTACAGTTGTTTGGAGGAGGCATGCTTTGCAAAATAATAAATCGAACCTATTTTTCTAGTTTTCAAAATCGGGTAACGCTAATGGAAACTGAAGACGTCCTTTGAAATAAGTTATTATAGATTAACAATATGTTAACATAATGTAATAAATTTTTCAAGCGATTAGTCAAATGTAACCACAAACAAGTATTTCTTTTATCCATTTCAGGGTTGTACGCATATGATTGCAGAATTAAATGATGTAGGTTGTACCTGCAATCCATCCGACAAAAAACGAAAATAGCGATCTGCGCTCTATCGCCGAGTCGAAAGGCTTCAGTGGCATAGGTCCACATGTACGTACATTCACACAATCTGTAGTTTCCTTTACTGACGCCTACTCAGGAATGATCCCCAATACTTAGCAAATAATAGAGCATCTGAGATTGTATTATACAATTCCAAATTTTTCTATGTAAATACGCAAATCCAAATTAGCTTCGTCGGCTTTGGCAAAAAATATTACATCATATTTTTGTAACAATCTTTTTTTCTCTCTCGAATTTTATCAGGTAAGGAAATGGTTATTTTACAAAGGTGAGATTATTTTTTCCTCGCTGTTGGGGGAGAAAAGCTTAACCCATTACCAGTCGACAAAATTCTAGGCTGGTCCAAAATGAAAGGAGTTACAGACGACAATTTAAAGCTTATGACATTTTGGATTTTTTCTACCTTTGGGGTAAAAAACATTGTGGATAATGAAAAAATTGCTTGTGACAATCAATTTCTTCATTTTCCACAAAGTTTTCCCAAAGCTCTTTTCATGGGGGCGTCTAAAAGCGTCTATGGTTGGGAATTGGTTAACTGATGATAGATGCCTAAATGTCGAAGAACAGAGGCTACCTCAAAAGACTTAAGAGATATATAAGTTCGTCTACTAAAGAGTGTCGCATGCAACTTTCTTTTATCGTCGTGGTAATTTGCTTAAGACTAAATTATCTCAAGGAAGCGACCTTCTCGGATATGACGCTTATGATATACCTCTCCTCAAGCTATCTCTAAATTTCTATGACCTAATCGCGGTTAAATCCGACTAAATGGCAAATTTCTGCCCAGTAATTTATTCAAATCCACTCTTTTCTTCATTGTTTTATAGATAAACTGACTTTAAAAAACAGAATTATAATTTTTTTTCTAATAAACAAATCACCTATCACTAGTTTGTTGGATAAGGTATAAAGGTCAAAAACTCCTTCACAAGATGAGAACAAGAGGACCATGATGGTCCTAAATCGCTCCCCCGAGTATGAAGGTTCATGGCTTTATGATATTAACAAAATGACAAAGCCCTCTGTCTAATTATTTTGGAGAAGATGTTTATAGATTTCTCTTTTAATCCTAGGTATATTGATGATCCCACCATGGTAGCACTAATTTCCTGAATATGTTAATGCTTTGAAGTATAGACATCAATATTTGCCAAGTATAAAAGCTGTAAGCCTAATGGTTAAGGAGAAGAAGGTTTTCAAAGATATCATTATTTATTCCTAACTAAAATTAGGTATTGCACAGAAAAGGGCTAATTTTCTAAGTAATTTGGTAGAGGGTCAATGGCTGATGATATATACCAAATATCAAAGCTCTAGGCTTTATGGTTTGGGAGAAGAAGATTTTCAAAGATTTCCTTCTTTATTCCTTTGAAAAAATCAGGAATCACACAGAAAAGGGCTAATTTTCAGAGTATAATAATTCTTTGAAGTATTTTGGTAGAGGGTCAATAGATGATGATATATACCAAATATCAAAGCTCTAGGCCTTATGGTTTGGGAGAAGAAGATTTTTAAAGTTTTCCCTCTTTAGTTCTAACCCGCCGTCGTCATAGCGCAGTTGGTAGCGCGTCGGACTGTCAATCTAGAGGTCCCGGGTTCGATCCCCGACGGCGGCACTCATACTTTCCGACTTTTTGTCTCTCACCAATGGGTCGATAATCGCAGACCTATGTGGGATAGCAGCTGGAGGCTAGGAAAGTATGTAATGGTAGTACTGGTGTGAGAAATACCAGGATTCCATTGTTAGGTGCTCCAGCCGCCGCGATATAATTGAAAGATTGTTGAAAGCGGCGTAAAACCCCATTCAAACAAATCTTTAGTTCTATGTAAAATCAAGGATCGCCCTGAAGAGGGCTCATTTTCAGAATACGGTAATTCTTTCAAGTATTTTGGTAGAGGGTCAATAGATGATGATGTATACCAAATATCAAAGCTCTAGGCCTTATGGTTTTGGAGAAGAAGATTTTCAAAGATTTCTTTCTTTATTTCTATGTAAAATCAGGGATCACAAAGAAAAGGGCAAATTTTAATAATATGGTAATTCTTTGAAGTATTTTGGTAGAGGGTCATTAGATGAAGATTTGTACCAAATATCAATGCTCTAGGACTTATGGTTTGGGAGAAGAAGATTTTTAAAGATTTCCTTCTTTATTTCAATGTAAAATCAGGGATCATTAAAAAATGGCTAATTTTCAGAATATGGTAATTCTTTCATGTATTTTGGTAGAGGGTCAATAGATGATGATGTATACCAAAATATCAAAGATCTAGGCCTTATGGTTTGGGACAAGAAGATTTTCAAAGATTTCCTTCTTTATTTCTTTGTAAAATCAGAGATTGCCAAGAAGAGGGCTAATTTTCAGAATATGGTAATTCTTTGAAGTATTTTGGTAGAGGGTCAGTAGATGATGATTTGTACCAAATAGCTTAGCTCTACGCCTTTTGGTTAGGGAGAAGAAGATTTTTAAAGATTTCCCTCTTTAATTCTATGTAAAATCAGGGATCGCCCAGAAGAACGCTTTTTTTCAGAATACGGTAATTCTTTGAAGTATTTTGGTAGAGGGTCAATAGATGATGATTTGTACTGAATATCAAAGCTCTAGGCCTTATGGTTTGGGAGAAGAAGATTTAAAAAAAAAAATCCTTCTTTATTTCTATGTAAAATCAGGGATCACAAAGAAAAGGGCTAATTTTCAGAATATGGTAATTCTTTGAAGTATTTTGGTAGAAGGTCAATAGATGAAGATTTGTACCAAATATCAAAGCTCTAGGCCTAATAGTTTGGGAGAAGAAGATTTTTAAAGATTTCCTCCTTTATTTCTATGTAAAATCAGGGATCATTAAGAAAAGGGCTAATTTTCAGAATACGGTAATTCTTTCAAGTATTTTGGTAGAGGGTCAATAGATGATGATGTATACCAAATATTAAAGCTCTAGGCCGTATGGTTTTGGACAAGAAGATTTTTAAAGATTTCCCTCTTCAATTCTTTGTAAAATCAGGGATTGCCAAGAAGAGGCCGGGCTAATTTTCAGAATATGGTAATTCTTTGAAGTATTTTGGAAAAGGGTCAATAGATGATAATTTGTACCAAATATCTTAGCTCTAGGCCTTATGGTTTGGGAGTAGAAGATTTTTAAAGATTTCCTTCTTTATTTCTATGTAAAATCAGGGATTGCCAAGAAAAGGGCTAATTTTCAGTATATGGTAATTCTTTGAAGTATTTTGGTAGAGGGTTAGTAGATGATGATGTATACCAAATATCAAAGATCTAGGCCTTATGGTTTGGGACAAGAAGATTTTCAAAGATTTCCTTCTTTATTCCTTTGTAAAATCAGAGATTGCCAAGAAGAGGGCTAATTTTCAGAATATGGTAATTCTTTGAAGTATTTTGGTAGAGGGTCAGTAGATGATGATTTGTACCAAATATCTTAGCTCTAGGCCTTATGGTCTGGGACAAGAGGATTTTTAAAGATTTCCTTCTTTATTTCTATGTAAAATCAGGGATTGCCAAGAAAAGGGCTAATTTTCAGTATATGGTAATTATTTGAAGTATTTTGGTAGAGGGTCAATAGATGATGATGAATACCAAAAATTAAAGCCATAGGCCTTATGTTTAGGGAGAAGAGGATTTTTAAAGATTTCCTTCTTTATTTCTATGTAAAATCAGGGATCATTAAGAAAAGGGCTAATTTTCAGAATACGGTAATTCTTTCAAGTTTTTTGGAAGAGGGTCAATAGATGATGATATATACCAAAAAATCAAAACTCTAGGCCTTACTGTTTGGGAGAAGAAGATTTTTTAAGTTTTTTCACTCCGTTGCCATGGCAACCAGAGTTCTTCATGGATTTCAATTCTTTGAAGTATTTTGAAAGAGCATGACCTAAGGATCATTTCTGTGAAGTTTTGTTGAAATTCCATGGTTAGTTTAGGAGAAGATTTTTTTGTAATTGTGAATGGACGGACGGACGGACAGACTGACGGACGACGGACGATGACCGATCACAATAGCTTCCCCATACCACTTCATGCTCAGGGGAGCTAAAAAAATAAGTGAGTATTTATACAAAAAGCCAAAAACAAGTGTAGTTTACCATGGATTGAAAATACAGTTCTATATATCATTGGTGCTTGGTTTCTTATGGACGCCTGGCAGAGAGTAATTACACTGTGATTTATATAAATACAAGAAACAAGTCCATGGTCTGCAGATTTCCAATGAAGGTGAAACTCATCTATGGTAAACGGTGATATTATTTTCACATGTGTTTCAATTACTCACAAAATTGAGATGTTTCAGGAAATTTTCAGATTTCAAAAGCATCTGTGATAAGACCTAAAACTGCAAATTTAAAATAGATTGACAAAGCACATGTTGTATTTTCAATCAGAGACAGAAGGTGACTCAAGATCAATGAACTATTTTCACTTAGTCTTTCTATTTCAGCACCAGCAACATTGTTCGCTTCTTTCTTGTAAAAAGTTCCCTAAAAGTAACCCCCTCCTTGGTGTTACTCTGCCGAGAATTTCACATTACAAATCTTTTAAGTTGTAACTAAGACATTGTCAGAGAGGGGGCAACTTTGATAAGATAAGAAATAGTCATTGTTTACTACTTTAGGCTGCTATGGGCTAGATCTTGAGCAAGCCTGTGGTTTTAAGACACTAGTACTAAAAGGGGATAATCTCTGAAAAGAAAAGTTGAAATTTATCCATATATGTAGAGCAATATGTTTTGGATAAGGTGAAAAGTGAAATCTTTGCATTAATGTAAAGGATATGTTCTGTAAAATTGTAAAATCGTCTCATCGACTTACTCGAAATATTTCTTTCTTTCATTTTTTATAAAAAACAATGAATTTAAAAGATACAGAGCGGATGAAAAACGGTAGACAGACTGACAAATCTAATTAAAGATGGACTTATAGACGGAGGCCATTCCTATACACTTAATCTCCCATAAGCGTGACAAACGATGTCGCCGGAGTTGCATCAAGTCTGATTCAAAATAGATGTATTTTAAACCCAAATTAGATATATGTTCGATAACCAATATCATCACTGGAAAGTCGAAAATGTAAATGCAGACTTTATTTTAAATAATTCTATCTCATATGGCACCCACAAACAAGACACGTGATTGAAAATGACATGTCGCCATTATAAAAACATTTTTTTCTGATTGCCATGGTAAAGTTTATATCAGAAGTAACGAGGCAGTAGCAAGTACCTCTGGTGAACCCGATATGGTGTCGTCTTCTTCGACTGCTGAAGCATGTAATGAAGTCAGTAGCTCAACAAGCCCATGTGAACTGAGTGTGAAAATGCCATTCGTTACAAGTACAAACAAAGGAAAGAAGAGAGTATCCAGAGCTCTTGCTAGATCATATAGAACACTTGAAGATAAGAACGAAGAGCTAAAGAAAAAGCTTAAATCAGCCCAAAAAATATCCATAGAGTAGAACAAAAGAATAGATTATTGTGTAATACTCCAAGAAGTAAAGCCGATAGAATAATTTCTTCCTCTGGTATAAATCCCGAGGAAGTGCCAGAAATTAGGAAGCGCTTGATTTACAGCGAATGCTTAACGAGGAAATAAAACAAGCCAAACAGAGTAACAGTCAGCGTTTCAGTGCAGTGCAAAGAGTTGTGTCTGGTATGATCATGAAGAAATACAGACTAAAATCAACACTACAAAATCTAACAAATTTGAATAAAAGAAAAGCTGTTCATCGTAAAGAGATTGAGATATTGCAGAAAACCAAATTTGAGTCATGGCGTAAATTCATATCAGCCGAAATGTGCGACTTCTTAAAGAGAGATGATAATTCCCGCATTCTTCCAGGAAAAGCCGATGCTGTCAAAGATGGAAAAGGCAAAGTTCAAAAACGGGTTCTAAATGATTTCATGTAAAACTTGTACCACAAGTTTAAGGCAGAGTCTGCATCTAGTGTATCTCTCGCAATATTCCACCGCTTGCGACCAAAACACATTAGTCTTGTTAACTTTGCTTCGCGGAGTGTGCGTTTATGCTCTAAACATCAGAATTTTAGCTTTCTGTTGAGAGCTGTGAAGAATCTTAAGGTCACAATGTGCACAAGCCCCGATTTCTTTGTGAAGATGGCCAAGAATTCCCAAAACCATGTAGATACAATACCAAGTCAAATACCAGAATCACAGAATACAGTGAAATACCAGCAATGGCGCCGAGTGAAATTGAGTAATGGAAAGGAGAGGCAAATGATAGTAGATGAACAAAAGTCAAGAGAAGAGTTCATCAAGATGTTCAAAAAGGCATACGCTGAGTTCGAGTGTCATGTTGATAGAGTGGCTGATCAGTATAGAGCTGTGCGAGATATGAAGAACAAGCTGCCACCTAACCAGGTATTAGTTCAAATGGACTTTAGTGAAAACTACATATGCCGAAGTTTGGAGGAGATTCAGTCAGCTTACTGTAATAGTTCAATGGTTACCCTTCATCCAGTAGTTATATACTTCAGAAATGATGAACTTGAAATAAGTCACAGAAGTTATGTCTACGTGTCCGAGTTGCTAAGTCATAACGCGTCATTGGTGATTGCAATCTTGAAAAAGGTTGTCCATAATGCCAAGCTGCTTGTACCAGATTTGCAGACAATTCACATGTGGACCGATAGCCCGTCCTCGCAATACAGAAATAAATCAATTTTCGATGTAGTTAGTAATTTCCAGAACAGATTTGGTGTGAATGCGAGTTGGCATTATTTTGAATGTGGCCACGGAAAAGGTCCCTGTGATGGAGTAGGGGGCACTGCAAAGAGAAACGCTGACAACGCTGTTAAACAAGGGAAAGCAGTCATTCAATATGCCGCTGACTTCTTCGCATGGGCTTGTCAAAGTCAGGGTGGCATGTCGTACGAAATGGTAACATTGGGCGGCTACAATGAATCCAAGAACATGGTAGAAGCGAGAAATAATGTTATCAAACCTTTACCAGGAACGATGAAGTTACATGATAAGAGATACTTCTTGTGCCTGTGATAGTTTTTTTTGACGCAGAGTTCAATGAAAAGTCTGAGTGTATATGGAAAAAGACCAGTATAATGACAAAAGCAATGGAAACGGGTCAAAGTGAAAACTTAGAAGTTGAAACAGATGCATCACCAGAGAATCAGCTTAATGAAAAAGACACTAAGAATGAACAAGAAGCAGAGAGTTTAGCTGTAAAAGACAATAACACAAGTAACAGTGAAAAGATTGAGCAAGGCGACTTCGTAGTTGTAAGGTATGAAGGAAGAGCGTATGTGGCGAAGGTTACAGAAGTAGATGAAGATGACTCCTCTGTTTACGTAAGTTTTATGGTAGCATGTGGTAAAGTCGAAGGGCGCTTAAAGTGGCCCAGACAGAGAGAAGAATATTGGGTAGAGAGAGAAGATGTACTGAGTATTATTGAAGCGCCTCAACCAACAGGAAAAACCGGGCGCATTTTCAGTGTGCCAGATGATGTCGCCCAGCTTCTCAATAAACACCACAGTGACAATATTCGGGACAGTGAAAAGATTACTAGAAATACTATCCACGATAACAATTATATCTACTGTAAACCTGATTTGTTTGGAAATACTGATATAAACTATAAGTTAGCATATATTATCTAAATCGGAGTAACATTGAAGATCAAGCTTTAATTTTGGTGTATTATCTTATAAGTACAGTAACGAATAAACAACACAACATGCAGTTACGCTACAGCTTAGTGAAATAAACATATTTGTCATTTTTGCATATAAAGATATGTTGTAAGATTAACATGCAGTGCTATTGATTCATTTTTCTTCTTAGAATTATGTTTATAATCTAAGTGTAGGTAAACAATTTACGAGACAACAATGTGCAATATACGGGAGACATTTGAAATGATTTCGAGTTTTTAAACACTCCAATCACTGGATATAGATGCATTTATTAAGTATAATTATATGTAATGGTTGAAACATTTTTGTAATGACGTTATATGTTGTGCCCGACCTTGAATTTATCATTCTTAAGAATGGACATTCTCAAAAAATGGGCACGTCATGTCGCCAAACAAACGTCATCTTGATTAGATCAGTTGGTATAACACTTAATTCAAACCTCAAGATCACGGGTTCGAGCCCTATGCTAGCTAAACCAACAAACTTATTGTCTTTCGGATGAGACGTTAAACCGAGGTCCCGTATGACGGTAGTTTACATCGAGCACTCTAAAGAACCAAGTAGGTCTCGCAGCATTTTCGTCCTGTTTCCTGTACTTTCCCTCGTTCCAGCTAATCATCTTCTAGATGCTTTGCTTATACGAGCATGCCCCAAAAGCTATGGCAGCGACGATAAAAACGGAAAACACAAAAGTCGTTTCTGATTATTCACTTATACTGTACATGACTTATTCATTATCTGCGCAAGGGGAACTAACCATTTTGTCAAATAGGTCTGTTTTTTTCCTGTGATAATGTGTCTTTGAGTCTTTGAGGCTCTTTAAAGATTTGCTTAGGAATAAATACAGATTTGTTAACTTTTGGTACATCCAAATATTAAAAGTTTTTCAAGATTGTGCCTTATAACCAACAACTGTTTCTAATTTTTTGTTGACAGGATTAGCCACAGTTTCATGGACTTTAGGTCTAAGTTCTAATTCTTTTTTGAAGCAATACAGTTTTGCTAGTTTTGTGTTCTTTTCGCAAGGGTCCTCGGATTTTCGTCGTTGTGCAGTCGGCGCAGCGACATTTTGATTACCGCTTGTTGAAAAAGTATCATCAAAGTGTTCACGTCCGCCGACGACTCGTCATCGTTCGAAACATCATCCGATATAATATCGTCGGAATCAGACAATTGATCTTGCGCAGTAGCCTTTACTTCCCGCAAGAGCATTTCAAAGGTATTGAATTTCAGAATAGATTCGCCAAACTTACTCATACTATCCTTAAATGCAGCCATCATGCTCTCCTGTTGTCGTTAATAAAATTGTTGTGTCCGAAGAAATTGCTCCCAGAAAACCGAACGCATCGACCTGCTAGTTTTGTTATCATTAAAGGTAGAAGTCTCACATGATCGCGCAGCGGTGACGTCAAGACCATCCGTTATTGCCCTAGAGGGAAAACCTTAAGAAGCAGATCGCTTCTTAGTTCCTTTCCCGACGAAGGTTCTTCTTTCCTATGCACTCAAAGGACCAGGCTTTAAACGCTGAGGTTAGCTGTCACGTCATCCACAACGATGACAATTTGATAGTCCGCGCGGGTTCTTTATCTGCAGATAGCTCTGTCGAAAGTTTCCTTTATTGATTTCAGGCGTTATTAGTAAGCTAGAAGTTGTTTAAGTAGTTCTGATAATATATATGAGAAGATCCTGCTTAGAATCCTTAGAGCAATCCCTAGTGGAACTGCCTTTAATTGTCCCCTGATTTTCCTATCTTATAAATCAAATTCCAAAAGTAATTCAAACAAAAGCTGCTTAGGTTAATCAGCAAACCAACCTCATTCCAATGAATTTGGAAACGTGTCAACACCCGCTAACTCATAGGGCCTATTGAGCTGTAATTTAATTGTCCACGAAACTCAAGACCAAAATTGTCGATTTTAGCTCTAGTCTCTAAAACTACAACTTTAGACTCTAAAACTTAATGTTAATGACTGTAAACGTTTTAGACTTTTGTTCCTTTCCTTTCATAGAAAAATAAAATACAATGAAGTCAGCCTCCTTTTGTTCACCTCAGAATTCTGTCATCCTATTTTCCTGAACCGGGTTAGATCGGAATGCATACTTCACGTGAAAAAAGTTTCAGAACGAAAGAGAACGTTTTATATTGTGATATATATGTATTCGTTTTATCTTATCAAGGAATCGTAAACGCCAATTTTCCGTTATGAATACATATATATCACAATATGACAACAAAAAAGTCCAGCCCTGTCTTAGCATTACG
Organism: Fragum fragum; assembly: GCA_946902895.1. Lineage (NCBI taxonomy): Eukaryota > Metazoa > Mollusca > Bivalvia > Cardiida > Cardiidae > Fragum > Fragum fragum. The sequence continues at coordinate 69,930,821 of OX336370.1, read as the reverse complement.
CCAGAAGCGTGTATGTGTGTGTGTGTGGGTAGGTTGGCTGAAGTGTATTTATTACATGTACAACTTCACGTTTTAGACAGTGCACGTAAACATATTTTGAATACTTCTACGAAATTGCTCAGAAAATAAGGCATATATAAAAGGGTTAAGTGAGTTATTTACATACAACATAAGCAAGCCAGCGTCACGAAGTATAATGGGGGTATGTTTAGATGGATATTCGTAATTTGATTTTTCAAGAATATCGTAAACAAATTTAGGTATTGGGAAAACAAACGCACAGAAAATCACAAGCAAAATAACTCGTGTCATCCTTTGTTTTTGCTTTTTGGTTTCGCCACTTTCTTCGAAACGCGATGATCTGCGAAACATTCTAACCTTGACCATGTGTAGGACACATGTTATGATCCCGGGTACAAGATATGCCACAAACCATAGTGCAAACATTCTCTCTGGGGTATCAGCCTTTTCTTTTCCTTTAACCATATTATCTATATATCTTCCTACAAAAACAATCACGCTGATCATCCAAATAAGACCAGACGACACTATCACTTTCCTTGGCGTCAAGTATATGTGTGCTTTAAGTGGGAAAACTAGCATTACAAATCTCACAATGGCCAACAGGCACAAGTGTCCGTTAGCCGCAAACCAGCAAGTCCCTGTAATGAGGAGGTAAACACTGCCTTTAAGCTGAAGCGGACTCCTTGGGCAGGTGGCCAAACTTTTGATTAGTATCTCACAAGCAAGGGCAAGCTCTGTAGACACAAACAATACATCACTTATGGCCAGGCAGGCAATTGCGACAAAAGTAGGTTTCCTCAGTTTTTTGTCGATAAGAACTCTTGCAATTACGATTATGTTTGCGATGATGCCAATTAGGTAAATCATCTCAACGGCCTTGAAAAGACAGTTCGTTGTACAAACATAGCACGGAGACGGTGGTCCCCGTTTTGGTCGCCATGGTCTTCGTCTTTCAGATTCATTGCAAACTTGAATGTCTGAAATTATGTCGAGCATGGAAACGTTGCACATCTGTAGAACATGTCTTGTCATATTTGCCTTTCTAGCATTCGCCATTGTTGTCAGATGATTTTTAAAACTATACAGGCCTACGTAGTGTATCCGGGCACCTCTTTTCTAAACATATATCACGGCTGTTGAAATCTGAAAGGAGCGAAAATTAAATGAAACAACTATAACATCGACCAAACATTAATATAAATTTAAGATCCTAAACAGGGTATTCAATATCTAAAAAGCCAACAACGTTCATTGCTCTCGTTGATGGCGATCTTCGTCGAGTAAATTTACAGAACCCCGAAACACAAATTAGAATAGGCTTCTACGAATATATTCCACCTATTACACAGTAGCAAGGTCAATAAACCCGCGGCATTAATTTCTTTAGGGCGTCTTTCTTCGCAGGGTTCGTGATCCGTATGACAATGGAGAATTTACGAAGGTATTTAAAATATCGACAAAGGGTTTTGTTTGGTTCTGTAGGCCTACATAACACAAAAAAGATAGATAACTCTTACATTGATCGCCATTTTATTGACTTTTTTGTTGGTTTGCCAACTCATTCAAGCTGTAGTTGCGACGTTTATATTGTTAACCAACTATTCTATGATTTGTTAAATGATACGGGCAATAAAATTTGCAAATCAATGCCGTTTAGAATTAAAGGGACACCCTGTCGAAGTCGCTTGGCCTGTCCATCGGAGTAAGTTGGCGGGCCACCGATTGGTCGCCAACCGCTTCCACGATCCTACAACAAAATAATTTGACCGAAGTTTCATATGGAATTAATTTGCAAATCATGTTATGAGTAAAATAAAAATAAAAAAAGAAGCATCGTTATCTACAGTTTATTCAAGTTGTAGTTACGACAGGTATTTCACCCACAATCTCAAATGTTAAACATAAACATCGTTCGTTATCATTTCACAAACGGTATAAATAGTTGATCTGATTGTACAATACGGATTTTAACTGACAGGGGTCAAACTCCACTCCGCATTTAAGCCTAGAGGATGTACCCTAAAGAAATTCCGTTACAATTTCATGTATCTCCTTTTGGCATGGTGTTTTTCGAGTGTTAGCAATCTAAAATCCTGTTCTGCTCAATGATGCACTGTATTCATGTGTGCTAATGGAGTACTCTTGGGACTATTTAATGTTTAGGGATGAGGTTTAAAATGCCGCCCCCCCCATCTCGTTAGGCGATCCCGAATTAAGGAAGTTTCGATGTTTGTTGTGTTCAATACAAATTTGTCGAAAAGTTCATCGCTGGTGGTATCATTATCCTAAAATGAACTTCAAGGCAAATGGATGTTTCTCAAGATGAACTCGGGTTTGAATCCCACCAAAAAGACCTATAAAACTGGGCCTTTTACTCTATTTTTAATCAGTGAAAATCGGACAGGAATGTTACCCAGTGGAGTAGGTGTATATCAAGAGATTTTTGTAAAAGTTACACCACATGTATACGACTAAGATCAAAAGTCCAGTTTTAGTCGAATGAGCAAAAAGAACACGTGCACGCATGACTTATACAGGTAAAGCGTGCGCGCTTATATTTTGAAAGTAGTAAGCGCCTTTATATTTTTTGTTTACTTGTAATTTTATGCGTGGGGTTTGATTCCTCATGATTTGACGCGCACATTTAAATATAAGTGCATCAGTATATTTTACGCCTGCACGAAGCTCCATCCAATGTCCACTGGCCCCGCCTACTGAGCTCTGGCAAGAAGTTAGACATTAAACCGCGGTTTTTTTTGTGTGTGTGTTTTTTGGGGTTTTTTTTGCAAAATTTGGGGTTTGTTTTGTATTAAACATATTGTATTGCCATATTTACAGTTTATACGTACATTCCATTTAAATCATTACTAACTCAAAAAGGCAAAATGTGTCGGCAACAAGTTCTCCAATTAAGATGCGGCCTTTCCCTTGGGTATATTTCTACTCCCCTTAAAGTCCTCAAATTTCGGTTTATGTCCACGGTCAGCTTCCGAATCATCACAGCCTCGTCTAGTATCAAACTTTGGTTATAACGATTCGGAAACACGTCACTGATACGTTTAACTCTCTTAGCACTTTTTTTGTAAAAAATATTGAAGACAATTTTGTTCCAGTTATGTAATTATTTGTGATGGTTTTAGTTTTCATCAAGTCGTCAAGAACTATGTAATGAATTGTTTGAGAAAAAGAAAAAGGCAAATGGAAGGAAAAAAGACAAAGAAGACAGTATCAGTAATCTATGAGTAAGACTAATCCACTTTCGGCGAGACTCCAGCTTTACAAAACCAAAATATAGTATTTGCATTTGCATGCACACTTTACAAACCTTTTTGTATCCTTTATATAAGTTTGAACAATCATAAACACTCTTCGCTGAGATTAGGTGAACCGAATTGAAGTATATTCTCGCTTAAAGGAGGGAAACTGTGTAAATACCTTAAAAATTTGACCTTTTGCGCCATATAATTTCGACTAAGAAATAAATAGTGATCTGCGTCCCCTTTATTTTTGGTGACCACAGCTACATGTGGCATTAACTGATATATAATTTGAAACTTGGCCATGTTTTAAGTCACTACATCTGTTTCGGATTCGCGTTTGAATAACAGAAAACTTACGATCTCCCAGGAGATAGTACTTAGGTAAATCGGACACCGAATTTTTTTTTTAGATATGATTAACAACAAAGATGGTACGGATTTAATGTTTTCGCGTAGGTCATTCAAAAGTTGGATTGCGGACTAGTAAATATTTCTGTCCTTCGACAGAACTGGTCAGTATTATGTGCATTGATATATAGTGTTCTTGAGTTTACGCTATACCTTTTATCATTGTGCGTAGTCTCCTATTTAAGACAATTATCATTAGAGTTTTATTTCCCTCCATATATTTTGTTAATTAAACATTCGTCAGTATCTATGTTCTCCTGTTTGGTTGTACGTTTGTTGTTGTTATTTTCAGTATTCTTTTTTTAATATGGCCCGCACAACTAGGGTTTTCTCGGAATGGCTTCTTTATTTCTATATACATATGTTAAGTCAAAAACTTGGTAAAAAAGCAATGTGTGTATTTGCCCTAAGGGTGGCGTGTAGATATCATTAAATTGTTATTGTTATTCTATTCATTATTGATAATACCCTGTATCCAATTTAAAAGGTAGTAAACACACACGCGATGCGATTTTTTCAACAGAAACAAAATATAATACATGTATATACATGTACTTACGTTCATATTTCTACATGCAGTACTGTCCAAAATATAAAAGGAATCTAGATCAAAACGAATGAGGTCATAGCTTAAGAGCTATAGGTTTTCAACAATGCTTTGAAACTAAATTGCCATTTAAAAATTCACAGTAAAAAAGAAAACTGTGATTAAAAAAAAAAGATCTGCCGTCAACGTCCAATTGCTCCTGCGTACTTAGTGATTTACTAAATAACAATGCTTTAGCGTAAATATTGGACAACAATCATTAAATCAACGCAACGGTGTGTTTAATCTATTATTAATGGTCGAATGGATAAAGTATATTAACCAATTCCCACACAGTGATGCTTTTAGACGCTGTCAACAAATTAGTTGGGAAAACATTGTAACAAATTATAACAAGCAATTTCTTCATTTTCCACAATACTTTTTCTATCAAGAAAGTTGACAAATTCACGATTTCGTCAATTTTGAATTGTCGTCTGCAACTCCTTTCAATTTGGACCAGTCTAAAATGGTGTCTTCTGATAATGGGCTTAGACCTTACACCTCAAGGTGTAAACATGCAGAAGAGGCGTGCGAAAAATATAACACGAGGAAAATTACGAAAGAGAAATGTCATAAGTCAAGTAAATATTGTATAAATAAATAGACCCTGTTGAAATGCGTAGCTTGGTCAGAGAGTGTTTGCATTTTGTAGATTTTCCGGATATAGAATGCCAAAATTTAAGGCTTGTCAAAATTCAAAGAAGGTGAAGATGACATTTTTTAGCAGTCTTAAAAATGTTTGGCTTTTGGGTTAGAATACCTTACGAAAAATGAGGAAAATGTTTATAACAACTAATCTCTTCATTTTCCAGTTTTCTTTAAATGTTTGGGTTTTTTAATTTGACTGACCTGTACTAGATTCGACAATTAATAATTGTTTAATTATATAATGCCACGACCTGATTTTTTCAAGGACATTTTTTGAAAGGGGTTTCCGAAGGAACCTTCCTGTCAAGTTTAGTCCAGATCGGCGTAGAGGTTTAGGAGGAGATGTTTAAATTATTATTTCTAATACTTATTCGTCTAAACTGTCACGCCTTTTTTCAAAAAAACAAAATTTCGCGAACAATATTTTGAAAAGGGCTCTGAAGTATTTTAGTTTTCAACTGAAATGAGGGTACATTCACCATAAGGCGCATCTTACCAATGTTTGTGACGTCATGTATTCCGCGAAATAGTTTGACAGTTTCGGGAAAAGGAGAAAGCGTGGTGTAACACGAAAGTTAATTATTTTTACTTGTGTTGAAAAATCAAGAGTAATTCAGGAATGATTCAAATTATGTTGGCTAAAGCATAAGTGTATTTATGAGATAAATTGAGTTGTGGAGTCGCATTTGAGATAACCACTCCCTGAAGTTCATGGGCGAATACCCTCTGCACTAGGGATGAGAGGCATGGGCTCAAATCCTAGTAGAGAGGGTCTTACAAGTGCGACGATGAGCTTGGTTTACATTATAAAGGTAATTTAGATTTAAAAATAGCGATCTTTTGTAATCTCCAACTTATGTTTGTAAAAAAAGAAGATCCTTGTGACATTGGACCTTCCATATTATTACATTTTTACACGTATACCAAATTCGTGTGAAAACGCACATTAGAGAAAAGACAACATAATACATTTCCCTTATCAAAAGGACTTTTTATATAAACAATTCAGTGAATATATCAACGATTACTCGCTTTATTGTGTGAAACCTCATTTTTCATCTAACGAAGCGATAGTGAACTGGCCTCCATTAAAATCATTATTTCGCGAGACTCTGTGGGGAACATCCTTGATGTATTCTCGCAGTGCTGTTCATATGAGTTTACGTTAGGTGTTTATTAAAAAATCATATTGCCACAATTTTCTTTGTAGTATATTAAAAATATATATTGTACACTTGAAAGAAAGCTGTAGTATTTTAATCTAATTTATCCACTATACGGTATACGATTTTAGCTAGACAGCGGCGGCTGGTACACCTTACCATGAATTCCTGGTTTTTCTCACTCCAGTACTACCACTACATCCTCTCCGAGCCTCCAGCTGCTCATCCCACTTAGGTTTACGATTATCCACCCACTTGTGGGGGGCAAATGTCATAAAGGATGGGAAACAGGAGGAAAGCCTGGTATTTTGTTCCATGTTCCACCCAGTAATATATGTCTAACGGATATTTCATACTGTGAGGCCGTGAAATCTGAATTTCAACATTTCTTTTTTTAAGTATTATTTTCTCCTTTAAAATTCCCGTCACCTTCCGTCAATAGGCAAACGCCAATAAATATTTCGGATTGCTTGTTTATAGTTCCAAAGCTTTCCATTTTTTTGTCTGCACGATTCATACAAAGAGAGTAAAAAGGATCAAAGTCCAATTATCATAATCGGGTAGACCCCAATAGTAACAACTAAACTAAATAACAAATCCTTTGCCACACGACTTAGCTCTAACAGGAAGTTCCACTTAAACATTAAACGGCTTCGTTTTGAAAATTCATAGCCAGTATTAAATAACAAAATAAAAATGTCGGTAAACCAACAAAAATGCCTCACATTAATGTCTGCCAATGTTGGAGTTCAAAGTTCACTTCCGGTCTAAATGAATGATTTTATTGGTCGACTGAAACTTTGACTGACACATGAGATGAGTCAAATACATGAAAACGATAAACCTGTAGACTTTGTCATACTAACATGATTTAAACACCATGATTATTATAATACCCCGTTTTTTGTTCAAGTGCAGCCGAGTAAAAGGGCAAGCTTGTAGGGGTTTTACGGTACTTTCGAAAGTATTTCAGTTACATCTGGGCGGCTGAACCTAACCATTGTTTCCTGCCATTTTCCCCACCAGCAAAACTATTATATCCTATCACTGCCACAAGCTGTTCATTTCACTTCACCACAATATTTATAATTCGTCAAATGGCTAAGTGGCAACACGTCGGAGGGTAGATTTGATTTTAATGCTAAAATTTTGTTACATTTTTTTATTCTTTTTTAGGAGCCACTTTGAATTATGTATGTGAACTATCTGTTTTTTCTAAGAATAAACAGATTGAGAGGATACATCTCAAATTCCTTAAATATATCCTTAATGTCAAACAATCAACATGTACAACGAGTCTATATGGGGAATTAGGTCGCCATCCTATGTTTATATCAAAACATACACGAATTATTAAATACTGGTGTAAGTTACTTAATTCTGAATATGTACTAATACAAAAAATCTATCAGACTATGCTACATGATTATAATAGCGGTTTTAATAATTGGGTATCCTACGTAAAAACTGTTCTTGATAATACCGGTTTTTCTTATATATGGAATAACCAATCAAATATTGATCATAAATCATTCCATTTAATCTTTAAAATGAGAGTTCTTGATATATTTATCCAAAATTAGACCTATTCGATTAAAGAATTCAATTCTACAAGGATTTACAAAAGCATTAAAGACTCGTTCGTCATCGAAGAGTATATTACATTATTACCTTGAAACCTTTTTAAATACATTGCAAAAATTCGATTATCTTCAAACAATCTTAAAGTAGAATCGGGTCGTTACGGCGCACACCGAATAGAATACAATCAAAGAATTTGTAGTCATTGTGACACAGGTGAAGTTGAAGATGAGTACCATTTCATCCTTTTATGCACATCTTACTCTGATTTGCGAAAATACTATATTAAGAAACACTTTAGACATAAACCATCCATGTTTGAATTAGTTGAGCTGCTTAATAGCAACAATAAAATAACTCTTAAGAATCTAGCTAAATATTTACAAGAGGCCTTTAAACGTAGAATAATGTTCGAAAATGGGTATCCACTGTAATCTTTACTTTTTATGATATAAAAGAAAAGCACTAAAATATAGTCAAATTTTATCATTAGTTCCTATGCCACAACTTTATCTAATTCCTAATTTTCTCTCAAATTAATGTTTCTTTTCCATACTTCATACACATATTTATACATGTATATAAAACAGGATTCGCTTTCGTGAACAGTGATTAAAGTACATTTATACAGATCACTGGTCAAAAAAGCGAATTCGGGTTATACATGATGCTTTCATGCGTCTAAGTTTTTGAAATGTACCTGTTTTTTGTATATATTTGTTTGACCTTGTTGATTAATTGTTTATCATTGTTGTGTAACAAGAAAATATATAGTTTACGTTACTCTAATAAAGTATCTATCTATCTTAAAAGGCGATATCGTAGCCCTCTTTCTGATAATCTGCTGGCGAGGGATACGACTCCCACCGTCTTTGCGCTTTGTTGCAAGTCCTAATATTGTATGTTTTGTGATAAGCGACTCTCTATAGATGAATTTCTTACATACGTTAATATTATGGTCATATTCTATCAAAATAATAAGAATATCAATTGTATCAATCGTTTAATACCAGTTTCTTTTCAGTCATAAAAATATTTCCTACGTTTGGCGGCCATGACATTTGGTTGGTCATGTGATCTATTATCACGTCACGTTGTTTACTATTGTCGTGCTGTCAAAAAAGGTGCTCGAAAAAATCATAGCATCCGTTTTAACCTACCATTGATAAAATTTTATCTTCAAAGATACTGAATCTTCATTATCCTTATTTTATCTGTCAAATTCAATTAACTCTTGTATTACTTTCATACAACTTTTTTCTTATTTTCTATCAGAACTGTCCTGTTTTCAAAATATACTATGTGTTCCAAATATGGTGACCTAAATTCTATTTTGCTGTCATTTTGGCGGGAAACCCGAGATCTCAAGAGATCTCGCTTTTAAACAGCAAAGATGGCCGACATTTGATTCAAAATGGCCGAAAAACTTGAGTTTGCGATGGTGCAGCAAATTGAGACTTAAATGCATAAAATAACCGCCTTTTTTAGATTTACATTTATTTACATGGATAGATACATGGTTAAGGGTCATTTTGGTATTAAACTTGTGTTTGTACTATTTATTACACAACTTACAATAATCGACCTCAATGTGACCGGAGTGAATGCAACAAAAAGCAAAGAAGATGGGTGTCGTAGCCCTCGCCAGCACATTATCAGGAAGAGGGCTACGATATCGCAGGTAGTCGGAGGGGACCAAGATTTTATACGTGCAGCTTTTTCAAACTGTATTTACGACATTTTGTTGCCCAGTGACAAAGTACTGCTAATCAGTAGTTTAAAAGTACACAAGTATCAAGGACTTCATAATTACAAACTTGAAAGTCACCCTCTAAGTAAGTCAAATGAAATGATTTCCATTTAGATTGAACACAATGGTGAATTTAGTTCATTGTATCAATCCAACATATCAAAGGTTTTCCGCAATTTCGAATGAAATGGATAATCAGTAATGAATCTTTAATCAGTAAATTGCAGTGGCGTTGTATATTAATTCAATGTTTCTATAACAGTATAGAAATATAATTCTCCGGGGTACATCGTAAAGCGGAGAATTGCTGTCTCAATCCCGTAATCAACCGGTTCTGTAGGTTTGGTCAGCGAGTTCTACTTGTAGACGAATACAAGCGAGACTGCTTGACCTTTACCTTCAATTTTTGCTATGGTATCTGAAGAGTATCGTTTCTGTTAAGTCGGTTTTATGTACTCCAAACGAATGTTTTTGATTTGGCGTAAGATCCACACGGCCGATATTCTAGGACCATCAGACTAATACCGATCACAGGTCTCGGATCATGCATGGAGCAGACACAAGTTCTCTCTCACAGATGGATTTTTCGCGGTCGGCAAGTGTTCCAGTTATGAATATCAACGAATACAGCTAATCTAACAGTTTGGCTCGACCGGGTCCTTTGATATTGTCATTTATTTTCTTATTCATATTTGTCATATGTACACTTGTTTATCCCACGTAGTTAGTATTATATTCGTCTTGCATACTGAACACAGACTTTTGTTGTTTTTTTTTTGAGAGAGAATTGAGGCTGCACTTTTCGTGTGTCCCAGGCATATCGTTGGTGAAATATGGAGTTTGAAATAAATAAATGAATAAAATGTACACACTCTCAAACATAACTTGAACGCAAAACTAATTCAAACTAGAATAAGTCGCAAAGCGGACTAATACCCCTCAACAGCGTTTGTCCATATACAAGTGTATAAGGGCCGTAACAAAAAATTAGCTTTTTAATTAAAAGGCCATAAATCAGTTAAAAATAAATAGACCAAAATAGGATATGCACATGTCTGACTTATACCGAGTCCTTCTGTGAAATTTGAATCAAATCCATCTAATGGTTACCGAAAAATTGAGCAGACACGATTTTCACCCAAGGGCCATAACTCCGTCAAAAATCAATGGACCGTTACCACAATAGAATATGCACATCTCTGCTTGATACCGATTTATCAGTGAAGTTTGAATAAAATCCGTCCAATATTTGCCGAGAAATTTAGCGGACACGAAGAAGCTACAGACAGACGGACATACCGACCGACCTACCCACAAGCTGACTCCTATATACCCCCGAAACTTAGTTTTTTAGGGGTATAACTAGACCAGTTGTCAAGTGTTGAATCCGTAATTATTGATCCCGTTAAGTAGAGGTGACTTTGATTGATAACTTGAAGGATCGTTGGCCAACCGAGCTTAAACAAGAAATTCCCCTTAGGTGTAAAATGGCGTTATTCTGTTAAATTTATGGTCAAGAACGTGTAAAAACAAGAGGGCCACTGGCCCTAGATCGCTCAACTTAGATATAGCTTAAGAATATCAAACACAGGGCAGTTTTGGAGAGAGTCACCAGTTGTTAGTTAACCCGATACGTTCTGAGAAACCTTAAAGGTTGTTGATTGCTTTAAAAGATTTTGAATAATATTTTCTTCTTTGTATCTATTTAAGTTAAGCTGTGATCTGAATGATGCCTAAAAATATGTTTTTTTTATCATCTTCCCACTGGTGAAATTCAAATATGACCAAAGTAGTATAACATAAACTTTTCAAAGGATCACTTTAACGTTCTTCATACCAAATATCAATGTTTTAAGATTTCTGGTTTTTGATGAGATGATTTTTAAAGATTTCCTTCTTTCTTTTCAAGTAATATAAGGTATGCCGGGGAGGGGGGTATTGATTTTCTCTGTTCCTATTATAAAATTGAGTGTACCCAGGCAAAGCCCAAATAAGACCCATGGGGCATCACATGAACAAATTTGTAAAAGGTCTCGTATGTGATGCTCTTGGCTATCTGGTTTCAGCAAGAGGGACCTTTTTCAATGTAAAATTGAGTGCGCCCGGGCGGGGCCCAAGGAGCATCATTTGAAGAAACTTGATAGAGGTCACCTTGGAGACAAACTTTATACTATCAAAGCTCTCAGTAGCCTAGTTTTAGAGAAGTTTTTTTTAAAGATTTCATTAACTCCATCCTTTTTTTTTTGCCAAGGCAACTAGAGTTAAAGGTGTGCTTCAATTATTTGAACAATATTAGAGAAATTCAACAATGAGCATTTCTACAATTCATCAAGATCGGCCGACTGTTTCAGGGGGAGATATCAAAAGAAATTGTTGAGACCCACAAGACACCTGACATTGGGCGACAATACCTCACTTTGAGCACTTCTCAAAGTGAAATGGTTCCATGACGACCGTAACTTCGTAACTACAGTTTGAGTTTTTGTATAAATATATTCAAATGTTAAATATTTGTAATGCCCTACTTTGAAACATTGGGATGAATTGTGTGAGGTAGTTAGTCTTCGGGTGTTGCCGATAAGGACTGTATCGCTAGCGGAAGCCAATGGCGTAATTGATAGGTCATGGCAACCACAAATAAAGCAGTTTTCGTTGCAATCGACTGATAACGTTTTCACCTGGTAATTCAGGTTCAATTCAGGTCATACTTTGCCGACTTATTAACTCGAAATTTTTGCTTCTTTTTTCTGTTTTTTTTAAGTTATGAACAGTCAAGTTCATTACAAAGACAGCTTAATCACTTCCTTAAAAATGTCTGATTTAGAAATCTGACTAGAGGCGCTTGAGCGCCTGTACTGCTCCACAGGCCTGCATGTACTGATTACACAAATTCTGTTTTTGGGAATTTAATATAAACTTGCAAATAAATCTTGACTAAATTCTTTGAATAGTCCTAGAGAAGCATTTTGAACATTTCATTATTTTACAAAAGTCAAGCTATGTGAAATACCATAAAGGCCATGTTTTCCAATGTATCAAAATTATGTGATGGAATCCAACCAAGACTCACTCCTGTAAAATTTGGTTGAAATCTATTCACAGGTTTCTGAGAAGAATTTCAAAGTTTACATATACATAAACCATATATGAAAATAAGCCCCAATCCAAAAAGGCCATGTTTTATTTTTTTATCCAATCAAAGAAATCTGATAATGGGTCTTAAAAGGGTCATTCCTGTGACATTTGTTTGAAATCAATCTACTTGTTTATCACAAAAAGATCTTTTGAATTTAAGTGTTCGATATATACCCTATATGAAATAAGCACCAGCTATGAAAGAAATAATTTCATCTGATTAAAATTGTTTCATATAATCTGATAAAAAGTTACCAGAGGATCATTCCTGTGAAATTTGGTTGAAATCCATGTACTGGTTTTTGAGAAAAAGATTTTTCAAAGCTTTCACAATATATGGAAATTAGCCTCGCCAACAAAAGCCTTGTTTTTCATCCAATCAAAATCTTTGGAATAGATCTGATAAAGGTCACACAAGGATCATTCCTGTAAAATTTGGTTGAAATCCACCTTTCAAAGCTTTCACAATATATGGAAATTATTCCTGCCTATTAAAGATATGTTTTCCATTCCATCGAAATTCTTCCAAGAATTCTTACAAAGGGTCACCCAAGGATCATTTCAGTGAAATTTGGTTTGTACAGTACTTTCTGAGGAGATTTTTAAACTAAAAGTTTACGGATGCACTTACAGGAGAACACACGGGGGACACAATGCCAAGATCACAGCTCGCTGGCTTTCAGCCAGTGAATCAAAAAACTGAGAGCCAAAATTTTTCAAAGCTTTAACCATATATGGAAATTATTAATTCCTATTAAAGCCATGTTTTCCATTCCAGCGAATTTCTTTGAAGAATTCTTACAAAGGGTCACGTAAGGATCATTTCTGTGAAATTTGGTATGTACAGTACTTTCTGAGGAGATCTTTGAACTAAAAGTTTACAGACGTACTTACAGGACGACGCACGGTGGACACAACGCCAAGATCATAGCTCGCTGGCTTTCATCCAGTGAATCAAAAAACTGAGAGCCAAAATTTTTCTTTTAACAATCAGTGCAAGAACTGCTTTTACATTAATATTTGGAGAATTTTGGCCAAGCAGAAGCACTAACGTTACTCACGTACATCTCATTGTCATTGTGAGAACGTCTTGTTCATGGCCAGAGGGTTGATCAAAATAGACACACATATTAACACATATACTATAGATGTACAAGTCAATGTGAGTGATCAAAGGTCAAATTTGTCTTTACCTGTATAGACAAAATTGACATTTGATCACTCACTATTTCTCGTACATTAATTACGGATAAGCTTTGATCAAAATAGACACACACACACATTTAAACACATATACTATAGATGAACAAGTCATAATGAGTGGTCAAAGGTCAATTTTGTCCATATGGACAAAATTGACATTTGATCACTCACTATTACTTGTACATCTATAACAGATAAGCTATGATAAATTAGACACACTTTTACACATATACTATAGATGTACAAGTTATGGTGAGTGTTCAAAGGTCAATTTTGTTTCTACCTGTATAGACAAAGTTGACCTTAGATCACTCACTAAACTTGAACATCTATAGTGGAAAAGTTCAATTATGCCCTACTGTCATAATAAGACTAATTTGTGACATCCATACCGCTTTGAACAATATTTACAATATCAGTATATATTATCAGGGAGACTTTCACTTTTTTTTGTTTCCTGTGCACCACCAAGGCTAGACTGGGACTTTGCATTTTTACCCAAAAAATATCAACTTCCTTCAATTACACCAATCTGAAAGTCTGGTTTGGTAATCAAATTTTAAAAACAGAAAATGGCCTTGATATCTCCATGTTATTAAATCCCGAATAAACTTTTATCGAATAAACTTTTAAATTTCAGATGTTTGAAAGTGCATTTAGATTACAGGGATTGTTAAAGGTAGCACTCGCCCCAAACCATCCACACGCATGGTCACAATGAAATAATACATAACAAGCATACACATTCAGATAGATATTTATTCTTAAATAATCTCGCACTTTATACAAATACATGACAATTGCAGTTGTCACTCACAGAAGCATTCAATCAATCAAATCATATATTAAGACCGAAAGTGTACTTTAAACATTCACATGGGGCTTCCACTCGAAGCCAAGTTGGAGTGACTGGCGATTCGTCAATAAATCTTGACAAAAATGTATATAGATGAAATGAAATATTCTCTTTGCCCATTATGCCCTCATATTGAGGTAACTATTGATCATGTCTGGTGGCCAATACTTCTCCCCGCAGACTGTAAATTCTCTACATTGGAATTATCTAGATGACAACAAGACTTTTGTGAATAGAATTAAACAATTGACGGAGCACTGGTTAGCCTGAATTTCCTCAGACAGGAAGATCAATTAACATATTAAACAGTGTTATTTTGCAAAGTTTATAGTCAGTTACGTGTAACTAAGAATAAAATGGTTGGTTGGTGACCTAAAGGTAAGTAATAATCCAGAGAGAAGTCTCGGCATTTCACCAAAAAGCATTAATCCATTCAAACACAATCCTGCTTTTTGATACCCCCAAGAAGAAATATTTGAAAAATCGTGGAAATAGAGAAATTGTACGTCACTATCATTATTCATTATGCACACTGTTGTTTCACCATAAAAACTGAGTTTTTAAAAACTCCACCATCTAGAAATTATTGTCTGCAACTTCTCACAATGTTGAACAAGTCTAAAAGTTTGTTTGCTGGTAAAGGGTAAAAGAAGCATTCACATTTTCTCATAAGACATCACATGGTTGCATGTTTTACATGTTTGTGAGTACATATCTTCTTCTTCATCATATACTTCCTCTCCATATTCATGTTGATGAGATCCCGAATCTTTCTTTATCAAACTACTTCGAACACTTAAGCGTAATTCTGAAAGATAAAAACAAGTCATCATCAAAATAGTTAATTTTTATTTTGGTCTATCAAAAATTAGCATTCTGATTGACCTGAAAAAATCATTTAAGAGATAAAGAGAATATTTTTTGTTTTCATGGAGGTATTAACCGGATAAACTAATCATACTGTATGAATACGCAGAGGTTTTTTGGTTCATACCTCAAGGAAAAAAAAAATATCCTCTTCATTTCTTATAATTTAATAGTATCGAGCGAAAAAAAAAAAAGCTTTACAAATTTTGATACGTTTTGTATGGGACTATTATGTGTGTAAGCATACAAAATTGCTGCCTGTTCAAAACTTTGTTCATGGAGTTATGAATAATTTTTTTCAACCAATCAAAACGCTCGTTTTTGAAAGTCGAAACTAAAAATTAAATTATATCTAAATGAATGAAATTTTGAGCATGAAGCTTATTTGTATGCTTGCACACAAAATAGTTCCATAAAAAATGTATCAAAATTCGTGAAATATTTGGTATTTTTGGCTTGGTTTGATTGAATTGTAAGAAATGAAGAGAAAATATTTTTGTTTTCGTGGATGTATGAAACAAGAGGACCATGATGGTCCTAAATAGCTCACCTGTATCAATTGTTGTTAAAAAATGCAACAGGATCCATATAATTAAAACCAGTTCCATGAAGACTGAGCCAAAACTCTGGCCTCTATGGTGTAAATATAGAATTTTCTCTAAGGCCCCTTCCCTATGTTTTAAAATAGAAACTTTCCACAATATATAGGATTCATTGTTCTTACCTAAAAATTATTCTGACAATTAAAGATAGCAACAAAACTGGTCTCTAGAGTACAGAGAAAGAAATTGTCACTAAGACCCTTTTTTCAAAATAACTTTTACAAATACCTTGCCATAATCAATAGGAATCATCCTCAGAATCTAATAATCATTCTGAGCAAGTTTCATGAAGATAGAGCTAAATTGTCATTTAGGCATCTTTTCCCCTGTTTTCTAATAAAACCTTCCAATAATCATAGGGTTCATCCTTATGACCTAACAATCATTCTGGTAAAGATTGAATTAAAACCATGGCCTCTAGCATGTAAACATTTCCATTGTTGATGCTGCATGCTGCACAAAGGACGATAGGGGACAGACATTCAATGATCACAAAAGCTCAGGTGAGCTAAAACTAATCACACCTGTGTATGAATCCACTTCAGGTTTTCAGACAGTGTGATTAGTTTCTCATTTCATACTTCATGGAAACAAAAAAGGGGCCATTTGCTCTAAGCCCTCGCCTGAGTCGATGATTCTAAAAGTAATAGTGCAAGTGACCTCATCTTGTTCTTCCCAGACTTGTAACCAAAGTTAAACTATACAGACATTCTTTTCATGTTTCAAGGTATTTATTCCAGAAATATAGTGATTTAATTGCAAGGAAGGTTATTATAAGACTGATCCAAGCTAGTGACCTTCTTTATTATCCCATCTTACCCAATGTTGAATGTAAAAGAGATTATGAAAACAAATAATCTGAACAAATATTTAAACATTTAGCCTTAGAGTGCACACAAGGTTTTCTAAGGTTTGAACTTGTGACCTAGTTTTTAGACCCATGTGATTTAATTCTTTTTAACTTGAAATTGATATCACGAGAAAAACATGCTTACCAACTTCGCAAATATTGGGGCCAAAAATGTAGCTTCTAGAGTGCCCTCAAGGGTTTTGATTCTTTGACCTTGTGACCTATTCTTTGAGCTTATATGGACTGATTTTTAGCTTGTGCCAGATATTTTGCAGACAAAAATTCCATCGAAGTATCAATGTATATAAGCATAAATTCTAGCCTCCAGATTGCACACAAGGTTTTACTTAGGTTCGATCTAGTTTTTGAACCTATATGGCATCATGTTAACCCTTTCCTGTTTCTTAAAATTTTAGGCTGGTCCAAGTTAAAAGACATTGCAATAAAAATTGGATGCAATTTGAAACGAAACCATTCTATGTGGTAAAAATATTGTGGGAAAAAGTAAAATGACTTTTTACAAGTATTTTTTTCTTAAGTATAAAAGTGCAGCAATGTGAAGTGCTGGTTTTGTACAGAAAAGAGTGTTACATGTATTTTTTCACAATATTTTCTCAAGTAAAAAAGTGCAGCAACGTAAGGTCCTGGTTTTGTACAGAAAACGGTTAAACTTGATATCATGCAGGCAAACATTCTGCCAAAAAAAATGAAGGCATCTTGGCTAAAATTATGGCCTATAAATGGCAAATAAAATTTTTTCCAAAGATTTTTCCTGGTGACCTAATTCGACTATAATTATGTGATTTAATTGCAAGCTTGTCCAAGATTGGACCAATTGTCAAGACTTTAAAATCTTAAGAGTGCACACAAGGTTTTACTTAAATTTGACCATGTGACTTACTTTTTGACTCCAAATGACCCAACTTTTAAGTTGTATATAAAATCATGCTGACAACCATTTTGACCAAATATGTCTTTAAAGCCAAAAAAAGTGCACACATAATTTTTTTTAAGTTGACCAAGTTTTTGTCCCCACATGACCAAGTTTTGAAATTATCTGAGGTCTCGTGTAGACAAACATTTTGACCAAATATCAAAGCATTTGAGCTACAACTGTGAACTCTATGTATTCAGATGAGCTAAAAAAATATTCTCTTCATCTCTTTTACTGAAATTTTTTCAAGACAGTGACATTATCAACATGCATTAACCCATTCCCACGCAAAACCTCCTCTTTACGCCCCTCAAGCAAAAAGCTTTGGAAAACATTGTAGAAAATGAAGAAATTGGTTGTATCAAGCAACTTATTCATTATCAACAATGTTCTCTTTCCAAAAAAATGAAAAAAAATTCCATTAACTTGAAATTGTCGTCTGCAGTTTCCTTCGATTTGGCCAAATCTAGAACTTTGCTGTGTTGGCTTGGGTTAAAGAAATATTGAGGGAAAAGTTACAATCTCATAAATTGTTTGCATGAATGTATTCAAGCATCTTATTTTGATGAAAAAGAAACATAG
The DNA here is from genome assembly GCA_946902895.1 of Fragum fragum. Classification (NCBI taxonomy): domain Eukaryota; kingdom Metazoa; phylum Mollusca; class Bivalvia; order Cardiida; family Cardiidae; genus Fragum; species Fragum fragum. The sequence goes on along the minus strand of OX336370.1, from coordinate 69,912,369 downwards.
GTAGATTATAATGCAAGGCTGATCAGGGAGGTTAATAATAATCATATTTGATGTCATGCAATGAACTTAATTCTTTGCTTTCAACAAAGGTTTGATGTATTGGATAAAAACATGAGCACAGCCTACGGGTGCCTATGCTTGGCTGTTGGGTGCTGGATAGAAGATAAAAGCAGAAAATGCATCTAGAGTTATCCCCCTTGATAGTATAGGTTGCTCTTTTGATAGTGAACAAGTGTGCAAAGTTAATGCCTTTAGTAGAACCAGAGATACCACAAATTGTCAGAGTTTTTTGCACGACCACAATGATGACACCAAGGCTATAGCAATACCTCGGGTTTTCTCCAAAAACAGGCAAGCTAAAAATCAATAAAAGAAATAAAACATTAACATTTCTGCATGCAGTCTTAAAAATTGCTATGATTTCCATTTTCCAAATCAAACCTTATGAATTAAGGTACACAATAATGATGCAATATCTTACCTTTAACTTTCTTGTCAAACTTTTTCTGTTTTGATTTCTCTCTTTTTTCAACCCTCTTTTCTTTCTGTTCCTCAATATTCTCTAAACTTTCCCATACTTCAATTGCTCTTTTGGTTACCTGATAAGAAAATACAGTACAGACAAGAGCCATGTCGGATATGGCCATCCAACACCGTAAAGGCTTGATAGAAAACTGAAGCCAGTTAGATTTAGGCTTCTTGTGCACTGCATTTCTTCTCAATGAGTTAGATAATAGCTATTTTACTTTCAGAGATATGCTCAGGACAAAGTCTAAGTCTTTAAAACAGCAAAAATTATGCAAGCAAGAGTTGTGGTTCTTGTGCACTGTACTTCACCTCATCTAGATCTATCCACCTATGAGATTTCAAGTTAATAGCTATTGTACTTTCAGAGATATGCCCCGGACAAAATCTAAGTCTTTAAAACAACAAAGGGCAATAACTCCAAAGTTATGCAAGCAAGAGTTGTGGTTCTTGTGCACTCCACTTTTCCTCAACGAGATCTATCCACCTATGAAGTTTCAAGTTGATAGCAATTATACTTTCAGAAATATGCTCCGGACAAGTTTAGTGACAGAAGGACATAATGACAGAAGAACTGACAGAGACCATTGCTATATCCCCTTTGCCAAAACGGCGGGGACAAAAAAAGTAGCATTAACCAAAATTGAATAAAATGCAGAGGCAGTGAATTTCTTCTTTTCTCACAATGTTTTCCATTTGGGTGGATTGTGTGGAAATATCTATCAAAATTCTCTATTTTTTTTTTTTTTCAATATAATCATTTTCACTCGTAACACTGCATTATCTGCCCTATACATGGATTTTTTTTCACACTTTCCAAATTTACTGAATCTATAATAGTCACCTGCCTTAAAAGTTTATTTAAACCCTTTCCCACACCATAAAATTTTAGACCAGTCCAAATTCAAAGAAATTGCAAACAACAATTTTAAGTCGGTGAATTCTTCAAAGTCTTTGTCTTATAAGGTAGAAAACATTATGGATAATGAAGAAATTGCTTGTAACAAGCAATTTCTTCAGTCTCCTCAATGTTTTCCAAAGTTTTCATATTAAGGGTTGTTTAAAAACATTATTGTGTGGGAATGAGTAAGATTTCAATACATAGGCAAGAATATTATCTGTTAACGATAGAAAACCAAGAATTGGATTCCAGCCACACAGGAAAATTTGAGTATTTCATAAGACCAAAGGTTGAGTGAAATATCAAAATTTTCTATGAGGTGAAAACCAACAGCAAGGTTTTGTACCATAACTACATCATAATATTACATTTGTAATATACCAACAAATTTTGACTATAAAAGATAACAAGAGGACCATGATGGTCCTAAATCGCTCCCCTTAGTATGATGGTTCATGGGTTTATGATATAAACAAAATAGCAAAGCCCTCCCTCTAATTATTTTGGAGAAGATGTTTAAGGATTTCTATTTTAATCCTAGGTATATTGATTAAATATGGTAATGCTTTGAAGTATAGACATCAATACATACCAAGTATAAAAGCTCTAGGCATAATGGTTTAGGAGAAGAAGGTTTTCAAAGATATCATTATTTATTCCTAACTAAAATTAGGGATTGCACAGAAAAAGGCTAATTTTCTTAAGTAATTTGTTAGAGGGTCAATGGCTGATGATATGTACCAAATATCAAAGCTCTAGGCCTTATGGTTTGGGAATAGAAGATTTATAAAGTTTTCCTTTTTTTTTATATAAAATCAGGGATCGCCAAGAAAAGGGGCTAATTTTCAGAATACAGTAATTCTTTGAGGTATTGTGGTAGAGGCTAATTAGATGATGATTTGCACCAAATATCCAAGCTCTAAGCCTTATGGTTTGGGAGAAGAAGATTTTTAAAGTTTACCTTCTTTTTTTTATGTAAAATCAGGGATCACAAAGAAAAGGGCTAATTCTCATAATACGGTAAATCTTTAAAGTATTTTGGTAGAGGCTCAATAGAGGATGATTGTACAAAAATCAAAGCTCTAGGCCTTAGGGTTTGGGAGAAGAAGATTTTAAAAGATTTCCTTCTTTATTTGTATGTAAAAATCAGGGATTGCCCAGAAAAGGACTAATTTTCTGGAAATGGTAATTCTTTGAAGTATTTTGGTAGAGGGTCTATAGATGATGATTTGTACCAAATATCAAAGCTATATGCCTTATGGTTTGGGAGAATAAGATTTTAAATGATTTCCTTCTTTATTTCTTTGTAAAATCAGGGATCACAAAGAAAAGGGCTAATTTTTAGAATACAGTAATTCCTTGAAGTATTTTGGTAGAGAGCAAAAAGATAATGATGTAAACTAAATATCAAAGCTCTAGGCCTCATGGTTTGGGAGAAGAAGATTTTTAAAGATTTCCTTCTTTTATTCTACATAAAATCAAGAATTGCCCAGAAAAGGACTAATTTTCAGAATATGGTAATTCTTTGAAGTATTTTTGAAGAGGGTCAATAGATGATGATTTGTACCACATATCAAAGCTCTAGGCCTCATGGTTTGGGAGAATAAGATTTTAAATGATTTCCTTCTTTTTTTCTATGTAAAATCAGGGATCACAAAGAAAAGGGCTAATTTCAAGAATACGGTAATTCCTTGAAGTATTTTGGTACAGGGCCAAAAGATGATGATGTAAACTAAATATCAAAGCTCTAGGCCTCATAATTTGGGAGAAGAAGATTTTTAAAGATTTCCTTCTTTTATTCTACATAAAATCAGGAATTGCCCAGAACAGGGCTAATTTTCAGAATACAGTAATTCTTTGAAGTATTTGGTAGAGGGTCAATAGATGATGATTTGTACCACATATCAAAGCTCTAGGCCTCATGGTTTGGGAGAATAAGATTTTTAAAGATCTCCTTCTTTATTTCTATGTAAAATCAGGGATTGCCCAGGAAAGGGCTAATTTTCATAATACTGTAATTCTTTGAAGTATTTTGGTAGAGGGTCAATAGATGATGATGTATACCAAATATCAAAGCTCTAGGCCTTATGGTTTGGGAGAAGAAGATTTTTAAAGATTTCCTTCTTTATTTCTATGTAAAATCAGGGATTGCCCAGAAAAGGACCAATTTTCATAATATGGTAAATCTTTGAAGTATTTTGGTAGAAGGTCTATAGATGATGATTTGTACCAAATATCCAAGCTCTAGGCCTTATGGCTGTGGAGGAGAAGATTTTTTTAAGTTTTTTCACTCCGTTGCCATGGCAACCAGAGTTCTTCATGGATTTCAATTCTTTGAAGTTTTTTAAAAGAGCATGACCTAAGGATCAGTTCTGTAAAGTTTTGTTGAAATTCCAGGGTTAATTTAGGTGGAGAAGATTTTTTTGTAATTGTGAACGGACGGACGGAGCTAAAAAGATGTGTTTTTGAAACGCAATGCCCCCACCCTGCATGAGTTTTTTTTTTTTTTGCATTTGACCTTGGTATGTGACCTTGACCTTATCACATGATCTTGACCTTGACATTAGGAGATGCATATTATGGAGATGTATCATCATGCCAAATATGAGAATTGTATCTTCCATAGGCTGGTAGTAATTGGCAATCTTAAAGTTTTTGGTTAAGTTTTGCAGACAGACAGACAAACAGACAGCAGTAAAACAATATGCCCCAATCTTTCACTGCAGAGGCATTAAAAGAAGGTAAGGAAAAAAGGTCAAAATTATCTTTTTAGAACACTAATCTTGGTGTGACATCATTTTGCTGGGAAAACAATGTCATCTAACCATATCATATTAGTTCATTACATGTAAAATTTTTGGATGTTTTGTCCACATGAAATGAATGTATCTTAACCCTTTCCTGTTCAATCCCTGGTTTTAACGTCCCTGTGATTTATACTTGAGGAAATATTGTGGGAAAAGAAAGAAATTGCTTTATAAAATTTATTGCTTTTTCTCACAATATTTTCTACCCTTCATGTTAGTTACATTTTAAATTGCACTCACCTTTAGTTGTTGTCTACAACTTGTTTCAAATTGGACAAGTCTAAAATTTCGAAAAACACGAAAGGGTTAAAATCTCTAAATGACCTCTGCTAGGTTAAATCTGTTTTGGGGGTTTGTGTTTTTTAAATGTTTTCTCAGGGTGGGTCCCATTTTGAGTTTCATTTCACTCCTCACCTGAGATTCTAAATATAATTTCATGTCACCCCATCGTTGGTTATGTGGGTTTTTCCGCACAATAAATTTTAACATGGGCTCTCTTTTCTCTAAATCAGCATCTGTAAGAAGGTATTTGTTCTTAGCCTCTGTCTTTGTAATAAGCGGATATTTATCTTCATCAAGCCTGAAAAAATAATGGATTATTTCAAGCTACAATGACACTTTTGGACATCTCTCAACAAAACAATTGAGATAAAATGGTGTAAAATGAAGAAATTGCTTAAGACAAGCAATTTCTTCATTTTCTACAATGTTAAACATGAAAAGATCTAAAATTGCATAAATTCTAAATTAATGTCTGCACCTTCTTTTGTGTTGGACCAGTTTAAAATTTTGCTGTTTGGTAATGGGTTAACCCAATATTGCACAATCACTCTTTTTTGATCCCCATGAAATTCGCCAAACAGAAACCATTGTGAGAAAAGGAAAGCTTTACTGTTCTTGTTACTAACAACTTCTCCTTATCTCATAAAAAATTCTATCACATTCATTGTTGTCTTTTCAAAACCAAACATTTAAAAATATTGTCTTTAACTTCTTTTAAAATAGACCAGTCTAAATTTTTGAAATCTTTAGTGAAATAACCTATTACTAGACTTCAAAATTTTGACAGGTCCAAAATTAAAGAAGTTTCTGAGGACAGTTCCAAGTGGACACAATTTCTAATTTCTCTATCTACCCTCTCTATCTTTCCGGTAAGAAAACAATGTAGAAAATGCAGAAAGTACTTGTTACAAGCAATTTCTACCTTTACCACATTGTTTTCTTGAACCTTTAAATTGAGACATGCCTAAACGCATATTATATGATGATGGGCTAAATCATCATCGGGCAATAACTAAATTCTTGTTTTTCGTATCAATTCTTGTGCAGTTATCCATTTCCATACAATGACGCTCTTAGGCGCCCAAAAGAAAAAAAGTTGGTAACACATTGTGGAAAATGAGGAAATTGCATGTTACAAGCAATTTCTTCATAATCATCAATGTTTTCTACCCAAAAATAAAAAGATTTCCGAAATTTTGGACTAGTCTAAAATTTCATCGTGTGGGAATGGATTAAGATTGACTGTTCAATTTGTTTAAAATCAAGAGCATGGCCTGCAGGTGCCTGAGGCTAAAAGATGCAAGTCAGAAAAGATAACTAAATGAGGACGTCAACACTTGACTGGTCAAGTTTGCTTCATATCAAGAGCATGGCCTACAGGTGCCTGAAGCTAAAAGATGTTAGTCAAAAAAGATTGCCAGATGAGGACGCCAACACTCCAATGTATAAGTGCTTGATAGTAGGTAAAATGTCATTATTAAAGTTTTGAGTTATTCCCCTTTTTGGTAAAGATTGTTTTTTACGAGAGATATTAATAAATATATAATTTTTTGGACAACAAACACAGGGATGCAGGTGTGGACCCAGAGGATATTAGGGCTATAAAAAACCTTGCGTTTTCTCCAAATCAGTTGAGCTGAAGAGGAACATTATTTTTACAAAATCTATTTAGAGTTTCCTCTCGTGATAATATATCGTTCTTTTGGTAGTCAACATATAATCCTCTAGTAATATCAGAGATATTACAAAATGTCAGATTTCTTTTTATAAAATATCTGGGCCAGGGCTTTCTCTAAAAGCAACAGGGCTACACACTGTAGAAACTATTTTATACACTTCACCACAACATAAGGTTTGAAGAATGATACTGAAAAAATCTTTCTCACACTGTTTTCTGTGATATGGCATTATCTTTTTCATTGATTCTGCAACTTATTTCAGGTGGGTTCAGTTTGTACAATTATGTTGTCTATGAATAGGTTGAATTTGCAAATCAATCATAGTAATGCTCGTATCTCAGTAACAGGTGTCAATTTGTCAAGCCAACTACAACACCAATACAAGTTAACAGGGTCAAAAACTGATATTTAACCTTTTCCTGTACAATCCCTTTTATACGTCTCTTTGATTTATACTTGTGAAAACATAGGCAAAGAATAAATTGCTTGTTACCTTCAGGTTGGTTACTTTGCACCCACTCATAATTGTCTTCTGCAACTTCTTTCCAATTGGACCAGTCTAATATTTTGATAAATAGAAAAGGGTTAACATAAAAGCTTTTCTGTTCCCCAGCCAAATTTCATATTTATAGACAAGTAACACTAAAACTCATAATAATAAGAGCATGGCCTGTGGGTGCCTTACACACAACTATTGGGAGCTGGATAGTTAACCCATTCCCATACAACAAAATTTTAGACTGGTCCAAATTGAAAGAAGCTGCAGAAGATAATTTCAAGTTGATGAAATTATATTTTTTTGTATTTTTTTAATAGAAAACATTGTGGGTAAGGAAGAAATTGCTTGATCCAAGCAATTTCTTCATTTTCTACAATGTTTTCCAAATGTTTTTTTTTTCTTTGGGCATATATTAGGAGGGATCATATGGGAATGGATTAATGGGGCATAATTCTTACAAAGAAGGAATCAAGTTTATCTCCCTTGATTGGATATATTACACTTATATAAGGATCAAATACTCAAATGTTCAAATATCTTTAGTAATTATGGCAAATCAATAAAATGTCAAAAAAAATCTGTCAATGCAAAGGCTACACTACAGCAATATAGTAAACAGAAAATACCTGCAAGTATCACAAATCAGCTCATCAAATTTATCGTAAAAATAAGAGTCCATAAATTCTTTTCCACATTCTTCACAAAATAAGCTGTCTAACTCCACCACTGGACCTAAAACAAAAAGCAGAAACATTCATAATAAAAATATCATGTTTTTCCCAAAAAGAGAATGCATTAAGATATTAACAAGAGATGTTTGTAAAACATTTATGCTCCCCCCCCCCCAGAGCAGGTCCATGGCATACTCCTTGTTGTTACCTATTGTACTTTCGGAAAAACCTGAACTACCACATGATTAAGTTTTATGAATCGCCCATTATATTTGAAAATTATCCAAGAGCAATTAGTCAAGAAATTTAATTTATACAGCAATTCTCCCTGACGACATCTATCCACCTTTGACGATTCATGATTCTACTTTACTTATTTCTTTAACTTTGCTCCGGTTGAAAATTAAGTAAGAAAAACAAAGGGTAATAACTCAACAAGTATAATGGACATTGTTACCATTCCTATGAACTGAACTTTTTTCAACCCACAAAGTTTCAATATGATAGGTGCAATACTTTTTGAGTCCTGCTTGTAAAAAATCAATATAAAAAAATTAACAAAGGACAATAACTTTCACAATATGAGCTATGGTCTGGTGAACTTAACTTCTCTTGAATAAGATCTATCCCCCTCTGAAGTTGCATTATTCTACCTTGCATTCTCTCTTTATCCCTTAATCAAATTTAAAATTCAACAATGGAAAGCAACACCAATACTATGAAGTGCAGAGATATGATTCTTGTACATGAGATCTATCCAAATCTTAAGATTAGTAATTCTACCTTGTATAATGGGCACTAACTCATAATATGACTTGCAGATTTCAGGTTCTTGTGTATGCACTTCTTCTTGATAAGATCTAACCACTTGTAAAGTTTCATGATTCTATCTTGTATACTTTTTGTGTAAATACCCATACAAAAAGCAAGTTTGAATTAAACAAAGGGCAATAACTCAAAAAATATGACATACAGAGTAAAGTTTTTTTGTGCATTGCACTTCTCCTTGATTAGATCTATTTACCTGTGAAGTCTCATTATACCACCTTGCATACTTTTTAAATACCGCTCAAGACAAAAAAGTTAAAATATTGTTAAAAGAGATGTTAAACCCCATTCAAACAAACCAAAATTAAACAAAGGACAATAACTTTGACAAAATTATGCAGTGCAGATTGATGATTCTTTAGCATTGAGCTCCACCTCCATGAGATCTATACAACAACCTTGCATACCTTTTGAATAATAATTCTGCGCAAAAATTTTGTTTGAAAATTAACAAAGGGCATTAATTAAAAAAATATGAGGAGTACAGTTATGGTTCTTTTTCCCCGCAATGCTTCTACATGAGATCTAACACCTTTGTAGTTTCATGATTCTAGCTTGCATACATAATAAGTAATATTTCTGACAAATTTCAAGTTCAAGAATTAACAAAGGGCAATAACTCAAAAATATAAGGAAGAATGTTATGTTTCTTGTTAGAAGCACTTCTCCTATATGAGATCTATCCAGCTGGAAAGTTTCATGATTCTAGCTTATGAGTTATGCTCCAGAAAAAAAATCATATTCAAAGATTAACAAAGGGCAATAATTGCAAAAATACGAAGTGCAGATTTATGTTTCTTGTACAATGCACTTCTCTGAGATCAGATCTATCTACCTGTGAAATTTCATGATTATAGCTCAAGTATATTTTTGAGCTGTGCTCCAGACAAATATGGTGTATGGACATACCAACCAACATACCACCCTAACGACAAACCAACCGTTAGGTGCAAAGAAATATACCCCATCTTTACTGAAGGGGGTATAGCAATTATAGTTTTAGGGGGAGCAAGTACACTAATCAACAAACAGCCTCAACAAGAAGTCTTTGGAAAACATGGTGGAAAATGAATGAATTTCTTGTTAAAAGCAATTTCTTCATAATCCACAATATTTGTTTTCTCTCCCAAAAGACAGAGATTTTTGAAATTGCATTGACAAAAGATTGTTGTCTGCAACTTCTTTGAATTTTGGATGAATCCAAAATTTTGTTGTCTGATTATGGATTTTGAGAACACCAAAATTTTCTGATAGATGATGTTCAAGATAATAATGAAAGACTGTTTATAGTTATACTTGTTTGTTTGATTGGGGTTTAATACCACTTTTAACAGTATTTCAGTCATATAGCAGCAGCTGGAGAACCTAACCATTGATTCCTGATACTTCTCACAACTGAACTAGTATAACATTCTTTAAAAAGCCCCTAGTTGCTCATCCCACATAGGTTTACGATTATTCCGCCCATTAGTCAGTGACAGTTGTGGGAAAGGATATTTGACATGACCAAGGATCGAACCATGGTCCTTGTGAGTGTGAGTCCGATGCGCTACCACTTGGCTATGGCTTTGGCAGTACCTTTAGAGATGAACATTTGAGAAAGGCACAATATAACCAGTTTAAGATTTCTTTTAGTAGTAAACGATTCAGTTTTAACACTTTCCCAGTCAATAACGCTTTTTCATTAACCTTCCAGAGAAAAACTTAATGATTTCTAACCAAAAAGACAAAGATTTTTTTCACCAAATTGTCATTATTATCTGCAACTTCTATTTGGAATATCTGATTGTCCCTTTAACCTTTTCCCTTCTACACAACAAAATTTTAGGCTGATCCAAATCCAAAGAAGTTGCAGATGATAACTTTTAGTAATTTTATCTCAAAAGCTTACTGTCTTTTTGAGTAGAAAACATTGATGACATTGAAGAAATTACTTGTTACATCAAATATTTATATTCTTTCTAAAGCTTTTTACTTGAATCGTTTATAAGAAAAAAAAATCAAATAAGTGTAAGTCAATCATGAGTACTATGAGCGCTTTCAGCCCTTTGATTTAAGGTCATTAACCCATTCCCGCACAACGGCATTTTTTGACACTCATCAAGAAAAAGACTGTTTAATGCTTTTAAAAACAACTTCATAGTTTCATTTATGTAAAGTTGCCATCCTAAACTTCTTTCAATTTGGACCACTATATAAATTTCTGGGCTCAAGGAGATCAAACACTATTTATACCAGCAGGGTGGATGATCTCAGTCTGTATTTTAGGCTCTTCATCACCTCCTGTCTCTATAAAGAACCCGGCTCCTGTATCAATCTCCCTAGGTGGGGCTTTCACCCTGTTTCTGAAACAAGATATCAAGCACTTGTACCTAAACTACTGTTGAAATATGGATAATCATACGAGACCACAGAATTCTAATACTATATTAACCCATTACCATACAGTGATGCTTTTTGACCCCCCTCAAGAAAAAACATTTGGATAACATGTCAAATGAAGAAATTGCTTGTTACAAGCAATGTCTTCATTTTGCACAATGTTTTCTCCCAAGAGAGTTGAAAGAATTAAAAATTTCTTAAACTTCAAATTGTGGTCTGTAACTTTTTTCCATTTGGACCAGTCTAAAATTTTGCAAAACAGAAAAGGGTTAAGAAGGTAATGAATGATTTAAAGGTGTTGTAAACTTTTCAGAAAATTGAACTTGATGATTGGCCATCCCTTCAATAATGACCTTGTCTATTAACCTATTATCACATAACCTCCCTTTTTTACTCCCCTCATGAAAAACAACCTGGAAGAATTATGGAAAGATAAGAAATTACTTTTAACAAGCAATTTTTTCATGGTCCACAATGTTTGCTACCATAATATACAAAGGTTTTCAAAATCCTCCAAAATAAATTCTTTGAATTTAGGGCAGTCTTATATTTGTCATTTAAGAAAGGGTTAACCCATCACCAGACAACAAAATTTTAGACTGGTCCAAATTGAAAGGAGTTGCAGACGACAATATAAAGTTTATGTAGTTTTAGATTTATCAACTTTCTGGGCAGAAAGCAGTACGTAAAATGAAGAAATTGCCTATTAGAAGCAATTTCTTCATTTTCCACAATGTAATCAGTCAACCAATGAAATAGCAGTGAGTTCTGAACTCCGACTTGACCGCAATTTGTGTGAAGCTTTTTTTTTAGTTAGATGTCCAAGCTGTTGTTACGATGTTCAGGTCGCCAATTATGCTGTAATAAATGAAGCGATACTTCTTGTCGGGTCATTGGGCCTGGCCAGAGGAATCAGTGGGCAGGGCCAGCAATTGGGCAATTGTAGTAGTTATGATCCAACCAATTTTAGATGGATAGATGCACAAACACACTTACCCCTAGTGGGCTTACATCAAGGTGTTGCTGTTAAAACTATGTCAACTTTTTGAAAGCAGACACAACAAAAAGAATGTTACAGAATAGAGTCTTGTGATTACAATTTCTTATCATAATATAGAATTGCATTTATCTAACTGAAGAAAAATTGTGGTTCTTTACACAGAGGTTTATGTGAACAATACTACTTTTTTATGCCCATAACCCATTACCAGACAGCAAAATTTAGACTGGTCCCATTTGAAAGGAGTCATAAACAACAATTTCGAAAAGGAAATGGATGATTCAAAGGTGTAGCAAACTTTTCAGAAAATTGACCTTGATGATATGCCAAGACCTTCAAAGATGGCCTCATCTATTATCCCATTATCACATAATCACACTTTTTCCATCAATAAGAAAAAAGCTTTGGAAAACATTATGGAAAATGAAGAAATTGCTTGTTATAAGCAATTTCTTCATGGTCCACAGTGTTTTCCACCTTCTTTGAATTTGGACCGGTCTAAAATTTTGTCATGTGGGAATGGGTTAATCAGGAAACTGCTAAATGAATACCTACCCCAGTGAGTCAGTAGCATAAGGATGAGCCTGTAAACGACTTTGTCTCAAAAGTAAAGCCTTTTGTCGATTTCTCTCTATTCGTGCACGCTGTGTGGCAGACAGATCTGTTTGATTATCCTTGTTTTTATCCTTGTTTTCCACTTCATTAGTGTTGCCTGCATTGTTTGACATAATTGTTTATGCGATAGGTATCCTGGAATAATTTTCAATAGATTAATATGTATAACTGGTTATTTCTTACAGCTTTTCAACAAATATATGTAAATAATTCAATAGATTCATGACTCTGTGTCAAATAGCGTAGAATGGAAAAATTAAACATTTTTGTGACATCAACTGTGTTTTTCATCAACAAAGGATTGTTTGAGGGACACTTGTTGACAAAAAATCCTTATTCAAGTTAAAATTACAGTTCTTAAGACAAATACCCAGGGATCAACATTACTACATCCCAAGACAATTATGCTTTTTGACGCCCCCAAGAATCACAATTGGGAATGCATGGTGTACAATGAAGAAATTGCTTGCAACAAACAATTTCTTCATTTTTACACAATGTTTTCTACCTAGAAGTTGAAAAACTCTAGAATTTCATTAACTTTCAATTTTATAGTCTGGTAACTGGTTAACACCAGTCCTTATGGGCGAGAGCTGCTGATTTAGGACAGAAAGTGGCAATACCTGGGCTCAGTATTTTTCTTGACTTCTGTTCAAAACCATGAAAATCATCTCTTTTATACCATTCAATGTATTCAATTTTTTAAATACAATCAATTGTTTTAGTGAACCTAAAGAGAATTTGCAGGGAAAATCATCGATAGATGGTGTCTGTGGGTGAGGTAGTGCGTCGCCGTAGTGGCTATCGATCTTGTTTCTTTCACTGGCCTACACATTCAGCATGAGTACTGGTGTATACTCCAGGAAGCAGAACCAAGAGATATTAATCTAAGTTGGAAGAACCTGTTTCCTAATCAACGTAAATTAAATATGTTAAAACCAATCATTGGTTGTAAAAGAAAATGTGAATTTGCTAGTTACAAACTGCCTGACAACTCAGCAATTGCACATCAATCTAATCGGAAAAACACAGACCTTAAAGCTGGGAGTTCACTGGCGATTTTGATAATCATGGAAATATTAGCTGCAATAACATATCATTCTATTAGATTATCAAACATTATACGCGAGTTTCCCGTATTCGAGCAGTCTCCCATTTTCAGTTTCATTTCTATTCACTTGATGTTAACTCATGCATTACAAACAATGTGCAAATTGTAAGAATTCAATATTAATCAATGTCGGTGTGTGAAATATACCAAAGAAATACAGATTACCCCTTAAAACTCTTGCATTACCTGGTTTATACTATTTTTTCTCATTCCTTACAAATATTTTGGGTTCATGTTTTTTTTTTCATCTTGCAAATGCTGTTGCCATGTTAATGCTTTTTGAAATTTGGTAAGATAGATGGGAAACAACTCAAAATACATTGTCAAGTCTGTTTCACCAATGCCGCAAGTATGACATTGATCCTTGAATGTATATTGCAATGGTGCTCCTTTATGGGAGACTGAATTTGGATCTCAATGATCAGTGTACTAATACAAAAATAGTGAATTTTTTTTTTTTGCAAAATTTGTTACAAATCTGTTTTTCATTTGTGATACAATATTCTAATTTGATCTATGATACTTTCAGTTTAGTTCACAGAGTTTAATTATTGTTTTGTAAGTGCCCATGCGCAAATTTATAGCTTAAGGTGATCCAATATGGGAGACTACAGGCTACCATACCTTGGAAATATGATCAAAATGGGATTACCCTTTAAGAAAACATGACACTCCGTATATATGGTGCTGTCGTACATTGCAATTCGTAACGGGATTGTGGTATAACTGCCTCGATGGCCGAGTGGTATGGGTGCTTGACTCGTGATCTGAAGGTCTCGGGTTCGAGCCCCGACGTCACCGGGGTGTGTTCACGGGCAAGACACTTAATAGCCAGCCCCAGCCTACCCAGCTGTAAAAGTGGGTAGCAGTGGGATTCAGCCACTGCCTCTCTTTCAGGGACGTGAAAACATCTGGACTGTGAGTGTATTACCTGCCAGTAATACCCGAAAGGGGAGTTAGGCAGTATAAATAGATAGATAGTATAATGAATCAAGATATCGGAGAATTGTAAAATTGCTGATTATAGCGGTAATAAGTATTATCCGAGAATATGGCTATTACACGTACAAAAAGATACACGGGAAACTTGGATCAAATACACTCGATGAATCATAGACAAAAGCCATAGTTACATAATTATAAAATGTGGGCAGTTTTTTCTATCGTAATAAAAGCATATTTTATCAACAAAGTCGAAGAATATGTAGATTATAAAATTCGTACATTGCCAAAGGGAGATCACTCTGGTGATGTAGACTTGAACCTCGGTCCGCTGGATATGTCTTAGTAACATTATTGCATGAACTTTCAACCTGAAATTCTGAGAAAATCCTATCAATAACCAAAATGCAATTTATTTCATTACTAGACTACACATTTGGTTCAAATTCAAAGCAGTTGCGGTTGGTAATTTCAATTTGGTGAAATTTATAAAACCATTTTAGCTAGCAAAGCGTTAGACTGGTACCACTGTCGACTTTAATAGAGCTGGTCGACGGTGGTACCGGTCTAGCAAAGCGTCAGCTTTGATAGCCTAAGTTAACAGACAAAAATTTAGGTCGTCTCTGCATGCAACTTCATCTCCTAAATATTTTAGCTCACGTGAGCACATTATGTTCAAAATCATCGACTCTGATCAGAGTCCATGCGAAGAAATCTCCTCCACTTTAAGTTTGCATTGGCCAACGGACTTAGCGTTATCGATACACCTTTCTTGCAGCGGCCAGTCAATGTGAAATAAACCAGACACACATTAACTTTTAATTGACGGTCAGTAGACGACCACCTTAATAAAGGGATAGAAATATGTCGTCTGTAGTTTTAATCGATGGGTGATTCCGTTTTCATATGTAATTCTCAAACAATTATGACCCGGATTAACCAATTACCAGACGACGAAAGTTTGGACTGATATATATAAATTGAAAGAAGCAACATATATAAATTCAAATTGTTTTGGAGCTGCAAAGAAGGGGATAAACACCGTACAAATATTGTGAAAGAAGGAGAAATCGCCTGATTACAGCAAATTCTCCTTTTCACATTTTTCATGAATTTAATTTTTCACGGGTGTAAAAAGGCGGGATTGTGTGGGAGTGAATTAAGCCTCGCAGAACTTTGACTGTTTTACAAAATAATTAACGACATCATAAATCACACTTTTTTCTTTTTTTTATCAGAATTATATTTTAGCTAATGATTGGAATATGTATGCCGACATTACTTAACATACTTTTTTTCAAAATCGGACTAATGATAAAACATAAACATGATCAGAAAAAAGGGAATTATATAGTAACCCAACGGTCAACGAGCCTCCGAAACTTATTACCTAAGTGGAATTTTAACTCGTGGTTAAGAGGTAAAGTATTGGCTTCACGATCAAAAGGTCCAGAGTTCGATTATTTTTAGCATCTGTCGACATTAAGTCTGTTATTTGCCCACATAAATGGTGCGGGTACTGCTGTTTCTCCAGGAAGCAGAATCGAGGCTTGAAAAGCTTGTTTCCCACTCGATGTAAAACAATAGGTTAAATTCTTATCCAATTTCTGCTCAGCTATAGTTACGTGGTTTCATCAGCCCATCAAATGGATATGGAATGAATGTTAGATAAAAACAAGTTTTTTTTTGTTTTTTTTTCTATCTAAAAAAATGCCAATGGCTTAATCACCGATTTTAAGCCAACGTAAAATAAAAATGATAATAAAAGTAAAAGATATCGTCTGAAATTCATGAGGAAAATGAATAAATAAGAATGTAAAATATTTATTCATACTCAATGGTAAGTTAATAATTGTTTGTAATTGTACAAGGCGGGCTATTTGACAATTTGAAGGTTCTGTGTAAATAGTGGCTTTACTTAATAGGATGTTTAAAATGAGTCCCAAAGGAGATGGAGAAGTGTGAGTTACTAATTAACTGGTTCCCCGTAACACTCAAATAGTCAAATTCAAATTGTAGGTCATACTTTTTTGTCTTGGTTTATTTATAGTAAGGATGGATCTTATTAATTCTGATTGAATCTATTAAAAAGTGTATCAAATATCGCAGTTGTGCAACCAAAATGTCAACCTGTGTTTACTATATTTTTGTCGCATTCTGACAATATCATATCCTCCTTGACAAAAAAGTAACTGTTTACTTGTGCATAAAGAAAAGAACTCATTGGAGGTGAAATGGGCTGGATAGATAAGCTCGGAGTCCAGATCTTAAATAGAGGTAGGATTAGCGATCAACATAGAATCTGAAAAAAGAACAAAGATTCGACCACGGTCAACCTTTATAGTTGGCACAGTCTGATCAGATCGGAACATTTAGCAACTTATTTCTTGTATCTTTTTTTTCCGGAACGATTCACATTTCTCCACATTATCTGAAATTACGGGACAATTGAACACTTTGCACTTTATTCATTCTATTTTGAAAATAAAGATAATAACAAAAACGGATCATCTCGGAACAGTTTCGTTCGTTTTCTGACCTACTATTCTGGGTACGCAGGCTGACCATAGTGCAGACTTTTTTCTTTTCAATATTTCAGTCATAGAAAGGGCATTCTACCTTGATATACATTCAATTTTGAAAAGGAAACAATTATGATTGGCTTGTGGAAGGTTTCGAGGCCTAGTTATAGTTCACGGGCAAGCTATATATGTATATCTACTTCCTAATTGTGATTCAAAATCACCTTACTTTTAACTGAAATCAATATTGTTTGATTGTCTTCGCAGTTAGGTAGATGAACGAATTGACAAAATCAGACAAAACAGAGAGATAATAGCTAAAGAATAATAGTTTGTGAACATGTAGGGCCTACATATAATTTAAATCGTAGTCATAATGCAAGGAAGGTTATTTTAAATGCGTTACTTTGTAAGATATGTTGTCTTGGACATGAATTATGAACAGGCAACATTTTGGATGAAGATCTTAAAGTCTTATCTGCGGGTTGAACGTACTGTAGTTAAAACGTTTAGGTCGTCAAACCAACAAAAAAGCAAAGTTCACACCCGGCATAAATGGACGATTTTATCGGTAATCCATTTTTGATTGTCAGACGTGGTCCGTCAGTTTACAATCCTCCTTGTACTGAATTAGTTTTCCATGCCCCTTTAAACCCTTTACCAGATGTCATTGAAAGAAGTTGTAGGCAGTACATGAATATATCATGTAAGAATAACCATCTCGATATGTCGACTAAGACAGGCGAACACTTGAAGATGTTAAACATTGAGAAAGAATAGAGAAGGAACCTAGTTATTTCGGACAGCATAGTTGGTTCCCATGGTAACTCAAATACGACTGTCATTTTGATAGTGATGTATGTTTGTACGATCATTAAATTCTAATGTCTAAAGCATCTGGTTTTGTTTGCACAGAGTGCAGAGATAGTTCTAATGCATGTTACTTAAGCGAAAGTCGTTCATTTCGCGTTCTTATTTTAATCTCAAACTAAAATCCTTTGAATTGAAAAACTATTTCCAACAATTTCCGGTTGTAGTTCTTTGGTATAATCTTCCAATCATTTAATGATGAATATCGGCCATGAGAGATGAAATGCCTCAGAGAAAGTTATTATTATTGTTGGGGGGGGGGGGGTAACGCCAATTTTGATAGTATTTCAGCCATGTCGAGGCGGCTGAAGCACCTAACCATAGATTCCTGATATTTCTCACACCAGCAGCTAACCATAGATTCCTGATATTTCTCACACCAGTACTAATACTAAATCCTTTCTGAGCCTCCAGCTGATCATCCCATTTAGGTTTACGATCAATCAACCATTGGTGGGAGACTAATGTCGGAAAGGATATTCGCCGCGACCAGGGATCGAACCCGGGACCCCTTGACTAGGAGTCATACGCGCTAACACTGCCCTATGGACGTGGTCAAAAAAGAAGAAGTGGATATGGTGTAAGAGAGAGCAGGCTGAGAGTATGTGTTTGTGACGGGGCTTAATTTAGCCTTGAACTATCGTAGGGAAACTCACTTCCAAATCAGAGAGAGAGAGAGAGAGAGAGAGAGAGAGAGAGAGAGAGAGAGAGAGAGAGAGAGAGAGAGAGAGAGAGAGAGAGAGAGAGAAAGAGAGAGGCAGACATAGAAAAAAGCAAAGAAATAAACTTATAATATTAATCGTTTGAGGATGACCAAACTTTGTTCTGGTTCGATCCTAGATGCAGCGGGAAATTTTCGAAGCAGTGTAAGTTTTATCTAAGAAAAATAATTGTCTTTTTATCCATGCCTTTTTTTCGTCCCCCAATCTTTTAAAGCCCCGGTGACATTATGGCTCGAACGGTATAATTTGAACGTCTTATCCCAGCATTAGATAAAAAAAAGTATCTACAAGTTTAATTTTGAATTCAAAAACTTTGAAATAAAACATGAAATATGCTGAACGGCAAATAGGCATTAAATATTCGGGCCAAACTAAAAGTTACTTGGACTTTATACTAACCGGGTTGTTATGATTGGAAGTTATTTATGTTATACTCGTTCATGATATACATAAGAGCGTGAAAACGAAACACATTTTTTTTTAAATCTCACTCAGTTTGATTATCAATGTACATTGCCCCAGGTGCCTAGAAAAATGGGTTTTTAATGGTCAGACACTCATTAGTTTAGCGTATGCCAGTGCAATGGGACAGTCTTAGAGGTGTTCCCATGGTAACGGGGCTCTATGGTAGCATTCTTTGATTACCAAGCTAGTGGAGATATTTACACATTTTTCCTAACCATGTAAAAGCATAACTTTTTCCGCATGGATGTCCTTGAATCTGTTTGATCTGTTTAACTAGCATGTATCCTCTTTGACCAAGTTAAAATCGTAGCATATATCCTCTTCAGCCAACTTAACAATGTAACTACAGCTGCTCTGAGACACAGTGAGAGAGACAGACAGACGGTTAGAAAAATAGATCGGATCCAGCACAAACCATCCACATAGGTGGTATTTCAAAATTGAGTGTATATCAAGGTAGAATAACCAATCTACAATTGTAATTAGGCGATAGGGAGAAGTCTCGATCCTGGAAAGCCTGCTCACTTCGCACAGTACCTCTTCATGCGATGGAAACTGTTTGCGAGATTATCCATTTTTGTCTTCAAAATTCATCAAACCAGCATAAATTTGCCGGCGGCGTATCTCAGGACACACAACGAATTTGAAGTTTCGTGTATGGTCTCCCTGCGCAGACTGACCGGAGGTGAAAACATTTAACTTTCGCCGTGTTTTCTTTAATTGCTGTTGTTGTTGTTAAACCTCACGAACTCATTTTACATTTGGACTTCATTATAAGAAAATATAGAGATGTCTGAATCGTCACGGGAGAAAAGTAGTTGCGAAAGTTTACGATCTGTTCAGACTGAGCGAACTATGACGGCTGATGGTTGTCTTCTTTAACCCTGATTTATTATATGTCCCCTCATCTTTCAAAGGTAGGATGAAAAATATTTAGTAAAAGAATTGCACCCCGGATGGTTATAGTTTGAAGTACTATATTTATGAATGATACATTCGCAATATCGCAAAATTCACAACATGTGTCGTACTTGTTCATGACTGAAATAAGAGCTTGAAACCCAAACACATTTTCTCTAGGTTCCACTATATCCCCATACCCCAGTCATTCTCTGTGAATGCTCCAACTTCCAGCTGCCTGGAAAATTGGTAATTAATGGTCATTATTTTTGTGTATATCAGTGTAAAGTGCCAGTCCAAGATGAGTTTCTATGGTAACATTCCTTGATCGCAAAACTAAATATTCTCGTTTTCTCTAATATATTAATTTAGACTGTCTATCTGTATGTTTATCTTTCTTAACAGAAAAATCAAGATACTTGCCATTGAATTATATATTCTTTATAGAAATACAACATACCACTTAAATAAATGTCACAAAACACATTTGTTCCACCTTTATTGCTTTCTTAACACTTTAGAATTGATCTGCAGACAAACAACTGTACAAATTAGTACAATAACATGTAATACATAACAAAGCGTAATAAATTTAAATAAAATGACAATTACAATACTTTGTCTTACCATCTTAAGTGATTTATCAAATGGAAGTGACAACAAAGGATTTATAAGAAAGTGTTAGCATTCATTTTGGGGAAAGTTAATACATAGAAATGATGACGAAGGATTGTAGCTAGACCCGCTCCCCGACTCACTGATACTTATATTTTAGTTGAAAAGTTTCTTTTCTCTAGCTGTTATCTTTTTCTGTTTTGCTGATCAGTTTGTGAGACGTAAGGGGGTAATTTAAAGGAATGAAATGTATTTGCATGATTGATGTATCTTAGTTACTTTCAAACCTAAGCACTTACTGACAGTCTGGAAGACAGGCTAGTTTGTAGCTAGCACATATCCTCTTTGACCAACATGACGAAAACTAAATGCATTTTCTCAAAAACTGATTAATGCGATAGACCGATCTATGTTTTCTGGCAATTTCTCATTAATTTACCTTTGTTATTGAATCCTATTAAAAAATATTAA
Organism: Fragum fragum; assembly: GCA_946902895.1. Classification (NCBI taxonomy): domain Eukaryota; kingdom Metazoa; phylum Mollusca; class Bivalvia; order Cardiida; family Cardiidae; genus Fragum; species Fragum fragum. The sequence goes on along the minus strand of OX336370.1, from coordinate 69,891,562 downwards.
TATAAAAAAAAGGAAAAGAAAAAAAAACGGAAATGTTTTTCTTTAAAGTGTGCTCGTTCAAAGAAAATATTTCGGCTATTTTCATACCAGTCACTTTCAACCAGAAATTTCACGAAGAAAGTAATTGTAAATGAAATTTCTTTGTTCAACTATGACCAATCCCTGTTTTCTGGCTATTTCTCATTAAACTACCCTTGTATATTGAATCGTATTAAAAAAGCGGGAAATGTCTTTCTTTTAAAATAGTTCGGCTATTTTCATATCAGTCACTTCCAACCAGAAATATTCCGAAGAAAGTAGCTGTAAATGAATTTTCTATGTTCATTTATACAAACTTGCCCTCAATTCACCCCATGGTACAAGATAGTTTCTTCGTGGCCCATGATGTAATGTTGAGTAACTTGAATAAAACTGCTGGTTTTCTAGTGGAACTTAAACCATTAGCTATCTACAAAGCGAATAGTGAGGGCTCTGGCCAGACCGTGCGGCATCTTATCATACCAATAGCGTCGAACGTTCTACTTTTCTAAAAGATATCTAAAATATTAGAGGAAAAGATGATCTCGATATCCCTTCACTAATGAGGATGACGGTGTGGATGCACATGATTATCTGAGCCTTTATGTGGCGTTCATGGGAAATGGGTGGAAAGGCAACGCGCAGACTCACATAAACTATATACGACAAATTGATTTAAGAAATTAGAGCTGATATTCGATGCCACACTGAATGGTCAATAAAACTATTGTCGGTGGATTATCATCCTTACGAGTGAAGGGATATCGAGATCACCTTTTTCTCTAATATAGATAAGTAGAACGTTCGCTGCCCTTTGTACGACAAGATGGTGGGTTATATAAGCAGGTACCAGACTTACGACACTTACTTGTTTTTAGCCCGAGAGATGAAGAATCTCAAAAGAATTGTTTGCAAAACCTAATGGCCCTAGATTTTCTATCTTAAACCTGTGTATTCCTACAGAACTACATTTGAATAAAAAAACTTCTTTGGTATGATGGTTAATATAGATATTATAATAGAAGATATATCTCGTCTATTGTATACACGGGCCCAATCGTGATTTCTTTGTTTTCAACACTTTCATATATCGTCGTTGGGCGATCAATGATCAAGCTGTGGATACGAGGTTTTGGTTGCCAAACGACGAAACAGGACAGTTATCATTTATAACAAATGAAGCTTTTCATCATTAACTATCAACTTGAGCAACTCACATTTCATCTTAACCTATAAAAATATCCATCTTGTACTATATTTGTCCTTAGTATGAAAACTTCTTTTATGTATTCTTCACTAAATTGATCTTTAAATCAGTTCTAAGCATAGGAATAAGTTAATGCATTCATTGAACTAGTTCTAATGAAATATTTCTTTTAGGGGGTCGGGTTTTTTTCCGGATATTTGATTATGTATCATAAATAGATAGATTATGAAATTCATCTTTGATTGCGTGTGTATTGCGTATCAAAAGTTCTTTGATCATTTTTGTCCGATTAATTTTATGTCTCCCTGATTTAATTCGACAAAATGTTACGAAACTCTGAAGTTTTTAAAAGAAGTATAGTAGACCATTTCAATAGCTTTCAAATGAGTATTTTGGTGAAAATAGTCAACCAACCTTGGTTTGAAGATTTCACAAGAAATCTTACGATTGACACAGAATGTGCAGGTTGGCCAGATTTAAAACTTCTTGTGACAGTTCTGTAGAAAAGGACCACCGAAAGCCCTATGAGACAAATATTTAAGATATGTCATATTCAGCAGAGGTCAATTAGGTTCATAATTAGTGCAGTCTGATAATAAACTCGTCTCAGTTCTAATCCCTGTCTGTCTGTCTCTATCATATTTTTTGTTTGAGCTTAGTTACAGACCACATCGATAATCAAAATAAACTAATAATAATAGTAATAATAAGGCAAATATTGTAACAATCATTATAATAATGTTTATCGCGCTAGACCTGGATTGAGATGGGTTATGGTAGAGGAATTATCTTAGTCGAAAGTGCTACATACCTGACTTAGAACCAGACTTCGGTTAACGGCCCTTTTACGACCCTGCAGGTAATTAAAATTGAATCAATTATTTCGAGAAGGCATCTAGCTATTCGCTGCCGACTTTTAATGAGATGTTAACGGACAAATAGCTAGATAGGATCTTTTGGCTGCAGTTTCTTAAAGTGGACTTTTGGTACTTACTTTTCTTGGCATGTTCAATGAAGTTGCAGACGACAGTTTCAAATTGTTGAAAATTCTAAAATATTTATCTCTTTCTGTAGAAAACAATGTGGAAATGAAGAAATTGCTTGTAACAAGCGTTTTTTTCACTGGCCACATTGTTTACTACAACTATTTTATCGAAGGGCGTAAAAGGGGAGATTGTATTGGAATGGGTTGACTCCTTGGTTACGTTAACCTCGCTTTTTATCACGATAACGTTTGACAAAGAAGATTATTGAACAGAACAATGCTATGCTAGCTTACATTACTTTTCTTGTGGGGCGTCAAAGATGGGTGTAAAATTTTGTTGTGTGGGAATGGTTAAAGTTTGACAGACACTTGCTCCTGTAGGCAAACGACTATCAGACGCGGTGTGCGCCTATTGAGACATGCCTAGATTTAGGTTGCGTCAGAGGAGTGCTGGTTGCTGGTTGGCTGGTCGTCATGCCAGCTCTATGAAGACTGCCCCGCGTTAAGTTTCGTAGATATATCTAAATAGTTTTTAAAATGATCCCTATCAAATTTTAAGATAAATGTTTTTTTTAGGTGAATTAGTCGTATTTGATAAAATTGTTCTTTGTCTATTTGTCTAAGTTGTCTCCAAAATTTATGCATGTTGGAATACATTAAAAGGTTAATTTACCCAACCCAATTGATCCCTGGTCTGATATTTGTAACCATTTACACAGAATCATGGAGCCTTTTCAGAAACATCTTTTGAAAGATACAGACTAAAAGCCTCTTTAGACGATCAACGATTATACTAAATACACTGAGTGGCTGTCCAGGGTGCTCAATCATGCGAATGATTGGAAGTGTGACGCACAGACTCAGCAATACTTAGACTGTGAAGCTGAAATGTTCATTTCCTGAAACTGTTTCAAATTTGTTTCCAGTCGAGGTGTTTTTTTCCACAGGAAATTTATTGTTTTCGGCCTCGCTCTCCGGACTTACGCATGTAGGTGTCTTGTCACGAACGATATACGGTGATCTATACTGAAAACGGGCGAGGGAAGCGATCCATTATAACCATCTTAATATGTCTAGACTGGTGAACTCTCATCTTCGTTGTTTTGTGATGTTGCATCATTCGTAATATAAGGATAGGTTTGCCAGTCAAAACATGCCCTTCTGTTCGTCTTAGATTTCTATTTCGAGAAAAGCTTTGTAATTATTTAATATATTACTGGGAGAAAAAAACATTTAATAGAAAAAGAAGAGTTTGGTTGGCGTGCAAAATGTTGTAACTACTGCTTTATTCGAGCTGTAGCTACGCTATTTCATACGCCTCATTTCTTGTGGGGCGTCAAACGTGAGGGTTGGTAGGTTTAGGTTAATAGAATTTCAGAATATACCACCACATATCTTTTTTTATCATTTGTAAAACTATGTCTTAGATGAACATTGATGACACCAGACTTTGTGTAACATTGCAGGGGAATTTATCGCGATTCCCATGGCCAGCATCCTCATGTCGGAGTGAAGGGATATCGAGATCATCTTTTTTCTCAAATAAGTAGAAAGTTTGACGCCCTTGGTACGACAAGATGCACAGCCATATGAGAAAGTTGGTGTAGCGACTTGGAGACAAATAAACGGAAATACAAACCCAATAAATGCAGAGATAAAGAAGAGAAATCGAGAAAGTTAAAACTCCTTCCCCTACAATCATTCCTGTTTACGCCAGCTTTGGTAAAAAATTTGGAAAATGGAGAAAGTACTAGCATAGAGCAATTTCTTAATTACCCACAATGTTAAGAGGAAAAAAATGTATTGACTTGAAATTGTCTTCTTCCGCTTCTTTCAATTCGGCTTAGTGTAAAATTTTGTTGTGTGGGAATGGTTAAAGTTTAACAGACACTTGCTCCTGTAGCCAAACGTCCATCAGACGTGGTGTGCGCCTATTTGAGACATGCCTAGATTTAGGTTGCGTCAGAGGAGTGCTGGTTGCTGGTTGGCTGGTCGTCATGCCAGCTCTATGAAGACTGCTCCTGTGTTAAGTTTCGTAGATATATCTAAATTAAGTTTAAAATGATCCTTATCAAATTTTATGATCATATACGCATTGTTTAAGTTCCACGTCAATTGGTCGTATTCAACAAAATCTTTATGTCGCCATCTGCTCTTCCTCCATTTTTCGCGTACACCTCTAGTTGTTGAATCGTTACACTGGAGGAATTGTCGTATTGATAAACACGCCCACTGACCTCAGGTTGTTCGACTGGGTTACTAAAAACATATTTTTTTTCAAAATATGTGGTTCGGAACATAAAACAAAAGGCAAATCGTAAGATTTCAGTGTTGTAATACAGCTTGAATAACTTGAAGTTACAAAGGTGAACTCTCTTTCAAACGAAAGCATTTGAAATGCATGCACTTGTTATGAGTAAAAATGAACTTCTCGTCTCAATGGATTTTTTATGCGTCTGCGTTTTTTAATAGATAGCGTGGGTATGTACCCTTTATTTATTCCTCAATTTCTATACTTTAGAAAATATTGTGCAAAAGTAAGAAATTGCTTATCAACGTTAAGTTGTTGTCTGCAAAATTTTAAATGTCGGAATGCATTAAAAGGTTAATTTGTGAACTTGTGAACTTGATGCTCTCCCAACAGTTAAACTAAAGGAAAATTCCTTACTTCTTGCCCCCGTTGTGACTGAAATAGTGAATCGATCATTGACCTCCGGTGTGTTTCCTGATGACTGGAAGAGTGCAGTAATCAAACCATTGTTGAAGAAAAAGGGACTCCCTCTTGAGTTTAAAAACTATCGCCCAGTGTCAAACTTAACATTTCTATCAAAAATTCTTGAGAAAGCTGCACTAAATCAAATTAATGAACATATTGAAGTGAATAATCTATTGCCAGAATATCAAAGCGCATATAGAAAATTTCATGGAGTTGAAACTGCAATGGTCAAGATGTATAGTGATCTTCTTGAAACTGTTGATAAAGGTCAGGTATCCATAGTTGTCATGATAGACCTCAGTGCCGCTTTTGACACGATCGATATAGGCATTCTGTTGAAAACGCTTCAAGTAGATTTTGGCATTAATGATGTCCCATTAAAGTGGATTGAGTCATATCTATCTGGTAGAACTATGAAAGTGCTAATCAATAATTCAGCTTCTGAATCAGAGCCTTTAAAGTTTGGGGTACCGCAGGGTTCTTGTGCCGGGCCTGTGATATTTACCCTGTACATATCAGCACTAAACAGAGTTGTCCAAAGGTATCCAACAGATCTCTATGGTTATGCTGATGATCACAAACTAGCATTTAAAATTCAAGCTGGGAATTCTGAAAACCAAGAAACTGTTCTCCAACAACTTGATCAATGCCTGAATGACATCATTACATGGATGACGACCTTCAAACTGAAAATGAATGAGTCAAAGACAGAAATAATCATATACGGTACAAAACAACAGTTAAATAAACTCAATATCACCAGTATAAATGTTGGTGGTTATACAGTCAATTGTGTTGAACACGTGAGAGATCTTGGTGTTATTATGACAAATACCTTGAACTTTGATAAACATATCCAGAAAAAATGTCAAATTGCACGTGGTCAACTGCAAAATCTACGGAAAATACGAAAGCATCTTTCTCTAAGGTCAACAGAAACATTGGTTCAAGGATTAGTCCACTCCCACATTGATTTCTGTAACGGACTTTTTACAGAAATTCCGTTGTATCAACTTGACAAATTACAGCGTATCCAAATTCAAGCCGCAAGAGTGGTAACAAATACATCCTACGATCACTCTAGTAGAATACTTCTGAAAAAGTTACACTGGCTTCCAATTAAAGCCAGAATCATGTTTAAAACTCTATTAACTGTCTTCCGTGTGAAACAAGGCACGGCCCCAGCTTATTTACAAAAACTCTTGGTGCCAAATCGTCAGAATTATAGGCTAAGATCTCAAAGTTCAGATGAGTTCCTCATTCCAAGACGAAGGACAAAAATAGCCGATCGATCTCTTGCTGTTGTTGGACCCAAGTGGTGGAACAGTTTGCCTAATCATGTGAAAGACACTCCCACAGAATCACTGTTCCGTTCAAAGCTGAAAACATATCTTTTCAGCATATTTATAAACTAGGTGTATATCTATCTGACATAAAAGTAAATTTGCTGGACTTTTAAGACTGATTGTAAAGCGCAATAGAATATGTATATAATTTTTGCGCTATATAAATGTTATGTATTTGTATTTGTATTTAATTTACACAACCCAATTGATCCTTGGTCTGACATTCCTAACCATTTCCACAGAGCCAGAGCCTTTTCAGAACCCATCTTTGGAAGATATAAACTCAAGGTTTCTTTAGACGACCAACGATTGTTCTAAATACATTGAGTGGCTGTCCAGGGTGCTCAATCTCTGTGCTTCAAGTGCGAATGATTGGAAATGTTACCTACGGACTCAGCAATAGCTGCAATGTTTATCCCCTGAAACTGTTGCAAAGTTGTTTCCAGTCGACGTGTTTTTCCTACAGGAATTTCATTATTTCCGAATCAGTGCCTGTAGTTGTCATGTCACGAACGATTCACGGTGATCTATACTGAAAACGGACGAGGAAACGGATCCATCCAAAACCTCCAAAAATGTCTAGACTGTAGAACCTGTCCCATCTACAATGAATCGTAGGATTAGAATAGGTTCGCCAGTCAAACATGCCCTTCCATTCGTCTTAGATTTCTGGTTCGGGAGATGCTTTGTAATTATTTGATATAGTACGGGTAGAAACTACGATTAAATACAAAAAGAACGTTCCTCGTTGACTGTGCAAAATGTTGTAACTAAAACTTTATTCAAGCTGTAGTTACGATGTCTTGTACGCCCTACAACGTATTTACTTTTTAAGGTTTATCATTTTGTATGGTTTTAGAGATACTCGTACCACGCATACTATTACTTTTTTAAGAAATGAAGAAAATGTTTTTTGTTTTCACAGAGGTATGAACCCACTATATGAATACACAAGGCGGATTTAGCGTAATTGAGCTTTTAGATTCATACCACAATGAAAACAAAAATATTTCCTTCATTTCCTTTAATTCAATGCCCTTTAGTCCAAGAAAGCAAATATTTTACCTGATTTTAGTAAGTTTTATGGATCTACTTTGTGCGAAAGCACACAAAAAGTTGCGTATTTACAGTTTTGTTCCTAGGAGTATGAAAATAAAATATCAAGCAATCAAAACGCTTGAATCTTGATAGACAATTTAAAATTAAATTATGACTTTATGCTCGTCTTTTGCGACAGGAACTCTAAAGTTTGCTGCTTATCAAAGATCCAATCGTTAATAAGACAATGTATAAGTAATGTAGTAAAAAGTCATCTTTGTTTGATATCAAGAAAGCGATACATTATACATTATTTCTAAACTAAGCCGAGGAAATGCCCGTAACATAAACGCGGAAAACTGAGAGAAAAGGTGAGAGGTAGAGAAAAAAGATGGATCTCGGATTTTGTCGATTTGTTATAGCCATTGAATCTATGTCGCTGTCTGCATCGCGTGAAAAGGCGTTGGTTATACCTCTAAGGTACCAGTATTCTGCCTACCATTTACCAGATGGCAAAGTGTCCGCTCCAAATTGAAAGCAGTTACATACCTCGATTTAGATCTTACGAGTCTCAGAAAAGAAAGCATCGTGTGAAATGAATAAATCGCCCGTACCAGCAATATCTTCATTTCCGCTATGTTTTTCGATTTTTTTCCCTTGGAAGTCGTCAAAAAATGGAATTGTGGGAAAATTGGTCAGATATCAGTAAACACGTTCGTCATAAAAGGACAAACCTATATTATCAAGGGGAACAACTCTGTACTAATTTTTGTTAACATTATGCCACTTTTTGACTCAGATCATTTCATCCAGGTGATCACCGGTTCTTCCGGTTCTTCGCTACCGGTATACTGATCATTTATATTCTCACAAATGTGACTGTTATTGGAGACAACGATCGGCAACCAATGTTTCAAAACCCCAACTTCAACAAGCTGTGATTACGATAATTTTGTCCTCCAAAACAACTTTTGTGATCTGTATCTGCAAACAACTCCATACCAGTCCTCTTTGAAATTTTAGGGGTTGTCGATGGATAAGCTTACCCTACAAAGAATCCTGAATGAGATTTAAGTCTTTCCTCTCTTCGAAATAGTAGGCTGGTCTTAATTGAAAGATATTACAGACGACAAAGAAAATTGGATTTTTTAAAAGAGCACGTCCTATGTGGTAGAAAATATTATGGTAAAAGGAGAAAGTCATTGTTACAAGCAATTTCTCCTTTTCCACAATGTTTTCTCAAGTATGGCATTACAGTGACGTAAAATCTCGGGTTTGTACAGGAAAGGGCTAAGAGGTTGCATAAAACTATAGTAATGATATTTGAATGGGGCCTTTTTTCAATAGTAGGAATTGGTTGATGAGCGAGCGATTAAGCATAAAAATATCGGATGATTGGCCATTCCCACTGATCTTCGAAAAGGCAAATTATCTCTCAGATATAAAACGAAGGTCGAAGACCTATATCAAAAAGCAAATCGTTATTCGGCATCCTAAACATCGTAACTAGAATAATCTGCAGTTGCGACGTATTTGCTTGACTTGAACGTCGTAGGTGAATATTTCATATTCTTTCTTCATGTATGATATGAATGATTAACCCTTGTCATGCTGAACCCGGAATATTCCGGTTTTGGCAGGAGGTGTAGACTAAGATCAGACTGCACTTATGTGCAGGCTGATCTTTGTCTATACCTCCTACTTGTACTTTTCCTGTCAGAGTTGCTTCAGAAGTTGATTTCTAAAATATAACATTGATTTTTGAGCAATAAGTTCTATCAGTGCTTTCAGCTCTTTGATTTGACAGCAATTCAGTAAGGTAATTTATACAGCATGACAAGGGGTAATTTTGTGTGTTTGCTGTGTGTATGTGTGTCTGTGTGTGTGTGTGTGTGTAAGTATGCGTACGCGCGCGTGCGTGTGTGAGTGTATTTGACAGTGGCGGACAGCCGATTGGGTAAAAAATTCAATGTCGTTTCCTTTGAGAATTGAATGATAACCAAAACTACTCATATCTGAAATCGTCATTTAATTTATATCTTTCTTTACAGTATAATACATCTATAATTACTAATGTAACAGTTTCCAAAAATGTGTGACACAGCACTTTTATTTATCATTATATTTTTTTCTACAAAGTAGGAATTAAAGTATAAATCCAGGCATACTGCCTGAAATCGAGCTTGAGATTTTTTCATTCTAGAACAACAACCTATACTCAAATCGGTTGAATATGGGAATATAAAGGGTTTAAAAATAATTTACTTCTTTTACCTGCTTGTCTCTTTATCAAACCACACAATATCAGACTGGTCCAAATTGAAAGATGTTGTAGACTACATATTAAACTGTGTGTAAACATAGAAATAGCAAACCTATACTGCACTGTAAAAAACATTGTGGGAAAAGAAAATGCTTTTGACAAGCATTTCTTCTTTTCCCATAATCCTTTTCCTCGTATAAAGTCTTGTGATCGTGAAAACATGTAATATTACGGGAAGGGTTAAAAATATAAAAAAAAGTGTTTAATTCAGAATGTAATTTAATTGACGAATCACTGACCACGCCCATTGACCTCCGACATGACGTTCGACTTGGATATTAAATGGAGTAATTCTGCAGAATTTAAGGTCAGTTAAGAAAGTTTGGTGGCGACATAAACGTCATACATACAGTTTGAATAAGCCGCAGTTATGACGTTTAAGTCGACAATTCAACAAAATACTTGAAATGTCGAACGTCAAAGTACAGTTCCGGTTTAAATCTGTGATTTGATTGGACAGTCGACAATTTAGTTGACAGTGTCGTATTGATTAAAAGTCATAACTCTATCACATTTACATACATTATCTTAATGAAGTAATATGGCGATGAAATGTTTGTGATAAAATGTTGAAAATAGTGATAAATATGCAAGAAATGTTCATGATAAAAATACAATTGACCAATTGCGGTCGCCAATCAAGGAATAAACCGATCAATCAAATAATTTATTCAGCCCGGACCTGAGCTTATCAACTCCGACATTGGCAGGCATTTTGTTAACCAATACTGTTGGGTTTGCGACTTGAACGTCGTAACTACAGTTTATTCAAGCTGCAGTTACGACGTTTAGGTCACAAACCGACTATTTTACTTTTTTGTTACATGCTACTCGCCATTAATTTTGCAAAATAACGCCCATAAAAATTTAAGCGGAACTTCTTGTTGGAGCTAATGGGCGGAGCTTAGGAGGTCAGTGGGCGGGGCGAGCGATTGGTCAGTTGATATGGAATCTAGAAGATGTGCCTCGTGATCAAAACAAACGAATTCAACTTCTTTAGTTTTGATTGAAGCTTTAATCGACTATCAAATAGTGAGATAATTACTGTAGTCTTAAAAAAATGTTTGTCAAAGGACAACTTTTGTCGAGCCCGAAAAATATGATTTTATAACAATAACCTTGACGCTGCCTTAATAAATCTTTTAAACGTTGGATCTTCTAGTGACCCAGGCTAATATGCAAACCTGTATTGAAATCTATCCTTAAATGTTAGATTTATGTCCCGGACAACACTTTGACCTTCAAGTATGACCTTGACATTGAATCTGTCCAATAAAATGTTTCAAATTGCACATCTACCATTGAGAGAGAACAATATTGCCAAGTTATGGTGAAATCAACCCACATTAGTAGACGTTAAGGTCCGGATAAATTAGGACGACCTGATGATCCCTCAATGCGTATTCACAATTCTAAAAAGGCCAACATGAAAACTATGTTTCCTTCATTGACAGCGGGCTCTACAAAACTATTGGGAAATCTCCTAGAATAGCCCGCTTGAAGGTTAAGAAAAAACACACAAATCCCCAAAAGATCAAATTCTTTCTATTTAAGGATTGATATTTGATACGCTATGTAATGTACAAAAAGGTTTTGCAATTTCCACCTTTCTGGTAACAAATTCATGGCAAGAATTGTTTTGCTAATTTGTTGACGGTAGATTTAACTTTGGTGTAACAGTACATGCCTTTATACCCCTCGCATAATTCTGTAAAATATTGACTAATTTGTATCTTCAGTTGAGAGTCAAATTTTAATTAAGTTTTGCTATGCAAAAATAACAAAATTGATTAAATAAGATTTTACAGGAATGGATTCAAAATATGCCCCTACGTAAAAAATGTCAAAAGGGAATACAATGTTGTTTTTTTAATGGGCTTTAACGCCGCTTTTAACATTTTTTTCAGTTACATCGCAGCGGCTGGAACACCTAACAATGGATTCCTGGTATATCTCGCACCAGTACCTCCATTACATCCTTTCCTAGCCTCCATCTGCTATCCAACTTAGGTTAACGATTATTTACTCTCTGGTGAGAGACAAATGTCCGAAAGGATATGTGCCGCCGTCGGGAATAGTGCCCATGACATCCCACGATTAAAGATTGGTAGTCTGAGGCGCTACCGACTGCGCTGTGCCTGCGGCGGGAATTCATTGTAAGGACCCATATAAAGAAAATTGAGAAACGCTTGCCATGCTCTCTATGCTCCGATAGGAAGTCCTACTTCCGATTTCAAACGGCGTTAGTTTGCAAAATGTATGGCCAGTAACCTTGACCAAAAGATTAAAGTAAAATGACCTAAACGTCAAGACTACAACTTGAATAAATTACAGTTACGACGTTAAAGTAGCCAAATAAATAAAAGTGCTTCACATAGATGTAGACCACTGGCGGTGGTCAAAGTTCACTTACGGCGCAAATGAATTATATGATTGGTCGATAGATATTCTAATTGATAGCCGTTATCCGTCAATTTCAAAGTTCATTGTAAAAAACATTTCAATGTATGTCAGTTAAATAAAAACTTTTCGATACTTATTTCCTTTGTCTCGTGAAGACCTTTTTATCAAATCGTGGGATCATTCTATTCAGATACTATTTCAGCTAACATAGTCTACACAATTGAGATTTTTTACGCCCATTGAGAAAAAAAGCTTTGGAAAGCATTGTGGAAAATAAAGAAATTGCTTGTAACAAGCAATTTCTTTATTATCCACAATGTTTTATAACCAAAGAGACAATGGTTTTCAAATGTTATAAACTAATATTGTCGTTGCTGTTTCGAATTTAATTTCTAAAATGAGCTAAGGAATTTAATTGGTCTAAGGTTTGTAAAAAAATAATGGTAATTCGATTTTACTGTGTATTGAAAAAAATGCAGCCCATTCTATAAGCGACTTTTTTTTTTTATAGAACACATACTACGTACACGTGTATCCGGACTCTAAAACTAGAGGCTCTAGAGCGTCTGAATCGCTCTACTAACCTGAAGTCACTTCATTTGTCATAGAAAATCTGTTTAGGGTCACTTTACGGTAATTCCTGTGATATTTGTTTGAAGTAATTTCTGAGGAGATTTTCCAAGTTTTCACTATTCAACCTATATAGAAATAAGCCCTGATGTTATTTCTGAGGAAAAGGGGCTTTATGTTTTTATCTATAAACCATTTATGGAAATTTAGACCCGACTATTTAAGCCACGTATTTCATTCGACTAATTCCAACGTCATATTTACACGTCACCAAAGGAACGTTCCCTTAAGATATAGTTGAATATTTATCCATTTTTCTGGAGATTAAATTTTTTAAGAATAGAAAGTTTCATGGGATGTCAAGTTGAGCTTGCTGAATATTTGATTATGAGATGTGACCTTGATCATCGTAACCCATCTGATTTTTTTTCAAATTGCACATCTACTCATGATGGAAAACAGTTTTCTCAAATTGTTTTGAAAACTTTGCAAAATAAAAAAAAAACAAAAAAACTCTGGAAAAATCTTAATTTGAACTTTTGTCTTGAATTGTGACATTGACATTGTATCTTTCGAAAATATTTTCAAAGTGGCATATCTACACATGATGGATGAAATTTGTGCAAATATGTTATGAATTCCTTCCATAAATAAAGACGTTACACGCCGGATAATTGGACAGACTAACGCACTAACACTGTTACACCGAATCGCAATAGAGACAACCATGTTTCAATCACCGTAAGTTGGCACGACAAATATCTTTACGGATTCGCACACGCATGAACAGTCGAACGACGGACACTACGCCATGGCAAAAGCATTTCTGGCCTTTAGAGAACCCATGCACCGACGCATGACGGATACAACGAGATTACAATAGCCCAAATGACCTTCGGTCAGTGTAACTTAACCATTTCCCATAGAATGACTCTTTAAACGCTCCTCAATATAAGAGTTTTGGAAAATTTTGTGGATAATGAAGAAATTGCTTGTTACAAGCAATTTTTTCATTATTCACAATGTTTTCTACCATTTAAGAAAACGATTTAAAAAATTCAATCAATTAGAAATGGTCGTCCTCAGCTCCTTTCAATTCCGACCAGTCTAAAATGTTGTCGTTTGGGAACGGGTTAAAGGATTGTTCAATCGATGGATCGCTAGCCGAAAGCACTGACCTCCGACCTCTGACTTAGATACTAAACGGCATGTTCGTGCAAATTGTATGGCCAGTAACATCCAACAAAAAAGTAGAATGGTTTGTTGGTGGCCTATAGGTCGTTACTGCAGCTTGGATAAGCTGTAGTTATGACGTGTGAGTCGTAAAACCAACACAATTGGTTAATAAAATTGTTTAACATGAATATTGGCTAAAGTCAGAGTTCAAAGTTCACTTTCGGTCTTAATATATGATTTGAAAGCCCTATCGACAGCCGCGGTGCGTCGATAGTTTGACCACGATAAGTTCGTAGCTACAGCTTATTCAAGCTGTAGTTACGCCCACTTTGAAATCCAATCGCTAAGAAAAAATAGTTATAACGATAAAACGAAAACTTTAACAACAATATATTGTCCGAGACAGTCTCAGGTACCAAACATGTGTAAAACTGTTTTACAAATTACAATGGAAATGAAGAAAACCCGTATAGTGGTCTGGTTTATGGATAAAAAACACGAGGCCCTGCTGTGGCTTTGTTGAACTAAAGAACCACCCGTCCTTGTATCTAAAATGAAAATCATATCAATCATTTAACCCATTACAAGATCACAAAATTTTAGACTGGTTCAAATTGAAAGAATCTGCAGACGACAATCTTGGATATTGTTTTCATTTTGGGGTAGGAAACAATGTTGATAATGAAGAAATTTCTTCATTTTCCATCATGTTTTCCGAATCATTTTTCTTGGGGGGGGGGGGGTGTCATCCTATAGGCGGGACTATAAGTGAATAGGTCAAATTAAACTAATGATATCAATACCAAGAGCATCACGTATTGTAGCCAGGCACTTGGTTTTGTTGCTGCATAATGGATAAAAATCTTAGTTGGAGAAGGGGCTCAATCCTTATAAAACTGCATGAAAAGTTACCTCCCTTGAACATACAATCTGCTATGTTTATGATGAACATATATTCCAAGTTCCAAGTGAATGCTTTAAGTAACATCAGGTATTATGAATTTGTCAAATTATTATGCCCAATGAAGACAAATGAATGATGACCATAAAGCTATGACAATACATCGGTTTTCTCCGAAAACAGGCAGAATTAACAAAAGCTGTCAGAAGACAGCGACTGTTCTGAGTGCTGGGTAGTAACAGCAATTCACTGCCGACATTAGGCATAATACCTAAGTTGTAATGTAGATTAAAAAAAATCTTTCAATTAAAATTTTAAGTCAAACAAGAGTTTTTAAGTCCGAAAAGGGCTGAAATTCCACTAAAATGAAGGTCTGAGTATTGAATCTGCGTCTAGAGGCTGGTGTTATTGCAACAAAAGCATGGACATTAGTAGAAACTAAGATATGGCACTTGCAAGTACGGTTTAACCAAAACATTACGCAGACGCCGACGCCTCCCCATTTTCGAATAGTGGAGCTAAAAATGATTTTAAAAGTAAAAATATGTATATCACAATAAATATCTAATGATTTAAATAGCAGCAAAGATTGTGATGGGAATGATTATAGCTCATCTTTAGCGGGTGTTTAAACATCATGGTAACTTCAGCTCATTCTTGCTGTAGGTAAGACTGTTTTTGACACAATCGCCGATTGTATTTAATGTTGATAAATACCGATTTCAGTTAGGATATAAATTGTGGAACAAGATATGATAGTTAACCCTTTCCTGTAGAAACCCGCGATTTTACGTCGCTGTGATTTAAACATGTAAATAATGGTTTGTGACTTAAACGCTGTATCAACAACTTGAATAAGTTGCAGTTACGACGTTTAAGTAGTCAAACCAACAAAAAATACTTCACATAAATATCGGCCGGTGTTCAAAGTTCACTTCCGGTCTAAAAGAATGATTTGATTGGTCGAATTTTTTTTGATTGACAACACGATCCGTCCTACACAAATATATTCATATTTTACTCTTTCTTTCTAACAGCGAATTTACTTCATCAGTGGATGAATAGATTAAGATAAAGTAGCTTACCTCTTTTTTCATTATATGTCTCTGCTGAAATAAAAATGATAACAATTTGCAGCCTACTGAAAACAAGCATAATATATCAATCATTTAATTTTTAGTTTCGTCTAACAAAAACGAGCTTTCTGATTGGCCGAAAAATTATTCATATCTCCATGAAAAAAAATTGAGCACGAAGCAATTTTTTTGTTTGCTTACGCACAAAGTAAATCCCCAATAACAAAATTGTTAAAAAATTGTTTTTACACTTGATGTATTAAAATTATAAGAAATGAAAATAATATTTTAAGTATTGATACAGTGTGATTAGCTGTAGTTTTGACATTTAGGTCGCCAAACAACAAAAATGTTTAACACAAATCGCGGCCAATGTTAGAGTTTAAATCTCATTTCGGGGTGAATGAATAAATCAATTGGTCGATATATTCCTTGATTGACAGCCGCGATTGGTCAATTACGTAGGCAAATGGGGTATTATCCTAACACATTCAAATCAATATTGAGCGTTAGCTCTGAGTCTCTTGAACATATATTCTAAGATTTAGATGAATGCCTTCAGCCGTATAAGAGATTTAAAAAATGTCGATATTTCTGCGCGACGACAACGACGACGACATCAAGGCTATTGTTATACCTCGAGTCTTCTCCAAATACAGCCGAGCGAAACAGAATAAAAAGGTAGTGTATTTAACCTTGTCATGCTGAATATAATTCTCTAAGGAAAAAATAAAAATTAAAGAGCTGAAAGCACTGGCGGTATTAATTGTGGGTTATTATTATTATCATTTTGTAGGAAATGTGTTTTATAAAAAAACTTGAAAACAAAAGGGAATATCAGGTGGATAGAATAAGATCAGACTGCACATTTACGCAGGCTGATCTTTACCTATACCACCTGCCAAGCAGGAATATTTAGATTTAGATCAGCATGACAAGGCTTAAGCTACATTACAGTATATATCTCACCATTTAAAACGTCGACTTTAATCCTAGTAGCTAAATCTTTCGCGGCCAAACACACATAAACACCAGTGTCTGTCATTCTAGCTTTCAGAATGTCTACAGCACTTATAACAGTATGTTCATTACTGGAAACATGTTGAGTTATATAGATATCATCACTTGAACTGGTCTCCAGTCTACGACCGTCTTTAAACCAGCCTAAATATTTTGGAAGGGTGTGTCGTGACGTTTGTCGTGACGTCACATTACACGTAAGGTGTATTGATGCGCCCTTTTCTACAAACTGTGTACCACTGATGCTGATATCTGCAATTACAAAAAATATTAGACATTCAAAGGTGTTTGTTCCGCCATGGATAATTACAATAACTTTTTTTTTAAAGAAAATATTACACACATTAAAACCTAGCTTACTGAGATTGACAGACATTTTAAAACAGGAATGTACGAACAACGATATGTTCCAGGAACTCCAACCTCATAGATGGCATTGATATTGTGTCTTTAACTCGTCGTCGATAGCTGCATATCGATAAAAGTAACATTCAATAAACTTTAATTTCTATTGCCCTGTGTAAAAAGGATGGTTTATTCATACATTGGTTAAGTATTGAAAATATAGACGGACACACGGACAACAACATGCCTTGATTAAGGCCCAATGTAACAATAAAAAGATTCCGAGGGTCGAGTGCATTTTATTTAATACGAAAATCATTTGATCGAAAATTTAGATGGAAATGTTGAATGCTTTTAACGAACGGTGCTATAGTAATAAAATTAAAGATATGAAGAGATTTCAAGGTTTTGCACCGATAATCTTTAGAACCTTTTCGATAAGTGAAATAAAATGCACATATCTTAACCCGTTAGCAGACAACATCTTTTAGACTGTCAAAATTGAAAGACGTTTCACACGACAAATTCCAAACTTCAAATTTTCTTCCTTAAAAGTAGAAAATAAATGCCAAATAGGGTAGAAAACATTGTGAGAAAAGGAGAAATTGCTTACTAAAAGCAATTCCTCATTTTCTCACAATGTTTTCCATGATCATATTTCTTTCGAGCGTCAAAAAGCGGCGTTGTGTGGTAATGGGTCAAAAATCGCCCTTACTTCGATTTACATTTCCGAAGATCCGCGTTAGGACATCTGCCTTGTAATACCTAGAGATTGTGTCTACCAGATACCATGTTACTATAAGGGTTAATCAGTTGCTTTCTTAAAAAAAAAAAAAAAAAAAAAAAATAGTGCTATCCTGCAGAAACACTTCTAGCTGTAACGTAGTTCTCATAAAGTGATATAGATCAAGAAATGTATACATACTTGGTTTGTGAGAATTATCTGTGTCATCTGAAAAGAAAACTATTATTATATACAACATATTGATGGTTCAGCGTGAAACAGTTGTAACTGCATATAAACATATAGGCACTTACAACTGTTTCATGCTGACCCATCAATTGGTATAGCGCCTTTATCTTATAAGAGTACGTTAAAAAAAGCCTTACAAAATCAAACTTAAAACAGAAACTATTATAAAAGTATGTAAATTAACATTTACTAGATCTATGTATAAGAACACATCTTCAGTTAATTGTCAGAACGCTTGACCTGTCAACCAACCTACACAGTGAAGTTCAATTAAGACTGCAAACGGGGTAACTGCTGTAGTTGTAGTTACGACATCTGCGTCTCCAAACCAAAAAAAAAAAAAAAAAGAAAAAAAAAAGAAAAAAAAAAATGCTTGACAAAAATGTTGGAGTTCAAACTTCACTTCCAGTCTATATTAATAATTTTTAGACTAAGAGTATCAATCCGCCAATTGTTGTTTATCTAAGTTTGTTCAGAATGTCCCTCTTTTAACCCTTTCCCACATGGCAAAATTTAAACTGTCCAAATTCAGGTTGATAGAATTTCAAATTTTGTAGTCTTTTTGTATAGAAAACATTGTTGAAAATGAAGAAATTGCTTGATAAAGTTAATTAACGTTACTTCTGTTACTCTAGTGTCATAGAATATTTTTAAAACAAGAAGTTTGTCTACAGGACACAGATGCCCCAACCGGAAGCTTTGATAATAACAAAGGGCAATAACTCCAAAATAATGCAAGCAAGAGTTGGGGTTCTTGTGCACTGCACTTCTCCTCAATGAGGTCTATCCACCTATGAAGTTTCAAGTTGATAGCTATTATACTTTAAGAGATATGCCCCGGACAAAATGTAAGTCTTATAAATAACAAAGGACAATAACTCCAAAATTATGCAAGCAAGAGTTGTGGTTTTTGTGCACTGCACTTCTTCTCAATGAGGTCTATCCACCTGTGAAGTTCAAGTTGATAGCTATTATACTTTAAAGGTATGCCCAAGACAAAATGTAAGTCTTTAAAATAAAAAAGGGCAATAACTCCAAAATTATACGAGCAAGAGTTGTGGTTCTTGTGCACTGCACTTCTCCTCAATGAGGTCTATCCACCTATGAAGTTTCAAGTTGATAGCTATTATACTTTCAGAGATATGCTTCGGCCAAAATGTAAGTCTTTTAAATAACAAAGGGCAATGACTCCAAAATTATGCAAGCAAGAGTTGTGGTTCTGGTGCATTACACTGATCCTTAATGAGGTTTAACAACCTGTGAAGTTTCAAGTTGATAGCTATTATACTTTCAGAGATATGCTTCGGCCAAAATGTAAGTCTTTTAAATAACAAAGGGCAATAACTCCAAAATTATGCAAGCAAGAGTTGGGGTTCTTGTGCACTGCACTTCTCCTCAAAAAGATCTATCCACTTGTGAAGTTTCAAGTTGATAGCTATTATATTTTCAGAGATATGCTCCGGACAAAATGTTAGTCTTTAAAATAAAAAAGGGCAATGACTCTAAAATTATGCAAGCAAGAGTTGGGGTTCTTGTGCACTGCACTTCTCCTCAATGAGGTCTATCCACCTGTGAAGTTTCAAGTTGATAGCTATTATACTTTCAGAGATATGCCCCGGACAAAATGTAAGTCTTATAAATAACAAAGGGCAATGACTCAAAATTATGCAAGCAAGAGTTGTGGTTCTGGTGCATTACACTGATCCTTAATGAGGTTTATCCACCTGTGAAGTTTTAAGTTGATAGCTATAATACTTTCAGAGATATGCTCCGGACAAAATGTAAGTCTTTAAAATAACAAAGGGCAATAACTCCAAAATTATGCAATCAAGAGTTGTGGTTCTTGTGGTTCTTGTGCACTGCACTTCTCCTCAATAGGGTCTATCCATCTATGAAGTTTCAATTTCGGGACGGACGGAAGGAAGGAAGGATGGAAGAACGGACGGATGGACAAAGGCAAATCTATATGCACCCCACACACACATTAAGTGGTGGGGGCATAAAAATCTATTAAGTTTTTTATCGTTTCATTTCCTTTTTGCTAGAAAGGATTCTTTGAGTAATGATATACAAAATTCAAGACAATTTAATACAAGCATCCATGTACTGTTTGGATGGGAAAAGGTGCTACATCATTATTTTTTTCGTACCAGTCTATCTCGCCCGGGTACAGAGTTCTTCTGAATCAGGGATTCTACTGTTAAGACTTAATCCTTTCTCTTGCAATCCCTAAGTTTTACTCCCATATGATTTTAAACTTGAGAAAACACTGTGATAAAAGGATAAATTGCTTGTTACAAGCATTTTCCTCCTTTCCCACAATGTTTTCTACGCTTTTGGATAGATAAATTTTCAATAAACTTCACTTTAAATTGTCATATGCGACTTCTTTCAAATAGGGCAAGTCTAAAATTTCGTAAAACAGGAAAAGATTAAAGTGATGGGCGTGCTCAAATATCAATTTAATACATAACTTACTTAGATCATTAAAATATGAAGTTTCCTCTGATAAAAATATCTTGAGATCTGACTTTGCAAAAAACATCAGTTACTGTAATTAGTGTTTGTTCTTTTTTTTTAGAATATACCAAGACATGACTTAAGATCAGTTTAAAA
Source organism: Fragum fragum (assembly GCA_946902895.1). Lineage (NCBI taxonomy): Eukaryota > Metazoa > Mollusca > Bivalvia > Cardiida > Cardiidae > Fragum > Fragum fragum. The sequence goes on along the minus strand of OX336370.1, from coordinate 69,870,849 downwards.
ACTTACAACTGACAGTCAAAAAACCAGTCTATCCATCCCCAAACAGCACAATTTTAAATGGTTCAAACTGAAAGAGATTTTAGATGACGGAATAAAGTCGGTTAAATTAGGTGTGGGATACCAACCTCCCACCATAAAAGCCCCCAAAACAAAGTACTATAGGAGATAGAAAACATTGAGAGAAAAGAAGAAATTGCTTATTAAAAGTAATTTCTTCTTTTCTTTCGATGTGTTCAATGGTATTATTTCTTCGGAGTGTAAACTGTTGGAGTATGTTAAAAAAGGCTACTTACCGTAAACAGTTAATGTTACGTTTCTTCTCGTCAAATTATCCCGAGAACTAACTTGACACTCATAAATCCCTGAATCAAAAGTCTGAGCATTTTTGATATGAAGATTCCACTCTCCCGTATGTAACACGCGTACTAGTTTAAATCTATCCAGCTCTAAAAACTGCTCTTTACCGATCGTTATTGGTACGTTGTAAGGCTGCTTCCTCCATCCAACCTGGGACCAAAAGAAAAGGGGATTTATTAGAATACATTCAACTATGTTTGGACTAAAAGGACCACCATCACAAACAAGTAACTGTATTAGTCTTCCAAAAAGACCATTCCCAGTCTAGATTCAAATACATTCAAATATATTTGGTCTAACAAAAGGCCCACTCCTAGACAGTGTAGAAAAATATACATGCAATTGTATTTCGTCTTATAAAAGGACCATCCAAGGACAGCCTATATTAGATATACGCAAGTGTATTTAGTTTTACAAAAAGACTTTATCAAAGGTGTGTAGATTGAAATATTTGTAACTGTAATTTGTCTTACAAAAGGGCCATTCAAAGACAGTCTTGCTTAGAATACGTATTTGTATATTTAGTCTTATAAAAGACCATACCAAGACAGTCTGTAAGTTGGTGCAGGTTTTTTTACCAATAAACTCCGAATAACTTTCTTTAACGGAACGAAAATACTAGAATTTAGATAGGCCTATTGTCTATGTCAGTAGATTCACTGTATATCTGTGGTATCAGACGTATAATCCGCCTGAACTAATCAAAGTGATGTAAGCACCGTAACTGGTCGGCACTGAAAAAATGGACAGATAGTTGCATGTCGGCTTTGAAATTTGGACGAAAAACAAATTATTAGACTTATAATGTGTAAAAAAATGATGCAGTATAAAAGTACTACGGATTCTAATAGTAGCCCGGAAAAATGAATGGTAGGGTAAAAAAAAATTATAAAGAACGACGGACAGTCGCGAACCAGGTCCTCTCGCAGTTTTTTCCAAGGCATTTTGGGAAAATGGAACGAGATAAATCTTTAGAATCTAGACCACTTATTGGTCTCCCGACCAACTAAAAACATTTTTCGTTTCTGCGCCTGTCAATAAAGAATTCGACAAACCAATTAAACCATTCATTTAGACCTGAAGTAGCTATTGATCTCCGATAATAAAGTTCTGTATTTAAGTTGGTTTGGTGCCTCAAACATCTTAACTGCAGCTTATTCAATGTGGCTGACAATACATTTTGCAAAATAACTCTCTTAATATTCAACCGAAATTCCTGTCTGAGCTCAGTGGGCGGGGCCAGCGATCCATCAATGACTACATGTCACCCAGAAAAGAAGAATGGTACCGTTTTAGTTCCCAAATGTTCTACCCCACATCTCAGAACAGCCTCCGACCCTTTCACCACCGTTACATTTATTGGCGTATCTGTAAATGTTGGCTGAATATCTGCTGCCCCTGTAATCAGAAACAAATATATCGTATTACCCCTGTTTTCCAAGTAGAACGAACGTCTCGAATTCACGAATCATTGCTTTACGCATGTATTGAATCATCTTTTAACTCATTACTAGACGGCAAAATTTTACAATGGAACAAATTGAAAGGAGTTGCAGACAACTATTGTAAGTTCAAGATATTCTAGATTTTTTAAATTTTACTGACTGAAAAAAATTGTGCGAAATGAAGAAATTGATTGTTACAAGCAATTTCTTTATTTTACACAATATTTTTTCAATCGCTTTTCTTGAGGGTGTCATTTTGAATTATGTATTTAGACCGGAAGTGGACTTAAACTCTGGCATTTGTCGGCATTTATGTGAAGTACTTTTTGATGGTTTTGTGTCTTAAACGTCGTAACTACAGTTGCGATATTAGGTCGCCAACCATTTACTTGACCATTTTACACATTACTGGCCACAAATTCTGAAGAAGTAACGTTTATTATCTAAGTTGAGTGTCCATTCGGAGCTCAGTGGGTGTGGCCTTTGAAACATTCATTGTTGTCTTCTAGTTGCATAATGTAAATCGATTTGTTTTTATTAAGCCTTGTCATGCTGAACCCGGAATATTCCGGTTTTGGCAGGAGGTGTAGACCAAGATCAGCCTGCACATAAGTGCAGTCTGATCTTGGTCTATACCTCCTGCTGGTACTGTTCTTGCCAGCGTTGTTAATGAAATTGATTTCTAAAATAAATATTGATTTTTTAACAACAAGTTCTATCAGCGCTTTCAGCCCTTTGATTTTACAGCGATTCAGTAAGGTAATTCATACAGCATGACAAGGATTAAGTTGTCTTTCATTTATTTGTTTGGTTTGGGATAAGTCTGAAAAAGTCCTTTTTATGGTTTACGTAAAAAACAAATATGTCACTTGACTTTCTTTGAAACATGTGACCCTCTTTGATCTTACATGTAACCACCAACCCCCAATCTAGACCGAAAAAGTTATTTATCTCGCCAAAGTTTACTTACTCTAGAACCGGATAAGATCGGATTGTCTCAAACAAACTCACGAGATAGATCCTGTATAAATGGAGTAGAGCAACCAAACGGGTTTTGCGTACAACGATGTTGAGATCTAGTTTGATAGGAGGAGTTGACGGTTCGCTGGCAACGCCCACTGCCTTTTACAGGAAAAGGACCATCCAAGGACAGCCTAAGCCAAGCCCTGTGACTTGGGTATCTTATCTACAATATTCTTCCCCATTCACTGAATTTAGATGATTCGTTAACAGATGAGAGATTTATAGAAACCCGTTTTACCTAATTCTCAGTACTTTGTCACGATTGTAATTATTACTATTGTTATATTCAAATGCTTGTATACCCCGGTTAGGGGCCTAAAAGCTAATAAAGTACATGTATATTGAATTGAATTGAATTGAGGAAGGTCGATTTAGGTATTAATTGGTTGATTCAATTGTGTTTTAGGGCCAATCGACAGCTGTGGTCATTTAGCGCACAAGTTATTTTAAGATAGTATAACGCACAGAAGAATACAAAGACCCCCACAGTATATATACAAAGATAGACGAGGAATGAAACTAACAATGACAAATGAAGATCCTTCAGTCCGCTCCTACGACATTCCAGATGTCACGTTTGTTCCACCAGAAGAGAATGGCAGATGTGACAGGGGTAGTCATGCAGTACTTTATTCTGAGTCCACTTTTGACCACACGGGGTCTCAAACGCAGGCTAGAGCTTTTCATTCCAAAGCTCATTTACATCGAGATGAAATATGTAAGCTCTGGGGAAAAAAACAATTGCTGTCGTCCGGCTTTACGAGGAGAGTAGAAGTTAGCATCTGGTTTTAGTCACCTTCTACGACAGACCACAAAGAATGGCCGAAGTTATATTCTGAAAAAAATTGGCGGCACCCCTTGGTGCCAGTTTAGATATGAAACGGTATTATTTTGAACCACATGCCCCACAGGCCTGATTATACTGATAAACCCTTTCCAACACAATCCTGCCTATTACGCCCCTCAAGAATAAAGCTTAGGTAAACATAGCAGTTGTAAGCAATTTATTAATTATTCACAAAGGTTTCTTCGCCAAGAGACATGGATTTTTGAAACTTTGTCAACTATAAATTGTCTTCTGTAACTTCTTTGAATTTGGACTAGTCTTTTTTTTAGAGTGGGAATGGATTAAGTAAATGTTACTTTCAGGAATTCATTATAAACTGAATCATTTTCCACTTGTCTGGTAAATAAATCTTGTTAGTGAATTCTTTAATATAGTTCTAGAGAACCTTTTTAAATTATTAAAGTAGAGTTTGAAGACTACAGTCAGTGACAAGTAACAATAATTGATAATAAAATCTTTAGCTGGTGACTTAGATGTCCTAACAAAAACTTGAATAAGCAGTAGTTACGACGTTTAAGTCGCAAAAGAAACTAGAGGATAAAGGATCAATTCAGTGAAATTTGGTTAAAATTCATCCATTGGTTTCTTAGAAGAAGATTTTTAAAGATTTCACCTTAGCTTGGAATGCATATACAATGTTTACGTTAAGGGGAGATGCATAAATAATGTGTATGCTAGCTTGGGATGCATAAACAATGTTTGCGTTATGGGGAGATGCATAGACAATGTTTACGTAAGCGGGAGATGCATTTTTTACGTTAACGAGAGGTGCATATGTAATGTTTACGTTAAAAATGTTTACGTTAGCTGGCAATGCATAAATAATGTCTACGTTAGGGGGAGATGCATAAACTGGTTGATACAGGATACATCTAAGAGGTAGAATTTAGCTAAGCTAGAGAGAGAAAACGGTGGTAATCTGATCTGCGATGCTAATCCATAACATGGAAGGGAGATAACGCATTTCGAATCATACTGATGGTTTCGAAGAGTTACTTCCCATGCTTTCTCAATGCTACTAAAAAAGCTGCATATTAATCTGCCGCAAATGCGAAATCCGTTCCATTGAAAACTTACACAAGCAAACAAATAAGGTATTTAATTGACAGCGAAAATTAGAATGTTGTCTTTCAATTTACTACTTCAAAGAAAGACGCGAACCTCTGAACACATGAATTACGTGACGCATCGTTTGCAAGCATTTCCGTCTGTGTGTATTTCTGTTTATTTATCGTCGCTACCGTAGCACGTGCCCATATGAGCGACGCCCCCGGAAGACGTTTAGTTGTTACGGGGGATAGTGAAAGGATACAGGACGAAACTGCTGAGAGCTCCGCCTGGTTCTTTAGCGTGCTCAGTGGATAGCACCGTCACACGGGGTCTCGGTTTAACGTCTCATCCGAAAGACAATTAGTTTGTTAGTAGATATGGTCAGCCCAGGGCTCGAACCCGTGATCTTGAGGTTTGAAGTCAAGTGCTTTACCAACTGAGCTAATCGGACTGGCACGGTTTATTGGCGGCATTTCCGTCCGTTTCGGATTACGTTCATATACCAGAGGTGCGTTCATTTCGTCGAGATTCTTAAGATGTTTTCAAGATTTTTAAGGTCAAGTGTTTTTTAGATTAAGATTTTTAAGCCACTAAATACGAATCTTAAGAACTCTTATTAATGAATTTAAGCGTACTTGACACTGGCTTAAACGAGTATCCTTGACGACGTCGAATATTCTCACACAAAATTTAAAAAAGTCGTTCTTTAACAGCTCTCATAAATCACATTTAGCAGGATTTTTCCCATCTCGTTGAAAAATGCACCCCAGGAATTGTACAAATAACGTGACCAATCCATGGTTCTGTCTCTTGTATTCAATGGTTTCGTTATTTGTTGATAGTTGTTTATCACGCAAAAATCCTTAATAGTCGAGAACTGTGTCCTCCGGTTGAACAATTCACCAATTAGGACACAATTCCGTTTTAGACCCCCACCCCAACCCTCTAAAACCCTCTAAAAACGAAAAAAATATTTGCAATGTTCTTACCCAAAATTTACAAGGATTCTAAAGATACCATTCACTAAAAATTGTCGTTTGCAACTTCTTTGAATTTGAACCAGTCTGAAACTTTGTTGAAATTTTGTTGTCTGGCAACGGGTTAAAATTTCTGTCGTCTGATAAAGACGGCTTAGAATTATCCCAAACTGACGAATATATCCTTGGCCTTCACTTATTCATTATTTACAGCCAGAGACCAATCTCAGCCTGGGACGACATAACGGCAATATAACAGTGGAAAATATAACCAGATATTTTGACAATGCGATGACATTTCTGAGATATTTTTGGGACGTCTTCATACCCCCAGGGATGCGTCTCCGCGAGGTTTATTACGGTGCAGAAATTATTTTCATGTCAGGAAATCTAAATGAAGACAGATGTTTATAATACGCTGAAGACGCTAATATTGTTCTAAACACGTTCAAATGCATAATTACCTAAGTTTATTCGGATACACAGTTTGAAGCAATTAGCTGTATGAAAATTGAGTATTATCATCGTCTTCTCCATTTTCATTCTGTCAAAAATACATTATTTGTATCTGGACATTCTATAAACCAATTTGAAAGTGTCCATGGAAAACATGTCGACCCAATATTTGCTCATGAGCTATGGCCTTGAACTTGGGGAAATCTAAAAGTTTGTTACAAATGATTTTGTCTGCTATTGATCGAGAAAAACTGTCTCAAATCATTCTGAAATTCATTCTAAAATGTAGGAGATTTGCTCTAGACAAGCTGCAATTGAACATTTGACCTTGGAATGAGACCTTGACCTTGTAGATATCTGAACATTTGTTTTAAAGAAATATCTATTCTTATCGGAAAAAACTGTGTCAAGATACTTTGAATTTCATTCATAAATACTCAAGATATGATCTAGTCAAGCTCAATTTGAACGTTTGACCTTCATTCGTGACCTTGACCTTGGACTTATCCCAAAATGTGTTTCAAATGACACACCTACTCGTGGCGGCGAAAGATTTTGACAAAGTTATTTTGAAATTCATCCATAGATAGAAAATATGCTCTGAGCAACCTCGGTATGACTGATGTACTAGCGCTCTATTCAACTAACGCACTAGCCAACTACCGCACTAATACAATGACGCACTAAGGCACTTAGGCACATATTTACCGACCGTCATAGTGAAGTCATAACGATAACTTTGTTTCGCTCACCGCGACCGGGATCGACAATAAAACCTGAGTTGCTACATATACTTTCTTCGTTGTAATTTATTTACCGATCGCTTACCGGGGCCGAACCTTTCGGTCTTTGTGGTGTTCTGAATCTTATAATGATCATTCCACAGCATATATTTAAATACGACCCGCCGTTCAGGAAAACCTGCCTAGATAACGTTACTTTGTGACGTTGGAAAATTCCAGAGATTTGATGACGTAACAATTGTTTGATATTTCTACGCTCGTCAAGTAAAAGAAATTTGAAAAAACATTGTGGAAAATGAAAAAAATTGGTTGTTCCAAGTAATTTCTTGATTATCCACATTGTCTTCTTATTAAAGAAAAAATCAGCCAAGAATTGTCGACTGAAACTTCGTGACATTTGGATTCGTATAAAATATTGTCGTCTGGTAATATGTTAATAAACAAAAAAGTTGTAACTTTGTCAGTTTTTAAGATATTGTTATTTGTTTCAACTTTGTAATCAGAAAGAAAGATTATTCTCAAATTTTGAGAAAGTAATGAAATAATCAGTTTTTTTTCTGAATAACGAATCATAGGCATGTTTATTTATGTATTTTCAAAATTATATCTCTAATTGGCCCCTGCTCGACCTTAACTCCTTTTTTGAATATTTGAACACCATAGACATATTTTTCGCCTATCAGGGCACAAATTCATTAGCATGTATATATTTCATATTTCAGTAACACTTATCGAGGTCTAACATATTCTGTAACAAGATTAGCTTACATATTCTTAATTAAATCCCTATAGAACCAGACTAATTAACAACATTATCTCGAGAAAAATCGTGAATGATACCAGATAGAAACCTTTATAAGAATCATTTGATTCCAGTAGCAACTAAATCCTCAAATAGAAATCAGTAAGTATTAAGTATGCTGTTAGGCCTATATCAGATCATGAAATTGCTTAAGTTCAGACACCTAAATCTTAACCCATTACCACACGACAAAATTGTAGACTTGCCAAAATTGAAAGAAGTGGCAGACGACGATTTCAGTTGGTGGAATTTAGAAAACCTTTGCATTTTACGTAAGAAAATATTGATGACATTGAAGAAATTGCTTGTTATAAGCAATTTCTTCGTTGTCCTTAATATTTTCCGACGTATAATTAATACTAACAAGTTCATTCTTGGGGTCGTAAAAAAGCGGGAAGCTGTGTGAATGGGTAGAATCAGTCTGTCACACTGTACAATATATCTCTCTCTTACCATGGCGTTTTCACAAAAAAGAAACAAAAAACAAACCGCAATGTAAATTTAGACCAATAGGAGGAGCTTCGATAGTTTTGGTATGATGCATGTATCCCCCTGGTCTTGTTTATTGTGAACATTCTATGCTTCGTAATAAGATACCTATATATTTCTAAGACTTACCAAACCCATTTGGTTAACCAGGAGTATTTAGTTACTTATTCTATGGGTTAGTTTATTTGGTTATATTGTACAATAATGGACTTGGATGGAAATAAAAGATATGTTTTCTTCTTTCTAACTGCCTGTATACAAAAACCTTTACAGTTTATTAACAGATTGATATAATCTTCATGTAAATTTCAACATTCGTACGAAGGGATGCGAATGAATGAACTATTAAAAACAAATAAACTCGAGAAGAATATACCCTCGTTCCCTTTTATCTATGAAGGTGACATATATAGAGCATGTTCAATTCGATTTTTACGAATAATTGATATTAAACAGATGATAAAATTTAAGATGTTACTATTTAAATTTATGTTTATCCATGTAAATATATCATCACGCAATAATTTGAATTTTTTGCGCACAAACTAGCTCAATAAGAAAATTGACGGACAGTCGCTGTCAATCAAAAAATAGATTAACTATTCAAACCAATCATTTAGATTGATTAATTGATTGAATGGGCTTAACGCCACTTTTATCAGTATTTCAGTAATACCGCGGCGGCTGGAACACCTGATATATCTCACACCAGTACTATCACTCCTAGCCTCCAGCTGCTATCCCACTTAGCTTTACGATTATCCACCCATTTGTGAGAGACAAATGTCGGAAAGGATCGTCGAAAAGGATCTAACCCATGGCATCCCATGATTGACGATTAATCGCCAATCAATTATTTACTTTCTTATTACATGCTTCTGGCCTTTGCAATTCAACGTTGTTTGATAACTGAGTTAAACTCCCTGTTGGGGTTAATTGGACGAGGCTTGCGACCCGAAAACCGTCTAAAAAAGGTCATGAATTTGTTTTCTGTTGCATATAACTAAATGACACCAGCTGTGGCAAAGGATATTTGATGTTTTCATTGGGTATGAATGTAAAAACCAAAGTAGAGTTCTGTAATCTGAAAAGAATTACACCAATTAGAACTTCCTTTTTCTAACGAAGGCTCTTTATTCTACTTTCTGATCCCATGTTTTATATGTCCAATAACAGGCGGATCTCTGACCACGCCCACTGACCTTATATGAGAAGATCCAATTTCATATTAACCTTTTCCTATTCAGTGCATGTTTTAAATTCCCTGTGATTTTATAATTGATGAATAAATATTGTAGAAAAAGAGGAACTGCTTGTAACAAGCAGTTTCTTCTTTTTCCACAATATTTTCTATCCTAGTGAGTGGAATTTTTTTGTTTCGAAATTAAATCTGCTTGTAATTTTCGTTGGCAAAACCTTTAAATTTGGAAAGGTTTCGAAAAACAGTAAAGGATTAAACATCGTTAAAGTAACAATCTGATGGTCAGTACATGTTATGCCTAGCTTCCACTAGAGCGCGGACAAGATGCGGAAGGCTTGCGGTATCAAATCGTTGCATTTCGGCAAACATTCCGCGTCCAACGCGGAAAATTTTCTAATTCGCGATATACTGCCAACCTTCGCGTTGTTTCCGAATATTGTCTGCGGACATTCCTAAGAGTGTCCTAGGAATTGATCAGGAAAGCCCCTAGACAGAGAACGGACTCGACGGACAGTATCAGGTTAACGCGGATTATGTCAGGAATGGTACAGGAATGTGCTAGGACAATCAAGAAGTGTTCCGGACAATAATGGGAATATGCGGACAGTATACAGAAATACTGCGAATATATAAATTCGGCGACGAATTTTCGATTTACTCACATTCCTTCTAGCAGTCATGGACGTCATACCACTTCATATTGCTATTTTGTTGCGAATCGAAGCTGAAAGAGATGCGCAGTTAGCATTGATTATGGCCCTCAGAAGGAGAAGGCGACGTCACAGATGGTGGGTTAGGCCATGGTTGACTATAGAACGGAGGCTTCAGTATGGTCAGTTCGAGACACTGATGCAAGAACTTCGAGATGAAGATGTCGGATCCTTCAAGAGATACCTGCGAATAACACCAGCCATGTTTGACGAGATTCTACAGCGTGTGACACCAAGATTCCAGAGGCAGAATACAAGGTTTAGAGGTGCTCTTCCAGCAGGTCTCAAACTAGCCGTGACTCTCAGATACATGGCCACTGGCGATTCATACGCCTTCATAGCGTATGACTTCAGAACAGCGTCGGTAACCATCTGTAACTTCATCCCAGAGGTGTGTCGAGCCTTATCTGACGAGTACAAAGAAGAGGTACTTGGCTGTTCTATTACACCTGAAGGCTGGTTTGAAATCGCACAGCAGTTTGAGAGAAGATGGAATATTCCACATGCCTTAGACGCATTGGACGGGAAGCATATAGCAATCAGGAAACCTGCCAACAGTGGGAGTCTATACTACAACTACGAAGCCTTCTTCAGCATCGTGCTCACGGCCCTAGTTGATGGCAATTACAAGTTTCTGTGGTGTGATAAAGGCGGACTAGGCCACCAGTCCGATGCCCAGCTATTCAACAACTCGGAGCTGAAAGACTGTATTGAGGACAATAGCATAGGATTCCCAGATCCAACACCACTTCCAAATGATGACAGAACTATGCCATATTTCATCTTGGGAGATGATGCCTTTCCCATGAGAACTACACTAATGAAACCCTACAGACGTGCAAATCTCACGCATCGACAGAAGATATTCAACTACCGTCTATCTCGTGGGAGAAGAATCGTTGAGAATGCATTTGGCATCCTAGCCTCTCGCTGGCAATGCTTTGAAACAACTATGCATCAGGAGCCTAAGGTGGTAAAGCTTGTGGTTACTGCTTGCATTTGCCGGCACAACCTCTTCAGAATGAGATATGCTAATTTGGACCGTTTGCAGATGGATGCAGAGGATGCTGATCACAACATTGTTCCAGGTGCGTGGAGGGATGAAGCACACGTGCCTGAAGTTGATCAAGCGGTAGGAGGTGGAAACATTGACAATTTGGCCGGAAAACAACAGCGGGAGTATCTAAGCATGTATTTTTGCAGTGATGCCGGTTTAGTGCCATGGCAGGACAGGGTGATTTAAGTACTACTAATTGTAACAATGAAAAAGAGGAGTTTTACGTGTTGTAGTGGACAGATTGAGGATACTGATTTAATGCATATACTTATTGTGTGCTAAGATGTCATTGTCATTGTAAAGTGTTGCTCGAACAGAGGAGAAACTGTTATTCTTTTCAGGTTCAACAAAATGTAGAAAATGACAACTTTTTGACATTTCTCAAGATTTTTTGTCTGAGTAAACAGTTTTGAATCAGATCAGACGCAGGTTAACCAGCCGCCTGATCTGCCTCTATACTGTTTGTAATTAATATTATTGTTTAAGCATAAACGCACATAATAAGAAAGAATGATATTTTCTCCATTATATTGTAAATTTAGGTATATAGTTGATGGCGGCTAAATTGAAATAAAATTGAAACAGTTTGAATGAGTTATGTTGGAATTTCAAACCCTGTTAAGTTTTATTTAATCTGACATCGAGGTAGAAAACACTTTGGATTATTGAAGTCCATGTTTAATAAGAAATAATTCAATGAATAACTTAAATGATTTCGTCAACATCGACGTTTAATACAATAAAACCTCTCTATAATGGCCAATATAGGATTTCAATTATCTAGTGTTTAAAGCATGTATCTGCTGAAAGCAAGATGAAAGTTAAACAGAAAGCTCCAATACGAGCTTTCTGTATTTCTATCATTTTGCTTGCAACTCAATTGTTATATGTAAAACCGTGACCTGTTCATCTAAAATAAGCCTGCAAATGAGATATATATCATTGTATTAAATGAATTAATAATTGTATAGTCTGTCATTCTCGTACATATTTGCAGAAAACTAAGATTCCCTTGGCTGTCTTATTACCCAGATTTAAATAATTATTGCAAACAGTAATGCGAATTTTGGACCATGATCGAAACCATTTGCCTTTCAAATTAATGTTCATTTAGTCAAAATACCTACAGTTTAAAATTGAAAATAAAACCCAGACAACAATCGTTTAAAAATGACGACACCAAGGTTGTGAGGGAATAGAATAATTTTTACTTATTAGATAAGTATGAGTAATTAATCTGAAATAATAAGCTTACCACTTGCTGGAGGGGTCGATGCTTCCTTTTCCGTGGACGTTTTGTCTGTTGAAATTTTTACTCTCTTTTTTCTAGGCATTGTGTTGCGTCTTGCGTGTAAAATTGCCAAATATCTAATGATTGTTCAATGGTTTATACCTTTGTCACATGCTATTTCATTGGATAATAGTCACGTGATAGTCGGTGGTTGTAATTCCTAGCATTGTCTTAAAATGATCCGCATTAAGTCCGTATTTTCCTGAAGGTGTCGGGGAGGCTTCCGCATGCCTTCCTATTGGTTCGTGAAGCTGTCCGCAATGCGGAGGCTTCAAGGAGCGTTTGCAGAAGACGCAGAAGCTACTAGGAAAGGCGGGATGTCCTGACGACGTCGTCACGACAATGCGGACAGGTTGCGGAGAGTGTCGCGGATTTGATAAAAGTGTGTTCCGGGACTTGTCCGCGCCCTAGTGGAAGGCTAGCTTTAACTGTATTTATAACACAAAAGTAAAATGGTCAGTTAGCGATCTAATCGTCGAAATTACTGCTTGAATAGGCTGTTGTTATTAGGTTTAGGTTTGCAAAACAAAAATGTCTTACAAAAATGTCGGCCAACGTTGGACCTCAAATTTCCTATGCGGTCTAAATGAATGATTTGATTGGTCAATTGAATCTCTGATTCACATCGCGATTTGCTAAGTTTGCAGGTGCGAGATGCAAATACATAGGTTAAACTTATTTATTTTACATCGATTGGGAAACAAGTTCTTCCAACTTAGATTTATCCCTCTCGATTGTGCTTCCCGGACAAGTACTCGCGCCGAATGTGTGGGCCAATGAAAGAACCAAGGTCGATAGCCGCTCCCGGGAATCGAAGTCGGGACCCCTAGATCGGGAAACCGTCGCTCTATCTCTCGACCATGGACACCACAAATACATCGCGTAGAATGGAAAGTGTTTATAGAATAAGCGTCTGAAGAAGTCTTCAGTCAAAACTATCTCCAGATCGAACAATCAAGACCCTAATCTGACTGTGAAGATACACTGGCTGATCTTTGTCTTTACATGTGACTCACATAAATGTATGCAATTACGCTAAAGTTATTCTCTAAAAATATCCAAGTATTTATACTGAGATATTATGTTTAAAATATCACCTAACTTCTCTTATTTCATTTTTTTTTTACATATATATTTAGAAATATCTTACAATAATAGAATACAGCTTCCACCGAATCAGCTCTTTTGCAGAAAAACACACAAACAATTTACAACAATTTGTTTCGTGTGGGCTCCAAGTAAAGACCCAGTTTCTCACAGTTTGACAGAGACTTCACTATGACTTCTGTAAATATCTATTGACTTGCCACTTCTGCAGCCGACCGGCGAATCAGCTGAGTGACAGTCCATGGTGCTCAATGCCTGTCCTCCAAGCAAATTGATAAATGTGTGAAATGTCACGCACAGACTCATGTGTTTAAGGAATGGTTCTCGAAATTGAGAGCGTATCGATACAAGGCAGGCTCTACAATTTTCGCAGGCTTATCAGGGTTGAAACTTTCGCTTTTAAACATTTTTGATAGAATATGATCTATGTATTTTTTATAATTTGAAATATGGAGCATGGTTCACTTTTTTGTTTAATTTAGATTGTTTTTAAATATGGGGCATGTCATACAAATAAATAAATACATAAAAATATTGGATACAGCATATCCAATAATAACAGAATTTTTTGAGGTACACGTAGAAAGACCATTTAAAAATAAAAAAGGATAAAAAGAGAAATTCTGGTCAGATTGTGTAATTAGTGCAGTCAGAGTATAGCCGAGACTTTTCACATTTCCGCGTTTTCCCCTCTGATATTAGAAAATCTTTTTTCATCAAATTTGGTATAGTCTTTTTTTTATATAGTCCGACAGGACCCAAAAGGGTCGTTACTGTAGTTTTTGAAATGGTGGATGCAATGTACCATATTGGGCCAACGATAAATGTGAAAATGAGTCTCTTTTTCGTTATGTAAATTTTCGCCATAGCCAAGCCTTGCGACTACGGTATCTTATCTAGACTATTTTCCCCGTAAACTAAATTTAATTGGTTCTTTTAACAGATCGGAGATTTTTAAGAATCTGTTTTACCAAATTCCTAGCACCGTGTCATTACTGCATTTGTTACCATTGTTATATGCAAATGCTTGTATACTCCGGTTAGGGGTCTGAAAGCTAATACAGTATATTGAATTGATTTGAATCGATAAAGCTCCACAATTGGTGTACTATTGACCACGACCACTGAATTCCAATGCCTGGTTGGAAATATATATTTGCAAAATTTATGATCAGTAACATGTAACAAAAGAGTAACATGGCTGTTTGGCGACCTCAACGTAGCAACTACGGCTAGAAATTAGCTGTAGTTACAATGTTTATGTCGCTAAACCAACAATAATGCTTCACATAGATATCGACAATTGATTGATTGAATCGAGTCATATCGTGGCGGCTGGAGCACCTAATAATACATTCCTAGTATTTCTCACACCAGTACTACCACTACATCCTTTCGTACTATCCAGCTTCTATCCCACTTAGGTTTACGATTGGCGAGAGACAAATGACGTAAAGGATATGTGCCGCCGCCGAGGATCTAAGCCAAGATATCCGATGATTGGCAATTGAGAGTCTGATGCGCTACCGACTGCGCTATTGCAGCGGCAAATATCTACTGATGGTCGAGGTAAAAGTACTCTTCTGGTTTAAATGTATGATTTGATTGGTCTATCGATTTCTTGATTGACCTCGCGATCCGTCAATTCCCCAAACACCTTCACAATTAATGCGATAAGCCGATCATTTTTGTGTTGGTTAGAGATATTCAAAATGAAATCCCGATGGATAAAAGCTAATTATCCGCGTCATACTTCAGATAGCTTATCTCATGAAACACGCGTTAAATATAACAAATCTCATGGGAAACACTAAGTTTGATAAAAAAAAAAAAACAAAAAAACACGACGTAAAATTTAAATAAATAGCAGTGTATTTCTAAACTTCTTTAAATCGCCCATTCCTACTTTTACACACAAGTCTTTTTTACTGTACATGAACCTTCTAGATGGACGGTAGACAACAAGTGCCCCTGAAAATTCCTACCGCGTTATGGATTCGAATACGGACCTTAGGATAGGTAGTCCTGCGAATTACCACCGGGTCGGCGGGCCGCGCCTTTTCTTTACTTCCTCTTCTCTTAAACGATGTACTAGCTAATAAGAATTTTGCACATCGTTATTACGTGTGTAAAATGTCGAACTACAGCTTTGTTAAGCTGTAGTTTTAACGTTATTCGTGAACACCTACGATACGCATGTGTTTAATAAACAAACACGTCACTGTATTTTCCTATTGATCAGAAATAAAGTTTATAGTTTGATGAACAAGTTGGCTTAATTCTCATTCCTACAAAGTTTGGTTTAAACTTGTAAATAGGATGGGAGATGGTTAAAGAATACTTTTAATGACGGACGGACGAACATATCGTCATAACAGCAGCTCTTCTAACATTTAGCCAGTAAAGTTTAATGAAAGAGAAAAAATACACACACAAGTGCGGTTAAATCAAGTGTGATAGGGATATTTGTTTTGCCAAAACTTGTTTATAATAATGTAACCTTAGTCATGCTGAACTCGAAATTTTCCTGTTTTGGCAGGAAGTATAGACAAAGATTAGCCTGTACATATGTGCAGTCTGATCGTTAGCTACACAATCTGCTTGTCCCCGTTACGTCATTTTTTGTGAAATCTTTTGTTCAAGATGAACATAGACCATTAACTAGTACTCTCAGTGTTTTCAGCCCTTTGTTTTTCATTCTGTTTCGAAAAGTATTTTATTCAGAATGACAAGGATGAACATGTGGCTAAAACAAAGTCACTGTACAGACGGTACACCTTCGTCGATGCAACTGACGGATCGCCAATGTTAATCAAAGAATCAACCAAAGAACTCAAAACTCCGACAATGGCCAACATTTATTTAAAGCGTTTTTGTTCGTTTGGCGACTTAAACGCCGTAACTTAAGCTTATTCAAGTTGTAGTTAGAACGTTTTGATCGCCAATCATCCCTTTCACTTTTTTGTTTCAGGTTAATGGCCCAAAATCGCCGTTTAAAATTGAAGCCACACTTCCAGTTGGAGTTTAGGGGGGGGGGACCAGCGATCCGTACACGCAAATGAGTACCTAAAACATAGGATTTATGATTATCCGCTCTTATATTTATCAAGATATGCTGAAATGTTGAAACAAAGACGTTATTTATGTGAAGATGACTGGTATTAAGATATCCTACATAAAGAGAAAAAATATTTGTCTATTCCAGTATTTTTGCTTGTCAACTTATACGAAATATCTCTTACAAGCGATGATTAAGATAAAAGAAATATGTCAGTTTTAGCTAATATTTCTACTGAAGAGCTGACATAACCCTAGACATAGTTCTGTCAAAATAAATCTTTCTTTCCCAATAATGCTACGTAACATTGTCGACATTAGAACTGAGTAGCTCTTATGAAATAAGATTTATTACAAGGCACCGGACAAATGTAACAATACCTTGCTTTGTATTGAACGTTTTATTGTCGAAATGTCTTTTTCGTGTTTTTATATATATAAAATGTTCAAACTATCACAACTAAAATCGTTATTTTAAACAAATTGACTAACCGCAGATGTTATTAAAATCGATTGAATAATGAAATAATTGATTAAAATCTGAAGTCAACTTTATGTCGTAACTAGATTTTATCTAAACTGTATTTACGACGTTTAGGTCCCCAACCAATCATTTTCTTGCTTTTATGTTACATGTTAATGGCCATAAACTTTGCAAAATAACATCGTTCAATATCTAAGTCACACTTTCTATCGGGGGTCAGTGAAGGTAGCCAGTGTTCCCTAATCTCTGCATCGTTTGAAGGAATATTTCTTTTTCACGTCTTATGTCTTTTTTGATCGAGCATGTTTTCTAATACGTCTACGTAATTCTGAAGTATCGTCCTGTAAATCGGTAAACCGACAGTGTTTAACGCTTCCTGTTCAATCCCTGGTTTTTATGTCCCTTTGATTTTATAATTGTGAAAACATTGTAGAAATCATGGAAATCATCTGTATAAAATTTAAAAGTCCTAGATCAAAAAGCTTATGAATTAGAACACATAAACGATTTTCAATCAAAGTGACCTTGACCTCTGACCAACGTGACGCAAAAACAATAGGTCACTTCTTTGGATCATAGGCAATAATAGTATGTTTCATAGGTGAAGGTCATTTGGTTCTAGAGTTAAATTACAGACACGAAAAGGTCTAGGGACGGATGGATACACGAATAGTCAGACAGACAGACAATTACTTCGTAGGTTGAGATGTAACAAAAAGATATATCTAAGCTGTGTGATACAGAATAAGCTTTCAGGTCTCGAATAAACAACAATATATCAGCTATTGATTCAAATGACGGATTGCGACAAT
Source organism: Fragum fragum (assembly GCA_946902895.1). Taxonomy (NCBI): domain Eukaryota; kingdom Metazoa; phylum Mollusca; class Bivalvia; order Cardiida; family Cardiidae; genus Fragum; species Fragum fragum. The sequence continues at coordinate 69,852,941 of OX336370.1, read as the reverse complement.
TTAAAATTCATTTAGACGGGAAATGACGTTTGAATCCCAACATATATGTTTAGTATTATTGCTAGTTTGGAGACAAACGTCGTAACTACATCTTATTCAAGCTGAAGCTACGACGATTAGGTCTTCAACCAACCATTTTACCTTTTTCGTTAAAAATATCACTCGAATCATTTTTTTTTCAAATATTAAACTGTCAAAGAAAGAATAGTACAGCGTCGACTTTAACAAAGCCGTTGACATTACACGGTTTAAATTTTTTGGTTTTCAGGTCTCTTATTTAACCTGCAGTTACCTTGTTTAAGTCGAGAACCAAAGGATTGGTTTCTTTTATTATGTTCCTGGTCATAAGTTGGGCAAACCAGCATTGTTTGACATATAATTTGATTTTTTTGTTTCGTCTATCTAAAACGAGCGTTCTGATTGGTCGAAAACACTTATTCATAACTCCATGAACACAATTTTGAGCACGCAGCGATTTTTATGCTTCCGCACAAAATAGTCCCTTATAAAATGGTATCACGATTTGTAAAGTTTTTGCTGTTTTGCTCGAGGTTATTAAATTATAAGAATTGAAGTGAATATATTTTGTTCTCATGAATGGTATGAACCGAAAAAACTAATCACACAATGTATGAATTCGCGAAGCGGATTCATACATTGTGTGATTAGTTTTTCGGTTCATACCTCCATCAAAACAAAAACTATTCTCTTCATCTCTTAACTAAATTGAACTACCATATCGGAGGTCAGTTGGCGTTTCAATCGACAGATCGCTACTGTCAATAAAACAATCAATAGATCAATCAATGGTAGCGAACTTTGAACTCCAACATTCTCTGACATTTATGTATTATTTTTATCGGTTTAGCGAACTTAACGTCGTAACTACAGATCATTCGAGCTGTTGTTTCACAGTTTAAATCCCCAACCAACCATTACTTTTTGTTCCATGTTTTTGAAAAATACATTTTGTAAAATAATGCCGTTTAATATGATAGTCGAACTTCCTGTTAGAGCTCCGTCATAGAGGCCAGCGATCTGTATCTGTCGCAAGAAGGTTGGTTGAGACAGGAATCCAAGTATAGTGAGTTAACATCAGGGATAACATAGGTCGTTATAAATTGTAATTAGTAAAGTCTAAATTCATTCTATTAATCTCCTATCAATGGGTGGAAAATCGTAAACCTAAGAGGAATAGCAGCTGGAGGCTCGGATAGGACGAAATAATAGTACTGGTGTGAGAAATACCAGGAATCCATGGTTAGCTGCTCAAGCCGTCGCGGTATGAATGAATACTGAAAAAGTGAAAGTATCGTTAAACCTCAATCACAAAACAACAACAAAACACACACACACACACACAAACTAAATACATTGAACTTTGCCGCAAATGTTTTTAGGAGCTGGTGGTGTTGATATTTGGTAATTCAGATTTAGTTTCCTCTGTAAACATTCAAGCGTTTTGATTGGTTGAAATTTTATACATACGTGTGCACATGGTAGGTACATAAGGTTTTACCAAAAGCTAAGAATGGCATTGAAATATCAGAAATATAGAGAGCTTTCTTATTATCGTTGAGATATAAACCTACGAAATTAATCTTAAGCTTTGCGTATAAATCCTGTTAGATTGAGTTTTTTGGTTCATATCGCAATATACAATTTCTTTAACGTTATCTTTAGACATAAGTTCAAAAGTGCAAAGCGAAAAAATAAGAACAATTTCTCTCTGTTAAAAAAGGCAATTTTAAATTTGACAAGCCGAATTAATCTTTTGGCTCAAATTTCATCGAAATGTAGTCTTTTCAATCATATTCGAGAGAGAGTGAGTACTTTAGCAGACAATAAATCATAATAAATGAATTCTTTTCTTTTCTTTTTTTTTTTGTCTTTCGTACCCCCAGTGTTTCGCTTCAACCTTATTTAATCCGTTCCCACACGATTCCACTTTTTAAGATACTTTATCCATTACCAGACTGCAAAACTTAAGACAGGTTGAAAGGAGTTGTACCCGACAACTTAAAGTTAATACAGTTTAGGATTTTTTTTCAATTTTTGGATAAAAAACATTGTGTAAAATTTAGAAAGTGCTTGTTTCAGGCAATTTCTTCATTTAACAAATATTTTTCCCAATTGCTTTTTTTGAGGGGCGTCACTGCATGGGAATGATTAAGAAAGAAAAAAATGCCGAAAATGAAACAAAAATATTTGTAATTTTTTTTTTTCATTTCTCACAATGTTTTCTAAGTCCAACTACAAAAGTTGTTTTTTTTTTTAATTTTCGTCAACTAAAAAACGTCATCTTCAGCTGTATAAGGACTAGACTCGATTTTGTGGTCTGGTTTACAGTCGATGAGATTTACATTATCTTGACATTTTTTTTTTTTTTTTTATTATTGACGAGTAATAACGCGGAGTTGCTATTGATCACGACAGTATTCATAATCATCCGACGACATGAAAAGGTGAACCAGCCACCCGAAAGTTTTTCATGAATAAAGTCTGAAACTTTTTTCAACTACAATAATATTTGCCGGAAACTTATATTTCAAAAGTTAACAATGACAGCGACAGTACTTGCATCTCTCTTCAGACATGAAAGGTGACTTGGCCTCATCCGTTTTTCAACTGAGTAAAAACTGAACTAAATATCAGTTAACGTTTACTCTAGACTTTTAATTTCAAAATTTGATAAAGACAGCGATTGCAATTTCCCGAAGACAATTACTAGATGCTTGTTTTCTTGGAGGTATAAAACGAATAAACTAGCTACAAGGTATAAATACGCGAAGCGAATTATTACGCAACTGTGATTTGTTCTTTCGTTTCATAACTTCATGCAAACAAAGATTAGTCTCTTCATCTCTTATTATTAAATGACATCGAGCGGAAAAAGAACTATTTTGTGTACAAGCATACAAAATAGCTGCGTGCTCAAAATTTCGATTGCTTATAGCAAAAAACGTGTATGGCTCTATACATTGTATAGAGCCATACTATGCTTTTGCTCTAAGCCCTCTATTTGTTTGTGGAGGTATGAAGAATTGTTTGGCCAATCAGAACTTTCGTTTTTGATAGACGAAACTAAAACATTAAAATACGGGAAGGTGAATCCGTCGCTCCCAATTTCTTTATGAATACATTCTCAAATTTTCTACATCAATAATCTATGCCTGAAACTTTTAATTTCAACAGTTAACAATGAAGTCAATAATCCAACAGAGTAGATTTCAGACCCTGTGATTTACTTTCTATATGTGTTAATGGGAATGGATTAGCCTATATAAAGGGCTATCCCTCAGGGGTTATTCTATATATTCACATTACAATTTAAATCCGACAATTCATTTTCGTTTATTCGTAACTTAACAAAAATAACGGGGTTTTTCGTCATTTTACGCACCTCTCTATATCACATGAGCTTAGTATAAATAATTTCACATGTGCGCCAAATAAAGTATCTAGACAGCCTGAGCACCTGAGCATCCGCACAGTCTGACCAGAGTCTACATTTTGCGATTTGTCGTTACATGTAACTACTGACTCTATTATGGCTTCATTCCAAAAACGTTCCCCTAGCCTTCCTCGACTTAAACTGCTCGATAAAATTGCGTGTTGTGAACGTTTTCACGTCTAAGGACGGTTGGTATTCATACTAAGAAAGGCACGAGGTCACTCGATAAAATGGAGCAGCGACCCTTCCTTGAATACCACTCAAGTGCGTAATTGTAAATACTAAAATATTTTAATAATAGTCAAGTAAATCATGATCACACATTGAAAGTGTTCTTCCAGTGAATAAAAATAAAAATAAAAAAAAAAAAAAAAAACAAGTTATTAACACTTGACCAAAATGTTGCAAATACAGTTTTAAAAAAGCTGTATTTACGATATTTTGATCGTTCACAGTCGAAATGAAACATCAATGTTAATTGCGATCATTGTCACCATCATTACTGCAAGTAATACATGTGGTACTTGCGAACATAGTAGTTACAATCCTTGTATCTTTGGTAGATTCTATGTTGTCCACCAAAACCCTGTAACTACAGTTTTAATCTAGTTGTTATAACAAGATGTTTGTCGCTTACCGGCGATTTAATCTCGTGTCTGTAAGATCGAGAAAACTTCTATGATACCATTATGAAATATTTGCTGAATTGCTTTCCTTCTTCACGTAATACGTCTGTGTAGCAGGGTTAATTTTTATACCCAATAGGAAGTACCTGTGCATTGTGGGAAAATGCATTGGAGTTTCCAATGGGTTATTATTCAACGATAAAATCCTGCTAAACTTAGATATTTCAATTGGAACAAAATTTTGCGTCATTTTCTTTTCTGCATTTCCTCGGAAGTTTTGGTATAATAATTGCATCATCTTTTATAAAAGAAATTATGAGCACATTCCAAACTTTAAACTTGTTTTCAGCTGTTCTTTGTTACGTATAGTAATATTGTTTTGTATAAGTAGTAGTAGTAGAAGTGGTAGTAATATTTTCTCTTTTTTGCCTGTAAATAGACGCTCTCGTCTCTCATCTGCTGCTCTTCTTTTTGCTCTAGACTTGAAATTATTCCAGCATTTTTTTAGCTGTATCTCCGTTCTTTGACTTATATTTTGGTATGACTTGAAATTCTTTATTAAATATCGTTCCAGACAGTATTTTTTTCAGGCACTGCTACCAACTCCTTCAGAAGTCAAATTTCTCAATCCGACTGGAATATTTTGTTACACCATTTATTGGCTTTCGAGTTGCTAATATCGAGAGCCTCGTGAAAAGGTTCCCTTTTCTCCCTCGAGAAAGTGCAAGGGCGGTTAATGACTCGGAATACCCATCAGTCACTTAACCACTTCCTGGTTAATCCCTGGTTTTTACGTCCCTGTAACTTTGTAATTGAGAAAACATTGTAGAAAAAGAAGAAATTGCTTGTATTAAGCAATTTCTTCTTTTCCACAATGTTTTCTACCCTACTAAATTATTATTTTTCAAAGAAAATCAACTTTAAATTTTCGTCTGCAAAATCTTTGAATTTGGACAGGTCTAAAATTTTGCAAAACAGGAAAGGGTAAAGTTGGCCTGACTGGAGGACTTCTCGAGAGTTCTTTAAGACTTCCTTTTTTTCGAGTTCGAGTGGTGGAAATGTTTTGGAATTGAGCCATAAGTTTCTTCAGATAATGGCCGATGAATCGGAATAAACTTTGTGGCAGTCACGGCTGCTCAGTGACAGCGCTTCACAACGAGATTGTTGAAATAATTTGTGACCCGTCAAGCAAAAAGGGACACCTGAAGATAGCGGATAGAGTCGACACAGATCGGACTGCGCCGACTGAGTAGCCAGACTCGAGTCGACACTTTCCATCTTGGTAGATTTTTTAGATCTAGAATCTTGTCAAATGTTCAGTTAACCCTTGTCATGCTGAATAAAATTCTTATATAGACACATATGAAAATCAATGAAAATCATTGTTGGCACTGTTTTTTTTTTTTTTTTTTTTTTAGTAAGGGTCAATATTTAGTTTTGAAAAAGATCTTATGGACAAGTCTGGCTTAAAGAGGGCAAACAGGTGGTGTAGACTAAGATCAGACTGCACTTATGTGCAGGCTGATCTTTGTCTATGCCTTCTGCCAAAGCAGGAATATTCCGGGATCAGCATGACAAGGGTTAAAAGATGTCTCCAATCGACCTTTTTCAAATATCTTTTACGGAATCGCTGGGTTGTCCTTTTAACCTTGACGACTCACGTTTGATAAAGACCAATCAGTTCTTAACCCTTTTCCTGTTCAATCCTTGGTTTTACGTGTCTATGGATTTATACTTGAGAAAACAAAGTGGAACAAACTATCTCTTCTTTTTTTTCACAATATTTTCTACCCTACTAAATGATTATTTTTCAAATGAAATCGACTTTAAATTGTCGTCTGCAACACCTTTGAATTTGGACAGGTCTAAAAATTTGAAAAACAGTAAAGGATCATTACAGCCACTTGTATAAACCAACTTTGTCAGAATTCCCCTCTCAACATTAAAAATACATTGACAAAAACTCGCATCAGCATATTTCTTGCTTAACTAAAAACCCATGTAGTTGTTACACATAAAGGTCGCATCGGTTTCATAATAATACGTTTAGACAACATAATAGATATTGTTGATAAATGGGCATTATTCATTTCTGCAAATTGGATTCATTCTCTTAACGCATTCCCTTACAACAAAATTTTAGACAGGTCTAAATTGAAAGAAGATACAGACGACAATTTCTAGTTGACGTAATTTTATATTGTTTCGTCTTTGGATAGAAAACATTGTGGATAATTAAGAAATTGCTAGATACAATGTTTTCGAAAGTTTTTTTTCCGTTGAGGGGCATAAAAAGGAGGGATTGTTTGGCAATAGGTTAATGAACGTCAATTATCATTGTTTGCTATAATATTCTTCAGCTACCAACGTTTGTACAGGAGTTTGTTTTTTCATAAGTATAGTATATTACAAAATTATTTTGCTTTTGCTCAAATTTCATGTACATATGTTATTTGTTATTACTGTCGAATATTAACAGATTTTACAATTGTATTTGACATTAAACATCATGCGCAGATATTGACGGACCGCAACTGTCAGTCAAAAACAACTCGATCGACCAATCAAATCGTTTATGTAGACAAAAAGAACTTTGAACTCCGTCTTATATGTTATGATTTTTTGTTGGTTGTGTTTTACCCGTAGCACCTCCAGAATATGGAAGCTTTAGCTACGACGTTCAGATCGACAACCAGCTATTCCCTTTTTGGCTAGTAAAGCGTTAGCTTTGATAGCTTATGTTAACAGACAAAATTGTGAGGTCTTCTCAAAGTTCAACTAGTGCAAACTGCCACAGGAGTCTTGACCACTAAATACATTGAAAGTCTTCGCGATAAAAAGTAGTTCCTATGCATTTCAGGGAAATTGCAAACTCCATTCAAATTGTAGGGAACTCTTTCAAAAGCATGCTATTTAACCCATTCCCACGCAATTCCGCTTTTTAAGCATCTCATGAAAAAAAAGCTGTGGAAAACATTTTTCTACCCAACAAGGGAAATACTTTCTAAATTCAACTAACTTGAAACTGTCGCCTGTAACTTCTTACAATTTGAACCAGTTTAAGATTTTGCCAGATTGGAATGGGGTATTTCCCGGGCTACTTTAACCTCGTTTATTTATCATGATAACATTTGGCAAAGAAGAATACTTAACAAAACTATGCTTTGCTAGCTTACAGTTCTATCAGTACTTTGATATTTACATGTTACTGGTCAGAAACTGTTCAAAATAACGCCGTTTAATATCGGAATGGTACTTCCTGTCGGAGATGGTTTGCGTGACCGGCGATCCGTCAGTTCCGATTATGCCATGTAGACAATCTGATTGATCATAATGACCTTAGCGAAATGAGGGATAATTTTGAATGGATTTCTTTCAATAAACCAACCAAAATACCAAATATGAGTGTTGGTATTAAAAGATCAAAGTTTTGATTAATTTCTACCTGTCGTTGAATTATATCATGTATTATGTTTACAAAAGAGATACCGACGCGGATTAACATTAATTCTAATTGAATCACAATAACCCGATAGACTCCAATCCTCCAATATAATCGTCGCAAAGAGATTTCCCATGCTTTCTGTCCCTAAAATAATAAGTAGCCCGAATTTCGGAGCTTTCTGAATATTTAATTCATTCCCAACTGACAGAATTTTAGACTGGTTCATTAATGAAAGAAGTTGCTGACGACAATTTCAAGTTTGTGAAATTTCAAAAATATCTGCCTTTATAGAGTAGGAAACATGTTGAACAATGAAAAAAATTGCTTGCTAAAATTTCTTCATTTTACACAATGTTTTCCTTACAGCTTTTCCCGAGGGGCATTGAAAATCGCAAAAGTGTGGGAATTAGTTAATCGATAAGTAGCATACATTTTTTAGCTTTCCGAAGCTGAAATTTGCTATTAAAGACCAAATAACTGTCAAAAGTTTGATGTTGGTACCATACATGCACAAATTCCTCTCAAATAACCAATTGAAAAATCACTGACCCCGCCCACTTACTCCGTAGACCCGCCCATTGACTCCAGAAGGATGTTCCGCTTCCATATTGAATGAGATTATTTTGCAAAGTTTATAGCCAGAACTATGTAAAAAAATAAGTCAATTGGTTGGTTGGCGACCTAAATGTCGAAGCTACAGCTAGAGTAAGCTGTATTTACGGCGTTTAAGTCTCCAATATTACAAAATTGTTTTCATAAATGACGGCCTATGATTGAGTTCGGAGTTAACTTCCGGTCTGAATTAATGTTTTCATTTGTCAACTGATTATTTGATTGACTGCCGCGATTGGTCAATTAAACCCTATTTACGTAGCCTACATTTTTCCAACGTCAAGGCAAACTTGACTAAAATTGTGTTAAAAAGCGAAGGGTGCAACTTTGGATCACAATAGAACGGCACTGAGATCGAGAATTTATTTTCACCCATAAGTGTAGTTGTCAAGTCTAATTGACGGAACGCGCTGTCAATCAGATTTGATTATTGCTCTGGGCTTTGCGTTATTAATGTCACATGACGTTTAGACGGCCAACCGAATATTTAAGTTTTGTTAAATGTTACTGACAATGAACATTTCATATTTTAGACCGTTTATTGTCCAAGTTGATTTTCGTGGTGTCATTTGGCATGGCCGATAGGACGGAGGAGGGGGGGGGGCTGCAAACTGTGGTCAAGAGAGGTATGTCTGATGATTTATATAAATCTTCCTCTTGTTGCTCTCTTCCCCAAAATTTGGAACTAATCCAAGTTAGTCCCAAAATCTTAATGTACTTCCTGCGGGCACGAGAGACATCTGTCTCAGCCAATTAGAGCTATGTTTTAGTTACTCAAAAATAAAATAACTGATTTTAACGGTCATCTGGTAAAAGATCAAGATAAACTTCCTATAACGGAAAAACTCGATCATTATTTACACAAATCTTAGTAGGAATGCGACCAAACAAGAACGCAGAAAGAACCGAAAAAAGTCTGGAAAGAAACAGGGACATGAATGTTAGTCTTAAATTAAGTGCTATAAACCTTATAACAGATTTTTTTTCAAAGATTCAGTAAAATCTGGGTCTAGACAGATAAGCTTTCAAAACGAGTTGTTTCTACATGCAAGGTATTGAAAATATCGAGCCGTAGCAACGCAACAATGTGAGTTCCGTATTTACCCATAGGGTCCTTCGTTGCTCAATAACTGACATATCGCGCCTGTCGATCAAATAACAAGTCTGCCAATCAAATCATTTATTCAGTCCGGACTTGAGGTTTCAACTCTAACAATGTCCGCCATTTTTGATAACTTGTTTTGTTGGTTTGGCGACTTAAACGTCGTAAATACAGCTTATTCAAGCTGTATTTACGACGTTTAGGTCGCCAGCCAACTTTTCTACTTTTTGTTACATGCTACTTGCTATAAATACTTCAAAATTACGGCGTTTAAAATCGAAATTGGACTTCCTGTCGGAGTCAATGGGCGTGGCAAACGAAGTAAGTGGGCGGGGCTATCAATCGGTAAATGAGGACAGCGGACCCGTGATCTGAGAGAAATTGGAGGTTGCTGGTTCGAATTATAACCGCGCTGCTGGTCATGCGAGCATGTCGTTGGGCAAGAGTTTTCGGAGCCCAATACTAGTACTGGTGTTACCAAAGAAGGCCGTGAATAAGTGAACTTCGATGCGATATAACTGAAAGATTATTGAAACGGCGTTAACCCTTTCCTGTTCAATTCCTGTTTTTTACGTCCATGCGTTTTTATATCTAAGAAAAAAATATGGAAAAAGACGAAATTGCTTGTAACAAGCGATTTCTTCTTTTCCAACAATATTTTCAACCAATATGATGATTATTTTTCAAATAAATTCAACTTTAAACTTTTATCTGCAAAACCTTTGAATTTTATGGAACAAAATGTTAAAAGGGAAGGAATTTTCTGCATTTGCATATTGCTTTCTACACAGACAGACAATGATTTTTTAAAACTTTATCAATTTGAAATGCTGTCGATCAGTTCAGTCTGAAATTCTGTCCTCTGGTAAAGAATTAACTCATTTTCAGATGGCAAGAAAAATGAAGAAATAGAATGGTCAAAACTTAAAGAAGTTGCAGATCAAAGTTAAAAGTTGTTTTTATTTGAAAAATAAGCTTCACGTGTGGTCGAAGGCCTTGTGTGGAAAGGAGAAATTACTTGTTATTAGCAGTTCTCCTTTTTCTTACAATGTTTTTCAAATCTTAAAGACGTTTCAATCCTTTCCTTGATTATAACAAACAATATCTCATTTTCTTACAATGTTTTTCAAGGATTTAATTCCTCAGCGCATAAAATGCGGGATTATAAGGCAATATGTTGAAATATTCGAATAATATATCGTTTATTACCCTGCCTTCATGTACGACAAGAATCATCTTCAGAATTTTATTACAATCAAAGAAGTTGAAGCACTTGAAACACCAACTGTGGATTTATATCCATTTTGAAAATTTACATTAATAAACAACTCTGGCTGAAAAAGGGACAAGTAGGTGGTGTAGACTAAAATCAGACTACACATTTGTGCAGACTAATCTTTATCTCTACGTACTGACAAAGGAGAAATATTCTGTGTTGAGCATGACAAGGATTATAAAAGAACCCAAAGTTCCATATCAGATTAGGTGACACACGTGGGCTAGATGCATGGTCAATCTAATTAACCTTTGTCATTCTGTATAAATTACCTTACTGAATTGCTGTCGAATCAAAGGGCTGAAAGCACTGATAGAACTTGTTCAAAATTCAATATTTCTTTTAGAAATCAATTTCATAAACACCTCTGGCAGTAAAAATACAAGCAGGAGGTGTAGGACAAGATCAGACTGCACTTATGTGCAGGCTGATCTTGGTCTACACCTCTTGCCAAAACCAGAATATTCCGGGTTCAGCATGACAAGGGTTAAAAACGATTTTTTCAACGTACATAGTGCACTCGGGGAGCTTCAGGCAGTCATCATATAAAATCGAAGGAGACAGATTATAGGGATACTTAGAATATGACATAGATACATTAGATTTTGATCTAACATTTAAAACGTTAAAACATTTTCCCCTAAATGTAGAGACGATACTAACGAGTAAACAAACAAAAGGGTTCCCCTACCATCAACACACACACAAACATATTTTTTATTCTCGAATGACATTTGTCCCACTTTTTCTAGAGGTGAAAAACAAGTGTCTTCCTTAAGAAGTAAGCCTCTAACCAGACGAAACATTTTAGGCTAGTTCTAATTGAAAGAGATTAAGAATATCTAGAAATTGAAAAATAAGTCTTTAATACAAGCGTTGTAAGAAAAGAAGAAATTCCTTTGTTGATAAAGGTTCTGATTTCCAAAGTGTTTTCCTAGTCGATATTTCTTCATCACGTATATCGAGGGTTATCTGGATACAGCATCAAAATTAACCCTTTGTATCGTAATGGGGTAATAGAACCTTTGTAATTTCTTGTCATTTATTTTTGTCATATATTTTGTTGTAGATCGAGGGATAATTGCGATACTGTACTAAGTGCCTGTACACTTAGATACTTAGAACAGTATCACAGTTAACCCTCGAGATGGTAATCAAGTAATAGAACCCCAATCGCCCTATTACGTCACTTATTGTTGACTCAGAAACAAATCTAGGGATCGTCGCTTTCACCATAGTCAATAAAAAATCGACTAATCAATAAAATCTTTCATATTCATGTTCAGTATTTTTGTTGGTTTGGCGACTTAAAAGACTTATTAAAGCTGTAGTTACGACGTGTAGGTGACGAACCAACCATTCTATCTTTCACATGTTCCAGAGCACGAAGTTTGTAAAATAACGCCGTTTGATATCTGACATTCTATCGAAGGTCGGTAGGCGTGGCCGGCGATGCATAAATTGTTGACGCGTTCAAGTTAAAATCGAACTCCGATATCAATTGAACCTAGAGACAAATATACATTTCATCGTTGAGCGAGAATGATGTCGTAAGTACAGCTTTATTCAATTTATTTAGGAAAGAGAAAAATATGTGTTTCGGTTGGTATCATGAAAATCGTTAGAAAAAAAACGTCAACACCAAAAACAAGAAAAAAATACATGACATACCTTTGTTTATCCAAATAAGAACACAAAGTGGGGTAAGACAGCGAAATATGTAGATTGTATGTAGTTCTCTGTAGTTCATTATTTGTTTATATCTGAAAATACAGAAAAACGGCTACACGAACAGACAGACGGTCTATAAATGTAAAGTCTCAGAAACACAAAGTAAGTCCTTAAAGCGAGATATTTCGATAATACGTAACTTTTGGTACTTTATTTAATCTATTACAGACGAACTATTTTTGACATGTCCGAATGGAAAGATGTTGCAGACGGCAATTTAATGGTGGTGAAATTCTGTTAGGGTAGAAAACACTTTAGGAAATGAAGAAATTGCTCGTCACAAGCAATTTCTTCATTATCCACAATGTTTTCCAAACCCTCTTTTCTTGAGAGGCTTCTAAAAGCGGGGTTGCGTTAAGCTTATTGCAGTGTTTTTTAAGCTAGACAAACAATATCTGTAATTTGATTTATTTGTTTGAATGGGAGGGTGTAGATTGTTTTAAGAAATCTTTCAGTTCTATCACACAACAGTCATTTATTTGTAAGCTACCTTGGTATCACCGGTGCCAGACAGGGTCTCTAAATGCTTTAAACAAGGATATATCCAGGTAAACAGCTCGCGGCCGGGCTTAAACCGTCACCCTAGACACCTCTCAGATTGCGCATTGGCTGCCTTAACCACTGAGCCACTTAGGTCGCCTGTCTACCCGTGAAAGAAGGGTTCAATAAAGCTTCCATTCATAACAAACAAGACAGTCCCACACAGTATATCTGTAACCGGATGTGAAACATAAAATGTGTGAGCCATCGAATTATTTAGGTGATTTGGAGTTCGAGAACGGATATACATATATATCTGTAGTTATGCAATCACGTTATGGAACACAAAGTAAGAAGGGTCAGCGTACATATAATATTTACTATGAAGACAGTGTGAATGCACACAAATACAGACAAATCAATTGAAATAAATCTGAAGTGGAGACAGACATGTAGACACACGGGAAATGTATATAATCCGTTATCGAGAAATCTTGCCCTAATAACGTAACTGTATGACGTTGTACAATTCTAACGTTTTGATGACGTGGCAGTGATTTTTGCTGACCCCCCCCCCCTCAAGAAATAGACTTTCGAAAACATTTTCAAAAAAAAAAAAAAAAAAAAAAAACACAAAAAAACATTTCTTGTTACTATTATTTCTTCTCTATTCACATTCTTTTCTATTCTTAAAGATTTTTAAAATTTGATCAAAATAACAAACTTGGCGTCTCCTCATTTTTTATTTTATTAATTAAGTTGAAGCAGTTCTAAAATTTTGTCGTCTGGTAATTTGTTTATGTACAAAAACATTTGTGTGAGAATCAGAAACACAACAACTATATGTCTAGATTTGAACTCAGAATAATTCTTAAAGTTTTATATGTTAGGCAGACAAGTTGACACACACTAAGACACTCTGAACATTATAAACATTCACTTGTCGAATTGAACTTTGATGCAATTCTACTAATTTTTCACGTAATACTTGCAATATGAGATTATGAACTACAATAAATGAATAAATGAACGAATGAATGAACTCATTCGTTTATTTATTCATTCATTTATCTATTGTAGTTCATAATCTACTGATTTTTCGCGTAATAATTGTAATAATTAATTAATAATAATACAGATAAAGTAAGTAATAATCAGTGAGTACCTGCCTGAGAAATTTAAAATCCGGTGTTCAATAGATGTTAAATGAAATCATGTATTTGTCCGTTTTCACTCGCGGTCAATCACTATGTAATTCAATTATGGTCACTCACTTAAAATATGCCAATATTGACCACACAATTCATTTGTAATGACCATTTCAATACTCACGATTATTAAGTTTAATGTTATAACTGAACAATCACCATCACAAACATTTTTCACCGCTTTCCGGCTTAGGTTCGAAAATACTAAAGAATTATGCAAAAGTATATTCAATCACGTTAGTGTCATGAATTGAATATGGCACGTCATCCGATATCATCTTCGATTGCCAGCGTCTAGCCATTTAACCCATTCCGAAACGACAAAATTTTAGACTGGTCCAAATCGAAAGGAAGTTACATATGTTAATTTTTAGCTGATGGAATTGAAAAGAAGTTTTTGTAATTTTGGTTAGAAAACTTTGTGGATAATGAAGAAATTGCTTGTTACAAGCAATTTTTTCCCACGATGTTTTTAAATTGATTGATTGAATGGGGTTTAACGCAACTTTTAACAGTATTTCGGTCATATCGCGGCGGCTGCATGGGACACCTAACAATGAATTTCTGATATTTCTCACACCAGTTCTACCACTACATCTTTTCCGAGCCTCAAGCTGCTTATCCCACTTAGGCTACGATTATCAATCCATTTGTGGGGGACAAATAAATATCGGAAAGGATACTTGCCGTGACCGGGGATCAAACCCGAGACCTCGTGATTGAGAGTTCGACACGCTACCAACTGCGCTAGGAAATTGCAGATGTAAATTGTTAGCTGATGAAATTGAAAAAAATATTTGTCATTTTGGTTAGATATCATAGTTCATAATGAAGACATTGCTTTTCACATGCAATGTTTTCATTATCGACAATGTTTTCAAAAGTCTTTTTTCTTCAGCAGATTCAAAAAGCGTGAATTTGTGGGGATGGATTAAGGCTATATGATTATCGTAGGGACAAGATTTCTCACAAAAAGAAATTCTAAAATATTTGTTTAATTTATTTACAGAACGATCTATCAATAAATTCAGAGCAGCCAACAGGCCCAATATAATAAACTTTGTAAAAAGAAAATAAAAATATCTTTCAAATTTATTTCATGTTAATCCTTGTCACGCTGTATAAATTACCTTACTGAATTGCTGTCAAATCAAAGGGCTGAAAGCACTAATAGAACTTGTTGTTCAAAATTAAATATTTTTTTTAAATCAACTTCATAAGCAACTCTGACAGGAAAAGTACAAGCAGGGGGTATAGACTAAGATCAGCCTGCACATAAGTGCAGTCTGATCTTAGTCTACACCTCCTGCCAAAACCGGAATATTCCGGGTTCAGCATGACACGGGTTAATGACATAGAATAATTCTTAAAATTATTTTAGTTTTCTGGCAAAGGTTTTCATAACGGGCTTGTGACCTATTCGGTATGCACGTAATTCCATAATGCATCTAGCCACCACGGCCTTTCTAGAGCCTATCGCGGTTTTACAAAGTGTCTAATACTTTCAGATTTCCAATAATTGTGATGATTTTATAGTACAGTGAATTTATTGAATTTTAAAGTATTTTCTAAACATCTTATAAAGTAGTGTGGGTCGTCGTTTCAGTCTATAAGTAATGTCTGGCAATCAAAATGCGCGTGACTTTGATTCCAGTTGAAGCGATTTTCTTAAGCTTCACGTTGGCATCAAAAAACGTGTTCAGGGGTTTCGAAAGGGGATAAAATTCATTTATTTGGAAAAAAATGACATTGTGACATCACAATAGGAGATGACGTTTACCCATCCTTTTCCCTCAATGTTTTCTACCATTTCTGAAATCTATTTTCAAACTTAAAAATTCTTCGAAATGCCGTCTACAACATCTTTCAATTTGACCTGGCTAAAATACATGTAATGTTTCACCTCTTAACCAGACTAGATTATTTCCTAAATACTGTTATATTTTGTCAGTGGTTGACCTGTTTACCGGAACAACCTTCTTGTTGAGATTCGGGCCCCCTTAAGATAGAAAATAAGAAAGAAAGGAAGGGAGAAAAAATAGAAAAAGAAACAGTCAATAAATGTTTGGATTTCTGACGTTTGACTGCATGGTGATATCAATGATAATAACAAAACATTAAACAACATCAAAAACAAAAGTCACAGAAAATACAAAAATAAATAAGATGTTTAGGTCGCCAAACCAACAAAAAAGGTTAACAAAAATGACGGCCAATGACGGAGTTGAAAGCTCTCGTCCGGGCTGAAAAAAGGATTTGGTTGGTCGTTTGATTCCTTGATTGACAGCCGCTATTGGTCAATTAATGTTCATTGTTTCGATTAAGTACTGTTTGATAGAAGGACAGATAAGAACCGACATGTATAAATTTGCTTTTAGTCATCTCAAACATGATGCCGCAAGTCACAGGAGAGATCTCAAATCATTTCTGATAACCGCCTTATCAAATACGGGCCCCTAGAGTCCATCCATTATAAATGTTACGTCCCAAATATTAGATTAGAACAACCGATGTGTTACTTTCATATCTCGTATCTTTTTTCCCTGCAAGATACAAAATATGGTGGTCGTGTGAAATACCCTTTTCTACAAAAAATAAAATGATAGTGCTCGAAATTATAATAGCTCTCATTTAACTTATTCCCACACATTCCTGATTTTTGACGTCTTTCCGAAAAAGCATCGGGAAACATTGTGTAAAATGAAGAAATTGCGTGTTACAAGCAATTTCTTCATTGTCCACATATTTTCTACCCAAAAGAAAACAAAGATTTTTAAAATTTTATCAACTAACATTTGCTGTATCGTTTGGTAATAGACTTTAAATTGTATGGGTTTTGAAAATGAACTTAAAAGTGAAATGAACAGATCATCCCAACCCATTTAAAAAGGAAGAAATCCTACAGTGTCTAACCAGACAGGAGGTAATTTTAAATCTTAAACGGATTTACCCGTCTATTTCACATTTTCTACGATGCATTGAGGTTTGTAAGTAACATATAGTCATATTTAACCCATTCCAACACAGTAACGCTTTTAAACGCCCCTTAATATAAAAGCTTTGGAAAATATTGTGGAAATGGAGATATTGCTTGTCACAAGCAATTTCTTCATTTTACACAATGTTTTCTACCAAGAAAGCCGAAAATATGTAAATTTCATATACTTTAAATTGTCGTGTACAATTCGTTTCATTTTGGACAAGTTCGATGCGAATGTCATATTTGATTTGTTTTCTGAAATGTTAGGAAATTCATTTAAGGCTTTCGAATATAGTTAGATGTAAACCTTGAAGCAAGCATAGGGCTATCTAAAAGTCAATCGAAATTCAAGGACTCCAGACCATAAGACAGTATAAAACCTCTGGCAGGTACATATATATGTGAAATTAAAGCGTTAATTGCTATTTTTGTTTAAATCTCAAGTTATTTTTTTCCGTGTTGGAGTCAAAGATATAGGACATAGGAGCATACATGCAGAACATGCCTTCAAAGTATTCAATGTGATAAAAGTGTTTATGGCCGAAGCTATAAAGGGTATTTAAACGTTTAGAAAACAGGACAAGAATTAACCATCTTTGTTTATGGGAAGCCAAAAGTTTAATCCATTCCCGCATAATGACGCTTTTCGACACTCCCGAGAAAACAAGCTCGCGGAAGTGAATAAGGAGAGGGGGTATTTTTTTAAACGGAGAACGACGTTACAGCGAGAGATGTTTCAGAACGATGCCCCTTTTCTGATAAATTTTCACTACAGTAGATTTCACTAATGAACGCTCTAGAAGGTGCAATTTATTGTCGCTACATGATATCGTGCAGACACACTCTCTCAATGAAGCGTGACAAAAACCGTTCCTTAATTCTTAGGGGGATGGAAAAGTTACCATGAAAAAAGTAAGAAGTCAAGGGCGTTTTGGAGATATTCGTCTCGCACGACTAAAAGTGAAAACACCAGATGGTACATATGGTACTATAATAATACTAAACGACAAAATAGATGATAAAATGATACTACTGCTACTAATAATAATATTACATTATAAACAAACGAAATAAAATAACTACCACAGTACAGAAGACACGACGCCGATGACGCTTATAACGCTTATAACGCTTATGACGTCAATTACGCAAGACTTATGACAAAACCTTATGACTTATGACAAAACCTTGAGTGAATCAATTAAATAAGCGTACTTACATTGTTTTTGTTCAAAAGGACAAGGACCCGATGTCAAACTGTTCCGCAATCCGGACGTTTTAAATCCATCTTAACGCCTGAAAATGGAAAATCAATAAGTAAGTATCAAGCAAACTTTTAGAAGCACGTGCGCGATATTTCTAACAATAGTGCTCTAAGTAAAGACCTAGATTAGTCTGTACATTCCCACAGTCTGATCAGAGTCTCCAACATGCACTCTAAAGATAGATACAGACCTGGAACTTCTTTAAATCATTTCCAGACGACAAAACTTTCAGACTGGTCCAAATTCGACGAGGTTGAAGACGAAAAAATTAGGATTTGTTTTACTTTTTGGGTAGAAAACATTGCGGATAATGAAGAAATTGCTTGCAGCAAGCAATTTCTTCATTATCCACAATATTTTCCAAAGCTTTTTGTAAAAGTAGTGGCGTCAAAAAGCGTCATTGTGAAGAAATGATTTAATATTTCAATGTACAAAGCTAACTCACTAGCCTGCTCAATGTCTGTCCTCCATGCATAAATAATTTAATATATAGTTTCGTCTATCAAAAACGAGCGTTCTGAATGGTCGAAAAAAAAATATTCATAACTCCACGAACAAAATTTGAGCACGCAGCGATTTTGTATGCTTCCGCACAAAATAGTCCCATACAAAAAGGTATCAAAATTTGTAAAGCTTTTGTTTTTTTCGCTCGATGCTATCAAATTATAAGAAATGAAGAGAATACTTTTTTGTTTTCGTGGAGGTATGAACCGAAAAACCTAATCACACAATGTATGAATCCGCTTCGGATTGTCGGGAAATATCACCTAAAGGCTCATATCACATCACGATCTTAACTATTCCCTTACAAAAACTGATATTAACGTCCCTGTGATATACTTGAGAAAATATTGGAGAAAAAGAAAAAAACTGCTTGTAACAAGTAATTTCTGTTTTCCCAACAGTGTTTTCTAGTCTACAGGCTGGTAACTTTTCAAATTGCTCTCAAATGTAATGGTCGTCTGCAACTTCTTTCAAATTTGACAAGACTATAAATTTGAACATGAAGAACGGGTAAATTACTAGACGAATATCATGTATCGTCAGTGACCTACAAAAACATCATAACTACAGCGTGTGAAGTTGTACGCATAATTCTTTGTGACCCAAAGACGACTAATGAATAGATAGATAGATGTGATAAAAAACACATTTTTATACAATTCCCGTTACAACCTACTTATCTGCATTGTGATTTAACTTATGGAGGGTGGACCCAAAATAATATTATCTATTAAATTGTATAATAAAATGTAATGATTTCAATTACTCATACAATTTTTATATCAGTCTAACGAAAGTTAAAGGCTTCTAAGACAAATTTACTAAGGTTTTTTTAGTACAATACTATTACTTACTTACGTTCATCAGTTCAACGAATTTAAACATATTTTGTCTGGTTTGATAATATATTTTAATGTATTTCTTTCTAAGGTCGGAGAACACTGGACAAACTAGGATAGATTGGTACTCATCTTCTATATCATTCTTGTTGCAAAAGGTGCATTTCCCTTCATTTCTATTTAATCGTCGGTTTAAGACTGGTCCAGAAAATAGAAAGAACTGAACTGGGCCTTGATCACGTTGTCAATCAAAAATCGATAAACCAATCAAATCACACAATTAGAACGAAAATTGAATTAAACATCCAGAATTGGCGACATTTTTGTAAGGCATTTTTGTTGGTTTAGCTACTTTAACGTCGTAATTACAGCTTAAGTTGTAGTTACCGCATTTTTGGTTACATGTAACTGACGGTACATTTTGCAAATAATACCATTAAAGATGCAGGTCGAATTTTTTGTCGGAGTTCAGAAGGCGTGCCCAGCGATCTATTAATCTTTTACATTTACTGACACAAAACCTGTGTAAGAGGCATCTTGTCGTTTTATCAAGATGTTCTGATTAATATACATGATTAAAAAAATAGTAATACAACAGTCTACAATCCAATAAATTGTCTTGAATAACAATTGTGTCACTTTATCAGACACACAAACAAGCAAATCTAAAACAGAAAAATTCCCAGTGGTTGTCACGTGTCACTTTAAAGAACCACATAGCAGATCTTTTTTATTTTTTAAAATTCCGTTTGTGTAAATATTTTCTCAAAAAATAATCGTATATCTGTAACAAAGGGAATTACTCTGTGTGACCCCCAGTCCCGCGACTATTATCGACTGAAGCTTAAATCTTCCCATCGACAACGTGATTGTCATGAATTGATTGTATCTGACTCATTCATTGGCGCTAATAGTAAATTCATTAGTTTAATTGACGGATCGCTGACCACGCCCACTGACTCTGCTAGCCCACTGACTCTACAGGCCTACTGACTCTGCTGGCCCACTGACTCTGCTGGCCCACTGACTCTGCTGGCACACTGACTCTGCTTGCCCACTGACTGCTGGCCCACTGACTCTGCTTGCCCACTGACTGCTGGCCCACTGACTCTGCTGGCCCACTGACTCTACAGGCCCACTGACCCTGCTGGCCCACTGACTGCTGGCCCACTGACTCTGCTGGCCCACTGACTCTAATGGCCCACTGACTCTGCTGGTCAACTGACTCTGCTGGCCCAATGACTCTGCTGGTCAACTGACTCTGCTGGCCAACTGACTGCTGGCCCACTGACTCTGCTGGCCCACTGACTCTGCTGGCCAACTGACTGCTGGCCCACTGACTGCTGGCCCACTGACTCTGCTGGCCCACTGACTCTGCTGGCCCACTGACTGCTGGCCCACTGACTGCTGGCCCACTGACTCTTTTGGCCCACTGACTCTGCTGGCCCACTGACTCTGCTGGCCCACTGACTCTGCTGGCCCACTGACTCTGCTGGCCTACTTACTGCTGGCCCACTGACTCTGCTGGCCCACTGACTCTGCTGGCCCAATAACTGCTGGCCCACTGACTCTGCTGGCCCACTGACTCTGCTGGCCCACTGACTCTGCTGGCCCACTGACTCTGCTGGCCCACTGACTCTGCTGGCCCACTGATTGTTGGTGCACTGACTCTGCTGGCCCATTGACTCTACAGGCCCACTGACTCTACTTGCATACTGACTCTGCAGGCCCACTGACTCTGCTGGCCCACTGACTCTGCTGGTCCACTGACTCTGCTGGTCCACTGACTCTTCTGGTCCACTGACTCTGCTGGCCCACTGACTCTACTTGCATACTGACTCTGCAGGCCCACTGACTCTGCTGGCCCACAGACTCTGCAGGCCCACTGACTCTGCTGGCCCACTGACTCCAGAAAGAGAGTTTAGCTTCAATATTAAACGACTTTATTTTAGAACATTTATGTCCAGTGACATGTTACAAAATTGTGGAGTGCTTTGTTGGCGACATAAACGGTGTAACTACAGTTTTAATAGCTTTGGTTATGACGTTTAAGTCGCCAAGCCAACAAAATTATTCACATTAATGTCGACTAATGTTGGAGTTCAAATTACTTTCAGATTTAATCGACAATTTTCTGGTCTTTTCGTTCTTTGATATGCAAACACGATTGGTCAGTTTGTTACCTATCAGGTGAAAATTGATATATTCCGCAGCTGAATGGACCACGAGCTAGAAAGCTATGCTATCATATTAGTTATAATAATATCAATACACAACCAATCAACGTGGTGATTGACGGATCGGTCATCACGACCTATGAACTCCGAAAGGAAATCCCACTCAGATATTGCACACTTAACCTAAACGAAGACATACTCGTAAAAAAATGCGTTAAAAACATTTTCAACAAGATCATCACAAGACCGGGTGTGAGCTCATTTTCCGGCATATATGTGAAGCCTTTTTGTATATGTTTCCACTAAAACGTCGCAACTACAACTTACTCTTGTAGTTACGACTTGTTGATCGCCAACCAACCATTTGATTTTTTGTTACTTATTATTGACAATAATTTTTGCAAAATAACAATGTTAACCCTTTCCTGTACAAACCCGGGATTTTACGTGGCTGTAATTTTTTACTCGAGAAAACATTGTGATAAAAGAAGAAATTGCTTGTAACAAGCAATTTCTTCTTTTACCACAATATTTTCTACCACTTAGGATTTAATTTAAAATTGCACCCAATTTTCATTATTGTCTGCAATCTCTTTCAATTTGGACTAGTCTAAAGTTTCAAAAAAAGGAAAGGGTTAAATACCTGAGTGAAAATCGCTATAGGAGAACGGAGCTTGGTGGGCGGGGCTAGCGGTCCGACAATTAACAGTTCTCTGTGATTTGTTCAGAGCTGAACGCTTGGAAATGCAAATTGGTAATGGCTAAACTTGATTTTGACCCATAGCTGTAGTTACGAGCTTTTGTCTCCAAAGGACGAGATTTTCTTATCCTATCATTATTAGATTAAAATCTTTTAGATCATTAAACTTCATCCGTTTATTCTACGAAGAAGAAAAAAAATGTCATGATCCGAATGAATTATTTGCGTATAAATCTAGCCTAAAGCCCCAATAATTTAGTTACCACAATATTTGGATGATTTATTAAGACCGTCACAATAAAACTCGAATAAAGGCGATATTGACTCGATTAATCTGATAAGGTCAAGGAGAGTCTATTAAACGGTTTATTCTGTCCATAGGCGACTAAAACGTCGTTAATACAGCTACATATTAATTGGCCCCGCCCACTTACTCCCAAACCAACTAAAATCTTTCATATAAATGTCTGCCAATGATGGAGGTCAAAGTTCTCTCATGATTAAATTATAGTTTTCATTGATGGATTAATTATTTGATTACAACAGCTATCCGTCACTTGCAGCAATCGACCACAAAAAGAGCTGTGGCAACCTTTTATGGTGGAAGCCCGGTACAAAATTGCTTCCGGACTTTATTGACAAATCGCGAGGGAATAGTATGTATCTGTCTAGTCCAGCTAGATTCGATATATTGAAAACGAATAAGGATTTCTAAGAATTTGTTGTGAATGTGTAGCTGGCTCTAAAAAACCGTTCAATTGACTAATCCTGACTTTCAATCGAAAAAGGAATCGACCAATGAAATTTTATATTTAGATCAAATTTAGAACTTCGACATTTGTCCCTATTTACATGAAGCAGTTTTGTTGGTTTTGCAGGCTAAAGTTACGACGTTCCGGTCTCCAACCAACCATTATCCGTCTTTGTCCCATGCTACTGGTTATAATTTTGCCAAATAAAGCAGTTTAAAACCGAAGTGGAACCTTCTGTAGGACCCGTTGGGCGGGGCCAACGGAGTAAGAGGGCGGGGTAGGCGATTGGTCATGTACAATGTTGAAGCATTAGAACGGTGATGCCAGTTTTCATTTTCATCATTTAGCAGGGTGAAATTATGTCATTACAGCAGAAATAGGGGTCTTTAAAAAAACATTTAAATGACTTGACAAAATGTCCTTAATTTAAAATATACTAACTTGGCTCATTTCATCAAAGTCTTCAAGACGTAAACTCAACTGGATAATACATAAATTGTTTGTCATTAATAATTATCATTACTTTTTTTCTTTCAATAATTATTATTTATTTATTTTTGATGCCACATTAATTGAAGGATCGATGCTATTTATAAAACAAATCGATCCACCAATTAAGTCATCGATTTAGATTTTAACATTGGTCGATATTTATGTAAAGCATTTTAGTTACTTCGCCGGAATACTGCTTTAAAGCCAGCCAACCTTTCCATTGTTTTATTACATATTACTGTCCATATATTTTGTAAAAAGACACTGTATAACATCCTATTGGAACTGCCTTGGTGAGATCAGCGATCCTCCAATTTGAAGAGCAACCCTTAGAATCGGCCGCTAACGTTGTAACTATAGATAACAACGGCGTCCCTTAATCCAGAACAAAGGTGATCCCGAGTGAACGTCGAATATATCTCTATAGGAGTTTGTTAGTTTGTTGTTTGAATGGGGTTTAACGCCGCTTTTAACAATTTTTCAGTCATATCGCAGCGGTTGGAACACCTAACAACGGATTTCAGGTATATCTCGCACCAGTACCTCCATTACATCAGTTTTCCCAACTGCAATCCCACTTAGGTTTGCGGTTATGCACCCATCGGTAAGACGGTAAGACGCGGACCTCGGGAGGGTCCTGGGTTCGAATCCCACCCGGACCGTGGGAATATTTCTGAGCGTCATTCCTCTCCACCAAGGTGTATAAATGCGTACCTGTGAGGGTTGTAAGCCAATGTGATGCGGCTGCCATGTGCTCCGTATGTTAGCAGCCGACTTGAAATTCAATGATCAGGGTTTAAAGTCGTTTGAATACGCTAGGGGTAGAAAAAGACTATAACCCAAACTTCAAAAGGTTGCCAAAATCCGCGCCTTTGGGGAATAACCTCGGTTGTAATGAAAGATACTTATCGTCTAGTAACCACAGCTCTCACACTAAACATCGAATGTATCTCAATAGGAGGCGTTATTTGATCGTTCATTAGTCAACTTCCCACAGAGAAAACTTTTTTTCACTGTAAATGATTTCATCAAATATAGTTTAAGTCTTCCAAAATCAAATGACTAAATATACATGTAGTGTCCTTTCTATATTTTCTATTGAAACATGGGAGACAAACCCTTACAAATCAATTTAACCCTTTACCACACAACAATTTTTTAAAATTGGTCCAAATTAAAATAAGTTTCAGACGATAATTTCAAGTTGGTCTGATTTTAGAAATCTTTATCTTTTGGGGTAGAAAACATAGTGGATAATGAAGAAATTGCTTGTCACAAGCAATTTCTTCATTGTCCAAAATGTTTTCCAAATTGTTTAATTGTTGTTGTTTTTTAGAATCCAAGGGGAAAATACCCTACTGATTGAATTACAAATGCAGATATCATCTGCTTAAATATATATTCGTACTAAAGTACTAAAATATCAACACTAGAGTTCGACAACGAAACCATGAGATTATCCCGCACTTTTCCGCCGTAGGTCTCGTGTCCTTGTTATCGTAGTCTCGTGTTCTCGTGTCCTTGTTATCGTAGTCTCATGCTCTAGTGTACTTGTTATCGTAGTCTCGTGTTCTCGTGTCCTTGTTATCATAGCCTCGTATTCTCAAGTCCTTGTTATCGTAGTCTCGTGTCCTTGTTATCGTAATCTCGTATTCTCGTGTCCTTGTTATCGTAGTCTCGTGTTCTTGTGTCCCTTTTATCGTAGTCTCGTGTCTCGTTGTCGTAGTCTTGTATTCTCGTTCTCGTAGTCTCGCGATCTCATTGGCATTGTCCCTTGATCTCGCCCTCAATTTTTGAAATCTCCTGTTCTCACTGTCCTACTCCTCGCATTTTGGCTTGCAATATACACTACAGGCGCTTGAGCGCCTGTTTTTCATTAATTTCAATTAAACTGGATATAATGAAAATGAATATAAATCATTGAAATCTTTCAAATAATTCTAGAGAACCATTTCAAACTTTTCATTGTTTTTACAAAAGTCAAGTCAAGTCATGTAAAATTCATTATGTAAAATTTTCCCTGTAAACCATATATGGACATAACCCACCACCATAATAGCCACGTTTTCAGCCAAACAAAACTATATGAAGGAATCTGACAAACAGTCATCTGATTACCGTTCCCATGAAATTTGGTTAAAATCCATCAACAGGTTTCTTAGAAATTTACAAAGTTTCAGTATATACAATATATGGAAATAAGCCCTGCCGATAAAAGCAATATTTTCATCCGATCTGAATTCTTTTTTGTAATCCGATAACAGGTCAACCAATGATCGATCCGGTCAAATTTGGTTGAAATCAATCCACTGATTTCTGAGAAGAAGAATTTCAAAGATTTTACCATATATGGAAATTAGCCCCGTCCATTAAAGCCATGTTTTCAATCACAATTCTTTGAAGGAATCTAATAAAGGTTCACCCAGAGATCATTTATTTAAAATTTGGTTGAAATCATCCACCAGTCTCTGGGAAGAAGATTTTCAAAGCTTTCACCATATATGGAAATTAGCCCCGCCCATTAAAGCCATGTTTTTCATCCGATCAAACTTCTTTGATAGAATCTAGATAGAGGATCAACCAAGGATCATTTATGAGAAATTTGGTTGAAATCTGTTCAGTACTTTCTGAGGTGAAGATTTTCAAAGTAAAAGTTAATGGACGGAAGACGTGCGGACGAAGGACAGGACGGACGGACACAACGCCGTGAAATAGCTCTCTGGCTTTCAGCCCATGGCTCTTACGGTATTCCGTATACAGACCTAAATTTGCTTAACTTTTTTTGTATTCTTTAGATTGATGGAACAAGGTTCCAGTCAAAATAGATATGTAGACAAACATCATGTAGCCTACAAAACACAGTAAGTCCAAATCAATAGACTAGAATCCCATCTGATTTACAACAAGAACACTTAAATGAAGGCATGTCAGGTCATTTATGGAAACTGAAATTGATAAATCCCTTGTAGGAAATTGCTGGCGTTAGAGGTATGAATAAATCTTTCCCTTCTTTCTCTGAATATGGATAGATCTATGGGTACATATAAACATTGTAAAATATCCGATAAACACATAGTCAAGTACTTCTTGAACAATCAATTGTTATTCGTCGTTACGAAACATTGTTAGGTTTTGTTGTTGTTTTACCAATGAATCGAATTTGTAGACTTAAATGAGTCGAGCCTGTATATCCAAAATTGGTCGAACCGGTAGATCTTAATTGGGTCTAATCGGTAGATCTAAACTGGGTCTGGTCAGTAGATCCAAAGTGGGTCGAGTCTGTATATCTAAATCGGGTCGAGGCTGCAGATCTAAAGTGGTTCTAGTCAGAAGATCCAAAGTGGGTCGAGTCTGTAAATCTAAAGTGAATCTAGTCTGTAGATCTAAAGTGGGTTTGGTCTGTATAACTTAAGTTGGTCAAGTCCGTAAATCTAAATCGGGTCTAGTCTGATGATTTAAAGAGGACCTGATCTTTCGATCTAAATTTTGTCTAGTCTGTACAGCTAAAGCGGCTCAGGTCTTTCGATCTAAAATTGGTCCAGTCTGTAGAGCTGAAGCGGGTCGAGTCCGTAGATCTAAAATTTGTCAAGCCTAAAGAGCTACAAAGGGTCCAGTCTGTAGAGCTTAAGTGGGTCATGTCTGTAGATCTAAAGTGGGTCAAGGCAGTAGAGCTACAGAGGGTCCAGTCTGTAGAGCTAAAGTGGGTCGAGTTTGTAGTGCTAAAGTGGGTCGAGTCTCTAGATCTTAAATGAGATGCGTTTGTAGATGTTAAGAGGAGCGGGTCTGTTGATCTTAAGATGACCGAGTCCGTTACTATTATGATGATCGAGTCTTAACCCCACATGATGGAAAGCTCAACTGAGTTTATCTTTTTTATCGTTATAAGTAACAACTTCCACATCTGAAGACGACAAAATTTCGGAAAGATCCAAATTGATAGTGGATGGAAATTAGAAAAAATAAGGGATAGAAAACATTGTCAAAAAATCAAAGATAGCTTGTTATATTAAGCAATTTGATCTTTTTCCTCTGAATCGAGCGAGTCAAGATATTGGATTGGGTGGTAATGGTAAACGCATGCACTGTCTAAAGAATCTTCTAATCACATCCGCACAGCAAAGAATCGGGCAATCATTTTCGCCCAGTAATGATCTGGTATTCATATACGCTAAGTAAAGAATATGATTACCATACGAGCCATTAAAAGATTCTGGTATTCCTATGCGTCAAATACAGACCTGAAATCATATGTGCTATATAAAAAATTCTGCTAATCATATACGCTTTGTAAAGAATCTGGTAACCATATACGCCAAGTAAAGGTTCTGGTAAACTTGTTATCCATGTATATAATTTGGAAAAAATGTGCGCAATGGAAAGATTTTGTCAAATATAAGCGCAATGAGAAGAATCTGTTAAATATATTGGCCAAGTAAAGAATCAGCATCGATGTAGTTTAGACGTATTCTTACTGGAAGCATCTTTGAACGGTCTACGACTATCCGAAATGTACCAGTGTGGATATCTAGGCTGTACAGTGTCTTCGCTTTGAGCTTATGTAAAATGTATGAAAATCCCATTAAAGACTCAAATATCTCATAAGCCAGCGCTAAAGAGAGAGAAATTATTTCAATTAAAAAAAGTATGAATTTCAAATTTCATTATTCATGCATGGAGCCCTAAGTTTGGTACTCATGTGGATCGTATTGTCAAGACAATTCCAACGAGTACCTACGGCAGAGGTTTAAGTTTGAAAATACAAACTAGACTTTTATCACTTTCTCATATCTGAACCTCTTGTCGTCCTCCATTACGATGCGTTTTGGCAAAACAGGTTACTTTGAAACATTAAATTTGGGTACCTAATAAAATTACGTATTAAGTAATAATACTTAGTATAGACAATCATGATAAATCATAGATAGCTATCTCGTGTTCCACTTTAAATGTAACATTTAGTCCTTATATCACTATAGATTATGTATAAACAGGCTCCCACTTGACATTAGCTAGACAATTCTTCCAAAAATATCTCAAAAGTAATAACCTTATCACATAACTCAAATAAATAGGTAGTCCCAGAGCTCTTAATTTATTAACACAGACCTCATTTCGGGTTAGACAAAAAATAAAGACTTTAAGAATGTTTAACAATAGTATTAACATCGTACTTAAGTATGTGTAAAGGTTTGCGAATGTGCGGTAAATGGTGAATCAATACTGTCAATCAAAAATTAATTGACCAATCAAATAGTTCATTCAGACAGGAAGTGAACTTTTGTGTCTGACTTTGACCGTCATTTATATGAAGCATTTTTGTTGGTTTGACGACTTAAACGTCGTAGCTACAGCTTATCCAACCTGTAGTTACGACGTTTTAGTCGCCAACCGAGCATTGTATTCATTGTTTGTTTGTTACAATCTACTTGCCATGCATTTTGCAAGATAACGTCGTTTGATTTCTCAGAGGAAAATGCTGCTAAGGTCCCTCATTGGTCAACGCACTTATCTGGTCGACTGGATAGAAAACATTGTGGATCATGAAGAAATTGGTTGTTACATGCAATTTCTTCATTTTCACAATGTTTTTCAAATCCCTTTTATTAAGAGGCGTAAAAAGGAGGGATTTTGTGGAAACGATTCAACAAAAAGAATCCTAATTAATTTATGCATGCGAATTGGTAGCATGTACTTGTGTTTACTTCTTCATCGGGGGAGGGGGTGGTGGTAATGTTTTTCTCGGCCTTCCGCCTCATGAAAAATCATACGCTTTTTACGCAACGAGAAACAAATACAATGACCCGGATAACTATAATTACAAAATTTAATATCATAATACAAAAATAACTAACCGTTCCCAGACATATTAAAGTAGAAAATGCCTTAAGTTTATAGTTACTTATAATATCTAATAGTATTAGTGGTTGCAAAATATCTATATGTAATAGTCATCAAATATTAACAATTAATCCCACCATTTATAATTTATTGTCTAGTCATGACGTATTGATTTGATTCGGCGGCTAAACATATTGTTACTAATGATGACACCTTAAGAACATCAATCTTTGTTCAATAAATCTCGCCATTTCTTGTCTAATCATTAGGTATATAATTACATCATATACAGCTCCAAAATATCTTATTTGTCATCTGCTTCTCTTCCATATACATCGTACTGTATTTGTTGTATTTTTCTTGGCTTATTTGATCACGTGTTGCTTTTGTTTATTCATACTTATTGTTGTTCGACAAGAAACTGTAAAGTTTACGTCAATAAAATGATCTATCTATCTATCTATAATTTATCTAAAACCTTTGTTACATATAATGACGACTTAAGAATATCAATCTTTGACAGTCAACTTACCTCAGCTAGTAAAGATATCAGATTAAAGCCTAAAGATTACGGGTTAGAGCCTCGATGAAACTCATTTAACCCATTCCCACACAGTGACACTTTTTGACACCCCTTAAGAAAAAAAGCTGGTGAAAGAATTGTCTATTATGAAGAAATTGTTTGATATAAGCAATTTCTTCATTTTCCACAATGTTTTCTACCAAGCAGCCGCCGTCATGGCGCAGTCGGTAGCGCGTCGGACTGTCAATCTATAGGTCCCGGGTTCGATCCCCGACCGCGGCACTTATCCTTTCCGACTATTTGTCTCTCACCAATGGGTCGATAATCGTAGACCTATGTGGGATAGCAGCTAGAGGCTAGGAAAAGGATGTAATGGTAGTACTGGTGTGAGAAATATCTGGATTCCATTGATAGGTGCTCCAGCCGCCGCGATATAACTGAAAGATTGTTGAAAGCGGCTTAAAACCCCATTCAAACAAATAAATCTACCAAGATAGTTATAAAAATCTAGAATTTCCAAAACTTTATTTAGTCGTCTGCAACTCCTTTTTACATGTATTTCAACCATTCTGACAATTTTCCGTTTGGAAATGGGTTAATAAGCTAATTGACCAATCACAACTGCGTATCAAACAACCAATCGACCAATAAAATTATTGGTTTAAAACGAAAGTGAACTGCTAACTCCGACATTGGCCGACATCATTTTTGTTAGTTTAGCGTTTATGTGAAGTATTTTGGTGGGGGGGGGGGGGCTTAATCATCGTAACTAGTCTACAGCTGATTCAAGAACGCAAAAGTTTACATATTTTTTCATTATATGATACTGGCTGTAAAGTTTGCAGAATAACGACTTTTTATATCGAAGTGGAACTTCCTGTTGGAGCTCATTTGTCGCGGTCAACGGAGTCGGTGGGCTGGACCAGAGATCCGTCAATTAAATGTGGATTTTGTCAACCGAATCATCTTTAACCGTTTCCTGTTTCTCGGAATTTTAGACTGGCCCAATTTGAAACATATTGAAGACAATGAAAACTGAGTGCAATTCGAAACGAAACCATTCTATGTGGTAGAAAATATTGTGGTAAAAGAAGAAATTGCTTGTGTCAAGCAATTTCTTCTTTTATCACAATATTTTCTTAAGTATAAAATTACATGGACGTAAAAATCAGTGATTATACAGGAAAGAGTTAAATGAATACAAAAAAATGATTTGCCTAGCGGAGTTTTAAACACTTTATCTGCCTTAGAACTAGAGACTAATGAATCGCAGGTCATGAATTGCGATTCAATATTTTGAACGAGTCATTTACAGACAAACAAAAACAGGGTAATGCCGAGTTTATACTTGGTTAACCCATTCTCACACATTGACACTTTAAGACGCCACTCAAGATAAACAACAGGGAAAACATTGTGTAAAATGAAGAAATTGCTTGTTACAAGCAATTTCTTCCTTTTACACATTGTTTTCTACACAGAAATTAGAAAAAAATTCTACAATTTTAAAACATTTAGATTGTTGTCTGCCACTCCTTTCAATTTGGACCAGTCTAAAACGTTGCCGTTTGGTAAATGTTGAAGATGGCGATTTTAAAAATACGGTAGTTTATGAGCACGTTTTTAATGTTCCTTTTTATGATTTGAATGATTTTTTTTTAGAAAATCGATTAAACGTCGAAATACTTCATAAGAAATTCCGCGAAACATATAATGTCGTCAAATCCCACATGATGTAACGTCCTTTTCAAGGTATTGAAAAGGCGCTATAATAAGTTTCAACATATTTTCAGTTAGGTCACTAATTTCACTAGTGTAATATCAACCCTGTAATATTAAAACTATTCAACGGGCTTATTACACTCCAAAGTCTTAGGTTTTGTTATAAGACCTGCTTAATAATTCTTTCTTTTGTTGTTGTTGTTGTTTGTTTGTTTATTTACAAAATTCTGATATACCATTCATACTTCATATTCTCAAAATTGTATCTGTGTTTACCTATGTACATAAATCACGCTATTTTGAAAGGGTTAGCCGGATCACATCTTAAAATTTTCAGTCTAAATTAGCCGAGTTATGAGAGAGTTAATGATTATTACAGAATTTATGTTGGATAAGCCATGGCAACATAAATGGGCAAGGTACAATATTAACCCATTCCCGCACAATGACTCTTTTGAACGCCCCCAAATAAAAACAACAGAGAAAACATTGTGGAAAATGAATAAATTGTTTGTAACATTTTTCGCAATGTTTTCGTCACAGAAAGTTGAAAAATCCAAAATTTCACTTTAAATTGTCACCTGCAATTTCTTTCAATTTGGTTCAGTCTAAAATTTTACTGACTGGTAACAGGTTAAAGAGGAAAATTCCTGCAAACGGTATTCCAAATTGAAGGATCGCTAACATTAATTAAAATAGCTTGTTAACTTATTTGTTTATTTTTGTTTAAATATAGTTTATTTGTATAAATTCTATTATAAACATATACATATGAGTATGACAAAGACAGATGTAAATCAAGCAAAAATGATTAGAACGAAAGCATAAGCTTATAATGGTTTTCTTACATTTGTGATTCAAAAGCTAGGCTAACTGACGTTTCTGGTAATTTGGACTTTAGATAAATGACAATATACATTATATATATATGATTGTAGGAAGATATAAATCGCTTGACCAGTTAAATAACGCATTTTTAGACCGGGAACAGTGGAAAGTGGGAAAGGAAAGTGTCGTAGCTATGTAATCCGTTATTTGGAAAGGTGACCTGGCTAAATATAACCCAATATAGCACAATTCCTCAGTTAAACGCTCCTTGAGAGTAATTCGAAGAATAAAAAAACTTAGTTGAAAAAGGAGGGACGGTGTTTCACATGCAATTTCAATTGTTATATTGACTGGTACTATATTTGAATTGCGCTAACATAGAAATATGGATAGCGACTTTTTACAATTTGAAGTAGTCTTAAAATATGTTCTTTGATAGGGACTTGACCAAATGCGAGTGTTAATCAATGAATCAATCGACCAATCAAAGTATTCAGTTAGACCTGGAGGAATATTTGAACTCCAACATTGGCCTATATCCTTTAGAAGTTTTTCAGTTGGTTGGCCACTTAAACGTCGTAACTGCAGCTCATTCAAGCTGTAGTTACGACATTTAGGTCGCTAACCAAACATTTTATTTATTTGTATGTTACATGTCTTAATATTTTCAAAATGAAGCCGTTAAATAGCGAAATGAAGTTTCACTGTTGGAGTCAGTGGGTGTGGCCAGCGGGTTCAGCGATCGTCTAATTAATAGATGCCTCGTTTTATTGTTTTGGTAAGTAAAGAAAATATAGTGAAAACATGAATTATCACATAAGCTTGAAGATCGAACAAAGGCGGTGGGAAATAAATGCACATACTCTACGGTAATGCCTGTGAAAGCGAGTTCATAAATTGTCATATTTCGACCTAATACCGTTTTATTGTCGTAATATTTAAGAGAACTGAACCATTTTATAGGCTGCCATAACCAAATTTAGTACCGTAATAACAAGATTAAAATTGGGATAAATTGGATTTAGATTAGGTAATGTCATTGATTACATTGGTTTAAGTACCAGAGAGATCGCAGGCGACCATTTGCCTAATCCCAATATTGTTATAGTGAAACGAAAGGCGCGCATTCTGCCTTCTGTTAAAACCTATCAAAGGACGATTTTTCAATTTCAGGTTTTTTTTCTTTTTTCTAGTTTAACAGTCAGCATACATTTTGTCAAGCCGATCAACAACTGTTCAAATTGGGAGTTTAAATATCTGGCTCAAAACTTTATTTGTAATTAGGTATTTATCTCTGGTTTCAGAATCGGTTCACGTTGAAACAATTATAAGAAAAGGAAGGGGGCCACGGAAAAAATTTATTGCGCACATCATGTATGTGATTTTTGTTCCCTTTTTAACCCTTGTCATTCTTAATCCGGAATATTCCTGTTTTGGAAGGAGGTAAAGACAAAGATCAGCCTGCACATAAGTGCAGTCTGATCTTGGTCTACACGCCCTGCTTGTTCCCTCTCAGCTAGAATTGTTTTGATAATCAATTTCAAAAGAATTATTGACCCTCATCAAGACCTTTCAGTGTGTCAGTCCTTTGATATTAAAGCAATTCTGTATAGGATTTTTAATTCAGCATGACAAGGGTTGAATTCGAGCAAGTGCAAAAAAATGAGGTAGGCCATGTTGCTGACCATACTGTATACCTCACAAGAAACACTTTTTAAGTTCGTAGAGAGGGCGGCCTTTGTTAAGCCGATTGAAATATCATGATTGTATTTATCTATGAACTTCAAAATAAGCCCAACCTTCCTCCACACACAGAGTGCTTGGTCTAGGATTTCAAACATTTGGGAGGGGGGATTTCACCTCAAATCTACACACATGATGAAATATTTGGTATATCGACCTTCAAAGAAGTTTCAGACGACAATTTCAAATTGTTGAAAATTCTAAATTTTTTATCTCCAAAGGTAGAAAACAATGTGGAAAATGAAGAAATTGCTTGTCACAAGCAATTTCTTCATTTTCCATATTGTTTTCCACAACAATTTGTGGGGCGTAAAAAGGAGGGATTGTGTGGGAATGGGTTAACTTCTTGGGATTTTTAGCTGCGTTTCTTAACATGATATCGTTTGGCAATGAAGATTACCGATTGAAACAATGCTTTGCTAGCTTACAGTATTCTCAGTACTTCGGTTTATCATGTTTCCAAAAGTATACGGGTCTGGAATTTGAAGAACTTTACCTTTCCAATCAAAGAAGACAAGATACAAGATACGATTAGATGTTTGCAAAGACAGGTCAGTCGAATGAAAGGTCAGATGAAAACCCAAACCGTTGTTTACCCGTAGAGTTGGGTTGAAAAGGATAATTCTTGATTTCATCATATATGATCACTCTTCTAAACGACGTGAGTCTCTTTTGTCATTTATTTCTAAAACTTTCGATGCAATTTTTAAGCGACTTCGTTTATGCTCGTTTGTGTGCAAATGGGGCTCCCGGTGCTCGAAGATCGTACGTAGCCAAAGTCGTTCAAGTAAGATCTTCCAATCACTTAAATTTTCTATCCCTTGCAGTTCTTGTTTAATTAAGCAACACTTTTTCCTTCAAAAGGAAAAATGGCCTACCAACTCGAGGGTCATTTTCCAATGACTCCCGACCGTCATCGAAGCGAGGTACCCACTTGCAAACGGCAGCATATTTAAAGAAGCGTTCCAACGAATTTTTGCATCATGATTTTCTCGAATCTTACAATATCCTTTGATCAGAGATTTTCCATCCATATTAAACGCTTCGTATAAAATCATGTGTTAATCAAAGCGCTGAAAGCGCTGAAAGCCTGAGATATGTATACAGGAGATATATAATCTGGGCAGAAAAAGTTTTATGGTCGAATTATCGGAGGTGTCACTTTTTACCCAAATCTACTGTCGATTATGCGCAGATCTGCAAATTTGTGCGCTAGGGTACACAACCTGCCCGCAATAATTTTCATCCCGTTGAGGTATTGTAACCATATATTAACATGTATATATCGTTACATATTTTTCACCCGATCAAAATGCTTTGTAGGGATCTGATAAAGGCCACCCAAGGATCCTTCCTGTGAATTTTGTTTGAGTTTGGTTGAATTATGTTTAGTACTTTCTGAGAAGATTTTTAAAGTAAAAGTTGACGGACGGACGGACGGACGACGGAAACCACATCACGACAAAAGCTCGTTGGCTTTCAGCCAGTGGAGCGAGCGAGAGGGAGAGCTAGAGAGTGAGGGGTGGGGGAATGGAGCGTGTAGCCAGGTTCGAACTAGGAGGCTCTTGCGTGCGATGTGAGTATTCTACCACACAGACCAATTTCGTTCTTTATAATCTCCAGATAAAGAGAGCGGGTCGTTAACCAGGTTAACATGATTATGTACACCTCTCAAAAGCGGTGTTTAGACGTTGCATCCTTTGGGTAGAATTCGGACGTAAAAATATATAGACACAAAGTCCGAGCACGACCAAACTGTTTTCAGACAGTGCAAATATGATCCTATGAATGACCAATTACTTTGTTTAACAAAACATTCAAATCGTGCGTAAAACCGACAGCTTTGCTTATCAGCTTTATACAGTAACTTCGTCTTACCGGACCGTTTTTACATTATTACTCTAGAATAAGTAATACTATTTTGGTATGAAACAAACAGTTATTTTTTCTTAACAATATGTTATGATTATATATGTTTAATAATTTCCAATATATTATATATCTCATTTCTTTCTTTCCATTCACTCGTCAAGTTTTGATATTTTGCCAAACACATAAAATTCACACGAAAGTACTGTACATCAAGCCGACAGCTTTCGATGAGTCATATCTCGCCTTCGTCCTTCTCGCCTCAATCGGGCGTATTAATTTATGGTCAGATCCGATCTACTTTTCATGCGACAGAAGATCACATTGATTGCGGTAGATGTTTTTACATTATGTTTTCACATTAAACTCTGCATGGGTTTGAATTTTTAGCATTGTAACTTTAGCTTCAGATTGCTTACGCAATCTCAGGCTAAAAAACCCAGCCTAGCGCGAAAGTGGCCATCGTGCGCCACATATCGTGACACTGTTCGAGAGAGGGATAATTGACCAATCGGTGGCCCCGCCCACTTACTCAATTTGCCACTTCGATCGACTCCAACAGTAAGTCCCGCTTCGATTTGAAACGGTATTATTTTACAAAATTCGTGGCAAGTAGCATGTAACAAAAATAGAATATATGGTTGGCGACGTAAACGCCGTAACTACAGCTTTATAAAGCTGTAGTTATGACGTTTAAGTCGCATAACCAACCAAAAAGGTTAACAAAAATAGTGGCAAATGTGGAATTCAAAACTAATTTCTGGTCTTGATTGACAGACGCGATTGGTCGATAACGCAAGTTCTGTGTTTCACCCGTGCCACTTCATAATCGCGTTAAAAATTATAGACTTATTCTACGAATTGAAAAGGTGGCCCTCGTTTATACCATAGAGAGGTTTGTTCTAATGTATCTGTACAAGATATTCAAAGTCTAGGCAATTCGAAATGCCCTGGGAATTACACCAGAAGAAATAAAAGTACACAAACACTGCGACCATAAACCCTGTTCGAAGGCGCCGATATTCTTTTTAATTTAGACAAATTCACGAAACGGTCTGAACATTAAATATGCTGACAAAATTAACCTGTGTCCGGACAAAAAGCGAGCTACCCTTCGCGTGGTTTTACCTTGTCATACTGAGTCTGTTATTAGTCAATAAAATAAAATCTAATGTCAACAATGCGTAGAGAAAGTAAAAATGATTAATTGGTAGCGCCATTTTTAACGGTATTACAGTCGTATCGGGGCGGCTGGACCACCTAACCATGGAATTTTGATATTTCTTACACAACATAACCATTACCACTACATCCTTTCTGAGCCTAAATTTATCCAACCACTGGTGAGAGGCTAATGTCGAAAAGGATATTCGGGGTTCGAACTCGATACCTTATGATTAGGATTCCTACGCGCTACCAACTGCGATATGACCGCGGCGTCGTAAAAACAATAAAGACGGTCCTACTAATTCTACATCTTTCTTTAATACTTTCCTTTTTTGCAAAATTTAAGACATCTCCAAATTCAAAGATTTGCAGACGCTCATATAAAATAAAATTTATTTGGTAAATTTTTATTCATTAGGCCTTCATAGAAAATATTGTGGAAACATAGAAATTGATTGATCCAAACATTTTTTCTTTCCACAATGTTTTCTTCAGAGACGTAAAAACAAGGAATTGAAAGGGAAAGGGTTAAGCTACAATTTCAGAACTATTACTTGGGGTTAGTTGAGAGAGGAAGATGAGAATAAGAATATGTGTACCGAAAACTAGATGTTCGTGGATAACATAAATACTTTATGGAGATACACATAAAATACAGACTGCTGCATAGCGATAATCACATGTCCCCACTTTGGACTAGAAACTGCTGAGTTTTCTACTTACATCTCGAACATTCCTTAGTAATTTTGTTGGAATTCCCTCGACATCTTCTTATAGAAAACGATTTTTAAAAATATAATAAAAAATACGCATTTATAGACCTGCTGGCTAGGTGAAATGAACTAATTGAACGTTTAGTATAGGATCGAAATGCCGAAAATAAAGGTAAAACAGTTTTCTCGCGTCCCGACTTATTTCTGTCATATTTTTATGAAACCCGTGAACTATTCACAGATTATTATCGACGATTTATGACGTAATGGCGAGTGCCTTTAAAACCCGTGTTTTAAACCGTCTCTCTAATTGACAGTTATTGAACACTGTTTGGTCTAGATATTTAGCAAATATGGCGCCATATTGCCATTTTTTTTTTTTTTTTTTTTTTAATGTATTTGGAGAATGGGGCGAATGTGGTGTGCACGCTTACAAATTTGTTTCACTTTCAGGCTCTAAAAACACTCTTTCATTCACTAATTAATAGAAACGAAGACTCTATTATTTCTTGATATAATAACGATAGGTATCGTCTTAACCCATTCCCACACATACCCGCCTATTTACGTCCCCCCCCCCAAAAAAAAAAAAAAAAAAAAATAGAAAAATTATGGAAAACCAAAATATTTTAGAAAAATCATCATCTAAACATTATCGTCCCCGACTTCTTTAATTTCTTTTAATGGATAAAAGAAAGATAACGAATTTTGAAAGAGGTTCGGTTCACTTGGAAGGATTTAAGGTAATGTTCACTTGGGGAGGGGAGGGTATAGAATTTGTTACCAGGTATGAACCAGGAATGAACCTGTACTGTTAGAGCAGGAAAAGGAAATCTAGTTGTCCTAGGTCACCTTCTTAGAAATATTTAATCTATCTTTACCTAAACCCGAGACTTATCAAACTGATTACCTCGATTGTAATGTTAATAAATAAAAGATATCAGTAATACGCTATGCAGTTACATGCTACTCTAAAAGGGGTCCTTTGGGAATTTCGCAAAATATTTTTGAAAAGAAAAGGTCAGTTGGGTATGCTTTTGAAATTATAAAGACTAAAAGATTCTCGCAATCTGGTCAGGGCTGATTTTTTTGCACTTCACGGCTTTTCCATATTACGGGCTATATAACGCTGATTATTAATGGTTGGCGCCTTAAACATTGTTAACAAAGCTTGAATAAGCTGTAGTTACGTCGTTGATGTCGCAAATCCAACAAAAGTCGGAGCTGACAAAATCATTTACGATCTAACTGAGTATCATTGATCAACAGATAACACTTTAGATTGCTCAAAGATGGATTCTTTATTTTGTATCAAGAAACTTCTCTTTAACTTTGCGTGTGAAAGTAAAAATTCGGATCGCCACAGTCAATCGAATAATCGATTAAACAATCAAATGATCAATCCAATTAGACTTTTTTGTTATTCGCTAATTTCGACAGAATGGCGCATGTCCAGAAAGCGTATTACAAACGTCTGAAAAAGAAGCTTACCGTGCAGGAATTCGAATTTAGATTCCCCGTTATTGAAAAAGTACAAGTACCCACTTGAACTAACCGTGCTTGGCTCAAGTTTATGTATGTATTTTTCTCTCTGTAAATAAAGGATGTTCGCTTCATAAAAGAATTTCCAGAAACATATTTTTTGTGATATATTGGAAACGCCAACCGCTAATTTATTGAAGAAACACAATCTATTGCCTTGCCATAGGGGAAATTAATTGTTGATCATGAAAAAATGATTTATACACAATGTCTACTGATACAGGAAATTAAAATATATTTTCTTGGTATTATTTGGAACATAGATTTGATGTATCATATCTGCCGGAGCTGTAGCCAATAACGGATTCGGGTATCAACCGAAAAATAAAATCTTCTATGTAGACCGGAACTTCGACATTGACCAAAACGCATTTCAAGCATTTTTGTTGTTTTGGCGATCTAAACGTCGTAACTACAGCTTTTCATGCTGTAGTTACGACGTTTAGATCGCCAACCAACCATTCAACTTTTTAGAATTTTGAAAAACAAAAAACAAAGCCTTTTTGATATCGAAGTGGGTGAGGCAAGCGACCTGTCAATTTAAATATTAGGCTGGTTTTCTGAAAACTAAATTTAGATGAGTATAATCCAAAACATTGGTCTATTACCAACAATGACTTTAAATCCCTCATATTTTAGTAAATAATTCTTACATGTCCGCTATGGATTGAGTCTGTGCTCAAAAACTGTTTGTCAAATAAACAAATATCTCACCACGGAGATAGATTAGACCATTGACCCAGACATCAGTGAAAGTTCAATTGGGTTCTAAACGCCATTATTTTGTGAAAATTGGTTGTCAGGGAAGCTGAAGTCTCTAAACCGTCAAAAATGCTTGACATAAACATAAATGTAGAATTGCAGGAGGGGCCCGGTCAGGCGTAAAAAGGATTAAATTATTTGCTGATACTTTAAGGAAATTTTTGGTCAGAAACTTGGAGTTGATAGAGAGCAAAGTGAAGACTACGATCAGACTGTGCGAATGTATAGGCTAATCTAGGTCTTTACTTATTGCACTTATAAACTAAAATATCACACAGAGGCTTAAATGATTTTGTTATTTATTAACCCTTTCCTGTTTTGCAAAATTATAGACCTGTCAAAATTCAAAGTTTTGCAGACGACAATTTTAAGTGGATTTAATTAAAAAGATAACCATTCCTTGTCTCTCACCAATGGGTCGATAATCGTAGACCTATGTGGGATAGCAGCTGGAGGCTAGGAAAGGATGTAATGGTAGTACTGTTGTGAGAAATACCAAGATTACATTGTTAGGTGCTCCAGCCGCCGCGATATAACTGAAAGATTGTTGAACCCCAATCAAACAAATAAACAAACCATCATTGACAGCCGGGATTGGTCAATTGCACTGTTGGTAAAGAGATAAGATCCCTGAGTAATTACGCATGATTAGTCGCAAATGATTTGAGTGAGTCATTGTTTTCCAGGGTTTCGTTGTAATAGAGAGGAAACAGTTCGCCTCGACTACCGTATCACCAACGGCTTATCTTCTGCCGTGATCGATTACTTCTTCAACTTATAGCACAAAATTAGCATACAAAGTCTGTGACAATCTGTCAAGGCTAAATGGACTTGATTTTTCATTGGGCGGTCACAAAGGAATAATACCCCTCTGTTTGTGCTTTCGATTTTTTTAAATTTTTTCTTTAATTGGGTTTAACGCCGCTTTTAACAATTATCTCATTCGTATCGTGGTGGCGGATTCCTGGTATATCTCGAACTTGTACTTTCCTAGCCTCCAGCTGCTACCCCACTTAGGTTTACGAATATCCAGCCCTTGGTGAGGGACCAATGTCGGAAAGGATATGTGACGACCCCAATTATTGAAGATTTGGAATCTGATGCGCTACCAACTACATGGTGCTTTCCAACCTATTTATGAACCAAGATGTATAAAACCCTTTCGACAGTTTAATAATCTTGGAGTAGAAAGGAGGCTAAGGAAACGATAATTACCGACAGATCTTACAATGCATAGCTCGACATCTACTCGCCTTAACCCTTTCCTATTTTTGAAATTTTAGTCTTGTCAAATTTGAAAGAAGTTGCAGACGACAATTAAAATTTGGTGAAATTTGATAAGTTAACCAACCTAGAAAATAGAAAATATTCTGGGAAAAGAAGAAATTGCTTGTCACAAGCAATTTCTTCTTTTCCCACGAACTTTTCTCAAGAAAAAAATCCTAGGACGTAAAAACAAGGCATTGTGAAGGAAAGGGTTAAGCAAGGAAAATGTTTTATACATAAAGCATGCGGGAAAGAGCTCTAAGACATGCAAATGGTTTTTTACCGATTCAAATAGAAGAGAATTGATAGAAAAGAGATTTCATATTTTTGTATTTTCTCTGATATCCTTGAAACGGGGTCTTCATTCGTCAATAATATAAATCAACGTTTTGTCTTTGAAGTAAATATCTAAGACTCTAATTATGCTAGTGACGCAAATTTCGGATTTGTCGTGTAAATAAGTCTGCTTGGTGTAAACTAGTAGGGGTATAGAACTGTTCTTAAAAATGTCCATTTTAGTTAGTAAAGCGTCAACTGACAATATTTTGAGGTCTTTTCAGGGTTCTACGGGTGCAAACTGTCACTGGGGGCTTAACCACTAAATCAATTGAATGTCTACGCTATAAAAAGTAGTTCTTATGTATTTCAGGAATATTGCGAACTCTGTCTGCAAGTTCATCTCCTATGTATTTTTACCTCACTTGAGCAAATCGAGTTCAAAATGAGTCTGATCAGAGTCTTCACTATGCGCACTGCTTTGTATGGCCTCATGATTTAACCTTATTCTAATTTTAGAAAACTCATTCAAAAGTGTGCTATTTAGCCCATCTCCTCATTGTCCACAATGTTTCTAGCAATGCCAAGATTTTCTAAATTCCATTGAGCTGAAAATGAATCTCCTTTCAAATTGAACCCAGTCTAAGATTCCGTCGTGTAAAAGGTTAAGTCCTGGGTTACTTTTACCTCATTAATTTATCTTGATAACATTTAACAAACAAGTTTATTCAACAAAACAATGCTTTGCTAGCTTATAGTACTTTCAGCACTTTGATTTATATCAACAATAAGTAAAAAATAAGTCAAATATTGATTTTAAAAGGGGGGATCTAATTGGACAAGAATTACTAATAGAACACTCCGACGTGTTTTTGCGTTTTAGAGGAATTAACCAAATTTTAATGTGTTAACCTTTGTCATGCTAAATGAAAATCCTCTGCAGAATTACATTGAAATCAAAGTGCTGAAAACACTAGAAGGTCTCATTGAGGGTCAATATTTCTTTCGAAATTTGATTATTTAAACAATTCTGACTAAAAGGGGACAAGCAGGAGGTGTAGATTACGATCAGACTGCACTTATATGCAGTCTGATCTTTGTCAATACCTCCTGCCAAAACAAGAATATTCCGGGTTCAGCATGATGGGAGTTAAGTTGACATTTCTATCTAACCTAAGAGATGAGCGTGTATTTCAAAACTAAATGGACGATGTTTGTCATCTTTGATATGACAAGATGAGTCCAACCTAAAATAAATATGTACCGTGGATACTTTTATGGTTATTAATGAGATATTTTCGTGTGCCTCAAAAACCTACTGGTGGTAGAAAAATAACAAATGATATCGACTCTATCAGTTCTTTTCCTTATCTATGAATTCTATCAAAGAATACCCGGCGTTTTGAAAAAATACACAAAATAGGCCAATTGCAGACTCAAATCAGCCTGTGCACAGTTTGATCAGTGACTTCAGTTTGCGCTCTATGGATAAGTAATGACTCAAAACTTTTTAACCCTTTCCTGTTCAATCCCTTGTTGTTACGTCCCCATGATCTTAAACTTGAGAAAACATTGTGGGGAAAAGAGAAATTGCGTGTAACAAATAATTTCTTCTTTTTCCACAATATTTTCTACCCATTATTTCAACCATATTTGGTTGGTCAAATGATTTTTGCTGGCAAGTCGTCAATTTACGTAATGTGCTCCGTTTCTTTTTAGAATCGATAAATTCGTCATCGGGCAACCAAATTATCGTA
Organism: Fragum fragum; assembly: GCA_946902895.1. Taxonomy (NCBI): domain Eukaryota; kingdom Metazoa; phylum Mollusca; class Bivalvia; order Cardiida; family Cardiidae; genus Fragum; species Fragum fragum. Next base: position 69,809,292 of record OX336370.1, on the reverse strand, counting down.
AATACAGCTTAAATAAAGACTCATATACGATATTTTGTTCGCCAGACATATTAATTTTAACATTGAGCCTCGGAAGGTTGCAGTGGCGGTATGAAGAATACCGAGAGTTCATGGTTAGGTGCTCCAGCCGCGGTAATATGTCTTGAACTCTCACATTGACATAAGATCTTGATTTGTTATCAAATGATCTTTTGAATCAGTTAAGTTGTGCGTCTTAGATTCCAATAGTAAGTCCAATAGCGGATTGATTGAAGGCCTGCTCTTTCCAGTAAAACTGACAGACGATTAGGAAGAAACTAGGGTAATATGTCATCGATCAATCGTTAAACACATGATTCATAAATGATGCCATCATATTTGAACCGGTAGACTGGCCATTAAAGATGACAGATAACAGAGTTCTGATATGAACTAATGGTGTGGTATTGATACGGTTTCTCCATTGAATCATCAATTCTTGTCTAGTTGAGCCAATCGAGACTGACAGTGACGAAAACTTGTGTTTCCATGTCTTAATCCATTATCGCACAATAAAATTTCATGCCAGTCCAAAATCAGAGAAGTTGCAGATGGCAACTTAACCCATTCCAACACAGTGGAATTTTAGACCGTTCAAAATTGAATGAAGCTGCAGACGACAATTTCAAGTTGATTGAATTTTAATTTTTTCGTCTTTTGGGATAGAAAACATGGTGAAAAATGAAGAAATTGCTTGATACAAGCAATTTCTTCATTTTCCACCATGTTTTCCAAAGTCTTTTTTCTAGAGGGGCGTAAAAAGGAGGGATTGTGTTGGAATGGGGAAACCTCTAATATCCTTGTCTTTAGGGCTAAAAACACAGTGGTTAATGAAGTGCTAGTTACAAGTAATTTCTTCTTTTTCTACAGTCTTTTCTCAAGTATATTATCACAGAGTCGTAAAAATCGGGTATTGTACGGGAAAGGGTTAAGCTGTCGTTATACAATTTTCTCGCGCACCGACGATAGATTTAACTAGATACCAACCAACGGATAGATTTTAATAGGAAGTTTATATTATTTCATTATACATAATTGATATCAAACACATAACGTTAATTTTCAATCATTTTTTTTCGCTCGATTTAACAGAATATGTGAGTTATATCTGAATCCAAATTGGTATCTATAAATTATACCACCATATATCTTGAATTTAAAATTAACGGTATGTATTAGCCCTTTCCTTTCTAATCCCTGGGTTTTTACGTACCTGTGTTTTTATATTTCGGGAAACATTGTGGAAAAAGAAGAAATTGGTTGTAACAAGATTTTATTCTGTTTACACAGTATTTTCTACCCTACCGAATGATTGTTTTTCTAAACAATTCGACTTTAAATTGTCGTCTGCAAAGCCTCTGAATTTGGACAGAACAGAATAGAACAGATATTCTATTTTAAACCATAAAGCATGTAAGTTCAAAGTCAAAATATACATATATTTATCATACAATGGAAAAATCAGTCAATTGAATTAACAATTAATACAAAGTACTGTAGTAAAGAGAGTATCTTATCAAACCAAATTAACAAACATCGTAGAATATTCATAGGTTTACAATGTCTTAGTTTCTATCGTATAGAAATTCTTTCTTTTTTGTAAGACATTTTTTTTATAAAATGAGGACAATTTTATAAGTTGTTTGTTATCTATATTGAGTAAATTCATAAATTTCCACATATTTGGGCAGATTGTGTAAAATTGAGAGATATATTTTGATCTTAATTCAGTGTAATACGGACAAATTCATGTTATATGGAATTCGTCTTCAATATCCTGTAAATGACATAATTCACAGATTCTATTATTACTTTCGATATTTTGATGGCGACCAGTTTCAACCTTTAAATCGTGTGAAGAAATGAAATGAGTGGCCACGGAATACAAGATTTATTAAACGAATTGTCTATAAATAGACACAAATCGAGTATTTGCTGAGTGATTTGGCGTCAGAAATAACACAACTAAATGTAGTTACGAAAATTTGGTCGCCCAACCACGATATTCCTATCTCAAAGTAAACTGTTTAAAGTATTTTCAGAAACAATAAAAAGAGTCATTTGAGTTTTGATACAGTCTTTGTAAAAGCCGAGACGGATTTTCGAACAACCCTACTCTAATTACGACCAAACAAAATATATACGACCCGTCTTGCGAAATAAGATGCTCTCAGTAGTGCCAAAAGAACTATCTCCGGTCAAAGTCGACAGACTGATCAGTATCAATGTTGCTGGACAGTCAGTGTCCAGCAAGACCATTCTACCTTACTGTATGTTTATCTTTGAAAAACTATACTTAATTGACGGATCACTGACCACGCCCACTGACCTACAACAGGAAGTTCCGCTTTGATATTTAACGCCGTTCTCTTCCACTCTTTATGGCCAGTAACATTCAACAAAAATGTTAAATGTTTGGTTGGCAACCAAAGCTTCGTAACTATAGCTTTTTCAAGCTGTAGTTTTGACGTTTAAGTCGCCAAACTAACATAAATATTTCACTTGTATGTCGTAATTCAATGTTCACTTTCGGTGTGAACGAATGAATGATTCGATTGGTCAATTGATTCTTTGATGACAACAACGTCTCGTCAATTGTCATCCGATGGACCCGATCTTTTTTTTCAAATATTAGTTTCGTAAAGTCTCTAGGAGGTCCCCTATTACGTGACGGGACAATGCTCATCATAATTCGGTTCGTACATAATAAAAATAAAATATCATATTTTGAACTAGTTCTAGAAGTCGCTACTGTCAGTCAAGGAACTAATCAAATCATTCATTCAGCCCGGAACTAAGCCGTCATTTGTCTGAAACATTTTTGTTGGTTTGGCGACTGAAACGTCGTAACTACGGCTTATTCAATGTAACAGTTTTATTTCATGCCACTGGCTATAAAATTTGCCAAATAGCGCCGTCTAAAATCGAACCGGATCTTCCTGTTGGAATCAATGGGGAGGGCAAACAAAATTAGTGGACGGGCTAGCGATTGGTTAATTGACGGATTGCAATGTCAATTGAAGATCGACCTACGGAAGGAATCATTCATTTGGATCGGAATAGAACTTTGAACTCTGACATTGGCCTATATGCATGTGAAGTATTTCTGCTGGTTTTGACGACTTTAACGCTTAGGTCGCCATCAACAGATTTACATTTTTCTTACGTGTTTTTGTCTACAAATTTTGAGCCTTTTAATATCTGAAAGAATTTCCTGTCGTAGGTCAGTGGGCGGGGCCAGTGATCAGTCAGTTATAGAAGAAAGACAAATTCAAAAGATGCGTTTAGTCGGCTCGATTAGCTGAGTTGGTAGAGCAATTGTCTTCAGACCTCAAGATCACAGGTTCGAATCTAGGATGACAAGACTAACAAACTAATTGTCGTTCGGACGAGACATTAAATCATACCCCATGTGACGTTACTATCCAATGAGCACGTTAAAGAACCAGGCGGAGGTCTCAGCAGTTTCGTCCTGTATCCTTGCACTTTTCCCCGTAAAAACTAACCGTCTTCTTGGGGCGTCGCCCATATGGACATGTAATACTGTGACGACCATAAATAAACAGAAATACACACACAAACACAAGTTTGATCTATAATATTATTTTACTCGTTTCCGTTTTACTATTTTTTCTTTCACAGAAAACCCATTAAATCATCTATATAAGTACAGCAAAAAACAGCCAAATTTCATTGTCTTGGCAGTGAATTCAGTCATACATTGTAAATTATTCGAGAAAGGATCAAACATACTTCATTACAATTAGTTTGTTGAATTCTCATAATACCCGTCTAAAGAATCATGAAACATGCGTGATAAAACGTGCAGCATAAAGAAACTCTTAAATGTAACACTACACGTAGACAGGGGAGGTAAGACATTAATTAAAGTGTTGCCAAACCTGACACGGAATCTTTTTGAGACACTCGAAATCAGCTCCATGCCCCGACTCTACTATAGTACTACACGCGAAATATGCCTTTTTATGAAGGAAGATAAATTTCCTCCCAAAATTTACAATTCACTATACGTAATTTGATAAACGAATTTGCGTGGTAATCCGTAATCAAACTTTTGTAAATTGCATGTCTTACTACTAATAAGATATTTACGATATGAAGAGGATATTATTTGTTTGTTTTCATGGAGGTATAGACCGAAAAAAAAGTAATCACTCTGTTTAAATCCGCTATGCATTAGTGTGATTATTTTTTTCGGTTCCTGCCTCCATAAAAACAACAACAACTACCACAAAATCCCATTTTATAGAATCGAGCAAAAAAGCAAAAACTTTACAAAATTTGATACCTTTTTGTATGTAACTATTTTGTGTGAAATAATACAAAATATCTGCGTGCGCAAAATTTTGTTCATGAAGGTATGATTTTTTTTTCGATCAATCAGAACACCCCTTTAAGATAGACGAAAATAAAAATTAAATTATTAAAGGATGATCTTGTTTTGTCGTAAGAGATTTATACAACAGCGTCTTTTTTAAGTAAATGTGTTTTGTGATTAAAGCAAGAAAATCATTTCTTTGTTAAGAAGTAGTCTTGGAAAAGCTGAAATCGGATGCACTAGATTGATCAAGCATCTGTAGAAGGTCCAAGTAAAATGTAGATAACCCCCGGTGACTTGCTAATTCTATTATCAATAAATAATTCACGTTTGTCACAAAAAATATTTCTTTTAATTCGCGTACTGAAAAAACATTTTTTTTTAAATCACCACACATTCCTGTGCTTTTCTGTAGAACTGTACGAATGTCAATTTAGACCTTTGGAAAATATCGGATGGCTAAGTGGTCTCTATTTCAATTAATTAAACGATAGTCTTAATATAATTTCTGTTTACTATTATTGCAGATAATATGACGTACTTAGACAAATTTTTAGAGTCAAATCACGTGTTTGAGGAAGTAAAGATTCGCAAAGATCCCCAAATAAATCAACGCCACAGTTTCAAGCGTAAGGGCATTAAACCCCATGGGGATTTATTCAATCAACTGAACAGACGTGAATTATCATTTTTGTTTTAGATGTGAACAAAAACAATAAGAAGACGGAGAATTACCACGACAACTCTTAAAATAATGTTCGTACACATATATCTTATCTAACGTTCCCGAAGGCTAAGGAACTGCCAGAAAAATGTTATAACAGTACGAAACCATCCAAAAGCTGAAGTTACGACGTTTAAGTCGCCAAACCAACCAAACGCTTTTAAAAATGTCGGCGGGTGTTGGTGTTCAAAGTTGACTTCCGGTTCAAATGAATTATTTGATTGGTCTATCGGGTCTTTTGAATGGCAGCAGCTTTTAGTCAATTTGTTGGTTTGCATAGAAATATTGTCATTACTTATAAATGACTAATACAAATTGGTCTATTTAGTAACACTGATACATGCATCATAAGACTTTCTCGGTAATGAGTTTCTACTCTCAATTGATCCAATTCTAGGGAACCAATACAATTATTAAAAAGGAATAATTAATATTTCGTGCAAAATTGTGTCTAAAAAAAAAAAAGAATCAGACATGGTTAGTGCTTTAGATCTGACACTAGAGGTTTTATGTCAACATTTGTCAATTGAGATTTATCCATTCTGTTCGATAATGAAGCACCTTTTATATGTGTAACAACACACTCCTCCAGTGCCTTTTAGCTGGTCCAAGACTCAACCGGCTTTAAATATCGTCAAACGCCCTAATGTTATTAGTTCGGTCACATAATGTGTCTGCTGTTTGACAGTAAGAGATAATACCATAAGTAGCATATGACAGCTGATGTCTGTCTGAAACCGTACTAATTTAGCCTAACTGGCCAGACGTCGATAGTTAAGCATAAAGCTATCAGAATATTTTCACTTACCGCAGTTTTGAACTGAACCCTCAATATCGAACAGAACGTCGCTATAAAAATCAAAGTACTGAAAGTACTTTAAGCTAGCAAAGCATTGTTTTGTTATGTAATCTTCTTTGCCTTTCGTAGGTTAGAAAACATTGTTTACACTGAAGAAAGTGCTTGTTACAAGCAATTTCTTCATTGTCCACAATGTTTTCCAAAGCCTTTTTGGGGGATTCTATAAAAGTGGGATTGAGTGGGAATGGATTGTATAGCATGCTTTTGAATAAAGTTAATTCATGTGGCCAGTCATTTGAACACAATATACTCGAGTATACACAATGACTACTTTTTTGGCGTAGACGTTCAATGGATTTATGGGTTAAACCTCGAGTGGTAGTTTGAACTCGTTTGTACTCTGAGAAGACCTTAAGAAATTTGTCTGTTAACTTGAGCTTTCAAAGCTGATGCTCTGCTTGTAAAAAATACGAATCCAATCATTAATTTAGACCAGAAATATTTAGAACAACAGTAACGTCAAGCATTTTTGTTGTTTTGGCTTGTTGTTTTTATTTTCTGTAAGCTCAGAACCGATGTCAGCCCCCAGTGCTTTAATACAAAAGTTTTCACGTGAATCCGAGATCATCTCCTTAGCTACCGAACGATCTACGTAAGTTACAACTTCGTTTATAAAAGATGTCTGATCCATCAATAATGGACAATCCGCGAGCACGTGCATTATTTCGTCAACGATATCCTGATGACATAACGGACAGACAAAAGGGAGGTCATTGGGTAGAACAACCCAAATCTTAGATATTAATCGTTTGTAACAAGCAATTGCTTTATTTTCCACAATTTTTGGAAAGCCTTTTTTGTGAGGAGTGTCAAAAAGCGTCATTGTGTGGGAACTGTTTAACCTATTCCCACACATTGACGCTTTTAAACACCCCGCAATGGACAGTTTTGGGGGAAAAATGTGGAAAATGAAGAAATTACATGTTACAAGAAATTTCTTCATAACCCACAAAATTTTCTACCCCAAAAGACAAAGATTTTAAAGATTTCATCAATTTAGAATTGTCGTCTGCAACTTCTTAGTATTTGGACAGGTCTAAATTTTATTCTTTTAGAATGGGTTAAGCTTTAGTTAGAAAATCTAGATCGCTAACAAACGATTTGCCCTTTGATCTTTATTGCTGTCAATACATGACAAAGAAATTTGTTTGACATCAAAGCAAAAACTGCCACATCAGAGGCCAGTGTTGCAGGCGATACTAAAAACAGTAGTATAGAATGTCTTACAATATGTCCATACAGCGTTGGAAGGCAAAAAACCCGTTAAATATTGTTTTATGTGTGATGTAACATTGGCGTAATATCTATGCAGATAAGCTGAAACTCACGCAATATGACGCTTCTCTGTTACCACGAATATGACGTCATTTTACACAAATTGGCGTAATTTTATTAAAGCCGTTAATACTATCTATTAATTCTTTTTTTCTTCCGACTCTCCATTCTGATATATGTTCTCACTGTATGTCTATAAACTGTTATTTGTGTTGTCTGATCTGTAAATATTTCGCTTTGTTTGCATGTTTGTATTGTGTTTGTGTGAAATGTTGTGTTTTGTATAGCAAATGTGATACTGCTCTCCAAGATATGGAGGAAATAAAGGAATCAATCAATCAATTCGTGGAATACATTAATTCGATAGATTGTATGAATAAAGTCGATTTTCTATCAATAAAACACCGAGTTTATTTAACTTGTCAACTAAAACAGATAAAAACTCGACAAAGCCTCGTTTCATCTGTTTGATGATATCTCGTTCAATAGATCAAGTGTTTCATAACCACTTATTTGATTTTAACTCATGTCATGCTTAATTTTAAATTCATAATAGAGTTACATTAAAATCAAAGAGCTTAAGGTACTAGAAGTACCAAATTATTGGTCAGTAATTATACGAAAAATTTAGCTTATAACCCATTCTGGCTTAAAAGGCCAAACAGGTGGTATAGACTAAGATCCGACTGCACATATGTGCAGGTTGATTTTTGTCTATACCTCCTACCAAAGCAGGAATATTCCGGGTTCAGCATGACAAGGGTTAATATCAATACAATAATGTTTTCTTCTTTTTTTCACAGACCATACGCGGACCCAAATATTTCTCAGGTGGTCCAACCAAAAATGTACTCGTTTTATAATAACCGTCAGTTGATGAACAAAATGTCGGAACTATAGCTTGATTAAATCTACGACAATTTGGATGTTCATTGACAATATAATGCTTTGATTTCTAAATTTTTAGAATCTTATAGGCGTATTTTTTACTGAATTTTCGAGGGATGAAGGGTCGAGACCACTGTTACCCCCCTCTTGGTTGGCGAATTAATGTAGACACAGGCTTTGTAGCAATATTCCGAGTTTGCCCAAGTTTGAAATAGTTTCCATCTACATGTTTTAAGATAAATAATTATTTAAGATCGCGACTTTTTTAAATTCTGTTTTATTTTCCCCGAATAAGGACGTATGTCCAAACAGTATCATGGTTCTTTATTACAACAACTACAAAACAATATAGTTAAATGTCTTGATAATATCATGTGGTGTTTGATGTTATTTAGGTATTTCATGTTATTTAGGTATTTCATGCGCTGAGAGAGTTAGCAACAGTAAATCATAGAACCTGGAAAATCTCAACGATAAAAACAAGTTATTCATTTTTTTGCTGAACCGTAATTACCGTGTCATTTGAATTTTTTCAGACATGTTTATTTGATGAAAGTTGAGGATCATATATTTGTAGTGCTACAATTTGACAAAAAAATAACTCACTTGAAGTAAAATTAAATGTAGATCTATATTTGGTAGATAACAATGTGCCAAAAAGTTTTTGAACAGAAAAAAAGGGAAAAAAAAACCAACAAAAAAACAATAAAATAAAGTAAAAATAACAAGCATTTCCTCGTACACATTTACTTTTTTTCTTAATTTCTCGATATCTGTTCCACACAAGTTTTCTTCATTTGTATTCAATTCAATCTATCTTGATGCGATTTATTCAGAAATATATAGAGTTTTTTGTTGTTGTTGTTGTTGTTTTTGTTGTTGTTGTTGTTTTTTTTTAATTGGATTTTACATACTGTTTTTTGGCGATGCTGAATCAAAAATATAATATTTTACGACCATCAAATGAACAAATAATTTAACTTTGTATTTACAGTAGGTATACAATAAAAATTTTGAATAATTATCGTTAGTACGTATTGTACTGTTTTGTCTATGGGCTGGAAGCAACTGATATCGACAGATGTAGTGTCGTAGGAAGTAGTCGCCGTTCGACGATTGTACATAACGTTATGATAAGTGAAGGCCTTTCACGATTGCATTTCAAATTAAAGGTTGTCGTTCTAAAGCGTTGTAACTGCAGCTTGATTCAGTTATAGCTGACAATGGTATAAATTCCTGGTATAAATTACACCAGTACTAGTTCTAACATTACATCCTTTACTAGCCTCCAGATGCTATCCCACTTAAGTTTACGATTATACACCAATTTGTGAGAGACAAATGTCCGAAAGGATATGTGGCGTCGACGGGGATCGAACCCATGACACGCCATGATTAAAGATTTGGAGTTCGGTGCGCTACCAACTGCGGAATGACGGCGGCATGAAAAATGATAAATAATTTGTTAAACGGCATTACACGGATTCATTAATAAGTGTGATTAGTTTTTTCGGTTCATACCTCCATGAAAACAAAAAATATTCTCTTCATCTCTTATATGAAAGTGGTCTCTTAATAGAGGTGGTCGCTTGAGCAAGATCGACTGTGTTTTGTTTTAATAGAATGCGAAGCGATCCAATTAATCGGATTCTGCAATATTCTCTAACGAGGAAAGGCTTTATAGATTCTCTGCTATCCTGAGTACAGTCTTGGTATTCATGCAACACTATAGATCATCAATTAATGGGATGTTTAGAAGACAGGGAAGCTGATGTTTATTTGTTTACTTGTCTATAGAATCTGTTTATATAGGATAGGTACGGTGTTATATTTTCAGAAAACACTGACAATACAGAACTCTGAGAGACTCGCAAGCTGACAAACAGTTATAATACATCCTCCGTTTTTATTCTAGTCGAAAAATGGAAAGTAGGATTTCACAAAAACTATTTTCCTGTCAGAATGATCCATAGTATGTATTCTTTGTATACTTTATTTGTACAGAAATCATGAAAGTATGGATGAAGAACTTTTTTCGATGGTCCCTTATGTATGTGTGTGTATTTTTAAACATGATCAACATATCATAACGGGTTAAAACTTAAATTGGTCCAAATTAAAGAAGAAAAAAAAAAAAAAAAAAAAGACTAGTCCAAGCTAAAACAAGCTGAAGGTAACCTACAAATTCTCTTTGAAATTGAGAAAGTATATTGAAATCGAGTAGGAAAAGGTAATGAAAGGAGAAATTGCTTGTAACAAGCATTTCCTATTTTCACACATGTTTTCTAAAACTATAACTTTCTCTAGAGTGTCGAAGGGCGGGATTGTTTGGCTAAATACGTTTTACAAAATAAACGTCTATACAACATGTAAAATAAAGGTCCTAGGCATGTTCTCAATTACTCAAAAGAAACTCGAAAAGTCTCGTAAATTTTGAAGTGGAGAATATTTATTTCTGGGCATCTTAATATATAATCAGTCACTTTGATTGCCGTTGGCCTGTGATTATCTCCAAACAGACTATTATCCTTCCTACATGTTCTGTCATGTATACAACAAGGGGCGGAAATAACTCCAGAGATGAAAATGGCATCTACTTTCTCTCTCTTTATTTTTTTTTTATTTTTTGGGGTGTGTGTGTGTTTTGTTGTTGTTGTTTGTTATTGTTTTCTAATTTGAGACTGCTCCAAATTGAAAGAAAATGCGGACAACAATGAAAATTAGATGCTATTTGAAATGAAAACAGTCTATGTGTCAGAAAATATTGTGGGAAAAGGAGATATTGCTTGATACAAGCATTTTCTTGTTTTTCCGCACAAGTCTATTTCAAGTACAGAATCACAGCGACGTAAGACCCCGGGTTTGTACAGGAAAGGGATAAATCAGGTTTAATTATCACTGGAGTATCTGGACTGAACCTTAAGATAGAACGATCGCCACTGTCAATCAAAAAATCATTTGGCCAATCAAATTATTCATTCAGATATGAAGTGAACTTTGAACCTCGACATTTATCATCAGCATACATGTTGGTTTGGCGACTTTAATGACGTAATTACAACTTATTCAAGCTGTAGTCACGACATTTATGTCACCACAAAGCGATTACTTTTACTGAATTGCTGTAAAATCAAAGGGCTGAAAACACTGATAGAACTTATTGTTCAAAAATAAACATTTCTTTTATAAATAAACTTCATAAACAACTCTGACAGGAAAAGTACAAGCAGGAGGTGTAGACTAAGATCAGCATGCACATAAGTGCAGTCTGATCTTAGTCTACACCTCCTGCAAAAACCGGAATATTCCGGGTTCAGCATGACAAAGGTTAATCACCGCATTCGAATGCAATGTCGGAGGTCATTGGGCGGGGCCATCGATTCTTTAATTACTGTAACATTATCTTGACAGGTTAAACGACTTTCATGGAACATAAATTATAACCTGTTTCCCAGGGATGAGACGGCTAACGATCTGATTGTCGTTCTACTGACACGTTAGCCGAAACTCCTTAAGACGGGGATACTTTAAAGAATCAGTAGTTTGTTTAGTGTCCTTGCTCTATCCTCCGTAACAACTAAACGTCTACTGGCGGCGTCGCTCATATGGCTAAATGCTGGCAACGATGGATACTAAAATCCTTCTACTACAGAGAGGTACAGTGGCGCCCTTTCAAATGAAGCTTGTTGACCTATTAACGAGGATGAAATATTTTCTGTATACTGGATTTATCTTACAAACAAGGACAAATATTGCCATGAATCTTTCAATTAGGTACACGTATAAAGAAAATTGAGTTACTATGAACCCAATACCACACGACAAAATTTAAGACTAGTACAAATTAAAAGAGATGGAGGCAATAATTCCAAGTAAATGGAATTTAGAAAATCTTGGCCTTGTAGGTTGAACATATTGTGAACATGTAAAAAATGTTTGTTACAAGCCATTTCTTCTTTTTTTAAAAATATATTCTGAGGTATAAAATCACATGGAAGTCAAAACCAGGGACAATATACGGATAAGGGTTGTCTTATTTTACGAAGGAAACGTCATAAAATTTCTGTTATTTATGAAATTGATAATGATGGAGATATTTAGGGAGCATATCTTCATCTAGTGTTTAAGTATGATTTGTGGAACATCTGTGTGATTATTCATCTTTGTCGATCGAAAATTTATTCCGAGCCAAAACAATCAGGAACGAGGCCAACATTTCAGAGGTCGATTGACTACTATTGGCTTTGAATAAGGATACTCTTAATTAGTTGATATGTGCGATAACATTTGTTCTTCTTGTTGTTGTTTGTTTTGTGTGTTGTTTTTTCTGCTTTTTGTTGTTTAAAGGGAGGTATGGATGTTTCCGAAACCTAGATAAGAAAAATTTCCAAGTGCCGGTAAATACACCGAAACGAACATTTAAAACTTTAAGATTAGTCAGGTATTGTCATGGTGGTAATCTGATAGGCCTAAAGTGGCTTTTGTGGTTATATTGGAAAGGTTCAGCGGAATTCCAGGTTATTTTTAGATATCACTGAATTCGGCTATCGACATCGATTGACCTCATTTGCATATGACCCAAAGTCAACTGAATTAACAATTTACTAGCGAAACAAACAACGTCCTAATTCATGTCACATTAAAGGGTAAACGCAAAACTACGGTAAGTGTTTACATTCGTTATAACCCTTACGACAATTTTGGACTGATCTTTACAGAATTAAAGACCAGCTAGCGAACATAACTCTTGATGACGTAACGATGACGTTTTGTGATGTAATTTAAACTAAATTCAAGGTTCAAACGATATTTGCACCACGTGAATGAAAATACATTCTTCGCAACGGTCTCGGATTAATCTAAGAATAGATTAATAGCCTACGTAGGCTATTAAGGAAATACCCTGCTTTTTTCCGATAAGCGACCTCATATTTTTGCAAAACTACTTTTCGGCATATTGTTTTCAAATTGTTTATGAGAGGAAACAAACATAATTAAAATCTGTGACATGAAAGAACATACATTTATTTAAACTTTGAAATACATTCATATCATTTACTAATTAGATTAAAGGTAGGTATCGATGTTTTTAGATTAATCCGAGACAGTTACGAAGATTATATGGCATTCACGTGGCGCGAATAACCGTTAGAACCTTGCATCTAGTTCAAATTACATCATACCAATGTCATCTTTACGTCATCAGGAGTAATGTTCGCTAGCCGGTCTGTAAAGATCAGTCCTTTCATGTGACATGATTTAGGACGTTGGCTGTTTCGCTATTAAATTTGTTACCATTTTTTTGACCGGGTCATATGCAAATGAGGTCATCAGATGTCGACAGCCGAATTCCGTGATATCTAAAAATAACCTGGAATTCCGTTGAACCTTTCCGATGTAACCAGAAAAAGCCACTTTAGGTCTATAAGATAACCACCAAGACAATACCTGACCTAACTGAAAGTATTAGATGTTCGTTTGAGTCTTTTTTTCGGCACTTGAAATTTTTCTTATCTAGGTTTCAGAAACATCGATATCCCTTTAAAGGTCAAACACTCAGTTTTAAACAGTTATCGTGTAGTTTTAAAACTATTTAACCCAGTACCCGACGACAAAGTTTAGACTGTTCCAAATTCAGAAACAGTTGTAAACGACAATCTTCAGCTGATAAAATTCTGAAACTCTTTGTATTTGGGATAGAAAATATCATTGATACCGATCAAAAAAATGAAGCATGCAGTTTCTACATGTCTCTCCAGGACAAGAAAACGCGGGATTGTTTTGAAGCAATATTTGGCTTTATTCTACAAAGCTGTAAAGAATCATTTAAAGAAGTTACAGGAAATATTAATAGTGTAAAGCATCTAAATTACCTAGAACTGTCTTTTGAAGTTAAATTCTAAGGCTGCTATAGTAAATATGCTATCAATGTCTTTTTTCAATGAAATAAGGGTAGAAATCGTAGAAAAGTAATCTCTACGTAGGGCCTATCATTTATAATCAAAGCACTGTAAGCTAGCAAAGCATGGTTGAATTTAGAAAATCTTTGTCTTGTTGGGTAGGAAAGGACATTGAAGAAATTTCTTGTTACAACCAATATCTTCATTGTCCACAATGTTTTCCAAAGCCCTTTACGGTACATGCTTAAAAGCAGAATTGAGTGAGAATGGGTTAAATAGCTTGCCTTTGACAGAGTTCTTTTAAATTTGAATAGAGTTTGCAATATTCCTGAAATACACAAGTACTTTATTTTATGGCGTAGGCATTCCATGGATTTGGTGGTTAAGCCTCCAGTGGCAGTTTGTACTCGTTGAACTTTGAGAAGACCTCCAAATTTTGTATGTTAACTTAAGCTATTAAAGCTGACGCTTTGCTAACTAAAACTGATTTACCTTGATTTTAATAAGGTTGTAGGTCACGAAAACCGAGAGAATCACACACTTTCATTGTCACAGTACCTGAAAATAAAAAGAAATATTTTGTTATAGCATGATCGCGAGAACTAATTAATATCTTGAATACATACGGTGGCATAGCGGTGACAGGCGATATGCTCTATATTTCAATATTCACTCATGAGATACACTCATATCGTAACGCATTCGTTAAACCATAAGTTTGACAATTATGTACTTCCAGCGCAAAGTGTAACAACACAAAATAATATACAAGTACCCTATTCTAAAAGATATGTATAAACATAAAGCTACAATCTTTCAGCAGTGATTGTAATGCCGCTCAATGGATTAATCTAATGCGAAATTTTACATTTTGTCGAGCCCGGTTTGCTCAGCCAGTAAAGCTCTGTATTCACAATTCTTGGATCAAGAGTTCAATACCTAGCTTGGCTAACATTCTTTCCGACATTTGACAAAAGTCCTCGCGATACGTATCATTTTTCTCTTTCACCAACACCCGACTGATAGTAGTGCGACAAAGTAGGGTGAGAATCTCGGGTTTTAGATCTAATGTTCTAGTTGTACTACTGCGAGAAACGACATAATTAGGTATACCAGCCGCCTCGATATAACCGTGTTATACTGTAAAAAGTATCGTTAAGCCCTTTATAAACAAACAAATAGAAAATTGTTCGCAAGATAATATTTCTTTGTATCCTAAAACTAAGTTGGTTGGTTTGTTAGTTGTATGGCGTTTCCGTGTAATAATGTGACAGAAAGAAAGATTTCGAAATGATTTAGGAATGGAATGAGGCGAGAAAGATTTGGTAGTTTTGAACGAATTGAGAGTTCTGAATGAGACGAACGAATTACAAAGAATTACCCATGAATGCGCATGTGGCCCATCAATGTAAACTTTTATTAAAGCCATATTTTCTTCCAAAACACACTATAAAATTGATAAAAAAAAGACATACGCCAGGCTCAAAAGCATAAATCAATATGACAATTGAAATTAAAGATCAACATAATTCTGCGCAGAAAGCCTACAATGCATGAAAAAATAAATTGTGACCCACCACAATTTAAGGTTTGTTTACATAAAACTATGACGCCAGTGATGACGCTTAAGCTTTCGCTAGTCATTCAAACAAATATAGCTAGAGCACGAACGAACTCGTCCGTAAAGTTTAGTCAACAGCACAAGTTCATAAAGCAGTCAATACCGAAGAAATGCGAAGAATTTTCGCTGAAGAATCGGAAAAACA
The DNA here is from genome assembly GCA_946902895.1 of Fragum fragum. Lineage (NCBI taxonomy): Eukaryota > Metazoa > Mollusca > Bivalvia > Cardiida > Cardiidae > Fragum > Fragum fragum. The sequence goes on along the minus strand of OX336370.1, from coordinate 69,793,523 downwards.
CAAACACACACGCACACACAAAATACACTTTCTAGGATATTGTGAATGCCTTTGTTTGTCTTAGTGACCAAATAAGCGATAGATTATTTCGATAATTTTACCTTCCTCGGAGGGCACATAGGGCTTTAACGCGGACCCATCAGTTTAGACAAAGCAGTGAAATTGTGGAATGACCGATGCGCATATATTTCATTCACATCGATGAAAACATTCCGCATTTTCTTGGAACGTTTGTACATTTTGAATGACACGTATAAATGTTTAATGGAATGGTGAAAGATCGATTAAGAAAGAAATGGACGTGGGTTACTGTCAATTTCATAATGATATTAACTATATAAAATAGACTATATTTTCGGCACAGACATTATTACTCTTGCTATCCGATGATAAACCCCTAAGATGTCGTCTCAGGGGACTCAATGAAAACACTGGTCTCGAAAAACAATCATACGTCTTTCAAATAGGCACCGAATATGTCTAGTAGGCCGTTGATTTATTTCTTAATCTATGAAAAACGATACGGTAGGGAAATAATTGTATGATAACTTAAAGTTTTGTGAAGAATGATTTCTGACTAGGTGTTGTAAATCAAATGTCTGAAAACTATTGCATTCAGGCGAATTCCCAACACAGGCATATTTTATGCGTTACAGTTTCATGATGGCGCAGTTATTAAAAGCGGATCTTGCACAGATTATGAAAAACATTGCTCTCAATTTTAAAAGTCATAAGTGTAATATTTTCTGATATTTGTAAGAACGTGATTAAGGCGATTTTCTATGCAAATAACGCTTCATAATTTGAAAAAAGAAAGAAAAAAAGAAGAATTCGTATAACGAGAATCCAAATAAGTCGGCGAAGTACAACCCGAATGGATCCGGAATTCATAGGTTAAATACGTTATCTTTCCATTGCACCGAAAATCGTCTTATTTGTGGTTTCAATGACGTATCAATTACGTCATTGGCTTCCGCTACCAATACAGTCAATATCGACAGGTACATGTACAATGTTTATGTCTCTGTACCAGGAAAACTCACAAAATGCACTGAAGAGGTGTGGAAAATGTCTTTCATTGTGATATGAAACAAACTCAAAAATACCTAATGAAATCGCGATTTCAACTATATCAAAACAGCAAAAGAGAAAATTTGAATTTTTTCTATGGTATTAATCGGTAGTCCGAGACTTAATTGGTTTTCGTGGAAGTATGGAATGCGCATTTCAGTCATCAAGAACGCTGGACTTGTGATAAAGAAATTAAAAATCAAATCATTACATTATGTTTATATAACATATTCTGAAACTTTTTAAAAATTTAAGATTGATCCATATTTTTCTATTGTAACATGACCATATTAGTTTTATTTCAAAGTAGCTTTAAAAACGTTAATCACTGTGAAATAGCTTAGAGCACTATAGTAACTGCTTTTTTACTTATTTGTTTTTAACATACAGCCACGAAAAAAAAAAAATGATTAATGAAAAAAATGTGAGAGAAAACAAAAATTAAACGGCTTGTAACGAGTTACTTATTCCGGCTTATATTCCAATTGAAGCACACTTTTAAATGCTGTCTGACACAACATTAGGACACACTACATTTTATCGTATGGCATAGGGTTTATAATATCTAAGCATATTTTGCACCTTTCGATGTTAAAAGCAATGTGTGAATTTACATTTTCCTGTAAGAAAAGTATAAATGTTTCCATGTACGATGACATTTAAATAGCTTTCAAATAAATCCATTAGGATGTTTTTCAATTTACAGTTGCATGGATAGATAATGACTGTATTGAAATTATGGCGTTTCTGCGGTAGTAAAGTTCTGAGCCTTTCCCATTTACACCGAATTCAATAAAGTCATTGAACAACAGAAAAATAGCTTTATCATATTGGGCGATGTTTGAGTACCTAATCGGCAGCAAACTATGTGGTCAAACCGCGAGTCTTGATTTCAAAACACGGCATGATATAAATTTCCTTCTGACATTTGCAAATATCAAACCTTTGTTTGTAGTAGGTAGTAAAATATGTAGCCTTTAAAGCCATGTATTACCAACAAAAACACAACAGAATTAATTAGAAAACCATTCTCGAGGCACAACAGCATAAATAAATATGACCATTGAAATTATGATGATCAAAATAATTCTACGGGGCTAGCCTACAAATGATGAACTATGCTTCAATATTTTAAAATTTTACCCACCATAAATTAAGATTTGTTTACATAAAATTATAACGGCATTAGGTACTTTTTCACTTTCACTAGTCATTCAAACAATTAGCGCATACTCTTTTCGATCACGGAGATTATCGAAATCGCCCTTAAAGTGTAGTCATCAACGAAAATTTCCGTTGAAGAATAGAGACAATTCGAATTGATCTCAAATGTAAACAAAGTTCGAGTGAAAATAGATAATAAAACCATAAAATACACTTTCAAAAGTACCCCCTTTTGCATATTGATAATAATAAGTTTTTTTATCGAGCCCGGTTGCGGTGATTGAGACATTGTTGTCACTATGACATGTCGGTGAATGTGCGTTAGTCCGTTAGTCTGTCCGTCCGTCCGTCCGAATTTGTCCAGACAATTAATCCTACATTTATGGATGGATTTCAAAAAAACTTGGCACAATTATTCTCCATCTCAAGGTCAAACACTAAAATTGTGCTTGTCCGGATCATTTCTCCTACAATTATGGATGGTTTTCAATAAATTGGCACAATTGCTCTCCATCATGAGTAGATGTGCCATTTGAAAGAATTTTTGGATAGCTTCAAGTTCTCGGTCAAAGCTCAAGGTCAAACACTAAAATTGTGCTAATCTTGAGCATGATACCTACAAAACTTTGCGGGCTCGACAGCAGGTGTCCTGAGACAACCATCTAGTTTAAAATGATTGTTTGAATGACCAAACAAACGATGGATTATTTAAACAGGTTTGCCATTCCCCTAGAGGAAGATCTGGCTTTAAAAGTATTGTTTAAAATGAATTGTTCTCTAAGTGACTGTGAAAAAAATAGGTTGAATAATCCAACCTTCATTTCGACCGGAGGTGAATTGTGACCCTCAAAGTTTATGTCAAGCATTGTTGTTTGATAGATATTCCGTCAAGGAAGTAAGCGACTAACAAATCCGTCAGTTGAAGGAAATAAGCTATATAATGCGACGTATAAAACATTTTATGCGTTATTCCTAAAACATAAAATTTGACAAGAATCTTACAGCGCACAGTTGGAGGGCCTTAGAATGACATGAACTCCTGTAGTTTCCCCTCTTCTCGGGGAATCGATCCGCCTATCCCCTCACGTCTGATTCCGGGTCCTTCGGCGGGTTACTCGGGGAGAGGAGAGGTACTTTTTTACCCTCGTGTTCGGTCATTGACCACTTCACGAGCGGCTATGGTATATGACTATGCAATTAAAGACCATAATTATGCAACGCGGACTTAATTCTGTGGTCTAAAATTGTTCCACATAGTTTAAAACTATATACTTAAAAATAGTTATAAATTATCTAAAAGAACACCCTCCCAGAACCACATTTAAAAACTAACTAGTCATTATATACAAATATCCTACGAGGAACTACGAAAAGCTGTTGGTATTGTGCTCTATTTACCTATATATATATTATATACCTGTAAAAGATATGGATTAAAATCTGGCTACCTAATAAAACACGACAGAAAAAGATCAATATACGGCTTCTACCAAAAAACCGTATTCGTCGAGTGCCGTTTAACACGGACTCTTTTTTTGTGTATTGACGTTCGTTAGTTGGTTATTTATTAACTTAAAGAGAATTTTCTTAATGCCATATCTTAAAGGAATATAATATAAGGAATATTACAACAGTGTGTTTTTAGCTCACCTGAGCACGAAGTGCTCATGGTGAGGTATTTTGAAAGTCCTGTGTCCGGCGTCCGTCGAGCGTCATCCGTCGTGCGTCAAAAATCTTAAAATGGTCTCCTCCCAGACCGCTGGGCGGATTTCAACCAAATTTGGCAGAAATGTTCCTTAGGTGGTGCCCTTTGAAAGTTGCTAAAAGAATTGAAATCCGTTGCTATGGCAACAAAAGTGAAATTTTAATTAAAACTTTAAAAATTATCTCCTCCTGACCAGTTGGCGAAGAGCCTCGATATTTGGCATGAAGCATCAGTACAATGACCTCTTTCCGAATTGCTAAAATCATCACCCATGGGTACCCAGGGGCGGAGCCCCAGGGATGGGTGGGTGGGCTTATATAGAAATAAAGTAGGATTTTTTAAAACGACGTCTTCTCCCAAACCGCTAGGCGGATTTCAACCGATTTTGGCAGAAATGTCATTTGGTGGTGCCATTTAAAAATTGCTAAAAGAAGTAAAATCCGTTTAAAACTCTGGTTGCCGTGGCAACAAAACAGGAATTTTAATGAAAATTTTAAAAATTATCTCCTCCTGACCAAGAAGGTGTAGAGCCTTAATATTTTGCATGAAGCATCAGTACAATGACTACTTTCAGAATTGCTAAATTCATCAGCCTCGGGTACCCAAGGGCGGATGGGGCTTATATAGAAATAAAGAAGGTTTTTTAAAACGACATCTCCTCCAAAAACGCTGGGCGAATTTCAACCAAATTTTTTGGGAATATTCCTTGGGTGGTGCCATTTAAAATTGCTAAAAGAATTGAAATCCGTTAAAAACTCTATAGTTGAAATTTAATAAAAACTTTTGATAAATATCCCCGCCTTACCCAGAGGGCCTAGAGTCTTGATATTTTGCATGAAGCATTGACCTCTTACAGAATTGCTCAAAATACAAACCATGGGCCCCATGGGGAGGAGCCCCGGGGGGGGGCTTATATAGAAATATAGAAGGATTTTTAAAATGCCGTCTCCTCCCAAACCACTGGGCTGATTTCATACAAAGAATTTAGTCAGCTAAAATCTCTGGTTGCTATGACAACAAGAGTAAAAATTTAAAAAAAAAAATTAAAAAAAAAAAAAAAAAAAAACATTTTCTTCTGACGAAGAATTTCAAGAATCTTGAATTTCGCATGATACATCAGTACATTGACATCTTTCAAATTTTAGAGCTACGGGGTGTTTAGGCTTAAATAGAAATAAAGAAGGCAACCCTTTCAAAACTATTTGGCCAATTTAAACCAAATTGGGCTTGTTGGTTTTAGTTTAATGTTTAAGGAGGTCTTCTCCCGACCCAGTTTGTATAAGGCCTTGAAGAAAACAAGAGCCTTATCTCAGGTGAGCGCCAGGGCCTCTGGCCCTCTTGTTTGTATTCGTCGTTATAGTGTTCGAGAATCGTGTGTAGGTATATTTTATTGGATGAGACCGAAGGTGGAGTCCAATAAAAAATTCCTACACATGTTTCCCTATATATATTACGTAGACTTGAACGACAGCTTAAACAAGATTTTATTAGCAGTAGATGACGAACTGACAAATCGCAGCTGTCAGTCAAAGAATCACACGACCAATCAAATCATTCATTATAGAAATGACGGGAAGTGAACTTTGAACTCCAACATTGGCCAACATTTTGTGAAACATTTTAGTTGTTTTTTACGACGTTTAGACCGCCAACCAATCATCTTACCGTTTTGTTGAATGTTACTCGATATAAATTTTGCAACATAACACCGTTTTATATCGAAGTGGAGTTTCTTCTCCTAGTTAGTGGGTGTGACTAGCGGAGTCAGTGGGTGGGTCAGGCGATCCGTCAGTTTCGAGGATGATATGGTAAAACTATTATTAGAGTTATTTTTTTTCTAGGTTATCAAACAATTCAAGTACAGAATTTTGTGTAACGTTCCGAGCTCGTAGACAAAGCAAATCCATTCAGAGAAAAGGATCCTCAACCCTAAATGGGTCGACCTTGTCTATATATAACTCCAAATAGTCACTTGACTTTTTGACAGTTCCCTAATTTGCATAATCACTGCAAATTACCTCCCCTGGAACCGTTACACTACTCTCCCCTCCGAGAAGACTCGTCCCGAGTCTTGGCCTGGGAGATCCGTGGGTAAGGCAACTCCAGTATGGCAGTTGTCATCATCCCACCGCTGCCACCAATGTAACGTTCCGAGCTCGTAGACAAAGCAAATCCATTCAGAGAAAAGGATCCCCAACCCTAAATGGGTCGACCTTGTCTATATATAACTCCAAATAGTCACTTGACTTTTTGACAGTTCCCTAATTTGCATAATCACTGCAAATTACCTCCCCTGGAACCGTTACATTTGGAATTGACAGCTGGCAATCATTTGTCTAATCGCTTGCCCGCCTACTTACTCCATTAGCCACGCCCATTCCCTCCGACAGAAAGACTCGCTACGATCACTACTTTTTTCTACGAGTAAAGTTTATTCAAGCATCGTAAAATATTGTACATGAAATGATTAACTTTTTTCTTAAAGATCAATTAGGAAATAGAAGCCCAAAAGATAAACATGTCTGCGATTAGGTAGACACAATTTATCATTAAAATACTGACAGAGTAGCAATCTAAGTTGATTGTTTCTAAATACAAAAACTGTTTCGAAGACTGAATAATTTATTGGCTATCAAGACAACTAGTCACTCGGGGAAACAGTATATTCCTTTTTTGGTAATCGTAAATTAGATTAATCCAGTGGATTTTCTAGAATTGATACTCGGTTTCTGGTAATTTAAAGGTACTGAAGTTATGAGTTCATAGTTTGTTTCAGCGCTATCGTTTAAAATCCTTTTTCAGAATATTACATTATTCAAAGGCCTAAAAGTATTGGAATCAATAGTTGTTGGTCAATAGTTCCTTTGAATTTTTTTTCTGTAAACACCTCTAGCTTGAAAAGTACGAATGTATGATATAGATTAACCCATTCCCACACAACAAAATTTAAACTGGTCCAAATTGAAAGAAGCTGCAGACGACAATTTCAAGTTGATGGAATTTTGAATTTTTTCGTCATTTTGGATAGAAAACATTGTGGATAATGAAGAAATTGCTTGTATCAAGCAATTTCTTCATTTTCCACAATGTTTTTCAAAGTTTTTTTCTTGAGGGGCGTAAAAAGGAGGGATTGAGTTGGAATGGGTTAAGATCACTTTCAAAAAGTAAGAGTGCACGCTTTAAACTAAAGGGATACCTGTGTTATTTTTGCATGCACGCGTTCTTTATGCTCACATGACTTAAGGTAAACGGTATAGCTTGAAATTATTGACATGACTTGACATTTATGCAATTAATAAATTAGCTAAATTTGATCTCGACGAACGTCGTGCGTTTACGAGTTATTTCGTCCATACCCGGAGAAACTAAATGTACATTTTAAAAAATATAATCTTTGTATATTAACCGAATTCCTCAACAGATAAGTGGTCGAGCGGTATCGTACGAAAAGGCCCGAAGCAGTCAATACAGGTTCGAAACTGCCAAGAAATCATAATTGATTGATTTTTTTCATTTTTTTTTTTTTTTTTTTTTTTTAATCAAATGCATCTTAGAGAAAGTGCATATGTACGATTCCACAGTGATAATATGTATCTGTCAGCGGATAAACAGTTACGATAGTATCATTCAGTGATCATTGTCATGTCTTCTAATAACAGCAGAAGCGAATTTGGAGAACAACGGTAGAGAATCAAAAATACATGGAGAAACGAATGAACGATGAAGCTGTTTTATTAACAGTGTCGAGTATTTATAAGCTTGTTATGCTCTGACGTTTTAAGTAAGATGATTAAAAAGAAGACGAATAAAATCAAAGATAAGATCGCTCTTCTCTCGAGCTCCCGACTTAAAAAAGTTCAAGTGCAGCAGGACTTCGCTCTATCACATCCGTAGACATTACGGTTGTTTAATTCGTGCATTTAATAAATATCGGGAAAGGCTTAACGGCAACATTTATACTATATCATTCGTATTGATTAAAATATATTTTTCAGAATTACATCATTATTATGTAAAACTTGTCTGCGAGGTATTCAAAGATTTAGGCGGTTAACGTAGACATTTTAATATTGTGTGGGGAGTGGAAGGGGCTGACTTAGAAATCAAGGGATTTTTATAGGTATGTGAAGTCATTTAACAAATGTACTGTTCTCCATTCTTGTTAAAATTATCGGGAGACTAAATATACCCACCCCCCATTTCAATACCACCTGCCATACGGATGTAACGAACATTTGATCTGTCAGATTGTTTAATCTGACCTATACGTAAGGAAAAGGCGGAAATGTTAAAAGTATTTATTTGGACACGTCTTGTGTCTATGTTCTTGGAATTGCTGTTAACAAAATAAGTATTATTTGCCAGATGTTGTTTGTCTGGGCCCGAAATGTTTAAAAGGCCGCGAGGAATTGAAAGTACATCATCGATGAGTGACGAAAACGTTGTAACTGCAGCTTGATTAAAGCTGTAATAACGACTTTTGGTCACCAAACTACGACTTAATCCTTATCAAAAATGTGGCGCTTAACCCATTCCCACACAGTGATGCATTTAGACGCCCTCTTTATGAAAAACAGTTGGGAAAACATTGTGTAAAATGTAGAAATTGCTTGTAACAAGCAATTTCTTCATTTTACACAATGTTTTCAACGGAAAAAGTTGGAAAAATCTTAAATTTCACATACTTTAAATTGTCGTCTGCAACTCCTTTCAATTTGGTCCAGTCTAAAGTGTTTGCCGTCTAGCAAATTATGGGATCGTTCCTCTCAATCAAAACAAAGATGGACAAGGGATATTACTTTTTCTATATGGATTTTTCTGTTTTTATTCACTAATTTTGTATAAAACATCTAAGAATGATCTGATTTTGTATTGAAATTATCTTTTGTAGACAGTTTGTTTGTTTGTTTGTTTGTTTGTTTGTCTGAAAAGGGTTTAACGCCGCTTTTTACAATCTTTCAGTTATATCGCGGCGGCTCGAGCACCTAAAAATGGATTCCTTGTATATCTCGCACCATAACTACCATTACATCCTTTCCTAGCCCCCAGCCACTATCCCACTTAGGTTTACGATTATCAAACCATTGGTGAGATACAAACCTCAGAAAGAATATGTGCCGCCGGGGAACGAGCCATTGACACCCCTTAATTGACGATTGGGAGTCTGATGCTCTACCAACTGCGCTATGATGGCAGCCCCCTTTTTAGACAGGATTATTTTTTGATACAACGAGCATTTAAGTTCACATTTTTCTGTTAGTAAGCTCTGTATTATAAATCTGGTTTTGAGAAATGAAATAAATTATTACTATTATTGGTAAATTTAAGTGGAAACACATATGGTAGGAACAGCTGAAGGATTAAAAAGAAAAGAATAATTTTGATTAATGAGGTATGAATCCGTACTAGCAATGCATATTCCATAAAAGATAATAACTGGCTCTTGAACAGATTTTCAAGAAAATTTGTGAAAGGAAAAGTGTCTGCTTTTCCAATAGCCATCAAAGTTATTTTCACGATAAATGTTTTTTTCTTTGTGTTAAGTATGCAGATTCTCTTTTTACTTCAATTTAGTATAATGCCATATTTTGAAAAATCAGAATTTATTGGGTGAGGTCGTTAGTCTTCTGGTAATATAGATAACGTCTGAATTGATAGCCAAAGCCAATGATGTAATTGAAACGTCATGGAAACTCCAAATAAGGCAATGCTCGATGAAATCGAAAGATAACGTACTTACCTGATTAATTCCCGTTTCATTTGAGTTGTATTTTGGTGAGTTATTAAGCGTTACGTAACGCGAAATAAAAATATATATATAGTTTATTCAAAAGGATCGATACAAATCGTCATAACAAAAATTAATTTATTAAAGGTTACACGGTACCGTAAAGCCTCAGTCAAGTACAGTTTAACTTGTATAAAATGACCCCTCCAGGGTCGGCCAAAATGTGGTCGTTTAAGAGAATTGGTGCTTTTTGTGTCATAAATGAGTGCTCCATTCGACTACATACATAAACTATTACAGGACTCTCAATTAATCTAGGATTTATTTTTTGATAATTTTATTAGCAAAAACGTCAATTGTGAAGATCCTATGTTGTTATAGAGGGTAATATTGATGTTGATCGCTGCAAGGTATTCTCTTCTCCTTTACTACTTTCATTACGTCTAATTATGCGGTCGTCTACAGAATGAATATGACGTCATCTTGGACTGCATTATATGAATCCTATCAGATACGGATTTTTTCTTATGTGTCCTATTTTTGTCTGTGTGGAATGTATATATTTTACTAGAAATAAATGTGGGATAAATTGTATTCAAACAGTGTACACTGTTTGAATACAATTTATCCCACATTTATTTAAACTATTTAGTATTCTTGCATCCTCAGGGATCCAGTGTTTTAGAAAGAAATTGCGTTGGTATTTTGTTTTCTTTCTCTATTTTACTAGAAATATATATATTATATAACTATAAAAAATATATAGTTACACCTCGTTTCATTTAGTCATCTTATTTGTCAATCATGCGAAACAATCCGAATAATTTAGATTTATTTTCTAAGTTAACCTTTTGTATAATCCTCACATTCTATGTCATTTAAGTGGTTATATAGGAAGGAATTGAAAAGTACAGATATTGCCTTTAGAGAGTAAAACCATAGCCATAAAGAAGTGCTTGTCACATCATCTTGTAGGAAATCTTAATTGACAAGTCCCATACTGGGTCCGTTATCATTCTCTAGAGACCGTGCTACATGTATGCAATTCTTTAAATAAAGACACATAAGGAATATTATGTTACGATAGAGATACAAAATATTGTATTTGCTTTGAGCTGGGGAGGAAAAAAATGATACTTCACGAGACCGAAGGTCGAGCGGAATATCAAATTTTCTTCCGCAGCGAGAAGCAATTACAAGATGTTGTATCGCTATCGTAATGTAATATACCTACATTTTTTTTTAAATAAAATCAACGAAATAATAAACAATCTGCATAAACTTATACATGTATTTCCATTCTCCATTACCATTCTGATTACATTTATTATCTTACATTATGACGTCATCTACAGAATGAAATGACGTCATCTGAGATTACCTTACATGGAACTGTATCAGATATTGACTCTGATTGGGCTTTGCTTATGTTTCTGTCAATCAGAACCGTTGTTATAAATTTCAACGCAAAAGTCGATTTAGATAGGGTCGTGATTGACGTAGTACTACGGTAAGGTATTGGACTAGAAAGTCTAGGGGTCTCAAAGGTTTCTTCTTCAAATAGGTATATCATTTGCTTCGAATAAAATCGGCCCAGCCCACATGTACGATGGCTGTCCGGAAAGTTCGTAGACAACCTATATATTTTTCAGTACGTTGTCCCATTTTAGCTCCAATGGCCGAAGGCCATTGGGAAAATGCCAGGGCGTTGGTCCGTCCGTCCGTCCGTAAGCATTCTCTTTGAAAATCCTGTCTTCAGAAATTACTGGCTGCAATACAATAAAATTTCACAAAAAGGAACTTTGTTGCCGATTTTTATTAGTTCTGCATTTTGGCTATGCGATAATGGACACTGATAAATATGTACGGTACTATTATTCTATCGCATCTTGATAAATTACCAAACCTGGCTATTGCTAATCAAATTTGTGAAATGTCAAGATGAATAATATTTGATATCTGTATAGTTTTTTGACGCTAGAAAGAACAGTCTATAGCACCAAATAAAATTTTGTGAAAATATTGTGATATTTTTTCAGTATTTTTGTATCCCAAAACGAATTGTTTTCTAATAAATCTGTCTAACTGTCACTATAACGCCTTGACGAAAATAGCCTGCTAAAAACCATTTCTCGGGTTCTTCCTTTGGTTCATATAGTGTTTCAAAATGGAAAGAGATTTTTGTGACTTTATATGAAAGTATTATCAACACAAGTCAGATAGATGTTGTTACGCAATCAAGTCGTAAAATACATAGTTAATGCGGTCATGAAATTGACATACCTCCATCTAAAAAGAAAATCGCCCCTTCAATTCATCATTCATATTTAATAACTCGCTTATATTGCTCGAAACATTCCACGGCATGTATTTAACGACACCCCCTCCCCCCCGTAGACCAAATGATTAACATTCCGAGGTTTCGTTGACTTTGTTACTACATATGTACTTGATTAGTCAAAATATTAAAACACATCTTTTGATAGAAAAATTGAAAGGTCGCATGCACCGCCTCCGTCGGAAAATTCGACTTAGATATCGAACGTCGTTATTTTGCAAAATTTATGGTCATTAAACTGTTTTAAAAAAATTCCAATGGTTGGTTGTCGATCTAAACGTCGTCGTTTCAGCTTGAATAAGCTGTAGTTACGACATTAAACCAACAGAGATGCACAATACATTTTTTTTCTTTTTTTGTTAATTTGTGCCAGCGAAAATCCGTTAAGGATACCGGGGTAGGTATTATTTATGTTTTACTACATTCTAAACGCTCGATTCAATGTTAATATCCCGTTCATTCTACTCAATTTATTCTTTTCTAAAATCTTTGTAAATTACGTGATGTCTTAAAGCAGCTCTTGAACAGATTTTCATGAAAGTTTATATTGGAAAATTGTCTGCTTTTATTACCGTTGTGAATTTTATTTTCACGATACATTTTCTTCGAGTTAAATTTTCTAAATTCAATATAAACATAATTTAATGTGTTGTTTTCCCTATACCACTCTTTGAAACGTCATAATTTATCGGATGAGATCGTTAGTCTATGAGTAATGTCGATAGGATTGCTAAGGGAAGCCGTAATGTAAAGAATACATCGTTGATACCACAAAAAAGGAACTTTTCGTTGCAAGTTTCACAAAATGCATTTAGGTTCCATTCGGGTTGTACTTCGTTAACGTAAGTGGAGTCTCATAACCCGAACTATTTTTGCTTCTTTTCTTTTATTTTAGTCATTTTCAATCCAAAACAGCTATGTAACCTTTCTTGAAATGTCTGAAAGCATTAGTTAGAAATTTGTAAACTAAGAGCCAACCTTTTTTTATTTCATAGTCTGTGCATGAGCCGTTTTAACAACACTAGGTTTAAAATTTGTTAATGATTTATCACATAATTAAGCAGTAAAATTGTGAAAAGTGACGAAATCTTAATCACCATTGATCTTATGTGGCCTGACCTATAAAAGCACGTATAACTTCTTGTGCTAACGTCATACTAGCAATTATATGAAATAGAATCACCTGCCATTGAAGAGTAATCCGCACATGTCTCGTATTGTTCTAATTATCGTTTACACTCAGCGAGATAATAAAACCTTAAGGCAAATTGTGGCATACCAAGTCTTAAGACTAATAGACATTAAGGGTTGATTCAATATTACCAATGAATATTGGGCTTACCGTTCAAGAGAAACAAAGTAGTTTATTAAAACATTTTTTGAAATCGGACAATTTGTTACAGTGTACATTAAAGTGCGGTGTCGATGTTTTTTTCATGTCACAGATTTGAATTATATTTTTTCCTTCTCATATATCATTTGAATACAATGTTCTGAAAAGTAGTTTATTTTCGTTGTTGTTGTTTTATTTTTTGAAAAATAGAGGTTGTTGATCAAAATGAACCAGGGTGTTCTAATATTTTAACCTTTTTTAAATTAAGCCGAAACAGTTACAATGGATATTGGGACATAAGCGTGGTACGTATTACAGTTGGAATCCCGCATTCAGTAATAATTCGCTCAAACCAAAGTCATCGTGACGTCATCAAGAGTAACGCCATGATGTCTAAAAAACTAACGCGGATTTCCGCGGAACCGTTCTTACATAACGACAAAAAAACACTTTCAGCTTAAAAGGATACATTGAAGACTATATCTGACTCATATTTTAGTATTAAATCTTCGTTTGAGCGTATTTCTCAGCAGTGATTTTTTTTTTCAGTCGAGGATTCAGAAATATCTATTCCTCCCTTTAAGGGGTTGGCCCAAAAAAGGTCGTGACACTGTTGTTGTATACGTTTATACCATAACGGTGCGTGTATGAGTGGATAAAACTCGTTTGATAACATTCATAGACATACAAGTTATAGTGAGTGATCAACTGTCAAATTTGTTTATACCTGTATAGACAAAATTGACCTTTGATCACTCGGTAGAGCTTGTGCGTCTTTAATAATTTAAAATAAACTGTAACTGCTATATCGTCATTGAACATAATCAATGTTTGAAAATGTATTCGCCATTTCTGGCATCTCTTAAAGGAGCCGTTACGTTAGATTTGCAAATTAACAGAAGAAGAACTTGATTTCAAGGGTTGCGGTATAAACAAGATTTCATATTTGTGTTCGTTTCTTATTATTGTTTTGATCTCATTCGTCCTTCTAAAATAGATCAAAACTAGACTGTATCTGGCTTAAATCACTTTTTGAATGAGACCTTAGATAAATATAATAACCGATAACCACGCATGTAATACACACACATACACACACACGGACAACCACCTCCAAATTTTACTACCATTGAAACTTAAAACCATTTTCTATATGGTCACTAAATGCACAAAACGATACTATATATGGTTTCTTTTGGATTTTTTTAGATAAAGGTTTCGATAAATACTGATTAATTTAATCAATTGAGGTAAATGATATCAAAATATAACGTCGATACATGTACCTCCCTTTAACGGTTGGCCCCCAAAAAGGTGGTGACACAGTTGTGTTGTACGTTCAAATCATAACGGTGCAAGCTGCAGTTAGGACGTTTAGGTCGCTAACCAACCCTTTTACCTCTTTTTACGTGTAACTGATCATGAATAACGCTATTCAATATCTAGTTGGAACTTTCAGTATAAATTCAGAGGGCGTGGTGAGCGATCCAATAATAATTAATCTCAGAATTCTTCCGGGTGGTTTTATCCTCCGAGATAGCTTATCAATTATAGGGTCATGATAAATAGAGCACGTGCGTGACATTTCTAACCATTACACATGTGCGCAAAATAAAGACTCGGATCAGTCTGTGCATCCGCACAGTCTGATCAGAGTCTTCACTCTGCGCTCTGTGGAAAGATACTCACCCAAAGCTTCTTTAAACAATCAGCGAATATTCTAATTACCCCAAACGGCTGTCCAGGGTGCTCAATGTGTGCGAGTCACGTACATGCGAAATGGTTGGAAATGTCACGCACAGGCTCAATTATAATATGTTGTAAAATATTTGGTCACGGACACAAATAATAAAAGGTGTATAGTTGTTTGGCGAGCTTAATGTCGTAAATGCAACTTGTAATAAGCTGTATTTATGATGTTTGTAACGGCAAACAAATATACTATACATACATTTCGTAGAGAAACTATCACTTCCGGTCTAAATGAACGACTGGAATGAACAATAGATTTTTTTTGTAGACGCTATCAGTTACCAAGTTTGTTTCAGTTTACATTCAGTTCTAAACACCCATGCACGTGCATAATTAGTGCTCGTGCTGTATAGTTTCCACGCATCTAATTATCTATATGATATATAGCCCGTGATGACACTCGAGATGTTGTGGTACAAAAACCCTACCTGCAAACATTAAACACAGATAGTAAATCAAGAATTGTGCTAATGATGCGCTTGGCAGCAGATTCGTTATAACTGGGACATCGTTCTACAATGTCAGAACTACACCCAACATTTGATTTAAGACCCTCCTACAGGATAAGAGGTTTGTCATGTTTTGTTGACTTTTTAAGTACGAATAGATACAAAATTTATATACGCTTGGCAATTCAGAAAATAATATTTGTGCTAATATCTCAGATATTTTCTGAAATGTAAATACAATTTTAAGTGGTATTCACAAGTACAAAAGTAAATCGTATTGATTTGTAATTTTTCATATGCTTGATCTCGGGACCGTAGAATTTTCCATAGGTGTAGATGTGCTTTCATGTGAAACATGTCCATTTTTGTTAGATCATGAAAATAGTCACCAAATTATAAAAAAAAGGTTGAGCATCGCATGTAAGACTATATTTTGTTGGAAAAACATTGATAAAGAAAAAGGTCAGAAAAGACCTATCAGAAATGTAACGTTCTAAAAATAACGCAGATACAATGGTCGATTTATTTCAAGTTAAATCAAATACATATTGAACAACCATGCACCTATTTAAGATGAGAATCAAAATATGTATTAAACAAACCAGACTTGGTGAGAGATTATACTTAAAAAAAGATTATCTATATGCCATTGAAAATTGTCATTTTGAACACCAAGACGGGCATATCACTCTACTGTGCAAACATGGACGTCCATCATCAGTACTGTCAGTGCTTTGATTTTTTTAAATCACAGAATTAGCCAGCTTATACCACTGTTTTGTGGTAAGTATACGTCATTTTGAAGGAGTATAGCTCTAGGAAGTGACGGCACTTACGGTCCGAGATCTGACTGCTGTTTTGACATTGTCAGCCACCAGATACAGTTAGAAGTGCTTAGGTTTCTGTAACAGTGCTAAAACCTGTGGACTTTCACTTGTTACTGCGTAGTTGTAGATTTTTTGTAAAATCGAACATGCGTCCAATGTACGTATACTGTGGTGTCCCCAAGAGAAGCTACCGTGTTCTATGGCTTTGCTTGACATACACAGGAATTCTATTTGGTATTGTACTACACTCTTAATTCAGTATTCGGTTCAGCTGACGATCCGACTGCACGTTTTAGACCGACGCCAAGTGAAGAAGCCAGTGTAACCAAAGACAGTCAAGAGTACGTGTTTCCAATTAACGACTGAATAAATAACATTATAACCTTACAATAATTAATTTATAAACAGAGTGTATCTGTTTGGAAGCTATTCCATGTTCAAAATTGTAACACCAAAGAAAACAATTTATATGAAGAAGTAATCAAATCTAAAAAGACCAACAACAATCAATATATCAGACGAAACTACAAGATTCAAAGAATATGTTAAAAACTATATTTTCTCCTATAACATATAATAGAATTATCGAGAAAACTATACTCGAGGCCCCAAAACACAAATATATATGACGATTGAAACTAAAAGGTCAAGCGTTCAATTCGTGACAGAGATTTTGATTGGTTAAAGTGTTATTCACCACTTTTCAAGGTTTGTTTACATAAAACTATGAAATAACGAAATCGTTCGTAAAGTTTAGTCATCGGAACATGGACATATAACAGTTTATGCCGACGATTAGCGAAAATTTCCGGTAAAGAATCGGGTACATTTGACTCGATTTCAAAATATAAATCAACACTAGTTTAAATCGATAAGAAAAAACAAAAAATACTCTTTCCAGAGAAATTCACTTAGGCCTTCCCTTTGCATACTGATATCATGAAGGCTATTGAATGGTTGAGTGAGTAAATAATCGATAGATTGTTTAAACTTTTTTTCCTTCCCTAGGTGGAAGATATGATTTTAATAGAATTGAGAATTTGTATTGTTGAATTATTTCAAAATTAAGCGCATTTGAAAATATCAATTTAAAAAAAGTTGAAATACTGATTTTATCTCGAGTGATATTTTATTTTGATAATTGTAACGTCATTCTTTTTTGGAATTCCACAAAAAGAATTATGTAAACTTAACCCATTACCATACGACATAATTTTAGACTGGTCCAAAGCCACAGAAGTTACAGACTGAAACTTTTGGTTGATGAAATTTCATAAAGCTTTGTCTTTTGGGACAGAAAACATTGTGGGTAATGAAGAAATTTCTTGTAGCAAGCAATTTCTTAATTATCTACAATGTTTTCCGAAGTTGTATTTAGTTGCTGCGTCAAAAGGCATCATTTTGTGGAAATGGGTTAACGCATGCAGAATATGTGTTCTTAAATAGAGCTTAACCTTTCCAAGTGCGATAGTTCAAACCAGGCTATAATTTACTTGCATAGGCTCACAGACATGTAAAACTGTTCTATAAGAACCGTACTAGGCTGCTCGTGTCTATCAGTGCAAAATTAAAGAGATTGAAACCATCAGAGTCTTCTGTTTGGAAGTTTTATTCTTACTTTAAACACGAGAAAAATATTTTCTAAAGGAGTTATCAGTACTATTCGTCTAAAAAAGATGAATAAACTATCAGTTAGTCTCAGACAATCACGATCCTTTTCAAGCATTCAAGGATTACGTCAATGTGTTTTATGTGCTTTACTATAGTGAAGATTTTATAATCTGTCAGGGTATTTAATGCCCTATTTTACCTTTTCCAATGCACATAGTCATTAAATATGTTATACATTGAAGTGAGGTTTAATAAAATTTCCGAAAACATATCTGATTAATATTCTCTTTATCCAAGATATTTGACTGACGAACTGGTAAAAAGTATACATTGCATCGTTTCGTAGAAATATTCTCCAGTACCAACATACCGGGTACGTATAATTGTTTACGTGACCCGGTGAGCTGTGGTCTACATGAAGAGATAACCATCCAATACAATGGGAAAATTTCTTGAAATTCACAACAACTTACATGACTTCATAGCGCGAACATTCACTTGTTTTCGTAACAGAGTTAAGACAAAGCAAATAAAACAAGCACACAATGTACATTGCTTCGCATAAATAAACTGTCTAATTGTTAAACGGAAGAAGTTAACTTCTTAGCATCGTGACAAATTATATATGACGGGTGCTTTATTCCTTCTAATAATCAAATATTTACCAAAGAGAAAGATTGCTGAATTTAGTGCGGACTGATGCCAATAGTTGACGTGTATCTGAGCCGCGACAAGGCAGTTCGACTATGGTAAAACCGACATGCGTTTAGTTCAATAGAAAAACTACAAAAATGCAGTTACGACGTTTACGGCGCTAAAAAAACGATTATGCTACCATTAAACCCAGAGTTCATAGTTACCTTGCGGTCTGAATGATTGTTTTGATTTCTCAATCGGCTTTTTCAATAATGGCGGGAATCAGTCAATTTGATTCACATGATGACGGAATCAACTTTTGAATGTTAGGGCAGGACTGACTGTTTGCAGAATAACCGAACAAACAGTATATTAGACATTCTTTAGTACTTAACCAATCGTTTCGAGTACCTGCAAAATCAAGAATTTAAACACAAATTCAAACATATAGAGACAAAATAACTATAACGGAAACAAAAGAGCAGATTTCTCGAGATATGCAGAATGTAATAGAGCCACCCCTTTATTTCGACGAAAATATATTGCATATATACAAAAGCGGCAGTATCCCTTCAAAACCTTGTAACTACAGTCTGTGCGAAGCTGTCGTTGTTAGATTCTATGAGTTATCAACGAAATAGCTTAAATATCTGGCAAATCCCTTTCTTAGTCATTCGACAGAAAGGTTCGCCCTTACCAAGCCAAAAATTTCCTGTACGAAGTGCATTACAATCAAAGGACTGAAGGCACTGGAAGACACTCCTGTGGGTTAAAATTCGTCTTTTAAAATTTATCGTACGGACAGCTCTGGGTTATAAGGGACAAGCAGATAGTGTCGGCAAAGATCAGACTGCACATATGTGTAGACTTATCTTAGTCTTATCTCGTGCCACCACAGGAATTTACCAGGTTCAGCAAAGCAAGGGTTATTATTTCAATATCATCAGTTGAATTTTTGATCACTATTATCATATTAATACAAGTTCGCCTGAACTCTGCCACTGACCGTGACTTCTATTTTATTCCCCTTGAACTCTCGCCAGTTCAAGACAGATTACCTCTACATGTCTAGTTAGTGCGCCATGTACAACAGTAGCTGTGGAAAGAACTATTTATTTTGACAGGTCTCATGAACTATGTCTGACAGTTGATTCATTATCCTTTCGGGAACTACACCGGCCTAACGAGCCAGAGCATCTACATGAATAACATATACGATACCATTTGTCGTAATAGTTAAAATAGCCAATAGAAGCTAGCCAGTAAATAATGCCAATCTTGTTCGAGCAATCACCTCATATGATTGAGTAACTATGATCTGAATTCTTGTTTTTTTTTTTTTAAAAGAGTGTTTTCCTGTTTGCTACAAAAATACATCAAATTAACCCTATGACGATTCAAATGCGTTGAAATAAAAAAAAAAAAAAAAAAAAAAAAAAAAGATTGGCGAGAACTATGCAAAATACTTTAATGCGTTTTAGTCTAAAAAAATATTTCGAAATTAACTTAGAATAACCTTTTTTATGTAAAAAAAGGAAGAGACGAATACGGGCAACAGCACGGCGTCAAAATGAATTTTACGTAATATTATGTAGTGAATGTTTTCTTAACAGCGCAGACATTTTGTATTGGGGTAACGTTTACATCATTTTGTGCAATGTCACAACGTCAAACTGAGGTGGTAAGCGAACGTGTTATAAAAGTGCGGATTTTTAATTCCTGGTTCCACCAATATTCTGTAAAAATAAATATTTCACATCATTTCACAAAGGTTTACTGAAACAACATATTTTTACAAATTATATGGTTGGGGCTTTATAGAAATGAATTTTCTAAATATTTTTAACGCTGATCCTTTAGTTTCTTTCTCAAGATTTAGAGAGACACTATGTTATTAGAATACATAGCAGAGTATGAAATTTTTCTTTTCTATGAACTCTTAAAGTTATTCTGGTCTGAATGGCGTCAATGTTGAAGTAAAACAAAGGTCTTTTTATTATGTTACTTTTAAATTTAGACAACAGTTTACGAGATAGAAGGTCAATAACAGCGAAATAACGTCATGTTTCTGAACTCTACCGACTTTTTTTGTGGTTGGAGGTTACACTGGGCAATAAACTTGGCTGTACTTAAATTACATTACAAGTCAAGTCTATCCAAAGTTGTCTTTGTTTTCATATCGTCGTTGGGCGTGCAAAATGTCGTAACTGCAGCTTTATTCAAGCTGTAGTTACGATATAATGCACGCCCAAAGACTTTTTAATCAGACACAGAGGAGTTTAGAGTATGACCTTCCCTTTTCCCTTAGCTCATCTACCAGAAAAACAAGCTCGGATCATCCCTGGACTTGAACCCTCGATTTCGAGGTTTAAAGTGGGGCCCTTTACCAATTGACCAATCGCTGGCCCCGCCCACTTACTCCTTTGGCCACGCCTACTGGCCCAGACAGGAAATCCAGCTTCGATTTTAAACAACGTTATTTTGCAAAATCTATGGCCAGCAGCATGTAACAAAAAGCTGAATAAGCTGTAGGTACGACGTTTAAGTCGCCAAGCCAACAAAAATGTTTCACACAAATGGTGGTCAATGTCGGAGTTCAAATCTTAATTCCGGGCTGAATGAATGATTAGCTTGGTCGATATATTCATTGAATGACAATTGCGGTTGGTCATTTGAACTCATCAGATTGCCATCAGACAAAGTTAGCATAGAATAAGGTCAGGATAACTTTCAGTGCAAACTAATAACGTTTTGATCAAGAAATAAATAGCTCCTAATGTAATATACATTTTAGACATCGTTCAACCATTTGAAATAATCCCCGGCTTTCTGACTGTTTGATCCGCAAATGACATACAGACAAATTAGAAGATTTAGAAGATTTTATTATCGACTCTCGCCCCTAACTGGGGCACAAGTCAAAAAATACATGAACATCATAACTGAGGAAAGTTACAAACAATGCATATCAAAAACTAACATCTAGCCATAATTGTGAGGAAGATAATCTCTTGGTTCACTATGAAACTTGATATAAAAGGCGCTTGGTAATCTTACAAACTCTATTACCAAATAGCCTGTTGTTAGACAACTAAATCTCTCTGACTGTTCAAACCTTGAAGTTTGAATTTGTACGTAAGCAAGGAAAAATTGGTACTTGAAAATGTTAGAGCTAAACAGCAAGAGTAGGACTAGTCTTTTAATTTAACTTGATTAACAACTTACCAGATAACAAAATCTTGAACTGATCCTGTAGAGATGTACGTACGTGTATATGGTCTAAGACTCAATCATTAGAAAAAAAAAGGGGATTGATAATCCCAGTACAGGCCCAGGACCAGTTATGTAAAGAATATGCACACCCACAAAGGTCCCACACCATCCACATGTTTAGGTTAACCCTTTCCTGTTTTTGGAAAGTATAGACTTGTCCAAATTGAAAGAGACTGTAGACGACAATGAAAATGGAATGCAATTTGATATCAAACAATCCTATGTGGTAGAAAATATTGTGGGAAAAGAAGAAATTGCCTGCTACAAGCAACCTCCTCCTTTTCCACAACTCCCTCTAAAGTATAAAATCACAGCCACGTAAAATCAGGGTTTGACCAGGAAAGGGTTAAAAAGGCTGAAGCTTTCAGCCAAGTACCCGAATCAATACAATATATTCAAGTGTTAAAAAGTGTTCTACATATATCACTTATTTCAATTCACTGACTAGAGAGCCAAAGTCTGATCAACTAAAACTACAATCCTTTCCAAGAAGGTTAAATGTTATTATATATTTCAAGAAAAGTTTTAAGCACAACCTTACAATATTTTGAGATCTTGAAAAGAAGATGACAATCACATGTACCCATAATGTTTTCAAATTTAATAATATTCGTAGGCTTTTTGTACAGATCTCTTGGCAAATACTTCTTTCTTAAATCTTCAAAATATGTACATTCCATAAGATAGTGGTACTCATCACCAAGTTTGTTCAAAAAACAAAGCTCACATATTCGGTCATCACGTGCAGTACCTAGAAATCTACCCCATTCAATGGGGAATCTATGATTCATAGATCGAAAATGAAAAAATGAAAGAGCTAGATCAATCGGCAAAATATTAAAATACTTTTCGCATCCCAAAGAATGTTTGTAGATTCTGTAGTTAAGACATTTAGACGATTCATAAACAGAGCTTTCCCATAGTTCCTTATAATTTTCAATAAGTGCTAATTTGACAGCTTTTGAAATACCTTTAGGGATACATAAATTTTGATTAAGCCAGAATTGAAACTTGTCTGTTTCTTGCAAAATATTTTTGATACTTAACAGCCATTTAGAATGAAAATAGTTCTCCTCGTGCATCTTAAGTAAAATCTCATAAAGTTTATGGGAAATCTTGTCATGCTTACCATTTATAATTCTTTGCCAAAAACCAATCATTCTAGATTTAACAAAAATTTCAATTGGGTAACGTCCAAGTTCACCATATAATATAATGTTTGGTGTAGATTTCTTGGCTTTAAGTATTATTTTATAAAACTCAAGACATAGTTTTTCAAGGATTGCACAGTTCTCAAACCCAGTTACTTCTGAGCCATAGAGTAACACTGGTGAAACTAAAGAATCAAATAGTTGAAGTTGAAGGTCTATAGGTAAATTGAGGTTCCTACATTTACGAAGGACAGCAAACATGGATTTACGAGCACGGTCAACTAGTCTTCTGTTATGAGAAAGAAAGCGACCATTGTAAGAAAACTGTACTCCAAGATAAACAAAACTATCATCCATTTCAAGTTCATGACCATTGTAAGTAAAGATAGGCTGTTGTTGCAGTTTTTTATTAGAGAAAATAGTGACTTTAGTCTTTGTAGGATTAACTTCCAAATCCCAAGACTTACAATATAAAAACATTGCGTTCAAACCAGCTTGTAGTTCTCTGTCAGATTCAGCAAAAATAACAGTATCGTCGGCATACAGTAAAATGTATAATTTGAAATAGACTTCAACCTCTTCATTGCTTAACAGGAATTTCGCAATATCATTAACATATGTGAGACCATCATAAGCGTGGGAGATGAATTCTGACAAATCATTCAGAAATAACGAGAACAATACTGGGGATAAGTTTTCTCCCTGACGGACACCTATATTACTTGAAAATGATGCAGACTTGATAATTCCGGATTTGACACAAGATTTTGCATTGGCGTATAGACTATGGATAATTCTGAACATTTTGCCATCAATATTATGGGAAATAAGTTTTTGCCATAGATAAGAACGATTAATTGAGTCAAATGCTTTCTTATAATCAATGAAAGCGCAATATAATTTTTTACCTCTGTATAAATAAAGGTCAATTAAGCATTTAAGGTTAAAAATGTGATCAGTTGTGCTATACTGTTTGCGGAAGCCAGCTTGCTCTTCACATAGTATGTTCATATTTTCGAGATACCGGTTTAGCCTATCATTTAATACAGCTGTAAATAACTTGCCAAAGCAACTCAAAATAGTGATTCCTCTGTAGTTATCAGGATTACCTCTGTCACCCTTATTTTTGTAAATAGGGGATATAATCCCCTGAGACCACTCCTCTGGTATAAAACCAGATTCAAAAACTAAGTTAAATAACTTTGTGTAGGCAGATAGCATTTTAGTGTGGGAAAATTTTAGGAATTCATTCAAAATTAGATCAGACGCACAAGCCTTATTTTGTTTGAGATTATTTATGCACCTTAAGACTTCATCTTCAGTAATTTGACAGTTTAATTCAGAGTTGAACTCCGAAACATTAGATGGGTCAATTTCTGGTATCATGTTAGAATCATCGGCAACAACAGTATTCAACTTTTTGAAATGGTCTGCAAACACAGTCAATGAAACTTTTTGTAAAGTACTCACATTACTTTTATCAGATTTGTTGATCAAATTCCAGTATGATTTGGGATTCGAACTTTTTAACAAACGAAGTTTTTTAATGAAGTCCTTTCTATAATCATTAAATTGCTTATTTATACATTTCTTATACTCTTTACTAGCATTTGATAAAAAACGATAGTTTTCAATTTGATTAAGACGTCGTGAGTGGTTTTTCAAACGTCTAAACTGCAAACGGTGCCTTTGACATTCAGCATTGAACCAAGGTTGCTTAATAGTTTTTAATGACTTACGCTTAATTTGAATATGCTTTGTGTGAACTGAATTCTGTTTAATCATGCCAGCTGCATCAGCAGCATTTAGTAAAATTGAGGAACACTCGAAAACCAAATTTTCCACATCATCTTTTGAAACATCATTGACAGAAACCATGTTAATTTTATCAATAAATTCATTGATTTTAGTGTTATCTAGATGGTGTATAAATACCTCTTTTGTTTCAGGACACCATTTAGCTTTTTTAACTGTAACATTATTTTCAATTTCTTGATGACCTTCATCACTCAAAGTATAGGAGAAAGATAATGAAATACCACAATGTGCGTCGCTCACTAATGGATCAAAAGGTAAGACTTCAAAGTCATTCACATCCGCAAATAATAGAGGGGATAAAATAACATAATCAACAACTGAACTACCCTTACAGGTTTTTTTACCAAGAGATCTGTCATGACCCAATCTACCATTGGCAATACTTAAATTAAATGATTAATTTGACATAGACAATGGTAGTAGAGATCTGTTTCGGGTCAAACTCTGTGTTTAATTAACAAGACGATAACTTTGATATTCAGTCCCGCGGAGGGCAAGCTTACGTCGCTCGTAAAACTGACATAACAATAACATTAACCACTGAGAAGTTCTGACAAAAAATCTATTACAGGATTAACTCTTTTGCTTTTCATTTCCAAGAGTTATGATCACTTACATTTCTTAAATGCTACATGTAACTCGTTTAAATGCACTTTAAACTTTTATCATGTTTAAGTATTGTTACTATTTAACCCTTTCCTGGATTTGAAAATTTTAGACTAGTCCAATTTTAAAGGATTTGCAGGCAATTATTTAAATTGGATTTAATTTGGAAAATAATCATTCAGTTGGGTAGAAAATGTTGTAGAATAAGAAGAAAGTGCTTGTATCAAGCAATTTCTTCTTTTTCTACAATGTTTTCTCAATTATAAAATCATAGGCCCGTAAAAAGCAGAGACTGAACAGTAAAGACTTTAGAAGATTCTCCACTTCTAGTGTTGTTCCGATTTATTGTCAGATTTTTCCTTTCTCGAAGAAATGCTCGCTTCGCAAAAGATCTATAATTTAGATATTAGGGCTGAAACCTAAGTAGTTTATTTCACCAACACGTCAATACAAGAACAACTACAGATCTCTTTCAATGCTACTTAGTATCAAGAAGAAGTAAACCAGGGAGACAAAAAAAGAGAACAAACAAACCCCAAACAAATAGTATCATGGTTAAATAAGCTTTTTTCCAAGTCCCTGACTGTTTTACTCGGCCAACAAAAATTAGAATGGGTATAATGAGGCACAAACTCAGTAGCAATGCCTTATATTCTGTAAGAGGTAGTTTTAATTAATTACAGAAAAAACCCAGTTGATAGAAAATGTTCGCGATAAATGATGCGTTTTAACACACATCTACTTAGATTGTGCCGAATGAGATGAAAATAATGCACCGGTCATGTTTTTCAGCCATAAACACAGCAAAACGACTCCCGTACCTGACTAGAAATTGTCAGCTATTTTTTCCGATTTATCTTTTACCACAACGTAGTTATTTTGTTATTAGCACGGCACATTTTGTTATGTATGGTGAGTTTAAAGCACCACTTATCGGTTTCACGCACGCTGCTTGTATGAAGGTTTTTGTAAATTCTTCGAAAGAGATGCTATACAAGTATACCCAGTTTATTATTAAACAAAGATCAAACATACAAGAAAACGAGGTTTGAAACTTTCCGTTTATGTTTAAAAATATCTTTACATAACAGGTGAAAACTCTGCACTGAAACAGGAAGACAAACATCGGACTGTAACTCTTTAGGATGTCTATCTTGAATGACGAAAAGAATGACATGTACCGGTAAGCGAAGTAATATTAAAAACATCGACAGACCAATCAAATCATTCATTTAGACCGTTATCTAAATTTAAACTCTGACAATGGCCGACATTAATGTCGCATTTTTGTTTATTTTGCGACTAAAGCTTACTCAAGCTTACTCCCCGAGCTACCATTTTATATAACATTTTACATGTTACAGGCCATGAATTGGGAATAAAAAGGTCGTCAAACAACAATATTCTTAGTCGAACTTTCTTTCGGAGGCTAGTGGGCGTGGGCAGCCATCCATCATTTGACGAGACGTCCTCGTCTATCTAAAATGACGGTTGACCAATAAAATCGTTCACTGTTTGTCCGAGTCAATCAGTGATAAAACAAACATCCAGGTTCGTTATTGTTTAAAAACCAGTTCTTAACAAAACGGCTATTTTGGTGTTGTAGTTATGTTCCTTAATCTCTTTTATTTTACTGGTTTGAATTAATTTTTAGTCTATGGAAGGTCACCGAGCGAGCTGGTCCTTTGGAAATAAAAAAAGTTTCCGATTTACGGAGTGAACGTTGCTATAATCACTAATCCAAGTTTAAGACAAACGCGTTCCTCGCTTAAATTCGATTATAAAAGAACCTTCTTTATTTGATTAATATTAAAAAGAAGATGCATTTAACGTATGCCGGGGGGGGGGGTTTCAAATCTGTTTTGGAAACACTATACGTGACAAATCTTCTGATTGTACAAGATGCTAGACGTATATTTGTCTGTAGGCTGCAATATGTAAATAAAGCTTTGTTCGATCTGTGTTTAGACTTTCGTTCACCCACTGACAACTTGACGCCTATTTCTCGTCAGAACCTTTTTAAAATGGAGGGAATATTTTTTGTTTGTTTCTTTTCAAAGTGGTATGAACCGAAAAAACTAATTACACTAATGCATGATTACGCGAAGCGGTCACGCATAAGTGTGATAAGGTGTTTCGGTTCACACTTTCATGAAAACAAAAAATGTTATCTTCATTTTTTGTAATTTAATAGGATCGAGCAAAAAAAGCAAATATTTTACAAATTTTGGTATCTTTTGTATAGGACTATTTTGTAAGTATAAAAATATCGCTGCGTGCTCCAAATTTTGTTCATGGAATTATGATATTTTTTTTTTCAACCAATCAGAACGCCCGTCTCTGATAGCCGAAACTAAAAATTGAATTATTTGATGCTCAATCTAAGGAAAATAAGTTAGTGAAGATTTTGGTCGCACTAAAAAAAGATATTGGTCTTTCCAAATCAAATGGTATCGTTTGCCTTCAAGGTTAGAACAAGCATGGCCTTTTTTGTGACCGATCACGATGTCAATCAAGGAATCAATTAACTAATTCAAACATTAATTTAGACTTCAAGTCATCTTCAAGCTCCAACATCTTTCGTCATTAACATCAAACATGTTCTTTGGTTTCGTTACTTTAACGTCGTAACTGCGGGTTTAATAAGCTTTACGAGATTTATGTCGCCAATCAACTATTGTACTTTTTGTTCTTTGCACAATCACGTCGCTTGATATGGAATGGAAAATGCTATCGGAATAAGTGGGTATGGCCAGAGGAGTCAATGGTACATGTACATCGACAGATCGACAAGGCTTTAAAGGCTCTTTTTTCATTCAGTTTTAGCTAGCAAGGCGTTAGCTTTGATAGATTAATTTAACAGACAAAATATTTAGGTCGTCTCAAAGTTCAACGAGTGCAAGCTGCTACAGGGGGCTTAATCTCTAAATTCGCCATACCTACGCCATAAAAAATAGTTCTTATGTACTTAAGGAATATAGCAAATTCTTCTTGCAAGTTCATCTCCAAGGTATATTTCGCTCACTTGAGCACATCGTGTTGAAATTACTCTTATCAGAGTCTTCAAAGAAGTTGCTGACTACAATTCAAATTGGTGAAAAAAGAAAATATTTATCTCTCCATGTACAAAACATTCTGGAAAATGAACGAATTGCTTGTAACAAGCAATTTTTTCATTATCCACATTGTTTTCCACAACTTTTTCTTAAGGGGCGTAAAAAGGAGGGATTACATTGGAATGGCTCATTGGTTACTTCAACCTCGTTTTTTTTATCATAGCAACGTTTGACAAAGAATATTACTGAATAAAATAATGCTTTCCTAGCTTACAGTACTCTGCATTACTTTGATAATGAGTTTATCTGATTCGTTTTTCCTCAAATTTCATCGAATGAATAAATCTATCTAATAGGCAAAATCACACTTTTCCCAACCGGTGGTAGCTAAAACAATGTAGATATGAAGAAAAGTCAGTAAACCGACGTTTGTTTAATCAGTTACTCATTAAAAATGGCATTTTCCTCTGAAAGCACTAGAGAGCAACGGTATATGTTTGTGAATCCTTTCCCGATCAATTTAGCTCCATGGGGAGTCGATTCATCGCTAGCCATTAAACTATCATAAAATACGCTTTAAAGACAATAAGAATTGATGTGGTATCCATCAAAGAATACATTTTTCTATGCTTAAGTTTATAGCGAGGTACATACTTATCATTTTATTGAGGTTTGACCGTAATTCGTCTAGTGGGCTTTTAAAACGCCGTCTTCGCAAACCAAGGGACTTAACTCCATCATCTGCCTTAAGAACGTAATGAACAAAATGGAGTTAGAACCGTCGGATTTAGAAGACACCGTCTGAAACACAATTAGATAACATGACCCATCAAGAGAAAGGGACTTCATAGGAAAACCACAGAACAAATATACTAAACGTGATTGGAACCAGAAGAGGTCAATATAAAGTCATATTTCAACAATAAATAATTTAATTGTTAGTTTCATCTATCAAAAACGAGCGTTCTGATTGGTCGAAAAATTTACTTCATATCTCCATGAACAAAATTTTGAGCACGCAGTGATTTTGTATGCTTCCGCACAAAATAGTCCCATGCAAAAAGGTATGAAAAGATGTAGGGTTTTTGCTTTATTCTCTCTATACCATTAAATTATAAGAAATGAAGAAGAGAATATTTTTTTGTTTTCATGGAGGTATGAACCGAAAAACCTAATCACACAATGTATGAATCCGCTTCGCGTATTCATACAGTGTGATTAGTTTTTTCGGTTCATACCTCCATGAAAACAAAAAATATTCTCTTCATCTCTTAAATAATAAATATATGCAAAGATCGAATGCCATTCTAGATATAGAAAATGTACATAGCGCCAAAAGGTTTGGCCGTTTCAGACTGTGTTCTCCAAGTAGCCTGACCAGTCTCGACTCTTTTCGATAATCCCATAAGATCACATAATATATATAAGTGTTGATGTGGATGAAGATATAAACCTTGTCACGCTAGATTATCTACTTTGTTCTCTACCCAAACAGACAAAGTTTTAAAAATTCAACAATTTGAAAGTGTCGTCTTTCAACCTCTGTCTATTTTCACCGGTCTTAAATTGTGTGGGAACGGGTTAAAGTAACCTATTAGAAATGTCAGTTAGTTACGCTATTGAATCACAAATAGGGAGAAGAACATTATAAGCTTGTGCTTTCGTTCTAATCCTTTTTGCTTGATTTACATTTATCTGTGTCATACTCATATGTATATGTTTATAATGAAATTCATGCAAATAAAATATGTTTAAACTAATGTATGAACCGAAAGAACTAATCAAACTATATCAATACGCGAATCGGATTCATACATAAGTGTGAACAGATATTTCGGTTCATACCTCCATAAAGAAAATAATCTCTTCGTTTCTTATAATGAACGGCATCGAGCGAAAAAAGGCAAAATCTTTACAAATTTTGATTCTTCTTGCCTGGAACTATTTAGTGCGGAAGCATTCAAAATGACTACGTGCTCAAAATTTTGTTAGTGGAGTCATCATTTTTACCAATTAGAACGCTCGTTTTTGATAGACGAAACTACAAAAATAATTATTAGAAATCTTAATGTTCTTTGTCATCCGTAGCGAAGCTCCAGATCTTTTATCTTGAGATGGGACAAATCAAAGATTAGCTAAACAATTAGAAAAAGAAAAAGTACTTTGTCGACATTTTTGTGAAACCTCTTTGAGACTTGATAACTTACCGGTAATTAACCGGTACATTTATATTCCACACAAATAGTGCAGCGTGAAACAAACAAATAATCATCGGAGAATCTGTGATTTAATTGATTCCCGACGGGCTCATCATAATCAACACTGAACTGATATCCATGGTCTCGCTTACACTGGTACCATGTCGGGACACTAATTAGTGAAAACGTGGCATTAATTTGATGATAAAACACGTTTAAGCCTATTCACATCACGTTTGGTCCTTGTCCCTAACAAATTCCACGATTTTAAGTTAGTAAAAATATAAATAATTTGCTTTTGGTAGGAATTTTCTAATTTCATTTTTTGTATGCTATTTAGGTCTTCCACAGCTGTATCGTGACGTCTCACAGACATCAACCAAAGTTTTTAATAGTCGACACATAGCTTTTATCGTGTCTAACACAGTCTTGGGATCCTAAGACTTAGCTCGGGTCTGTATTGTCAGTTAAGGCAGTTAATCATTTAACCCGTTGCAACACGGTAAAATCTTAGGCTGGTTCCAATTAAAAGAAGTTGCAGACGGTAAATCCAAGTTGGAATATTTGCCTTGTACGGTAGAAAACATTGTGGATATTGAGGAAATCGCTTGTTATAAGCAATTTCTTCATTGTTCATAATGTTTTCCAAAGCTTTTTTTCTTGAGATGTGTAAAAAAGTGGGATGGGGGGGATGGGTGAAGCAAATGATTTATTCATTTTCAATGTAGAGCTGATTCATACATTAGTCATTAAAATCAGCCAATCAAAACGCCTAAATCTTGATACACGAAACTTAAATTAAATCAGTTGTATTTGAAAGCGTCATAAACATTCTTCTTAAATTAAACCAGCGAGGGAAGAAACATGAACCCAGACATAAATTATCACTTATTTCACAAACGAATTCGTTAGAATTGAAAAACGACAATTAATCAATTCCAACACAATAATGCTTCTTTATCCCCCCCCCCCAAAAAAAAAGCCTAGAGAATTACATTTGTCTCTCAACAATGGGTAGATAATGTAAACCTAAGTGAGATAGCAGCTGGAGGCTAGGAAAGGATGCAGTGGCAGTACTGGTGTGAGAAATGCATGGAATCCATTGTTTGGTGCTCCAGCCGTCACGATATGGATGAAATTCTGTTAAAAGTGTCGTTAAACCCCATTCAATCAATCAATCAAACATGGCAAAGTATTTGTCAAAGTCACTTTTAAACGATTTCTAACCAGCTAGAAGGTAAATAACCAGTCCACCAATGGAATTATTCCTTTTGACCAGAAATTAGTTTTGTTATCCGACATTGGTCGCCATTTTTGTTAACCTTTTTTGTTGGTTTGGCGACGTTGTAACAACAACTTATTCAAGCTGTAGTTACGACGTTTAGGTCGCCAACCAACTATTCTAATTCTTATTGCATGCTATTGGCCAAAAATTTCGAAAAAATAGCGCCATAAAAATTCGAAGCGAGATTTCCACTCGAAGTCAGTGGGCACGATCAACGGGGTAAGTGGGCGGGGCCAGAGATTGGTCAAATCCGCACATATGAATAATGAATTATTCAAAAGAATACTTCTTTAGTTACGAACTACTTTATTAATAAAGTTTTGTAAACAAATTCCTGTTATATAGAGGTTTTTCCTCACTTCTGCAGTCTGGCCGAGTTTTGTTGCAGTAAAACGAAAATATCTGCATCGTTTTTTCCCTCAATTATCCTATGATACATCTTGGGCTAGAAATTAGATTAGGACGGTTATGGTGCAAAACAGCGTGCGTGTTTATATAACATTCATTAAATCACGGGACTTGCTGACAGAAAAATGTTTATTTGCACCGAGGCATGTGGAACTCCACTCTATATCTATGTATGTGTAAAGTCCCGATACCTGGGGACAGACTTTTTCGATAGGTCTAAACGAATTTCATTTGTTCTTGCTGTTGTTGTTAAAATGGAGTTTAACACCTCTTTTAAAAATATTTCAGTCCTATCGTTGTTGTATTTCCGTTTATTTATCGTCGCTACCGTAGCACATGCCCATATGAGCGACGCCCCCAGAAGACGGTTAGTTGTTACGGGGGATAGTGCAAGGGTACAGGACGAAACTACTGAGAGCCCCGCCTGGTTCTTTAACGTGCTCGATGGATAGCATCGTCACACGGGGCCTCGGTTTAACGTCTCGTCCGAAAGACAATTAGTTAGTTAGTTGATATGGTCAGCCCAGGGCTCGAACCCGTGATCTTGAGGTTTGAAGTCAAGTGCTCTACCAACTGAGCTAATCGGGCTGGCTTGGGCACCTAAATATGATTTGCTGGTATTTTTCACACCAGTTTTACCACTACCTTCAACTGTTCATCCTACATAGGTTTACGATTGTCCACCAATAGACCTTTCTCAATATTTATGCATGTTTTACATTCCTTCACCAGAACGAGGCTTACAGAGCAGATAATCTAAAAATAGGTGAAAAGCTCATAAGCCCCAGTGCTTTCAGCGGTTTAAAAGTGATTCTAAAATGCATTGTTATGTTCCGTTATGCACTTTAGATTCAAGATCTGATAATACTTTGCACTTTTCAAGATTCCTAAAGAACCTTCAAGGAAATAAATGTATTATTACGATAAGAAGAGACACAGGAGACTTTTGCAAGGGAAATTAGTGTTACTATATACCTATCTACACACTATCAGGATGGAAATTTCGCATCATTATATCCATCTATTTTATTTAATTTGTCCCACGTTTGTTTCAATCAAAATTCTGTAAGATAAATTTTCCAATATTTTAAGCAAATATTCTTTTATTTCTTAAATTAAATACATGTATATAATGAGTTATATAGCTGTGACACAAACCACTGTATTGGGTTCGAGCCGTGTTGAAAAATTGGATATTTCACGAGACCGACGGTCTCACTCTTCGTATCAATATTACCTCAAAGTATTCCATTATATACAAATAAACTTTGACCGTATAAGATAAAATAGCCCCCACGGAATTTGCCGAAATAAACTCACTTTTTTTATCCTTAAAACGTTATTTTTGGCGTGACGTCATTTAACCGGGATAATGACGTCGTTTAAGTCAGTACATGACTAATACGGATTTTCGAGGGTGACTTTGTCCGCGTGCATTGAATGTATCTAGTAAGGAAAAGCGGCAGGCATATAATAAAATTGTTTGGTATACTATAAATCAACACAGCGTAAGATTTCCACGATGTATAAATTTAAGCGGAGTAACTTGGTGGCACGGATTTTTCCAAGGAGATATGAGATAATGTTGAAGTGTTGATAAAGTTATCAGAGACAGTAGGTTGAGCTTCCTGTTGGAGCTCAGTGGGCGTGGTCAACGATTGGTCATTTACTATTTTTAGATAAGAGTTTAAATCTATTGGTTCTCTTTCAGGATCCTATATTGTGTACACTCGTTGAAACATTCTTTGGTTCGGCAAGTTTGATATTTTGAAATCGAACTTACTTTAGTTTTCTGGGTGGACCACCGCTGTCGATCAAATAATCGACTGACCAATCAAATATTTCATTTAGAACCGAATCGATATGCTAATCTCCAACATTCATTTTCTAAACGTCATAACTATAGCTATGTATGCTCTGGTTACACGATGTTTATGGCTCTAACAATGATTTGATATATGCCTCTGGCCAAATATATATATTTTTTTTTTAAAAAGTACGTCTGATATCTCAGCCAAACTATCCTCTCGGAAGTCGTTGGGCGTGGCTAGCGATCACTTAATTGCAAGGTCGAACCTAAGGTGCTCCCCACCTTTGTGTTTATTTCACCTGAATAATCAAAGACAGTAATTACCCATCCTTTTATATGAAACAATGTGGAAAGTATGTGGTTTTATTTCGACACCATTAACCGACTCTACCCACCATCATCTGCAGGTTATTGGAAGAGCAATGAAAACATTCTTTCTTGGCTAACCCTTTACCAGACGACAAAACTTTAGACTCGTCCAAATTTAAAAGAAGTCACGTAAGCAAATTTTCAATTTTCAGCTGATGAAATTTTAATCTTATTTGTCTACTGGGGTAGTAAAAAAAAGTGAATATTGTAGAAATTGATTATTACAAGCAATTTATTGATATCCGCAATACTTTCCGACCCCTCTGTCTTGAGAGATGTGAAGTCGGGATGGTGTGTAAATGGGTTTACCCTGTATAAAGAGCATATTATCTTCAAGTTTTTACAGATTACATTGCCTAAACCATTAGCCAGGAACATGCCAACTTGATACAAAATGTTCTTAGTCTTTATGTTATTCTGCAATCGTGAAAACTAAGATGATATAATCAGGGCCAATTTACGGATCGATCGACTAATCAAATCATTCATTTACATTGGAAGTGAACTCCGCCATTTTGAAGCATATTTGTTGGTTGTGCGAATTAAACGTCATAACTACAGCTTAGTCAAGCTGTAGATAAGACGTTTATGACGCAAAACCAACCATTTTAGTTTTTTTTGACGGATACCGATGCCAATCAAAGAATTCATCGTTTAATATCTCAGTGGAACTTCCTGTCGGAGTCTGTGGGTGACCTAAGCGGATTCAGGTTGCGGGGTCGGCGACCCGTCAATTCGGATCTGTCCGAAATTGTGTTATTTTGAGATGTGTGAGTTTTTACGACTTTCCGGAGCAGTTTAAAGCTGTAGTTACGTCGTTTTGGTCGCCTACCAACCATTTCAATTTTTGCTACAGGTTTCAGGTCTTAATTATTATAAAATAACGCCGTTTAGTATCTAAGTCGAAGTTCGCGTTGGGTTTCAGTGATCCTCCAATTAAAAATGCATTACATCTTTAAATCAAATTACTGAAAGTACTGTAAGCCAGTAAAGCATGGTTTTGTTAAGTACTCCTCTCTTTCAAAGGTCGTAATGAATAAACGCGGTAAAAATAACCCAGGAGTTAAACCATTACCAAATAAAAAAATATGTTAGACAAGTTCAAATTGAAAGAAGTTGCAGAGGACAATTACAAGATGGTTAAATTTGTTAAAAAAATGTGGACATTGAAGAAATTGCCTGTTACAAGAAATTTCTTCAACTTCCACACTGTTTTCCAAAGCATTTTTCTTAATGAGATGTTTAAAACGCGGAATTGCCTTTATAATGATCCTAAAATACACCAGAACTACTTTTTCATGGTGTGGGCATTCAATGGATTTAGTGGTTAAGCCTCCAGTGGCAGTTTGCGCTGGTTGAACATTGAGATCACCGGAAAATTTTGTCTGTTATCTTAAGCTATCAAAGCTGACGCTTTGATAGCTAAAAATAGGGTAAAAACATACCCAAACAA
This sequence comes from Fragum fragum, assembly GCA_946902895.1. NCBI lineage: Eukaryota > Metazoa > Mollusca > Bivalvia > Cardiida > Cardiidae > Fragum > Fragum fragum. The sequence goes on along the minus strand of OX336370.1, from coordinate 69,757,482 downwards.
AGATATTTGATATGGATACATTAGTATTTTCGCTTCCCAGGCATTTAAGAGACGGAGAGAATATTTTCTTGTTTTCAAGGAGGTATGAAACAACAACAACAAAAAACATATCACACTGTAAGAATACGAGAAGTGGTTTTATACGTAAATTTTCGTTTTAAGCCATTTGAAAACAAACAATTTTTCTCTTCATTTTTGTAATTTAACGATTTCGATAAAAAAGCTAAGACTTTACAATTTTGTATACCTTTTATATGGAACCATTTTGTGCGTAAGAACACAAAATAGTTGCGTGCTCAGAATTTGTGCATGAAGGTATAAATAATTCTTTTCTGCCAATCAAAACGCTTGTTTTTTGATAGACGAAACTAATGATTACATTATTGCTTCAAAATCAAAACGTAAACGTTCTTCTCAAACCGGCTATTGTTCTAATATAAGATACTTCGGCGAATCAATGAGAGAGTTTAAAACTGAAGAACAACAAACGTTAGGCATAAGAAACGTGAATTCAAACCACCCATTTTCCCTTTTTTTAAATCGTAAAAAGTGTAGATAGTTGATAAATGAAATACGATGTACTGGCATGTAGTATTGCTTCGAACCTTGTATTGGATCCTCGTTGTGTGGGTAGATTTGAGTCATTGTATGACATTTACAACTATTTCAACGGTGCGTGAAAAGCAGACTTTTAGCATTCTGGATATTTAGAATAAACACTGATCACAAAAGGTATCTTTGAATTAATATTAAACTGTAGAGCGCACAGTAAAGACTATTATCAGACTGTGCGGACGCACAGGCTGATATGAGTCTTTACTTTGCGCAAATGTGTGATTGTTGCATCGGCTGGTTTGACTGCTTAAAGTCTGCTATAGTGTTGAAGACAGCATAATGTTTCTGTGCGTCTTGGACCAATAAAAAGGGTGTCGGATGTTTCATAATATTTCTTGCGTTTCGCACAAGACACGTGCTTACAACCTGTTTCACGTTACATAACAACAACCAAGAGAACAGAACACACAAAACAAATACTGATGTATTACTGACAGTGAGTGTCAACTCTCATTAACGACGCTAATCCATGAAGTATGCACTTTTCCTGGCACAGAGAATCTTTTCCCTTGTGTACTTCTTACTAGGTTGAAACTATAACAGTTTGCACGAAATTTGATAGCAACGCGTCTTTCTTAGAATATGGAGTTATTGCTTGTATATTTGTAACTTAGAGTAAATTGCCGTTTTTAAAACGTTTTCTTTGTAGTCAATCTTTTGTAGAATTATTACAATAAATGCAAAAGGGGGTAAGCAGGGTTTGCGTTCTCTGACGAAGAATCTCAAACGAGAACACACAAAATGCATATATCTTATTTCTTTCGTGGACAGAACAATTGACGCATCGCTAACCCCGCGCACTTACTCCGTTTGCCCCTCCCGTAGACTCCGTAGACTCAGTCAGGAATTTCTGCTTCGATATTTCGCGGCGTTATTTCGGAAAACCTATGGCCAGTAGCATGTTAAAAAGTGGGGTGAGTTGTTAGATACCCAAACGTCGTAACTACAGCTTATTCAAGTCGCAAAAGAAGCAAAACATCTTTTAAAAAATGGCGACCAATGTCGGAGCTCAAAACTCACTACTGGTCAAAATGAACGATTTAACTGGTTGACTGATTATTTGATTGACAGTCGTAATTGGTCAACTGTAGAATCACTGGCCCCGCCCACTCATCTCTAACATGTCACTTCGACTGAAGTGTTATACGACATTAGTTTGCTAAATATGGTCAGGGGCATTGAATTGAAGGTAAATTATAAGTCATAAATGTTGCCTACAGCTTACCTAAGATTGCGTAATTGACTTCTGGTCAAAATCAATGATTTTACTGGCCGGTCGATTTTTTTACAGAATTTATCCTACAATTATTTTGTTAACATTTTATCTCGCACTTGGTGCTGTATCTTAGCATTTGTCATGCTGAATCGACAACAATCAGACTGCATATGTGTACAGGCTGATCTTTGTCTATACCTCCTGTCAAAACAGGACTATCTAAGGTTCAGCATGACAAGGGTTAATCAATTTCCGAGTTATAACTATAAATATCGAATATTCATTTATTGTTTGTGTGATAACAAAAAAAAAAGGGATTGAAATATAAAATAGTTTGCATCTATCTATCTGCACAGGAAAGTTATTACTCAAATCTAGGATGTTTCGTCTCCTGACACAAGCTTGCCACACGTGGATTGAAAACGTTTCAATAACAGACATTATTTGCTGGAGTTTCATCCCCAGGCGTTTTGTTGCGTAACAAGAATGCATTTAAAATGTCTTTTAACTGTAAATGTATTGTCCCCTGCTGGTATACACGTTATTTTGTTTGCAAGAATCAGACACCCGATGGTGACAACTTGATTCTGTCCCTTATCAATAATTCAAACAGGAGACAGTAGGAGTAATAGAGAGAATTTGGTGAAATGCGAAATTCGTTACACTTACAAAAAACTTTTATAATTGAGCTTATTCGGTTTCACGAAAATTCGTTCTAACTCATTAACTGACGATAAATTTTAAGCCTGGTCCTAATTTAAAATAGTTGCAGATAACAATTTTTAATACAATATCATAGTTATGTTCCCCATGGAACTGGTTAGATATTATACATAAACACTCTAATAGTCAATATTTTTGAAAACATTTTCTTTATCCAGAACAATAAAATTTAGAACATAAAAACAATGTTCAAGTTATGAGATTTAAAAAAAATCATTGTAGTGTAGGTAAGAAAACATTTGAGACAATGAAGAATTTGCTTGAACCAAGAAACTTTCTTCATTTTCTGAGATGTTTTCTCGGGTATTTTCTTGGTTGGCCTAAAGGAGAGATCGTGTGGAAATGAGTTAAGACTGATGAGAAATATATACATATTCCAACCAATATGAATGGTTTCGGCCTGTACCAACGACCAAGTTTGTTTAAAACGAAATAGGACTTGACATCTTGACATTGCCTTTCGCCAATAATTGACCAACACCTGGCCCCGCCTTCTTACTACTTGGCCCTTCCCCATGACTCCGACAGTAGGTTCTGCTTCCGCCGCAAAGTATATGGACATTGTTTGAAAGCGACCAATACGTAGTAACTACAGCTTGAATAAGCTGTAGTTTCGACATCTTAGTCGCTAAAGCATCAAAAATGATTCACCCAAGTAGCGGCTAATGTTGGAGTTCAAACTGAACTTTCAGTCTAAATGAATGATTCCATAGGTCGACTGACTATTTGATTGACAGTCGCGATTGGCCAACTTGGTATACATGTATTTTCAAATTCAAACAAGCAAAACATGGAATTTAAGAGCGCTTATTCGAAATCTACACATCTAGTCTCTATGACAATGCAGAATGGTCATTCGGGTGGGCCATTTTACAAAAAAAAAAAAAAAAAAAAAAATTGGAGAGAATAAACGTTCAACAATATTTGTCACGCTCGACTGAAATATTTGCTTTGTTTAATGGATTAGGAAAATAAAGTATTTGTTCTTCTAAACGCTCATTCTCTCGTCGCTCTGTCTTGTTTTAATCTAATAAAAAATTATACTAACCTACCAAACCACTACATAACCTCTTTGATTAGAATATCTAGAAGAAAAATGCTCGGAACATAGGTAATTCATTTCGATCGTCGTTCACCGAGATGTAGATCAGGGTTATTACGGTGGAACCGATCTTAACCTTTTCAAAAAATGTCGCAATACATGCCTTCAAGAAAAAGGTACTGGAAAACGTTGTGGAAAAGGAAGAATTTGCTTCTTACAAATTTTTTTTTCATTATCTACAATGTTTTCTACCTCATCCTTAAAAGGGGGATGTTCAAAATTATGCCAATTAAAACTTGTCGTCTGCAACATGTTTGAATTTGGAGCAGTATAAATTTGATCGTTTTGGAATGGGTTAACCCACAATCAGATGACAAAATTCAAGACTGTTCCTACTTGAAAGCAGTTGCAGACGACAATTTAAGTTTATAAGATTTTAGATTTTTTCCAACTGTCTTGGCAGAAAAACATTGTGTAAATGGAGAAAATGCTTGTTACAAGCAATTTCTCTACTTTACACATTTTTTTCTGATTGGTTTTCTGGGTAGAAAAGATTGTGGAAAACGAAGGTTTTGAGGTTATGAAATTTCAATATGTTTCAACTTTCTTGGTAAAAAGACGTTGTATAAAATGAAGAAATTGCTTGGTTCAAGCATTTTCTTCATTTTGCAAAATGTTTTCCCAAATGTTAATTTTGAGGGGCGCCCAAAAGCGATATTTTGTGGGAATGGGTTAATCAGATTATAAATATCTTAGCAGGATCGAAACTGGTATTGTTGTACTGTTTTCCGATCAACTAAACATATTATACGATTCATAAATGTCAAATGCCTTCTGTAATTTCGACAGTTTGTTCCTCTTATGTTTCTCGCATAAATAACAATCAAAGCACATCAATTTTTGAAAATTGGTGGACTCTTTATTGAGAATTAGCAGAAGGAATCCATCAAAGTAGAAATTTCGAATTAGATTATTTTTACTTAGGAACACTCCTCTTGTGTGTTATTCGAGATTAAAACGTATATTTTCAGTATTGCTATTGACCCATTACAAGACAGGAAAATTTCAGACTGGTCCAAATTGAAAAGACTTGTGGACGACAATTTAAGTTTATAAGAAGTACGATTTTCCAACTTTCTGGGTAGAAAACATTGCGTAAAATGAAGAAATTGGTTTTCTGGGTAGAAAATATTGCGGAAAATAAATAAATTGCTTGTCACAAGCAATTTCTCTATTTACACAATGTCTTCCTGGTTGTGTTTTTTTTATTAGAGTCGCCAAAAAGCGTCATTGTGTTGGAATGTGTTAAGCACCAAAATAACCGCTGCAAACATGTGATCTACTGACAACGAGAAGGACGAACTGCGCGGGGCCATGAAGGGTATTTCGGATAGCACATGCTAGGACTTCATACTTTCTACCCCCTTATACTCCGGTCCATTCCCCGTTAACCTCTGTAGTGGGCTTATTAAGTACTCTACGAATATGTCCTCATTTCGTCACATGTCGTCATACAATGTGACTGATTTCAGTTAAAAAGCTGACATAGTACGGAGTCCTTTTTTCCGCCATCCACTTTTCGACCTACGAGGAACTCGAAAGTAGAAATGGTATCTTCCACATTTCTAGAAAAATATCAACCCAAAAGTCGAAAAGTGAAAGTTCTAGACCTGACATTTGTAAAAAAAAGACTTTTCAATATGCTTTACTAGAAAAGTGGAAATTAGGATCGGGGGGGGGGGGGCGTAACGTAGGACAACTCTGTTCGAGATTTCACCTTTCCTTATTCAGAGTTACTGTAGAAGGAGGACTGGAGTATTTGTTTTATTTTTCAGACTGATTAAATGTGTAATGTTTCTAAGTCATAAGTAATGTTTTAAATACTTTAAATATTTTAAAACGCGTTGATATAATAATGATTATAATGGAAATAGTCCGGATAACATGTAACATATTTAGTATTTAAAGACTATAGTACAGGTAACTTAAAAGCATCACCCCTGAAGCTGACAGTCTGACACTCTAGTAATCTCAATAACCGTGCGTCTTGCATGCTTACGGTTCGATCCCCGACGGCGGCAATACTCTTTCCGACATTTGTCTACCGCCAATGGGCAGATAGTCGTAAGCCTATGTGGGATAGCAGCTGGAGGCTAGGAAAGGGTGTAGTGGTAGTACTGGTGCGAGAAATACCAGGAATCCATTGTTAGGTGCTCCAGCCGCCGCGATATAACTGAAAGATTGTTAAAAGGGGCGTTAAACCCCATTCAAACTCAAACTCAAACTTGCATGCTTACGTGTTCAGTCGAAACTAGTCAGAATTTATAGATGTACAGGTTATAGTGAGTGAACAAAGTGCAATTGTATCTACGTCTGTATATATAAAAATAACCTTTGTTCACTCAGAATAACTTGCAAATGTATAATTTAGTTACTGAGTCAAGCGTTTTAAAAATTAAACTGCAGTTAACATTTCGTTAATCGTATAATTTAATTTCAGTTACATCTTTCTAGATTCAAGTGTTTTGATTGGCTGTAGTTATTTTTCATAGCTCCTTGAACGAAATTTTGAGCACGCAACTGTGATGTATGCTTGCACACAGAGGAGATCCATATTTTATCCTCAATAGTACTATGATAAGTGTTTTTGTGCTTGACAGCACGACGTTATAAGATAAGAAGAGAATATTCTTTGGTTTTTATTGAGCTGTGATCCATAAAACTTAATCTCACTTATGTATGTATAAATCCGCTTTGCGTATTCATACCGCGTGATTAAGTTTTTACTAATAGATTTATTAATAAACAATAGCAAAAAAAAAAAAAAAAAGATTCTCATCATTTTTCAAATGAAAAATCCCGACTTTTCACGGACAAGGGTCGGTTGAATAACAGAGGTGCATGTATTTGAATGAAGCTAGAACAACCACTTGATAGATGAAAGCAACATGGCACCAAAACATTATAACATCCTAATCGGTGTAAGTTAATATGAAGGATTTTCGAGGTAAGACCTTTTATGACTTTTCAAGACCATGAAATAATAGACCCGTGAAAAAATCATTTTATAATCAGAATTTGAGAGTTTTCGTGTATTCGAAAGCTCTTACCGATGTGCCATGCGTGTTCAATAAAATGTTAAAAGATGCTTTAAATAATGCCCCTTTATCCTACCGTTCATGAAATACAAACTTAAGTTTGGGAGTAACAAAGCTATGGCACGCAATAGAACCATTAAGGTAATGCAGCATATTGACTTAATAACGTAATAACTATACTTATTCTTCCAGAGAGACCAATGATTCGGTTCTGTTCAGCGCTCTGCATTTCCACCATTACAGACTTTTCATTGCTTTAAGATTTCATGTCATTGTTTCTTCGAATATCGAATAAGTTTTATAGATACTGATCTGAGTCACGCCTGCGGGTGCTTGGTGCCAGGGTGTCAAGAGCAGGATAGCGAAGACAAAGGTCGTAAAAATTATCCGCAAACTTATCAGAGAAATTCACAAAAGATCATGTATAACCGGCTTGCTTTTTTATGTACATACCATCTTTGAAATGAATGTTTTCAGTAGTGACAGAGATGCACTGCATAATATATTAAAATGGTAAAGTATTAAATCGCCGAATGATGACGCCTTAACCCATTCCCATACAATGACGATTTTTGACTCCCTCAAGAAAAGCAATTTCGAATCAAAAGGAATTTCCGTATTTTCCACAAAGTTTTCTAACAAGAAAGTTGAAAACAATCTAAAATTTCATACTGTTTTAAATGTCGTCTGCAACTCCTTTCAATTTGGACCAGTCTAAAAATTTTCCCGTCTGCTAATAGGTTATGGTTATAAACAGCTCTGTTTGCAAAAAAAAAAAAAAACTATGGCACTTAATTTTGGATCTTATTACGCTACAGCAGAATGTGCGTCAAGGGCCTACCCTTGACGGATAGCGACTGTCACTCAAAGAATAACTGGACCAATCAATTTAATTGTTAAGACTTGAAGTGAAGCTTGAACTCTGATATTGGTAGACATTTATGTGAAGCACCTTTAAGGGTTTGCCAACTCAAAGTCGTTACTACTGCTTATTAAAGTGACCATTTTACTTTTTAGTTACACGTAAATTACCACAGCCTTCGCTAAATTACTATTATCATTAATATCTGAACTACGTAGGGCTTGACCAACGATCCGTTGATTGTCAATCCAAGACTAGTATTAATCAATTTTTTAGTAGAGCACGTTGATACATAAAAGAGCAGTTGTTGAAAAGCGATTGCCATAATTTGCTTTCAATAACTTTACAGTTAAATTTTCATAACACTACAAATTCAACTTGCTTTCTGGTATAAGCATTACCAGACTGATCCCTAAGTACATACCCACGTGACCAAGCGTGGTCGGGTCCGATTTTATGGCAGCTGTCATCTCCCTGATCCCGATTCAGCCATATCGAGTTTGGAAAAAGAAAATATTTTATGACTGGCCAGATAAAGTGTATTTGTCGATGATTCGGTTTTAATATCTGATACATCCACAGGATTACAAAACTTATTGGTTGCTTTTGAAAAGTATTGCGAAAGTGGAAACTGAAAGTCAATGGTCAAAATACTAAAATAGTCATTTTTTGTCGGGGAAGACGTGAAAATAAAACCTAAAATTTAAATATTTTGGAAATGATCTAGAAATTGTTCCTCATTCCAACTATTTAGGTCTAGTTTTAACAGTAACGGAAAAATTCACGATGGTATTAAAACTTTAACAGGAAATGCAACACGATCAATGAATGAATTATTATATATTACTAAAAATAAAGATATCTCTTGAAGATAATGCTTGGTTTATTTGATTCATTCGTATCATCAATCTTATTCTATTCAAGTGAAGTCTGGGGCTTTATAACAAGTGAACTCGTAGAGAGAATCCACAGAAAATTCCTCAAAAGATTTTGAACGTAAAGTTATCAACAAGCAATTCGGCCATTTATGGAGAATTAGGACGATTCCCCCTACATATAAATATCAAAGTAAGAATAGTTAAATATTTTGTCTAACTCTTCTAGGAGAAAAGCTCCAATTGTATACTGTTTTGACTGAAATGTATCACCTAAACATTTGTGGACATCTAAAATGAAAAAAAAAAAAAAAAAAAAAATAGAAAGATGTGGATTTCACGATGTTTGGTTATTACCTGCATCGGTCAATATAAAAGCTTTTTTACCAATATTTCGTTGTCGATTAAGAGATATTTATGTAAATATATTGTTTCAAGATATCTGTAATCGCTCATCATTCACAGTTTTTCCATGATTAAAGGATGAGTTTTCCTTATCAATGTACTAAAATTAAATGAAATTCGTAAAGTACAGAAATGCCGTTACAAAATTAAGATTATCTGCTCACCAATTACTGATGGAAACTGGACACCATAGGAACATCCATAGAAATTAAAGAATCTGTCAGCTTTGTGACAAAAACGAATTAGAAGGTGAATTTCACTTTTTAGCCTGAGATTGCGTATCTACCGCAATCAATGTGATGTTCTGTCGCTTGAAAAGTAGATCGGATCTGACCATAAATTAATACGCCCGATTGAAGCGAGAAGAACGAAAGCTGTCGGCTTGATGTACAGTACTTTCGTGTGAGTGTTCCGAATTTGGCAAAATTATCAAAACTTGACGAGTGAATGGAAAGAAAGAAAGGAGATATATGATATATTGGAAAATATTAAACATATATAATCATATCATTAAGAAAAAAATAGGTGTTTGTTTCATACCAAAATAATATTAAGACATATTTACTTACGAAGATACTATTACATCAAATCAAGCATGATTAAGCTAATAGAGCTGTTGAAATCAGAAAATGTTCGAATCTTAAACTCCATTGGCATTTTTTATACTATAATGGATAAAAGAAAAAAACGATTAAATATACTTTTTGATTAGTTTCTTTTTCCTCTCATAAAATGTTAAAATCAAATTCTCTACACTCAACTCCTACTGCCAATTTATATTTTCTACATATCATGTTTTTGGTAAGATTCTACACTTTCCTTTATTTCCGCACTAAGAAATTTCATTTTCAGAATTTCTAAATCATTGTCCATACTCATGTATGTTAGTTATTATGTATGTATGTTCGACGATGAAACTTATGTGTTCAAGTCGATTCTCTGAATAAAGCTATGTTGTGTTATGTATTTACAAAAGAAGTCATCTATCTATAAACAGATTAAAAAATACGAGGGTGTGCTGAATTCTTATCCGTGGTAATGTTAAGTTTCATAAATTCGATATTTTATTGCCATGCATATTGTATTTATAAAATTATCTTACTTTCTTTGATAAACCGTTAAAATTCAACTTCCGCGAAACATATTACTCTGTATATAAGGCTCTCCATTAAACATAATTTGCCTTCATCGATACAGCAATTGTATAGGCGTTACTAGTACCGATGATTTTCAGCTCACTTACATAGTTACATGTATGGAACTGGCGAATACAGGTATATTAATACCAAAAATATTCAAAATATCCATTTTTCTCCTGCGCGGCAGGTCATATTATTAGAGCAGATATTCAGATTTATCCGAGACATGCATATTATAAGACAGGGTTTACCCATACCCTCACAACCCGCTTGTTTATGAAATGAAAGTAAAATACTTTGGAAAACATTGTGGATAATGAAGAAATTGCTTGTTACAAGCAATTTCTTCATTACCCATAATGTTTTCTTACGCAAAAGAAAGAACAAATTTAGAATTCCACCAACTTTAAAATGTCGTCTGTAACTCCTTATAACTTTGACTGGTCTAAAATATTGTTGTTTGGGAATGGGTTAAATGATGTGAACTTGAACGAGTTTCCGAGTCGGCAGCACTGTCATTCAGCGTATTCTAAGAAGAAATCATTGAAAGGAACATTTGTGACAAAATGTTAGTTTAATTATCTAAAGCAACTTGTTAAACGTATTACACGCGTTATAAGACTCAGCACCGCTCCGATAAGCAGTGTGCCCTGGAACCAGACTAATGTTAGATAATCGAATTTGGCATGGTTATCAACACCGTAATCACATCGGATTAGCCTACATGAATATTTATGAGGAAATAAACTCAACTCTTTTTCCGCCAAAGCAAACATAAAAT